>OZ014522.1:172338569-173588569 GCA_963966055.1 Lathyrus aphaca | reverse complement strand
GAAAGAAACAATCCTCCCTTGGACACTTGCGACACCTTAAGGGAAAACTGAGAGTGCAGTGATGTGTTTGTATATATATAGGTGATAAGTGTTTGTATATATATATAGGTGATAAGTGTTTGTATATATATAGGTGAGTTTTTCAAACCAGGCCTAGGATGGCTAGAGTGAGGACAACCCTGACAGTGACAGGTTTGACTACAAGAGAAAAGGTCTCTTGAAAGTCAAAACCATATGGAAACCCTTTGCAACTGATAAGAAATGTGATTGGGCCTAAACCCTACAAAACCGATTATTATATACACAAGTTCAGGCCATATAATGTTCGATGTGGGACTCTTAACACACACCCTCTCACGCCAGGATTGGACATCTGGAGCGTGGAAATAAATGATGGGTGGCCCGATAGCGTTCCATAGAAGGGTGGCCCACCTAACGAGGCTCTGATACCATGTTAAGAAATGTGATTGGGCCTAATCAACCCTACAAAACCGGTTATTAGAGTGAGGATCGCCCGTACTTATACACAAGTTCAGGCCATATATTGTCCGATGTGGGACTCTTAACAGCAACTAACTTTGCTTTGTATTTAAGGATTAAGCAATACCATCCTTGGCTCTGGTGACCATGGGATGCATTGAGAGGGTTTATAGGTGGTGATGAAGGTTAACCAGAGGGTTCAACAAATCCAGACTCAACTTTACTGGATGTAGAGGTAAGAGACTGAGCATTGGATGAAGGAGTCCCATAATTGAGAGGTAAGAGTCAAACATGTCACTGTAAGAGTCTTGTGCTAACTGCTGTGGAGAGGAAAAGCCTTCTGGTACAGAGGGAAGAACTCTGACACCATGCATGGGTAATAGGAGTGTGTGAGGATGATCTCATTGAAGAGGGAAATCGAGGCACACTCTGAACCCAACCAATCTCATTGAAGATGACATCTTTGGAGATATAGATTTTGCCATCTGCTGCTAAGCATTTGCAAGTGTTGAGAGGAAGCAAACTTATTAGTTGTAGGGTCTTAGATGAGGGTAAGCAAGCACATGGACCTTGAGAAATTTGTAAAGGGCCGGATAAGGGGAATTCATGTTCAGGACGGGTGTGGGCATTCTATTGATCTGATAGGTGGCTGCCTGAAAGGCATGATCCCAAAATTTTAGGGGCAGTGAGATTAGTTACCTCTGACTTTAACTTGAGTAGAAAAACCCAAGTAAATTTAGTACAAGCATCAACACAAGTGAGAATGTACTTGAAACAGCAATTTGTAAGGTAATTTGTAAGCTTTGCAAAAATCCAATTTAAACAGCAATGTTATGTTATATTTGGTAAGTACATTTTTAAGAACCTCATGATGAGAATGTTCAAGCCTATTGTGCCACTGAGCATACAAAGAGGGGTCCTAATGCAATGGCAGCTTTACTCACATCAGAATTAGTCCTAGCGTGTTGTAATATTAGCCGATCTAGGGACTCTGCCTCCGCACTCAAAACACTAGTCGTTCTTATTACGGCCCTTTTTCTTGGTCCAGGTTCCCTTTATCTTGGAACCCTAGTGATCTCTGACTTTGCAGTCGTCCTGCATCGCTCAACCGTCGTTGCAAATCTGGACGGTTTCACCTTCATTGTTGTTTTTCAGGACAGCCTTGATTCTTGTACCTCTGTTTCTTGTTTTTCAAGACAGAAACAAATTCACTATCTGTTTTACGTGACGCAGTATCTAAGGTAACTCCCAAAATAGTAGTAAAAGCAAGACGCGCGAGCGGATCAACTCATCAAGTTCCCGTTGAAATTGAATCGACACAAGGATATTTCGATAATATAGGAGCCTTTGATGCCTAATGAGGATGGTGGTGATGTACCAATAATTACCGGTGCATAATAATGTTGACAGTGATATACCAATATCGATGCATAATAATGTTGACAGTGATGTACCAATATCGATGCATAATAATGTTGACAGATACAAGTTACAGTTCCAGCGAAAAAGGTGGAAAGGTAAACTCGTTCTACCCCAACAAGTCCAATCGTCTGAACTTGAGGTAAGTGTTCCTAACCCTGCCTAATAATTCTTGTGCGCCAAACCTTGATGACCAATCGTCTGAACTCGAGGTAAGTGCTCCTAATCCTGAGCCTAGTAATTCTTGTGAGCCAAACCTTGATGACCTACCTATTGCTTTGAGAAAAGAAAACAAAAAAGTCTTATACCAATACCATATATCCCAGTTTGTGTCTACTGAAAAACTTTTTCTGCAGCATCAGAGTTTTATTTCAGCTATCGACTCTATTAGAGTCCCTGCATCAGTACAGGCAGTGGATAGAATCTTGCAGTATCTAAAGATGAGCCTGGAGGACTATTGTTCAAGAAAAGTGAACGGTTGTCTATGGAGGTTTATACTGATGCAGATTATGCAGGGACGATTGTTGACAGGAGATCCACCACTGGATATTGTATGTTCCTAGGTCAAAATTAAGTGACATGTTTCAAGAAACAGAATGTAGTTGCCAGATCAAGTGCAGAGGCAGAGTTTAGAGCCATGGCTCAAAGAGTTTCTGAATTGTTGTGGATGAAGGTCATTCTAGATGACTTGAAAATAAAGTATGAAGCTCTTATGAGACTTTTCTGCGATAATAAGTCTACCATTAGTATTGCTCACAATCCGTCCAACACGACAGAACAAAAAGCATATAGAGATAGATTGACACTTCATTAAAGAGAAAAAATTGGATTGTGGTCTTATTTCTACACAGTATATCCCATCAAGACTTTAGTTAGCTGATGTGCTCACCAAAAGACTTCCCTTGGAGCGGTTTCGAGATCTTACTTGCAAGCTACGGATAATAGATATACATTCCCCAGTTTGAGGGGGAGTGTTGTAATTATTATTATTATTAGAATATATTGAATATCATACAGCTAATGAGTTGTTCTCATTATGACTAGATTAGCATATATAGGGAGAATAATTACCCATCCCTTATTTAGATTTATTTAGAGTGATTAATATCTCTTATGTATCCTTTATAAAATATATAAAACATTCCATATTTTTTACAGAGTGTGTGAACGCTGTAGAGCTCCAAAGGACCCTTGCAACACCACTTCAGAGGTAGCTTGTGATTTAACAATACCTTATCAGGGTGAAATTCAAAGAAAACCTGATTGTCTTTGGCAAATTGACAAACAAAGATAAGATTCTTAGTGATGTGATGTTTAGGAACTAACAAGAGATTGTGTAGTGTGTGACATGTGATTTGTGTGTGTGGATTGAAATCATGTGTTGCCTATAGAAGTAATAGAGAGAGAGAGAGACCATTGCCAAAGAAGCACTTGAACAGAACCTGTGATTGCGATGATGTCCTGGAAGTGCTCAGTAGAGTGGGTGACATGATGTGTGGCACCTGAGTCAGGATACCAAGGAGCTGATGAAGGTCCAGGATAAGCTTCTGATCCTGTGAGATCGGCCTGTGCGGCTGCCTAGCAGAGAAAGATGGATAAGGCTAAGCAACAGTGCCAGGAGCAACACTAGGTGCTGAGGTGTTCCATGGTGAACTTAATGGAGGTGCTCCCCACTAATTTGGATAGGGTTGCTGAGAAGGAGAGATGCATACCAAGGTATCACAAAGTTTGTTGAGGTTGATGCACAAATGAAGGTTGTGCCACTGATCATGTCCTACTTTAGAGCAGATTTGACACTGCACACGAGTTCTACCACCGTTGCGACCTCCACCACGAGAATTGAACGACTAACCACCGTGATTAGGGCGAGGAGCGTCGTAATGGGGTTGCGACTCAGGATTAGGGTGCGACGACACAAAATCAACAGAATTCACAACCATGGACTGAGGAGATTGTGCGTAAGATTACCTTGAGTTAGGTTAACAACTAGCGATTCCAGTGGTGTCGTTCTTGGAGTGCGATCTCCTTTCTCCATACTTCGTAATTCATAGCGAAGCTGTCTGGACTTTGCGTAAGCCTGCGTTCGCTGAAATTGATCAATAACTGACCAAACTTCGTGTGCTTGAACGCATTTTACAACGCGTGATAGAACCGAATCAAAGAGTGGTAAGAAGCCACGTGAACAGAAGTGAATCCTCTTGCTGCCATTGCTGATACGTTGGATTCTCATTGTCATTGTCACAATCTTCAGTAGAAAGAAACCTTGGAGGAATCACCGGATTAACAAGATGCCGGTGTAGTTTGTGAATATGGATGATTCCTTCTACTTGTTGCATCCATGAGAGGAAGTTGTTGTTATCTAGCTTGATATTGATGTGTTGAGCAAAGGTTTTGAAGGCGTTTTTGAGAGAAGTAACAACCGGTACCTGAGAAGACGTAGTTCCACTCGCCGCAGTGTTTGGTTTTGGTGGCGAAGAACCGGTGGAAGCGGAAGAGGTCATGGCTGTGATGGATCACAAGCTCATGGCTGTGATGTAACTAACTCATTGAATTGGATATTACATAAGGGCCAGTATTTATAGACTAACTGTGCCAGCTGTTAAGACAGCTCATGCAACTAACTAATTTTGTGCCAGCTCAGCATAACAAACTGAGTTTGGCATTCTAGACTAACTACTCTAATAAGCACAACTTTTATGGAGGAAAGCCACAACCAGGAAAGATAAATTGTAAACAAAATTATGCTAACCTTTGTGTTATTCGTAACTGCCCTGTTTACCCTCCTAGGAACTGGCAGAGACTTCCTTGAAGTGCTTGGAAAAGACAAATAAACGTTATGGTTTTAGTAACGGTTTTAGTAACGTGTTGTTCATAAAACTTAAACAAATAACAATACAAAATTCGCAAAACCTAGTAGTTGTAGGTAACATATGCTTCCTTGCAAACCTAAAAGAAAACACAAGTGTTGGTATAATTTCTAGAATAACATGCTTAATAAACAATCATAACTTATTATCCAATTAAATAAGAGATAAAAGAGACTGGATCTCAAGTACCTATCTTTTATCGCAGCTGATGGACCTACATTTGAGCTAATCTTCTGATCACCAAAAGAAACCCTTAAGCCTGTACCTAAAGTAACTGGGAGAGACTTCCTTGAAGTTCTGGAAAAGAAATACAAGTGTTTTGGTGTTAGTCGCATGTTGTTCAAGAAACTTAACAAATCAATAAAATGAAATTCACAAAAAACCTTGTAGTTGTAGGCAATATAGGCTTCCTTCCAAACCTAAGAGAAAGAAAAAAAGTGTTGGGATAATTTCTAAAATAACATGTTTGAAGTCACAAACAACAATAGACAAGATAATGGGATCTCAAGTACCTATCCTTTGAGGCAGCAGACTGACCTCCATTTGAACTATTCTTCTGGTCACCTAAAGGAACCCTTAAACCTGTGCCTACTAATTATTAGATAAAAGGAAGAAAAAAAGCTAAAACTATTCAAGCACAAAATGAAAAGACCTAGTGGGAAATTAGTCACCTCTACTGGGAGCATCTAATTGAACTCCACTATGACTAGTATTTCTCTGCTCTTTAACCTGATTTGAGCAAATATACTAATTAGTACTTCACATATGCTACATTCTTATCATCACCGTCCCAATAAGAAAAACATGCAAAGTTCCAGAGTTAATGTTGCTAAATGTAGAAAACGGTTAAAAAAAGGGTGGAAATAGAGTAGGCATGTAGTTAGTGGCCAGCTGACTCAGCTATCATATGGCTTCGGTGCCACGATTTTAAGATGCCTAAAGCTATTGAATCTACCTGCAACTACCTCCAGAAGTTTACCTTCCAAACATATGATTCAAGACAGTGCAATTTCTGAAGTACTGGCACAGTACAATTATTTACTAAAAAAGGTCCACTCGGTCACAGTAAGGAGGATAGATGTCAATAAAAAACTAGTCAGCCACATTTACATCCTTTTGGCATTGTTGTTAGATCTGGAGATCCATTCCATAGCTACTAATACGTTGAATTAAAAATGCTATGCCAGATAACCCTTGAACCTCTCTCTACAGATAAAAAGGATCTGGGGCCCGGGGCCATTGAGAAAAAGGAAAGAACATACATAAATGATTTATTGCAATAACAAATAGATCAAAAAATTATCTGCCCAATAAATAAGATGAATGGTTTCATAGGACTTTTTACATTTATGTTTTAATTATTATTTTTATAGGTGATTTTGTAGGTTATAGCCATGATTTCATCATTGGGGGCATCAAGCACATTAATGATTGTATACAACAAAAAAAACTTAGAATTAGCAGAAAATTGGAAGAGTGACTATTCATACCGTGAAGGATTTCCTCAAAGAAATACCCACTTTTTTAGTGGTTGAACCTGCTGAAACCCTGGCAAGGCACAAAAGATATAATGTAATAGACATAGACATTAGGTTACAATTAAATAATCCATTGAACTATCAAAACTACAGACATTAAGGCAAGTAAATCTCCACACCATCTAGTATGAGAAATAATCTAAACCATAGTTACATAATTCAGGAGTTCGTGGTACTTTTGCGAACTGGTTTGTGTAAATTCTCATAGAATTCATACATTTTAGCGAACCGGTGAAGCACATAGAATTCATACATTTTAGCGAACCGGTGAAGCACAGTTGAAAAATTTGAACTATTTATATATAATGGTCATAACCACTTAAATACAGTGGAAATGGCACACATATAGCTTGTTGTTGCCAGCTTTGTATAATAATATTTATACTTATTAATTGCAAGCCATGTAGGCCCCACAAAGAGCCCATGGATTGTATAGCTTGGTATCAGGTTTGCATTCTATTTATAAAGGTGTTTTACTTGTCTTCCTCTCTATATAAACGATGTGGGACATTCTATTTATATATGTCAAACACACCCACTATATATATTATAAACTTCAATAATTTAAAAGGATTTTTTTTTATCTTAATTTTTTTAACTATAATATATGGATTATTATATTTGAATGTATTACGAATTCATATAACGTACCACGAACCCAAATAACGTACCACGAACCCAAATAACGTACCACGAACCCAAATAACGTACCAACTATGCATACCCACTATATATATTATAAACTTCAATAATTTAAAAGGATTTTTTTTTATCTTAATTTTTTTAACTATAATATATGGATTATTATATTTGAATGTATTACGAATTCATATAACGTACCACGAACCCAAATAACGTACCACGAACCCAAATAACGTACCACGAACCCAAATAACGTACCAACTATGCATACCCCCGCGTACCAAATTCTTTGAGAGTCGTGAACCACGTACCCGAATTCGTACCACGAACCGAAGTGAATTGCGAACCGTGTGACTATGATCTAAACTATAACCATATAAATATTGGCAAATTGCATTCCAACCGTAACTAGCAGTGATGTAACAAAAACAGCTTCCCTCCTAACTCTCTATCAACCCATAATAAATAAGATTCTTACTTGAAGATATTACTACGCTTAGCCGCTGTCGTAGAGTTTCCTTGATCATTGGTAACATCAGTCAATGCTTTTCTCGAGTTTATATTTGCTATCAAAAGCCAAAAAAAAATAATAATAATAATATGATAAATGTGCTTAGCAACATGTTTTTAATGCCAAAATTAGTCCAATTAAAACTTACAAGAAGTGTCATATGTTCCACTACTTTTCTCCATGCCTTTGTCAACTGCTATAGCACTCTTTCTACATAAATTACAAAATGACATGAGAAAAAAAATAGATCAACGTTGCTCATAGTACCCAAGAAACTACATCTACAGGGAATATATGACATTCTGCTGTTGGTTTCCAAACATCAATTATGCACATCCAAATACAACAACGAATATAAACAAGGAAGCAGACCTAAATGATATAATGATGGGCCAACCCTATTGTTCAATTAAAACCACGAGAGTCTAAATAAATAATTATAATAATAAAGGCAAGTAAAGTAAAATTGTCAATGCCAGCAAGCAAAACTAAATTTCCTTCCCCTACAGCAGAATAGCTAGAGGGTGTCATTGTTCATCTCAAAAAACAACGGAAGATGATGACAACAATGCAGTTAGCTTTCTTTTCACTAATAAATGCATCCAATCAGATATCATCATCAGAATTATACTTAGTTTTTAAAAATAAAAAATCTTCTTCAGAAGTCAGAAAAGGTATCATACCTTGAAGCTGCACCAAATTGTCTTGCAGATGTCCTAAAGAAAAAATTAGAAATAGTTTTGAAAATTTTCATGCCCATACCCATTTAATAACACATACTCAATTACAGATATAAAGGAAAAGAAAAAGAAATACACCAACATGGACCCATCACCAACTTTAATCCAATCATTATCCGAAAAAACCTTGAAATTCTTGCCACCCACTGTTCCATAAAATTAAAAAGACCAAAATGAAACAAGAGATCAAATCAATTATTTGAAAATAATCAGTGTGGTGGATAACACTTCAAATTCATACATAAAATAAAAAATAAAAAATAAATCTGAAAACAAGATATAGATATAAAAGCATACCAGTTTGACGCGATTGTACACTTTCAAAGGGTCGCGTTGAACCCACTCGCGATTTTCCCTAGAAAATGCAAGAACAATACAAGAACGTCACAAAAAAGAAAAGCATTGCTCCTGATACCAGGATTTATGCAAAATTTGAAGATTAAAAGAAATTAGGGTTTATCTAAGATGATTAAATTTGTGCAAAATATGAAGATTAAAGGAGGTTAGGGTTTTATCTGAGATGACTAAAAGTTTGAAGTAACAAAAAATGGAGTTGAAAATTACCTTGATAGTAACCATTGAGGTTTTCTATTTGGCTTCGATTTGGTTTAAGATTGGAAGAGATCGCACTTTGCAGAGAAGAAAAGAGAAAAAGAAATACTACCGTTGCAATATGTAAAAATGGAATGTGAAGTAAAGAGGACCGCGTGAGACTATACATTTTGAATTCACAATCATTTTACATTAATAGCCCTCGTATAGCTTTCTGAGTTTACATGGGTGGAAATGGGTGAAACCGAAGTCTAACCTACTTAAAGATCAAACCTACCTACCGGCCTAAGATCAGGTCATACAAGATATTTTTAATAAAAAAGTCAGATTTAGTCTTTTTTTTTAAGTTTATTTAATTAAATAGATCAGACTTAGGTTATTAAAAAAATCTATAAACCTTATAGTCTCGTCTATATTTTTCATATATATTAAAGGCTTAAATGCACTTTTGGTCCCCTATTTTAGACTTTTTAAACTATTGATCCCCTGTTACATGCGATTTTGATCCCTAAATTTTGACGGTCTTTGCGTTTTTGCGATCCCTCCATTTTTGCTTAGGTGGCGGTAATGACTAGGATTTAAAATTTATTTTTAATTACGTGGAATTAATGACTAGGATAATTTATTTTTTAATAGTGATTTATTATTTAATTTTTTTTACATGATTAAATTATAATTTAATTAAATCTTAGAAATTAATTAATCAAAATTTAATTTAAATGGTACCTTGGGCCTTAACCCTATCTCATTTCAGTAGTAGTCCATTATTCAAGTTAGTTAATAGATGTATTGATGAGATATATAAACATTACCTACATTTATTAAAAATCCAATGTGGGACTTTAACCGAAGAAGCAAGTAAAGTAACATTTATCCTGCAGACAAGATTGGAGGCTCTCATTCTTCCATCATTAATAAAACCCACAGTACATTTCTTCCTTTCTAAAATAATTGTTTGTATTGAACAAACATCTTCCTTTAAAAGGTTATCTAGCTCCATTTTGCAATCAACCAACCTTCTAAGATCTGAATTGTCAACTACCCAAACTAAATCAAAGTAAGAAACTCATTAAAACAAAGCCTTAGAGTAACAATATAAAGAATGACATGACATGCAGTGTAACTATAAAGAATGACTTGCTGCATTTTGTATGTATTTTCAACATCGGTCTAGTTGAAGAAATGATATTTCGGGCGTTAGTGCAAGGTACCCCAAAAATAGCTTATGCTTTGTATGCATATGTTTGAATTTTTCCATGGCGTAATGTTCCATAATGATGAAAATGTTACGCTTTTTGAGGATGCAAATATAATGATGATTACTAAATGCAAATGCAAAGAGATCTCCTGATGAGGAGAAAACAAGTATCCTGACAACTTTACTGAGGAAGAAATAATCATTGCACTGATTTAATGAATCCCTGTGGGGAAGAGCAACTCTGTGGGGAATAGTGTTTATGATACATTGGCTATGCACTGCCACCATTTCCAAAAATAAATTGGACTTTAAGATTGGTGAGCAAAGACCCTATTGGGGATGAACTTGATTTGAGAGGTACGCTACCCGTTGAACCCCGTTGGGGGAGTGATATCCTTCTGACTCGGCTGGGGAAACAAATGTGTTGGTATTTTATTGAGGAAGAAATCTGTTGGGGAATCCCTCAGATACACAATCTTCTGCTTGGGGAAGAGATGCCAATGAGGATTGGACTTTACTTTGCGACTTCACTGGGGAAACTGCGAACAATGTTTTGCAAGAAGGAAACCCTTAGGTTCTTCCATATATTCACCTCTGCTAGGGAACGAGACACCTCCATGTATTGCTGGATATATGAAGCCTCTGATGGGGAATACTTCTCTGTTGAAGGAGGAAAACTCTCTGTTTGGGGAGAACATTATCAGCTTTTTGTTACTTCGTTGGGGAAGATTTCAATCTCCAACTCTACTGGGGATGATGGAGAATGTCAATGAAAAGGCTTCTTGCTGAAGACAAATGTTTTTAGTCGCTTCTTGCAGGGAATAAGAGATAATGATGTGTGACATAGCATGATTTTAATGTGTCAAAAACTTGGCATGTTTCTAAAGCTGGACAGGTTCACAATGAAAATGAAGGTTTGGCAATTTTGGAAAAATATACTGAATGAGCCGACTCAAATTCATCAATGAGCCGACTCATTCAGTGTTAAATTGTTGAGAAATGCTCGGGTCCAAACAGGCTGCCTGGAACATAATTTTGGTCGACTCATGAGAGAGAATGAGCCGACTCATAATCTCTCATGAGCCGACTCATTCAGTGTTAGATTGATGAGAAATGCTCGGGTCCAAACAGGCTGCCTGGAACATACTTTTGGTCGACTCATGAGAGTGAATGAGCCGACTCATAATCTCTCATGAGCCGACTCATCAAGAAATTTTCTTCTCTCATTTCTCACGGGTCTCAACAGGCTGCCTTTCTGTTATTTTAGGTCGGTTCATTTGTAAGTTTGAGCCGACTCATTTAAAGGTTTGAGTCGGCTCATTGTTGTGCTGACTCATTTTTTCAATTATTTTTCTCTCTCTTATGATTCATTTCCTCTAACCAAGATAAATAGCTGCTGAATTTCTTTTGAGAAGAATAACAAGGAAAGTGAAAGATATACACATAGCTCTCTTCATCTTCTTCATTCTTGCATCAATCAAACAATTACACACAATAATCTTTGTTCGATCTTGGTGTACGTTTTGAAGATAACATTCAATCGTGAATCAGAATTTCAGATTGGGTTTAGAGTGTGTGGGTTTTCGTTGGAAAAATCCATAGGATTTTATCCTCCAAGATCATTGAAGATTTGGGGGTTTTTGCACACATTGATCGGTCGTAGATTCAGCCGAGTGAGGTAGATTGAAGATCAATTGGATCGTTCTCTCATATCACGGTAGACGGAGGATTGCGAAGGTCTTTGTGGGTTCACAAGTGTGTGAGAAACTCAGTCGTGCTCAAAGTTTGAAGAATCGTGTATTCTTGCAATAAGGGAGCAAATTAATCGGAGGCTTTCTCGACACGCGTGGAAGACTTGATTCTACTTTGGATCAAGGGACAAGAAGAAGAATTACAGCACTTTCAACTTGGTTTGGTTTGTTGGTTAATTCATTTCTATTCTTGTAAAACAATTGCGATTTAATAAAATTGCCCAATTCAATTTCGAATTGGGGGCAGAGTACTTCGAGCGAGGACAACGAAGGAACTGCCTCAACAAATTCCTTGTGTTCTTATTATTTCTCACATTCTTCTTTTGTTTAAATTGATATTGTGTGCTTGAAAATTCTGGTGTATCAAATTAGTGCAAACAAGGTGTTTGATACATTGCTTCACTCAAAAGTGTTTATTAGAGTGAGTAAAATTCTGTACTATTTGAAACAACAAAATTGCCCTTGGAGTGTGCACTCCAAGTGTTTGATAAAAATCTAAATCACACAAAATCAATATCTTTGTATTTGTTTTCTTATCCATTCATCATTAAGATTAGTTTTATCAAGTGCTGAATATTCAAGTGTATCATTTGTAAATCATTAATTCATCTAGTCATCATTTCACTCTAATTGGGTTTTACGCATATCCGATCTCCGGTGACTTCAAATTTGAACTAGACGATTTTCCGGGAAACTTCCGCTATTCTCTTTCAACTTAATTTTGAAAAGATAAATTTTAAAAAGGGATCTATTCAACCCCCTTTCTAGATCCGCGCTATCGTCTAACAAATGGTATCAAGAGCACCGGTTTATCTAGTGCTTCACATACAACTTATTGGAAAATGGACAACGATCCAACGGGGGCGTACAATAGAGCTCCAGTTTTTACCGGAGAAAAATATAGTCACTGGAAAGATTGTATGCGTATCCATATCAACTCTGTTGATAGAAAAATTTGGAAAGTTATCCAAGAAGGCCCTTTTCAAATAACCATGGTCGGACCGGATAATGTCCAAATTGAGAAACCGGAAGCACAATGGGATGATAATGATGAAAAGAAATATAGCTATGATTGGAAAGCTCGAAACATACTTATAGCTTCCTTGGGAGCTGATGAATATTTTCGAGTTTCTCATCACACATCGGCTAAAGCTATGTGCGAAGCCTTACAAGTTGCCCATGAAGGAACCGATGATATTAAGCTAGCTAGAATTAATACTTTACAATAAGAGTTTGATCGTTTTCACATGAGCCAGGGGGAAACCGTTGGTGAAATGGGAAAAAGATTTTCTCACTTGACTAATAGATTAAATGCTCTTGGTAAAACTACTCTTAATGATGTTGCAACTAACAAGATTTTGAGATGTCTTACTAGGGAATGGTTGCCAAAAGTTACGGCAATTAAAGAAGCCAATGACGTAAGAACGTTAGATCTAACGACTCTCATTGGAAAACTACAAGAGCATGAACAAGAGCTCTTAAACTTAAATGAGCATGAAGACAAAGAGAAGAAAGAAAAGATCGAGAAAAATAAAGATCACGAGAAGAAGAAGAAGTCCATTGCGTTAAAAGCTTTTTCATCAAAATCCTCCACAAATAAAGATAGTAGGAGTGATACGAGTGATGATGATGACAAATCAAATGAAGATATGGGCTTATTCGTAAGGAGATACAACCGGTATCTCAAAAAGAATGAGATCTCTCATTCGGACAAGCGTCTCATCAACTATCGAAGAAATTTAAATCCTTCCAAACAAGAGTATGTTAAAAATACTAAAGGCAAAGGATCTTGTTACAACTGCGGAAAACCGGGACATTACAAACCAGATTGTCCTATGTTAAAGAAAGACAAGGCAAAAGACAAATATCAAAGAAAAGGCAACAAGGCTAGAAGAGCATATATAGCTTGGGAAAGCGATAGTGAGTCATCTAGCAAAGATACCTCAAGTGATGAGGAAGAGAAAGTAAATCTTTGCCTCATGGCTCACAAGAAAAGCAAGAAAGAGGTAAAACACGCTAAATACGAATATACTGAAAAACTTTCTTATAATGATTTGCTTAGTAAGTTTAATATTCTCCATCAAGAAGCTAAAGAAGCCTTCAAGCGTATTGCATCCGATAAATTTTTTTTTGCCTATTTAGAAGGAAAAGTTTCGGATAGTGAAAATGCTATGAAAGCTCTTAAGGCATCAATGGTAGAATCTATAGTAGAAGACAAACGAGAATGGCACAACTTTCATGGTTGTGAAACTTGTTGGATTTGGCAAAAGGAAGTCAAAACTCTTCAAGCCAAACTAAACAAGTTATCACAACCAAAAATGACATTCACTATTGATCATTCAAACTTTAGGGAATCAATGAATAATCCATTTCAAAAATACACCTATGTTGTGAAGGATCAAAATAGTCAATGCAAATCAAAACCATTCTTGAAATGTCACTATTGTTGCAGGGAAGGTCATAAAATTGCTAAATGTCGCTTTAGGAAACACTTGGTCCCAAAAGGCATTTGTCAATGGTTGCCTAAAAGCAACAAAATTTTCACTCACACTCTAGGACCCAATGAAAATTGGGTACCTTTATCTCTTGTCTAATCATACAGGTGGAGTGTCTTGAGACTATGGAGAAACGGTGGTTTCTTGATAGTGGATGCTCAAGACATATGACAGGTGATATTTCCCTATTCTATGACTTTGTGGCTAAGAAGAAGGGCTTTGTTACCTATGGTGATAACAACAAAGGAGCTATACTCGGTAAAGGTAGTGTAGGTAATCCCTCTTCTACATCTATCTCCAATGTCCTTTTAGTTGAGGGTCTTAAACATAACCTTGTTAGCATTAGTCAATTATGTGATAAGGGATATAATGTCTCTTTCTCTAAAGAAGGATGCATAATTGAACACAATGACAACAAAGAGGATGTGTTTAAAGTCCTGAGGGTTAATAATGTTTATTTGCTTGATTTGACTTCTATGACCATGAGTGACCCTAAATGTCTTATTTCCAAAAGTGAGGAATCTTGGCTTTGGCATAGACGTTTAGCTCATATAAACTTTGACTTGCTAAATAAGATTGTGTCCAAAAACTTGGTAGTCGGCTTGCCTAACATAAAGTTCACTAAAGATCATCTTTGTGATGCATGCCAAATGGGTAAGCAAACTAAGATATCTTTTAAATCAAAAATTTTGGTCTCTACTTCTAGACTTCTTGAACTTCTACACATGGATCTTTTCGGTCCCTCTAGAATCAAAAGTATAGGAGGGAACTATTATGGTTTTGTTATTGTTGACGACTACTCTCGATTTTGTTGGACTATCTTTTTAGCTAGTAAAAGTGATACCTTTTCGGCCTTTCAAACTTTTGCCAAATTATCTCAAAACAAACTTGGCACAAAAATTGTAACTATTAGAAGTGACCATGGAGGTGAGTTTGAAAATCATCTCTTTGAAAAATTTTGTGAAAACCATGGCATTGATCACAACTTCTCCGCTCCTAGAACACCACAACAAAATGGTGTTGTGGAACGTAAAAACCGTGTGTTGGAGGAATTGGGAAGAACTATGATTAATGATAGCGGTCTTCCTAAATATTTTTGGGCCGATGCTATTAGCACTGCTTGCTATGCTTTGAATAGGATCACTATTCGACCTATTCTAAACAAAACACCCTATGAACTTTTAAAAGGAAGAAAACCAAATGTTTCACATCTTCATGTTTTTGGTTGCAAATGCTTTGTGCTTAATAATGGAAAAGAGAATCTTGGAAAATTTGATTCAAAGGCGGATGAAGGCATCTTCCTTGGATACTCTAATTCAAGCAAAGCATATAGAATTTTCAATAAAAGATTGCTTATAGTCGAAGAATCTGTACATGTATCCTTTGATGAAGCTTATCCTAATGTTGTCGAAAAAGGTAGTGGTGTTATTGGTGCAGGTGCCTCCTCTAATGAGATTGTTAAAGACATTGTTGTTTCTCGTGTTGAACCCTTGCCGGATGTTGTGTATAAGGAGTCGGTGGATGTGTCTAGTCTCAAAGATGAAGGTGAAGCATCCCCTCAAAATGACCTACCATTGGAATGGAAGACATCAAAAGATCATCCTATCGATAACATCATTGGAGATATCTCAAAGGGTGTCATTACTAGATCATGGCTAAGTAATTTTTGTTTTTATCATGCCTTTATATCTCAAATTGAGCCTAAGAATGCCAAAGAAGCATTACTTGATGAAAATTGGTTCCTAGCTATGCAAGAGGAACTAAATCAATTTAAAAGAAATGAGGTTTGGGACCTTGTTCCTCCTCCATTAAATCATCGAGTAATTGGCACCAAATGGATTTTTAGGAACAAATTGGATGAAAACGGCACTATCATTCGCAACAAGGCTCGTCTTGTTGCTCAAGGGTATAACCAAGAGGAAGGCATAGACTATGAGGAAACTCATGCTCCTGTTGCCCGCCTTGAAGCTATACGCCTTTTGCTTGCATTTGCATGTTCTAAAAACTTTAAACTATATCAAATGGATGTTAAGAGTGCATTCCTTAACGGATATATAAATGAAGAGGTTTATGTGTGTCAACCTCCTGGGTTTGAAATTTTTGAAAAACCAAATTACGTTTACAAATTAAAACGAGCTTTATATGGTCTCAAACAAGCTCCTAGAGCTTGGTATGAGCGTATAAGCAAATTTTTAATCAATCAAGGTTTTTCAAGAGGAAAAGTTGATACTACTCTCTTTATTAAACGTGAAGGAAAACATTCTATATTAGTTCAAGTATATGTAGATGATATTATATTTGGCTCTACTAATATGAAGTTGGTCAAAGAATTTTCAAGTTCTATGCAAGGTGAGTTTGAGATAAGTATGATGGGGGAGCTAAATTTCTTCCTCGGACTTCAAATTAGACAACTTGAAGATGGAACCTTCATAAGTCAAACTAAATATTGCAATGAGTTGCTCAAGAGGTTTGATATGACAAACTCTAAGCCTATTGATACACCAATGCCTACAGCGGCAAGTCTTGATCGTGATGAAAAAGGTAAGGATGTTGATATAAAAAGGTATCGAGGTATGATTGGTTCTCTTCTTTATCTCACTGCATCGCGTCCCGATATTATGTTCAGTGTATATATGTGTGCTAGGTTTCAATCTTGCCCTAAGGAATCACATTTAAAATCAGTTAAACGCATACTTAGGTATCTTTGTGGTACTTCTAAGTTTGGTCTATGGTATCCTAAGGGTAGTGATTGTTCCTTGGTAGGTTTTTCCGATTCCGATTTTTCCGGTTGCAAAGTGGATAGGAAAAGCACTAGTGGAGCTTGTCATTTCTTTTTAAACTCTCTTGTCAGTTGGCATAGCAAAAAGCAAATCTCTGTTGCCTTGTCAACTGCAGAGGCATAGTATATTGCAGCCGGAAACTGTTGTGCCCAAATTCTACGGCTAAAACAACAATTGCTCGACTTCAATATCTCTCTCAAGCAAATTCCAATATTTTGTGACAATACTAGTGCAATTAATCTTACCAAGAATCCTATTCTTCATTAACGCACTAAACATATTGAAATCAGGCATCATTTTCTTAGGGATCATGTAGAGAAAGGTGATGTGGTGTTTGAGCATGTTGATAGTGTAAATCAACTAGCCGATATTTTTACAAAACCACTTGCTACCGATCCTTTCTTCTTTATCCGTAGAGAACTTGGTGTTCTTGATATATCTGATAGATCTTAGTAATCATTGTCTTGATTATATTATTCCTTGAGTTAATTTCACTTTTATCTCACATCCTATTATGAGGTATCATTTTTCATTCATCTCTCATATACTTGAGGTAATATCCTTCTTTACTCACTTATCTTAATTCATTCTTGATGTATGTATTTAGTAAGAATGTGTGCATGGAGTATGTTTGTAAATTAATCTATTTTTTTTGGATTATGTGTGATTGTGTGACAAATAACTTGCATTCATGATGATATTTTTGCATTTTGAAATATTTTAGGTGGTTTTTGGTGACACATGTTGTTGGAAATCGCCGGGTCCCAACAGGCCGACTCATGAGTCGGCTCATGGACTCTTATGAGTCGACCTACAGGATCCTTTGAGCCGGCTCATTTCAAATTCAAATTGAGTCGACTCATGGATGAATTTGAGTCTGCTCATTGATGCCTCGACTGACGTGTGGCTGTCTTGAAAAGACGCGCAACCTGCCTGTTCGCCTCCCTAGGTCGGCCCATCAATTCATACATCCACTTTTACCTTTCCATTTAATATTTCCTTCATTCTTTTTCATTAAAAACTCATTATCATTTCATTTTATCATCATAATCTCTTAAAACTCTCATATTCTCTCAAGTTTCATCATTTTCATACATCTCTCAAATCTCTTCCAAAGCTCTATTCTTTCTGCAAAAATGGCTTCAAAGACTATAGGGAAAAGGTCACGTGGCTCCTCTTCTCAATCATCTCTTCCGGCCAGTGCTCTATCTCTTCTTCCTTCTGATCTAGGGGAAGTCTATAACAAGCAATTCAAGAACAGAAAAGTAATTCCTCAATATGTTTACTCAAAATCAACTGCTTCTCAAATGCACATTCCCCACATTATTGAGCTTATGGACTTCCAAGGTATCAATCCTTTTCTATCTTGTCATGAGGACTACAATGAAGACTTGGTTAAGATGTTCTACACTGGCTTGGTTGGAAACTTTAAGGGTTTTGCGTTCAATTTCCGTATGGGCTCTCGAATGTTTGTTGTCAATGCTCAAGTATGGAAAGACCTCTTTCGCATTGATCCTGAAGAAGCGAGCATTTTGATGAAAGATACAGCTCAAGTTGACAACTACGTCTTCCGTAAGGAACTCAATGGTATGCTTAAAGAACCATTTACTGATTTTGTTGTTAATTCTGAATTGTTTCCGAATAACATCACTACTGGAAAAGTCAAGCCTGTTGATCGTATTCTGCACTGGATTGTTGCCCACAATTTACGGCCCAAGAAAGGCGGTTTCTCTCGCATTGATATAAGTGAAGTACACTTGGTATATATTCTTCGAAACAAGGTCAAAGTCAATTGGCCTCACTATTTTGCGAGTCGTATTTTTGCCTTGAAGGAAAAGAAAGGCGTTTCTCTTGCTTATCCTTCCATTATTCAGAAGATTATCGACAAAGTTGAGGTTGTTGGTTTTGATGTTCCTTTGATATCTGTTCCGGATACAAATTGGTTTCAGCAGAATACCCTAAGCCTCATGGGTCACATATGGGACTCTCAAGAACGCCGATATCGTTATGTGGGAAGAGGTGATTAAAATCAACCGCTTGAAGATAATTCTGATGGGGATGATCCTGAAGGTCAACCCAAACAAAATGAAATTCCGGATGAAGATGTACCTGCTGATAATGAAGAGTGGTATGGCATACCCTCCGATGAATCCTATGAAAATCAAGGTTGGGGTGAATGGCAACACACCGGGTGGACCAGCACCACTACTTAGTTTGCTCCTCCATCTCCTCCTCCATCTCAATCGCAACCAGATGATTCCTCAAGAATAATGGTGATGCTTCAAAATATGCAAATCCAACAGCAGGCTTACTACTCCACCCAGACAGAGCGATACACTGAGTTAGAGAGGCGCTTAACTGCGCAGGACACCGCCCTTGCTGAGTATGTGTCTGTTCAAGACACTAGGTATACTGCATTGCAGGAACACTTGGTTGCTCAGGATACAACCTTTAACTCTCTGAACAGTAGCTTTCTTCAATTCACCGGAAATGACATGGATGATTCGCAGCCCATCACCTATCATCGCCGCTATCCTTCCATTAGAGATCGTTATCCACACCCTTGAGAGAATAGTTGCATCATATGACATTGTCATGAATTTTACCTTAGTTTATGTAATGTTTGCCTAATTTGTTTGAATGAACTTTTATTTCGCGTTAATCCAATTATCTTTGTTTATTTTTCGTTTTACTCGTCTTTCAAAAATTGTGTGTTTATAAATGTCGGGTTCTATCGCAATTGGCTTCTCAAATTAACATTCGATTCGGTTTGCTATTTACATTCACTCATATGGTTTCTCTTCTTTTTGATGTTGTCAAAGGGGGAGATGATACTGAGATCGATGTATATGAGATTGGGTCACTCAATCAGGGGGAGTTTTGGCGACTAATTCATCAAGTTTTTGCCATCATAAAAAAGGGGGAGTTTGTGTGACATGGCATGATTTTAATGTGTCAAAAACTTGGCATGTTTCTAAAGCTGGACAGGTTCACAATGAAAAGGAAGGTTTGGCAATTTTGGAAAAATATACTGAATAAGCCGACTCAAATTCATCAATGAGCCGACTCATTCAGTGTTAAATTATTGAGAAATGCTCGGGTCCAAGCAGGCTGCCTGGAACATAATTTTGGTCGACTCATGAGAGAGAATGAGCCGACTCACAATCTCTCATGAGCCGACTCATTCAGTGTTAGATTGATGAGAAATGCTCGGGTCCAAACAGGCTGCCTGGAACATACTTTTGGTCGACTCATGCGAGTGAATGAGCCGACTCATAATCTCTCATGAGCCGACTCATCAAGAAATCTTCTCCTCTCATTTCTCACGGGTCTCAACAGGCTGCCTTTCTGTTATTTTAGGTCGGCTCATTTGTAAGTTTGAGTCGGCTCATTTAAAGGTTTGAGTTGGCTCATTGTTGTGCTGACTCATTTTTTCATTTATTTTTCTCTCTCTTATGATTCATTTCCTCTAACCAAGATAAATAGCTGTTGAATTTCTTTTGCGAAGAATAACAAGGAAAGTGAAAGATATACACATAGCTCTCTTCATCTTCTTCATTCTTGCATCAATCAAACAATTACACACAATAATCTTTGTTCGATCTTGGTGTACGTTTTGAAGATAACGTTCAATCGTGAATCAGAATTTCAGATTGGGTTTAGAGTGTGTGGGTTTTCCTTGGAAAAATCCATAGGATTTTATCCTCCAAGATCATTGAAGATTTGGGGGTTTTTGCACACATTGATCGGTCGTAGATTCAGCCGAGTGAGGTAGATTGAAGATCAATTGGATTGTTCTCTCATATCACGGTAGACGGAGGATTGCGAAGGTCTTTGTGGGTTCACAAGTGTGTGAGAAACTCAGTCGTGCTCAAAGTTTGAAGAATCGTGTATTCTTGCAATAGGGGAGCAAATTAATCGGAGGCTTTCTCGACACGCGTGGAAGACTTGATTCTACTTTGGATCAAGGGACAAGAAGAAGAATTGACAGCACTTTCAACTTGGTTTGGTTTGTTGGTTAATTCATTTCTATTCTTGTAAAACAATTGCGATTTAATAAAATTGCCCAATTCAATTTCGAATTGGGGGCAGAGTACTTCGAGCGAGGACGACGAAGGAACTGCCTCAACAAATTCCTTGTGTTCTTATTATTTCTCACATTCTTCTTTTGTTTAAATTGATATTGTGTGCTTGAAAATTTTGGTGTATCAAATTAGTGCAAACAAGGTGTTTGATACATTGCTTCACTCAAAAGTATTGATTAGAGTGAGTAAAATTCTGCACTATTTGAAACAACAAAATTGCCCTTGGAGTGTGCACTCCAAGTGTTTGATAAAAATCTAAATCACACAAAATCAATATCTTTGTATTTGTTTTCTTCTCCATTCATCATTAAGATTAGTTTTATGAAGTGCTGAATATTCAAGTGTATCATTTGTAAATCATTAATTCATCTAGTCATCATTTCACTCTAATTGGATTTTACGCATATCCAATCTCCGGTGACTTCAAATTTGAACTAGACGATTTTTCGGGAAACTTCCGCTATTCTCTTTCAACTTAATTTTGAAAAGATAAATTTTAAAAAGGGATCTATTCAACCCCCCTTCTAGATCCGCGCTATCGTCTAACAAATGATACCCTTCTGCTCGGGAAGTATCCTTCTCTTTGCTGCTCTGCTGGAGAAGGGATGGTCTAATGAGACTTGCTGAGGAATTTTTCCCCAAGATCTGCGAGGAAAGACTTCCTGAAGTTCTGTGCTGACAATGGCTTTGCTGGAAGCACCTGTACCTACATGTTAATGAACACAACTGATAGTACCTGCAAAAGAGAGAGATAGTTTGGCCTGTATGCCCCAGGTTCCCAGTCTGAATCACCATCCTGGTCACCCAACACATCAAATATATGTCAAATGTTTTTATTCTCATGCATATATTATAAAGCATTCATGTATTCACAATGCAATATTTATCACAATTTGTTGGACGTTTTTGCAATCAATCAACGGTAGATGAAAAACAAAAACATACGAGAGCAAATTGAATGAAATTGCACTTTTATTGATTGGAAAATTGCCATGAATAGGCATTACACCGAGAAGCAATCCCTGGAGAGAGGAAATTGCACAAAGCAAAAATAAAATATCCTAATGGCAATGTGAAAGTCAAATCTCATCAAGTTCCGGTCCGGCTATGGCTTGTATGTTCTCAAGACTCTCTGCATGCTTCGCTTTTGAGGAAGATGATTGAATTGATCCTTACCCCTCATATTGTCCTTGGCTGCTGATGATAAATCACAGATCTCACAGATTGTAGTTGTTCGCTTTAGTCCCTCTTTTGCGTAGATCGCCCTTTCGGGTTTTCAATCCATCGAGATACATTTTTTTGCCTGAGTTGTCCGATGTGCCTTTTCAACTCAGCCGGTGTACATTTTTTCAAATATTTCCCTAATTTTTGCCTGAGCCTTTTATTCTGTTTTTGGCTCGCCGGGATGCCCCTTTTTTCCTGGACTTTTATTCTGGTTTTGTCCAGCGGGTCTCTTTATACGAAGTATTTTTTAACTGTGTCTGTGTTGACATTGGACTGGAAGTCTTCGCCATCCATGGTTGTTAACATTAAGGCTCCACTCGAGAAGACCTTTTTAACCACGAATGGACCTTCATAGTTGGGTGTCCACTTTCCCCTATGATTTGTTAGAGGAGGAAGGATCTTTTTCAACACTAAGTCGCCGGGTTGAGGCCGTATTTTCTGGTCGAATGTTTGTTTCATTCGCCTTTGATACAATTGTCCATGGCATACAGTTGCTAGGTGTTTCTCTTCAATGAGGCTCAACTGATTGTACCTAGATCAAAGCCATTCAGCTTCATCAAGCTTGACATCCATCATTAATCTCAAAGAAGGAATCTCGACTTCAATTGGTAGGACTGCCTCCATACCATAGACAAGCGAGAATGGAGTTGCCTTGGTCGAGGTGCGAACAGATGTTCGGTACCCATGTAATACGAATGGCAACATCTCATGCCAATCTTTGTACGTCACAACCATCTCCTGTACAATCTTTTTAATGTTCTTGTTGGCCATCTCAATGGTGTCATTCATCTTCGGGCGATACGGCGAAGAGTTGTGATGCTCGATCTTAAAATCCCGATACATATATGCCATCATCTTATTGTTGAGATTAGAACCATTGTCAGTAATGATTCTTTCGGGAACTCCATATCGACAGATAATGTCCCTCTTAATGAACCAGACCACCACTTGTTTGGTGACATTGGCATAGGACGCCGCCTCGACCCACTTCGTGAAGTAATTTATGGCAACCAGGATGAAGCGGTGACCATTGGAAGCAGTGGGTTCGATCTTGTCAATCATATCAATGCCCCATATGGCGAAGGGCCAGGGCGAAGACACGACACTCAACGGATTTGGAGGCACATGCACCTTATCAGCATAAATTTGGCACTTGTGGCAGTTGTAGGAGTATTTACAGCAATCGAATTCCATGGTGATCCAATAATAACCCGAACTTAGAAGCTTCTTTGCCATAGCATGTCCTCTAGCATGAGTACCGAAGGAGCCTTCGTGAACTTCTTGCATTAACATGTTTGCTTCGTGTCTATCCACACATTTGAGCAAGACCATGTCGAAGTTCCGTTTATAGAGCACACCATCCTGGTTTAAATAGAACCCGTCTGACAACCTCCTAAGGATCTTCTTATCTTTGCTTGATGCCCCTGCTGGGTACTCTTGAGATTTCAAAAAGCACTTGATATCATAGTACCAAGGTTTGTGATCATCAACACCATCAACCGCAAACACATATGTTGGTCTATCAAGAGGAGACACATCGATTTTAGGCACATAATTCTCACTGTGAACCTTGATTAAGGAAGACAAGGTTACCAAAGCATCAACAAATTGATTCTCGTCTTGAGGTATATAGTGCAGCTTGACTTTCGTGAAGAAAGTTAACAACCTTCTAGTATAGTCCCTATAAGGAATCAGATAAGGCTTATGAACCAGCCATTTTCCGTTAACCTGATTGATAACTAAAGCCGAATCACTGAAGATCTCGAGGTTCTTGATTCTCAAACCAATTGCTTCCTCGATCCCCATTATACATGCTTCATACTTTGCTTCGTTGTTGGTGCACTTGAATGTCAATCAGGCAGTGAAGGGCATATGAATCCCTTCCAGTGAGATAATAACAGCACCAACTCCACTTTCGTTTATGTTAACGGCCCCGTCAAACATCAGAATCCATTTGGATTCAGGGTCTGGCCCCTCCTCCGGGAGTGGTTCTTCACAGTCTTTCGACTTGAGGAACATGATGTCCTCATCTGGGAATTCGAACCTCATTGGCTGGTAATCCTCAATCGGTTGTTGGGCCAAATACTCTGGCAATACACTTCCCTTGATAGCTTTTTGTGAAGTATATTGGATATCATATTCTGTCAGAATCATTTGCCACCAAGCTACTCTTTCGGTCAAAGTTGGCTTTTCAAAGATGTACTTAACGGGGTCCATCTTGGAAATCAACAGAGTGGTATGACTCAGCATGTATTGTCTTAGTCGGCGAGCAGCCAGTGCCAAAGTGCAACAAGTTTTCTCGAGCAGTGAATATCGTGTCTCATAGTCGGTAAACTTTTTGCTAAGGTATTAGATTGCGTGCTCTTTTCAACCAGACTCATCCTGCTGAACCAGTACACTGCCCATTGATCCCTCGAGCACTGTGAGGTACATAATCAAAGGTCCCCCTGTCACTAGAGGTATAAGGATTGGAGGTTCTTGCAAATACTCCTTGATTCGGTCGAAAGCTAGTTAGCAGTCATCATTCCACCTGATGGCCTGATTCTTCATCAGAAGCTTCAAAATGGGTTCACATGTAGCTGTTAGGTGAGAGATGAACCATGCAATGTAGTTCAACCTCCCTAAGAATCAATGTACTTTTTTCTCAGTTCTCGGCTCATGCATTTCCTGAATTACTTTCACCTTCGCAGAGTCGGCCTCAATCCCCATTTCACTAACAATAAACCCCAGCAGCTTTCTGGAGCGCACCCCGGATGTGCACTTATTCGAGTTTAACCTCAATTTGAATTTCTGAAGCCTATCAAATAGCTTGGCCAAGTTGACTAAATGTTATTATTCTGTCTGTGACTTTGCGATCATGTCATCAACATAGACCTCGATCTCGTGATGAATCATGTCGTGGAATAGAGTCAACATTGCATGTTGGTATGTGGCCCCAACATTTTTCAAACTGAACGATATTACTTTGGAACAGAAGGTGCCCCATGGGGTAGTGAAAGTAGTCTTCTCCATGCCATCTGGCGACATCTTGATCTGATTATAACTTGAAAATCCATCCATGAAGGAAAACACAGAAAATTGGGCCGCATTGTCAACTAGCACGTCAATATGTGGCAACGGGAAGTCATCCTTGGGGCTCGCCCGATTCAAGTCTCGATAATCCACACACATTCTGACCTTACCATCCTTTTTAGGAACTAGTACAATATTTGCAGCCCATGGAGGATAACTTATCACAACTAAGAATCCGGCATCGAACTGCTTTTGAACCTCTTCCTTGATTTTTAATAGCCATGTCTGGTCGAGTTCTTCTCAATTTCTGCTTCACCAGCGGGCAAACTTCTCTGAGTGGCAGCTTGTGCACTACAATATCGGTGTCCAACCCTGGCATATCCTGGTAAGACCAGGCGAAGACGTCAACATATTCTCGGAGCATGGAAATCAAACGACTCTTTACAGACTCTTCCAAAGCAGCCCCGATCTTGACCTATTTTTTGTCCTCTTTAGTACCCAGGTTCACCACTTCAATGGCCTCTTCGTGCAGCTTAATCACTCTCTCCTCCTGCTTGAGCATTCTGGCTAATTCTTCGGGTAATTCACAATCTTCTTCACCTTCCTCGTCGACTAGGTAAATTGGATTGTCGAAGTCATATTGAGCCATAGCAAGATTGTCGTTGATGAGACTCGATGGTGTACATCTGCATGAATGATGATTCATGCTAGATTTTAGAAAAAGTGGAAGACATGGAAAAACATTGTCATTTATTTTAAAACAAAAATTAAATGAAAGACAAGGATCACTGTGAATGAATGTGAAAACGTCCACTTTATTAATGATTGTATTATTGCATTATGAAACAATGAACCCTCAGGACGAGCCACTATGCCTCGGGAAAAGCATAGAGATTTCATAAAAAAGAATAGAAACACGGACTATTACTTTTGTGGTTGAGTGAAAGAGATGATTGCTTCGGCTGACCAATTGTTGAGTTGCATACCCGGTGTCGTACCCCGAAAAATACGACCTCACGCGATCCGAAAGGACGGGAGCCGCGCGCCGGACAGACTGAAGAGTCGCCACCTAATTCTATTTATTTCCGAAGAGGGAAAGGGAAGATATTGATACAACCCGGGAAGATAAGGATTAGGACAAAGGTCAACGGAACCATTGCCTGGGTTCGGGAGTCGGTTATGTAGGAGGAAGGTATTAGCACCCCCTACATCCATCGTACTCGATGGGAACCATCTAAGTTATCACGCGTGAAATGATGTCTATGCTTAACGAAATACTTGCTAGAGGGAAATGAGTTTAAATTATAAGTTAGATTGATCCTAGGTGCTCGGCAAGGATGGAGATCCTCGTGCCTACGTACTCCCGTGTGCAATGGGAAAGTCAGAGCCTCGTAGTTCAGCCTACTAAGGGTAATGGTTGTTTGATTTTATTACCTTTCTTTGATGAAAGGGTTTAGGAGTTGAAATGCACTAAAGACTATGGATAGTTTATCTCGTCCAATAAGACAAGCGTCTTGCGTCGAAATAATCGGAGCGAGTAACGAGAGCTCGTTATCCTCCTTTCTACCGCTTAAGGCTCGTGGCGTACAGTTCTTCTCGTATTATTAGAATGTTTTATTACCTAATGACCGCTTGATGTTGGATCAAGGGTTTGGATCTAATCGAAACATTTTGGTTTTTGAGGTTAAAGGGTAAATGCAAGTGGAGGTTTATTTTGTGGTTTGTTAGCGAGGCCCAATGCGCTCGGCTCGCAAGGTAAGGTGGATCCTAATAAACGACAACTGAAAAATAAGGTGCGAGTGTGCAAGTGCAATCGCTTGGCGTTGGACCAAGGATTCAAAATTAAATAAAATATGGAAAATAAAATGCGTACAAAGTAATGGGAGAGGGATACAAAATAAATACAGGGGATTGCGAGAAATAAAGAGGTCTCGTTGTAATTCGCCCAAGAGAAAATGTGTGTGCAGTGTTTTTGAACTATTCGAAGGCGTTCGGCCTTTTTAATCGGAGGCAACTATTCGAAGGCGTTGGACCTTTTTGATCGGCAACAACTATTCGAAGGCGTTGGACCTTTTTGGGACGCGTCGAAATTTGGTTCATTTACTTCCTTAGAATCGATTCAAGGTTAGAATCATTCTATGAGAAGTTGAACATTATTTTGAAATGAGGAAATAAATAAATAAATTGATTTGCGAGAATTAAATTAAGATAGAATAATAAATTAAATAATTAAATAAATCAAATAATATTAAGAATAATAAATAAATTAAATTAATTTCAATGTTCATTTGCCGAAATAATAAAAAATAAATAATAAAAAAAACTAATTACAAGGAGGGCCTCATATTGATCGAGTATCACCGATTTAATGAAATCGGGCGAACATCGGCCTTTTGTTATGTCATTGGCCCCAGAATATCATTAAGATAAAATAATGGTTAATGAGAAAAAGAAAAATAAACAATATATATTTATACCAACTAATTCACTACAATTATATTCTTTCTAAACAAAAGGTTATTTTCTAACAAAAACTGATATAATAAAAATAATAATAAGTTTAGCCAAAGCTATAGGAAATCTAATAAATAAAAACAAGTGCAGTAATAATAATAAAAAATGCAGTCCAGAACTTATAGTGTGTGTATCAAATTCGTATGGGCCTTAAAGCCCAATATCAGAACCATAATAAAATCAAATATAAAAAACCATAAATGAGAAAACAAGGGACTGATACTCAGTGAGTGAGTGTCAACAAGAAATCATGGTGGGCTTCCAATCCAAACCCAAAGATCATATATATAGAAAATATTAGAAAATAAAAAACATAAATAAATAGTAATAAAAAAAATGAATACTAATGAAATAAAAACAATCAGGTTTTTTAACGCCTCTTTTATCCCCAAATAGAGAAAAATGACGAAAAAAGAAGACAGAGGCCTACCCTCTTTCTACAACACTCTCCATCATAATAAATTAACAAAACAAAGTCACGCATAAAGAAAAAGTTTCAGTAGAAAAGAAAAACAGAGAAATGATGTCCACCTTAATCGACCTTTCGCGGCGGAAACAAGAGTTTCACGGCCTCTCACGGAAAGCTCGCGATTTGAAACTCGACACTCCTCCCTCTCTCGCTTGCGCAGATTTCTTTGTGTGCGTCTGTGGTGCGGTTTTGGTGGATTTGGGGGTCTGTTCGTTTGATTCACGGCGTTCAGGGCTCAACGCGGCGGCTGAGATGTGGTTGAGCGGAGGTTTTCACGGTGAAGAGGGTGGTTGTGATGTCACGGCGGATCTGGAATTATGAATTTGTGTATGAATGTTGTGTGAAAATGGAGGTGAGTTATGGTTCGAAGTTGGGTGGATTGGAGTTAACAGAGGGTTTGCGGTGAGGGGTTTGCTGTGTTCGATGGTGGTAGTGTTTTCTCAGTTTGAGGCGGTTTCTGCGGGTTTCAGTTTGTAAGGTTTGAAAATGGTTTTGCAAGGTTGTGCTTCGGTGGTGTGTGGGTCTGTCTCGGTGATGATTGGGTGAAGTTGAACGGCGGCTTCTTGAGGTCAGAAGTGGTAATGGTATGGTTTTGTGATGCGTTAAAGGCTATGTGTTTCGGTGTTTTTTCTCTGAGTTTTGAAAAGTGAGTAATTGGTGTTGATGAAAGAGGATCTGTGAATGGTTTACCCTCCCTATCTCATTTTTGTTTCACATTTTCGTTACGAATTTTGCCAGTTTGTATTATGAGAGATGGAGTTAAAGAAGGTGATGATTTTCGATTTTTTCAGTTTTTTCGTTTGGAAGGATTTTTGTGTGGTTTTTGTATGGTTTTTCAAGCCTGTCCTTATGAAGAATGAGGGGCTGCCTTTATATATTGGAATTTGTGAGAATGGGATTGAAATTTTATGTTGAGTTTTTGGATAAGAACTAAAAAAAATGGTTGGCATGAAAAAGGTGTTTGCAGCGTTGAGGTAGTGGCTGTGGTGGATGGACCAGTTAAGCATTTGGAATTGTGGACAGGCTGTGATATAAGTGGGGTCAATGGAAGTTGTTGGAAAGAATGGAGTGACAAAATTAATAAGAATAGTAATATGTATTCTAAAAAAACAAGGAATATAATAAAAATAATAATAATAATAATAAAAAAAATAATAATAATAAAAAAACTTAATAACAATGAAAATAATATTTATAATATAATAACAATATGTAACAAGAATAGATAAGAATAAAAAAAAGGAGAGATAATTTAATATAAAATGACATGATGAAAAAAATAATAATAATAAAAGGGAAAGTTTGGTCTAAAAAAAACATGAATTAAAATAAATGAATAAAAATGATCATGAATTGGATTTAAATGGAGGATAATTTGGATAGATATAAGGGACAATTGAATTATGGATATAAGGATAAGAACGGGAGAATAGAAATTGAGTATAAAAATAAAATGAATATTGGAATAATTGAGAAAATTAACCTGAATAAAAATTGGATATTCTAAAAGAGATGGTTAACAGAAAAAAAAGTGCAGTGAGAACGAGGTAGGACAAATTTGGGGTATGACAGATGCCCCTATCGAATTGGCTTAGACTGAGTAAGATGAATTGGCTCGCATTCAATCTTTCAAGGTATAAGGTAATTAGATATTAACAGACTCCAAATTTGTCCGACAAAGAAAGAAATTTATGAAAATAGCAAATGAAATAAACTGGAAATGATGGGTGACACAGGAAGAAACAATTGACAAAATAAATCACTTATCACCAGAGGATGATAAGGCAAATGACTGAAAATAAAATCACTTATCACCAGAGGATGATAAGGCAAATAACTGAAAATAAAATCACTTATCAGCAGAGGATGAAAAGGCAACCGACTGAAAAATAAAATCACTTATCAACAGAGGATGATAAGGCAAATAACAGAAAATAAAATCACTTATCAGCAGAGGATGATAAGGCAAATAACTGAAAATAAAATCACTTATCAGCAGAGGATGATAAGGAAACCGACTGAAGAAATTAAATCACTTATCAACAGAGGATGATAAGGCAACAGACTGAAAATAAAATCACTTATCAGCAGAGGATGATAAGGCAACCGACTGAAAAAATAAAATCACTTATCAACAGAGGATGATAAGGCAACAAACTGAAAATAAAATCACTTATCAACAGAGGATGATAAGGCAAATAACTGAAAATAAAATCACTTATCACCAGAGGATGATAAGGCAAATGGAATTTAAACACGGCCATTGAATCCGCGAAGAGGATGCCTGGAATCTTCGATTGATATGATCCTGACTTCCGCTGGGGGAAAGGATTGGGAACTTGTGCTGATCCTGGATCCTGAATTATGCAATTATGCTTAATTGTTTTGAAACGGTATTCCATAAGGATGGAGATACGATGCAAATGTTTATGCACTTGAGATGTAAGTTAAACTGCTGGGGAAAATAAAAGGTCTGATTTATTGAGGTATGCATATGATGCACATGTTGCAAATGATTGATGTAAATGATGCGTATGATGTTGATGATGCATAATGATGCATATGAGCGATTGAAAGGTGTCAGCTTGGTGGACTTTTGGTTTGGTGGTTGCCAATAACGATTGGACTTTGGGTGGGTGGAGGGATTGATTCCCCGACACTCGATCTTCGACGATGTATGATCAGAAGAGGGATCTGAAAGCTCCAAGCTTGATTATCTGCTGATGAGCGAAGCGACTTAATTGACACATGAAGACTGATTTTGCTTTGAATGATTCCCGACGTCTAGCAAGGACTGCCTGTTTAGCTGGGGGGAAAAGATAGGAAGATTTGCTCCTTGTTTGCTTGCCCCTGCCTGTAGGGTATCTGAAATAAATCTGGTGGGGAAGCTTTGACAATGATCATGACATGACCTGCCCCCATATCTGGATCTGGTAGACGCCTGCCCCAGGTTGAGTTGTTTGAAGATAATTTGCCCCTGATTGGGCTGTTGAGAATGGTTTTGCCCCTGATTGAGCTAATTTTGAAGAAATATTGATTCAAATTCCTCTTTTGATTGCCCCTTGTTGGGATTGCACTGATGTCAAGCACTGATTTACAATTAGATTACTCATGCACAAATGGTAGTGTTAATGTAAAGTTCATGTAAGTTTTGAAAAAGTCAATTTATTTGAATGATTATGATAGTGTGACGGATGGACCGTTAGCCCAAACGAGGTGTTGATTTAGAAAGTGTATGAAAGATGCAGCAAGAATAATGTGCAATCGAGATTGAATATTAGCAAATATATGGGAGTCAATTTACGCAACCTTGTTGGTAGCATGCTTTCAAACTAAACCCTGCCTCAATTAGGTCTTTCGAGGGTTGTAACGTGGTCTGGTTAATGGTTTTAAGAAATAAAGGATATAAGGCTCAAAGTTTGATTTGTACCCAACCCTTCTTCGTGATATTCTCCAGTCCTACGTTCAGCTAACTTCTACACATGCATTTGTATTGACGTTGCAAGAGCGAAGATGAAGCTTCAAAGTTTGATTGAAGTGGCAGTCATCTTATTTTGTTGTTGGTGACCCTTTTGATTTTTGATTTGGTGGTCACTGATATATATTTTTTGCTGAGGATCTGAGCTCCTCTTTTGATTTTTTTTTTACTAAGTCTCCCTTCGGGTGCTCAACTTAGTGGTTTTCGTTTCCTTTCTTTTTTTTTGTTTGAATGTTGTGACTGCCACGTCATTTGTTGATGGTCCTCTGACGGGATGTTTCATCTTGCGATTTGAAGGTGTAGTTAGGTTAACTGAACAACTACCCTACCCCGGGTTAGATGTAAGGGTTGTATCCGAAAGAAACTCCTACTTCTAGGCTCGAAGTGGTTGACTAGGGATTAACTCCTTATATCTCCAGTGTTTGGGGATTTGAAAGAATGCATGTACATCATTGACGAGGTTTTATCCGAAAGCATACCGCAACAGTTATGGGTATTTTGTTTTCATCATCCTCCCTCAAATATTTGCTAAAGTGAAGTGAGGGAATATTTTTGTGATTTTTGTGATAAATGATAAATGATGAGCGAATGCGAATAAATTGATTTCAAAACATGCATAAACATAACATTAACATAACCAAGTACAAACGATAACAATGTTCAGAGCAAATAGTACTTAAACAAACATTACAAAACAACAGGAACGCATAAATGATAAATGGCGATGGCTGCCTTGATTTGAGGAATTGAACTTCTCTTGATTGAATGCTTCAAAGTTGGAGACTACTCAGCTTGGTCTTCAACAACCCCTTCAAATGTCTTCACTTGTTGGCACCGTGCGGCGACATTGGATCATTCTGGACATTTGCATTTCTCGGAGTGAGAGTGAGGTCCTTAGAGTTGATCATATCCTTAACCATGTGCTTGAAGGCACGACAATTCTCAATTGTGTGACCTGGAGCGCCTTTGTGATACTCACAGCGGGCATTGGCATCATAATTCCGGGCATTGCCAGTCTGAGGTGGCATATCTCTCAAAGTAAGAGATCCTTTTGCCATTAGCTGATTAAAGATTTCGGTGTATGACATAGGCAAGGCATCAATGTGCTTATCATATCCTCTTTGTTGATATGGTGGACGCTGTTGAGGAGCGCGTTGTTGTTGTTGACCAGGCCTTTGTGGATAAGCCGGTTGCTGGTATGGATAAGTCGGTTGCTGGTATGGATAAGCCGGTTGCTGGTATGGATATGCCGATTGTTGGTATGGATAAGTTGGTTGCTAGTATGGTTTAGGTGCATATTGCGCAGCTGCACCCAGAGGATAAGGACATGGTTGATAAGCCATCGGAGGCGGAAGCAGAGCTTGAATAGCTGGATGATAGGGCATCGGAGGAACAGGCTGATGAGACACAACCATCCTGGCCAAGGCTTGTATGGCCTCATAAATCTGATCGATCTTGCTTTTGATCGAGTCAATCTCTTCCCTCATAGCAGCTTGTTTTTGTTGAATCTGATCCATCAGTCCTTTAGTGTTGGCTTGAGTTAAGTACAAGCGTCGGGAAAGATACGTGCATCGGGAAACCAGCTTGATTTACTGAAGATGGAGGAACATGAAATAAGTTTTCGGATTTTGGAATGAAATGCAAGAATTAATGCAAATGAAATGATATGAAATATCAGAATCCAGGATCACAGGATCAGGGTCTCATGAGTCCAAGGTACAGATGGAGGATACTCTGATCAGGAACTCACTGGGTAGACTCTAAAGTTTTAGGGATCCCAAAGTTATCAATTCATATGGCTGTTCATCACACACGCCATAAGCATGACGGTTGATTGACTCCGCCATATGAATCTATTTTGGGTGAGATCTTCGTATCGAGCCACGCGAGAGGGAAATCTCTTGGTGCTCCATACTACGTGATCATCGACACAAGGTTTAAAACAAAGTCCTGGAGTTATGGAACTTTCTCAACTGTTTGATGCACGTGTCAATTTCATACAATCTTGACAGTCAATCAACTCCATTGAGTAAGTCTATTCCAAGCGAGGTTTTCGTATCGAGCCACGCGAGGGCGAACCTTGGTGCTCAATACTACGCAACCATCAACCGATGTTTTAACCAAAAGGTTCTAAAGGCCCTCAGAGTTGATGACCCTAATGAAAGCAACTGAACACACACGCCAAGGACTTGACGGTTGTCAGTATTCTCATTAGAATCTACTCCGAGTGAGGTTTTCATATCGACAACCCACGAGAGAGGTTCCCTCGGGAGCCCATACTACACAAACTCGCTAACTTATGTTTGTACTCGCAAGCCCGTGTATATAGCCTTTCCCTCAAGTTTCTTTTGCAAAGTATCAATCCAAGTTATAGTACCAAGGAGCCACAAGATATATAAAATAGAATGCGATAAAGAAAGAGATAAAAATAAACAAGCAAGGCATAAAAAGCAAACATCCAAACAAACGCGGGAACCTAGACTAGGTTTGACTCGCATAGGGGTGAACCATTCCCCAGCAGAGTCGCCAGCTGTCGTACCCCTAAAAATACGACCTCACGCGATCCGAAAGGACAAGAGCCGTGCGCCGGACAGACTGAAGAGTCGCCACCTAAATATTTATTCCCGAAGAGGGAAAGGGAAAATATAGATACAACCCAGGAAGAGAAGGATTAGGACAAAGGTCAACGGAACCATTGCCTGGGTTCAGGAGTCGATTATGTAGGGGGAAGGTATTTGCACCCCCTACATTCATCGTACTCGATGAGAACCATCTAAGTTATCACGCGCAAAAGGATGTCTATGCTTAACGAAATACTTGCTAGAGGGAAATGAGTTTAAATTATAAGTTAGATTGATCCTAGGTGCTCGGCAAGGATGGAGATCCTCGTGCCTACGTACTCCCGTGTGCAATGGGAAAGTCAGAGCCTCGTAGTTCAGCCTACTAAGGGTAATGGTTGTTTGATTTTATTACCTTTCTTTGATGAAAGGGTTTAGGAGTTGAAATGCACTAAAGACTATGGATAGTTTATCTCGTCCAACAAGACGAGCGTCTTGCGTCGAAATAATCGGAGCGAGTAACGAGAGCTCGTTATCCTCCTTTCTACCGCTTAAGGCTCGTGGCGTACAGTTCTTCTCGTATTATTAGAATGTTTTATTACCTAATGACCGCTTGATGTTGGATCAAGGGTTTGGATCTAATCGAAACATTTTGATTTTTGAGGTTAAAGGGTAAATGCAAGTGGAGGTTTATTTTGTGGTTTGTTAGCGAGGCCCAATGCGCTCGGCTCGCAAGGTAAGGTTGATCCTAATAAACGACAACTGAAAAATAAGGTGCGAGTGTGCAAGTGCAATCGCTTGGCGTTGGACCAAGGATTCAGAATTAAATAAAATACGGAAAATAAAATGCGTACAAAGTAATGGGAGAGGGATACAAAATAAATACAGGGGATTACGAAAAATAAAGAGGTCTCGTTGTAATTCGCCCAAGACAAAGCGTGTGTGCAGTGTTTTTGAACTATTCGAAGGCGTTGGACCTTTTTAATCGGAGGCAACTATTCGAAGGCGTTGGACCTTTTTGATCGGCAACAACTATTCGAAGGCGTTGGACCTTTTTGGGACGCGTCGAAATTTGGTTCATTTACTTCCTTAGAATCGATTCAAGGTTAGAATCATTCTATGAGAAGTTGAACATTATTTTGAAATGAGGAAATAAATAAATAAATTGATTTGCGAGAATTAAATTAAGATAGAATAATAAATTAAATAATTAAATAAATCAAATAATATTAAGAATAATAAATAAATTAAATTAATTTCAATGTTCATTTGCCGAAATAATAAAAAATAAATAATAAAAAAAACTAATTACAAGGAGGGCCTCATATTGACCGAGTATCACCGATTTAATGAAATCGGGCGAACATCGGCCTTTTGTTATGTCATTGGCCCCAGAATATCATTAAGATAAAATAATGGTTAATGAGAAAAAGAAAAATAAACAATATATATTTATACCAACTAATTCACTACAATTATATTCTTTCTTAACAAAAGGTTATTTTCTAACAAAAACTGATATAATAAAAATAATAATAAGTTTAGCCAAAGTTATAGGAAATCTAATAAATAAAAACAAGTGCAGTAATAATAAAAAAAAATGCAGTCCAGAACTTATAGTGTGTGTATCAAATTCGTATGGGCCTTAAAGCCCAATATCAGAACCATAATAAAATCAAATATAAAAAACCATAAATGAGAAAACAAGGGACTGATACTCAGTGAGTGAGTGTCAACAAGAAATCATGGTGGGCTTCTAATCCAAACCCAAAGATCATATATATAGAAAATAAAAAACATAAATAAATAGTAATAAAAAAAAATGAATACTAATGAAATAAAAACAATCAGGTTTTTTAACGCCTCTTTTATCCCCAAATAGAGAAAAATGACGAAAAAAGAAGACAGAGGCCTACCCTCTTTCTACAACACTCTCCATCCTAATAAATTAACAACACAAAGTCACGCATAAAGAACAAGTTTCAGTAGAAAAGAAAAACAGAGAAATGATGTCCACCTCAATCGACCTTTCGCGGCGGAAACAAGAGTTTCACGGCCTCTCACGGAAAGCTCGCGATTTGAAACTCGGCACTCATCCCTCTCTCGCTCGCGCGGATTTCTCTGTGTGCGTCTGTGGTGCGGTTTTGGTGGATTTGGGGGTCTGTTCGTTTGATTCACGGCGTTCAGGGCTCAACGCGGCGGCTGAGATGTGGTTGAGCGGAGGTTTTCACGGTGAAGAAGGTGGTTGTGATGTCACGGCGGATCTGGAATTATGAATTTGTGTATGAATGTTGTGTGAAAATGGAGGTGAGTTATGGTTCGAAGTTGGGTGGATTGGAGTTAACAGAGGGTTTGCGGTGAGGGGTTTGCTGTGTTCGATGGTGGTAGTGTTTTCTCAGTTTGAGGCGGTTTCTGCGGGTTTCAGTTTGTAAGGTTTGAAAATGGTTTTGCGAGGTTGTGCTTCGGTGGTGTGCGGGTCTGTCTCGGTGATGATTGGGTGAAGTTGAGCGGCGGCTTCTTGAGGTCAGAAGAGGTAATGGTATGGTTTTGTGATGCGTTAAAGGCTATGTGTTTCGGTGTTTTTTCTCTGAGTTTTGAAAAGTGAGGAATTGGTGTTGATGAAAGAGGATCTGTGAATGGTTTACCCTCCCTATCTCATTTTTGTTTCACATTTTCGTTACGAATTTTGCCAGTTTGTATTATGAGAGATGGAGTTAAAGAAGGTGATGATTTTCTATTTTTTCAGTTTTTTCGTTTGGAAGGATTTTTGTGTGGTTTTTGTATGGTTTTTCAAGCCTGTCCTTATGAAGAATAAGGGGCTGCCTTTATATATTGGAATTTGTGAGAATGAGATTGAAATTTTATGCTGAGTTTTTGGATAAGAACTAAAAAAAATGGTTGACATGAAAAAGGTGTTTGCAGCGTTGAGGTAGTGGCTGTGGTGGATGGACCAGTTAAGCATTTGGAATTGTGGACAGGTTGTGATATAAGTGGGGTCAATGGAAGTTGTTGGAAAGAATGGAGTGACAAAATTAATAAGAATAGTAATACGTATTGTAAAAAAACAAGGAATATAATAAATAAAAAATAATAATAATAATAATAAAAATAATAATAATAAAAAAACTTAATAACAATGAAAATAATATTTATAATATAATAACAATATGTAACAAGAATAAATAAGAATAAAAAAAAGGAGAGATAATTTAATATAAAATGACATGATGAAAAAAAAAATAATAAAAGGGAAAGTTTGGTCTATAAAAAAACATGAATTAAAATAAATGAATAAAAATGATCATGAATTGGATTTAAATGGAGGATAACTTGGATAGATATAAGGGACAATTGAATTATGGATATAAGGATAAGAACGGGAGAATAGAAATTGAGTATAAAAATAAAATGAATATTGGAATAATTGAGAAAATTAACCTGAATAAAAATTGGATATTCTAAAAGAGATGGTTAACAGAAAAAAGTGCAGTGAGAACGAGGTAGGACAAATTTGGGGTATGACACCCGGGACACATGGCTTTATCAACTCGTCCAATTCACAACCACTATCAACCATTTCATCTTGCACTGCACATATGCTGCCATGATTAATCCATCTTGCACTTGTGAAAGTAATCGGGCCTTTCCGACCTCTAGCACTCTGACTTGGCATTGACTGCCCAAGGTGGAAGCCAACCCCGAACATATCCTCCTTCTTTGGGACTTCGATCATTTTGCCCCATCCCTCATTTGTACCTGATTCCACTACCTCCAAGGCTTGTTTGTAGGATGAGATTGACACACCCTTCTTCTTATCCTATGACACGACAGTTGATGACGATGTACCCTCGGTTCTGACTGGCTTGAAGACTTGACAATGAGTTTCAACAATCTCTCTGTCCATATCTACATATTTGAACGAGGACAAGTGACTGATGGAGATGTCTTCTTCCCCGCACACGGTAACGATCTGTCCTTCCCAGACAAATTTGAGCTTCTCGTGGAGGGTTGAAGACACATCCCCTGCTACATGTATCCAGGGTCGTCCCAGCAAATAGCTATACGCTGGTTGGATATCCATAACATAAAAGGTTGTATTGAAAAGATGTGGTCCTACCTTGATTGGTAGTTCCACTTCCCCGAAGACAGACCTTTTTGAGCCATTGAACGCCCGGACCACCAAGTCGCTTGGTTTGAGCACCACCCCATCATAGTCTAAACTTAATCAATGTTTTCTTTGGGAGTACATTCAGGGATGAGCCCGTATCCACAAGCACATGAGAGAGCACAACTCCTTTATATTCCATAGAAATGTGTAGAGATCGGTTATGGCTGCGTCCCTCAGTGGTTAGATCTATATCTGTAAACCCTAAACCATGGTTGGCGTTCACACTTGACACCACCGTTTCAAGTTGGTTTACTAATATGTCTTGTGGCATGTAGGCATTGTTTAAAATCCTTAGCAAAGCGTTCCTGTGTGAGTCTGAACACATTAACAAGGACAAGATTGAAATCTTGGTGGGAGTTTGCTGCAAGTGATCAACTATTTTGTAATCGCTCTTTTTAATGATTCTCAGAAATTCCTCCGCTTCTTTGTCAAAAGTGATACCAGGCTTTGGTACAGGGACATCACTGGTCATGGCTTGCTTGCCCTTTGCTCTTGCTTGGGCCTCTGCATTGTCCCTTGGCGGTAACACATTATTTCTTAACGTTTCAGGCACAAATAATCTCCCACTCCTTGTGAACCCTCCAACACCAACATTTTCAACTTGTTGTTGGGATGAGCTGGAAGAGGTCACATCACGTTTCTGACCATTACAATAAACTTCGGCCCCATAGTACCATGGGACAAATTTTTCGCTTTGGTATGGAATTGGTCCAGAAGTGGTAAATGTTATAGGTGCCACTTTTGCTGGTGTTGGGATTTGTACTGGATTATAGTAGATAGTAATTTTTGACACTTCATCTTCCTTCACGATTCTGTCAAACTGAATACTGCCCTTGTCAATCATTTTTTGTATCCCCGATCTCAATTGGTTGCAACCATCAACAAAATTTTCACAATCTGAATAGCCTTATTCGCAGCCCGGAAATATATTCTTCTTGGCTAGGAAACCCTTCACAACTAACATAGAAGTCTTCAAGGCATCAACATCATATATCAAATTCACACACTCACCATTATCAATAGCTCCTACGGTCCTTCCATGCAAATGCATGGGGTTTTGCAACACGTTCAGGGTTTGGAGCGAAATTGACCGCCTTGAAGTCTATCAGGTCTTGAATGACATGTTTCAAAGTCTTGTAGTTTTCAATATTATGGCTCGGAGCTCCGGAGTGGAACTCGCAATGGGCGTTAGCATCGTAACCCTCAGGAATCTACCCCAGTCTCGGAGGCTGCAAGGTTCTTAACTGAATCAAGTGAAGCTGAAGAAGGTTTTACAAAAACTAGGAATAAGACATCAGCTGCGTCTCAAGATGCATATCCTTTGGTCTAGGAGGATAGTATTGACGAGGAGTTCTTTGTTGTTGGTAATTCTGTTGACGTTGTTGCTGTGGCTGCTGAACCTGTTGTTGATTTATGGGAGCAGAAATGGTAACAGGAGCTATCTGACGGTAGGAGTTCTGATTTCCCCTCTTCCTTTTGGTGTATATATATCCCCGACTTCACCTTCTCTTCTCTTTACAAAAGGTTTCTTTACTCTAGAGGTCGATGCTCTGCTATTCTGAATTTTCCCATACTTCATCCAACTTTCAATTCTCTCACCAGTTAGGATGATATCAGAAAAGCCGCTAGATGAACAACCTGTTAATCTTTCCATGAAGTGCCCTGGGAGGGTATCCATGAAAAGGTCAACCATTTCTCTCTCCAGCAATGCTGGTTTCACTCTAGCTGCGACTTTGCGCCACCTCTGCGCATATTCCTTGAAGCTTTCGAAGTTCTTTTGAGACAAATTTTGCAGTTGGGTCCGACTTGGAGCCATGTCAATATTATATTGGTATTACTTGAGGAAAGCCTCCCCAGGCTCTTTCCAATTACGAACATCGGTTTTCTCCAATTTCATGTACCATTCCAGTGAGCCTCCAGACAGGCTGTCTTGGAAATAGTACATCCAAAGCTTCTCATCTTTGGTATGCGCAACAATCTTACGGTAAAAAGCTTGCAGGTGAGTTTTTGGGCAAGAATTACCATTGTATTTGTCAAAACCGAGAGGTTTAAACTTTGGAGGAATGATCACCCCTTGAACCAGACCCATTTAAGAAACATCAATGCCTAAAGTATCCCTACATTCAAAAGCCCTAACTTTATCAGCCAGCATTTGAAAGTCTTGGGAGTTACCACCTGTGCCAAAGCCCGTGTCTTCATTGACCAAGGTGAACTGATCTTCTTGTTGGTCAACCGCATGAACTGGAATAGGGCTTCCACCCTCTGGAGTTGGAGGTTTGTTACCCTTATTGTTGTTGATTTGATTTCCCTAAGCATCCAAAGTGACAACCGGAGGGTCCACTTGTAACACCCACTTATCCCAATTAAGTAAATTAACTATTTATTTAAGAAAAATCAGAGTTTTCATCAAAAGTGAAATGTTACTTTTTCAACAAAAACATAAATATAATTATTTATTAAAACAACGGAAAATATCTATTGATTCAACAAACGACAATTCGCCACAAATCCACAATTATTCATCAATACTCTTGATTTACAAATTTCAAGAAAACGTGATACGTAACTATTATTAACAAGGGTAATTAAACAACAAGTATTCCCATTTCCCATGTGTAATACCTCAAAATTTGCCCTCATATTTATTCCCTCTACTGGCTTATCGTTTCGCATTCATCTGCATTCCTCACCAGGTCATTAACATTCATAATCATGCATTTGCGTCGAACTTCTAAGGCATGTGATCGAGGCCATACGAAATTAGGGCTTCATACTTTATCCATATCTATCAGGGTTCTGGTTCCTCTAAAAAACATTGGAAGTCGTATACTGCTTCGCCGAACATCGCGAGGATTCATATTTATGATTGAGCTTGGGAGAATTTCACTGATTGAGGCCCGTTGGTTTGAGTTGGGCTCATTTTAGGGATATAGTCATTCACGCTTGGCAAATGATTAATAAAGATGTGGTTTAGTGATCTTTGATTTTTGGGTTAATCATGGCATCATAATTCATGAGAAGTTTGGTTCAAAGGGTCATTGATTTGAGTGCTAGTCATCCATCGGTCTATAAGAGTTTCGTTCACTTTATCAAAGATTTTGGGGAACAATGCAAAATTGGGTGTGAGTTGAAAAATCGAGGGATTCATGATTGTGGTGTCTTTCATCAGAAATTGATTCAGGGTTCAATGCATTTCTGGTTTGATTTTAATAAAGATTCAAAATTGTTTTCAGATTAAGATTCAACATTGGACTCATGTTGGTTTCATTTCTCAAGATTAATTCAAGATTATGTTTGTGATCAGACGGTTTTTGGTTGGTTTGTTCAAGTGTGGGATCAAGAATTTAAATTTCAAATGAAAGTATCCATAGTACATGAAAATCCAACTTGGGGTGCAAATAATATTCTTGGTCCAAATTTACAACTCAAGCCCAAATATAGAATTACATCAAGAGTCAAGGGTGCAAATGTTAAAAGTTAAGACCCAAAGAAGATTATGTCATCAAAGGCTCAGTCAATATACTTTACACCAAAAGTTACAAGTCATAAAATGTTACAAAACAAATACATGTGAAGTTCCGAAATGGTGATGTTGCACGCATTCCAAATATCACGCTGACACTCCCAAAATGCACATCACAAGCAGCTACTTTCACACAGTTTTCATGACCATCAAAGTGAATCTATGATTAATCCAAAAACACAGGAAATGGTGAAGAAAAACACAGGGAATCACATTGAGCTAACATAAACTTAACAACCAACAAAAACTCAGAAACAAAAAATGTTGATATAATAAAAAATCCGGAAAAAAATTCAGAAGAAAAAATAAGAACCGATTCCATAATATCCAATCTCCTGTCACAGCTTAAGGTTTTACTAACAGGGTTCAGAAGCTTTCCACCCTTGTTTGTAGGTACACCTAATGCAGTTCAGGAGTTAACTATAGCAAGGGATATATATGAGCATGCTGTTGTCCTTAGTGTAAAAATCGAGGATCAAGATGCCTTTGAAAGGGATTTCTTCCAGCTGAAACCTTATTATACAGATGCTCGTAACCGTCTTCCATGATCTCCTCAGGAGTACCCAATACTTGGTCTCAATCTGTTGAGACTGCTTGTGCAAAATAGGATTGCTGAATTACGTACCGAGTTGGACTTTCGTCCACTGCTCTAGAGAATCCTTGTATTAAGCATGTTGTGGAGTCGGAGCAACCTTTTATGGAAGGTGCTTGCAACCGTGTCTTGAGTGCTCGGCAGACAGTGCCCCATGAAATATATGTTAATTTCATGGATCTTTTGGAAAGACCATCAGGGATGAAACAACAGGGATTAAGAGAGAGGTTCAACACAAAATAGATGCTAACCCTCTCTAGCCTTCAAAATCGCCAACCGCAACTTCATTTTTGTACTTAAGCTTCTACCATTCTGGTTTAAGTCAAACACAGGTCCAGTGTTATGCCTTGGGTCTTCTACAATTCCCTTGAAAGCTTTTATGCAAATCTTCATAGTCCTGCAAGAGATCCCGGTGTCTGATCCATAAACACATCAGAAGAAGAAGGAGTCATGGAAACAGCAAAGAGAAACAAAAATCTAAAGAGAGAAAGAATAAGAAAGTTCATCTTGCACAAAACTCCGCCCACATCTTCATCAGCTGTCCATCAACAATTGCGAGAATACTCCAAAGGACACTCTCCATCAACCATTATCAACCTGCATAATCCATAAACGCAACTCAGAATCAACCAGTCAATATCGTTTTGGTAAGTGTGTGGAGATTTAATTCGATCAAAAGGGAAGAATTTCTAGTTGTCGGATCCAGAGAGGAATTGACATTGCTTCTATGGGCTTTGTGCGGTACAGGCTGAAATGTTGCATCATGAGAACATTGAATTTGTGAGAAGGGAGAGGATGAATTCAGTTATGCTCAAGGATGGTAAACTTTGGTTTCACCTGTACATCACATAAAAACAGTTCCAATAAGGTTCATGACCTGTTAGCCAAAAAAAGCATCCAACAAATTCATAATTAATCATAACTGAATTTCACAACCGAATCCTAACAGAAAGCTTCTAGAACCTCACCTGAATTTCTCATAAAACAGTTTCCGATTCTGTATAAATCAGGGTTTCCATCTCTTCATCATTTTCGAATTCTCTTCCACTCTTCTTCAATCTCTCCCAATCCTTTTTATGTTTCTCTGCTTCTGAATTCAACCCTTCTTCTTCACCACTTCACAATTATTTCTCCCATTTTTTTGTTCTTCAACCTCTTCCAATATTATCTTCTTCCATAATTCCTTCAATTTTCTCTCAATCTCCTTCAATCTTCTTCTTCTCGGATTCACCATTTCTTCCCCATTACCTCCTTCAATTCTCAATCAACCATCACCCTCCTCAACATCTTCAGCTTTAACTCCTCTTCACCAACCTTTCATCAACTACCACAGAACCTTCCTTAACAGTAGAAATCCGGGACCTGTCCACAACTCCAGCTTCAGCGAGAACGATTCCGCCACGACTTACTGCACGTCGCAACAACCTGCAATTGATTCAAGAACCATGATTTCAGAATCACGAATCCACAACAAAAGAAAGTAGCAATAGAAGAAAAGAGAGAAACTCGAATTCGTATACACACCTGAACATGTTGTAACGACCACGACCTTCTTCAACGGTTTGTCGACGTCATTGTCGCCTCCTCATTGTTCAATAATCAAGAACTCCAAATCACCCGTAGCTTGGTTCCGTGTGTTCGTTGCATCTACAGGTATGTGAATCTTGAACTCGTATTGTTCGTGACTTGAATCTTTGGTGAACCTGTTTGCGGGGTACGCGATTGAGTTAGGTCGGCGAACTATCCCATTAGAGGACGCGAATGGAGGAGGAGGTAGGGTAGTGTGGAGGTTGCCGGTGGCGGAGGGTTGAGTTGAGTGAGGATGAGAGCGACGCGGATAGTTAGGGTTTCATCCTCCCCTCTTTTTTTTTCTTTCAGTATAATAGGTTGTTTTTGTAACTTATATTTTTTTTAGTTGATAGGGTTAATAGATTTTAGGGTTAATCCATATTTAAGAGCAATTAAGTTAATTATTGAAAAGTTAAAGAAAATTAAGAGAATATCCTGGAAATTGAAAGAAGAATTAAGGATAATTAAGTGTAGTAATTCCCTTAAAAACCACCGTGGAAGAGATAAAGGGGAGGATCTAATTTTTAGGCTTCAGCCCCTCCGGCGGTGACACGTGTCACCATCCGGTTGGCTTCCCCTGCGGTCGTTCGTGTGTGGACAGTGCACCTTAGTATTCCATGAGCCTTTCATTGCTAACCGTTAGATGAGAATACCTTAGGATAAGCTGTGATCCTGCGCCCCAAAACAAGTCAGCAAATGTTGACTGATCCTCACCATGTTCCACCAATTTCTTTTTGCGTTTTGGGCCTTATGAATCCTTTGCTGTTAACACCCCATTTTCAGGCCCATACAGAAAACAACATGAAAATTCGCTCTTCTCACCCCCCTGGGTTTCTGCGCGTATGGGCCTAATACCCTTGCTAATCACACCCCTTTGTTAGCCCAGTTTATAAAAATAACTAAAAAATATTCTAAAACCACCCCCTATATTTTCTTCTTTAGATTTATTTCTTTAGTTTTACATAGTTGAGAAAATAATTCATAAAAAATAGAAAATGCCTAGAAAAATTCTATAAAAATTTAAGTAGATTCTTAATTCATTTTAGAAATGTGTAGAATTTTATTTTCCTGAATTTGCTTTATTTTGATTTTATTTTGAATTTTTCATGTAAGTAGTTTTAATAGATTTTCTTCCAATACACATAAAATTGTAGATTTTATATTTTAATCTTCCAGTAACATTTTTTACCCATTCTTTTTACTGTAGTTAGAGGACTCATAATAGTACTTAGGTTAATTTTTGTGGATTTTTTTAGGACCTTTTATCTTAGGTTTTAGTGGTGTAATCCTTAGAAATTAATGGTTAATTCTTAGGTGAAGATAAACAATTTTTAGGCATAGAAAAAATATGATTTTTTTAGAATTCCTTTTAACACAATATTATAGGTAATCATAGGACCCCATAGATTAATTTTCATAATTTTTCTAGAAGTTTTGCTATTTTTTAGGATACTAGTTCTTAGGCTTCGTTACATATAATTTCAATTAGTTTAGGCCATGATATTAAAATTCAATAAAAAATAGTTTAGTTTAGATTTAATTTTAGAATTTAATATGGACTTAGGTTAGTTTAGATTCTGATTTTTTAGATTGAAAATATTAGGTATGACCTTAGTTTAGAATTTAGGCTTAGGATTCATTTTAATTAGAATTAGAACAAAAAAAAATAGGACTATTTTAATTCATGCCTTTAATTGATATGTTTTGAATTCTATTTTGTCATTCAATTTTAATTTTTTGTATTTCAATTGCTTTAGGTTTTCCCTTAGCTTTAGAATCAACTTATCTTCCTTAGGAAGTAAGTTGCATTCTATTAGTTCTAGGTGTTTTTTTCCATTAGGTTTAGAAAACCCCACAAACTAAAGGATCTCCCATGTAAATAAATCAATAAAAATTAGGGTGTGTATTAGTTCCCATTAGATTTTCCCTTTTCCAATTTGAGTCTTTCTTTCTCTTCTCATAAAGAAAAATAATAAAACATTTAAGGATAAACCGAACAATCTTGTACGACACGAGACTTTGTTGCGGAGTGTTTATACGCTTCCTGTTTCGGGGCGAGGTGTAAATACTTCCCGCGATGGATAGGTCTTAGTGCAAGACAGTTCACAAACAAATTCAAAATATTTCTATTAAAAGACAAAAATACACAATAAGCGACTATCCTGCGGGAACTTCTCTTTTCATCTCATTCATTCTCAACGCGAACTCGCGACGACTTGTCTCGCATGCAAGACGATAAACGCACTCGTACCAGACGAGCCTGCAACACCTGAGTATAGACATACGCAGTTCCAGCATAAAAAACACAAACAAAAAGTTCCCGCCTTAGTTAGGCGAACTACGTCGACTCTGATCCTCATTTTCCCGATGAGGTACGTAGGCAGCGGGGTAGGGCCCGTTCAAGCACATTCTTTATTTTCCCTACATTTCCCTCTTTTTTTCCATTCTCTTTTAATTCCTTTTCTCATTTCCATTCCATTCCAGATAGCCATTATTTCATTTCAGCAGCATATTATTTCTCACCCTTTGAAACAAACAAGCAAGCGTGGATCCCGTCGGGAACGGCGGACGATTTGGGGTGCTAATACCTTCCCAGGTCGTAACCGACTCCCGAACCCAGATCTTTGGTTCGCAGGACCTTGTCCTTTCCTTCTTCCTTAGGTTTGTGCAACATTACCTTTCCCATTCCTTCGGGATAAAAATGTCTGGCTGGCGACTCTACCTTTTCCGTGCCACTTTCGCGTTTGTACTGGGATGAAAATCCCGGGAGCGACAGCTGGCGACTCTGCTGGGGACTAACCTGATTCTTCCTGTTTCCCTTGTAGAGTCAATCCTAGCGCCTATTTGGTTTTGCTTCTTTGGGTGTTTGATTGCTGTTGTGTGCTTTAGTTTAGCTTTACTGTTTATTTACAGTTTTTATTTTACAGCTTTACTTTATCGCATTTATTTACCGCTTTCAGTATTTTATTTTCCATTCATCATATTATACTGGACTGTCTGGCTGTGCTGGTTTTCATTTTTTCTGTGGGGTGGGAGTTACTGTGAGATAAGCCAAATACCCGGCTTGAGTGCACCATAGGATTAGCGTGGACAAACATTGTACTCCCATGGTATCTCACCATTGATGGGTGGCGATGTGTTCCACACCCAGATTGCGACCGTCTTGGAACTATTCTGTGTGGGGATTACCTCACTTCAGGGTACGACCTTGATAGTTATGTGCATCTGGTGACCGATCTTCGAGGACCTTATTGGGAACACCCCTCTCCAGTGATGACAGTGGCAGACCACATTTGTTGGCAAACCCACTCGCATCCGAGGGTCCATTGGGAACTCGCATAGGATGGCCTGGTTCTCTCATAGGAATCCAGTTAAAGCAAATTGTTCGTATGACGGTAGTATTGTACCCTTCGGGATGAATGTACTATTGTTTTTTCGATTCAGTGCTTGAAGATGGAGACTTGTGAAAGATGCTTGTTTTTCCGGACTCAACTGAGGCCTCCCTGAGTAATACATAATGCCAAACCGATTCCCTGATTTGGTCATGAGCCATTTCTCGGAAATGGTGAACGTATTATTGCTATTCGGCTTTGAGAGTCCGTGATGTTGACCCGAGTAGCACACCCGTGAGATTGGGAGGGGTTTACAGGTTTGCAGGAACCCTAATACCTTCAGCATACCCACTGTGCCTTTGGTTCAGTTTTGTGATCTGGATTTCTGGTTTTAAGCTATGGATCCCAGATCAGAGGGATGATTATATATGGATATTGTGACCTTGCACCGACACCTGATTATTTGATTGGCACATCACAGACACTTCACTGATCACATGCCTTGCCTTGCATAAGCATCATATCATCATTAATCATTTGTGTTTCTTTTATTCTCAGGGTTTGCATTACTCCCGGTTCCTGGTCATATTTTTGATTCAGAATGGAAGACGTCAGAAAGAAGAATATTTTCTACAAATTTTTTGATACCAAGGTGGACTTGCTCAAGCATATGGTGTCTCTCATTACCCCAGGTCATCTGGAATTCTTCAAACAACAATATGGTGATATCCTGGACATGGTGTTCAGTCTGGATAGTTCGCAAAATAGTTCCATTCATACCTTGCTACAGTACTATGATCCTAGACTCCGATGTTTCACATTCCCAGATTTCCAGTTAGGTCCATTGCTAGAAGAGTATGTTGAGATTTTGGGACTACCTATCAAAGATCAGATTCCTTTCAATTCAGAAATGACAAGACCGACTCACGCCGACATCGCCAAGGCTCTTTATTTGAGCCCATCAGAGGTATCTGCTAATCTGGTTGCCACCAAGGCAGGAGTGCTTGGTTTTCCCTTAGATTTTCTGGTCAGAAGAGCTGAAGAATGTGCCGTGGAAAAGCAATGGGATTCAGTTTCGCCATCTTGGCATTATCCGTGTATGGGATAGTTTTGTTTGCTGATATGGATAAGTTTGTGGACATGAATGCCATTCATTTGTTTGTGTTGAAGAATCTGGTGCCTACTCTCCTGGGTGACTTGTATTATTCAGTGCACTATAGGAATGAGAAGAGACGAGGCGGCTTGGTTAGATGTTGTGCTCCGTTGTTCTACACGTGGTTTATGAGGCACATCCCTGTTACTGGAGTATTCACGGATCCTAAAGTAATCTGGTCGCAAAAGCTAAGCGCGTTGACTGCCAAAGACATCAAATGGTTCACCTTAAAGCTAAAAGGGAAAGAGCTCATCTCCAGCTGTGGAAAGTATCCTAATGTCCCCCTCTTAGGAATAGCTGGGGGCATTAACTACAACCGCATACTCTTGAGAAGACAGTTAGGATATGCTTTGAAGAGTGTTCCCAAGGATTCAGAGCTGGATCAAACTTTTTATTTTCCTGTGAAGGATAACCTCCCATTGGTGCGGGAAGCTGCAGGTGCTTGGAAACTGATTAATAGAAAGGGTATAGATCGCTTGGGCAGGAGTGATAACCAGATGTTTCCCGAGTTTGAAGCGTGGGTAAGAGAAAAAGCTCAAGTGACTCTAATCCCTTTCTCCGCACCGTTACCACCACCTACCACTGTGCCTTTAGAAGATTATCAGAAGTTGGAAGCTTTGGTCAAACAGCTTAGGTTTGAGAATCATGAGGCTTATAATTCTTGTCAGAAATTGATGATTCAGAACCGTCAGTTAGAGGATAGAGCTATACAAGCTGAGGAAGCATTTCGTCTCAAGCAGAAGGACTTCAAAGAGAGAGAGCTTTACTTCAGGAAAAAGGGGTTAGCTGAGACTCACAAGGCGGCCCAGCGCCGAAAAGAGAAGAAAGACCTGAATGAAGCCAATGAAGTTGTTACCTTATGGCAAGAAAAATGGGCAGACAATTTGAAGAAGCAAAAGGAGTTGGACGTCAAGCATGAGTTGGAAGTTAAGAGTCTTCAGGATTCTTTGGATGGACAGAAAGAACTCCTTCGGAAGGCTTATCATCAAGAGAAGGGTCGTCTCCAACGTTTAGCAGAAAGTCAACAAGCATTAAAGGAAGCTCAAAAAGAAATAGAAGATTTGAAGTTGAAAGCTGATGTGAAGAGGTCAAAGGCCGAGCCGGGTCCGAGCAAAGAGAATGAGACAACGTTCCTGCAGCAAATTGAAGAGTTACATGCTTCTTTTGATACGAGGGACCTCCTCATCCAGAGACTCATCCAGGAGCCCGATCATCCAGATATCGTTCAGTTGTTCTAGAATGTCAAACGTCTTAGCTGGAGGCTGCAAGACTTGGAGTTCCCCGGGGTTTAATTTCATGTTATTGTACTTGGATTACCCACAGGCTTGTTGTGGGATTCCTTTTATTTGATGTACTTTTGTTGTTCTTGTGATTGGCACCCTTCAGGGACTTTGTTATTTCAAACTTCAGTTTATGTGATTGAATTGTTTTGAATCTCTTGTTCGTTATTTGTTGCACCGACACGGGGTAATGAGCACCAATTCTCCACGGCCGTCATTATATTTGAGTATTGCTCGGGTTTTCTTCCTAATTCTTATTTCCTCTTAATGTCAGGACCGGAAACAGGGAAAAACTTGGGAATAAAAGGAACACATTGCATTGCATACGCATCATTCGCATTTTGTCTTTGTCTTTGCAGGTTTTTCTACAGGATGCTTAATTTATCTGTGTTTTAGGCAAAGATTACGAGAGCTGCCAAGACCCGGTATCTCCGACAAGATATCCCGCATCGCTACGCAACCCGCAACAATCAGATGACAGTCATGGATGCTATGCAAACGGAGCTTAATGAGGTTCGCACCAGGATGGCAGAGTTCATGACCATGATGCAAGGGATGGCTCAGGGACAACAAGAATTGAGGAATGCAATTCAAGGGCTCAACCCTCCTAATACTAATACTCCTGCGACCACTTCTGACGGGCAAGGGGCTCCTCCCAACACCAGCAATGGCCCAGGTGGACCTCATATTCCGGATCCAGCCACGACAACTTTCGTTCCAGTACACGATAGGCAGGAGGATCAATTCCCTTATTTCAACAATGACATGGGATTCGGTGGAGAAGGAAATCTTAATGACTTTTTGATGCTTGCTGAGAAAGTCAAAGCCCTCGAGTGTAGAGACACTTTGGGGATTGATGTGTCTGACATGGGTCTAGTCCCTGGGGTGGTCATTCCTCACAAATTCAGGCCACCAGGTTTTGACAAGTACAACGGTAATTCTTGCCCAAAGACTCACTTGCAGGCTTTCTATCGGAAGATCGCTGCCCACACTCGGGATGAAAAACTCTGGATGTACTACTTCCAGGATAGTCTCTCCGGAGGGTCCTTGGAATGGTATATGAAGCTAGAGAGGAGTTCTGTAAGAAGCTGGAAGGAATTGGGAGAAGCCTTCCTCAAACAGTATCAGTATAACATCGACATGGCGCCCAGTCGCACCCAACTTTAGAGTTTGACTCAGAGGAGCTCGGAGAGTTTCAAAGATTACGCACAAAGGTGGCGTGAAGTAGCCGCACGAGTGCAACCACCTTTGTTGGAGAGAGAGATGGTTGACCTTTTCCTGGATACCCTCCCTGGGCATTTCATGGAAAGGCTAGCTGGATGTTCTTCAAGTGGATTTTCGGATATCATCTTGAAGGGCGAGAGGATAGAAAGTTGGCTTAAGCAGGGGAAAATTCAGAATGGAGGTGCTTCAAGTTCTGGTATTAAGAAACCCTTTGTGAAAAGAAGAGAAGGAGAGACCGGTGCCGTGTACGCGCAAAGGGGAATGATCAACAAAGGATTTTATCAGCAAGTGACCCCTGTCACTATCTCAACTCCACCTGTTCAACAGCAAGTACAACCACCACAGCCGCAACGCTCGCAAGGGTATCAGCAAAGAGCTCCTTGTTCATATTACCCTCAGAGACAGAAGGAAAGACATTTCGAAGTTCCACCGATGTCCTACTCACAGCTTTTGAAGAATCTTCTACAGCTTCAGATGATTCAACTCCGAACTCTACAACCTCCGAAGCCAGGCCAGATCCCCGAGGGTTATGATTCAAATGCCAGATGTGAATTTCATTCTGGAGCTCCCGGCCATACCACAAAGAACTGTAAAGCATTGAAGCATGTTGTTCAAGACCTACTGGACACTAAAGCAATTAACTTTGCTTCTTCTCCTAATTTTATTCAGAATCCCATGCCTCCTCATAGAGGTACGGTTGGGGCAGTTGATGAAGGGGAGAACCTGAACTTGGTGTGCGATGTTAACGACTTACAGACTTCGTTGATTGTTGTTAAGGTTTGCTTGTTAAAGAAAGGTATCTTCCCTGGATGTGAAGAAGATTGTCCGGAATGTACTGAAGCTATAAATGGTTGTGAGCAGTTGAAAGCCGAAATCCAAAGCATGATTGATGAGGGAATGTTGCAGTTTGACAAGGTTGTAAAATAAAGTGAAGTCTCCACAGTGACTCTCTTCTACGATCCATCTCAAGTTCCCTCACGGGCCTGAGTGGCACCGATAACCATCACTACTGCAGGGCCTGTAATGTATCAAAGTGACAGAGCTATTCCTTAGAATTATGGTGGTGAAGTATACTGTAACGGCCAGAAGCAAGAGTTGGCCACGACTAGTATAGCCCCATCTCAAGTAGAAAATGTTGGAGTAGGGGGCTTTACTAGAAGTGGAAGGTTGTTTGCGCCGGAAACACTGAGAAACAATGTGATACCACCCAGAGACACCGCAGAAGCCCAAGCTAGAGCAAGAGGGAAGCAGCCAGTAGTTGTCAATGATCCTGCACCATCAACTGATCCAGACCTCACCTTTGATAAAGAAGCTGAAGAATTCCTGAGGATCATCAAAAAGAGTGACTACAAGATTGTGGACCATCTGCAGCAGACGCCGTCGAAGATTTACATCTTGTCCTTGCTCATGTGTTCTGATTCTCACAGGAAGGCTCTCTTGAATATTCTGAACAAGGCATACGTGCCTCAGGATATTTCTGTAAATCAGTTGGAAGCGGTGGTATCCAGCGTCAATGCCATTCATGGACTGGGTTTCACAGACTTGGATTTGACTCCTGATGGGCGTGCTCATAATCGGGCATTGCATATCTCTCTAGAATGTAAAGGTGCAGTACTCTCCCACGTGTTGGTAGATACTGGATCATCTTTGAACGTCTTGCCTAAGAAAGCACTGATGAAGTTGGATTATGATGGAGTGGTTCTAAAGCCCAACGACCTCGTAGTTCGAGCATTTGATGGGTCAAGGAGATCGGTGTTCGGAGAAGTGGAATTACCCATCAAGGTAGGTCCACAGATCTTCGATACCACGTTTTACGTAATGGATATACAACCTGTATATAGTTGTTTACTCGGAAGACCTTGGATACATTCAGCAGGAGCAGTATCGTCCACACTCCATCAGAAGTTAAAGTTCGTCTGGGAGGGTCAAATTGTAACTGTCAGTGGGGAAAAAGATATTTTCGTTAGTCATCTGGCTTCATTCAAATATGTGGAGATGGATGGCGAAATAGTTGAGACCCCATGTCAGGCTTTTGAGCCCTTAAAGTCTGAACAAGCATCCGCAGTGGCAACTTCTCCTGAAGTACCGAAGAAGGGGGTTTCCATAGCCTCTTATAAGCAAGCGCTTGAATTGGTAGAATCTGGGGTACGAGAAGGCTGGGGCAGTCCAGTAGAAGTACTAGAGAAGAAAGATATGTTCGAAATTGGCTATCATCCTGGGAAGTCATCGTCTGGACCAAGTGCTAAAGGTTGTCAGAGCCCGGTCACTTTCACGAGTGCGGGAGTGGTAGATTACAGAAACATCAGTGATGTGCAGGATGACGCAGTCGATAGTGACTGTGACCTAGATGAATGGATCAGGCCTGCCGCTCCAGGGACTCAGCTTAGCAACTGGACATCAGAAAGGCTTATTTCGGTCACCTCTTTCGAAGAGTAATAATTTTTGTTTCTGTTTTTCCTGTATTGAAGCAATATGTCTTGCCCGGGGCATAGTAGCTCTTTGTAAGGGTTCATTTGTTCATTAACACAATCATAAATAAAGCTGACGTTTCACATTCATTCATGTTGTTCTCTGTCTTTCATTTTTTACTTTTGTTTTTCAAAAAGAAAGAAAATTTTTAAAATGGCAATGTTTCTCATTTTCTCAAGTTGTTGCTAAAGCCTTGCATGAATCACCATTTATGCAGGTGCTCGTCACCGGATCTTATCAATGACGACCCTGTTATGGCTGAGTATGACTTCGACAATCCAATTTATCAAGCCGATGAGGAAGGTGAAGAGGATTGCGATCTACCTGAAGAATTGGCCAGACTGCTTAAACAGGAGGAGAAGATGATTCAGCCGCACGAAGAAGATGTCGAAGTAATAAACCTGGGTACTGAAGAAGACAAGAAAGAAGTCAAGACCGGAGCTGCATTAGAAGAGTCTGTTAAGACTCGTTTGATTGCTATGCTTCGAGAATATGTTGACGTCTTCGCATGGTCCTACCAAGATATGTCTGGTTTAGACACTGACATTGTGGTACACAAGCTGCCTCTCAGAGAAGATTGTCCTCCGGTAAAGCAGAAGTTGAGGCGCACACGTCCAGACATGGCAATTAAAATAAAAGAAGAAGTGCAAAAACAGTTTGATGCTGGCTTCCTGGCCGTGACCAGTTATCCTCCGTGGGTTGCTAACATTGTGCTGGTTCCCAAGAAAGACGGTAAAGTCAGGATGTGTGTGGACTACAGGGATTTGAATAGGGCCAGCCCCAAAGATGACTTCCATCTGCCTCACATAGATGTACTTGTCGATAATACTGCTCAGTTTTCCGTGTTCTCCTTCATGGACGGGTTCTCCGGCTATAATCAGATTAAGATGGCTCCCGATGACATGGAAAAGACAACTTTCATCACTCCTTGGGGCACCTTCTGTTACAAGGTCATGCCATTTGGTTTGAAGAATGTAGGAGCTACTTATCAACGAGCAATGGTAACGCTATTTCACGACATGATCCATCATGAAATTGAGGTTTATGTTGATGATATGATAGCAAAATCCCAGACGGAGGAAGAGCATTTGGTTAATTTAGCAAAGTTGTTTGATAGACTTCGGAAGTTCAGACTGAGGTTGAATCCGAATAAGTGTACCTTCGGGGTCCGTTCTGGCAAGTTACTCGGTTTCATTGTTAGTGAGCGAGGAATTGAGGTTGATCCAGCCAAGGTGAAAGCTATCCAAGAAATGCCTGAGCCGAAGACTGAAAAGCAAGTGCGTGGTTTCTTGGGGAGACTGAACTACATTGTACGGTTTATTTCTCACCTAACGGCCACGTGTGAGCCCATCTTTAAGCTTCTGAGGAAGAATCAGGCCATTAAATGGAACGAAGACTGCCAGCAAGCTTTTGACCGAATCAAAGAATACCTGTTGGAGCCTCCAATTCTTATGCCTCCAGTGCCAGGGAGACCTTTGATTATGTATCTTACTGTGCTTGAAGGATCGATCGGGTGTGTGCTGGGTCAGCAGGACGAGTCTGGTCGAAAAGAGCACGCCATTTATTACCTTAGCAAAAAGTTTACCGATTGTGAGACGCGATACTCACTACTCGAGAAAACTTGCTGCGCTTTGGCATGGGCTTCTCGCTGACTAAGACAGTACATGCTGACTCACACTACTCTCTTAATTTCTAAGATGGATCCTGTGAAATACATTTTTCGAAAAGCCAGCTTTGACAGGAAGAGTGGCCCGTTGGCAGATGATACTAACGGAGTATGACATACAATACACTTCGCAAAAGGCAATCAAAGGAAGTGTGTTGTCAGAATACTTGGCTCAGCAGCCGATCGATGATTATCAACCCATGAGGTTTGAGTTTCCGGATGAGGACATCATGTTCCTCAAGTCGAAAGACTACGAAGAACCACTTCCGGAGGAGGGGCCTGACCCCGAATCCAAATGGAAGTTGATGTTTGAAGGGGCTGTGAACATGAATGGAAGTGGAGTAGGTGCTGTTATCATCTCGCCAGAAGGGGTCCACACACCTTTAGCTGCTCGATTGACTTTCGAATGTACTAATAATGAGGCGGGGTATGAAGCTTGTATCATGGGGATCGAAGAGGCAATATACTTGCGAGTCAAGAACCTCGAGGTTTTCGGAGATTCGGCTTTGGTGGTAAATCAAGTCAACGGCAAATGGCTGGTTCATCAACCTCGTTTGATTCCTTACAGAGATTATGTCAGGAGGCTATTAACTTTCTTCACCGAAGTCAAGCTGAATTACATTTCTCGAGATGAGAATCAGTTCGCCGATGCTCTAGCAACTTTGTCGTCCATGATTAAAGTTTGTCAAGAGAATTTCGTGCCTCGAATTTCGGTCTCCCGTCTTGAAAGTCCTGCTTATGTTTTCGCAGTTGACGATGGTGAAGATAACAAGCCTTGGTATCATGACATCAAACAATTCCTGAAGGCTCAAGAATACCCGGTTGGGGCATCTAGTAAGGACAAGAAAACCCTTAGAAGACTGGCAGGAGGTTTCTTCTTGAATCAAGATGGTGTGTTGTACAAACAGAACTTCGACATGGTGCTGCTCAGATGCGTGGATAGACACGAAGCAGACATGTTAATGCAGGAGGTTCACGATGGTTCCTTCGGTACCCATGCCGGAGGACATGCTATGGCCAAGAAATTATTGAGATCGGGATACTATTGGATTACCATGGAATCTGATTGTTGTAAATACTCCCGTAAATGCTATAAGTGTCAAATTTATGCCGACAAGGTCCATGTGCCTCCGAATCCGTTGAGTGTCATGTCTTCACCATGGCCATTCGCTATGTGGGGCATCGATATGATTGGAAAGATTGAGCCAACAGCTTCTAATGGTCACCGCTTCATCCTAGTTGCTATTGATTATTTCACGAAGTGGGTGGAAGCGGCGTCCTACACCAATGTCACTAAGCAAGTGGTCGCCCGATTTATTAAATGAGACATCATATGCCGATACGGAATTCCTGAAAGGATCATCACTGATAATGGTTCTAATCTCAACAACAAGATGATAGCTGACTTGTGTCGAGACTTCAAAATAGAACACCACAACTCTTCTCCATATCGTCCGAAGATGAATGGCACCGTCGAGGCGGCTAATAAAAACATCAAGAAGATTATGCAGAAGATGGTTGTGACGTACAAAGACGGGCACAAGATGCTACCATTCACGTTGCATGGGTACAGAACATCAATACGTACCTCAACTAGGGCAACTCCATTCTCATTGGTATATGGTAGGGAGGCAGTCCTACCAATCGAAGTGGAAATCCCCTCGTTGAGGTTGATGATGGATATCAAGCTAGATGAAGCTGAGTGGCTCCGATCCAAATATAATCAATTGAGCCTCATTAAAGAGAAGCGTCTAGCAGTTGTATGCCATGGACAGTTGTATCAGCGACGGATGAAGCAGGCTTTTGATAAGAAAGTGTGACCACAGAGGTACATGCCAGGAGACTTAGTGTTGAAAAGGATTCTTCCTCCTCTCAACGATCACATGGGCAAGTGGACACCCAACTATGAAGGACCGTTCGTGGTTAAAAATGTTTTCTCAGGAGGAACCTTGATGCTGACAACCATGGACGGGGAAGACTTCCAATCCCCTGTCAACGCAGACGCAGTAAGAAAATACTTAGTGTAAAAAGACCCGCTGGATAAAAACAGAATAAAGATCCAGGCAAAAATGGGCATCCCGGCGAGCCAAAAAACAGAATAAAAGGCTCGGGCAAAAGTTAGGGAAATTTTGAAAAAAAATGTACACCCGCTGAGTTGAAAAGCCACATCGGACAACTCAGGCAAAAAAGGGTATCCCGGTGGATTGAAAACCTGAAAGGGCGATCCACGCAAAAGAGGGATTAACACGAACGACTGCGATCTGCGAGATCCATGACCTACCTACAGTTGAGGCTATCCTAAGGGTTGAAGATCAGTTCACTTACTTTTTCTCAAGAGGCAGAGCGAGCGGAGCGTCTTGAAGACATACGAGTCATAATCGGGTTGAGACTTGATGAGATTCACTTCTCACATTGCCAATATGATAGTTTGTTTTTCTTTTTAGTTGTTTCCTCTTTCCAGGGAACTGCTTCCTTTGTATTGCATATTCAGGGCCATCTTTCCAAATCAATGAGAATTCAACTTCAGTTAATTTGGCTATTTTGCTTCTTGTTTTTGCTTTTTCTCATCTAGCATTGATTGATTGTGAAAACGTCTAGCAAATTGTGATTTACATTGTGAACATTTGAAGGCTTTCTAACTCGTGCAGGAGAACGGAAACATTTAATACAACTCTAAAAGGGTGTTGAGATGCCCATACAATGATTCATACTATGAGCCTGGGGCAAGCGGGTCCCAAACTAACTCTCTATGTTGCAGGTACTATTGATTGTGTTCATGCAGGTACAGGTACTGGTGTTGCTAACAAAGCTAACAACAATTTCCCAGGAGGAGCTTTCCCTTTTGTTTGAGCAAGAGCAGGTGTCTCCCAGGGTGTCTCCAATCATCCCCAGCCAAATGGAAATTGAAATTTCTCCCAGCAGGGTAGCAGGAGGTGGGTATCATCCCCAAGCAAAAGTCTCCCTTCAGACAGGGGCAATTCTCAGCAGTATAAGGAGTGTTTTGCCTCCCCAGCAGTTGCTTCCTCAGCAATATCATGCCTTTGGTTCTCAGCCAAGTCAGGAGGTCTTCACTTCCCCATCAGAGTTCAAGAAGGGTCCATCTCCAGCAGGGTCTTGGCACTCCAATCTCAAAGTACAATTTATTTTTGGCAATGGCGGCTGTTCAGAGCCAGTATATCATTGACAACCTTCCCTGCAGGGTTGTTTCCTCCTCATCAGGATGGATCATATCATTGCAGTAATCATCAGTTCCTCCCCAGTCAAGCTATCTGGGATGCCTGCAGTCTCCTTATCAGGAGATCTCCTTGCATTTGCATACACATAATCATCATTACATTTTCATCCTCCAAAGCGTAGCATTTCCATCCTCATGGAGCATTACGCCATAAATTCAAACATATGCATGCCAGCATGGGCCAGTTTCGAGGTATATTACGAATATCTTCTCAACCTGAAGTACTCCGCACAGAGGTTACCAATGTAATTTTTCAGACATCCTTGTCTTTCCAAGTCGATGTTTGCCACTTATTCCATGTCTTGTTTGGTACAACAGTCACGTCACATGTTCCCGTTTCGTACAACGGTCCTGTTTGCCTGGGCTCTCGTCTATGTACAACGATCCCGTCCCATCTTATCCTATTTTCTTTGTTGTTTCTGGTTATCGCCTGAGGCCGGTATACCAGCGTGTCTCCATTCGAGGATGGTTTCGTGTTAGTTCCGAGGATCTTTTGAGAATTGTCATCCGAGGATGGCATTCTTTTCTTCAAGTCCTTCCGAGGTTGGTCTTGTTTGTTTTTGTTGTGGTTATCATTCGAGGATGATAGTCCACTTTTTGAGCTTATTGATCGAGGTCAGTTTGTCTCGTTTGCAAAGTCTGTCTGAGGTCAGCTTTGTGTTTGGTTATCAGTCGAGGCTGGTATACCTTTGCGTCTCTATTCGAGGATGGTTTCGTGTTAGATCCGAGGATCTTTTGAATTATCATTCGAGGATGGCATTTATTTTCTTCAAGTCCTTCTGCGGTTGGTCTTGTTTGTGGCTATTATTCGAGGATGGTAGTCCACTTTTTGAGCTTATTGATCGAGGTCAGTTTGTCTCTTTTGCAAAGTTTGTCTAAGGTCAGCTTTGTGTTTGCTTATCAGTCGAGGCTGGTATACCTTTACGTCTCCATTCGAGGATAGTTTCGTGTTAGATCCGAGGATCTTTTGAATTGTCATTCGAGGATGGCATTTCTTTTCTTCAAGTCCTTTTGCGGTTGGTCTTGTTTGTGGCTATTATTCGAGGATGGTAGTCCACTTTTTGAGCTTATTGATCGAGGTCAGTTTGTCTCTTTTGCAAAGTCTGTCTGAGGTCAGCTTTGTGTTTGGTTATCAGTCGAGGCTGGTATACCTTTGCGTCTCCATTCGAGGATGGTTTCGTGTTAGATCCGAGGATCTTTTGAATTGTCATTCGAGGATGGCATTTCTTTTCTTCAAGTCCTTCTGCGGTTGGTCTTGTTGTTGTGGCTATTATTCGAGGATGGTAGTCCACTTTTTGAGCTTATTGATCGAGGTCAGTTTGTCTCTTTTGCAAAGTCTGTCTGAGGTCAGCTTTGTGTTTGGTTATCAGTCGAGGCTGGTATACCTTTGCATCTCCATTCGAGGATGGTTTCGTGTTAGATCCGAGGATCTTTTGAATTGTCATTCGAGGATGGCGTTTCTTTTCTTCAAGTCCTTCTGCGGTTGGTCTTGTTGTTGTGGCTATTATTCGAGGATGGTAGTCCACTTTTTGAGCTTAATGATCGAGGTCAGTTTGTCTCTCTTGCAAAGTCTGTCTAAGGTCAGCTTCGTGTTTGGTTATCAGTCGAGGCTGGTATACCTTTGCGTCTCCATTCGAGGATGGTTTCGTGTTAGATCTGAGGATCTTTTGAATTGTCGTTCGAGGACGACATTCTTTTCTTCAAGTCCTTCTGCGGTTGGTCTTGTTGTTGTGGCTATTATTTGAGGATGGTAGTCCACTTTTTGAGCTTATTGATCGAGATTAGTTTGTCTCGTTTGCAAAGTCTGTCCAAGGTCAGTCTTTGTCGTTGATGGTTATCGCCTGCGGCTGGTATACCATTGTGTTTCTATTCAAGGACGGTTTTAGTACTGGATCTGGGGATTTCATGTGAGTTGTCATTCGAGGATGGCATTCTTCCCGACATATTTTATTACCCATAGTGTGCAAATTTTCAGGTTTTATTTGAGTATCCAATCACTCCACGCCTTGAACGTATAAAAGCCGTTGCAATTATTCGTTCAGGCTTGCAGATGATTGAATAGGGGCAGCTGTAATACCTCAAAATTTGCCCTCATATTTATTCCCTCTACTGGCTTATCGTTTCGCATTCATCTGCATTCCTCACCAGGTCATTAACATTCATAATCATGCATTTGCGTCGAACTTCTAAGGCATGTGATCGAGGCCATACGAAATTAGGGCTTCATACTTTATCCATATCTATCAGGGTTCTGGTTCCTCTCAAAAACATTGGAAGTCGTATACTGCTTCGCCGAACATCGCGAGGATTCATATTCATGATTGAACTTGGGAGAATTTCACTGATTGAGGCCCGTTGGTTTGAGTTGGGCTCATTTTAGGGATATAGTCATTCACGCATGGCAAATGATTAATAAAGATGTGGTTTAGTGATCTTTGATTTTTGGGTTAATCATGGCATCATAATTCATGAGAAGTTTGGTTCAGAGGGTCATTGATTTGAGTGCTAGTCATCCATTGGTCCATAAGAGTTTCGTTCACTTTATCAAAGATTTTGGGGAACAATGCAAGATTGGGTGTGAGTTGAAAAATCGAGGGATTCATGATTGTGGTGTCTTTCATCAGAAATTGATTCAGGGTTCAATGCATTTCTGGTTTGATTTTAATAAAGATTCAAAATTGTTTTCAGATTAAGATTCAACATTGGACTCATGTTGGTTTCATTTCTCAAGATTAATTCAAGATTATGTTTGTGATCAGACGGTTTTTGGTTGGTTTGTTCAAGTGTGGGATCAAGAATTTAAATTTCAAATGAAAGTATGCATAGTACAATAAAATCCAACTTGGGGTGCAAATAATATTCTTGGTCCAAATTTACAACTCAAGCCCAAATATAGAATTACATCATGAGTCAAGGGTGCAAATGTTAAAAGTTAAGACCCAAAGAAGATTATGTCATCAAAGGCTCAGTCAATATACTTTACACCAAAAGTTACAAGTCATAAAATGTTACAAAACAAATACATGTGAAGTTCCGAAATGGTGATGTTGCACGCATTCCAAATATCACGCTGACACTCCCAAAATGCACATCACAAGCAGCTACTTTCACACAGTTTTCATTACCATCAAAGTGAATCTATGATTAATCCAAAAACACAGGAAATGGTGAAGAAAAACACAGGGAATCACATTGAGCTAACATAAACTTAACAACCAACAAAAACTCAGAAACAAAAAATGTTGATATAATAAAAAATCCGAAAAAAAATTCAGAAGAAAAAATAAGAACCGATTCCATAATATCCAATCTCCTGTCACAGCTTAAGGTTTTACTAACAGGGTTCAGAAGCTTTCCACCCTTGTTTGCAGGTACACCTAATGCAGTTCAGGAGTTAACTATAGCAAGGGATATATATGAGCATGTTGTTGTCCTTAGTGTAAAAATCGAGGATCAAGATGCCTTTGAAAGGGATTTCTTCCAGCTGAAACCTTATTATACAGATGCTCGTAACCGTCTTCCATGATCTCCTCAGGAGTACCTAATACTTGGTCTCAATCTATTGAGACCGCTTGTGCAAAATAAGATTGCTGAATTACGTACCGAGTTGGACTTTCGTCCACTGCTCTAGAGAATCCTTGTATTAAGCATGTTGTGGAGTCAGAGCAACCTTTTATGGAAGGTGCTTGCAACCGTGTCTTGAGTGCTCGACAGACAGTGCCCCATGAAATATATGTTAATTTCACGGATCTTTTGGCAAAGACCATCAGGGATGAAACAACAGGGATTGAGAGAGAGGTTCAACACAAAATAGATGCTAACCCTCTCTAGCCTTCAAAATCACCAACCGCAGCTTCATTTTTGTACTTAAGCTTCTACCATTCTGGTTTAAGTCAAACACAGGTCTAGTGTTATGCCTTGGGTCTTCTACAATTCCCTTGAAAGCTCTTATGCAAATCTTTATAGTCCTGCAAGAGATCCCGGTGTCTGATCTATAAACACATCAGAAGAAGAAAGAGTCATGGAATTAGCAAAGAGAAACAAAAATCTAAAGAGAGAAAGAATAAGAAAGGTCACATTGCACAAAACTCCGCCCGCATCTTCATCAGCTGTCCATCAACAATTGCGAGAATACTCCAAAGGACACTCTCCATCAACCATTATCAACCTGCATAATCCATAAACGCAACTCAGAATCAACCAGTCAATATCGTTTTGGTAAGTGTGTTGAGATTTAATTCGATCGAAAGGGAAGAATTTCTAGTTGTCGGATCCAGAGAGGAATTGCCATTGCTTCTATAGGCTTTGTGCGGTACAGGCTGAAATGTTGCATCATGAGAACATTGAATTTGTGAGAAGGGAGAGGATGAATTCAGTTATGCTCAAGGATGGTAAACTTTGGTTTCACCTGCACATCACATAAAAACAGTTCCAATAAGGTTCATGACCTGTTAGCAAAAAAAAGCATCCAACAAATTCATAATTAATCATAACTGAATTTCACAACCAAATCCTAACAGAAAGCTTCTAGAACCTCACCTGAATTTCTCATAAAACAGTTTCCGATTCTGTATAGATCAGGGTTTCCATCTCTTTATCATTTTCGAATTCTCTTCCACTCTTCTTCAATCTCTCCCAATCCTTTTTTTGTTTCTCTGCTTCTGAATTCAACCCTTCTTCTTCACCACTTGACAATTATTTCTCCCATTTTTTTGTTCTTCAACCTCTTCCAATATTCATCTTCTTCCACAATTCCTTCAATTTTCTCTCAATCTCCTTCAATCTTCTTCTTCTCGGATTCACCATTTCTTCCCCATTACCTCCTTCAATTCTCAATCAACCATCACCCTCCTCAACATCTTCAGCTTCAACTCCTCTTCACCAACCTTTCATCAACTACCACAGAACCTTCCTTAACAGTAGAAATCCGTGACCTGTCCACGACTCCAGCTTCAGCGAGAACGATTCCGCCACGACTTACTGCACGTCGCAACAACCTGCAATTGATTCAAGAACCATGATTTCAGAATCACGAATCCACAACAAAAGAAAGTAGCAATCAAAGAAAAGAGAGAAACTCGAATTCGTATACACACCTGAACGTGTTGTAACGACCACGGCCTTCTTCAACGGTTTGTCGACGTCATTGTCGCGTCCTCATTGCTCAATAATCAAGAACTCCAACTCACCCACAACTTGGTTCTGTGTATTCGTCGCATCTACAGGTATGTGAATCTTGAACTCGTATCGTTTGTGACTTGAATCTTTGGTGAACCTGTTTGCGGGGTACGCGATTGAGTTAGTTCGGCGAACTATCCCATTAGAGGACGCGAATGGAGGAGGAGGTAGGGTAGTGTGGAGGTTGCCGATGGTGGAGGGTTGAGTTGAGTGAGGATGAGAGCGCCGCGGATAGTTAGGGTTTCATCCTCCCCTCTTTTTTCTTTCTTTCAGTATAATAGGTTGTTTTTGTAACTTATATTTGTTTTAGTTGATAGGGTTAATAGATTTTAGGGTTAATCCATATTTAAGAGCAATTAAGTTAATTATTGAAAAGTTAAAGAAAATTAAGAGAATATCCTGGAAATTGAAAGAAGAATTAAGGATAATTAAGTGTAGTAATTCCCTTAAAAACCACCGTGGAAGAGATAAAGGGGAGGATCTGATTTTTGAGCTTCAGCCCCTCCGGCGGTGACACGTGTCACCGTCCGGTTGGCTTCCCCTGCGGTCGTTCGTGTGTGGACAGTGCACCTTAGTATTCCATGATCCTTTCATTGCTAACCGTTAGATGAGAATACCTTAGGATAAGCTGTGATCATGCGCTCCAAAACAAGTCAGCAAATGTTGACTGATCCTCACCATGTTCCACCAATTTCTTTTTGCGTTTTGGGCCTTATGAATCCTTTGCTGTTAACACCCCATTTTCAGGCCCATACATAAAACAACATGAAAATTCGCTCTTCTCACCCCCCTGGCTTTCTGTGCGTATGGGCCCAATACCCTTGCTAATCACACCCCTTTGTTAGCCCAGTTTATAAAAATAACTAAAAAATATTCTAAAACCACCCCCCTATATTTTCTTCTTTAGATTTATTTCTTTAGTTTTACATAGTTGAAAAAATAATTCATAAAAAATAGAAAATGCCTAGAAAAATTCTATAAAAATTTAAGTAGATTCTTAATTCATTTTAGAAATGTGTAGAATTTTATTTTCCTGAATTTGCTTTATTTTGATTTTATTTTGAATTTTTCATGTAAGTAGTTTTAATAGATTTTCTTCCAATACACATAAACTTGTAGATTTTATAATCTTCTAGTAACGTTTTTTTGCCCATTCTTTTTACTGTAGTTAGAGGACTCATAATAGTACTTAGGTTAATTTTTGTGGATTTTTTAGGACCTTTTATCTTAGGTTTTAGTGGTGTAATCCTTAGAAATTAATGGTTAATTCTTAGGTGAAGATAAACAATTTTTAGGCATAGCAAAAATATGATTTTTTTAGAATTCCTTTTAACACAATATTATAGGTAATCATAGGACCACATAGATTAATTTTCATAATTTTTCCAGAAGTTTTGCTATTTTTTAGGATATTCGTTCTTAGGCTTTGTTACATATAATTTCAATTAGTTTAGGCCATTGATACTAAAATTCAATAAAAAATAGTTTAGTTTAGATTTAATTTTAGAATTTAATATGGACTTAGGTTAGTTTAGATTCTGATTTTTTAGATTGAAAATATTAGGTATGGCCTTAGTTTAGAATTTAGGCTTAGGATTCATTTTAATTAGAATTAGAACAAAAACAAATAGGACTATTTTAATTCATGCCTTTAATTGATATGTTTTGAATTCTATTTTGTCATTCAATTTTAATTTTTTGTATTTCAATTGCTTTAGGTTTTCCCTTAGCTTTAGAATCAACTTATCTTCCTTAGGAAGTAAGTTGCATTCTATTAGTTCTAGGTGTTTTTTTCCATTAGGTTTAGAAAACCCCACAAACCAAAGGATCTCCCATGTAAATAAATCAATAAAAATTAGGGTGTGTATTAGTTCCCATTAGATTTTCCATTTTCCAATTTGAGTCTTTCTTTCTCTTCTCATAAAGAAAAATAATAAAACATTTAAGGATAAACCGAACAATCTTTTACGACACGAGACTTTGTTGCGGAGTGTTTATACGCGTCCTGTTTCGGGGCGAGGTGTAAATACTTCCCGCGATGGATAGGTCTTAGTGCAAGACAGTTCACAAACAAATTCAAAATATTTCTCTTAAAAGACAAAAACACACAATAAGCGACTATCATGCGGGAACTTCTCTTTTCATCTCATTCATTCTCAACGCGAACTCGCGACGACTTGTCTCGCATGCAAGACGGTAAACGCACTCGTACCAGACGAGCCTGCAACACCTGAGCATAGACATACGCAGTTCCAACATAAAAAACACAAACAAAAAGTTCCCGCCTTAGTTAGGCGAACTACGTCGACTCTGATCCTCATTTTCCCGATGAGGTACGTAGGCAGCGGGGTAGGGCCCGTTCGAGCACATTCTTTATTTTCCCTACATTTTCCCCATTCTTTCTTTTTGTTCTCTTTTCCAGTTCCCTTCTCATTTCCATTATCATTCCAGTTAGCATTTTTGTTCAGCAGCATCTTATTCTTTTACCCTTTGAAACAAACAAACAAGCGTGGATCCCGTCGGGTACGGCGGACGATTTGGGGTGCTAATACCTTCCCAGGTCGTAACCGACTTCCGAACCCAGATCTTTGGTTCGCAGGACCTTGTCCTTTCCTTCTTCCTTAGGTTTGTGCAACATTACCTTTCCCATTCCTTCGGGATAAAAATGTCTGGCTGGCGACTCTACCTTTTCCGCGCCACTTTCGCGTTTTACTAGGATGAAAATCCCGGGAGCGACAATAGGAGAACTCGATCAAAGGCAAAAGTTCTTTCCAATTTCCTTTACCTTCCAATACACACGCTCTTAACATATCTTCCATTGTTTGAATTGTACGTTCCATCTGACTATCTGTTTGAGGATGATTAGAAGTGCTCAAACGTAAATCCGTGCCCATATCCTGTTGGAACACTTTCCAAAACCTCGAAGTAAACTTTGAATCTCTATCAGACATAATACTAGACGGTACACCATGCAACCTCACAATCTCAACAATAAATAACCTCGCAAGATGACTTGCCTTGTACGTAGTCTTAATGACTAAGAAATGTGCAGGTTTCGTTAGTCGATCCACAATTACCCAAACAGAATCATAACCACCTTGAGTACTCGGTAACCCCACTGCAAAGTCCATAGAAATACTATCCCACTTCCAAACTGGGATGTCCAAAGGTTGTAACAAACCATCTGGTCTTTGGTGCTCAATCTTCACTTGTTGGCATACCGCACACTCAGAAACGAACACTGCGATATTCTTTTTCATACCAGACCACCAATACTCTTTCCTTAAATCTTGATACATCTTCGAAGAACCTGGATGTATCGTAAAAGTACCTTTATGAGCTTCCTCCAAAATCTTTCTCTTTAACACATCATCGCTCGGAATGCAAATCCTTCGGTTAAATAGGTGTAAACACCCCAAATTTGCCCCCACTCTTTATCACACCATGAATTGTGATATTTCATGTTTGTTTTAACATAAGCATTACATCTCATATTGCATTTTTTGTTTCATCTCAGCATAGTTCAAGTTCACCTACATCTAGGGTTTGTGATCTGAGCAATCCAAGAATCCATCTGAGCCATCCCAAAGGTCTCAAAGTTCTCCAATAGGGTCCATGTGTGTTCTATCATCATATTATGCTCCTCAAAGTTCATGAAAGTCAAGAGATCACAAGAACTGGCAAAGGCATGGAAGCAGAGTTAGGGTTTTCACTGCACAGATGACCAAAATTAGGGTTTTGGTTTCAGAGGACTTAACTCCAAAATTTTGGGACATTCTTGTTTCTAATGTTCTTGATATGTTATAAGGATCATGTGTACCAAGTTTGATGAAGAAACTCATTGTGGAAGTCATCTGTTCATTGGGTAACTTCCTGAGCAAGTTAAGTCAAAATCAGGGCATCTGAGGCCCCCAACAAGGGTACCAAAGGGTTATTTTCATCAAATTGAAGTTCAATGATCTTTATTTTATCTTAGAAGTGGTTGGAAGTTCACAAGATTGAAGAATTTTGAGCCAATTGCAAACTTGTCATTTTTGGAAATGACTTGAAATGCAAACTTTCCATTTTGGGAAAGATTTTCAACCTCCTCTTTCATGACCAAAAAAGCTTCAAATGAAAAATTCTTGGGCATGAAAGTTGTAGATTAGGTCTTTCCCTTTTCAAAAAGTACAAGAACATGTCTTGATTCATCCTAAAACTCAAGATATGGCTTTTCAAAGTTGGCAAAAATCACATAATTTTCAAGTTCATGCCAAAAAGGGAATTTTGCAATTTCACTTGCCAAGCATTCTAATGACCTATAATGTGCACAAGCACTTCATAACATGCCTATGCAACTTCAAAAGATCAGAATTATGCATTGGACCTAGGGTTTTCATGGCTTGTGATCCAAGAAACTTCAAAGAGGGGAAGTTGCAAAATATATGCCATCTCTTCATCCAAGCCTTCCAGCACATCAAATTCAATCCCATGGACATCCTTGATTCAAGCTGAGGCCAGACACCCCATGAAAACATCTCTAACCCGTGCCCATACCTCATAGTACATAATCTTGACTTTTTGCAAAAGCTCCCATACCAATCAGCCTGTGCCACAACAACTCTCTGGCCAATCAACATTGTTTATGTGGACATTAAGCAACTCATTTCATACAGTACACAAGGCTGAAACCTCTCATACACTCAGAATCACAAAAACCTCAAGAAACCTTCATCTCTTCAAAATTCATCACACAAGCTTCAAAACTCAAATCTTTTTCCAGCAATCATCTCCACATAACCTAAGAATCACAAAGCACCCATCACCATAGTCTGCAACACTCTCAAACTCAAACACGATTTCTGCATACTCAAAACTGGAACTCATGATTCATCCAAAATAAACTCATTCCAAGCATCATAATAGACTCAGGGGGACCAAAGGAGGTGGATTGCACCAAAGAAAGGACCAGAAAGCTCCAGTTTGCAAAGCTCCATCTCAGGTATTCTCCATGAACATTTTTTCCAGAAGCTTGTTTTCTTGTTGAAATATGATTCTATGTGTTGCACTGATCATGGGGATGTGTTTAGTTTTGAAAATGAGCAAGAAATAAGCATGAACTGAATCTCTGAAACTTTGACCTAATTTTTGTTCTTCTTCGATTCTCTTCATTCACGCATGATTAATTGTTTTTGTTGCTGGATTTGAGTTTGTTGATGGTTAAGGATCATTTCTGGAGCTTGTGGTAAGTTTTTGTGGGGTTTTGAGAGATTCAGGGAGGGAGTCTGGCCGGAGAAGATGACCGGAGGTCTTCTCCGGCCACCTGAAAGTCATTAGGGCACCTGAAAGTCATTAGGAAATCTTAGATATCTCACAAGTTGTGCCTTTTTATTTCCATTAGCTTACACTTTCCGATTTAACATAATTCTAATTATTTGAAAAATCGATGAAAGTCGGGTAAAATTAACATCTTTTGGCATCATCAATTATTAAATGTTTTTAGCTTCGAATTGATAGGTGGAACACTAAACAGGGATACCCGGATCACAAGTTATGAATTAAATCACAAAAACAACACTCTCAGGTCTCATTGAGCGAAGGTTCTGCTCGCTGAGCGAGCAAGCTCCTGCATCGAGCCTTTCCAGAAAAAGCCTTGCTCGCTGAGCGGGCTCCTACTCACTAAGTGAGCTATACCAGATAACAAGTATTCCTGCAGAATTCAATCTGCTCGCTGAGTGAGCTCTGCGTTTTTTCCAAAAAATGGCTTACGGGAAACACTCTCTTCCAACCAAAACCCATCCAAAAACCATCCAAAATCAACATCAATTGAAATTGTTAGATTGCAATTATCTTACTAGAAAATAGTTTGAATTGTTTCAACGCAAACATAATTACCAATGTAGTAAATTGCATACAAATTGAATTCAGAAATTGTAAAAAAAAAGTGTTTATGTGTGTGAGTGAGAAAGAGAGATAGAGAGGGGAGAGAGAGGGGAGGGGAGAGAGAGAGAGAGAAAGAGAGAGAGAGAGAGAGAGAGAGAGAGAGAGAGAGAATAAGGATTTGCTTAGGCAGTTCCTCAATTGTCCTCATTATGGGTATGTCTGCCCCTAATTTCAAATGAAATTGAGATATTCAATTAATCTTTGCAAATGATGTATACAAGAGAGAAATAGAAATCCAAACCTCTGGTCCTACTACTTCTTTGATAGAAACCTTTTTCACCAAAGCTTTCACTCTGGTGAATCTTTATTGTGAAATCTTATGCAGAAACCCCGAAATCACCCTTGATCTTGGAGAAAAAAATCCTAACTGGTTTTATTAATTAAACCCCAAAAGAAACTCTCAACCTAATTTGATTATTGTTGCTCCCGTGATTTTTATCCTAGTACAAACGCGAAAGTGGCGCGGAAAAGGTAGAGTCGCCAGCCATGCATTTTTATCCCGAATGAATGGGAAAGGTAATGTTGCATAAACCCGAGGAAGAAGGAAATGACAAGGTCTTACGAACCAAAGATCTGGGTTCGGGAGTCGGTTATGACCTCAGAAGGTATTAGCACCCCAGACCGTCCGCCGTACCTGACGGGATCCACGCTTGTTTGTCTGTTTCAAAGGGTGAGAAATAAGATGATGTTGAATAAAAGAACTGCAGACTGGAACAAAAATGAGAAAGAGAACTGGAAAAGAGATCGAAAAGGGAAAATATAGGGAAAATAAAGAATATGCTCGAACGGGTCCTACCCCGCTGCCTACGTACCTCATCGAGAAAATGAGGATCAGAGTTGACGTAGTTCGCCTAACTAAGGAAGAAATTATTTATGTGTTTTTTTTAGAGCTGAACTGCGTATGTCAATGCTCAAGCGTTGCAGGCTCGTCTGGTATGAGTGCGTTACCGTCTTGCTAATGAGACAAGTCGTCGAAAGTTCACGTTTAGAGTGAGTGAGGTGAGAAAATAATTCTCGAAGGAAAGGATGATTCTTCTTTGTTGTTTTGTCTTTTAGAGAAGTGTTTTCTGAGATTGTTATTTGTGAACCTTCTCATACTAAGACTTGTTCATCGAGGTAGATGCCTTACACCTTTCCCCGGAATGGGACGTGTATAAGTAACCTACGACAAAGTCTCGTGTCGTACAAGAAAAAAAACCTTTATTAGGAGTTTTTTTACTTTTCTTTAAGATGAGAAAGAAAGCAAAGAGAACCAAAGGAAAAAGTATAAGTGGAGACTAAAATCCTAGTGTTGTCATGCATGGATGAACTTATGTTAGTGTAGTTTTCTAATCCTAATGAGAAGAAGGAAGGAAATAGAATACAACTTACTTCCTAAGGAAGCTAAGTTGATCCTAAAGGAGATTAGCATGAAGTTATGTGAAAGTAAGCAAATGAATGCTAAAAACACACACACTTTGAAAGCATAAAGGAATTAAAAGGATTAAATTGTGTGAACTTACCTTTACCTCCCTACAAAACAAAGGTTAGTAGGATAAACATGATTAAGAAATGAGGTAAGCAATTACCAAACAATTCCTAAGGGATCTAGGACCTAAACTAGACTCAATCCTAAGTTTAAAGGACCTAAGAAGATGCAAAGCAAAAATTCAGCAGCCTATTACAACTCCTAAATGCACAAACAACAACGAAATGCAATGCACAATACAAACAACTTTTTACAACTAACAGTCAGCATGCAAAACAGGTGTAAAAATTTTAAAAATGCAACAATCAGCATACATCACAAAACACAAAAATGATGATTTTAATGTACAAACATCACAAAGCATGATCAAAAGGAATCATCAACATGAAAGATTAACATGGATATGAACATGATTATTTACAATGACTTGCTTGTTAAAGAATGCGCAAAAACAAATATGCAACAAGTATGCATTTTCAAGAATTGAACAAATAAGCATATAAGCATGGATTAGGAACATGTATCAACAAGGAATGACTATTAAACATGCAACTTGATGGGAAAAAACAGAATTGACATCAAAGAATTGTGATCAAAGATGCAAACAAAATGCAAGAATGAATATGCATATATGATCATACATTTTCAAGCAAAATGCAATGTGCAACTATGCAATGCAACATGCGATTATGCATTCAACTCATGAAAGTGAGGCAAAACAGAATATGAAACAATTATTCTCATGCTAGCAAAAGAGTTTGAACATGGCAACAAACATATACAAATCACTTTATGCACAATTAGAAAATAAACGCAAAATATGCAAAAGTAACAAATACACATATCGAAACGACTCGAAGCGAAGAAATTAAGCACCTAATGTGGTCCTAAAAATTCCCTAAAATCATGACCTATCAAGTTATGAACATCAAAGGGACAAGGCCATGCAAACATGCAATGAAAACTAACAATTTTTCAAAGTCAGAACAACGTTAACCGGTTAACGGTATTGGTTAACCGGTTAACGCCCTCAAATTTTCAAAACTAGGGCAATTTTAGACGTGTTAACCGGTTAACCATACGCGTTAACCGGTTAACACTGTATAGAATGCAAAAAAAAACAGCAAGAAATAAGCCCTTTTAGCCACAAACTCACTTCTACCAACTCCTAATGCACTCATGAACATGCTAACACGAAAATTCTACTTAGAGATGGTATTCTAACACATATTAGGACCTAGAATAAGCTACAGTTCTAGCTCCTAACAACCAAAATAATCATCACGCAAACAAATCGTAAGCAAAAAATAAAAATGATCAAAACACAAGCATATCAAAGAAACGATGAAGAATGCCATACAGCGAGATGAAGTGAAATAAGTTAAAAGCGAAGAACGTTTCGGATCACCAACCTACAAAGCAGAGGCTTGCTTTGGTGTTTGTTGCTATGTCGATCGAAATGCGAATGAAGAAGAAAACCGGAGATTCTTAGCCTTGATCCGCGAATGCAAAATAAATGCAATGGAAGACGATCTCGATGAACACTTGCGAAATCACTTACGAAAATCTGAAATCGATCCAAAGAATAATAACACTTCCTCAATAAGCCACACAATTGATGATTGATGAAGGTTTAGCTTCAAGTGTTCAAGTTTCAATGGAAAACTTGAAGAACTTCTATGGAGAAGCTTTGGTGAATTTGGAAATGGGGGGAAAATTGAGAGAAAATGAGAGAGATGAAGTGAAATTTGTGAAAATGAGGATTCCCCCTTGAAGTTTGGAGTGAAATGGATTTATATAGAGGTTAGGCTTGGATGAAGGCTTAGGCATGGAGCTAGCATAGGCATTAGGCTTGGGAGAATGAGGCTTGGAGTTAGGGTTGGAGTTAGTTGAAGTTAGTTAGGGTTCTAGAATATTCCTTGAAATTTTCCTTGGAATATTCCTTAGAATATGTTAGAAGGATCTAGAAGGTGGTGGAAAGTTCCAAGGGAAAAATGGAGTGTAAGGAAATTTGTGAAGCAAAGTGGAAAAAATAGAAGGAAAAAGTGGAGGGAAAAATGAAAACAACTAATTTTTGAAGCTTTTTATTCAATTTTCACATGCGTTGACCGATTAACGGTATTGGTTAACCGGTTAACGGACCAAAAACTTGATTTTTTTCCTTTTGCATGGGAAACCTCAAGAATACGTCTGCACCGTCCATTTTGAGTTGATTTGGATTTTAGTCCCTTCTAGGGCTTTGTGGATGGCATTGAGCTTTTGCAGAATCATTTGGCTCTTATTGATTTTACGGAGTGATGCGTGTTTTTCGCAAGTGTACGGATACGTCAGAGTAATATAAAAGATTGTCGAATCCACAGAGACCAAATGTCAATCTATCGTTATCTGTTGTTATGATGTGTATCTAAGGCAAATTAAAATAATGGTTTTAAAGAGTGCGCAATGATAAATAAAATAATAGATTTTAATTAATTGATAAAGACAAGTTCGAATGTAATTCACATAATCAATTGATAATCAAGTACTTGTTAATAGAACTACTTATGGGCAATGTTTTCTACTTTGAAAAGAACTAATTTAACGGGAGCTGTCGCTTTCGCGTATTCAGAACCGAGTTGTACTCCCTAATCAAACCCTCCTATTGTCACGGATAAAAATGTGCATACTGCGTTAGAGTAGTAAACCTATTTTTAAGAAATATAGTATCTTAACTAAGTTGAAAAGTATTTTGACCTGGATTTTCTAGCAAAAAGAGGTTCTCACGAACCAGACTCTAAACTTCTTAACGCGTCCGAAAATAGTTTTAAAATCTCTTTTCTTTTTAATCAAAAAACTCCTAATGAACTAAACAAAGCGCTTTTGGCTGTTTTTGAAATAGTTAAAAACAATTAAGTTAAATAAGCGTTGGACGACTTTCGATCTTACCCAACGGAACTTTAAAGAACGTGAACTTATATTGAAAGTCAAAATAGCCCTTAAGCGTTTCTAGAAACAGTTGTACGGATTATCGGTTCAATTATGATCCTTACATTCTAACCTTTAGAAAATTAGCAAGACATGGTAAAGTAAAAGTTCATTTTAATATTTCTCATAAAATGTATTTAATGCGAGTGCGGAAAGTAAATTAAATAAAGTGCGAGTGCGAGAAAGTAAATGAAAGTAGTGCGAGTGCGGAAATAAAAGAAAGTAGTGCGAGTGCTTGAAATAAACAAAGTAGTGCGAGTGCGGAAATAAAATAAAGTAAAGCGAGTGCGGAAATAAAATAAAATAAAGAGAGTGCAGAAAAATAAAATAAAATAAAATAAAGCGAGTGCGGAAAAATAAAACAAAATAAAGCGAGTGCGGAAAAATAAAATACGAACTGGAATTTAAATGGCGGCGAAATTAACTTCCTTCCAAAGTGCTCCAAGACTCGATCACACAGACGTATACAGACTCAATCACTCAATTGTAGCAACACTCCGATGTGAAGTGATTACTACTTTAAAACTGATATATGCCTAAGAGATTCTATGTTTTGGATGATAAAAACGAAAATCTAAATTCCTATTTATAGGCATACAAATACTAAGAAAAGACGGGGATGCCCTTTATAACCGAAAAATGGAGGGAAACCATTTTTCCCTGTGGAGCCCGCCACACCCTCATGGCGCCCGCCATGAGTGCAAAATGGTGTAAGTAGTGGAGATCACGGGGATTGGCAGTTGGGGAGAGTCTTGAGACGTGTCCACGTCATAGCTGACCCCATGGCGCCAGCCATAGAGGGTGCCACAAGATCCATATTAATAAATGCGCTGTCTTGATCTTGATTAGAATCCGTATAACCATATGCTGTCTTGATTCTCTTTCTATAACCTAAAGGCATACAGTAACAATTGTGCAATTATGAAAATCCGCATAACAACGCGTTGTCTTGATCTTCTGCACTGTTTTGACAAAATAACCCACTGTCAGGATCTGCGACCAGGCATGCATTGTCTTGACCCTCTTTCAGAATTCGTGTAACTACACGCTGTCTTGACTCCGGGCCTCAAAATCCGTGTAACTACACGTTGTCTTGACTCCGAACCTCAAAATCCGTGTAACTTCACGCTGTCTTGATTTTGCTTCAAAATCCGTATAACAATACACTGTCTTGAATTTTCTTCAAAATCCGTATAACAATACACTGTCTTGATTTTGGTCTATGAAACCATCATTCTAACAAGTAGATATGTGTTTCCCAAAGATCCACTAGGCTGGATCGCTGTCAGAATCCGTGTAACAACATGTTGTCTTCACTTTGACCTTCAAAATCCGTGTAACTACATGCCGTCTTGATTTTGGTCCACGAAATCACCATCCTAACAAGGATATGTATTTCGAATAAAAGATCCACTGGGCTGGATCGCAGTCAGAATCCGTGTAACAACATGTTGTCTTGATTCTGAACTTAAAAATCCGATAACAATATGCTGACTTGATTTTGAAAGCGAAATAACCATTCTAACAAGAACATACGTTATTTCAAGTGAAATATCCACTAGGATGGATCGCTGTTAGAATCTGTATAACAATACGCTGTCTCGACTTTGAACTTCGAAATCCGTGTAACTACACGCTGTCTTGATTTTGAAAGCGAAATAACCATTTTAACAAGAACATACGTTATTTCAAATGAAATATCCATTGGGCTGGATCGTTGTCAGAATTCGTATAACAATACGTTGTCTCGATCCTGAACTTCAAAATTCGTATAACAATACGCTGTCTTAATTTTAAATACGACATAACCATCCTAACAAGGAGGTATGTATTTCAAGTAAAGGATCCACTGGGCTGGATCGCTGTCAGAATCCGTGTAACAACATGTCGTCTTGATTCTGAATAGAATTTGTACTTCTTCAAGTATCTGCCCACTGGGTTGGATAAAGATGTACTCTTGTTGGGGAGAATTCTTACTAGAACTCCACTGGGAATGAAAACGTCCTGGGCGATATTTTGATGAGGAAATAAGATAACCACCTCCTATTAATAACCACCGTTGGCTGGGAAATAAAACAAACGTTGAATCAACTTCGAAACTCTGACTAGAGATAACCATCTGTTAGGGATGACAACGTCCTGGGCGACATTATGCTGAGGAAACGAGATAACCATCTCTTGAATCCTGCTGGGGATAACAACGTCCTGGGCGACATTATGCTGAGGAAACGAGATAACCATCTCCTGAATCCTGCTAGGGATAACAATTTGCTGGAGAGGGATAAGAGCAAACCTGCATCTGGGCATGTATTGCTTTGATCTGTCATGTCTGCCAAAAATAAATTGGCGACCTCTTGGGGAACATTTCATTCATTGGGCTGAATCCCAATCACACAACTCTGCGGGGGAGTGATAAACTTCCAACTCGGCTGGGGAACAATCTGCCAAGACCTAGTTGGGGAGAGAATTCTGACAATTATGACTTTGTAGGGAGAAAACTGCATTCAGCTGCTTGCTGAGAATGAAGCCTCCGTTTGGGAAAAATAACTATTCAACTGATCCTGAAGTTCTGTTGGGAACACTGCCTGTTCTGACTCAACTGGGGAAGATTCCACTTCAATTCTGCTAGGGGTGATAAGTATCACCCTTCTGCTGGGGATAAGTGTCGTAAAGCCTCTCTCGTTGGGGGGAGGAACACTCTGCTTGGGAAAAATATGTCAATGAGAATTGGATTTTATTTGACATCTTCGCTGGGGAAAACTGCAGACACTGCTGGGCAAGAAAGAGAATTCCCAGGCTCTTCTGTATCTTCACAACTGCTAGGGAATAACGAATCTTCCTATATTGCTGGGATAGTGAAGACTCTGGTGAGGAATACTCCTTCATCGAAGGAAACTCTCTGATTGAGGAAGTCATCATCCTTCTACTACTCTGTAGAGGAAGGTTCAATATCCGACTCTACTAGGGATAACGGAGAAATCCACTGGGGATATTTCCGGTTGGAAATAAAAGTTTTGATCACCTCTTGCTAGGAGTGGGACGTCTCATGCTGGGGATGAGAAACAGAAGGAGTCCTCCGCTGGGGATAAGAGTTAATGATCTTCCTGCTCGGGTAATATTATTCTCTCTGTCATTGCCTTACTAGAGAGGTTGGTCTGACTTGCTGACGAGCCATGCCCCATTATGTTTAAAATTGCGTCGACTCTGATTCTCATTCCTGACGAGATACGTAGGCCTAGGATACAATGTCCTACCGAGTCAACTTATTTATTTTCCCCCTCTTTCCTCTTTGTTTATCTCATTCCCTTTACTATCAACAAATGGAGCTTCAGATTTCTTACACCCTTTGATAAAAACTACAAACGCGGATTCCATCGAGTACAATGGACATAGAGGGCTGCTAATACCTTCTCTTTGTGTAACCGACTCCCGAACCCCGACTTGATTGAGATGGCCCTTTCTTTCCTTTCCTCTAGGTTTTCTTCGATCGTTTCATTTCCATATTGGGATAAATAACATTCGGTGGCGACTCTTCTGTTTATTTTTCGCCAGTTGTTTTTCATGAAGCCTCTAACATGGCTATGTGTCTCAACATCAACTTTTGAAGCCTCTAACATGGTCTTCCTAAGAGCTTCCATTTGTTTTTCAGTTTCTTAAACTTTGGCTTCTAAGTATGAAAATATTATTTTATTTGAAGATGACTTATTAAAAGCTTCTATGGCTTCACCATGTAGATTTTCAAAAGCAATTTTTAATTATGAATAAGAAATTATATCAATAGGTTCATATTTATAATGACTTACATTCTTCTTATGATAGGCCATAAAGCAAAAATTTGTCGTTTCATCACTTTCACTTGAGTTATCTTCACTTGAGGATTCACTCTCACTTTCCCAAGCAATGCATGCTCTTATAGGCTAACTAGACTTATTGTGTTTACCATTTCCATTATCCTTCTTAACCAATGTACAATCCATCTTATAATGATCGACTTTTCCACAATTATAACATGAACCTTTATATTTGTCTTTCTTACTCTCATCTTACCTTAAGGTATTTGATTGTCTTCTATAGTTGATGATATTCTTGTCGGAGTGTTTCACTCCATTTCTCTTGATATACTTATGGTACCTTTTAACAAACAAACCCATTTCTTAATCATTCGAACACACATTATCACTAGTTCCACTATCATCTTGCTCTTTCGTATAGGACTTATAACTATAAGCCATTAGAGCATTTGACTTCTTGTCCACCTCCTTTTCTTTGTCCTTCTCCTTCTTAAGCTTTTTCTCACACTTCTCCAAGCACGTGAGCTCTTGCTCATGTTTTTCAAGTTTTCCAAAAAAGAGTAGTAATATCTAATGTCAAGAGATTGTTAGCTTCCTTGAATGCGGTGACATTCAGTTGTCATTCCCTATCAAGAAATCTTAACACTTTGTTAGTAGCAATTTCATTGGAAACAGGTTTACCAACTACATTCAAACGGTTTGAAAGATGAGTGAACCTATTTTTCATATCGGCAATGGTTTCACCATGCTTTATATGAAAGAGTTTAAAATCTTGGTTCAAGGTATTGATTCTAGCTTGTTTGACATCATTTGTGCCATCATGGGAAACTTGCAATAAGTCCCACATAGTTTTAGCAATTGTACAATGGGAAACATGGTAATATCCATCAACTCCTAAAGGGCATATTAGAATATTCCTTGCTTTCCAATCACATAACCATTTTTTCTCATCATCTATGTTCCATTGTGCTTCTGAGTTAGATACAACAACGTCATCCGCATTTGTCATGGTAATTTCAAATGGACCATTTTAGATGGCATTCCATACATTTCTATCAATAGAATTAATCTGGATACACATACAATACTTCAAATAACCATAGTTTTTGCCATTGAAAATAGGTGCTCTATTATATTCCTCTTTAGGTTCGAGAGCTATAATCTAATAAACAATTTTGAAGTAGAAGATAAATGGGTGCTCGTGATACCACTTATTAGACGACGACAAAGATTTAAAGGGGGTGAATAGATCGCAAATAAAATATTTTTTGATTAAAAATCTGTTTTAAATCAGATATGCAATTCTGGATCGACATTAGTTTATCTTGAACCATTATCGGAAGAATCAGATATGCGTATTAAACTTTAACATAACATATTACAATGATGAGAAAACAAATCAATATGATTTTGAAAATAATGTTTAAACAATGTCACACTTTGATAATCAATCTCCAATGAAATTTAGAAACAAAAATTGACTAAGAAATTTTGTCAAACACTTGGTGTGCAATAAACACCAAGCTGATTTTCCTTTGTGTTGGTGATATGAAAAAAAAATTAATTATTTAGATTAAATTTATCTTACTAGAAAATAATTTGAATTACTTCAACACAAAAAATTATCATTGTAGTAAATTGTACACAAATTAGAGAGAGAGAGAGAGAGAGAGAGAGAGAGAGAGAGAAAGAGAGAAAGAAAGAGAGAGGGAGAGAGGGGGTGAGGATAAAGAGATGGAGGGATAGAAGACACAAGGATTTGTTTAGGCAGTTCCCCAATTGTCTTCGCTATGAGTACGTCTGCCCACAATTCCAAATGGAATTGAAATATTCAATTAACCTTTGCAAATGTTGTTTACAAGAGAGAAATATAAATCCAAACCCCTAAACCTAAGTTTGATGTTAATTCCATATTCTTATCTTCCCTTGATCTTAAGCAAGATCAAGTGACCCAAGATTTCCAATTCGAACTTTCGGTTCCACTACCCTTTGATATAAACCTTTTTTTTCAAAGCTTTCACTCGGCTGAATCCTCATTGTAAAATCTTATACAAAAAAAACCCCAAATCACCCATGATCTTGGAGGAAAAACACCAACTTATTTTATCAATGAAACTCCTAAAGAAATTATCAATCCAATTTGATTACACCAGCCCAAATAAATCCTCTTCATATTATTTTACTTCATCTTCATAATCAAAGTTTTGAAAAGACCGCACATTTGTTTTTCACAACTATAATAATAAAAGTTGTAATAAGAAATAAAATTAATAGTTAGGATTAAAAACAATTCCATTGAGAAAAATATATAAATATAATAGTAATTATATTTATTTTCATGCTTCATACAACTTTTGTTTACACATTAGTACCTCCAAAGTATCTTCATAAAATCTAAAATTATGAGAAGTGTAAACACCCCAAATTTGCCCTCTTACTTTCTAAGGCCTTGGCTTATGATCACACATATTGCATAGCATATCATTATACCTCACATTGCATAATTATCCTTGAGCAACTCACTGCATAGCTGCATAACTAGGGTTTGTGATCAAGTGAACCCAAGAAGTGATTTGAGCAATCTTAGAGACCTTGAAGCATGCCAAGAGGGCCCTTGAGTGTTCTATGGTTGTTTTATACCCATAAGGTTTCTTTGAAGTCAAGAAATCTCAAGGGATTGCAGAGCTATCCAGGCAAGCTTGAGGCTCCTACACAGATGACTTGAAAATTAGGTTTTGGGTTTGAGGCCCTTACACCCAAAATCTTTGGTCATTCTTGATTCCATTGGTCTTTATATGATACAGGGAGCTTGTTTATGCAAATTAATGCAGAAATTCACTAAGGAAGTCATCTGATCAAGCTGTAACTTGTTATGCAAGAAAAGTCAGGATTAGGGCACCTGAGGCCTCAACCAAGGGTTCCAAAGGTTCATTTCTATCATTTTTGAGATCCTATAACCTTTATTTGGTCTTAGGAGAGGTTGGATGATCACAAGATTGAAGAATTTTGAGCCAAGTCAAAAGTTGCCAAAAATGGACATTACTTGAAATGGAAACTTTCCATTTTGGGAAAGATTTTCAACCTCCTCTTTCTTGATAAAAAATGCTTCAAATGAAATTTTGTTAGACATTAAAGTTGTAAATTGGATCTTCCCATTTTCAAAAAGTACAAGAAGTCCTCTTGATTCATCCTAGAACTCAAGATATGGCAAGTCAAAGTTGGGAAAAATCTTGTAATTTTCAAGTTTAGGCCAAAGAGGAAAATGTGCAAAAGTGAATTTCAGGCCTCTATGTGACTTCTAATCCACTCAAATACATCATGGCATGATCAAACAACATCTCAAAGTCAGATTTGAGCTTTGAACCAAAGGATTTCATGACTTGTTTCTCAAGAAATCACAAAGTTGCAAAATTGCAAAACCTATGCAAACTCATGATCCAAGCCATACAACTTATAACAATTGATCTTAGGGCTCTCCTTGAAGCCAGCTGAAGCAGCTCAAGCCTTCAAATCAGTTCTGCCATGGTCCATACCTCAAGTACACAACATTTGACTTTTTGTCCAATTGAATCATACCAATCCCACAATGCATAACAACTCTTCTGACTCATTCCATTTATTTATGCAAAGCCTAAGGGTCATAAAAGAGGGCTCACAAGAACTCATAAGCACCATACACTCAATTTGCACAAAAATCCCCAAAAACTTCCTCTTTTCGATTCTCCCAATCCAGCCATCAAACTTCATAAATTCCTTCACCAATCAACCACACATCATTCATAGAACAAGAATCAACCATTAAAATGGCCTGAAACATCACATATCAAAACCTTCATTTCTGCCATATCAGAACTGGACCTCTCAAACCAGCCACTTTCAAAGCATTCCAAGCATTCCATTAGCCTCAGGAGGTTCAAAGGAGGCCATTTGCACAAGAGGGAGGCTCTGGAAGCTCACATTAGCAGGTCACCAGCTCAGGTATACTCAAGAATTTTTTGTCTCAAAGCTTTAATTTCTTGTCATAGAATGAAAATGCATGCTCTAGGGATCACATAGATGTCTTTAGAATTGAAAATGATGAAGAAATGATCATGTTATGTTCTTCTGAAATTTTGCCCGTGTTTTTGATTTACTTCGATTCAGCTTGTTCTTGTGTTATAAATTGTGTTTGATGATTGATTTAAGTTCCTTGGAGTTTGGGGATGGATTCTGGGCAGGTTAGAGGTCTTGTAGTGGCCTAGGGAAGAAGTTGTGTGTTTGGACTCGCCGGAGAAGCTGACCGGAGCACTGTTCCGGTCATCTGAAATTGATTAGGGTTTAAGGGTGATTAGGGTTTCCAGATTAAACGTAGGCCATTGGATTTTGATTAGTTTAAGGAACGGACGGTCCGGATAATTCATTAGCCCTAATTTTAATTAATTAAAACAAATTGTAATTAATTAGCTCAGATTAAATAGGAGCCATTGGATTGCGCGTGTTTAACCAGTTTAAATATGAACCCTAGGATCTACATACCCCCAGTCAAACTGACTTGCGCCCTTAGCCCTTGATTTGGCTTCCATGCAATATGAGCCTTTCATTTGGATTACTTTTAATTTTATTTTTATTTATTTCATTTTGTTTTCTTTTATTTATTAAAAATAGCCAAACACTTTCAAAAATTCTGATTTTTTACACTTTCACTCTAATTAATTTTAAAAACCCAAAAACATTTTTATTTTCATTTTTTGCATTAAAAAATTATTTTTAAATCATTTAATTGTATTATTTAATTAATTAATTCATTTTAATTAATTAAAAATACTTTTAGGTATTTTAAAATAACCAAAAAACATCACGAAGCATCCTTGAACATTATAATCAATTTACAAACTCATTTCACTCATTTATTTTAGGTTTTGATTCTATTTTGAGAATTAAATTTGAATTAGGGTTTTCAAAATCCCCTTTTTCACAACCTAACTTCTAAAATTCACTTCTGATCAATGAAAATGAGTTTGTGCTTGGTTCTTTTTGCATTCTTTTACATGTTGCATCTAGTATTTAGGACATCTAAATCATATTTTTGCATTGCATTTTCAATTTGATATGCATTTTTCCTTGAAAGTTATCCAAAACCCTAGCCTAACTTAGAAAAACCATAACTTGACTTTGGTATAACTTCTGACCTCCATCTTTGGGGAGTGTTATTATGTATGTTTAGGGTTTGTTTGGTTGCAATTTCAAATTTTTATCATGTGTTTTGCTTCTAATTTGATCATGGACATCTCATGCATTCTAAAAACCCTAATTTGCCATGTATACTTGCATTCATCTTTGCATATCCTTATCATATAAACTTGTCATGACATCTCATGCATTTGTATACCATATTAGATACCTTAGGTTATGTGAGAACATTATTTGATCATTGTTACATTTATTTGGTATGCTTTGTATGTATTACATCTTATGTATGTTCATGTTTTTTCAAGCTTCTAATATGTTTGTTTTTGCATCCAACACTTGTATGATCATACATATGCATTGTACATGACTTTGCATCTTTTCATAACACATTTTTATCATGTGTTCTCTTCTGGTTTGGATCATTGCACCTTCATTTGTTTCATTTCATCTTATTTCATACCTTATGCATTCATACTAACCCTTTCAGGTGCTTCAGGTAAGTTGATCAGGATGTGGATGTGCATCCACATCCAACCTCTTCTTACTCTTTCATATGCATTTTTACTTGTCTTTTAAGTGAATTTGATTCAATTGTGTTTCTCTCTTGCTCCTATCCCATTCTTAGGTTACTTAACTTCTTCAGGAAATAAGTAACCTATTCTTCTATCTCCTTCCATTTTTCATCCGTTTCTCCTTCCTTGGTGGCCAATCTGAAGATTTTCTTTATGCCTCACAAACAATAGGAACTACCAAGCATGATAACTTTAGGGTTGTGAATAGTCCCCCCCTTAGTTTTTTACCTTTTTGAGTCTCCTTGAGTCTCTGCTTCTCATCTCAATAACAAAGGCTAAACAGTTAAAGTCTTGGGGCTCTGTATTAGGGTTATGTTTGTATCCTTATCTTAGGATGGAGTGTATAATTGTGATACTTAGTGTTAAACCTTTAAGTTGTTTTCACCTTATAATCAAAACACCTAATAATTATCAAGACTTAAGCTTGTAACTTGGGCCTTATATTAGGGTTACATCTCTGCCTTTGGGTTAGAGGGACTAACCCAAGTGTTTAATGGACATGTCCCCCTCATGTTTAGTCTTACAAACATAAAATTCACCTTTTAATCTAATCTCTAATTAAAATCAACTTTAATAAAGGTTTGTTATACAATGATTTTAATCCCTGACCATGGATTAAGTTGAGGTATCTTCCTCATCTTAAGTGTCCTCATCTATCATCCTTCTCTTAGGATGGTGTAATGAGTTCACTAATACCTGATTAGAGATTAAACTCATTACTTAACACAAAACAAAAATCCAAAACACTTGATAATTACAAGTAGGTTAATAATCTTAATCTCGTATCATTAGGGTAATTAAGTTGGGATATTCATCTCACACTTAAGTAGACTCATTATCCCTAGTCAGGGGTGATATAATGAGTTTATGATCCTTGATTAAGGCTTAAGCTTATTATCCTATGCAAAACACCAAAAACGAATAAAAAACTGAAAACACAAAAACAAACAATAAATGTCTCCTCCGGGATTCTTTTCTCATCATACTCACTCTGAAAACGAGAACTCGCTTCTTCCGTCTAATGCAAGACAGTCAGCACTCGAGCCAGACGAGTCATACACATGAGCATAGATAAGTAAGCAGTTCACACCAAAACACCAAGTCTCTTTGAGTCGAACTACGGTGTTCTGACTTCCTCATTACACGAGAGGATACGTAGGCATAACTTAACGGTTATCGAACAAAATTCCCCAGGTCTTCCCCCCTCTTCTCTTTCTAGCTTTCTCTTTTTAGCCTCAGTTTGAACTCCTGTTCTTTTTGCACTGTCACTTTGCACATCCATCCTTTTTATACACAGTCAGCACATACACTTCCCTTTTTTTAAAAACACAATCAGGTAAGCATGGATCCCGTCGAGTATGACGGAAGACCTGGATGCTAATACCTTCCCAGGTCGTAACCAACCCCCTTACCCAGTCTCTTTGGTTCGCAACCGTCTTATCCACTTATTTCTAGGTTTATGCAGCATTACCTCTCCTTCGGGATAAAAATGCCTAGTTGGCGACTCTATTCAACCATCACCATCTGACCGTTCTCGCCGACAGTTCGTGTTTGCACCAGGACGAAAGTTCGGGGAGCGACAACTTGGCGACTCTGCTGGGGATTTTGCAACCAGAGCTTCTGAGTTCCTGAGAGGGTTTCTCCTAGCGTTTGTTTGTTTGTGTTTACCGGGGTGTTATGTGTATACGTGTTTTTATTTTTGCTTTATTTATCGCTTTTTGTACAGCTTTATTTATCGCATTTGTTTTATCGCTTTCTGTAATACCTCAAAATTTGCCCTCTCATTTTCTCAACACTTTGCATAACATTTTGCATACGACTTCATAAAATAACCAAAACATTGCATCATGTGTAGCATAGCTGAGGCACAGGCACATGGTCAATGGGTGGAGCAACTGAAGGCTATACAGAAGCAATCAAAAAGCCACAAAGCTTCCCAACCTTGTACAAAGGGTTCATAATATCCCACAAGTCTTCACTGGAAGCCACGAGCCATGGAAAGATGAGGTTTAATCAAAGGAGGCGAGCAGTGCCATATTTCCTGATGAAAGGGCCGAATTAGGGTTTCATTTATACGGGGCTTCGGCATGATGTTTTGATTCAAATTGGATTCCTTTGTCTTATATATTATGTCAAAGGCATAGGGTTCAAATCTCGTCCACAAATTCATTTTGGAAGGGGTTCGACTGGCCAGACGACGGAAACTCGAGGAATCGGGGAAAAGGCAACCGAGCTAGGTAAAAAGGGTCGATTCCGGACTTTTAAGATCGAGATCTTGAAATTAGGGTTACAATGATCCTATGGTTCAAATTTGGTCAAGAAATGATGGAGGAATCATAAAAAAATCAAAAGGAAAATCAGTTGAAAAGTGGTTGGTTTTGCATTTCCCTCCACTTTTCCTTCCACTTTCTTTCCACTCTTCCTTTCATTCTTTCCCTCTTGTTTTTCCACTTCAATTCCACTCCATTTCCCTTGGAAACTTCCACCATGTTCTACCATCTTCTAGAGTATTCCAAGGAATATTCCAAGGAATATTCCAAGGTATATTCCCTTTTCCAACCCTAACCCTAACTAACTACCAAACCTAATTTTGGATCCCAAGCCTAATTTTTGGGCCCCAAACCCAAACCTAGCTCCAAGCCTAGCCTCTATATATTCCTTAATCACTTCATTGAGAGGGGTTCACACAATTTTCCAATTTTTCACTCTTGCACAATCACTTTTTCTCTCTCACTTTTCCTAATTTTCCCTCCTTTCACTAAAGCTTTTCAAATAAGCTCTTCAAGTTTCACATTGAAACTTGAAGATCTTGAAGCTTAACCTCAACCTCCATTGATTTTGTGGATTGTGGAAGAATAAGCTACTGAATTTTGTTGATGGTTTCGGCTTATCGGAAGTGCACGAAGATTCAAACGTCAAGAACGCATTTATTTTGCGGTTTCTCGGTTTTCTCGGTTTTCTCTTCGATCAAGCTCCGATTCATGGAACAATCACCGAAGCACTTCTCCGCTTCGTAGGTTGGTGATCTAAATCACTTCTTCTTTAAGTTATTCTCTTCATCTCGCCATTTCGGCATTCTTTAAGCGCTTTTTGTTTAGCTTGTGATCGATGTCGTTTTCATTATGTGTTACTTGTGATTTGTGATTTTTGTTGGTTTAGAATTTAAGGTGTTGATAGTTATCGTTCTATCATGTGTAAATAAGCTCAAATAAAGTAGAAATTAGTGTTAGTATGTTCCTAGATATGTTAGGGATCATTAGAAGTGAGTTTGTGGCCAAAAGCACTTATTTCAAAGACTTTTTTTCAATTCTGTTCAGCGTTAACCGGTTAACGCGCGCGTTTAGCCACAAATTAGTGTTGTTTTAGGTCCGTTAACCGGTTAACGCATATGGTTAACCAGTTAACGCTGTTGAGTTTTGGATTTTTGGTTTATTTGATTGCTCATTCTTGCTTTCTTGTACCTCTAATGTTCATACATGTTTAGGTAGTGATTTTAGGGAATTTTTGGGTCTATTTCCAGTAGCTCATTCCCCCATTTCGAGTCGTTTCGACACGATTCCGTTCATGTCACATATTATGCATTTTAGTGTTTCTTTATGCATATGTTTTCTTGCATGTTGTTGCTATGTTCATACATCATTAGGTATGTAATAATCATGTTGCATTCTGTTTTTACAGGTTTCATATTGCATTAAACCATTTTGCATTTCATTATGTTGATGTATGTTGCATTTTGCATTATCATATGTATGTGCATTTAGTTGCATTTGTTTGCATGCTTGATCACATCATCCATATCAATTCAATTCTGAATTTTGCATTGAGTTGGCATTATGTTTGAGCTATCATATTGCATATTCATAATCAATAATCATCATGTTCATATGCATGTACATGTGCCATACTTTTGCATACTTGTTGCATAATCTACATGTGATGCATTCTTGCTTAATCCTTCAAAAATGTTCATGTTCTTCCATTTATATATGATGATCCATGTTCAAATGCATGTTCATGATGAGATTGGTGCATTTTTCATTGAGTTTGTGCATTAAAAAATGAAAATAATCAATTCTGGATTTTGCATTTCATAGCTGTTTTTGCATATAGGTGCTGTAAAATGTATGCTGTTTGTTATGTGTACATGCTGTATTTGACTTTTTACACCTACTTTTTCATGCTGCATGCTGGCTGTAAAAAGCTGATTGGTGTTAGGCATAGTTTCATAGCTGTTTGTGCATTAGGGGCTGTAATAGGTGCTGTATTTTTGTCCTAGCATTTTTTAGTTCCTTTAGGATTAAAATTGAGTCTAGTTTAGGTCAAAGTTGCCTTAGGATTAAATTGTGGTGTGTTTATCTCATTTTTTTAAAATAAATTGCACACTAATCATTTGTTTTGTAGATGGGAAGATTGAGGTAAGTTTTTTTCACCATATCCTTTATTTTTTATGCATTTCTTTTATGCATTTAATTCCCTTTTTCCTTCCATATTTGTGTTTGGTAGGATTTCCCCCCTTGTTAGGACCAACTTACCTTCCATAGGAAGTATGTTGCATCCTTTTTATTCTTTCTGTTCCTTTTGTTCCTTAGGATTAGAAAACCTCACTAACCATTAGGATCTCCTTTTGTGCATAATAAATGACTTAGGGTTGGTCTTAGTCCCCCTTAGATTTTGTCCTTTTCTTAACTTGAGTCATTCTTTCTCATCTCATAAAGAAAATAATAAAATACTTGATAAAAAACCGAACATTCTTGTACGACACGAGACTTTGTTGCGGAGTGTTTATACGCGTCCTGTTTCGGGGCGAGGTGTAAGTACTTCCCGTGATGGATATGTCTTAGTATGAGAATGTTCACAAACAAATTCAAAACATTTCTTATAAAAGACAAAAACGAGCAATAAGCGACTTTCCTGCAGGAACTTCTCTTCTCATCTCATTCACTCAAAACGTGAACTCGCGACGACTTGTCTCGCATGCAAGACGGTAAATGCACTCGTACCAGACGAGCTTGCAACACCTGAGCATAGGCATACGCAGTTCCAGCTATAAAACACACAAACAAAGTTCCCGCCTTAGTTAGGCGAACTACGTCAACTCTGATCCTCATTTTCCCGATGAGGTACCTAGGCAGCGGGATAGGGCCCGTTCGAGCACATTCTTTATTTTCCCTACATTTAACTCTTTCTTTCCATTTTCTTTTCTAGTTCCATTTTGCATTCCTATTCCAGTTAGCAGTTTTATTCAGCAGCACTCGTATTTTCCTCACCCTTTGAAACAAACAAGCAAGCGTGGATCCCGTCGGGTACGACGGACGATCTGGGGTGCTAATACGTTCCTAGGTCGTAACCGACTCCCGAACCCAAATCTTTGGTTCGCAGGACCTTGTCCTTTCCTTCTTCCTCAGGTTTGTGCAACATTACCTTTCCCATTCCTTCGGGATAAAATTGCCTGGCTGGCGACTCTACCTTTTCCGCGCCACTTTCGCGTTTGTACTAGGATGAAAATCCCGGGAGCGACAGCTGGCGACTCTGCTGGGGATCGAACCCAGAATCTCTGGTTTCCCTTGTAGAGTCAATCCTAGCTCCTGTTTGGTTTTGTTTCTTTGGGTGTTTATCTATTTGTTGTTGTGTGCTTTAGTTTAGCTTTACTGTTTTCATTTACAGTTTTTACAGCTTCACTTTACCGCTTTCAGTATTTATTTTCCATGCATCATACTATACTGGACTGTCTGGCTATGTTGGTTTTCATTTTTTATGCGGGATGAAAGTTACTGTGAGATAATCAAAATACCCGGCTTGAATGCACTATAGGATTAACATGGACATGTTGTACTCGCATGGTTACATGATGAGTGGCGATGTGTTCCACACCCAGGTTGCGACCATCTTGGAACTATCTTGTGTGGGGGTTCTTCCCCACTTCGGGATACAACCTTGATGGTTATGTGCAGCTGGGGACCGATCATTGAGAACCTTTATGGAAACAACCATCTCCAGTGATGACAGTGGCAGACCACATTTGTTGGCAAACCCACTCGCATCCGAGGGCCCACTGGGAACTCGCATAGGATGGCCTGATTCTCTCATGGGAATTCAGTTAGAGCAAATTGTTCGTATGACAGTAGTATTGTACCCTTTGAGATGAATGTTCTATTGTTTCTCGATTCAGTGCTTGAAGCTGGAGACTTATGAGGGATGCTTATTTTTCCGGACTCAACTGAGGCCTCCCTGAGTAGTACATAATGCCAAACTGATTCCCTGATTTGGTCATGAACCATTTCTCGGAAATGGTGATCGTATTATTGCTATTCGGCTTTGAGAGTCCGTGATGTTGACCCGAGTAGCACACCCGTGAGATTGGGAGGGCTTTGCAGGTTTGCAGGAACCCTAAGACCTTCAGCATACCTGCTTTTCCTTTGGTTCAGTTTTGTGATCTGGATTTCTGGTTCTAAGATATGGATCCCGGATCAGAGGGATTGTTATTGTGATATGTGGATATTGTGACCTTGTACCGACACCTGATTATATGATTGGCACATCACAGACACTTCACTGATCACATGCCTCGCCTTGCATAAGCATCATAACATCATTAATCATTTGTGTTTCTTTTATTCTCAAGGTTTGCATTACTCCCGGTTCCTGGCCATATCATTGCTTCAGAATGGAAGACGTCAGAAAGAGAACTGTGCACTACAAATTCTTTGATACTAAGATGTGTCGCTCCCGATAAATGGGAATGACCCAGATAAAGGTACAGACGCGAACGGTCGGCGAAATGAGAAATGAGAACACACAGGAGTGAACTCAAAAGAAATGAATAGAGTCGCCAGCTAGGCATTTTTATCCCGGAGGAAAGGTAATGCTGCATAAACCTAGGAAGATATGGATAAGACGGTTGCGAACCAGAGAGACTGAGAAAGGGGGTTGGTTACAACCTGGGAAGGTATTAGCACCCAGATTGTCCGTCGTACTCGACGGAATCCACGCTTAAAAGATTTGTGTTTTAAAGGGGTAGTGTCTGTGCAATTTGTGTATAAAAGAGCTGGAAAAGGATGTACAGGTGTCAGTGTAAGAGAAGTGAAGTGTATAAGTGAAGTGTCAGTGTAAGAACAAGAATAAAAGGCTCAAGATCATGAGGCTAAAAGAATAAAGCTGGAAAGAGGGGGGAATATACAGAGACTTTTGTTCGATAACTGTTAAGTTATGCCTACGTATCCTCTCGTGCAATGAGGAAGTCAGAACACCGTAGTTCGACTCAAAGAGACTGAAAGGTGAATTGACTTGTGAACTGCTTACTTATCTATGCTCAAGTGTATGACCTGTCTGGCTCAGGTGCTAACTGTCTTGCATTAGACGGAAGAAGCAAGTTCTTGGTTATGAGTGAATGAGATGAGAAAAGAATCCCGGAGGAGACGATTGTTGTTTGTTTTTTGTATTTTCAGTCTTTTATTGCTTTTGGAAGTTTGTCATAAGTTAATGAGCTTAAGCCTAAACCAATGGGTTAGTAAACTCATCACATCTTCCCTCTGATTAGGGGTAATGAGAATGCCTTAAGTGTGAAGTCAGCTTCTCACACTTAATCACCTTTGGTGTAGGATTAAGATCATTAACCTACTTGTGATTAATTAGATGTTTTTGGTGTTTTTGTTTAGTATTAAGTAATGAGATTAAGCCATAATCAGGGATTAAACAGACTCATTACACCATCCTAATAGAAGGATAATAGATGAGAATGTTTAAGCTGAGGAAAGCTCCTCCACTTAATCCATGATTAGGGATTAACTTCATGACAAAACAAAGCCTTTGTTAGATAGATTTTAGTTAATGATAAGATGAAGAAGTGAGTTTTATGGTTTGTAAGACAACTTGAGGGGGACTTGTCCATTAACACTAGGGTTAGTCCTTCTTAACCAATTAAGGAAGAATTAGAACCCTAATGCAAGGCCCAAGTTACAAGCTTGATGTCTTGATGATTATTAAGTGGATTGATTAAAGGAGTTAAACACATTAAGGGTTTAACACTTAGGATTAAAGTTATACACTCCATCCTAATAGAAGGATGCAGGCATAAGCTTAATCACAAAGCCTTAAAGCCTTTAGGGTTTAGTCCTTGATTATGAGATGAGTAGAGAGGACTCAATGAGACACAAAGGTAGAATCTAAATGGGGGACTAATCAAAACCCTAATTATTGTCATGCTTGGTTGTTCCTAAGGTTTGTGAGGTTTACAAGAAAGATCTTTAAAGGAACCACCAGGAAGCAGATGAAAGGAGCAAAGAGAAGCAAAGTAACTTGCTTCATTTAAGAAGACAAGTCACTTGAAGAAAGAAAGTAAGATAAAGAAGAATGAGCAAGCTCAATCTCAACACAAAACAAAATGCAGCAATGATGCATAAGAGGGATGAAAAGAAGTTGTGAGAAGTGAAGGCAAATTCACTTCTCAAAGTGACTTACCACCTGAAAAGTTAGTGAGAGAAATGCAATGCAATGCAAGATGAGATGAAATGACATGATGCAAACCAAAACCAGAAGCATGAGCATGATGATAATGATGCTATGAGATGATGCAAACATGAATCAAGACATGAGGATGATCAAACAAACATATGGATGCAAGAGAAGCATGCTTAGAACCATGAACATACATGAAAAGTTATGAAATGCAAATGGCATACAACATGGCAAATGGATGATGCAATGGTCAAACATGATTCTAATATGTCTTAAGATGTCTAATGAATCAAATGGATGCACAAAATGCTATGGCAAGTCATGGTATGCAAGCAAATGCAAGATGAATGCAAAAGGAAGCCCAAATTAGGGTTTATGATCAATGCAACAAACAAAAATTAAAACCAGAAGCAAACATCATGATAAAAAATTGAAAATGCAATCCAAGGAACCCTAACCCTACACAAACTCACTGCCCAAAGGAGGGGTTCTAACTCTTAACCTAATGAGGGTTATGAATTCCCTAAGATTTCTAGGGTTTTAAGGCACCTTGTCAAGAAAAATGTCAAACAAATTGAAAATGAAAGATCAAATCATGCCAATTTAATCCTACAAACTACATGATATACAAGACACAATGCAAAAAGAATCAAAGTCCAACTCTCAAAGACTAGGCAGAAATGAATTTTGGAAGTTGGGATCAAAATATTGCCTTGAAATGAAATTAATTCCATGAAAAATTGTCAAAAGACATCAAGATCAAAAAAGAAATTTGGTTTGAAAGTTGGAAAATGTTTCTAAATGATTTTAAAGGTTTCATGAATTTTTTGGTGATTTTTAAATACCTAAAAGTATTTTTAATTAATTAATTCTCATTAATTAATTAAAAATAAACTTTTAAATGATTTAAAAATATTTTTTAATGCAAAAATAAAAAATAAAAATGTTTTTGGTTTCTGAAAATTAATAAAAGTTTGTACAAAATTTTTCAGAATTTTTAAAATTGTTTTACTATTTTAAATTAAATGAAGAAATAAAATACAATATAAATGAAATAAAAAATAAAATAGGAGAAGTATGCAGAATGAGAGCCCAGGATTGAATCTGGAAAATGGTTTGTTGACTGCGCGCGCAATCTAAAGGCTGAAATTCAAACTTCATTAATCCCAATTAAAAATTAATTAATCTGAATTAATAAAGTCAACTTAAGATTAGGGCAAAATAGAGAGATCCTGGACGTCCAAATGCGCGCGGGTCAACACATCCAAGGGGTATTATTCAAACTTCATTAATCACTCAGATTAGGGCTAAACAGATTCAGGTGGCCGGAGAAGACTTCCGGTCGTCTTCTCCGGTGGGACTCCCACCTGAAAATTCCTAAATCCCTCAAAACACCATGAAAATGAGAACTAATCACCCAGAAATCATCCCCATACAACACTGAATCAAAACCCCTAATCAAAACTCATTTTTCATTCATCAATCATGCGAATCGAAGCCAAACATGCTTAGGTCAGAAAAGTTTCAGAACATGATTAAATGCTTATTTCTCAACCATTTCAAAAAGTAAAAGCATCAGAGTGATCAGCAAAGCATGAGGAATAACTTAGAAACTTAAAAATTCATTTCTGGAAAAAAAGTTCTTGATATACCTGAGCTTTGAGCTTTCTCAGTTTGCAACTTTCTGACCCTCTCTCTTTGTGCAAACCACTCCTCTTAGGCCCCTGATGAAGTATTGATGCTTAGAAGAAGTTTGTGGTGGCTGGTTTGGACAATGGCAGAGGTTCTGCTCAAGGTGGGGTGAGAATCGTGTTTGTGATTCTGGGAGTTTTAGGCAATGGTGAGGGGTGCTTTGTGACCAGGAAGGTGTGCTGAGTATGTTTGTGAAGTTGGTTTGTATGTTTGTAGCTTGTGCTGGCTGTTTCGAAGGCTCTTGCAAAATGAGGAGATTTTGATAACTATGGCTATGGGCAAGATCAGAGTGTGTTGTTATGTGCTTTGGCCTGCCTTTGATGTGTATAAACAATTGTGATAGGTCAGAGAGTTGGTGCTGGCCTATTGTGATTGGTATGGGCAAGTTGCCAAAATGTCAACTTGACTTGTACTTGAGGTATGGGCTATGGTACCACTTGCTTCTTGGCATGCTTGGGCTCAGCTTGAATCAAGGAATGCTGTGAAAAGAGTTTAGAAGCTAGGAAGCAAGTGGTTCATAACTTATGATGAGTTTTGCAAGTTGGTTCTAGTTTGGTTCCTTTGAGATATCTTGCTCCATAAGCCATAAAAATGAGAGATCTTTTGGTGCAATCTGACTTTTAGGTCTTGGTACATGTTTGTGTGAAGATTAGAAGTGTATTTGATAGCTCAATTTGCCTTGACATGTGAATTTGCAACTTTGCCTCTTTGGTAGAAACTTTGAAATTTTGTGATTTTTGCCAACTTTGACAAGCCATAACTTTTGATCCAAAATGAATTAGGTCATGTTCTTGTACTTTTTGAAAAGGGAATGATCCATTCTACAACTTTCATGACCAAAGTTTTTCCATTTGAAGCATTTTTGAATCAAAAAGTAAAGGTTGAAAAAGTTTCCTAAAATGGCAATTTCATTAAAAGTCAAACTTTCCCAAAAAGTCAACTTTGCAAAAGACTTGAAATTCTTCAATTTTGTGAACTTCCAGAATCTTCTATGATCAAATAAAGATCATACATAATCAAAATGATGAAGAACACCCTTTGGTTGGGTCATTGGGGGCCTCAGATGCCCTGATTTTGCACTGACTTGCTTGAAAAGTCAACTCTTGATCAGATGACTTCCCCAAGGAATTTCTTCATGAAAATTGATATGCATACTCCCTATACCATATAGAGACCAATAGAAACAAGAATGACCAAAAAATTTGGAGTTATGGCCTCTGAAACCAAAACCCTAATTTTAGGTCATCTGTGCAGTCAAGCCTGGCTCTGCTTCCATACCTTTCTCAGTTCTTGTGATTTTTTGACATTCTTGACTTTGAGAGGATATAACATGATGTTTGAACACACATGGACCCCTTTGAAGTGATTGATGGCCTTTGGAGTGGCTCAAGAAGCTCTTGGATTGCTCAGATCACAAATCCTAGATGCCGATGACTTTGAACTAATGCAATGAATCAAAAATGTGATGTGAGATGCTATGATTGAATTTATGCATATGAAATGATCACAAGCCATGGTGTGAATGGGTGAGGGAAAATTTGGGGTGTTTACAGCTGCCCCTATTCAAACATGAGTTAGCTGTGCAGGATGTAAGCAACGGCTTAACAGGCTAACAAGATAACTTGTGGTTGAATACCAAAGACAGTCCAAAATTTGCACTCACAGAATGAAGAAAAAAAGGGGATATAGATTGTAAAAGGAAAATAAAGTATATTATAAAGTGTGGGCGACGGAGGACGACCGTCGAGCAGAGGACGACTGCTGGGAAAGAGCTATGACGGGGACGGCCGACATGCTGGGAAAGGTGCGGGAAATAAAGCAATGACGGGGACGACCGACATGCTGGGGATAAAAGGAATTATGATGGGGGCGGCCATCAAGTAAAGCTGTAAGATTCTCTGGGGATTAATGACAAATGATGGGGACGGCCATCAAGTTCATAAAGTAATGTAAGCAACGATGGGGACGGCCATCGGGCTAAACTGATGAAGGACGATCACCAGGAAAAGGAAAAGGGACCACGACGGGGACAGCCATCGGGTTAAAGAATAAATGAAATAATGATGAGGGACGATCATCAAAGGTGAAGGACGATCACCTAGCAGGGGACGGCTGCTCTGAAAGGGGTAAGATGAGGGACGGTCATCTAAGGTGAAGGACGATCACCTGGCAGGGTACGGCTGCCGAAAGTATCGCGACATAGGACGAATGCCGGATAAAAAGTCAACGATGGGGACGGCCATCGGACGAGCATGATGAAGGACGATCATCAAGAGGTGAAGGACGATCACCTAGCAGGGGACGACTGCTCTCAGGGTTTATCGTGACATAGGACGAATGTCAGATAACAAAATCAACGATGGGGACGGCCATCAGATAAAATGATGAAGGACGATCATCAAGAGGTGAAGGACGATCACCTAGCAGGGGACGACTGCCAAATATCACGACATAGGACGAATGCCGGATAAAAGGTCAATGATGGGGACGACCATCGGACGAGCATGATGAAGGACGATCATCAAGAGGTGAAGGACGATCACCTAGCAGGGGACGGCTGCTAAAATATCACGACATAGGACGAATGTCGGATAGAAAAGATCAACGATGGGGACGGCCATCGAATGAGCATGATGAAGGACGATCATCAAGAGGTGAAGGACGATCACCTAGCAGGGTACGGCTGCTCTCAGGGTTTATCATGACATAGGACGAATGTCAGATAAAAAGAAAATTCACTCTACTGGGGAATAGTAAACACGGACGAGTGTTTATATCCAAGAAATAAAAGGTATAAGTGTTTTGACGTTGTGTATAGAATAGAGATGCGGACGAGCATCCTTAAGACTAAGATACAGACGAGTATCAGGTAGAAACAAAAACCGACACGTGTTCAGAGATGATGATACGGACGAGTATCAACTGGTTAACAAGGAACACAGACGAGTGTTGATTCTGAGGGGACTCTTCTGGGGAAAAGTAGACACAGACGAGTGTCTAAATTCAAGAAGACAAGAGTTTTTTGACACAGTGTATGGATTAAAGATGCGGACGAGCATCCTTATGACTATGATACGGACGAGTATTAGGTAGAGACAAACGCTTGACACATGTTCTGAGATGATGGTACGGACGAGTACCAACTGGTTAGAAAACACGAACGAGTGTCGAATCTGAGAGGATATAAGTGGTGTATACAAGATACAGACGAGTATCTGTATAAGTAAAATGAGAGTAAAAGTAGTGTATGTTTGAGTGCTCAACCTGCTGGAGAGAGTGACACGGACGAGTGTCAATAGGAGAAGAGTATAGTATAAACAAGTATCTGATATACAAAGTGTTTATGTTACTGTGCTGGGGGAAATGACACGGACGAGTGTCAAGGAATTGTATATATAAGTATCTGTGAGTGCAAAGCGGACGCTTTGGCTTTTTGCTGGGGATATGACACGGACGGGCGTCAAGAAATACCTGAAATATGGATGGTCTGTTTGCAAAGAGTGCTCGGGCGACTTTTCTGGGGAATGATGACACGGACGGGTGCCAAAAGGAGTGTGTATTCGTATTGGTGAATGTGAGGCAACTGCTTTAGCTCTTTGCTGGGGAATCTGGGGAATATTCTGTATATTGGTGGATTGTTATTATTCACAAGTGTTTGATTCAGAACATGGCTTATGATTATGCAATATGTTTGATTTTTTTGCCGTAATGCTCCGTATTAGACGGAATGCTACGCTCTGTGGGGTGAATATGATGCGAATGCTATGATTATGCAAAGGTACCGATCCGGGATTCGGATCCCGTTGTTGTGAAGATCTCTGGTTGATCTGCTTGAAATGGACATCCCAGCTGGGGATGAGATCATTGGTAGATCTGATGAGACGCATCTGCTTGGGGAAATGGGTCAATGATAGACCTATTCTAGTAAATGAGGGACCCAGCTGGGGTTTGTAGAAGCTCTCGTCACTCTGTTGTGATTCCTTCATGCGTTGCTCTTCTGGATGGAGGCTGAGGCTCTGTGGGGAGGTGGTTCCCTAGCTTTTGTACTTGGCTGAGGAGGAAGAATGATTGGTGCCTCGGCTGGGGAGAAAAATAGCAAGTGGCAACTCAGCTGGGGAGAAAGCACTTTGGGTGCTAGGACTGAGTGTTGATTTGCCAACTTGCTGGGATGAAGCTTACATGCCCCATGTTGTGCCTTGAATACCTGCAATCCTGTAAAGACAGAGAAACGCACAAGTAATCCCGAGGTATCCTTTACCGGATTCCGTCATAGGAGTTAGACACTCCCGAGAGTAAGTATATTCCCTGCAAGCACGTATTTTATTTTTGAAGATAAGCATCTGTATTCATGCAATCAGTATTTTAAAGACATCAGACAATTTTGCAAAATAAAAATGAAGTGTACGAGATGAATCATGACTGAAAATCTGATTTTATTAATTCATGTGCCCTGAATTGGCAAGACACAGTCAAAGAAACATATCCCCTGAAATGAGGAGATTGTTACAAATTGAGAAACAAAATATTGGCAATGTTGACGACGCTTCAAGGAGCTTCCTCTTTGCTATGACTCGTATGACATTTGACGTTTTTCTCGTCTTGCTTTCTGAAGAAGGCTGATTCTGACAGAAGCTTGATCCTTTCGAAGCTTACCAAGTTGTAAGTGATACAGACGAATTCAGAATGCAGTTGTTCGCTTATTCCCTTATTTTGCATGGATCGCCCTTTCGGGTTTTCAATCCATCGGGATACCCTTTTTTGCCTGAGTTGTCCAATGCGGCTTTTCAACTCAGGGGGTGTACACTTTTTGTTTATTTTCCCTTATTTTTGCCCGAGTCTTTTATTCTGTTTTTGACTCGCCGGAATGCCCTACTTTTGCCTGGACTTTCATTCTGTTTTTATGTCCAGCGGGTCATTTTTATGCGAAGTATTTTTTAACTGCATCTGAATTCACAGGGGACGGGAAGTCTTCACCATCCATGGTGCTGAGCATCAGTGCTCCACCAGAGAAAACTTTCTTTACTACAAATGGTCCTTCATAGTTTGGAGTCCACTTGCCCCTGTGGTCTGTATGAGGAGGGAGGATTCTCTTCAGCACAAGATCTCCTACTTGGTACTCTCGGTGCCTGACTTTCTGATCGAAGGCTTTCTTCATTCTTTTCTGATACAACTGCCCATGACAGATTGCTGCCAATCTTTTCTCTTCAATCAGACTCAGTTGTTCGTATCGGGATCGGACCCATTCTGCCTCATTCAGCTTAACATCCATCAGTACCCGCAGGGAGGGGAATTCAACTTCAACAGGTAGGACTGCCTCCATACCATACACAAGCTGATACGGTGTTGCCCCAGTGGATGTTCTGATTGACGTGCGGTACCCGTGTAAGGCGAACGGTAGCATCTCATGCCAGTCTTTGTAGGTGACTACCATCTTCTGCACAATCTTCTTGATATTCTTGTTAGCCGCTTCAACAGCGCCATTCATCTTTGGCCTGTAAGGAGAAGAATTGTGGTGTTGGATCTTGAAGTCCCGGCATAGCTCTGCCATCATTTTATTGTTCAAGTTGGAACCATTATCAGTAATGATTCGCTCAGGAACTCCGTATCGACAGATGATATCTCTCTTCAGAAATCGGGCTACCACTTGCCTTGTAACGTTTGCATATGAAGCTGCTTCGACCCACTTGGTGAAATAGTCAATGGCAACCAAGATGAATCTGTGGCCATTCGAAGCAGTCGGCTCAATCTTGCCAATCATATCAATGCCCCACATAGCAAAGGGCCAGGGTGACGACATCACATTCAAAGGATTGGGAGGCACATGCACCTTATCCGCATAAATCTGGCATTTATGGCATTTTCTGGCGTAGGCACAACAGTCGACATCCATTGTGATCCAGTAATAACCTGATCTTAGCAACTTTTTAGCCATTGCATGTCCTCCAGCATGTATACCAAAGGATCCTTCGTGCACCTCGTGCATCAACAAGTCTGCTTCTGTTCTATCAACGCATCTGAGGAGTACCATATCAAAGTTTCTTTTGTACAGGGAACCATCAGTATTCAGGAAGAAACTACCAGCTAGCCTTCTTAATGTCTTCTTATCATTGGAAGATGCCCCAGGTGGGTATGTTTGATCCTCCAAGAAGCATTTAATGTCATGGAACCAAGGCTTATCATCTTTGACAACGTCTGCTGCAAATACATATGCTGGTCTGTCAAGTCTGGACACTGAAATCCGAGGCACAAAGTTGGCAGCTTGAACTTTGATCATGGATGAAATGGTAGCCAGAGCATCTGCAAACTGATTCTCGTCTCGGGGGATATACTCAAGCTTGACCGTTGTGAAGAAAGTCAATAACCTTCTTGTATAATCCCTGTAAGGTATCAGATGATCCTGGTGGGTGTACCATTTGCCGTTGGTCTGATTAACTACCAGAGCTGAATCTCCGAATACAGTCAATGTCTCGATCCTGAGGTCAATAGCTTCCTCAAGACCCATAATGCAAGCTTCGTATTCAGCTTCGTTGTTAGTGCAGTTGAAGGTGAGCTTTGCCGAGAAAGGCATGTGAACTCCCTTAGGTGTGATGAGTACTGCACCAACCCCACGACCATTCATATTAACAGCCCCATCAAACATCATAGTCCATTCTTCTTCCGGTTCAGGCCCTTCAGTGTGAATAGGCTCTTCATGATCTTTTGCTTTTATGAACATGATGTCTTCATCAGGGAAGTCAAATCTCATAGGCTGGTAATCATCAATAGGTTGCTCAGCAAGATAATCAGACAATACACTGCCCTTGATGGCTTTCTGAGATGTGTACTGGATGTCGTATTCTGTGAGGATCATTTGCCATCTTGCAACCCGTCCGGTAAGAGCTGGCTTCTCGAAAATGTACTTGACTGGGTCCATCTTGAAGATCAATAGAGTAGTGTGGGTCAACATATACTGTCTCAGTCGGCGAGCAGCCCACGCTAAAGCACAACAAGTTTTCTCGAGCAGTGAATAACGTTGTTCACAGTCGGTAAACTTTTTGCTCAGGTAGTATATTGCATACTCTTTTCGACCAGACTCGTCATGCTGGCCCAGCACACACCCCATTGACTCTTCTAATACTGTCAAGTACATTATCAGAGGTCTTCCTTCAACTGGAGGCATAAGGATTGGTGGTTCTTGCAAGTATTCTTTGATCTTGTCAAAAGCCTTCTGGCAGTCTTCGTTCCACCTGACCGTCTGTTCTTTTCTTAATAGTTTGAACAAGGGTTCACAGGTTGCAGTAAGGTGAGATATGAACCTGGAAATGTAGTTCAATCTACCTAGAAACCCTCGAACTTCTTTTTCAGACTTTGGTGCAGGCATTTCTTGAATGGCTTTGACTTTATCATGGTCAACCTCAATCCCTTTCTCGCTTACAATAAATCCCAGCAGCTTACCAGATCGCACCCCGAATGTGCACTTGTTGGGGTTCAGCTTCAGTTGGTACTTCCTCAGACGCTTGAATAGCTTCAACAAATTCACCAGGTGGTCTTCTTCCGTGAGGGACTTGGCAATCATGTCATCCACATAACACTCGATTTCTTTATGGATCATATCGTGGAATAATGTTACCATAGCCCGTTGATATGTTGCACCTGCATTCTTTAGTCCGAATGGCATCACCTTATAACAGAAAGTGCCCCAGGGCGTGATGAAAGTTGTCTTCTCCATGTCTTCAGGTGACATCTTGATCTGATTATATCCTGAAAATCCATCCATGAAGGAGAATACCGAGAACTGAGCCGTGTTATCAACCAGTACATCAATGTGAGGTAATGGTAAGTCATCTTTCGGGCTGGCTCTGTTCAGATCCCGGTAGTCAACACACATCCTTACCTTGCCGTCTTTCTTAGGCACAGGTACTATATTAGCAACCCACGGCGGATAGCTAGTTACAGCAAGGAACCCGGCGTCCCACTGCTTTTGTACCTCTTCTTTGATCTTCATTGCCATGTCTGGGCGAGTACGGCGCAGTTTCTGTTTAACTGGTGGGCAATCTTCTCTTAAAGGCAGCTTGTGCATAACAATGTCGGTATCCAACCCTGGCATATCTTGATAAGACCAAGCAAACACATCCACATATTCCTGAAGCAGGTCAATCAGTTGTTTCTTTACTGAGTCTTGTAAACAGGCCTCGATCTTAACCTCTTTCACGTCTTCATCCGTACCAAGATTAACTGTTTCAATCTCCTCCTGATGAGGAGTAATAATCTTCTCCTCTTGTCTTAACAACCTGGCTAGCTCTTCAGGAAGCTCATAATCTTCTTCAACCCCTTCATCGGCTTGATTGATTGGGTTGTCAAAGTCATACGAAGCCATAGCTGTGTTGTTGTCGGTGCGGTCTGGAAGGCACTCTCTGTAAGGGTTTAGATTGTTCATTTTAGTGATTGATTTTAATCTTGTTTAGAAAAAGTGAAATGAAGTTTATCATTTTGAAAACATTGCCATTTATTTTTTGTACAAAAAGAAAAATGAAAAACAGTGAGCAGAAAAGGAAAAGACTCATTTGCAAAAGATGTCTGATTATCATTGATCGATCTGTTTGCACAAAATTACAGATGGCCCGATTACAAAATGAGTCTTGTCATCTTGGGCAAGATGCAAGACTTGATGCATGCTTAAAATATATAGGAAATAATAATTACTCTGCAGGAGTAACCCTTATAATTTCCTGGGAAGACCAGTTTGAGATACGGCTCCCCGGGATCCTTGGACGTATCCAGCTCTCCAGGTTGCGCTCATCTTCCGACTCATCTTCCAAGTTGTTTACTGCATCGGGGGTGAGCATCCCCCCACTGACAAAGTTGGGCTTCTTAGCAGCCTCTGCTTGATCTTGTTGAGTTGGTTTGTAACCCAACCCGAATCTGTCCTCTTTCTTCTCCACGGGCAACAGCTTGCCCCAGCCTTGAGCGGTCCCTTCTTCAACAACCTTCCGGGCTTGCTGATAAGATGTCATTGAGGTTCCAAGTACAGCAGATGCTTCGTTAATGTTTAGGGCTTCAAATCCCTGACTCATGGTTTCATGGATCTCCCCATCCATCTCAATGTATTTGTATGTAGCCAGGTGGCTAACAAAAATATCTTCCTCTCCACAAATAGTAACGACTTGGCCCTCCCACTCGAATTTTAACTTCTGGTGAAGGGTTGAGGTCACGGTGCCAGCGGCGTGTATCCATGGTCTACCCAATAGACAGCTGTAGGCAGGCTGTATATCCATCACGAAGAAGGTCGTTTTGAAAGTCTGTGGGCCAATCGTTATAGGCAACTCAATCTCTCCCAGAACTGATCTCTTAGAACCGTCAAAGGCTCTTACTACCAAGTTGCTGGGGCGTAATGCCAATCCTTCATACTCCAGCTTCACGAGGGCTTTCTTAGGTAGGACATTGAGGGATGACCCTGTGTCTACCAGTACATGGGAAAGAACTGCACCCTTACACTCCAGGGTAATGTGCAAAGCCTTGTTGTGATTGCGGCCTTCCGAAGTCAAATCAGTGTTGGTAAATCCTAGTCCATTACTAGTGTTAACATTTCCAACCACGGCCTCCAACTGATTGACGGTAATCTCCTCTGGCACATAAGCTGCGTGCAAGACATTTAGTAGTGCGTTCCGATGAGCCTCGGAGCACATTAGTAATGATAAAATGGAGATCTTGGAAGGTGTCTGGTGAAGCTGGTCCACTATCTTGTAATCACTTTTCTTGATGATTCTCATGAATTCATCAACCTCTTGATCAAAAGGGGTCTTTAAAACTTCTTTAGCAACTTGTTCTTCTTGCACCATGCTCTTCCCTTTGGCCTTGGCAGCAGCTTCTGCTTTAGCAATGGGTCTTGGAATTTGCGGGGCAAAGAGACGTCCGCTTCGAGTGAAGCCTCCGCCTCCCCCCACATTGTCTACTTGTGGTGAAGAAGTTGATGATTCAAGAGTGATTTTCTGCCCCTCGCAGTATAAGTCAGAGCCATAATGCCAAGGAACGGCATTACTACTTTCATATGGAACGGGCCCAGGTACCGTGATGGTAACCGGGCTGACTGCAGCAGATGAGGGTGTTGCAATAGTATGTGGATCATAGTAGATAGTAACTGGTGCTCTGACAGGAGCGGCATTCTGTGAGTTGTAGGCAGAATCATTTGCAGGATCATAATAAATTGTAACTGTTGAGACACTTTCATTGTTTGTGGTTGATGTTGTAGGAGACCATGTCGACTGGATGGGTGTTGCTGTTGTAGGAGATTCTGAATGAAGGGGTGCTGAAGTTGTAGAAGGGATGTATGTTGATATTTGGTCCGTTGAAGTGACAGATGAAACATTTGTTGATGAGATTGAAGAGTTGTTTGGAACAATTGTTGTTGCAGTTGTAGAAGACTCTGGGGCTGTTGTTAAGGAGATTGCCGGATTTGTAGGTATTGATGTTGTGATTTGAAGCAGGCCACTTTGGATGAGACCATCTATGCCATCTCTCAAGTTATCACACCCATTCACTGAAATGTTGCAATAAGCACATCCTAGCTCACATCCGGGGAACATTTGACATTCAAGGAGTTGAGCTTTAATCTCTACCAAGGGTGTCCGAATCTGCCCCACACTGGTTATCAAGTAAGACGGCTTATCTTCCTCAATAGCATTGATTCTGGGTCCTCCGTGGTTGGGCATAGGGTTTTTGTTGACATTTGGTGGGGGTGCAAAGTTTAGAGCTTTGGAATCCACTAGGTCCTGTACTTTCATGTGCAAAGCTCTACACTTCTCTGTACTGTGGCCAGGTGCATTTGAGTGAAAAGCACATCTGGCGCTGGCGTCATAATTTCTGGGTAGACTGGCAGGATCTGGAGGTGCCAATGTCCTTAGCTCAACTAGGTTGAGTTTCAGGAGTTGTGGCAATAATGTGGCATAAGGCATAGGGATCGGATCGATCACCCTATTGGCCTGAGATGGTCTCTGTTGATACGGTCTTTGCTGATTGTTGTTGCTGGTGTTGTTGTAGTTTCTCTGAGGGGGATACTGAGTTTGTTGCTGGTAATTTTGTTGCTGTGGTTGATAAGCTGGTTGTGGATGAATTGGAGCGGGAATGGTGACTGCTGCCACAGATCTATGAACATACTGGGGTCTGCCCCTGCTGGTATGGATAGCATTAGTCTCACCAGTTCTTCTTGGGCCCACAAAAGGCTTTCTTGGGTTGCTGGACGAGCTTGCACCGTTGTCAGAAATTTTGCCCATCTTTAATAGGCTTTCAATTCTTTCTCCAGCTATGACTACATCTGCAAAGCTGGTGGAAGAAAAGGCAGCTAGCCTATCAATGTATGTCCCTTGGAGGGTGTTCATGAACATATCAGCCATCTCCCTCTCTGACATGGGTGGCTGGACAGCAGCAGCAAGCTGTCTCCACCTCTGGGCGTACTCCCGGAAGCTTTCCCTGGATGATTGAGACATTCCCATCAGGAGGGTCCTGTTAGGAGCCATATCTAAGTTATACTGGTATTGTCTGATAAATGCTTCAGCCAAGTCCTTCCAGCATCTAATAGTTGCTCTAGTCAAGTGAGAGTACCATTCCCTTGAAGCTCCTGTTAGACTATCTTCAAAATAAAACATCCATAGCTTTTCATCCATGGTATATGCCTTCAGCCTCCTCAGAAAGGATTGTAAATGGGTTCGGGGACAGGAAGTTCCGTTGTACTTCTCAAAGCACGGAGGTTTAAACTTGTGGGGAATCCTGACCCCGTCCACTAAACCCATGTCCATAACATCAAAGCCCAAGGAATTCTGAGACTCCAGAGATCTCAGTTTCTCAGCAATCTCATCTAGCCTTCTGTCATAGGCTTCATCCCCAGCTCCCATCACTGTAAATTGATCTTCTTGGGGGTCTTCTTGTAATACTCTGCCTGCAGTGGCATTCCCTTGCACATTAGCAGGGATGTTGATCTCTGGATGAAGGTGGGGGCCATACACTGGAGGATTAACATGAGGTTGAACTCTCTCATTATTGCTTGTCCCCCCAGTCCCTAGATGGGGTTCCTCCTGGGTCTGCCTTTCTACTAGTGCCCTTAATCTCTCTTGGCTCTGTGCCAATCCATTCATTACCTCCATAAACTGGGTCATCTGATTTCTCATCTCCAGTCTCTCGTTGGTCATTTGATTCCTGACCTCTGTAAGGTCCTGCTGTACTTGGTCCATTTGTATGCCCAGAAGGTTGTTGCGGGTGGGATATCTGTGTGGACGGTTGAGTGGGAACACCCGACGTCGAGCAATAGTTCCTGAACCACAACAGAGTTAGTAACATCAAAACAAAAACCTACAAAACAAAAACAAAAGTTAGTATGCAATGCAGTATGCCTATTTGTTTCCAAGGTATCCGGCTTGGCACTTGGTTTTGACCTTTCCAGACCCCTGAGGAAGATTCTTTTGATGTTGCTTGAAAGAACTCAGATAAAAACAAACTAGTAAATACATTACAAAAGGAAAAACATACATAGTTTGCTTTTTTACAATGCATGCCCTCTGAGGGGTCAAAAATACAACATGAAAAAGGAAAAGTACAAAGAAATGAAAGCAACAACAAGCAAAAAGTCAGACACCAAGACCAAACTCATCCTCCTGGACTTCCTTCAGAAGTGCTTCAGTCACAGGGTCAGCTGGATGCTCTGTGAGGTTCCTGATGAGAAGATTCCTGGTGGCAATAGCTGCAGTTAGCTTCTTGTGTCTGCCCTGGTCCTTTGACCTCTTCACACCAGCTCTGAGTTTCAATTCTGAGATCTCCCTCTGGGCTGCTACCAGGGCTTCCTGTTGCTCCTTTGCATTAGCCTCCAACTGCTCAATCTTATCCTGAGTTCTTTTATCCTCCTGAGTGCGAGCTTCAGTGATCCTGACCCACCTAGCTTGGCTCTCCTTCAGATAAAGATCAGTCCTAGCTCTCTGGAACTGGGCCTCTTTGCAGGCATTCTTCAAAATTTGTTCTCCAGCCCTTGACTTCTTGATGTAGTCTTCTGACTTTTCAATCCTGGCTAGATGCTCCGCCTTAAGCTTTTCTAACCTTTCAATGTCCAGACGACCATCACTCCTCTCCTAGAGGGTTCTCTTCAAGGCTTCAGACAAATTCTCATTCCTCTCTTTGAGCTTTTCAAACTCCTCCAGGCTGACAGTGGCTGGAGGTGGTGCTGTGGAGGGTCCAGGTACGTCTTCAATGGTGAAGGGCATCCCAGAAATTTGAGCCATGGAATGTGACCACTCGTAGTACTGAGCTGAGGCCACATTGTTGCATCTCCCAAGAATAGTTACCCCTTTAGTCTGGACATTGTCCTAAGCCCAGGATGCTTGCCTGACAATAGCCAGATTAGGCTTGTTCTCACAATAAAGGGTCTCTGCTAGATCCTGTACTCTAGGAGGGTGGACCAATGCATAGCCCAGTTGTCTTTTGAAGAGCAGAGGGTTATAGTTGATGCAACCCTTCACCCCCATCAGAGGTACATTGGGGAACTGCCCACATCTGGTAATGATGTTCCTGCCCTTAGTGCTCTGAGTGCACCACCTGATATCAGCTGAGGTCAAAGCAATGAGTCTTCTAGCCCAATTCTTTTGCTGGTGAGGATTCAAGAATGCATCAGTCTTGGGCAAGTGTTTGAGCAGCCAGGTATGGAACAGGGGAGCACAACATCTCACCAATCTTCCCCTTTGCTTTTCATTCCTTTGGTGAACAAAGTAGTAGAAATCTCCCAGTAAGGTGGGTATTGGGTTCCTCAGAATGAAAAGATGGATTGCATTCTTGCTAATAAACTTAGGCTCATCTGCAAATAATATAACCCCATATATGCTTAGGGCTAATAATGCACAGACTGCCTTCCACTCTCCCAAGGAGGCTTTCAGGATAGCCTGAGAGGTCAAGAAATCCAAGTGTAGACCAGAGATTCCAGCCTTGGTAGTCATATTCTGCCCAATCAGACAAGATTCCAGGTATAATGCCTTTGCTACTTCTTCATTACTGGGAAAAGCCATCTCAGGGTTGAAGGGGACACCACCCCTGACAGGTACACCAACCAATGATGAATACTCCTCTAATAAAGGCCCCAACTGAAAATCCTGAAAGGTGAAGCACCTCAGAGGGGGATCATAGAACTGTAGGCAAGTATGAATCAAGCTCCTCTGGGAAGGGTCCAAATCCACAACCACATCAAGTATGCCTCCATGATGTTCTCTGAAAAGTGGTATATGGTCTGGAGTAATCAAGGCCTGGACCTTCCTGATGCTAGCTAGCTCAGGCTCAAAGAAATGATAGGAGATGTTACTCTTCTTGGGTGCCATGTTGCTGAAGAAGAGCTGAGACAGATGCTGATGATGGAGAATAGTACTGAAGATGGGCCACTGACAGGCTGAGACTGGTGGTGCAGGTGACTGAAGCAGGTAGCTGATGGGGATAGCTGAAGCAGATACTGATGAAGATAGGTCTATGCTGATGAAAGGGTCAAAACCAAGCCTAATGTGATATGGATACCCTGAAAAACAAATAAACACATGTTAAATGATGCAATGATGATGTATGCAAATGATATGCAAGGGTTTGTGATCAAGCTGGATCTGATTAACTGCCTTGATAAAGGTCCATGTATGTTTCAAGAAATCCAGATGGAGGTTCATAAGTCCAGTAACCAAGGTGGGGGACTCAAATAAAGAGTCACATGTCCTGGGTTAAAAAATCACAAGAACTGTCCAAAGTGAAGCATTCTCCATCATAACAAAGTATCAAGGTATGCTGAGGTCATGGGTACCTGCAAACCTGTAAACAGCCCATCCCCCTCACATGTGATGTTCTAAAACAAAGATCCTCAGACTTGGATCAGTTATGAGAAGTGTAAACACTTCTAACCCGGAGGTACAGTGTTTACAATAACCATAAAAGATCCTCCTCTAATTCACCTCAGTTTCTGAAGGTCATAATAAAGGTCATCCAGACTTAGCAGGCTTCCCAGATAGCCCTAGCACTACAGGAAATCTGTAGCACAGAGTTCTCAAGAAGAAACCCATATCTGAACCGTGTTTCATATTCCCGCACCAGACCGAAATGGAATGGGAAAGAACATGAACCACTCTAGCCTAGGTGTCACTCAGGTCCCAGGTATAGGACCTTAAACTCTCAATGGAACCCCACCCACCAAGACAAAACCAGATCTAGCCAAATACAGTATGACAGTATGATGTATATAAAGCTGTAAAGAAAGCAGGAAACAAACTGTACATAAAGCAATAAATAAAACAAATATACAAACACAAATAGCACCTAACACCCCAGTAAACACAAATCAATCAAGCTCTAGGAGGAACCCACAAAAAGAACCAGAAGCCCTGGTTACAGTATAAGGATCCCCAGCAGAGTCGCCAAGCTGTCGCTCCCGATAAATGGGAATAACCCAGATAAAGGTACAGACGCGAACGGTCGGCGAAATGAGAAATGAGAACACACAGGAGTGAACTCAAAAGAAATGAATAGAGTCGCCAGCTAGGCATTTTTATCCCGGAGGAAAGGTAATGCTGCATAAACCTAGGAAGATATGGATAAGACGGTTGCGAACCAGAGAGACTGAGAAAGGGGGTTGGTTACAACCTGGGAAGGTATTAGCACCCAGATTGTCCGTCGTACTCGACGGGATCCACGCTTAAAAGATTTGTGTTTTAAAGGGGTAGTGTCTGTGCAATTTGTGTATAAAAGAGCTGGAAAAGGATGTACAGGTGTCAGTGTAAGAGAAGTGAAGTGTATAAGTGAAGTGTCAGTGTAAGAACAAGAATAAAAGGCTCAAGATCATGAGGCTAAAAGAATAAAGCTGGAAAGAGGGGGGAATATACAGAGACTTTTGTTCGATAACTGTTAAGTTATGCCTACGTATCCTCTCGTGCAATGAGGAAGTCAGAACACCGTAGTTCGACTCAAAGAGACTGAAAGGTGAATTGACTTGTGAACTGCTTACTTATCTATGCTCAAGTGTATGACCTGTCTGGCTCAGGTGCTAACTGTCTTGCATTAGACGGAAGAAGCAAGTTCTTGGTTATGAGTGAATGAGATGAGAAAAGAATCCCGGAGGAGACGATTGTTGTTTGTTTTTTGTATTTTCAGTCTTTTATTGCTTTTGGAAGTTTGTCATAAGTTAATGAGCTTAAGCCTAAACCAATGGGTTAGTAAACTCATCACATCTTCCCTCTGATTAGGGGTAATGAGAATGCCTTAAGTGTGAAGTCAGCTTCTCACACTTAATCACCTTTGGTGTAGGATTAAGATCATTAACCTACTTGTGATTAATTAGATGTTTTTGGTGTTTTTGTTTAGTATTAAGTAATGAGATTAAGCCATAATCAGGGATTAAACAGACTCATTACACCATCCTAATAGAAGGATAATAGATGAGAATGTTTAAGCTGAGGAAAGCTCCTCCACTTAATCCATGATTAGGGATTAACTTCATGACAAAACAAAGCCTTTGTTAGATGGATTTTAGTTAATTATAAGATGAAGAAGTGAGTTTTATGGTTTGTAAGACAACTTGAGGGGGACTTGTCCATTAACACTAGGGTTAGTCCTTCTTAACCAATTAAGGAAGAATTAGAACCCTAATGCAAGGCCCAAGTTACAAGCTTGATGTCTTGATGATTATTAAGTGGATTGATTAAAGGAGTTAAACACATTAAGGGTTTAACACTTAGGATTAAAGTTATACACTCCATCCTAATAGAAGGATGCAGGCATAAGCTTAATCACAAAGCCTTAAAGCCTTTAGGGTTTAGTCCTTGATTATGAGATGAGTAGAGAGGACTCAATGAGACACAAAGGTAGAATCTAAATGGGGGACTAATCAAAACCCTAATTATTGTCATGCTTGGTTGTTCCTAAGGTTTGTGAGGTTTACAAGAAAGATCTTTAAAGGAACCACCAGGAAGCAGATGAAAGGAGCAAAGAGAAGCAAAGTAACTTGCTTCATTTAAGAAGACAAGTCACTTGAAGAAAGAAAGTAAGATAAAGAAGAATGAGCAAGCTCAATCTCAACACAAAACAAAATGCAGCAATGATGCATAAGAGGGATGAAAAGAAGTTGTGAGAAGTGAAGGCAAATTCACTTCTCAAAGTGACTTACCACCTGAAAAGTTAGTGAGAGAAATGCAATGCAATGCAAGATGAGATGAAATGACATGATGCAAACCAAAACCAGAAGCATGAGCATGATGATAATGATGCTATGAGATGATGCAAACATGAATCAAGACATGAGGATGATCAAACAAACATATGGATGCAAGAGAAGCATGCTTAGAACCATGAACATACATGAAAAGTTATGAAATGCAAATGGAATACAACATGGCAAATGGATGATGCAATGGTCAAACATGATTCTAATATGTCTTAAGATGTCTAATGAATCAAATGGATGCACAAAATGCTATGGCAAGTCATGGTATGCAAGCAAATGCAAGATGAATGCAAAAGGAAGCCCAAATTAGGGTTTATGATCAATGCAACAAACAAAAATTAAAACCAGAAGCAAACATCATGATAAAAAATTGAAAATGCAATCCAAGGAACCCTAACCCTACACAAACTCACTGCCCAAAGGAGGGGTTCTAACTCTTAACCTAATGAGGGTTATGAATTCCCTAAGATTTCTAGGGTTTTAAGGCACCTTGTCAAGAAAAATGTCAAACAAATTGAAAATGAAAGATCAAATCATGCCAATTTAATCCTACAAACTACATGATATACAAGACACAATGCAAAAAGAATCAAAGTCCAACTCTCAAAGACTAGGCAGAAATGAATTTTGGAAGTTGGGATCAAAATATTGCCTTGAAATGAAATTAATTCCATGAAAAATTGTCAAAAGACATCAAGATCAAAAAAGAAATTTGGTTTGAAAGTTGGAAAATGTTTCTAAATGATTTTAAAGGTTTCATGAATTTTTTGGTGATTTTTAAATACCTAAAAGTATTTTTAATTAATTAATTCTCATTAATTAATTAAAAATAAACTTTTAAATGATTTAAAAATATTTTTTAATGCAAAAATAAAAAATAAAAATGTTTTTGGTTTCTGAAAATTAATAAAAGTTTGTACAAAATTTTTCAGAATTTTTAAAATTGTTTTACTATTTTAAATTAAATGAAGAAATAAAATACAAAATAAATGAAATAAAAAATAAAATAGGAGAAGTATGCAGAATGAGAGGCCAGGATTGAATCTGGGAAATGGTTTGTTGACTGCGCGCGCAATCTAAAGGCTGAAATTCAAACTTCATTAATCCCAATTAAAAATTAATTAATCTGAATTAATAAAGTCAACTTAAGATTAGGGCAAAATAGAGAGATCCTGGACGTCCAAATGCGCGCGGGTCAACACATCCAAGGGGTATTATTCAAACTTCATTAATCACTCAGATTAGGGCTAAACAGATTCAGGTGGCCGGAGAAGACTTCCGGTCGTCTTCTCCGGTGGGACTCCCACCTGAAAATTCCTAAATCCCTCAAAACACCATGAAAATGAGAACTAATCACCCAGAAATCATCCCCATACAACACTGAATCAAAACCCCTAATCAAAACTCATTTTTCATTCATCAATCATGCGAATCGAAGCCAAACATGCTTAGGTCAGAAAAGTTTCAGAACATGATTAAATGCTTATTTCTCAACCATTTCAAAAAGTAAAAGCATCAGAGTGATCAGCAAAGCATGAGGAATAACTTAGAAACTTAAAAAATTCATTTCTGGAAAAAAAGTTCTTGATATACCTGAGCTTTGAGCTTTCTCAGTTTGCAACTTTCTGACCCTCTCTCTTTGTGCAAACCACTCCTCTTAGGCCCCTGATGAAGTATTGATGCTTAGAAGAAGTTTGTGGTGGCTGGTTTGGACAATGGCAGAGGTTCTGCTCAAGGTGGGGTGAGAATTGTGTTTGTGATTCTGGGAGTTTTAGGCAATGGTGAGGGGTGCTTTGTGACCAGGAAGGTGTGCTGAGTATGTTTGTGAAGTTGGTTTGTATGTTTGTAGCTTGTGCTGGCTGTTTCGAAGGCTCTTGCAAAATGAGGAGATTTTGATAACTATGGCTATGGGCAAGATCAGAGTGTGTTGTTATGTGCTTTGGCCTGCCTTTGATGTGTATAAACAATTGTGATAGGTCAGAGAGTTGGTGCTGGCCTATTGTGATTGGTATGGGCAAGTTGCCAAAATGTCAACTTGACTTGTACTTGAGGTATGGGCTATGGTACCACTTGCTTCTTGGCATGCTTGGGCTCAGCTTGAATCAAGGAATGCTGTGAAAAGAGTTTAGAAGCTAGGCAGCAAGTGGTTCATAACTTATGATGAGTTTTGCAAGTTGGTTCTAGTTTGGTTCCTTTGAGATATCTTGCTCCATAAGCCATAAAAATGAGAGATCTTTTGGTGCAATCTGACTTTTAGGTCTTGGTACATGTTTGTGTGAAGATTAGAAGTGTATTTGATAGCTCAATTTGCCTTGACATGTGAATTTGCAACTTTGCCTCTTTGGTAGAAACTTTGAAATTTTATGATTTTTGCCAACTTTGACAAGCCATAACTTTTGATCCAAAATGAATTAGGTCATGTTCTTGTACTTTTTGAAAAGGGAATGATCCATTCTACAACTTTCATGACCAAAGTTTTTCCATTTGAAGCATTTTTGAATCAAAAAGTAAAGGTTGAAAAAGTTTCCTAAAATGGCAATTTCATTAAAAGTCAAACTTTCCCAAAAAGTCAACTTTGCAAAAGACTTGAAATTCTTCAATTTTGTGAACTTCCAGCATCTTCTATGATCAAATAAAGATCATACATAATCAAAATGATGAAGAACACCCTTTGGTTGGGTCATTGGGGGCCTCAGATGCCCTGATTTTGCACTGACTTGCTTGAAAAGTCAACTCTTGATCAGATGACTTCCCCAAGGAATTTCTTCATGAAAATTGATATGCATACTCCCTATACCATATAGAGACCAATAGAAACAAGAATGACAAAAAAATTTGGAGTTATGGCCTCTGAAACCAAAACCCTAATTTTAGGTCATCTGTGCAGTCAAGCCTGGCTCTGCTTCCATACCTTTCTCAGTTCTTGTGATTTTTTGACATTATTGACTTTGAGAGGATATAACATGATGTTTGAACACACATGGACCCCTTTGAAGTGATTGATGGCCTTTGGAGTGGCTCAAGAAGCTCTTGGATTGCTCAGATCACAAATCCTTGATGCCGATGACTTTGAACTAATGCAATGAATCAAAAATGTGATGTGAGATGCTATGATTGAATTTATGCATATGAAATGATCACAAGCCATGGTGTGAATGGGTGAGGGAAAATTTGGGGTGTTTACAAGATGGATCTGATTAACCAAATGGTGTCTCTTATTACCCTGGGTCATTTGGGATACTTCAAGGAAAAGTATAGTGATATTCTGGACTTGGTATTCAACTTGGATAGCTCTCAGAGAAGCACCATTTACACTTTGTTGCAGTATTACAATTCACGGCTCAGGTGTTTCACATTTCATGACTTTCAGTTGGGTCCTTTACTGGAAGAGTATGCTGAGATTATGGGAGTATCAATCAAGGATCAGATTCCTTTCAACTTAGAGATGATAAGACCAACCCATGTTGACATCGCCAAAGCTCTTTATTTGAGCTCATCTGAAGTATCTGCAAATCTGTCTACCACCAAAGCAAAAGTACTTGGTTTCACTCTAGAGTATCTGGTAAGAAAAGCTGAAGAACTTGCAGTGACAAATCAATGGGATTCTGTTTGCGCCATCTTAGCACTATCCATTTATAGGATCATCCTGTTCGCTGATATGGACAAATTTGTGGACATAAATGCTATTCATTTATTTGTGTTGAAGAATCCGGTGCCCACTCTCCTAGGTGACTTGTATTATGCAGTGCACTATAAGAATGAGAAGAAGCGAGGAGGTCTGGTTAGATGTTGTGCTCCCCTATTCTACAAGTGGGTCATGAGACATTTGCCTACCACTGAGAGTTTTACTGATCCTAATACTACTTGGGCCCAGAAGCTGAGTACTTTGTCTGCCAGAGATATTAGGTGGTTTACTTTGAGGTTGAAAGGAAAGAGTTTCATTACCAGTTGTGGGAATTACCTTAATGTGACTTTGTTAGGAGTGTCAAGAGGTATCAATTACAATCCCATTCTCTTAAGAAGACAGTTAGGGTGTGCGCTCAAGGAGGTTCCCGATGAATCCGAGTTATTTCAAACTTTTTACTTCTCAGTGAAAGACAATCTTCCGTTGGTCAGGAAAGTGGCAGGTTCTTGGAAGGTGATCAAAAGAAAGGACACGACATGTTTAGGCAAGAGCAACAATTGGATGTTCCCTGAATTCGAAGCTTGGATAAAGGAGGAGGTTCAAACGGCTCTAGTCCCTTTTTCTGCACCAACTCTGCCTCCAGCAACGGTGCCTTTAGAAGATTATCAGAAGTTGGAAGCTTTGGTCAAGCAGCTTAGGGTTGAGAATCAAGAGGCTTACAATTCCTGTCAGAAATTGATGATTCAGAACCATTAGTTAGAAGATAGAGCTCTCCGAGCTGAAGAAACGTTTCATCTCAAGCAGAAGGATTTCGAGGAAAGGGAGCTATACTTCAGGAAGAGAGGATTGACTGAGATCCATAAGGCGAGTCAGCGCCAGAAGGATAAGAAAGAACTTAATGAGGCTAATGAAGCCATCACACTTTGGCAAGAGAAGTGGAGTGATAATCAGAAGAAGCAAAAGGAGGTAGAAGATGAATTCAAGTTGAAGATCAAGAACCTCCAAGATGCCTTGGTTGAGCAAGAGAAGTTAGTTCGGAAGGCACAAGAGCAACAGAGAGAGTATCTTCGTCAGATGACATAGAGTCAACAAATAGCTGAAGATGTCCAGAAAGAAGTTGAAGAGCTGAAGCTTTATGCTAATGTGAAGAGGTCAAAGGCCGAGCCGGGTCCGAGCAAAGAGAATGAGACAACTCTCCTGCAGCAGATTGAAGAGTTACATGCTTCCTTTGATCTAAGGGACCTCCTCATCCAGAGACTCATCCAGGAGCCTGATCATCCGAATATCGTTCAATTGTTCCAGAACGTCAAGCGTCTTAGCTGGAGGCTGCAAGACTTAGAGCTCCCTAGGGTTTAGTTTCATGCTATTGTACTTGGATTCCCCACAGGCTTGTTGTAGGATTCCTTTATTTGATGTACTTTGATAGGCACCCTTCGGGGACTTTGTTGTTTCAAACTTCAGTTTATGTGATTGACTTGCTTTGAATCTTTTGTTTTGTTATTTGTTGCACCGACACGGGGTAATGAGCACCAATTCTCCACGGCCGTCACTGTATTTGAACATCACTTGGGTCTTCTTCCCAATTATTATTCTCCGAATACCAGGACCGGGACAAGGAAATACTTGGGAATAAAAGGAACACATTGCATTGCATACGCATCATTTGCATTCTTTCTTTGTTTTGCAGGTTTTCTACAGGATGCTTAACTTATCTGTGTTCCGGGCAAAGATTGCGAGAGCCGCCAGGACCCGACATCTTCGGCAGAATATTCCGCATCGCTACGCAACTCGCAACAACCAGAGGACAGTCATGGACGCTATGCAAACTGAGCTTAATGAGTTTCGCACCAAAATGGGAGAGTTCATGGTCATGATGCAAGGGATGGCTCAGGGATAGCAAGAGTTAAGGAATGCAGTTCAGGGGCTCAACCTTCCTCAGAATAATATCCCTGTAACCACTCCTGACGTGCAAGTGACTCCTCCCAACACCAACAATGGCCCAGGCGGACCTCAAATTCCAGAGCATGGCACGACAAATTTCATTCCGATACAAGACAAGCAGGATGATCAGTTACCTTCTTTCAACAATGACATGGGGTTCGGCGGAGAAGGAAATCTTCAGGACTTTTTGGTGCTTGCTGAGAAAGTCAAAGCCCTCGAGTGTAGAGACACGTTGGGGATAAATGTGTCTGACATAGGTCTAGTCCTTGGGGTGGTTATTCCTCACAAATTCAGGCCGCCTACATTTGACAAGTATAACGGTAGCTCCTGCCCAAAGACTCACTTGCAGGCATTCTACCGGAAAATTGCTGCCCATACTAGGGATGAAAAGCTCTGGATGTACTACTTCGAGGATAGTCTCTCCGGAGGGTCCTTGGAATGGTATATGAAGCTAGAGAGAAGCTCCGTAAGAAACTGGAAGGAATTGGGAGAAGCATTCCTCAAACAGCATCAATATAATATCGACATGGCACCCAGTCATACTCAACTTCAATGTTTGACTCAGAAGAACTCCGAGAGCTTCAAGTTACGCACAAAGGTGGCGTGAAGTGGCTGCTAGAGTGCAACCACCTTTGCTGGAGAGAGAAATGGTAGACATGTTCCTGGATACCCTCCCTGGGCATTTCATGGAAAGGCTAGCTGGATGTTCTTCAAGTGGATTCTCAGATATCATCTTGACTGGCAAGAGGATAGAAAGTTGGATCAAGCAAGGGAAGATTCAGAACGGAGGCGCTTCGAGTTCTGGTGGTAAGAAGCCCTTCGTGAAGAGGAAAGAAGGAGAGACTGGGGCAGTGTACGCACAGAGGGGAGATAGCAACAAAGGGTTTCATCAGCAAGTGGCCCCTGTCACTATCGCAGCTCAACCTATTCAACAGCAAGTCCAACAACCACAACAACAACGCCAGCAAGGGTATCAGCAAAGAGTTCCTCGTCCATATACCCCCAGAAGCCCAGAGAAAGACATTTTGAAGCTCCGCCAATGTCCTATTCACAGCTTTTGAAGAACCTCCTACAACTTCAGATGGTTCAACTCTGAACTCTACAACCCCCGAAGCCCGGCCAAATCCCCGAGGGTTATGATACAAATGCCAGATGCGAATTTCATTCCGGAGCTCCCGGACATACCACAGAGAATTGCAAAGCACTAAAGCATGTTGTTCAAGACTTACTGGATTCTAAAGCAATCAACTTTGCTCCTACTCCTAATGTAATTCAGAACCCCATGCCTCCTCACGGAAGTACGGTTGGGGCAGTTGATGAAGGGGAGAATCTAAACCTGGTGCGCGATGTCGATGACTTGCAGACTCCGTTGATTGTTGTTAAAGTCTGTTTGTCACAAAAGGGTATTTTTCTTGGGTGTGAAGTTGATTGTCCAGAATGTGCTGAAGCTACGAATGGTTGTGAGCAGTTGAAAGCAGGGATCCAGAGTATGATTGATGAGGGAATGTTGCAGTTTGAAAAGGTTGTAAGGGAAAGCGAAGTCTCTACAGTAACCATCTTCTATGATCCATCTCAAGTTCCTCCACAGGCCAGAGTAGCATTGATAACCATCACCACTGCAGGACCAGTACTGTATCAGAATGATAAAGCAATTCCCTGGAATTATGGTGGTGAAGTATACTGTAACGGCCAGAAGCAAGAGTTGGTCACGTCTAGTACAACCCTGGTTCAATTGGGAAATGTTGGAGTAGGAGGCTTTACTAGAAGTGGAAGGTTATTTGCGCCGGAAGCACTAAGAAATAATGTGATACCACCCAGAGACACTACAGAAGCCCAGGCTAGAGTGAAAGGGAAGCAGCTAGTGGTTGTCAACGATCCGACACCAGCAACTGATCCAGACCTTACTTTCGATAAAGAAGCTGAAGAATTTATGAGGATTATCAAAAAGAGCGACTACAAGATTGTGGACCATCTGCAGCAGACTCCGTCGAAAATTTCCATCTTGTCCTTGCTCATGTGTTCTGATTCCCACAGGAAGGCTCTCTTGAATATCTGAACAAGGCGTATGTTCCTCAGGATATTTCGGTAAATCAGTTGGAAGCGGTGGTATCCGGTGTCAATGCCAGTCACGGATTGGGTTTCACAGACTTGGATCTGACTTCTGAAGGGCGTGCTCATAATCGGGCATTGCATATCTCTTTAGAGTGTAAAGGTGTTGTACTCTCTCACGTGTTGGTAGATACTGGATTGTCATTGAATGTCTTGCCCAAGAAAGCACTGATGAAGTTGGATTATGATGGAGTAGTTCTAAAGCCCAACGACCTGGTGGTTAGAGCATTTGATGGGTCGAGGAGATCAGTGTTCGGGGAGGTGGAGTTACCAATTAAAGTAGGTCCACAGATCTTCAATACCACATTCTACGTGATGGATATACAGCCTGCATACAGTTGTTTACTCGGAAGACCTTGGATACATTCAGCAGGAGCGGTATCGTCCACACTCCATCAAAAGCTAAAGTTCGTCTGGGAGGGTCAAATTGTGACTGTCAGTGGGGAAGAAGACATTTTTGTTAGTCATCTAGCGTCATTCAAATATGTGGAGATGGATGGCGAAATAGTTGAGACCCCATGTCAGGCTTTTGAGCCCTTGAAGACTGAACAAGCATCTGCAGTGGCGGCTTCTCCTGAAGAACCGAAGAAGGGGGTTTCTATAGCCTCTTATAAGCAAGCTCTTGAGGTGGTAGAATCGGGGATACGAGAAGGCTGGCAGTCCGGTAGAAGTGCCTGAAAAGAAAGATATGTTCGGAATCGGTTATCATCCTGGGAAGTCATCGTCTGGACTAAATGATAGAGGTCGTCAAGGCCCAATCACTTTCACGAGTGCGGGAGTGGTAGACTATGGAAACATTAGTGCCGTGCAGGATGATGCAGTCAATAGTGACTTCGACATAGATGGGTGGATCAGGCCTACTGTTCCAGGGACTCAGCTCAGCAATTGGACATCAGAAAGGCTTATTTCAGTCACCTCTTTCGAAGAGTAATAATTTTTGTTTCTGCTTCTCCTGTATTCAAGCACTATGTCTTGCCCGAGGCATAGTCGCTCTTTGTAAGGGTTCTTCTGTTCTCAATGCAATTTACAATCACAAATAAAGCTGACATTTCGCATTCATTCATGTTGTTCTTTGTCCTTCATTTTTGCATTTTTGTTTTTCAAAAAGAAAGAAAAGTTTTAAACTGGCAATGTATCTCATTTTCTCAAGTTGTTGCTAAAGCCTTGCATGAATCACCATTCATGCAGGTGCTCGTCACCGGATCTTATCAATAACGACCCTGTTATGGCTGAGTATGACTTCGACAATCCAATTTATCAAGACGATGAGGAAGGTGAAGAGGATTGCGAACTACCTGAAGAATTGGCCAGACTGCTCAAACAGGAGGAGAAGATGATTCAGCCGCACGAGGAAGCTATCGAAGTAATAAACCTGGGTACTGAAGAAGACAAGAAAGAAGTCAAGATCGGGGCCGCATTAGAAGGATCTGTCAAGACTCGTTTGATCGCTATGCTTCGAGAGTATGTTGATGTCTTCACATGGTCCTACCAAGATATGCCTGGTTTAGACACTGACATTGTGGTACACAAGCTGCCTCTCAGAGAAGACTGTCCTCCAGTGAAGCAGAAGTTGAGGCGCACACGTCCAGATATGGCAATTAAAATAAAAGAAGAAGTACAAAAACAGTTTGATGCTGGCTTCTTGGCCGTGACCAGTTACCCTCCGTGGGTTGCCAACATTGTGCCGGTTCCCAAGAAAGACGGTAAAGTCAGGATGTGTGTAGACTACAGGGATTTGAATAGGGCCAGCCCCAAAGATGACTTCCCCCTACCTCACATAGATGTGCTCGTCGATAATACTGCTCAGTTTTCCGTGTTCTCCTTCATGGACGGATTTTCTGGATATAACCAGATTAAGATGTCTCCCGATGACATGGAAAAGACAACCTTCATCATGCCTTGGGGCACCTTCTGTTACAAGGTTATGCCATTTGGTTTGAAGAATGCTGGAGCCACTTATCAACGGGCGATGGTGACGCTATTTCACGACATGATTCATCATGAAATTGAGGTTTATGTTGATGATATGATAGCAAAATCCCAAACAGAGGAAGAGTACTTGGTTAATCTAGAAAAGTTGTTTGACAGACTTCGGAAGTTCAGACTGAGGTTAAATCCGAATAAGTGTACCTTCAGGGTCTGTTCTGGCAAGCTACTCGGCTTCATTGTTGGTGAGCGGGGAATTTCGGTTGATCTAGCCAAAGTGAAAGCCATCCGAGAGATGCCTGAGCCGAAGACCGAAAAGCAAGTGCGTGGCTTCCTAGGGAGACTAAACTACATTGCACGGTTTATCTCTCACCTAACGGCCACATGTGAGCCCATCTTTAAGCTTCTGAGGAAGAATCAGGCCATTAAATGGAACGAGGACTGCCAGCAAGCCTTTGACCGAATCAAAGAATACCTGCTGGAACCTCCAATTCTTATGCCTCCAGTGCCAGGGAGACATTTGATTATGTATCTTACCGTGCTTGAAGGATCGATGGGATGTGTGCTGGGTCAGTAGGACGAGTCTGGTCGAAAAGAGCACGCCATTTATTACCTTAGCAAAAAGTATACCGATTGTGAGATGAGCTACTCACTACTCGAGAAAACTTGTTGTGCTTTGGCATGGGCTGCTCGCCGACTAAGACAGTACATGCTGACTCACACTACTCTCTTAATCTCCAAAATGGATCTTGTGAAATACATTTTTGAAAAGCCGGCTCTAACAGGAAGAGTAGCCTGGTGGAAGATGATATTAACAGAGTATGATATACAATACACTTCCCAAAAGGCAATCAAAGGAAGTGTGTTGTCAGAATACTTGGCTCAGCAGCCAATCGATGATTATCAACCCATGAGGTTCGAGTTTCCAGATGAGGACATCATGTTCCTCAAGTCGAAAGACTATGAAGAACCACTTCCGGAGGAGGGGCCAGACCTTGAATCCAAATGGAAGTTGATGTTTGACGGGGCTGTGAACATGAATGGAAGTGGAGTTGGTGCTGTTATCATCTCGCCAGAAGGGGTCCATACACCTTTATCTGCTCGGTTGACTTTCGAATGCACTAACAATGAGGCAGAGAATGAAGCTTGTATTATAGGGATTGAAGAGGCAATCAACTTGCGAGTCAAAAACATCGAAATCTTCGGAGATTCTGCTTTGGTGGTGAATCAAGTCAATGGTAAATGGCTGGTTCATCAACCTCATTTGATTCCTTACAGAGATTATGTCAGGAGGCTGTTAACTTTCTTCACCAAAGTCAAATTAAACTATATTCCTCGAGATGAAAACCAATTCGCCGATGCTCTAGCAACTTTGTTGTCCATGATTAAAGTTTGTCAAGAGAATTTCATGCCTCGAATTACGGTCTCCAGTCTTGAAAGACATGCTTATGTCTTTGCAGTCGACGATGGTGAAGATAACAAGCCTTGGTATCATGATATTAAGCAATTCCTGAAAGCTCAAGAATACCCGGCTGGGGCATCTAGTAAGGACAAGAAGACCCTTAGAAGACTGGCAGGAGGTTTCTTCTTGAATCAAGATGGCGTGCTGTACAAGCGAAACTTTCGACATGGTGCTGCTCAGATGCGTGGATAGACACGAAGCAGACCTGTTGATGCAGTTGGTCCATGAAGGCTCCTTTGGTACCCATGCTGGAGGACATGCTATGGCCAAGAAATTGTTGAGATCGGGATATTATTGGATCACCATGGAATCCGATTGCTGTAAGTACTCCCGTAAATGCCACGAGTGTCAAATTTACGCTAATAAGGTCCATGTGCCTCCGAATCCGTTGAGTGTCATGTCTTCACCATGGCCGTTCTCTATGTGGGGCATTGATATGATTGGCAAGATCGAGCCGACAGCTTCTAATGGTCATCGCTTCATCCTGGTTGCTATAGATTATTTCACGACGTGGGTCGAAGCGGCGTCTTACACTAATGTCACTAAACAAGTGGTAGCCCGGTTTATTAAAAGAGACATCATTTGCCGGTACGGAATTCCTGAAAGGATCATTACTGATAATGGTTCAAATCTCAACAACAAGATGATGGCTGACTTGTGTCGAGATTTTAAAATAGAGCATCACAACTCTTCTCCATATCGCCCGAAGATGAATGGTGCCGTCGAGGCGGCCAATAATAACATTAAGAAGATTGTGCAGAAGATGGTTGTGACATACAAAGACTGGCATGAGATGCTACCATTTGCGTTGCATGGGTACAGAATGTCAGTACGTACTTCAACAGGGGCAACCCCGTTCTCACTGGTGTATGGTATGGAGGCAGTCATACCAGTTGAAGTCGAAATCCCCTCGTTAAGGTTAATGATGGACATTAAGCTAGATGAAGCTGAGTGGCTCCGATCCAGATAATACCAATTGAGTCTCATTGAAGAGAAACATCTAGCAACTATATGCTATGGGTAGTTGTATCAACGGCGGATGAAGCAAGCTTTTGACAAGAAGGTGCGACCACAGAGGTACATGCCAGGTGACTTAGTGCTGAAAAGGATTCTTCCTCCTCTCAATGATCACAAGGTAAAGTGGACACCCAACTATTAAGGACCGTTCGTGGTTAAAAATGTTTTCTCAGGTGGAGCCTTGATGCTGACAACCATGGACGGAGAAGACTTCCAATCCCCTGTCAACGCAGACGCAGTAAGAAAATACTTCGTGTAAAAAAAGGACCCGCTGGATAAAAACAGAATAAAGATCCAGGAAAAAATGGGCATCCCGGCGAGCCAAAAACAGAATAAAAGGCTCGGGCAAAAGTTAGGGAAATCTTGAAAAAATGTACACCCGTTGAGTTGAAAAGCCACATCGGACAACTCAGGCAAAAAAGGGTATCCCGGTGGATTGAAAACCTGAAAAGGCGATCCACACAAAATAGGGATTAACACGAACGACTGTGATCTGCGAGATTCGTAACCTATCTACAGTTGAGACTATCCTAAGGGTTGAAGATCGGTTCAATTACTTTTCTCAAGGGGCAGAGCGAGCGGAGTGTCTTGAAGATATACGAGTCATAACTAGGTTGAAACTTGATGAGATCCACTTCTCACATTGCCAATAGGATAGTTTGTTTTCCTTTTTGGTTGTTTCCTCTTTCAAGGGAATTGCTTCCTTTGTATTGCCTATTCATGGCCATTTGTCCGAATCAATAAAAATTCAACTTCAGTCAATGTATGACTATTGGCTTCTCGTTTTTGTTTTTCATCTAGCATTGATTGATTGCGAAAACGTCCAGCAAATTGTGATTTACATTGTGTTGTGAACATTTGAACGCTTTCTAACTCGTGCAGGAGGACAGAAACATTTAATACAACTCTGAAAGGGTGTCGAGATACCCGGATAATGATTCATACTACGAGCCTGGGGAAGGCAGGTCCCAAACTAACTCTCCATATTGCAGGCACTATCGATTGTGTTCATGCAGGTATAGGTACAGGTGTTGCTAACAGAGCTAAAAGCAAATCCCCAATGAAGTCGCCAGAGCGGGAGCAAGTGTCTCCCAGGGTGTCTCCAATCATCTCCAGTAAAGTGGAATTTGAAATCTTCCCCAGCAAGGTAGTAGGATGTGAGTGTCACCCCCAAGCAGAAGTTTCCCTTCAGACAGGGGCAATTCTCAGCAGTATAAGGAGTGTCTTTCCTCCCAGCAGTATAAGGAGTGTCTTTCCTCCCCAGCAGTATAAGGAGTGTCTTTCCTCCCCAGATCAATGCAGTGATCATCATTTCTTCCCAGTCATGCCGTTTGGGATACTTGCAATCTCCTTTCTGGGAGATCCCTTTGCATTTGCATTTGCATTTAGTAATCATCATTACATTTGCATCCTCCAAAGCGTAGCATTTCTATCATCATGGAGCATTACGCCATAAATCCAACATATGCATGCCAGCATGGGCCCGTTTTGAGGTGTATTATGACATATTCTCAACCTGAAGTACTCCGCGCAGAGGACACCGATATCATTTTTCAGACACCCCTGTCTTTTCAAGTTAATGTTTGTCACTTATTCCACGTCTTGTTTGGTACAACAGTCGCGTCGCAGTTTCCCTTTTTGTACAACGGACCTGGTTGCCCGGGCTCTCGTTTAAATACAACGATCCCATCCTATTCCCTTTGAGTTTCTGGTTATCGACTGAGGCCGGTATACCATGGCGGTTCCATTCGAGGATGGTTTCGTGTTATATCCGAGGATCTTTTAAGAGTTGTCATTCGAGGATGGCATTCTTTTCTTCAAGTCCTTCCGAGGTTGGTCTTGTTGTTGTGGCTATCACTCGAGGGTGATAGACCATTTTGAGCTTATTGATTGAGGTCAGTTTGTCTCTTTTGCAAAGTCTATCTGAGGTCAGCCTTTGTGTTTCTGGTTATCGACTGAGGCCGGTATACCATTGCGTCTCCATTCGAGAATGGTTTCGTTTTAGATCCGAGGATCTTTTGAGAATTGTCATTCGAGGATGGAATTATTTTCTTCAAGACTTTCCAAGGTTGGTCTTATTGTTGTGGCTATCACTCGAGGGTGATAAACCATTTTGAGCTTATTGATTGAGGTCAGTTTGTCTCTTTTGCAAAGTCTGTCTGAGGTCAGTCTTTGTTGTGTTTTTGGTTATCGACTGAGGCCGGTATACCATTGCGTCTCGGGTTATCATTTAAGTACAATGATCCTGTTCCTTTTGGTCTCGTCTCAGTGCGATGATAATGGATCGGTTGATACCATTTCCTGGTTAGATCGGTTGATCTTATTCGAGTTATGAATCTGTTGATATCATTTCTCTTTGAGTTGTAAATAGGTTGATACTACTTCTCTTCGAGCCGTAAATCGGATGATATTACGTTCGCATTTTTCGGGTAATGGATCGGTTGATACCATTTCCTGGGTAGATCGGTTGATCTTATTTGAGTTATGAATCGGTTGATATCATTTCTCTTCAGCTGTAAATCGGGTGATATTACATTCTCGCATTTCCTGGTTATGGATCAGTTGATACCATCTCCATGTTAGATCTGAGGATCTTTTGTGAGTTGTCATTCGAGGATGGCATTCTCTTCTTCAAGTCCTTTCGAGGTTGGTCTTGTTGTTGTGGCTATCACTCGAGGGTGATAGACCATTTTGAGCTTATTGATTGAGGTCAGTTTGTCTCTTTTGCAAAGTCTGTCTGAGGCCAGTCTTTGTTATTTCTGGTTATCGACTGAGGCCGGTATACCATTGTGTTTCCATTCGAGGATGGTTTTGTTTTAGATCCGAGGATCCCCTTTGGGGAATTGTCATTTGAGGATGGCATTCTTCCCAATATATTTTATTTCCCACAGAGTTCAAATTTCCAGGTTTTATTTGAGTATTCAATCACTCTATACCTTGAACGTCTAAAAGCTCTCGCAATTATTCGTTCAGGCCTGCAGATGATTGAATAGGGGCAGCCGTAATACCTCAAAATTTTCCCTCTCATTTCCTCAACACTTTGCATAGCATTTTGCATACGACTTCATAAAATAACCAAAACATTGCATCATGTGTAGCATAGTTGAGGCACAGGCACGTGATCAATGGGTGGAGCAACTGAAGGCTATACATAAGCAATCAAAGAGCCACAAAGCTTCCCAACCTTGTACAAAGGTTTCACAATATCCCACAAGTCTTCACTGGAAGCCACGAGCCATGGAAAGAGGAGGTTTAATCAAAGGAGGCGAGCAGTGCCACATTTCCTGATGAAAGGGCCGAATTAGGGTTTCATTTATACGGGGCTTCAACATGAAGTTTTGATTCAAAGTGGATTCCTTTGTCTTATATATGATGTCAAAGGCATAGGGTTCAAATCTCGTCCACAAATTCATTTTGGAAGGGGTTCGACTGGCCAGACGATGGAAACTCGAGGAATCGGGGAAAAGGCAACCGAGCTAGGTAAAAAGGGTCGATTCCAGACTTTTAAGATCGAGATCTTGAAATTAGGGTTACAATGATCCTATGGTTCAAATTTGGTCAAGAAATGAGGGAGGAATCATAAAAAAAATCAAAAGGAAAATCAGTTGAAAAGTGGTTGGTTTTGCATTTCCCTCCACTTTTCCTTCCCCTTTCTTTCCACTCTTCCTTTCATTCTTTCCCTCTTGTTTTTCCAATTCAATTCCACTCCATTTCCCTTGGAAACTTCCACCATGTTCTACCATCTTCTAGAGTATTCCAAGGAATATTCCCTTTTCCAACCATAACCCTAACTAACTACCAAACCTAATTTTGGATCCCAAGCCTAATTTTTGGGCCCCAAACCTAAACCTAGCCTCTATATATTCCTTAATCACTTCATTGAGAGGGGGTTCACACAATTTTCCAATTTTTCACTCTTGCACAATCACTTTTTCTCTCTCACTTTTCCTCCTTTTCCCCTCCTTTCACTAAAGCTTTTCAAATAAACTCTTCAAGTTTCACATTGAAACTTGAAGATCTTGAAGCTTAACCTCAATCTCCATTGATTTTGTGGATTGTGGAAGAAGAAGCTACTGAATTTTGTTGAAGGTTTCAGCTTATCGGAAGTGCACGAAGATTCAAACGTTAAGAACACATTTATTTTGCGGTTTCTCGGTTTTCTCGGTTTTCTCTTCGATCAAGCTCTGATTCTTGCAACAATCACCGAAGCACTTCTCCTCTTCGTAGGTTGGTGATCTAAATCACTTCTTCTTTAAGTTGTTCTCTTCATCTCGCCATTTCGGCATTCTTTAAGCGCTTTTTGTTTAGCTTGTGATCGATGTCGTTTTCATTATGTATTACTTGTGATTTGTGATTTTTGTTGGTTTAGAATTTAAGGTGTTGATAGTTATATGTTCTATCATTTGTAAATAAGCTCAAGTTAAGTAGAAATTAGTGCTAGCATGTTCCTAGATATGTTAGGGATCATTAGAAGTGAGTTTGTGGCCAAAAGCACTTATTTCAAAGACTTTTTTTCAATTCTGTTCAGCGTTAACCCGTTAACGCATTTGGTTAATCGGTTAACGCGCGCGTTTAGCCACAAATTAGTGATGTTTTAGGTCCGTTAACCGGTTAACGCTGTTGAGTTTTGGATTTTTGGTTTATTTGATTGCTCATTCTTTCTTTCTTGTACCTCTAATGTTCATACATGTTTAGGTAGTGATTTTAGGGAATATTTGGGTCCATTTCCAGTAGCTCATTCCCCCATTTCGAGTCGTTTCAACACGATTCCGTTCATGTCACATATTATGCATTTTAGTGTTTCTTTATGCATAGCTTGTTTTCTTGCATGTTGTTGCTATGTTCATACATCATTAGGTATGTAATAATCATTTTGCATTCTGTTTTTACAGGTTTCATATTGCATTAAACCATTTTGCATTTCATTATGTTGATGTATGTTGCATTTTGCATAATCATATGTATGTGCATTTAGTTGCATTTGTTTGCATGCTTGATCACATCATCCATATCAATTCAATTCTGAATTTGCATTGAGTTGACATTATGTTTGAGCTATCATATTGCATATTCATAATCAATAATCATCATGTTCATATGCATGTACATGTGCCATACTTTTGCATACTTGTTGCATAATCCACATGTGATGCATTCTTGCTTAATCCTTAAAAAATGTTCATGTTCTTCCATTTATATATGATGATCCATGTTCAAATGCATGTTCATGATGAGATTGGTGCATTTTTCATTGAGTTTGTGCATTAAAAAATGAAAATAATCAATTCTGGATTTTGCATTTCATAGCTGTTTTTGCATATAGGTGTTGTAAAATGTATGTTGTTTGTTATGTGTACATGTTGTATTTGACTTTTTACACCTACTTTTTCATGCTGCATGATGGCTGTAAAAAGCTGATTGGTGTTAGGCATAGTTTCATAGATGTTTGTGCATTAGGGGTTGTAATAGGTGCTGTATTTTTGTCCTAGCATTTTTTAGTTACTTTAGGATTAAGATTGAGTCTAGTTTAGGTTCAAGTTGCCTTAGGCTTAAATTGTGGTGTGTTTATCTCATTGTTTTTAATAAATTGCACACTAATCATTTGTTTTGTAGAGGGGAAGATTGGGGTAAGTTTCTTTCACCCTATCCTTTATTTTTTATGCATTTCTTTTATGCATTTAATTCCTTCTTTCCTTCCATATTTGTGTTTGGTAGGATTTCCCCCTTGTTAGGACAAACTTACCTTCCTTAGGAAGTATGTTGCATCCTTTTTATTCTTTTTGTTCCTTTTGTTCCTTAGGATTAGAAAACCTCACTAACCATTAGGATCTCCTTTTGTGCATAATAAATGACTTAGGGTTGGTCTTAGTCCCCCTTATATTTTGTCCTTTTCTCAACTTGAGTCATTCTTTCTCATCTCATAAAGAAAATAATAAAATACTTGATAAAAAACTGAACGTTCTTGTACGACACGAGACTTTGTTGCTGAGTGTTTATACGCGTCCTGTTTCGGGGCGAGGTGTAAGTACTTCCCGTGATGGATAGGTCTTAGTATGAGAATGTTCACAAACAAATTCAAAACATTTCTCATAAAAGACAAAAACGAGCAATAAGCGACTTTCCTGCGGGAACTTCTCTTCTCATCTCATTCACTCACAACGTGAACTCGCGACGACTTGTCTCGCATGCAAGACGGTAAATGCACTCGTACCAGACGAGCTTGCAACACCTGAGCATAGGCATACGCAGTTCCAGCTATAAAAAACACAAACAAATTCCCCGCCTTAGTTAGGCGAACTACGTCGACTCTGATCCTCATTTTCCCGATGAGGTACGTAGGCAGCGGGGTAGGGCCCGTTCGAGCACATTCTTTATTTTCCCTACATTTACCTCTTTCTTTCCATTTTCTTTTCCAGTTCCATTTCGCATTCCTATTCCAGTCAGCAGATTTATTCAACAACACTCGTATTTTTCTCACCCTTTGAAACAAACAAGCAAGCGTGGATCCCGTCAGGTACGACGGACGATTTGGGGTGCTAATACCTTCCCAGGTTGTAACCGAATCCCGAACCTAGATCTTTGGTTCGCAGGACCTTGTCCTTTCCTTCTTCCTCAGGTTTGTGCAGCATTACCTTTCCCATTCCTTCGGGATAAAATTGCCTAGCTGGCGACTCTACCTTTTCCGTGCCACTTTCGCGTTTGTACTAGGAAGAAAATCCCGAGAGCGACACTTTCGTTTACTGCTTTCTGCATTTCATTATTATTATTGCATCACTGTGCTGGATTTTGGTTTACCTTGGTGGGTGGGGTATTTCAGTGAAAAAGACTCAATACAAAGGCCTGAGTGACACATAGGATTAAAGTGGTTTCATATTCTTTCCCATTCCATTTTGGTCTGGTGCAGGAATATGAAAACACGGTTCAGACATGGGTTTCCTTTTGAGAACTCTGTGCTACAGATCTCCTGTTGTGCTAGAGCTATCTGGGAAGTCTGCTAAGTCTGGATGACCTTTTTAGATGACCTTCAACATCTGAGGTGAATTAGGGAAGGATTCTTTATGATTAAGGTAAGCATTGTACCCTCCGGGTTATATGTGAGAGGGCTGGGATGTTTACAGGAACCCTTGACCTCATCTTACCTTGCTACTGGTGAATGTTTATAAGGTTGTACAATTTTTGGACTGATTCTTTGTAACCCTGGACTATTGACTCTTTATTTGAGTCCCCCACCCGGTTACCGGTTCTCAAACCTCCATCTGAAACTCTAGACACTCAAGGATTTTACCAAGGGACTACTGATAATCTAGCACATGATCACAAACCCTTGCATATCATTATCATGCATCATATTGCATCATTTCTAACATTTGTCTATTTGTTTTACAGGGTATCCACTTTTCTTGGTTTGGTTTTGACTGTTCTTCTGCTCAGCCTATCTGCTACAACACTTCTTCAGTTATCTCCTTCAGCACACACCTTCAAGATGGATTCAACAAGGAAAAGCAACATCACATATCATTTCTTCGAGTATCCTTTAGCAGGCATTAAACAGATACAGGCCCTCATTACTCCTGATCACGTACCTCTGTTCAGAGAAAATTACGGTGGAATCTTGGGCATAATCATGGACCTGGATACAGTGAAAAGGAGCATGATTCACACTTGTCTGCAGTTTTATGACCCTCCCCTGTGTTGTTTCACTTTCCCATACTTTCAGATAGGTCCGTTGCTGGAAGAGTACTCCCTATTGTTGGATATCCCCATTCGAAGAGGAATTCCTTTCAATCCTGAAATGACTCCTCCAAAGAATGAAGACATAGCCAAAGCACTACATCTGGAAGTAACCACCATTGATGAGCACATGACTTCCAAAGCTGGAATCTCAGGCCTTCATATGGATTTCTTGATTACTCAGGCTACGAAGCAAGCGAAAGGGAATTAGGAAACTGTATGTGCTTTCCTAGCTCTCAACATTTATGGCATCATTTTGTTTGCAGACGAGCCTAAGTTTGTAAGCAAAAATGTCATCCACATCTTCAGGCTAAAGAACCTGGTTCCCACCTTGTTAGGAGACTTTTATTACTCAGTTCATCAGAGGAATGAGAAACAAAGAGGAAGACTGGTAAGATGTTATGCACCTTTTTTCTACAGTTGGTTGATGAAACATATGCCAAAGACGAAAGCTTTCTTAAATCCACATCAGACAAGGAATTGGGCTAAGAGGATGATTGCCCTTACTTCAGAAGATATCAGGTGGTGTACTCAGAACACCAAGGGTCGAGATATAGTAACCAGTTGTGGTCAATACGCAAATGTGCCTCTCATTGGAGTGAAAGGTTGCATAAACTACAATCCTTTACTTTTCAAAAGACAGTTGGGGTATGCCTTGGTACATCCACCTAGGGAGCAAGACCTATCAGAATCTTTTTATTGTGCTGTTCAAAACAACCACGCCACTATCCGAAAAGTAGCCTGGGCTTGGGACAATATACAGACTAAAGGAACCTCCGTTATGGGAAAGTGCAATAACATAGCCTCTGCTCAGTACACTGAATGGTCGTGCATTAGAGGACAAATTACTCGTATGCCATTCACCCTGGAGGATGTACCAGGGCCATCAACAATTGAGCCCATAGCCACAGTGAGCCTAGAAGAGTTTGAAAAGCTGAAGGAAAGAAATACCCAGCTTGCCGAAGCTTTAAAGAAGACCCTTTGGGAAAGGAATGATGCTCGTTTAGACATTGAGAGGTTAGAGAAGCTACGCATCGAGCATGTATCCAATATTGAGAAGACTGAAGACTTCATCAGGAAAGCCCAAGCATGGGAACTTGTGTTGAACTATGCATGTAAAGAGGCAAAAATTCAGAAGGCAAGAGCTAATCATTATCTGGAAGAGAGTCAGGGTAGATGGGTCATAATAATTGAGGCTCGTTTGAAAGAAGACTAGAAGATACAAACCAAGATGGAGCAGTTGGAGTCCAGTGAGAGAGGAAGCCAAGAAGCACTTCTAGCCGCTCAGAAGGAAATCTCGGAGTTAAAACTCCGGGCAGGGTTAAAAAGATCCAAAGAGCAAGATAAGTATCAGAAGATGACGAATGCCATCGCAACCAGAAACCCTCTCATCAGGACCATCACAGAGCACCTAGCTGGACCTGTGACTGATGCTCTCCTAAAGGAAGTCAGGGAGGATGCTGTCATACCCCAAATTTGTCCTACCTGCACCGTTTTATTTTACTGTCTAAACATTGTTTCAAAAAATCAAAAAAATACGTACCATTTTATTTTTCTGGCAAATATTCGAAAAATCCAAAATACATTTATTTCTTTTCGAACTAAAAATTCGAATTTTCTTTTTATTTTAAGTCATTTATTTCTATCTTTATTATTTAGTTTTTATCCCAAAAAATGTACAAAAGTTTATTATTATTATATCTAGTAAAATAATTTTGCATAAGTCCACTTTCTTTTATGCTCATTTTTCCCTCTGAAAATACTTTATTTATTTTTTATGCCATTTTTTTTTTGAATTCAATTCCTAAATCATTTCTTTAAATCTCATTTATCCAAAGGTTTTTTTATGTCCAAATACCCATTAAACCATATCTTCATTTTGCTTTTTAGACCCATTATAAAAACTATATTTTTATTACTTTTATTCTTATTGCTACTATTATTTTTATTATTATCTTTTTATCAATATTATTATTATTATTATTATTTTTATTTATTTCTATTATAATTATTTTTATTATCAGTTTTTTAGTTTTATTATAATTTCTATAAGCTTCATTGTGACTAGTATGTTGTTACTAATGTTAGAAATATATACTGAAGATTCAACAAAATTTCACTTTTTGTCACTATGTGATAACCTCATTCACACCAGCACATTTCCATCTTTACAAAATCACTTCAACCAACTTTTTCAGCTCACCATTTTGCAACAAATTCACAGCTCACAGAATCTTTAAGCAATCTTTCAATTCTATCCAAAATCTATACACAAAACTCTATTTTACCCTCAGTTTTTTCTCCTATAAATCAATCTCATTTCATTCCCAAAATCAGGGCTTGGACAACATAAAAAACTACCTGCAAAATCCTTTCAAAACCAAGCTTCAACCCAAAATTCATAAAAAAAATAGAAAAAGAATATCATCATCCTTCATCATCATTTAACCCCAACAACACAACCCTCATTTTTGTTCATCTGAAACAAACTATACACAAACCAATAACACCACTCAAATTCTTCCATATCTACCTTTCACTTTTTTTTAACCACAATAATAACACCTCCAAATCTTCATAACACCTCCAATATTCAGAAGAAGAAGAAAGCAGAACCTAACCTTCGAAAACTCCCAAACTCAGAGAAGTGAAAACTCAAACACCGAAGCAAAACCGGATGCACAAAGCAAACACACAAAATCGCAAAATAAATCAAATATATTTCAAATCCGGAAACTGAATCCGCGACCTAACCTCACCGAAAATACCTCGCCGTAAACCGCCACCTAAACCAAACCAGACCCAAACAGAAACGTCCGTCGTTCACCACACGACAACCGCCGAAACCCCTGAAACACCCAACCTTCATCACTGCGAGAAACACCGTCCGTCAGAAACCACACCGCCACACATGCGCCTTCAAACCACCCTCGCCGGACTTCGTGAGAGGATGCAAACGGAGAGGGAGAACTGAGAGAGCCGAGCGAAGCCGGAACAGACGCGGGTGAGAGAACGAAGAGTGTTGTCGCGAGCGAAACGGAGAGAGTATGAGAAAGCCGAAGAGAGTATGAGAAAGTCGGAGAGGGAAATGGCCGAAGAAGCGTGAGGGAGGGTCTGGACGCAATTTCGTTTTGGTCTTTTATGCGTTGCTGTTTGTGGAAAGGGTGAGGGATACATGTCTCTTGTTCTTGTTTTATTTCCTAAATATTGCTTTATTTTTTTTATGAGTTAAAAAGAAACCCTTATTCCTTTGCATGAAGATGGGCTTAACCCACTCTCTAATTTGTTTTGCACACCCACTATGCTGCACCAAACCTCCTCTGTTTTTTTTTATTTTTAAGTTTCATTATTTTTGTTATGATTTAATAATGTTAGAAGTATGTTTTTATTATCAATAATCTGTCTCTTTTATTCTAACTTTCTTGGTTAGTAATTTTCTTTTATTTTAGAAAAATGTCTTAAAGTAGATATAAAATTTCTTGATTTTATTTGGGCCAATGATATCATTAAACATTAAGTTAATTTTGATTTTCGTTAAATCGGAATGACTTAATTAATATGAGGCCGCCTAGTTTAGCCTATTTTCGTTTATTATTTTATTTTAATGTAATTTCTATTTTGTCAATTTAATGTAATTTATTTTATTTTTATTGTACTATTTAATTTAGTTTAATTTATTTTATTATACCATTTCATCTATTCGCCATATTATCGAATCCAATTTAATTTAATTATTTGTTATTCTTATTTCAATTTTAATTTCCGCAATTCAATTCAATTTAGTTATTTTCTTATCGCATTCCAAATCGATTCAACTCCTTATAGAATGATTTCGGCTCTAAATTGATTCTAAGGAAGTTAAAGAATAATATTCCGACGCGCCCGATTAAAAAGGTCCAACGCCTTCGAATAGTTGTCATTAATTTATTATTTTCGCATTTTATCACTTTAATCGATTCGCAAATCCGTGTAAGTCGAATACTTTGTACCTCGTCATCTAAATATTTTTAAACGTAAATCATTCAAATATTTTCGTAATCAAAATAACGGAATAACTGAATTCTGGAGTCTCGCATTCCTCGAATTCTTGAATGAACACTCCCGAGGCTCGCCCCGCGGGATGTGGTTCATTCGACTTTCCGTAATTAAATTTTTTTAATCCACATATTAAATAATGAAAGAATTGAATTCTGGAATCCAGCATTCCTCGAATTCTCGAATAAACTCTCCTGAGACCCGCCCCTCAGGACGTAGTTTATTTACCCTTTCATTCTTAAAAAACCTTAATCGAATCAAGCATTTCTCCAAGCGAATGTTATTTAAATCCTTTCTATCTCACAAATAAGCTAGCGCTTCAGCCTCCTATCGCGAGCAGACAAGCCAACGCTTAGCAGTAGAATGTGATTTAAATAACTGTTCATTAAAACAAACCAATCAACCTTAGTACCACGAACTACGAGGCTCTGACTTTCCCATTGTACAAGGGAATACGTAGGCACACGGATCATACTCCTTGCCGAGCACCATAGGAACAAAATAACCCATTTCTCCTATTAACCTTATATTAGAATCTTTCGCATTTATTTTATTATTCGTAGAAAACAGAAAGCATAAGTCAACATTAGATCGCAAGTTAAACTAAGAGGTTCCCGTTGAGTACAACAGACGTAAGGGGTGCTAATACCTTCCCCTTACGGAATCGACTCCCGAACCTAGAATCTGGTTTCAAAGACCTTGTTCTATCCATCCGTTTTTTCAAAAGGTTTCTCGATATTTTCCTTTTCCTTAATTGGAATAAAATAAGTTCGGTGGCGACTCTGTTGTTGTTTTAATTTTTATCCGCAGTAATTTGTTTTATCGCGAGGTCGTATTTTTCGAGGTGCGACAGATGCATATGGATTAGATGTCTGAATTTCTTTGTACTTGTTTATTTGTATTTCGACTCACCATGGGAGTTTGCTTCGTTGTATTCATGAACTAATTGTATTATAGTTTATGTATTATTGTTGTATTTCGACTCACCATGGGAGTTTTTGTTTTGTTGTATTTCGACTCACCGTGGGAGTTTTTGTTTTGTTGTATTCATGAACTGGTTGTATTTTGGCAATGCCACTTGTATTCTATGTATTATTGGTTTTTATGGATTCTGTTCGCTCCAACATCTTTATCTCCTCCAAAGGGTCTGGAAGGTCAAAACCAAGAACCAAACTGGATACCCTCAAAAGACAAATAGGCATATTGCATTGCATTTTAACCACGTGCCTTTTTTATTTTTTGCAGGTGTTTCGTTTTTGTTTTCTCACTTTGTTGATTGTTTCAGGAAATATTGCTCGCAAAAGGGTCTTTTCCGTCAACCGAGTCCACAGATATCCAACTCGACACAACCTTCCGAGTCTACAAATGGATCAACTACACCAGGAACTGAAAGATGTGAGGACTCAAATGACAGATGTGAGGACAGAGGTGATGACCCAAATGAATCAATTCATGGTTGTAATGACTGGATTGGCCCAGACCCAGGAAAGGTTGAGGGAGTTGGTCGAGCGGCAAACCCCAGAAGATAACCACGCAGGCACTGGAGGTACTAGTAATAACGAGCGCGAGCAGCCGCGAACGACTCCGGTAGTGTTTGGACCCGACAACAATCCTGAAGCTAGTATCATTGGGAATGGCCAAAGTAATACTGGAGAACGTATTCTACAAGAAGATCCTCAAGATGAGCAATTTACAGTGCTAGGAGTTGGGGTAGATGAAGCTTATGACCGTCGGTTGGACGAGATATCTGAAAAGTTAAGATCCTTGGAATCCCATAACTCCTTGGGATTCGATGTAATGGACATGGGCCTAGTTGAGGGGGTAAGGATTCCCCACAAATTCAAACCCCCGTGTTTTGAGAAGTACAATGGAACTTCCTGTCCTCGCACTCATTTGCAGTCCTTCTTGGGAAGGTTAAAGGCATATACTATGGATGAGAAGCTATGGATGTTTTATTTTGAAGATAGCTTGACCGGGGCATCCAGAGAATGGTACTCACACTTATTCAGGGCCACCGTCAGAAATTGGAAAGACTTGGCTGAAGCCTTTGTATGCCACTATCAATACAACTTGGACATGGCACCTAACAGGACTCTCCTAATGGGAATGTCTCAATCTTCGAGGGAAAGTTTCCGTGAGTACGCTCAGAGATGGAGACAGCTGGTTGCTGCTGTCCAACCTCCAATGTCAGAAAGGGAGATGGCTGACATGTTCATGAATACCCTGCAAGGAACTTATATTGATAAACTTGTTGCTTTCTCTTCCACTAGCTTTGCTAATATGGTCATAGCGGGAGAGAGAATTGAAAGTTTGTTGAAGATGGGTGTAAACACCCCAAATTTTCCCTCACCCATTCACACCATGGCTTGTGATCTCCTCATATGCATAAACTCAATCATAGCATCTCATATCACATTGTTGATTCACTACATTGATTCTAAGTCATCTGCATCTAGGGTTTGTGATCTGAGCAAATCAAGAGCTTCTTGAGCCACTCCAAAGGTCATCAATCACTTCAAAGGGGTCCATGTATGCTCAAGCATCATATTATATCCTCTCAAAGTCAAGAATGTCAAAAAAATCTCAAGAACTGAGAATGGTATGGAAGCAGAGCCAGGTTTGACTGCACAGATGACCTAGAATTAGGGTTTTGGTTTCAGAGGCCATAACTCCAATTTTTTTGGTCATTCTTGTTTCTATTGGTCTCTATATGGTATAGGGATCATGCATATCAATTTTCATGAAGAAATTCCATGGGGAAGTCATCTGATCAAGAGTTGACTTTTCAAGCAAGTCAGTGCAAAATCAGGGCATCTGAGGCCCCCAGTGACCCAACCAAAGGGTGTTCATCATCATTTTGATTGTGTATGATCTTTATTTGATCATAGAAGATGTTGGAAGTTCACAAAATTGGAGAATTTCAAGTCTTTTGCAAAGTTGACTTTTTGGGAAAGTTGACTTTTAATGAAAATTGCCATTTTGGGAAACTTTTTCAACCCTTGCTTTTTGATTCAAAAATGCTTCAAATGGAAAAACTTTGGTCATGAAAGTTGTAGAATGGACCATTCCCTTTTCAAAAAGTACAAGAACATGACCTAATTCATTTTGGATCAAAAGTTATGGCTTATCAAAGTTGGCAAAAATCACAAAATTTGAAGTTTTCTACCAAAGAGGTATTTTGCAAAATGCTATGATCAAGTGTTCTAAAGGCCTCAAATGTGTACAATTTCTTCACAACATGATCACATGACCTCTAAAATTCAGAATGGGCCAAGAAACTTTGCATTTTGATGCCTTGAATCACAAGAATTTCCAAAGGGGCCAAATCTTGTGAAATTTGCAAAACACTACACAAGCCATAAACCACTTGCTGAATCATCTCATAAACAATTCCATGGACCTCCTTAAACTCAGCTGAGCAAGGACAAGCCAATGAGCTAGCTACACCATTGCCCATACCTCAAGTACACAACTTTTGACTTTTTGGCAAGAACACCCATACCAATCCCACAGTGACACAACAACTCTCTGCCCAATCCAGATCTTACAAACACACTCCAAGGCTTCATTTTCATGAGACACTTCATGCTGAAACAGACCCCAAGCCCTAGTTCCAAGTTTATGCTCCATTTGCAAAACTCTTCGAAACTCATCACACAAGCCTCAAACACACAAACCAACTTCACAAACAATCTCAATATGCTTCACTGATCACAAAGCACCCATCACCATAGCTTGAAACCCTCAGAAACCAAAATACGATTTCTGCCCCTCTTTGAGCAGAACTTCAGCCATCTTTCAAACCAACCATTACAAACTTCAAACAAGCCTTGAAAGCTTCTCAGGAGGTCCAGGGGAGTTGATTGCAAGCAAGAAGCTGGCCAGAAAGTCCCTGATTTGAAAGCTTTGATTCAGGTAGCCATGGAAATTCATTTTTCCAGAACTCTCTTTTCTTGTTTCTAAAATGATCTATATGCTTCCCTGAGTTCACTGAACTTTTTATTTTTGAAAATGATTGAGTATTGAGTGTGTATTGCATCTCTGAAAGTTTTGCCATTTTTGCATTTTTGTTTCGAATCATGGTTTTGGGCAAGAAGAAATGAGTTATGAGGCTAGATTCAGGTTCAGGGAGGTGAAGAGAGTTGATCTGGAGCTTTAGAGCTCCAGAAATAACCTAGAGGTGAGGTTTTGGTTTTGCTCAGGGGAGGTGTGGCCGGAGAAGACGACCGTAAGTCTTTTCCGGCCACCTGAAGTTAATTAGGGCTAATCAGAGTCATTAAATGGAGTTTGAATCTGGAGCGTAGGATGAGTTGACTAGGGCTGACTGGCGCGCGAACGAGTGGTCCAGATTTCACACTTAACCCTAATCCTGTTTTATTAATTTAATTAATTAAGATTAACTTAAATCCAGCCAGTTTGAATTCCAGCCTTTGGATCTGGCGCCAGTCAACTCCCGCGCGTATCATTTGAATCCAGGCCACTGGATCAGCATACTTGTCATTTAATTCATTTTATTTTCCTTTTTATTTCATTTGATTTCTACATTTTATTAAAAATAGTAAAAATCATTTAAAAATTCAGAAAATTTTTATATAAGCTTTTATTAATTTTCAGAAACCAAAAACATTTTTATTTTTATTTTTTGCATTAAAAAATATTTTTAAATCATTTAAAAGTTTATTTTTAATTAATTAATGGGAATTAATTAATTAAAAATACTTTTAGGTATTTAAAAATTACCAAAAAATTCATGAAACCTTTAAAATCATTTAGAAACATTGTCCAACCTTCAAACCAAATTTCTTTTTTGATCTTGATGTCTTTTGACAATTTTCCATGGAATTAATCTCATTTTTAGGCATTATTTTGATCCAATCTTCAAAAATTCATTTCTGCCTAGCCTTCAAGAGTTGGACTTTGATTCTTTTTGCATTGCATCTCGCATATCATGAAGTTTATAGGATTAAATTGGCATGATTTGATCTTGCATTTTCAATTTGTTTGGTATTTTTCTTGACAAGGTACCATAAAACCCTAGCAATCTTAGAAAATTCATAACCCTCGTTAGGTTAAGAGTTGGAACCCCTCCTTTGGGCAGTGAGTTTGCATAGGTTTAGGGTTCCTTTGAGTGCATTTTCAATTTTTTATCTTGATGTTTGCTTCTGGTTTTGGTTTTTGTTTTGTGCATTGATCATAAACCCTAATTTGGGCTTTCATTTGCATCCATCCTCCATTTGCTTGCATACCATGACTTGCCATGACATTGGGTGCATCCATTTGATTCATTAGACATCTTAAGACATATTAGAATCATGTTTGATCATTGCATCTTTCATTTGCCATGTTGTATGTCATTTGCATTTCATAACTTTTCATGTATGTTCATGGTTCTAAGCATGCTTCTCTTGCATCCATATGTTTGTATGATCATTCTCATGCTTTGTCTCATGTTTGCATCACCTCATAGCATCATTAACATCACACACATGCTTCTGATTTTGGTTTGCATCATTCCATTTCATCTCATTTTGCATTGCATTGCATTCCTTTCACTAACTTTTCAGGTGGTAAGTAACTTTGGGAAGTGAATTTGCCTTCACTTCTCACCATCTCTTTTCATCCCTCTTATGCATCATTGCTGCATTTTGTCTTGTGCTTGAAATTGAGCTTGCTCTTTCTTCTTCATCTCACCTTCTTTCTTCAAGTGACTTGTCTCCTTAAATGAAGCAAGTTACTTTGCTTCTCTTTGCTCCTTTCATCTGCTTCCTGGTGGTTCTTCTGGAGATCTTTCTTGAAAACCTCACAAACCTTAGGAACAACCAAGCATGACAATGATTAAGGTTTTGATTAGTCCCCCACTTATTTTTTACCTTTGTGTCTCATTGAGTCTTCTCATCTCATAATCAGGGACTAAACCCTAAAGGCTTTAAGGCTTTGTGATTAAGCTTATGCCTGCATCCTTCTATTAGGATGGAGTGTATAACTTTATCCTAAGTGTTAAACCCTTAATGTGTTTAAATCCTTTAATCAACCCACTTAATAACCATCAAGACATCAAGCTTGTAACTTGGGCCTTGCATTAGGGTTCTAATTCTTCCTTAATTGGTTAAGAAGGACTAACCCTAGTGTTAATGGACAAGTCCCCCTCAAGTTGTCTTACAAACCCTAAAACTCACTTCATCATCTTATCATTAAATAAAATCCACTTAACGAAGGCTTTGTTTTGTCATGGGTTTAATCCCTAATCATGGATTAAGTTGAGGAGCTTTCCTCAGCTTAAACATTCTCATCTATTATCCTTCTATTAGGATGGTGTAATGAGTCTGTTTAATCCCTGATTATGGCTTAACCTCATTACTCAACACTAAACAAAAACACCAAAAACATCTAAATAATCACAAGTAGGTTAATGATCTTAATCCTACATCATGGTAATTAAGTGTGAGAATCTGACTTCACACTTAAGGCATTCTCATTACCCCTAATCAGAGGGAAGATGTGATGAGTTTACTAACCCGTTGGTTTAGGCTTAAGCTCATTAACTTATGACAAACTTTAAAAAGCAATAAAAGACTGAAAACACCTTAAAAACAAACAATAATCGTCTCCTCCGGGATTCTTTTCTCATCATCTTCACTCATAAACGAGAACTTGCTTCTTCCGTCTAATGCAAGACAGTTTGCACCTGAGCCAGACAGGTCATACACTTGAGCATAGACAAGTAAGCAGTTCATCAGTCAATTCATCCTTCAGTCTCTTTGGGTCGAACTACGGTGTTCTGACTTCCTCATTGCACAAGAGGATACGTAGGCATAACTTAACAGTTATCGAACAAAAGTCTCTGTATATTCCCCCTCTTTCAGTATCATTCTTTTAGCCTCATGATCTTGAGCACTTTATCCCAGTTCTTACACTAACACTGTATATTTATACACTTCACCTTTCTTTTACACTGACACCTATACATCCTTTTCCAGCTCTTTATACACAAATTGCACTGACACTACCCCTTTAAAACACAAATCTTTTAGGCGTGGATCCCGTCGAGTACGGCGGACAATCTGGGTGCTAATACCTTCCCAGGTTGTAACCAACCCCCTTTCTCAGTCTCTCTGGTTCGCAACCGTCTTATCCATATCTTTCCAGGTTTATGCAGCATTACCTTTCCTCCGGGATAAAAATGCCTAGCTGGCGACTCTTTCTTTCCCTTGAGTTCACTCCTGTGTGTTCTCATATCTCCTTTCGCCGACCGTTCGCGTCTGTACCTTTATCTGGGTTAATTTCGCCATTTTATCGGGAACGACAGCTCGGCGACTCTGCTGGGGACCCTTATACTGTAACCAGGGCTTCTGGTTCTTTTTGTGGGTTCCTCCTAGCGCTGGTTTGATTTGTGTTTACTGGGGTGTTATGTGCTATTTGTGTTTGTATAGTTGCTTTTATTTATTGCTTTATGTACAGTTATTTATTTGCTTTCTTTACAGCTTTATATATCATACTGTCATATTGTCATCTGGCTGGATCTGTTTTCTGTCTTGGTGGGTGGGGTTCTATTGAGAGTTTAAGGTCCTATACCTGGGACCTGAGTGACACCTAGGCTAGAGTAGTTCATGTTCTTTCCCATTCCATTTCGGTCTGGTGCGGGAATATGAAACACGGTTCAGATATGGGTTTCTTCTTGAGAACTTTGTGCTACAGATCTCCTGTAGTGCTAGGGCTATCTGGGAAGCCTGCTAAGTCTGGATGACCTTTATTATTGACCTTCAGAAACTGAGGTGAATTAGAGGAGGATCTTTTATGGTTATTGTAAACACTGTACCTCCGGGATAGAAGTGTTTACACTTCTCATAACTGATCCAAGTCTGAGGATCCTTGTTTTAGAACATCACCTGTGAGGGGGTTGGGCTGTTTACAGGTTTGCAGGTACCCTTGACCTCAGCATACCCTGTTACTTTGATTTGATTAAGAGTACTCCATTTTGGGACAGTTCTTGTGATTTTAACCCTGGACATGTGACTCTTTATTTGAGTCCCCCACCTTGGTTACTGGACTTATGAACCTCCATCTGGGATTTCTTGAACATACATGGACTTATATCAAGGCAGTAATCAGATCCAGCTTGATCACAAACCCTTGCATATCATTTGCATACATCATCATTGCATCATTTAACATGTGTTTATTTGCTTTTCAGGGTATCCATGTTACATTTGGCTTGGTTTTGACCCCTTCATCTGCATAGGCCCTTGCTCACCAGCCATTTGCTTCAGCTACCTTACTTCAGTCACCTGCATCATCAGTATCAGCCTGTCAGTGGCCCATCACTAGTGCCAGTCATCATCATCAGCATCAGTCTCAACTCTTCACCAGCAGACATGGCACCCAAGAAGAGCAACATCTCCTACCATTTCTTTGAGCCTGAGTTGGCTGGCATCATGAAGGTCCAGGCCTTGATTACTCCAGACCATATACCACTATTCAGAGAACATTATGGAGGCATCCTTGATGTGGTTATGGATTTGGACCCTTCCCAGAGGAGCTTGATTCATACTTGCCTGCAGTTCTATGATCCCCCTCTGAGGTGCTTCACCTTCCAGAATTTTCAGTTGGGACCCTTGTTGGAAGAATATTCATCACTGATTGGTGTGCCTATCAGGGGTGGAGTCCCCTTCAACCCTGAGATGGCTTTTCCTAGTAATGAAGAGGTGGCAAAGGCATTGTATCTGGAACCAGTCCTGATTGGGCAAAACATGACAACAAAGGCTGGGATCTCTGGCCTACACTTGGATTTCTTGACCTCTCAGGCTATTCTGAAAGGCTCCTTGGGAGAGTGGAAGGCAGTCTGTGCATTATTAGCCCTCAGCATATATGGGGTTATATTATTTGCAGATGAGCCTAAGTTTATTAGCAAGAATGCAATCCATCTTTTCATCCTGAGAAACCCAGTACCCACCTTACTGGGAGATTTCTACTACTCTGTCCACCAAAGGAATGAAAAGCAAAGAGGAAGATTGGTGAGGTGCTGTGCTCCTTTGTTCCATACCTGGTTGCTCAAACACTTGCCCAAGACTGATGCATTCTTGAATCCTCACCAACAGAAGAATTGGGCCAGGAGACTTGTTGCTTTGACCTCAGATGACATCAGGTGGTGCACCCAGAGCACCAAGGGCAGGGACATCATTACTAGTTGTGGGCAGTTCCCCAATGTACCTCTGATAGGAGTGAAGGGTTGCATCAACTACAACCCTCTGCTATTCAAAAGACAACTGGGCTATGCATTGGTCCACCCTCCTAGAGTACAAGATCTAGCTGAGACCCTTTATTGTGAGATCAAGCCTAATCTGGCTATTGTCAGGCAAGCATCCTGGGCTTGGGACAATGTCCAGACTAAGGGGATGACTATTCTTGGGAGATGCAACAATGTGGCCTCAGCACAGTATTATGAGTGGTCTCATGCCAGGGCTCAAATTTCTGGGATGCCTTTCACCATTGAGGATGCACCTGGACCATCCACAGCACCACCTCCAGCCACTGTCAGCCTGGAAGAGTTTGAGAAGCTAAAAGAGAGGAATGAGAATTTGTCTGAAGCCTTGAAGAGAACCCTCTGGGAAAGGAGTGATGGTCGTCTGGACATTGAAAGGTTAGAAAAGCTTAAGGTGGAGCATCTAGCCAGGATTGAAAAGTCAGAGGATTACATCAAGAAGTCAAGGGCTGGAGAACAGATTTTGAAGAATGCCTGTAAAGAGGCCCAGTATCAAAAGGCTAGGACTGACCTCTATCTGAAGGAGAGCCAGGCTAGGTGGGTCAGGATCACTGAAGCTCGCACTCAGGAGGATAAGAGAACTCAGGACAAGATTGAGCAGTTGGAAGCTAATGCAAAGGAGCAATAGGAAGCCCTATTAGCAGCCCAGAGGGAGATCTCAGAATTGAAGCTCATGGCTGGTGTGAAGAGGTCAAAGGACCAAAGCAGACACAAGAAGCTAACCACTGCTATCACCACCAGGAATCTTCTCATCAGGAACCTCACAGAGCATCCAGCTAATCCTGTGACTGAAGCACTTTTGAAGGAGGTCCAAGAGGATGAGTTTGGTCTTGGTGTCTGACTTTTGCTTGTTGTTGCTTTCATTTCATGTACTTTTATTTTATGTTGTATTTTTGACCCCTCAGAGGGCATGTATTGTAAAAAACAAACTATGTATGATTAACCATTTGTAATATATTCATTAGTCTGTTTCATCTGAGTTCTTTTTTCTCTCAAGAAACATCAAGAGCATCTTCTTCAGGGGTCTGGAAAGGTCAAAACCAAATGCCAAGCCGGATACCTTGGAAACAAATAAGCATACTGCATTGCATACTAACTTTTGTTTTGTTCTGTAGGTTTTAGTTTTGTTTATTACTAACTCTGTTGTGATTCAGGAACTATTGCTCGACGTCGGGTGTTCCCACTCAACCGTCCACACAGATATCCCACTCGCAACAACCTTCCGGGTATACAAATGGACCAAGTACAGCAGGACCTTACAGAGGTCAGGACTCAAATGGCCAATGAGAGACTGGAGATGAGAAATCAGATGACCCAGTTTATGGAGGTGATGAATGGATTGGCACAGAGCCAAGAAAGATTAAGGGCCTTGGTAGAAAGGCAGACCCAGGAGGAACCCCATCTAGGGACTGGGGGAACAAGCAACAATGAGAGGGTTCAGCCTCATGTTAATCCTCCAGTGTATGGGCCTCACCTTCACCCAGAGATCAACATCCCTGCTAATGTGCAAGGGAATGCCACTGCAGGCAGAGTATTACAAGAAGACCCCCAAGAAGACCAATTCACCGTGATGGGAGCTGGGGATGAAGCCTATGACAGAAGGCTAGATGAAATTGCTGAGAAATTGAGATCTCTGGAGTCTCAGAATTCCTTGGGCTTTGATGTTATGGACATGGGTCTAGTGGATGGGGTAAGGATTCCTCACAAATTTAAACCACCGTGCTTCGAGAAGTACAATGGAACTTCCTGTCCACGAACCCACTTACAATCCTTTCTGGGAAGGCTGAAGGCATATACCATGGATGAAAAGCTATGGATGTTTTATTTTGAAGATAGCTTAACAGGGGCTTCAAGGGAATGGTACTCTCACTTGACCAGAGCAACCATCAGGTGCTGGAAGGACCTGGCTGAGGCCTTTATCAGACAGTACCAGTACAACTTGGATATGGCTCCTAACAGGACCCTCCTGATGGGAATGTCTCAATCATCCAGGGAAAGCTTCCGGGAATACGCCCAGAGGTGGAGACAGCTTGCTGCTGCTGTCCAGCCACCCATGTCGGAAAGGGAAATGGCCGACATGTTTATGAACACCCTTCAAGGGACATACATTGACAGGCTAGCTGCCTTTTCTTCCACTAGCTTCGCTGACGTAGTCATAGCTGGGGAAAGAATTGAGAGCCTCTTAAAGATGGGCAAGATTTCTGACAATGGTGCGAGCTCGTCCAGCAACCCCAGAAAACCTTTTGTAGGTCCAAGAAGAGCCGGTGAGACTAATGCTATTCAGGCCAGCAGGGGCAGACCACAATATGATCATAGGTCAGTGGCAGCTGTCACCATTCCCACTCCAATCCCTCAGCAACCAGCATATCAACCACAGCAACAACCCCACTACCAGCAACAAACTCAATATCCGCCTCAGAGAAACTACAACAACAACAGTAACAATCAACAAAGACCATTTCAACAGAGACCATCTCAGGACAATAGGGTGATTGATCTGATCCCTATGCCTTATGCCACTTTACTGCCACAGCTCCTGAAGCTCAACTTGGTTGAGTTAAGGACGTTGGCACCACCAGATCCTTCCAGTCTGCCAAGAAATTATGACGCCAATGCCAGATGTGCTTTTCACTCCAATGCACCTGGCCACAGTACAGAAAAATGTAGGGCTCTACAAATGAAAGTACAAGACCTGGTAGACTCTAAAGCTCTGAACTTTGCACCCCCGCCAAATGTCAACAAGAACCCCATGCCTCACCATGGAGGACCCAGAATTAATGCTATTGAGGAAGATCAGCCGTCTTTCTTAATAACCGGTGTTGGGCAAATTAGGACACCCCTGGTAGAGATTAAAGCTCAACTCCTTGAATGCCAGATATTCCCTGGGTGTGAACTCGGGTGCGGTTATTGCAACATTTCAGTAAATGGATGTGATAACTTGAGAAGCGGCATAGATGGTCTTATCCAGAGTGGTCTACTTCAAATCACAACATCAATACCTTCAAATCCGGCAATCTCTCTGACAACAGTTCCAGAGTCTCCTACAACTGCAACAACAATTATTCCAAACAATTCTTCAATTTCATCAACAAATGCTTCAAATATCACTTCAACGAACCAGATTTCAACAAACACTCCTTCTACAACATCAGCACCCCTTTATTCAGAATCTTCTTCTACAACACCCGCAAATATCTCAGCAGTCACTATTTATTATGATCCGTCAAGTATTCCTCCGAGCAACAATTTTCAACAACAAGCAGTGGCATCTCCTGCCAGGACACCGGTCACTATCTACTATGATCCACATACTATTGCGACACCCTTCTCTGCTGCAGTCAGCCCGGTTACCATCACGGTACCTGGGCCCGTGCCATATGAAAGCAGTAATGCCATCCCTTGGCATTATGGCTCTGACCTGTACTGCAATGGGGAGAGAATCACTCTTGACTCTTCAACATCTTCTCCACAGATTGATAATGTCGGGGGAGGCGGAGGCTTCACCAGGAGCGGACGCCTTTTCGCCTCGCAATCACAAAGACCTAATGCTGAAGTTGAAGCTGCCGCCAAAGCAAAGGAAAAAAGTGTAATAGTTGAAGAACCCATTCTCAAAGAAACACAGAAGGCATCTTTTGAACAAGATGTAGACGAGTTTATGAGAATCATCAAGAGGAGTGATTACAAAGTGGTGGATCAGCTTCACCAAACTCCCTCAAAAATCTCCATTCTATCCCTGCTGATGTGTTCCGAAGCTCACCGGAATGCATTACTAAAAGTCTTGCACGCAGCATATGTGCCGGAGGAGATCACCGTTAATCAGCTGGAGACCGTGGTAGCAAATGTCAATACCAGCCATGGATTGGGTTTCACCAATGCTGATTTAACGACTGAGGGTTGTAATCACAACAAGGCTTTACACATCACTCTTGAATGCAAGGGTGTTGTTCTATCACATGTACTGGTAGACACTGGGTCTTCACTCAATGTATTACCAAAGAAAGCCTTGGTGAAGCTGGAGTATGATGGCTTGGCATTGCGTCCAAGTAATTTGGTAGTGAGGGCGTTTGACGGCTCTAGGAGATCAGTGCTAGGAGAGATTGATCTACCTGTGATGATTGGCCCACAGACGTTTAAAATAACCTTCTATGTGATGGACATTCAGCCAGCCTACAGCTGTTTGTTGGGTAGACCTTGGATCCATGCCGCTGGCGCAGTTACGTCTACCCTTCACCAGAAGTTAAAATTCGAGTGGGAGGGCCAGATCATCACTATCTGCGGTGAAGAGGATATTTTTGTTAGCCATCTGGCTACGTACAAATACATTGAGATGGATGGGGAGATCCATGAGACCATGAGTCAGGGATTTGAAGCCCTAAACATTAATGAAGCATCTGCTGTACTTGGGACCTCCATGACATCTTACCAGCAAGCCAGGAAGGTTGTTGAAGAAGGGAATGCCCAAGGCTGGGGCAAGTTGCTGCCCGTGGAGAAGAAAGAGGACAGATTTGGGTTGGGTTACAAACCAACTCAACAAGATCAATCAGAGGCTGCTAAGAAGCCCAGTTTTGTTAGTGGGGGGATGCTTACCCCCGATGCGGTAAACAACTTGGAAGATGAGTCGGAAGATGAGCGCAACCTGGAGAGCTGGATACGTCCAAGGATCCCGGGGAGCCGTATCTCAAACTGGTCTTCCCAGGAAATCATAAGGGTTACTCCTGCAGAGTAATTATTATTTCCTGTATATTTTGAGCATGCATCAAGTCTTGCATCTTGCCCAAGATGACAAGACTCATTTTGTAATCGGGCCATCTTGTAATTTTGTGCAAACAGATCAATCAATGAATATCGGACATCTTTTGCAAATGAGTCTTTTTTCCTTTTCTGCTCACTGTTTTTCATTTTTCTTTTTGTACAAAAATAAAATGGCAATGTTTTCAAAATGATAAACTTCGTTTCACTTTTTCTAAACAAGATTAAAATCAATCACTAAAATGAACAATCTAAACCCTTGCAGAGAGTGCCTTCTAGACTGCACCGACAACAACACAGCTATGACTTCGTATGACTTTGACAATCCAATCAATCAAGCTGATGAAGGGGTTGAAGAAGATTATGAGCTTCCTGAAGAGCTAGCCAGGTTGTTAAGGCAATAGGAGAAGGTTATCACTCCACATCAGGAGGAGATTGAAACGATTAATCTTGGTACGGAAGAAGACGTGAAAGAGGTTAAGATCGGGGCCTGTTTGCAAGACTCAGTTAAAGAACGGTTGATTGACATGCTTCGGGAGTATGTGGATGTGTTTGCTTGCTCTTACCAGGATATGCCAGGGTTGGACACCGATATCGTCATGCACAAGCTGCCATTAAGAGAAGACTGCCCGCCAGTAAAACAGAAGCTGCGCCGTACTCGCCCGGATATGGCAATGAAGATAAAGGAGGAGGTACAAAAGCAATGGGACGCCGGATTCCTTGCTGTAACTAGCTATCCACCATGGGTTGCTAATATAGTACCTGTGCCTAAGAAAGACGGCAAAGTAAGAATGTGTGTTGACTACCGAGATCTGAACAGAGCCAGCCCGAAAGATGACTTCCCATTACCTCACATTGATGTATTGGTTGATAATACGGCTCAGTTCTCGGTGTTCTCCTTCATGGACGGATTTTCAGGATACAATCAGATCAAGATGTCACCTGAAGACATGGAGAAGACAACTTTCATCACACCCTGAGGCACATTCTGTTATAAAGTGATGCCATTCGGACTGAAGAATGCTGGTGCAACATATCAACGGGCTATGGTGACATTATTCCACGATATGATCCATAAAGAAATCGAGTGTTATGTGGATGACATGATTGCCAAGTCCCTCACAGAAGAGGACCACCTGGTAAATCTGCTGAAACTATTCGAGCGTCTGAGGAAGTACCAACTGATATTGAACCCCAACAAGTGTACATTCGGGGTGCGATCTGGTAAGCTGCTGGGCTTTATTGTAAGCGAGAAAGGGATTGAAGTTGACCCTGATAAAGTCAAAGCCATTCAAGAAATGCCTGCACCAAAGTCAGAAAAAGAAGTTTGAGGGTTTCTAGGTAGATTGAACTACATCTCAAGGTTCATATCTCACCTTACAGCAACCTGTGAACCCTTGTTCAAGCTGTTAAGAAAAGAACAGACGGTCAGGTGGAACGAAGACTGCCAAAGGGCTTTTAACAAGATCAAGAAGTACTTGCAAGAACCTCCGATCCTTATGCCTCCAGTTGAAGGAAGACCTCTGATAATGTACTTGACAGTATTAGAAGAGTCGATGGGGTATATACTGGGCCAGCATGACGAGTCTGGTCGAAAAGAGTATGCAATATACTACCTGAGCAAAAAGTTTACCGACTGTGAACAACGTTATTCACTGCTCGAGAAAACTTGTTGTGCTTTAGCGTGGGCTGCTCGCCGACTGAGACAGTATATGTTGACCCACACCACTTTGTTGATATCAAAAATGGACCCAGTTAAGTACATTTTCGAGAAGCCAGCACTTACCGGACGAGTTGCAAGATGGCAAATGATCCTCACAGAATATGACATCCAATACACATCTCAGAAAGCCATCAAGGGCAGTGTATTGTCGGACTATCTTGCTGAGCAACCTATTGATGATTACCAGCCCATGAGATTTGACTTCCCTGATGAGGACATCATGTTCATAAAAGCAAAAGATCATGAAGAGCCCGTTCACACTGAAGGGCCTGACCCGGAAGAAGAATGGACTATGATGTTTGATGGGGCTGTTAATATGAATGGTCGTGGTGTTGGTGCAGTACTCATTACACCTAAGGGAGTTCACATGCCTTTCTCGGCAAAGCTCACCTTTAACTGCACTAACAACGAAGCTGAATACGAAGCTTGCATTATGGGTCTTGAGGAAGCCATTGACCTCAGGATCAAAACATTGACTGTATTCGGAGATTCAGCTCTGGTAGTTAATCAAACCAACGGAAAATGGTACACCCACCAGGATCATCTGATACCTTACAGGGATTATACAAGGAGGTTGTTGACTTTCTTTACAACGGTCAAGCTTGAGTATATCCCTCGGGACGAGAATCAGTTTGCAGATGCTCTGGCTACCATTTCATCCATGATCAAGGTTCAAGCTTCCAACTTTGTGCCTCGAATTTCAGTGTCCAGACTTGACAGACCAGCATATGTATTTACAGCAGATGTTGTCAAAAGTGATAAGCCTTGGTTCCATGACATTAAGTGCTTCTTGGAGGATCAAACATACCCACCTGGGGCATCTTCCAATGATAAGAAGACTTTAATAAGGCTTGCTGGTAGCTTCTTTCTGAACACTGATGGTTCCCTGTACAAGAGAAACTTTGATATGGTACTCCTCAGATGCGTTGATAGAACAGAAGCAGACTTGTTGATGCACGAGGTGCACGAAGGATCCTTTGGTACCCATGCAGGAGGGCACGCCATGGCCAAGAAGTTGCTAAGATCAGGCTATTACTGGATCACAATGGATGCTGACTGTTGTGCCTATGCCAGAAAATGCCATAAATGCCAGATCTATGCGGATAAGGTGCATGTGCCTCCCAATCCTCTGAACGTGATGTCTTCACCCTGGCCCTTTGCCATGTGGGGCATTGACATGATTGGCAAGATTGAACCGACTGCTTCAAACGGCCACAGATTCATCCTGGTTGCCATTGACTATTTTACCAAGTGGGTTGAAGCAGCTTCCTATGCAAATGTTACAAGGCAAGTGGTAGCCCAATTTCTGAAGAGAGATATCATCTGTCGATACGGAGTTCCCGAGCGAATCATTACCGACAATGGTTCTAACTTGAACAACAAAATGATGGCAGAACTATGCCGGGACTTCAAGATCCAACACCACAATTCTTCTCCTTACAGGCCAAAGATGAATGGCGCTGTTGAGGCAGCTAATAAGAATATCAAGAAGATTGTGCAGAAGATGGTAGTCACATACAAAGACTGGCATGAGATGCTACCGTTTGCCTTGCATGGGTACCGCACATCAATCAGGACGTCCACTGGAGCAACACCGTATCAACTTGTGTATGGTATGGAAGCAGTCCTACCTGTTGAAGTTGAATTACCCTCCCTACGGGTACTGATGGATGTTAAGCTAAACGAAGCAGAATGGGTCCGATCCCGATACGAACAACTGAGTCTGATTGAAGAGAAAAGATTGGCTGCAATCTGTCATGGGCAGTTGTATCAGAAAATAATGAAGAAAGCCTTCGATCAGAAATTCAGGCTCCGGGAATACCAAGTAGGAGATCTTGTGCTGAAAAGACTCCTCCCTCCTCATACGGACCACAGGGGCAAATGGACTCCAAACTATGAAGGACCATTCGTGGTAAAGAAAGTTTTCTCTGGTGGAGCACTGATGCTCAGCACCATGGATGGTGAAGATTTCCCGTCCCCTGTGAATTCAGATGCAGTTAAAAAATACTTCGCATAAAATGACCCGCTGGACATAAAAACAGAATGAAAGTCCAGGCAAAAATAGGGCATCCCGGCGAGTCAAAAACAGAATAAAAGACTCGGGCAAAAATGAGGGAAAATAAACAAAAGATGTACACCCGCTGAGTTGAAAAGCCGCATTGGACAACTCAGGAAAAAATGGGTATCCCGATGGATTGAAAACCCGAAAGGGCGATCCAGGCAAAATAAGGGAATAAGCGAACAACTGCATTCTGAATTTGTCTGTATCACTTACAACTTGATAAGCTTCGAAAGGATCAAGCTTCTGTCAGAATCAGCCTTCTTCAGAAAGCAAAGACGAGAAGAGCGTCAAATGTCATACGAGTCATAGCAAAAGGGAAGCTCCTTGAAGCGTCGTCAACATTGCCAACATTTTTGTTTTCCAATTTGTAACAATCCCCTCATTTTAGGGGATATGTTTATTTGACTGTATCTTGCCAATTCAGGGCATACGAATTAATAAAATCAGATTTTCAGTCATGTCTCGTCTCATACATTTTATTTTTGTTTTGCAAAATGTCCGATGTCTTCAAGATACTGTTTGCATAAATACAGATGCTTCTAAAGAATACATGCTCGCAGGAAATATGTTTACCCCCGGGAGTGTCTAAACTCCTATGATGGAACCCGGTAAGGGATACCTCGGGATTACTTGTACGTTCCTATCTTTGCAGGATTGCAGGTATTCAAAACACAACATGGGGCATGTAAACTCCATCCCAGCAAGCTGGCAAATCAACACTCACTCAGTCTTAGCACCCAAAGTACTTTCTCCCCTGCTGAGTTGCCACTTGTTATTTCTCCCCAGCCGAGTTGCCGTTCTTTCTTCCTCCTCAGCCGAGTACAAAAGCCAGAAAACCATCTCCCCCACAGAGCTTCAGCCTTTATCCAGAAGCGCGACGCTTGAAGGAATCACAACAGAATGACGGAAGCTTCTACAAACCCCAGTTGGGTCCCTTATTACCAGGATGGGTCTATCAGTGACCTGTTCCCCCAAGCAGATATATCTTGTCAGATCTACCAATGATCTTATCCCCAGCTGGGATGTCCACTTCAAACAGATCAACCAGAGATCTCCACGGCATCGGGATCCGAATCCCGGATCGGTATCTTTTGCATAATCATAGCATTCGCATCATATTCACCCCACAAAGCGTAGCATTCCGTCTAATATGGAGCATTACGGCAAAAATCAAACATGTTGCATAATCATAAGTCGTGGTCTGAATCGAACACTTGTGACAATCCATCAACAATATACAGAATGCTCCCCAGATTCCCCATCAAAGAGCTGAAGCAGTTGCCTTACACTCGCAAACATCAATGCATACTCTTTGTGGCACCCGTCCGTGTCACATCCCCAACAGAAAGCCAAAGCGCCCCCTTTGCACTCACAGATATATATAACTTTCTTGACACCCGTCCGTGTCACCATTCCCAGTATATTTACTCAAACACTTTGTAAAGCATATACTTGTATATAACCCTCTTGACACTCGTCCGTGTCACTCTCCCCAGCAGTTTAAACACTCAACTATACACCACTCATACCTATTACTCTTGTTTTCACTCATATACAGATACTCGTTTGTACCTTGTACATATCACTCAAATCCCCTCAGATCCGACACTCGTCCGTGTTCTTTGTTAACCAGTTGGTACTCGTCCGTACCATCATCTCAGAACATGCGTCAAGCGTTTGTTTCTACCCGATACTCGTCCGTATCATAGTCTTAAGGATGCTCGTCCGCATCTTTAATCCATACACTGTGTCAAACACTCTTGTCTTCTTGAGTTTAGACACTCGTCTGTGTTTACTTTCCCCCAGAAGAGTCCCCTCAGAATCAACACTCGTCCGTGTTCCTTATTAGCCAGTTGATACTCGTCCGTATCATCGTCTCTGAACACGTGTCAGTACTTGTTTCTACCCGATACTCGCCCGTATCGTAGTCTTAGGGATGCTCGTCCGCATCTTTAATCTATACACAACGTCAAAACACTCATACCTTTTATTTCTTGGATGTAAACACTCGTCCGTGTTTACTATTCCCCAGTAGATAGCAAAGCAATTTCTTCTTATCTGACATTCGTCCTATGTCATGATAAACCCTGAGAGCAGCCGTACCCTGCTAGGTGATCGTCCTTCACCTCTTGATGATCGTCCTTCATCATGTTATCCGATGGCCGTCCCCATCGTTGATCTTTTTATCTGACATTCGTCCTATGTCACGATAAACCTTGAGAGCAGCCGTCCCCTGCTAGGTGATCGTCCTTCACCTCTTGATGATCGTCCTTCATCATGCTCGTCCGATGGCCGTCCCCATCGTTGACCTTTTATCCGGCATTCGTCCTATGTCGCGATACTTTCGACAGCCGTACCCTGCCAGGTGATCGTCCTTCACCTTAGATGACCGTCCCTCATCTTATCTCCAACTGAGCAGCCGTCCCCTGCTAGGTGATCGTCCTTCACCTTTGATGACCGTCCCTCATCGTTATTTCATTTATTCTTTAACTCGATGACCGTCCCCGTCGTGGTCCCTTTTCCTTTCCCTGATGATCGTCCTTCATCAGTTTAGCCCGATGGCCGTCCCCATCGTTGTTTACATTACTTTATGAACCTGATGACCGTACCTCATCATTTACTTTTACATATTCCCCAGAGAATCTTACAGCTTTACTTGATGGCCGTCCCCATCGTAATCTCTTATATCCTCAGCATGTCGGCCGTCCCCGTCATTGCTTTATTTCACACATCCTCCCCAGCATGTCGGCCGTCCCCGTCCTTGCTCTTTCCCCAACAATCGTCCTCTGCTCGACGATCGTCCTCCATCGCCCGCACTTTATATTATACTTTACTTTCCTTTACAATTTATATCCCTTTTCTTCTTCATTCTGTGAGTGCAAATTTTGGACTGTCTTTGGTATTCAACCACAAGTTATCTTGTTTGCCTGATAAGCCGTCGCTTACACCCTGCACAGCTAACTCATGGTTGAATAGGGGCAGCTGTAAACACCCCAAATTTGCCCTCACCCATTCACACCATGGCTTGTGATCTCCTCATATGCATAAACTCAATCATAGCATCTCATATCACATTGTTGATTCACTACATTGATTCTAAGTCATCTGCATCTAGGGTTTGTGATCTGAGCAAATCAAGAGCTTCTTGAGCCACTCCAAAGGTCATCAATCACTTCAAAGGGGTCCATGTATGCTCAAGCATCATATTATATCCTCTCAAAGTCAATAATGTCAAAAAAATCACAAGAACTGAGAATGGTATGGAAGCAGAGCCAGGTTTGACTGCACAGTTGACCTAGAATTAGGGTTTTGGTTTCAGAGGCCATAACTCCAATTTTTTTGGTCATTCTTGTTTCTATTGGTCTCTATATGGTATAGGGATCATGCATATCAATTTTCATGAAGAAATTCCATGGGGAAGTCATCTGATCAAGAGTTGACTTTTCAAGCAAGTCAGTGCAAAATCAGGGCATCTGAGGCCCCCAGTGACCCAACCAAAGGGTGTTCATCATCATTTTGATTGTGTATGATCTTTATTTGATCATAGAAGATGTTGGAAGTTCACAAAATTGGAGAATTTCAAGTCTTTTGCAAAGTTGACTTTTTGGGAAAGTTGACTTTTAATGAAAATTGCCATTTTGGGAAACTTTTTCAACCCTTGCTTTTTGATTCAAAAATGCTTCAAATGGAAAAACTTTGGTCATGAAAGTTGTAGAATGGATCATTCCCTTTTCAAAAAGTACAAGAACATGACCTAATTCATTTTGGATCAAAAGTTATGGCTTATCAAAGTTGGCAAAAATCACAAAATTTGAAGTTTTCTACCAAAGAGGTATTTTGCAAAATGCTATGATCAAGTGTTCTAAAGGCCTCAAATGTGTACAATTTCTTCACAACATGATCACATGACCTCTAAAATTCAGAATGGGCCAAGAAACTTTGCATTTTGATGCCTTGAATCACAAGAATTTCCAAAGGGGCCAAATCTTGTGAAATTTGCAAAACACTACACAAGCCATAAACGACTTGCTGAATCATCTCATAAACAATTCCATGGACCTCCTTAAACTCAGCTGAGCAAGGACAAGCCAATGAGCTAGCTACACCATTGCCCATACCTCAAGTACACAACTTTTGACTTTTTGGCAAGAACACCCATACCAATCCCACAGTGACACAACAACTCTCTGCCCAATCCAGATCTTACAAACACACTCCAAGGCTTCATTTTCATGAGACACTTCATGCTGAAACAGACCCCAAGCCCTAGTTCCAAGTTTATGCTCCATTTGCAAAACTCTTCGAAACTCATCACACAAGCCTCAAACACACAAACCAACTTCACAAACAATCTCAATATGCTTCACTGATCACAAAGCACCCATCACCATAGCTTGAAACCCTCAGAAACCAAAATACGATTTTTGCCCCTCTTTGAGCAGAACTTCAGCCATCTTTCAAACCAACCATTACAAACTTCAAACAAGCCTTGAAAGCTTCTCAGGAGGTCCAGGGGAGTTGATTGCAAGCAAGAAGCTGACCAGAAAGTCCCTGATTTGAAAGCTTTGATTCAGGTAGCCATGGAAATTCATTTTTCCAGACTCTCTTTTCTTGTTTCTAAAATGATCTATATGCTTCCCTGAGTTCACTGAACTTTTTATTTTTGAAAATGATTGAGTATTGAGTGTGTATTGCATCTCTGAAAGTTTTGCCATTTTTGTATTTTTGTTTCGAATCATGGTTTTGGGCAAGAAGAAATGAGTTATGAGGCTATATTCAGGTTCAGGGAGGTGAAGAGAGTTGATTTGGAGCTTTAGAGCTCCAGAAATAACCTAGAGGTGAGGTTTTGGTTTTGCTCAGGGGAGGTGTGGCCGGAGAAGACGACCGGAAGTCTTTTCCGGCCACCTGAAGTTAATTAGGGCTAATCAGAGTCATTAAATGGAGTTTGAATCTGGAGCGTAGGATGAGTTGACTAGGGCTGACTGGCGCGCGAACGAGTGGTCCAGATTTCACACTTAACCCTAATCCTGTTTTATTAATTTAATTAATTAAGATTAACTTAAATCCAGCCAGTTTGAATTCCAGCCTTTGGATCTGGCACCAGTCAACTCCCGCGCGTATCATTTGAATCCAGGCCACTGGATCAGCATACTTGTCATTTAATTCATTTTATTTTCCTTTTTATTTCATTTGATTTCTACATTTTATTAAAAATAGTAAAAATCATTTAAAAATTCTGAAAATTTTTATATAAGCTTTTATTAATTTTCAGAAACCAAAAACATTTTTATATTTATTTTTTGCATTAAAAAATATTTTTAAATCATTTAAAAGTTTATTTTTAATTAATTAATGGGAATTAATTAATTAAAAATACTTTTAGGTATTTAAAAATTACCAAAAAATTCATGAAACCTTTAAAATCATTTAGAAACATTGTCCAACCTTCAAACCAAATTTCTTTTTTGATCTTGATGTATTTTGACAATTTTCCATGGAATTAATCTCATTTTTAGGCATTATTTTGATCCAATCTTCAAAAATTCATTTCTGCCTAGCCTTCAAGAGTTGGACTTTGATTCTTTTTGCATTGCATCTTGCATATCATGAAGTTTATAGGATTAAATTGGCATGATTTGATCTTGCATTTTCAATTTGTTTGGCATTTTTCTTGACAAGGTACCATAAAACCCTAGCAATCTTAGAAAATTCATAACCCTCATTAGGTTAAGAGTTGGAACCCCTCCTTTGGGCAGTGAGTTTGCATAGGTTTAGGGTTCCTTTGAGTGCATTTTCAATTTTTTATCTTGATGTTTGCTTCTGGTTTTGGTTTTTGTTTTGTGCATTGATCATAAACCCTAATTTGGGCTTTCATTTGCATCCATCCTCCATTTGCTTGCATACCATGACTTGCCATGACATTGGGTGCATCCATTTGATTCATTAGACATCTTAATACATATTAGAATCATGTTTGATCATTGCATCTTTCATTTTCCATGTTGTATGTCATTTGCATTTCATAACTTTTCATGTATGTTCATGGTTCTAAGCATGCTTCTCTTGCATCCATATGTTTGTATGATCATTCTCATGCTTTGTCTCATGTTTGCATCACCTCATAGAATCATTAACATCACACACATGCTTCTGATTTTGGTTTGCATCATTCCATTTCATCTCATTTTGCATTGCATTGCATTCCTTTCACTAACTTTTCAGGTGGTAAGTAACTTTGGGAAGTGAATTTGCCTTCACTTCTCACCATCTCTTTTCATCCCTCTTATGCATCATTGCTGCATTTTGTCTTGTGCTTGAAATTGAGCTTGCTCTTTCTTCTTCATCTCACCTTCTTTCTTCAAGTGACTTGTCTCCTTAAATGAAGCAAGTTACTTTGCTTCTCTTTGCTCCTTTCATCTGCTTCCTGGTGGTTCTTCTGGAGATCTTTCTTGAAAACCTCACAAACCTTAGGAACAACCAAGCATGACAATGATTAGGGTTTTGATTAGTCCCCCACTTAGTTTTTACCTTTGTGTCTCATTGAGTCTTCTCATCTCATAATCAGGGACTAAACCCTAAAGGCTTTAAGGCTTTGTGATTAAGCTTATGCCTGCATCCTTCTATTAGGATGGAGTGTATAACTTTAATCCTAAGTGTTAAACCCTTAATGTGTTTAAATCCTTTAATCAACCCACTTAATAACCATCAAGACATCAAGCTTGTAACTTGGGCCTTGCATTAGGGTTCTAATTCTTCCTTAATTGGTTAAGAAGGACTAACCCTAGTGTTAATGGACAAGTCCCCCTCAAGTTGTCTTACAAACCCTAAAACTCACTTCATCATCTTATCATTAAATAAAATCCACTTAACAAAGGCTTTGTTTTGTCATGGGTTTAATCCCTAATCATGGATTAAGTTGAGGAGCTTTCCTCAGCTTAAACATTCTCATCTATTATCCTTCTATTAGGATGGTGTAATGAGTCTGTTTAATCCCTGATTATGGCTTAACCTCATTACTCAACACTAAACAAAAACACCAAAAACATCTAAATAATCACAAGTAGGTTAATGATCTTAATCCTACATCATGGTAATTAAGTGTGAGAATCTGACTTCACACTTAAGGCATTCTCATTACCCCTAATCAGAGGGAAGATGTGATGAGTTTACTAACCCGTTGGTTTAGGCTTAAGCTCATTAACTTATAACAAACTTTCAAAAGCAATAAAAGACTGAAAACACCTCAAAAACAAACAATAATCGTCTCCTCCGGGATTCTTTTCTCATCATCTTCACTCATAAACGAGAACTTGCTTCTTCCGTCTAATGCAAGACAGTTTGCACCTGAGCCAGACAGGTCATACACTTGAGCATAGACAAGTAAGCAGTTCATCAGTCAATTCATCCTTCAGTCTCTTTGGGTCGAACTACGGTGTTCTGACTTCCTCATTGCACAAGAGGATACATAGGCATAACTTAACAGTTATCGAACAAAAGTCTCTGTATATTCCCCCTCTTTCAGTATCATTCTTTTAGCCTCATGATCTTGAGCACTTTATCCCAGTTCTTACACTGACACTGTATATTTATACACTTCGCCTTTCTTTTACACTGACACCTATACATCCTTTTCCAGCTCTTTATACACAAATTGCACTGACACTACCCCTTTAAAACACAAATCTTTTAGGCGTGGATCCCGTCGAGTACGGCGGACAATCTGGGTGCTAATACCTTCCCAGGTTGTAACCAACCCCCTTTCTCAGTCTCTCTGGTTCGCAACCGTCTTATCCATATCTTTCCAGGTTTATGCAACATTACCTTTCCTCCGGGATAAAAATGCCTAGCTGGCGACTCTTTCTTTCCCTTGAGTTCACTCCTGTGTGTTCTCATATCTCCTTTCGCCGACCGTTCGCGTCTGTACCTTTATCTGGGTTAATTTCGCCATTTTATCGGGAGCGACAATGGGCAAGATTTCTGATTACGGTGCCAGCTCCAGCAACACAAAGAAACCATTCTCCGGACCCCGAAGGACAGGAGAGACTAATTCAATGCATATTGGCAGTGGTAGGCCTCAGTATTTGCAAAGGTCAGTGGCTGCTGTCACCATTCCTACTCCAGCACCTCAGCAACATCGGTTCCCACAACAGCAATAGAGACCTTACAACAACAATAATCAACAACATCGTCCATTTCAACAAAGGACTTCTCAGATCAACATGGTAATCGATCCCATTCTGATGCCCTATGCATTGTTACTCCCACAACTGTTGAAACTCAACTTGATTGAACTAAGAACTTTGGCTCCACCAGATCCTCTAAACCTTCCAAGAAATTATGATGTCAACGCAAGATGCGCCTTCCACTCAAATGCTCCCGGCCATGCCATAGAAAAGTGCAGGGCCCTGCATATGAAGGTCCAAGACCTGATTGATTCCAAAGCTGTAAACTTCGCACCTCCTCCGAGTGTCACCAAAAATCAAATACCTAACCACGGTGGGCCAAGGATTAATGCTATCGAGGAAGACCAACTAGCAATCCTGATTGATGATATTGCAAGTGTTCGAACACCTCTGGCCGAGGTGAAAGCTCAGATTTTAAAATGCCAAGTGTTTCCAGGTTGTGAGGCCTACTGCGAAGCTTGTAAGGGTACTACTAATGGCTGTGCAAGTTTGAAGAATGGTATCAACAGTCTGATTAAGGAAGGCATCCTGCAGATAACATCAACAGTTCAAGCTTCTACAACTGCAACAAAAATCACTTCTACAAATACAGCAAAAATCATTTCAACGGAATCGGCTACAACAACAACAAACACTAGCAGTGATATTTCAATAGTTACTATCTACTACGACCCGACAACGGTCCCTGTTCCAGAATCTCACAACAACAGCTTCTAGCAACATTATCATCAACAACATCCCAACAACACTCTCTCATTAGTTTGTAAGCTTCCTGCATTTGTGCCACCTTCAGTCAGACCCCCTGTTACTATATACTACGATCTGCAGACAATCTTGACTCCTTCTTCTGCTACAATTAGTCTGGTGACTATCACGGTGCCTGGACCATTTCCTTATGATAGCTGTAAACACCCCAAATTTGCCCTCACTAAGTTCACACCATGGCTTGTGATCTTTCATATTTGCATTAGTTCAATCATATCATATCATGTTGCATTTTTGCTTCACTGCATTGGTTCAAGTTCATCTGCATCTAGGGTTTGTGATTTGAGCAATCCAAGATACTTCTGTGCCACTCCAAAGGTCATCAATCATCTCAAGAGGTTCCATGTATGTTCAATCATCATATTTTATCTTCCAAAGATCAAGGAAGTCAAAGAATCACAAGAACTGACAAAGCATGGAAGCAGAGCTAGGGTTTAACTGCACAGATGACTTAAAATTAGGGTTTTGGTTTCAGAGGCCATAACTCCAAAACATTTGGTCATTATTGTTTCTATTGATCTCAATATGTTATAAGGATCATGTGTACCAAGTTTGATGAAGAAATTCATTGTGGAAGTCATCTGTTCACTGGGTAACTTCTTGAGCAAGTCAGAGCAAAATCAGGGCATCTGAGGCCCCCACCCATGGAACCAAAGTGGATTTTTCATCAAATTAAAGTTATATGATCTTTATTTGATCATTGAAGTGCTTAGAAGTTCACAAAATTGAAGAATAATGAGCTAAACCAAAAGATGCCAAAAATGGAAATGACTTGTAATGTAAACTTTCCATTTTGGGAAAGTTTTTCAACCTCCTCTTTCTCAACCAAAAATGCTTCAAATGAAAAATTGTTGGTAATGAAAGTTGTAGATTGGATCATTCCCTTTTCAAAAAGTACAAGAACAAGATCTAATTCATTTTGGAACTCAAGTTATGGCTTGTCAAAGTTGGCAAAAATCACATAAATTTCAAGAATGCACAAAGAGGGATTCTTTGCAAAACCACTTGCCAAGACTTTTTGTAACTTCAAATACACTTCAATACAAATTAACACCATAGTGCATTGCTTCTAGGTCAGAATTGCCCAAGGGATTGCAAGATCACATGCCTTGAACATCAAGATTCCACAAAAGGGCCAAACTTTGTCAAAATTGCAAAACACCCCATAACTTATTTCCCACATGCTGAATTGCCTCAAAGTGAATTCCATGGACCTCCTTGATCCTTGCTGAACCAGACACCCCATTGTACCACCTCTGAACCAGCCCATACCTCAAGGACAAGAACTTTTGACTTTTTTGCAAGAAGGTCATACCAATCACAATAGGGCACAACCACTCCACAGACCTATCATAAGTTGATATGTGGATCAAACCCAAGCCATAACACACAAGAACACAACCTGAAACCTCAGCATTCGCAAGTTACCAAAAACTCTCCCTCTTGCAAAAGCTTTCGAATCTCCCAACTCAGCCACTCAATCTTCAAACAAACACCACCATTCATCTCGAAATCATTCACTGACCCAAAACCACTCATCAAAACAGCCAAGAACACACTACAAGCCAGATACGATTTTCTGACCAGTGGAGTACAAACTCACAAACCAGCCTTCCTCAAAGCTCTCCAAGCATCAAAGCTTCTTCAGGGAGGTCATTGGAGGCATTTTGCACCAAGGAAGCAGCCAGAAAGCTCAAGGGTTGAAAGCTCCATCTCAGGTAGCCATTCAAATTAATTTTTCCAGAACCTTTATTTTATGTTACTAAATGATTAAGCATGTTTCACTGATCACACTGAACTTGGAATTATTGAAAATGATGAAGAAATGAGAATGTATTGCTTGTTTGAAATTTTTGCCGTATTTGTTGTTTTCTTCGAATCATGAGATTGAGTGAAAAGAAATGAGGTTTGAGGTTGGATTTAGGTTCAGGGGAGGGAGATGAGTGAATCTGGAGCTTTAGAGCTCTAGAGAGTGCCTAGGGAAGAAGTTGAGAATTTTCAGGTGAGGGTCTGGCCGGAGAAGATGACCGGAGGTCTTCTCCGGCCACCTGAGAGTAATTAGTGACTTAATTAGGGTTAGGGCAAACTTTGAACGTGGACCCTTTGATCTGTTTTCCCGCGTGTGTTTGGGTTGCTAGGATCTTCCTATTAATTGTTAAACTGGATTAATTAATTAATTAATTGAGTTTAATGAAATTTGAATTCTGTCTGTTAGATAGCGTGCTAGGTCAATCCTTTTAAACCCAGAATCAATCCAGGCCATCCATTCTGCATACTTCTCATTTATTTTATTTTAATTTCATTTTTCTCATTTAATTTTGTACCATTTATTTAAAATAGTTAAAAAATTCCAAAAATATTTTTATTCTGCATTTTTATTCCAAATAATTTTCTTAATCCAAAAATATTTTTATTTTAATTTTTCACATTAAAAAATCATTTTTAAAACATTTAAAGGTTCATTTTAATTAATTAATGAAAATTAATTAATTAAAATATCATTTAGGTTTCTAAAAAATCCCAAAAAATTCATATTGCATCTTTAAACATTTAGAGACATTGTCATACCATCCATACAAATTTATTTTTAGTTTTGAACCATTTTTGACAATTTTCTTGAATTTAGGGTTCATAAAATTCACATTTTAGAACCCTAACTTCAAGAATTATTTTCTTCCTAACCATGAAGGGTATGACATTGATTCTTTTTGCATTGTTCTTCATTTGAGATGTAGTTTCTAACATAATTTTGTCATGAATTTCTTCTGCCTTTTTGAATTGATTGGCATTTTTCCCTTTAGGTACCTTAAAACCCTATATAACTTAGAAAACTCATAAGTCCCTTAGGGTTAAGAGTTAGGTCTCCTCCTTTGGGGTATGAAATCATATGGGGTTAGGGTTCTTTTGATTGCATTTTCAATTTTTTATTTTGTCATTTGCTTCTGTTTTTGAGTTTTGCATCTCATGTTGCATGAAAACCCTAATTTTTCATCTTCCTTTGCATACATCTTGCATAAGCATTCATATAAGAACTTGCCATGACATTCCTCGCATCCACATGACTTCTAAGATATCTTAGGACACATTAGAATCATGTTTGATCATTGCATCATCCATTTGCCATGTTATGCATTCATTTCATTTCATGTGCATTCATGAACTTTCATGCTCCTTTCATGCTTCATTTGCATCCTCATTACTTGTATGATCATTCACATCTCTTGACATACATTTGTACCATCTATTAGAATCATTTGCATCATGAATATGCTTCTGGTTTTGGTTTTCCTCCTTGCATTCATTTCATTTTCATTTCATTTCATTTCCTTTTACTAACTTTTCAGGTGGTAAGTTACTTTGAGAAGTGAATTTGCCTTCACTTCTCACAATCTTTTCTCATCTCTCTTATGCATTCATTGATGAATTTTGTATTTGTATTAGAGTGAGCTTGCTCATTCATGTTCCTTCTTCACCTTCTTTCTTCAAGCAACTTATCTTCTTAAGTGAAGTAAGTTGACTTGTTTCTTCTGTTTCTCCTCCTTTCATCTGCTTCTTCCTTGGTGGCTCTTTTTGAAGATCTCTTGCAAGCCTCATAAACCCTAGGAATACCCAAACATGATAATAATTAGGGTTTGTGTCATCTGTTGTGTCTTCTCTTCTCATCTCATAATCAGAGACTAAACCATTAAAGTTTTAAGACTTTGTGATTAGGGTTATGCCTGCATCCTTCTCTTAGGATGGAGTGTATAACTTTAATCCTAAGTGTTAAACCCTTAATTTGTTTAAACCTCTTAATCAATCCATCTTAATAATCACTAAGATATTAACTTGTAACTTTGGCCTTGCATTAGGGTTCTAATTCTTCCTTAATTGGTTAAGAAGGACTAACCCTAGTGTTAATGGACAAGTCCCCCTCAAGTTGTCTTACAAACCATAAAATTCACTTTTTAACCTCACCATTAACTAAAATCCACTCTAATAAAGGCTTGTTTTGTCATGAGGTTAATCCCTAATCATGGATTAAGTTGAGGAGCCTTCCTCAGTTTAAATGTTCTCATCTATTACCCTTCTATTAGGATGGTGTAATGGGTCCATTAAATCCCTAATTATGGCTTAAACTCATTACTTAACACTAAACAAAAACTCCAAAAATATCTAAATAAACACAAGTAGGTTAATGATCTTAATCCTACATCATGGTGATTAAAGTGTGAGGTATTTACTTCATACTTAAGGTATTCTCATTACCCCTAATCAGAGGGAAGATGTGATGAGTTTACTAACCCTTGGTTTAGGCTTAAGCTCATTTTATTATGACAAACTCCAAAAACAATAAAAGATTAAAAATACCAAAAACGAACAATAATCGTCTCCTCCGGGATTCTTTTCTCATCTCATTCACTCATAATCGAGAACTCGCTTCTTCCGTCTAATGCAAGACAGTTAGCACCTGAGCTAGACAGGTCATACACTTGAGCATAGACAAGTAAGCAGTTCACAAGTCGTTTTATCTTTCAGTCTCTTTGAGTCGAACTACAGTGTTCTGACTTCCTCATTGCACGAGAGGATACGTAGGCATAACTTAACAGTTATCGAACAAAAAGTCTCGTTATATTCCCCCTCCTCCAGCATTACTCTTTTAAGCCTCATTGTCTTGAGCATTACACTCTTTCCTTACACTGACACTCCTTTTCTTCACTTTACACTTCTTTTGCACTGACACTTGTATCCTTTTCCAGCTTTTGCACACAAAATAGCACTGACACCACCCCTTTAAACACAAATATTTCAAGCGTGGATCCCGTCGAGTACGACAGACAATCTGGGTGCTAATACCTTCCCAGGTTGTAACCAACCCCCTTTCTCAGTTTCTCTGGTCCGCGACCGTCTTGTTCATATCTTTTCCTAGGTTTATGCAGCATTACCTTTCATTCGGGATAAAAATGCCTAGCTGGCGACTCTTTTCAGTTCATCCTCATGTTCTCTCCTTTCAACGACCGTTCGCGTCTGTACCCCTTCTGGCCAAGTGTCATTTGGTGGGAGCGACAGCTTGGTGACTCTGTTGGGGACCCTTATACTGCAACCAGGGCTTCTAGTTCTTTTTGTGGGTTCCTCCTAGCGCTTGTTTGATTTGTGTTTACTGGGGTGTTATGTGCTAATTATATTTATTTATTTACTTTATTTATTGCTTTATGTACAGTCTTATTTACTACTTTCTTTACAGTTTTTATACATCATACTGTCATTATCATTGCTGGATCTGGATTCTGTTTTGGTGGTTGGGGTTTCACTGAGTGATTAAGGTCCTATACCTGGGACCTGAGTGACACCTAGGCTAGAGTGGTTCATATTCTTTCCCATTCCATTTCGGTCTGGTGCGGGAATATGAAACACGGTTCAGATGTGGGTTTCTTCTTGAGAACTTTGTGCTACAGATTTCCTGTAGTGCTAGGGCTATCTGGGAAGCCTGCTAAGTCTGGATGACCTTTATTTTGACCTTCAGAATCTGGGGTGAATTAGAGGAGGATCTTTTATGGTTATTGTAAACATTGTACCTCCGGGTTAGAAGTGTTTACACTTCTCATAACTGATCCAAGTCTGAGGATCTTTGTTCTAGAACATTACATGTGAGGGGGTTGGGTTGCTTACAGGTTTGCAGGAACCCTTGGCCACATCATACCCTGTTACTGTGTTGTTTAAGTATACCTCACTTTGGACAGTTCTTGTGATTAACCCTGGACATGTGACTCTTTATTTGAGTCCCCCACCCTGGTTACTGGATTTCTGAACCTCCATCCGGACCTTTGAACATACATGGACCTTATACCAAGACAGATAATCAGATCCAGCTCTAGATCACAAACCCTTGCATATCATTTGCATATATCATCATTGCATCATTTAACATTTGTTTATTTGTTTTTCAGGGTATCCATCATATTATATTTGGTTTGGTTTTGACCCCTTCTATTGCTTAGACCTCTGCTTCAGTTATCTTCTTCAGCGTTTGCTTCAGCTATCACCTTTAGTCTGTCAGAGACTCACCTGCATCAGTCTATCAGAGACTTACCTCCATCATTCCAGACTGTGATCTTCATCAGTATTTGACTTCAGTCTCTTCAGCACTCATGGTTGTTCCCAGGAAGAGCAACATATCTTATCACTTCTTTGAGCCCATCTTGACTGGCATCAGGCAGGTCCAGTCACTCATCACACCTGACCATATCTCACTGTTTAGAGAGAACTATGGGGGTATTTTAGACTTGGTCATGGATCTTGATTCTTCTCAGAGAAGCATGATCCACACATGCTTGCAGTTCTATGACCCTCCACTCAGATGCTTCACCTTTCCAGACTTTCAGATAGGGCCTCTATTGGAAGAGTTTTCTTTGTTGATTGGAGTGCCTATCAGAGAAGGGATCCCATTTAACCCAGAGATGACTACTCCCAGAAGTGAAGAGATAGCAAGGGCATTTCACTTGGAGCCTGCCCTTATTGAGCAAAATATGACAACAAAAGCTGGGATTCCTGGTTTACATCTATACTTCTTGATTTCTCAAGCCATCCTGAAGGCTGCAGTGGGAGAATGGAGGGCAGTCTGTGCACTTTTAGCCCTCAGCATATATGGGCCTATATTGTTTGCAGATGAGCCTAAATTTGTAAGTAAGAATGCCATCCACTTGTTCCTGCTGAGGAACCCAATGCCTACATTGCTAGGAGAGTTTTACTACTCCATCCATCAGAGAAATGAAAAACAAAGGGGGAAGTTGGTCAGATGCTGTGCTCACTTGTTCTACTCTTGGCTACTCAGACACCTGCCTAAATCAGATGCTTTCTTGAACCCACACCAGCAGAAGAATTGGGCCAAGAGGTTCATTGCCTTAACATCAGATGATATCAGATGGTGCACTCAGAGCACCAAAGGCAAAGATATTATTACCAGCTGTGGGAAGTACCCTAATGTGCCTCTGATAGGAGTAAAAGGCTGCATCAACTACAACCCTTTGATGTTTAAGAGGCAATTGGGATATGCCTTGGTTCACCCTCCCAGAGGACAGGATTTAGCTGAGACCCTATACTGTGAAGTGCAACCTAATTCAGCTGTTGTCAGGCAAGCTGCCTGGGCTTGGGACAACATCCAGACCAAAGGGACAACCATTTGTAACAATGTTGCTTCAGCCCAGTATTCTGACTGGTCCCGTACTAGAGCTCAGATTACCAGGATGCCTTTCACCTTGGAAGACACACCTGGATTATCTACAGTACAACCTGCAGCAACTGTTAGCCTGGAGGAATTTGAAAAGCTGAAAGAGAGGAATAATCAGCTATCTGAGGCCTTGAAGAAGACTCTTTGGGAAAGAAATGACGGTCGTTTGGACATTGAAAGATTGGAAAGACTCAAGACTGAGCATCTGACCAAGATTGAGAGAACATATGACTACATAAGGAAAGCAAGAGCCGGGGAAAAGATATTGAAGAATGTCTGCAAAGAGGCCAAGATTCAAAAAGCTAGGACTGAGCATTACCTGGAAGAGAGCCAGGCTAGGTGGATCAGGATCACCGAAGCCCGTACACAAGAAGACCAGAGGATTCAGGCCAAGATTGAGCAGCTGGAAGCCAATGAGAAGAAACAGCAGGAAGCTCTGTTGGCAGCTCAGAAAGAGATATCAGAGTTAAAACTCCGGGCGGGGTTAAAGAGATCAAAGGATCAGGATAGGCATAAGAAGTTGACTAATGCCATTGCTACCAGGAACCACCTCATTAGGACCATTACAGAGCACCCAGCTGGTCCAGTGACTGAGGCACTCCTGAAGGAAGTCAGGGAAGATTACTTTAGATTGGATGTCTGATTCCTTTTGCTTGTATTTCTCTCATTTTGATGTACTTTTCCTTTTTGTTGTATTTTTGAGCCACCACGGGCATGTATTGTAAAACAGACTATGTATTTTCATCATTTGTAATATATCAATTTGTTTTATTTTGGTGGGCTTTCTCTCAACATCATCAAGCATTTCCTCGAGGTCTGGAAAGGTCAAAACCAAGAACCAAACCGGATACCTTGGAAAACAAATAAGCATACTGCATTGCATACTAACATTTTCTTTGTTTTGTAGGTTTTTGTTTAGTTTTTTATTTCTCACTTTGTTGTGCTCTCAGGAAACATTGCTCGTCGCAGAGTGTTCCCTGTCAACCGTACACACCGGTACCCAATGCGAAACAACCTTCCAGGCATTCAGATGGATCAGGTATAGCAGGACCTGAATGAAGTAAGAAATAAAATGGCAAACGAGAGGGTCGAAATGAGAAACCAAATGACCCAGTTTATGGCTGTGAGGACTGGCTTGGCTCAGAGCCAGGAGAGACTGAGAGAGCTGTTAGAAAGGCAGACACCTGAGGAGCCCCACCTTGGAACAGGAGGAACCAGCAATAATGAACAAGGGCATCCTCGTATCGACCCACCAGAGTATGGGCCCCATTTGAATCCAGATATTAATGGCACAAGGAATGTTCAAGGTAATACTGTTGGGGGCAGAATCCTGCAGGAGGACCCCCAAGAAGAACAATTCACAATTATTGGGGCTGGAGATGAGGTGTATGACAGAAGGCTGGATGAGATTGCTTAAAATCTGAGGTTTTTGGAATCCCAAAATTCTTTAGGCTTTGACGTAATGGATATGGGGTTGGTAGATGGGGTGAGAATTCCCCACAAATTCAAACCCACTTGCTTTGAGAAATATAATGGTACCTCTTTCCCGCGTACTCACCTGCAATCTTTCTTAGGAAGACTCAAGGCTTATACCATGGATGAGAAGTTATGGATGTTCTATTTTGAGGACAGCCTGACTGGAGCATCAAGAGAATGGTATTCACATGTGACAAGGGCCACTATAAGATGTTGGAAAGATTTGGCCGAGGCCTTCATCAAGCAATATCAGTACAACCTAGACATGGCCCCCAATAGAACTCTTCTAATGGGCATGTCTCAGTCTTCAAGGGAAAGCTTTCGGGATTATGCTCAGAGGTGGACGGGAAATGGCTGACATGTTTATGAATACCTTGCAGGGAACTTATATTGATAGACTTGTTGCTTTCTCTTCCACCAGTTTTGCCGATGTAGTTATAGCTGGTGAGAGAATTGAAAGTCTTTTGAAGATGGGCAAAATCTCTGACAATGGTGCAAGTTCCTCCAACAACCCCAGAAAACCTTTTGCAGGACCCCAAGGGCAGGTGAAACAAATGCTATCCATGCAGGTAGGGGCCGACCCCAGTATTCTCACAGATCAATAGCAGCCGTAACCATCCCGGCTCCAGTTCCACAACAACCACTTTTTCCTCAACAACAACAACAACATCACTATCTGCAACAATCTCATTTTCCGCAGCAAAGAACGTACAACAACAACAACCAACAGCTGCACCCCTTTCAACAGAGGCCATCTCAGGCAAATAGGGTGATTGACCCCGTCCCTATGCCTTATACTGCTTTACTACCACAACTCCTGAAGCTTAACCTGGTTGAGTTAAGGACGTTGGCTCCGCCAGATCCTCTCAATCTCCCGAAGAATTATGATGCTAATGCCAGGTGTGCCTTTCACTCCAATGCACCTGGTCACAATACTGAGAAGTGTAGAGCCTTGCAAATGAAGGTTCAGGATTTGGTCGATTCCAAAGCTCTCAATTTCGCACCTCCTCCAAATGTTAACAGAAACCCTATGCCCAATCATGGTGGGCCCAAGATTAATGCCATAGAAGAGGATCAACCATATGCACTGATTGACAATGTTGCACAGATTCAAACACCGTTGGCAGAAGTCAAAACTCAACTCTTAAGATGCCAAGTGTTCCCGGGCTGTGGGGCTTGCTGTGAATCGTGCAAAACTGCTATTGATGGTTGTGAGAAGCTAAGGTTTGGCATAGATGGCCTCATCAGAGATGAAATTTTGCAGATTACCACAACGACTCCTTCAACAACTCTTTCTTCAGCAACAATGGATTCTCCCACAACATCAACAATCCTTTCTTCAGCAACAATAGATCCTCCTACAACAACAACAACTATCATTCCCACGGATTCATCCATAACTCCGGCAATCACTCCATCCATTATTTCAACAGATCAAAGTTCAACAACATTTACTTCTACAACATCAACACCCATCTTATCAACGGAGTCGCCTACAACACCAGCAAACACTAATGAAGATATCTCAACGGTCACGATCTATTATGACCCGGCAAATGTTCATCTCAACAACAATTTCCAACAACAAACTGTAACACCTCCTGTCAGATCTCCAGTCACAATCTATTACGACCCGCATACCATCACAGTTCCTTCCACTGCAGCAATCAGTCCGGTCACTATTACGGTGCCAGGACCCGTTCCTTATGAAAGCAGTAGTGCCATACCTTGGCACTACGGCTCTGATCTCTACTGCGACGGAAAGAAGATCACTCTAGATTCAGCAACCTCTTCACCACAAGTTGACAATATTGGGGGAGGCAGAGGCTTCACCATAAGCGGACGCCTTTTTGCCTCACAAACACCGAGACCCAATGCTGAAGCAGAAGCTGCTGCTAAGGCAAAAGGGAAGAATGTGGTACTTGAAGAGCCAACTGTTAAAGAAACTCTGAAGACGTCTTTTGAGCAAGAGGTAGACGAGTTCATGAGAATAATCAAAAAGAGTGATTACAAAGTGGTGGACCAGCTTCATCAGACACCCTCCAAAATCTCTATATCATCACTATTAATGTGTTCTGAAGCCCATAGGAATGCATTGTTGAAGGTCCTGCACGCAACATATGTGTCGGAAGAGATTACGGTTAATCAGCTAGAAACGGTGGTTGCAAATGTAAACACCAGTCATGGGCTGGGCTTCACAAATGCTGATTTAACAACGGAGGGACGCAACCATAACAAGGCTTTACATATCACCTTAGAATGCAAAGGTGTTGTTCTTTCTCATGTGCTGGTGGACACTGGGTCTTCGCTCAAGGTCCTCCCAAAGAAAGCCTTGGTGAAGCTAGAGTATGATGGTTTGGCATTGCGTCCAAGTAACTTGGTGGTGAGAGCATTTGATGGCTCTAAGAGATCAGTGCTTGTAGAGATTGATCTACCTGTGTTGATTGGCCCACAGATCTTTAAAACTACCTTCTTCGTGATGGACATACAGCCGGCCTATAGCTATTTGTTGGGTAGACCCTGGATTCACGCCGCTGGCGCTGTTACATCTACCCTTCACCAGAAGTTAAAATTTGAGTGGGAATGTTAGATCATCACAATCTGCGGGGAGGAAGACATTTTCGTTAGCCAGCTGGCTACTTACAAGTATATAGAGATGGATGGGGAGATCCATGAGACTATGAGTCAGAGGTTTAAGGCCATCAACATCAATGAAGCAACCGCTGTGTTTGGAACTTCCATCACTTCATATCGACACGCCAGGAAGGTTGTTGAAGAGGGTACCGCTCAGGGTTGGGGCAAGCTGCTTCCAGTAGAAAAGAAAGAAGACAGATTCGGGTTGGGTTACAGACCAACTCGACAAGATCAACTAGAGGCTGCAACGGGGCCCAAATTTGTCAGCGGGGGAATGCTTACCCCGGATGCTGTGAACAGTCTGGAAGACGAGGAAGAAGACGAAACCAACTTGGAAAACTGGATACGTCCAAGGATCCCGGGGAACCAAGTCTCAAACTGGTCTTCCCAGGAAATTATAAGAGTTACTCCTGCAGAGTAATTATTATTTCCTGTCTTTTAGCATGCATCAAGTTCTGCATCTTGCCCAAGATGTCAGGACTCATTTTGTAATCGGGCCATCTTGTATTTTGTGCAAACGATCAATTAATGAATATCAGGACATCTTTTGCAAACGAGTCTCTCTTTTCCGTTCACTGTCTTTCATTTTTCATTTTTTGTACAAAAACAATAAAATGGCAATGTTTTCAAAATAATAACTTCATTTTCACTTTTTCTAAACAAGATAAAACTGATCACTAAAATGAACCAATCTAAACCCTTGCAGAGAGTGCCCTCCAGACTGCACCGACAACGACACTGCTATGACTTCGTATGACTTCGAAAATCCGATTAATCAAGTCGATGAAGGGGTTGAGGAAGATTATGAACTGCCTGAAGAACTAGCCAGGTTGTTAAGGCAAGAGGAGAAAGTTATCACTCCTCATCAGGAGGAGGTGGAGACAGTTAATCTTGGTACCGAAGAAGACTTGAAAGAAGTGAAGATCGGGTCCCGTCTGCAAGATCCAGTGAAGGAACAACTTATTGGCATGCTGCGAGAGTACATTGATGTCTTTGCTTGGTCTTATCAAGATATGCCAGGTCTAGATACCGACATTGTTATGCACAAGCTGCCACTAAAAGAAGATTGTCCTCCCGTGAAACAGAAGCTACGCCGCACTCGTCCGGATATGGCCATGAAGATAAAAGAAGAGGTACAAAAACAGTGGGACACCGGTTTGCTTGTTGTAACTAGTTACCCGCCGTGGGTTGCTAACATTGTACCAGTGCCTAAGAAGGATGGCAAAGTATGGATGTGTGTGGATTACCAGGATCTGAATAGAGCTAGCCCGAAAGATGACTTCCCATTATCTCACATTGATGTATTGGTCGACAACACGGCCCAGTTCTTAGTATTCTCCTTCATGGATGGATTTTCAGGATATAATCAGATCAAGATATCACCTGAAGACATGGAGAAGACAACTTTCATCATACCCTAGGGCATATTCTGTTATAAGGTAATGCCATTTGGACTAAAGAATGCTGGTGCCACTTATCAACGGGCTATGGTAACATTATTCCACGACATGATCCACAAAGAAATTGAATGTTATGTGGATGACATGATTTCCAAGTACCTCACAGAAGAAGACCATTTGGTAAATTTGTTAAAGCTGTTCGAGCGTCTGAGGAAGTATCAGCTGAAGCTAAACCCCAACAAGTGCACATTTGGGGTACGGTCCGGTAAGCTGCTGGGATTTATTGTGAGTGAAAAGGGAATTGAAGTTGACCCTGACAAAGTCAAAGCCATTCAAGAGATGCCTGCACCAAAAACTGAAAAAGAAGTTCGGGGGTTTCTAGGTAGATTGAACTACATTTCAAGGTTCATATCTCATCTTACTGCAACCTGCGAGCCCTTGTTCAAATTATTAAGGAAAGAACAAACGGTCAGGTGGAATGAAGACTGCCAGAAGGCTTTTGACAAAATCAAGGATTACTTACAAAAACCTCCAATTCTTATGCCTCCAGTTGAAGGAAGACCCCTAATAATGTACTTAACAGTATTGGAAGAGTCAATGGGGTGTGTGCTGGGCTAGCATGATGAGTCTGGTCGAAAAGAGTATGCAATATACTACCTAAGCAAAAAGTTTACCGACTGTGAACAACGTTATTCACTGCTCGAGAAAACTTGCTGTGCTTTAGCGTGGGCTGCTCGCCGACTAAGGCAGTATATGTTGACCCACACTACCTTGTTGATCTCCAAGATGGATCCAGTCAATTACATATTTAAGAAGCCAGCACTTACCGGAAGGGTTGCAAGATGGCAAATGATTCTAACAAAGTATGACATTCAGTACACATCTCAAAATCCATCAAGGGCAGTGTACTGTCTGACTATCTGGCTGAGCAACCCATTGATGATTACCAACCAATGAGATTTGACTTCCCTGATGAAGATATCATGTTCTTGAAAGCAAAAGATCATGAAGAGCCTGGTCACACTGAGGGGCCTAACCCAGAAGAAGAATGGACAATGATGTTCGATGGGGCTGTTAATATGAATGGACGTGGGGTTGGTGTAGTACTCATTACACCTAAAGGAGTTCACATGCATTTCTCGGCAAAACTCACTTTTAACTGCACTAACAACGAAGCTGAATACGAAGCCTACATCATGGGTCTTGAGGAAGCCATTGACCTCAGGATCAAGACTTTAACTGTATTCGGAGATTCAACTCTGGTAATCAATCAGACCAACGACAAATGGTACACTCACCAAGAGCATCTGATTCCATACCGTGACTATACGAGGAGATTATTGACTTTCTTCACAACAGTCAAACTTGAGTACATCCCTCGATATGAAAATTAGTTTGCAGATGCTCTGGCTACCATTTCCTCCATGATCAAAGTTCAAGCTGCCAACTTTGTGCCTCGGATTTCAGTATCCAGACTTGACAGACCAACATACGTGTTCTCCGTGGACATTGCTAAAGATGACAAGCCTTGGTTCCATGACATCAAGTGCTTCTTAGAGGATCAAACATACCCACCTGGGGCATCATCCAATGATAAGAAGACATTAAGAAGGCTAGTTGGTAGGTTCTTCCTGAATACTGATGGTTTGTTATATAAGAGGAACTTTGACATGGTGCTTCTCAGATGTGTTGATAAGACAGAAGTAGACTTGCTGATGCACGAGGTGCATGAAGGATCTTTCGGTACCCATGCTGGAGGACATGCAATGGCCAAGAAATTGTTGAGATCAGGTTACTACTGGATCACAATGGATGCGGACTGTTGTGCCTATGCCAGAAAGTGCCACAAATGCCAGATTTATGCAGATAAGGTGCATGTGCCTCCAAATCCTTTGAATGTGATGTCTTCGCCTTGGCCCTTTTCCATGTGAGGCATTGATATGATTGGAAAGATCGAACCGACTGCTTCAAATAGCCACAGATTTATCCTGGTAGCCATTGACTATTTTACCAAGTGGGTTGAAGCAGCTTCGTATGCAAATGTCACCAGGCAAATGGTAGCCCGATTCCTAAAGAGAGACATCATCTGTCGATATGGAGTACCCGAGCGAATCATTACTGATAATGGTTCCAATTTGAACAACAAAATGATGGCAGAACTGTGTCGGGACTTCAAAATCCAACACCACAATTCTTCTCCTTACAGGCCAAAGATGAATGGCGTTGTTGAGGCAGCTAATAAGAACATTAAGAAGATTGTGCAAAAGATGGTGGTCACCTACAAAGACTGGCATGAAATGCTACCATTTGCCTTGCATGGGTACCGTACATCAATCAGAACGTCTACTGGGGCAACACCGTATCAGCTTGTGTATGGTATGGAGGCAGTCCTACCTGTTGAAGTTGAATTACCTTCCTTGCGGGTACTGATGGATGTCAAGTTGAATGAAGCAGAATGGGTCCGATCTCGGTACAATCAAATGAATCTAATCGAAGAAAAGAGATTAGTTGCAATATGTCATGGGCAGTTATATCAGAAGAGAATGAAGAAAGCCTTCGATCAGAAAGTCAGGCTTCAGGAATACCAAGTAGGAGATCTTGTACTGAAAAAACTCCTTCCTCCTCATACAGACCACAGGGGCAAGTGGACTCTGAATTATGATGGTCCATTCATAGTGAAGAAGGTTTTCTCCGGCGGGGCAGTGATGCTCACTACTATGGATGGTGAAGATTTCCTGTCCCCTGTGAATTCAGATGCAGTTAAAAAATACTTCGCATAAAATGACCCGCTGGACATAAAAAAACAGAATGTAAGTCCAGGTAAAAATAGGGCATCCCGGCGAGTCAAAAACAGAATAAAAGACTCGGGCAAAAATAAGGGAAAATTGAAAAAAAATGTGTACACCCGCTGAGTTGAAAAGCCACATTGGACAGCTCAGGCAAAAATGGGTATCCCGGTGGATTGAAAACCCGAAAGGGCGATCCACGCAAAATAAGGGAATAAGCGAACAACTGCATTCTGAATTCGTCTGTATCACTTACAACATGAAAAGCTTCGAAAGGTTAAAGCATCGGTCAGAATCAGCCTTCTTCAGAAAGCAGGATGAGAAGAACGTCAAGGTCATACGGGTCATTGCAAAAGGGAAGCTCACTAAAGCGTCACCAACATTGTCAGCACCTTTGCTTTTCTCAATTTTGTAACAATCTCCTCATTTCAAGGGACCTGTTTCTTTGACTGTATTTGCCAATTCAGGGCACACAAATTAATAAAATCAGATTTTCAGTCACATTCCGTCTTGTACATTTTATTTCATTTGCAAAAATGTCTGATGTCCTTGATAAAACGTTTGCATAAAAACAGGTGTGCCTTTCTAATCACATGCTTATAGGAAATATATTTTACTTCCAGGAATATCTAACTCCTATGACGGAATCCGGTAAGGGATACCTCGGGATACTGGCGCGTTTCTTTGTCTTAACAGGATTGCAGGTATTCAGAGCGCAACATGAGGCATGGAAGGTTTTTTTCCCCAGCACAGTTGTTGAATCATAATTTCCTCAGCACATCCTCCAAACAACACCGGAAGTGCTTTCTCCCCATCAGAGTTTCCAGACATCACTTCTCCAGCACATTTTCTTCAGAGCAGCATCAGAAGGTGCTCGTTTCCCCAGCTGAGTTGTCAGATATCATCATCCTCAGCAGGATCCCCACAGAAATCTCTAAGAAGATCGTTCAGTGGTCTTTCCTCCCCCAACGAAGTACTAGAAAGGGAATCACCCCCCACAGAGCTCCAACCTCTATCCGGAAGAGCGATGTCTGAATTTCCCACACAACAAAGTGATGAAAGCTTCCTCATCCCCAGCTGGGTCATCTCCTCACCGGATAGGTCTATCAGTGACGTATTTCCCCAAGTAGAGCCTTACATCCTATCAGATCTACCAATGATCTCATCCCCAGCTGGGATATCCTTTCAAGAAGATCAGTCAGAAATCTCCACAGACAACTGAATCCGAATCCTGAATCGATATCTTTTGCATAATCATAGCATTCGCATAATTTTCCCCCAGAGCGTAGCATCCCGTCTAATACGGAGCATTACGGCAAAAATCAAACATATTGCATGATCGCAAGTCAAGTTCGAACCAATCACCTGGAAATGCCAACAATACCTCATCAGCAATATACAAAATACAAAGCGTCCCCTTTGTACTCTCAAATACAGATACATGCTCCTTTTGACACTCGTTTGTGTCATCATTCCCCAGTAAAGTCGCCAGAACACTTTCTACAAACAGATGCTTATACACAATATGTTTTTCCCGACACTCGTCCGTGTCATCTCATATTTCCCCACAGAAAGCCAAAGAGCGTCCCCTTTGCACTCACGAATACATGTTTATATATACTCATTCAACACTCGTCCGTGTCATATCACCCCCCTTCAGATATAAGCCACAAATATCCTTTTGAATACAGAAACTTCCATACTCTCTTTGACACTCGTCCGTGTCACCACCCCCATCATGGTTACCCAAACACTTATCATAATACACTCTCATTGACACCCATCCGTGTCATCCTACCCCCACGGGTTGCCAGAATACCTTTTACACTTATAAGTTCATAACTTATACGTTTCCTCTTATGTCACCCGTCCGTGTCATACTCTCCCTAGCAAGTTAAACACTCGTCTGTGTCTCACCAATGCTTATTTTTAATTATACAGATACTCGTCTGTATCTTGTATACACCACTTATCTCCCCTCAGATTCAACACTCGTCCGTGTTCTTTGTTAACCAGTTGGTACTCGTCCGTACCATCATCTCTGAACATGCGTCAGCGTTTATTTCTACCGATACTCGTCCGTATCATAATCTTAAGGATGATCGTCCGCATCTTTAATCTATACACAGTGTCAAACACTTGTACCTTTCATTTCTTGGATGTAAACACTCGTCCGTGTTTACTATTCCCCAGCGAAGTCCCCAGCAAAAATTCTTTTTTATCTGACATTTGTCCTATGTCATGATACTTTCGGCAGCCGTACCCTGCCTGGTGATCGTCCTTCACCTTTGGATGACCGTCCCTCATCTTTTCTCCCAGCGGAGTCTCCATTATTGGAACCCTTTTCTATCCGGCATTCGTCCTATGTCGTGATATTTAGAAGTCGTCCCCTACTAGGTGATCGTCCTTCACCTTCTGATGATCGTCCTTCATCATTTTATCCGATGGCCGTCCCCATCGTTGATCTTGTTATCCGACAATTCATCCTATGTTGTGATAAACCCGAGAGCAGTCGTCCCCTGCTAGGTGATCGTCCTTCACATCTTGATGATCATCCTTTATCATGCTTATCCGATGGCCGTCCCCATCGTCAACCTTTTCTATCCGACATTCGTCCTATGTCGTGGTAAAGAGCAGTCGTCCCCTGCTAGGTGATCGTCCTTCACCTTTGATGACCGTCCCTCATCATAATCTCATTTATTCTTTGAACCGATGGCCGTCCCCATCGTTGTTTACCTTACTTTGCAAACCTGATGGCCGTCCCCATCATTGCCTTTACTTTAATCCCAGAGAATCTTATTTCTTTGCTTGATGGTCGTCACTATCATGATATCTTTATTTCCCCAGCATGTCGGCCGTCCCCGTCATTGCTTTATCCCCAACAGTTGACCTCTGCTCGATGGTCGTCCTCCATCGCCCACACTTTTTAATCATATTATACTCTCCTTTTACAATCTATATCCCTTTTCTTCTTCTTCCCAGTGAGTGCAAATTTTGGACTGTCTTTGGTATTCAACCACAAGTTATCTTGTTCGTCTGTTAAGCCCGTCGCTTACATCCTGCACAGCTAACTCATGCTTTAATAGGGGCAGCTGTAAACACCCCAAATTTTCCCTCACTAAGTTCACACCATGGCTTGTGATCTTTCATATTTTCATTAGTTCAATCATATCATATCATGTTGCATTTTTGCTTCACTGCATTGGTTCAAGTTCATCTGCATCTAGGGTTTGTGATCTGAGCAATCCAAGATCCTTCTGAGCCACTCCAAAGGTCATCAATCATCTCAAGAGGGTCCATGTATGTTCAATCAACATATTTTATCCTCCAGATATCAAGGAAGTCAAAGAATCACAAGAACTGGCAAAGCATGGAAGTAGAGCTAGGGTTTAATTGCATAGATGACTTAAAATTAGGGTTTTGGTTTCAGAGGCCATAACTCCAAAAAATTTGGTCATTATTGTTTCTATTGATCTCAATATGTTATAAGGATCATGTGTACCAAGTTTGATGAAGAAATTCATTGTGGAAGTCATTTGTTCACTGGGTAGTTTCTTGAGCAAGTCAGAGCAAAATCAGGGCATCTGAGGCCCCCACCCATGGAACCAAAGTGGATTTTTCATCAAATTAAAGTTATATGATCTTTATTTGATCATTGAAGTGCTTAGAAGTTCACAAAATTGAAGAAAAATGAGCTAAACCAAAAGTTGCCAAAAATGGAAATGACTTGTAATGTAAACTTTCCATTTTGGGAAAGTTTTTCAACCTCCTCTTTCTCAACCAAAAATGCTTCAAATGAAAAATTGTTGGTCATGAAAGTTGTAGATTGGATCATTCCCTTTTCAAAAAGTACAAGAATAAGATCTAATTCATTTTGGAACTCAATTTATGGCTTGTCAAAGTTGGCAAAAATCACATAAATTTCAAGAATGCACAAAGAGGGATTCTTTGCAAAACCACTTGTCAAGGATTTTTGTGACTTCAAACACACTTCAATACATCATAACACCATAGTGCATTGCTTCTAGGTCATAATTGCCCAAGGGATTGCAAGATCACATGCGTTGAACATCAAGATTCCACAAAAGGGCCAAACTTTGTCAAAATTGCAAAACACCCCATAACTTATTTCCCACATGCTGAATTGCCTCAAAGTGAATTCCATGGACCTCCTTGATCCTTGCTGAACCAGACACCCCATTGTACCACCTCTGAACCAGCCCATACCTCAAGGACAAGAACTTTTGACTTTTTTGCAAGAAGGCCATACCAATCACAATAGGGCACAACCACTCCACAGACCTATCATAAATTGATATGTGGATCAAACCCAAGCCATAACACACAAGAACACAGCCTGAAACCTCGGCATTCTAAAGTTACCCAAAACTCTCCCTCTTGCAAAAGCTTTCGAATCTCCCAACTCAGCCACTCAATCTTCAAACAAACACCACCATTCATCTCTAAATCATTCACTGACCCAAAACCACCCATCAAAAGAGCCAAGAACACACTACAAGCCAGATACTATTTTCTGACCAATGGAGTACAAACTCACAAACCAGCCTTCCTCAAAGCTCTCCAAGCATCAAAGCTTCTTCAGGGAGGTCATTGGAGGCATTTTGCAACAAGGAAGCAGCCAAAAAGCTCAAGGGTTGAAAGCTCCATCTCAGGTAGCCATTCGAATTAATTTTTCCAGAACCTTTATTTTATGTTACTAAATGATTAAGCATGTTTCACTGATCACACTGAACTTGGAATTATTGAAAATGATGAAGACATGAGAATGTATTGCTTGTCTGAAATTTTTGCCATATTTGTTGTTTTCTTCGAATCATGAGATTGAGTGAAAAGAAATGAGGTTTGAGGTTGGATTTAGATTCAGGGGAGGGGGAGGAGTGAATCTGGAGCTTTAGAGCTCCAGAGAGTGCCTAGGGAAGAAGTTGAGAATTTTCAGGTGAGGGTCTGGCCGGAGAAGATGACCGGAGGTCTTCTCCGGCCACCTGAGAGTAATTAGTGACTTAATTAGGGTTAGGGCAAACTTTGAACGTGGACCCTTTGATCTGTCTTCCCGCGCATGTTTGAGTGGCTACGATCTTCCCATTAATTGTTAAACTGGATTAATTAATTAATTAATTGAGTTTAATGAAATTTGAATTCTGTCTGTTAGATAGCGCGCCAGGTCAATCCTTTTAAACCCAAAATCAATCCAGGCCATCCATTCTGCATACTTCTCATTTATTTTATTTTAATTTCATTTTTCTCATTTAATTTTGTACCATTTATTTAAAATAGTTAAAAACTTCCAAAAATATTTTTATTCTACATTTTTATTCCAAATAATTTTCTTAACCCAAAAATATTTTTATTTTTATTTTTCACATTAAAAAATCATTTTTAAAACATTTAAAGGTTCATTTTAATTAATTAATGAAAATTAATTAATTAAAATATCATTTAGGTTTCTAAAAAATCCCAAAAAATTTATATTGCATCTTTAAACATTTAGAGACATTTTCATACCATCCATACAAATTTATTTTTGGTTTTGAACCATTTTTGACAATTTTCTTGAATTTAGGGTTCATAAAATTCACATTTTAGAACCCTAACTTCAAGAATTATTTTCTGCCTAACCATGAATGGTATGACATTGATTCTTTTTGCATTGTTCTTCATTTGAAATGTAGTTTCTAACATTATTTTGTCATGAATTTCTTCTGCCTTTTTGAATTGATTGGCATTTTTTCCCTTTAGGTACCTTAAAACCCTAGATAACTTAGAAAAATCATAAGTCCCTTAGGGTTAAGAGTTAGGTCTCCTCCTTTGGGGTATGAAATCATATGGGGTCAGGGTTCTTTTGATTGAATTTTCAATTTTTTATTTTGTCATTTGCTTATGTTTTTGATTTTGCATCTCATGTTGCATGAAAACCCTAATTTCTCATCTTCCTTTGCATACATCTTGCATAAGCATTCATATAAGAACTTGCCATGACATTCCTTGCATCCACATGACTTCTAAGACATCTTAGGACACATTAGAATCATGTTTGATCATTGCATCATCCATTTTCCATGTTATGCATTCATTTCATTTCATGTGCATTCATGAACTTTCATGCTCCTTTCATGCTTCATTTGCATCCTCGTTACTTGTATGATCATTCACATCTCTTGATATACATTTGTACCATATCTTAGCATCATTTTCATCATGAATATGCTTCTGGTTTTGGTTTGCCTCCTTGCATTCATTTCATTTTCATTTCATTTCATTTCCTTTTACTAACTTTCCAGGTGGTAAGTTACTTTGAGAAGTGAATTTGCCTTCACTTCTCACAATCTTTTCTCATCTCTCTTATGCATTCATTGATGCATTTTGTATTTGTATTAGAGTGAGCTTGCTCATTCATGTTCCTTCTTCACCTTCTTTCTTCAAGAAACTTATCTTCTTATGTGAAGTAAGTTGACTTGTTTCTTCTGCTTCTCCTTCTTTCATCTGCTTCTTCCTTGGTGGCTCTTTTTGAAGATCTCTTGCAAGCCTCATAAACCCTAGGAATACCCAAGCATGATAACAATTAGGGTTTGATTAGTCTCCCATTAGTTTTACCTTTGTGTCATCTGTTGTGTCTTCTCTTCTCATCTCATAATCAGAGACTAAACCATTAAAGTTTTAAGACTTTGTGATTAGGGTTATGCTTGCATCCTTCTCTTAGGATGGAGTGTATAACTTTAATCCTAAGTGTTAAACCCTTAATTTGTTTAAACCTCTTAATAAATCCATCTTAATAATCACTAAGACATTAACTTGTAACTTGGGCCTTGCATTAGGGTTCTAATTCTTCCTTAATTGGTTAAGAAGGACTAACCCTAGTGTTAATGGACAAGTCCCCCTCAAGTTGTCTTACAAACCATAAAATTCACTTCTTAACCTCACCATTAACTAAAATCCACTCTAATAAAGGCTTGTTTTGTCATGAGGTTAATCCCTAATCATGGATTAAGTTGAGGAGCCTTCCTCAGTTTAAATGTTCTCATCTATTATCCTTCTATTAGGATGGTGTAATGGGTCCATTAAATCCCTGATTATGGCTTAAACTCATTACTTAACACTAAACAAAAACTCCAAAAATATCTAAATAAACACAAGTAGGTTAATGATCTTAATCCTACATCATGGTGATTAAAGTGTGAGGTGTTTACTTCATACTTAAGGTATTTTCATTACCCCTAATCAGAGGGAAGATGTGATGAGTTTACTAACCCTTGGTTTAGGCTTAAGCTCATTTTCTTATGACAAACTCTAAAAGCAATAAAAGATTAAAAATACCAAAAATGAACAATAATCGTCTCCTCCGGGATTCTTTTCTCATCTCATTCACTCATAATCGAGAACTCGCTTCTTCCGTCTAATGCAAGACAGTTAGCACCTGAACCAGACAGGTCATACACTTGAGCATAGACAAGTAAACAGTTCACAAGTCGTTTTATCTTTCAGTCTCTTTGAGTCGAACTACGGTGTTCTGACTTCCTCATTGCACGAGAGGATACATAGGCATAATTTAACAGTTATCGAACAAAAAGTCTCTGTATATTCCCCATCCTCCAGCATTACTCTTTTAAGCCTCATTGTCTTGAGCATTACACTCTTTCCTTACACTAACACTCCTTTTCTTCACTTTACACTTCTTTTGCACTGACACTTGTATCCTTTTCCAGCTTTTGCACACAAAATAGCACTGACACCACCCCTTTAAACACAAATCTTTCAAGCGTGGATCCCGTCGAGTACGATGGACAATCTGGGTGTTAATACCTTCCCAGGTTGTAACCAACCCCCATTCTTAGTTTCTCTGGTTCGCGACCGTCTTGTCCATATCTTTTCCTAGGTTTATGCCGCATTACCTTTCCTTCGGGATAAAAATGCCTAGCTGGCGACTCTTTTCAGTTCATCCTCATGTTCTCTCCTTTCGTCGACCGTTCGTGTCTGTACCCCTTCTGGCCATGTGTCATTTGGTGGGAGCGACAATAACAACAGTGTCGTGCCTTGGCATTATGGTTCGGATCTTTACTGCCACGAAATAAAAGTAACTCTTGACTCCTCAACATTTGCACCACAGGTAGACAATGTAGGAGGAGGCGGAGGCTTCACTAGAAGCGGACGTCTCTTTGCTTCACAAATTCCCAGAACTAATGCCGAAGCGGAAGCAGCTGCCAAAGCTAACGGTAAAAGTGTGGCGCTAGAAGAACCTACTGCAAAAGAAACTCAGAAGATACCCTTTGATCACGATGTAGACGAGTTTATGAGGATTATCAAAATAAGTGACTACAAAATTGTGGATCAGCTCCACCAAACACCCTCCAAGATCTCCATATTGTCACTACTTATGTGTTCTGAGGCTCACCAGAATGCACTACTCAAAGTCCTGCACGTAGCTTATGTGCCTGAAGAGATCACTGTCAATCAGTTGGAATCAGTAGTCGTAAATGTCAATACTAGTCATGGACTAGGCTTTACCGATGCTAATTTGACTACAGAGGGGCGTAACCACAACAAGGCATTACACATCACTCTGGAATATAAAGGGGTTATGCTCTCGCACGTCATTGTTGACACTGGATCATCACTCAATGTCCTGCTAAAGAAAGCCTTAGTCAAAATGGAGTGTGATGGTCTAGACCTCCATCCAAGCAATCTAGTTGTAAGAGCTTTTGATGGTTCTAAGAGATCGGTTCTCGGAGAGGTGGAGCTACCCGTGGTAATTGGCCCACAAGTTTTCAAAACTACCTTCTACGTGATGGACATACAGCCTTCCTACAACTGTTTGTTGGGTCGAACATGGATCCATTTCACCGGCGTGGTAACATCAACCCTTCACCAGAAGTTAAAATATGAGTGGGAAGGTCGGATTATCACTATCTGTGGAGAAGAAGATATCTTTGTCAGTCACCTGGCAACGTACAAATACATAGAAATGGATGGAGAAATCCATGAAACCTTGAGCCAAGGTTTTGAGGCTTTGAATGTCAACGAAGCTACAACTGAGGTATTTGCTATATCCCAAGAGGAGAGGATGGGTACCTCAATTGCTTCCTACAAGCATGCTCGGAAGATTGTGGAAGAAGGGAATTCCCAAGGCTGGGGCAAGCTGCTGAAGGTGGAAATGAAAGAAGACAAATTCGATTTGGGTTACAGACCATCCCGACAAGTTCAAGAGTAGGCTGCTGGAGGGTCGAAGTTCATAAGTGGGGGAATGCTGACCCCTGATGTTGTCAACACTCTGGAAGACGAGGCTGAGAGCGACTACAACCTGGAAAACTGGATCCGTCCGAAAATCCCTGGCCGACAAGTCCGCAAGTGGTCTTCCCAGGAAATTATAAGGGTTACTGCTGCAGAGTAATTATTATTTCCTGTTTTAAGCATGCATCAAAGTCTTGCATCTTGCCCAAGATGTCGGGACTCATTTTGTAATAGGGCCATATGTATTTGTGCAAATTGAATATTAATGAACGATGGACATCTTTTTGCAAACAACCTTTTTTCGCTCACTGTCTTTTCATTTTTGTTATTTTCGCACAAAGCAATAAATGGCAATGTTTTCTAAATAAAAACTTCATTTACTTACTTTTTCTAAAACAAAATAAAATCAATCACTAAAATGAACCAAATCTCAACCCTTGCAGAAATAGCCCTCCAGATTGCACTGACAACGACACTGCTATGACCTTGTATGAATTCGACAATCCGATTAATCAAGCAGATGAAAGGGTTGAAGAAGACTACGATTTACCTGAGGAATTATCCAGGTTATTAAGACAAGAGGAAAATGTGATTGCTCCTCATCAGAAGGAGGTTGAGACTATTAATCTTGGTACCGAGGAAGTTGTGAAAGAAGTGAAAATTGGAGCCAGTCTGCAAGCTCCGGTAAAAGAATAACTTATCAGTATGCTGTGAGAATATGTCGATGTCTTCGCTTGGTCCTACCAAGATATGCCAGGTTTGGAGACAGATATTGTCATGCACAGGCTGCCATTAAAAGAGGATTTCCCGCCGGTCAAACATAAGTTACATCGTACTCGCCCAGACATGGCCATGAAAATCAAAGAGGAAGTACAAAAGCAGTGGGACGCCGGTTTTCTTGTTGTAACTAGTTACCTGCTGTGGGTTGCTAACATTGTACCCGTACCTAAGAAGGATGGCAAGGTGCGTATGTGTGTCGATTACCGAGATCTGAACAGAGCAACCCCGAAATATGACTTCCCATTACCTCACATTGATGTATTGGTAGACAACACAGCTCAGTTCTCGGTATTTTCCTTCATGGACGGATTTTCGGGATACAATCAGATCAAGATGTCACCTGAAGACATGAAGAGGATTTTCGAATAATAGCCACAAACAAGACCAACCGCAGAAGGACTTGAAGAAAAGAAATTCCATCCTCGAATGACAATTCAAAAGATCCTCGGATCTAACACAAAACCATCCTCGAATGGAGACGCAAAGGTATACCAGCCTCGACTGATAACCAAACACAAAGCTGACCTCAGACAGACTTTGCAAAAGAGACAAACTGACCTCGATCAATAAGCTCAAAAAGTGGAATACCATCCTCGAATAATAGCCACAAACAAGACCAACCGTAGAAGGACTTGAAGAAAAGAAATTCCATCCTCGAATGACAATTCAAAAGATCCTCGGATCTAACACGAAACCATCCTCGAATGGAGACGCAAAGGTATACCAGCCTCGACTGATAACCAAACACAAAGCTGACCTCAGACAGACTTTGCAAATGAGACAAACTGACCTCGATCAATAAGCTCAAAAAGTGGACTATCATCCTTGAATGATAACCTCAACAAAAACAAACAAGACCAACCACGGAAGGACTTGAAGAAAAGAATGCCATCCTCGGATGACAGTTCTCAAAAGATCCTCGGATCTAACACGAAACCATCCTCGAATGGAGACGTGCTGGTATACCGGTCTCAGGCGATAACCAGAAACAACAAAGAAAATAGGATAAGATGGGACGGGATCGTTGTACATAGACGAGAGCCCAGGCAAACAGGACTGTTGTACGAAACGGGAACCTATGACGCGACTGTTGTACCAAACAAGACGCAGAATAAGTGGCGAACATCGACTTGGAAAGACAAGGATGTCTGAAAAATGACATTGGTAACCTCTGTGCGGATTACTTCAGGTTGAGAAGATATTCGTAATATACCTCGAAACTGGCCCATGCTGGCATGCATATGTTTGAATTTATGGCGTAATGCTCCATGAGGATGGAAATGCTACGCTTTGGAGGATGCAAATGTAATGATGATTATGCGTATGCAAATGCAAAGAGCTCTCCTGATAAGGAGACTGCAGGCATCCCAGATAGCTTGACTGTGGAGGAACTGATGATTACTGCATTTGATATGATCCATCCTGATGAGGAGGAAACAACCCTGCGGGGAAGGTTGTCAATGATATACTGGCTCTGAACAGCCGCCATTGCCAAAAATAAATTGGACTTTGAGATTGGAATGCCAAGAACCTGCTGGAGATGGACCCTTCTTGAACTCTGATGGGGAAGTGAAGACCTCCTGACTTGGCTGAGAACCAAAGGCATGATATTATTGAGGAAGCAACTGCTAGGGAGGCAAAACACTCCTTATACTGCTGAGAATTGCCCCTATCTGAAGGGAGACTTTTGCTTGGGGATGATACCCACCTCCTGCTACCCTGCTGGGAGAAATTTCAATTTCCACTTGGCTGGGGATGATTGGAGACACCCTGGGAGACACCTGCTCTTGCTCAAAGAAAAGGGAAAGCTCCTCCTGGGAAATTGTTGTTATCTTTGTTAGCAACACCAGTACCTGTACCTGCATGAACACAATCGATAGTACCTGCAACATAGAGAGTTAGTTTGGGATCCGCTTGCCCCAGGCTCATAGTATGAATCATTATCTGGGCATCTCAACACCCTTTCAGAGTTGTATTAAATGTTTCCATTCTCCTGCATGAGTTAGAAAGCCTTCAAATGTTCACAATGTAAATCACAATTTGCTAGACGTTTTCACAATCAATCAATGCTATATGAGAAAAAGCAAAAACAAGAAGCAAAATAGCCAAATTGACTGAAGTTGAATTCTCATTGATTTGGAAAGATGGCCCTGAATAGGCAATACAAAGGAAGCAGTTCCCTGGAAAGAGGAAACAACTAAAAAGAAAAACAAACTATCCTATTGGCAATGTGAGAAGTGAATCTCATCAAGTCTCAACCCGGTTATGACTCGTATGTCTTCAAGACGCTCCGCTCGCTCTGCCTCTTGAGAAAAAGTAAGTGAACTGATCTTCAACCCTTAGGATAGCCTCAACTGTGGATAGGTCATGGATCTCGCAGATCGCAGTCGTTCGTGTTAATCCCTCTTTTGCGTGGATCGCCCTTTCAGGTTTTCAATCCACCGGGATACCCTTTTCTGCCTGAGTTGTCCGATGTGGCTTTTCAACTCAGCGGGTGTACATATTTTTTCAAGATTTCCCTAACTTTTGCCCGAGCCTTTTATTCTGTTTTTTGGCTCGCCAGGATGCCCATTTTTGCCTGGATCTTTATTCTGTTTTTATCCAGCGGGTCTTTTTACACGAAGTATTTTCTTACTGCGTCTGCATTGAAAGGGGATTGGAAGTCTTCCCCGTCCATGGTTGTCAGCATCAAGGCTCCTCCTGAGAAAACCTTTTTAACCACGAACGGTCCTTCATAGTTGGGTGTCCACTTGCCCCTGTGATCGTTGAGAGGAGGAAGAATCCTTTTCAACACTAAGTCTCCTGGCATGTACCTCTGTGGTCGCACTTTCTTATCAAAAGCCTGCTTCATCCGTCGCTGATACAACTGTCCATGGCATACAGCTGCTAGACGCTTCTCTTCAATGAGGCTCAATTGATTATATCTAGATCGGAGCCACTCAGCTTCATCTAGCTTGATATCCATCATCAACCTCAACGAGGGGATTTCCACTTCGATTGGTAGGACTGCCTCCATACCATATACCAATGAGAATGGAGTTGCCCCAGTTGAGGTACGTACTGATGTTCTGTACCCATGCAACGCGAATGGTAACATCTCGTGCCAGTCTTTGTACGTCACAACCATCTTCTGCACAATCTTCTTGATGTTTTTATTAACCGCCTCGACGGCGCCATTCATCTTCGGACGATATGGAGAAGAGTTGTGGTGTTCTATTTTGAAGTCTCGACACAAGTCAGCCATCATCTTGTTGTTGAGATTAGAACCATTATCAGTGATGATCCTTTCAGGAATTCCGTACCGGCAGATGATGTCTCGTTTAATAAATCGGGCGACCACTTGCTTAGTGACATTGGTGTAGGACGCCGCTTCCACCCACTTCGTGAAATAATCAATAGCAACTAGGATGAAGCGGTGACCATTAGAAGCTGTTGGCTCAATCTTTCCAATCATATTGATGCCCCACATAGCAAATGGCCATAGTGAATACATGACACTCAACAGATTCGGAGGCACATGGACCTTGTCGGCATAAATTTGACACTTATGGCATTTATGGGAGTATTTACAACAATCAGATTCCATGGTAATCCAATAGTATCCCGATCTCAACAATTTCTTGGCCATAGCATGTCCTCCGGCATGGTTACCGAAGGAACCTTCGTGAACCTCCTGCATTAACATGTTTGCTTTGTGTCTATCCACGCATCTGAGCAGCACCATGTCGAAGTTCCGTTTGTACAACACACCATCTTGATTCAAGAAGAAACCTCCTGCCAGTCTTCTAAGGGTCTTCTTGTCCTTACTAGATGCCCCAGCCGGGTATTCTTGAGCCTTCAGGAATTGTTTGATGTCATGATACCAAGGCTTGTTATCTTCACCATCGTCAACTACGAAAACATAAGCAGGACTTTCAAGACGGGAGACCGAAATTCGAGGCACGAAATTCTCTTGATAAACTTTAATCATGGACGACAAAGTTGCTAGAGCATCGGCGAACTGATTCTTATCTCGAGGAATGTAATTCAGCTTGACTTCGGTGAAGAAAGTTAATAGCCTCCTGACATAATCTCTGTAAGGAATCAAACGAGGTTGATGAACCAGCCATTTTCCGTTGACTTGATTTACCACCAAAGCCGAATCTCTGAAAACCTCGAGGTTCTTGACTCGCAAGTCTATTGCCTCTTCGATCCCCATGATACAAGCTTCATACTCCGCATCATTATTAGTACATTCGAAAGTCAATCGAGCAGCTAAAGGTGTGTGGACCCCTTCTGGCGAGATGATAACAGCACCTACTCCCCTTCCATTCATGTTCACAACCCCGTCAAACATCAACTTCCATTTGGATTCGGGGTCAGGCCCCTCCTCCGGAAGTGGTTCTTTGTAGTCTTTCGACTTGAGGAACATGATGTCCTCATCCGGAAACTCAAATCTCATGGGTTGGTAATCATCGATCGGCTGCTGAGCCAAGTATTCTAACAACACACTTCCTTTGATTGCCTTTTGAGAAGTGTATTGTATGTCATACTCTGTTAGTATCATCTGCCAACGGGCCACTCTTCCTGTCAAAGCTGGCTTTTCGAAAATGTATTTCACAGGATCCATCTTGGAAATTAAGAGAGTAGTGTGAGTCAGCATGTACTGTCTTAGTCGGCGAGAAGCCCATGCCAAAGCGCAACAAGTTTTCTCGAGTAGTGAGTATCGCGTCTCACAATCGGTAAACTTTTTGCTAAGGTAATAAATGGCGTGCTCTTTTCGACCAGACTCGTCCCGCTGACCCAGCACACACCCGATCGATCCTTCAAGCACAGTAAGATACATAATCAAAGGTCTCCCTGGCACTGGAGGCATAAGAATTGGAGACTCCAACAGGTATTCTTTGATTCGGTCAAAACCTTGCTGGCAGTCTTCGTTCCATTTAATGGCCTGATTCTTCCTCAGAAGCTTAAAGATGGGCTCACACGTGGCCGTTAGATGAGAAATAAACCGTGCAATGTGTAGCACCCCAAATTTTCCCTCTTCATTTTTATCATCATATCACATCATATTCATCATGAGCATATCATTTTCCTAGCATCATATCATGGAAAGATGAGGCATAACATCCTTCATATCCTAGCATCAAGCATATGGTCATCTGTGGAGGTCTTTGAAGCATTTCAGGCCATGACAAAGGTCCCAATGAGTTTGTACAAGTCTTATGGTGAGTCTACACTCCATTTACAAGTTCAAGTCCATTGGCAAAAGCTCAGAAGATGGCATGATCATCAGAGGTCTCAGAACAAGGCAAAGCTCCTATACAAGGCACCCAAATTAGGGTTTGTGATTCAAGCACCAAGATCTCACAACTTTGGCCATTTCATTTGGGCAAAGTCTTCTATATCTTAAGAGGATCCTAGGTGTAAATTTTCATGAGAAAATTCCATGTGGAAGTCAGACAATGCCTCAGTTGCTTGCAGATGAAGTAAAAAGTCAATTGTGCCCTTAAAAAGTCAACTGTGTGATTTCAAGGGGTCTAACCCAAAATTTTTGGCCAAGAGGGGTCCTTACAATGTTATAAGAGGTTTGGAATGATCAAAGTTTAAGAATCATGGAGATTTGAAGGGTTTTGCAAAAATGGTACAAAGTTGGTTTTAAGGAATTTCCAAATTTGGCAACTTTTGCCCTAATTTTCAAATGGCCTTAACATGATCAAAAATTCTTCAAATGGACCAAAGTCAAACATGAAAGTTGGAGGGTAAGGGCTCCCATTTTCAAAAAGTACAAGTACATTTTCATGGGATTCATAGATTTTTCTCTAGCCTCTTCGAAAATGTCATGTAAATTAGGGCAAATTCACATTTCAAGCATGCAACCAAAAGCAAAAGGCCTCAAAACTGAATTGTATGACTTGGTATTGGTTCAAACTTGTTTCAAACTTAAAATGCATCACATTTGAACCATTTTTCTCCAAAGAAAATCACATTTTCGTGCACTATGAGAAAATCACTCCAAACATGCAAAATTGGCTAAAACATGAGAAGTGTGTGATGCTTGGATCTAAAGACCAGGATTGATTGGATTTGAATCAAGGGTGGTAAATACATTGCACATGTGCTGAGAGGCCCAAAGAAGCATGAGCATTGCATGCTTATCTCACATGTTTCAAAAATTGCAAAATCACACAAATCACATGACCTACTCGTGCATTTCATCTCATTCTTTCAGCAAGGGTTTGTGACCTCATATAAAAGCAATTAGGGTTTTAGCAAGCCAGATCTCTCTCTCATTCTCTCATTCTCAAACTTCTTGCAACTTTGCATTTTCTTCCATTTCTCTCCATTCAAGCACTCAATCTCAAAACAAATTGTGGATCTGTGATCTAGGCAAGCTCAAGATCATTAAGCACCCATCCATTCAAGCTTCTTCTCAAGTTTAGTAACATTGCCATTTTAGGGAAGGTGTGATCAAACCTCAAGATCCAGCTTCATTCAAGACCTTAGAGGCATTTATTTTGCATCTAGGGTGAAAGAGGAGTGCATTGCATCCATCCTTTGGTCTTATAGCTCACTAAATCAAGATCTTCACCTCAGGTATGGATCCAAATCTTAAGATCTGAAAATGGAATTAGTGATGTGTTTTGTGTTATTTGAAGTTCCCTGATCATACTGCACTTTTTAGATTTGAATTTGGTGCTTTGTAGTGAAAGTTATTAGGGTTTCAAGTTTCATGGTCAATTATGTTTTGGTTCGATCCCTTAGATTCTTTAGTTTTTAGGAATTTTTTAGGCCATATTTGAATTCAGGGTGGTTAGTTTAGTTGATCTGGACATTTTGTTTGTTTTTTATGGAGGTTTGTGGCTCTGTCATGAATTCTGGTGCCGGGGCCCTAGCTCTGGTCACCGGAAACTGATTTTTGCTTGGCTTAGGGTTTGTATGAAGAAGATGAAGCCATATCCGTTGGATCCAGCTCTCCAACGCTCCAGATCACGCCACATAGCCCTCACAGCCAGCCTCTCCCTCACGTGTTTCATGATTCTGCTTTAATACCATTTGTTTCACAGCCCACTCTAATAACCATACACCATCCAATGAAAATCCAGCCTTCTACCACCTCATTTAATGAGCTATCCATAACACGCGTCAGATCCATCTATTGGCTGTGTATTTTCCAGCATTTTTCATGAAATTCCACACTAAAAACCATGAACCAGCGCAGGCATATTGGGCCTTCAGTGTGCTATTGACACCCCCTTCAGCTTCAAGCCCAAACAATTTCCACGTGAAACCTTGCTTTTGACACCCCATGCCTCATTTCATTTAATTTCTTTTTCACTTTTATTTTCTTTTATTTCAGTTTAGCTTTTATTTTTTTATAAAATACTTCCCTTCATCCAAAAAAATCCCAAAAAAATCATGAGCCTTATTTAAAGTGTCTTTTATTTTCTCATATTTTTATTTTCTTTTTTTTTCCATTTCCACGTGTCATATTTAAATCATTGTTTCAATTAGCTTCTTTTTAAGTCCATTTTGACCACACTGCCTTGTCAAATTTCCATAGGTCTCATTATTTTTATTTTTGATCCCATTCTTTTTGCTTTAGATTCTTAAGACAATGTATTTCTTATGTGATTTGTCTCTTTATTTTTAGAAGTTTATTTCTTGAGTCTTGATCCTTTGACTTGTGATGGAAGTTTGTAACCCTAGCTTGTGTTTAAGCTTCCATTTGACTTAGTTTGCATCTGAATTCTTTCAAATCCTTTTGGCTCATTGATACACCATGTTTGAAGATAATTTGGTTTCAATTGTGGAATTTTTAGATGCTTGGTTGATTTATTGTGGATTTTTGTTCTCACCTTGTCCCATTTTTGCTTCTTTTGGTTCATTAGGTCTCATATAAGCTTAGAAGGGCACTTGTGCCAACTTCTCTTTCTCATTTGGGGTTCTTTTGGGGTATGGTTACCTCTCTGGTCCTAGTTTAGGGTTTGTGTCTTAGGAATTTTTGTGTCTTGCTTCTTTTAAGTCCTTTCATTTCTTAAGTGTTTCCATCCCACTTCCTTACCTCTTCCACTACAATTTTGTAATTGTTTGGTCTTGTGTGACCTTTCTCTTCATCTTGTTGGCTTCTTAGGCCCTTCTTCATCTTGTTTTGGTTCTGTTTGTGAGCATTGTGTCCATGTTTATGCATTGTTGTTTTGCATTCTCCTTAAGTGTGCATTTGTGTTCATATGTGTTCATGTTGCATCATTTTGACTTATAAGTTTCATGTCTCATTCTCTTGAGGTGTATTTGCATTGTGAATTTGTCTATGTCATTTAACTCCTGGTTGTGTGATGTTAGCATGTTATCTTGTTCATTTTGTTTCACTTGTATGCATGATACTAACCTTGCAGGGGCTATGGTAAGTGTGAGGTGTGGGAATTGAGTTCCACATCTCCAAATCTCATCTCCTCCTCTTCTTTTTTGTGCTAACTCTTTGTTGTTGGGCTTAGGCCTTTCTCATCTCATCCCTTCTTCTTTCTTCTTCTTTTCATCTTTCCTTCTTCATTAGGATAGAAACCTCACTAACCCTTAGGACATCCATGCATGTTAACACTTAGGATTATTTAGTCCCCTTTAGAATTTTGCCTTTGAGATCCTTTGGTGCTTTCTCTTCTCACCTTCAAACTCAATTCTAATTCACTTAATAAGGTTTGAGTACTTTCATGTGACATGATACTTTGCTATGAGATACTTGCATGCGTTCCGTTTCGGGGCGAGGTGTGAGTTATCATTCGTGGTGGATAGGTCTTAGCATGAGTACTTCACAAAGAAAAGCTAAAAAAAACACTTCTTAACCAAAAAAAACACAAAAACACTTAATAATGGTAATAGGCCAGTGTGCTTAGGCCTTCACTTGTGGGACTAGCTTTGGGGATTTCCTCCATAGATAGGTGTGCCTCTTGCGCATTCCATTTCGGGATGATGTGAGATGTACACATCCCATTGAGTAAGACTTAGGTACACTTACCTATGAAAACTTTCACTCATTAAAGCTTCTGAAAAACACCAAACAAACAATAAGCATCTTTCCTTCGGGAATTCTTTTCTCACCTCACTCGCTCCGTACGCGAACTTGCTCCTACTTGTCATTTTGCAAGACGGTTACGCACTCGTCGTCCGAGTCTGCAACACCTGAGTAATGGCATAGGCAGTTCAAGCCTTAATTCACAAGAAATTTCCTTTTAGTGCCCCTAGTTAGGGGAACTATGGCGTCTCTGATCCTCATTATCCCGATGAGGTACGTAGGCAGCGGGGTAGGGCCCGTTCGAGCACAATCTTTATTTTCCCTACATTTTTCTCTTTGTTTCTTATTCAGTTCCTTTTCTCAGTATCTTTTCCAGATCCAGTTTATTTTCTATTTCTTTTCTTTTGCTGCAGTTTTCATATCCTCACCCTTTGAAGCAGTTTCTTTTGCAAGCGTGGATCCCGTCGGGTACGGCGGACGATCTGGGTGCTAATACCTTCCCAGGTCGTAACCGACTCCCGAACTCAGTCTCTTTGGTTCGCATGACCTGTGTCCTTCCTCTTCTTTCTTATGGTTTGTGCAACATTACCATTCCCTTTCTTCGGGATAAAAATGCCTGGTTGGCGACTCTATTCTTTTTCCGCGCCACTTTCGCGTTTGTACCAGGATGGAAATCCGGGGGAGCGACAGCTGGAGACTCTGCTGGGGACCGAACCCAGAATCTCTGGTTTCCCTGTGAGTCTCTCCTAGCGCTTGTGTGTTTCTGTTTCATTGGGTGATGTTTGTTTGTTGTGGCTTGTTGTATTTTATTGTTGTTTATTTACAGCTTTATTTACAGTTTTCAGTATTTATTTTCCACATCATGTATATCATACTGGATTGTCTGGACTAGTTTTCTGTTTGGTGGGCTCGGGTGATACTGTTTCTGAGAGATAGGCCAAGTACCCGGCTTAAGTGCACTATAGGATTAGAGTGGACATATTGTACTCACATGTGACATGATGAGTGGCAGTGTGTTTCACGCCCAGATTGCGACCGTCTTGGAAATATCTTGTGTGGGGATTTCCTCCACTTCGGGATAGGACCTTGATAGTTATGTGCATCTGGGGACCGATCATTGAGAACCTTTGTGGAAACAACCCTCTCCAGTGGTGGCAGTGGTAGACCACATTTTGTGGCAAACCCATTCGCACCCGAGGGTCCACTGGGGACTCGCATAGGATGGCCTGGTTCTCTTATAGGAACTCAGTCAAAGCATCTGGTCGTATGACATTAGTACTGTATCCTACGGGCTGAATGTACTATTGTTTCTCGATTTCAGTGCTTGAAGCTGGGGACTTATAAGGGATGCTTGTTTTTTCCCGGACTCAGCTGAGGCCTCCATGCGTAGTACATAATGCCTAACCGATTCCCTGATTTGGTCATGAGCCATTTCTCGGAAATGGTGAAAGTATTATTTCTATTCGGCTTTGAGAGTCTGTGATGTTTGACCCGGAGCACACCCGTGAGATTGGGAGGGGTTTACAGGTTTGCAGGAACCCTTGACCTCATCATACCCTTGTTACCAGTGCAGTTTCATGTTCTGATACAGTTACTTTGGTTCCGAAGTTCTTGGGTTTATCTGGTATTTGATTGGGAGTACCTGAGCTTATCTGAGTGTTTAAGGGTTGATATCCAGAGGATTTGGGTTTCTAATCACTTGGCCTTGGTATCTAGATTCCAGACAGACCCAGATGGATCATATGTCTTTGCATTTGCATCTGCATTGCATCATTTCATCATTAATCATGTTTTGTTTTCATTCACAGGTTCATATCTTTGCTTCCGGTTCCGGTATTCTCTTCAGAGATGGAAGATCCTCGCAAGCAGAATATTCACTTCAAGGTTTTTGACACTAAGGTTGGCCTGTTGAAGAAGATGGTGAAGCTGATTACACCCAACCATGTAGAAAGATTCAGGAAGGCTTATGGCAGTATTCTGGATGTGGTGGTAGAGCTAGATCCTTCTGAGAGAAGTGCCATTCATACCCTGCTTCAGTATTATGTTCCTCAGCTCCGTTGCTTCACTTTTCCTGATTTTCAGCTAGGTCCTTTACTGGAGGAGTATGCTTTGATCTTGGGAGTGCCTGTTCGAGACCAGATTCCGTTCAATGCTGAGATGAGTAGACCTGCACCCGAGGCTATTTCTAAGGCTCTTTATTTGAGCACTTCTGCTGTGAATTCTTTGACCATCATTAAGGGAGGTGTACCTGGGTTTTCTTTAGAAGCTTTAGTAAAGAAGGTGGAAGAGCTGGCTGTTGAGGAAGAATGGGATGTTGTCTGTGTTATCTTAGCCCTCTCTATCTATGGCATTATCTTGTTTTCTGATATGGAGAAGTTCATAGATATGAATGCCATTCATCTCTTTTTGCTGAAGAATCATGTGCCTACATTGCTCGGAGATTTGTATTACTCAGTGCACTACAAGACTGAGAAGAAGAGGGGAGGTTTAGTTCGTTGCTGCGCTCCTTTATTTCATATGTGGTTCATGAGGCATCTACCTAGTACTGGAGTGTTTAGTGACCACACCTTGGTATGGGCTCAGAAGCTGGAAAAGTTGCTTGCCAAGGATGTCAGGTGGATTACTCAAAGGCTGCAGGGTGCACGTTTCATCACTAGCTGTGGGAGTTATCTTAGTTGGAAGACAATTGGGATATGCCTTGAGAGAGGTACCAGAAGAATTGAAGTTGACCCCTATTTTCTACTTCCCAGTGAAGGACAATATGCCCTTAGTGAGGAAGGTTGCTGGAGCTTGGAAGGGCATTAAGGGAGAAGGGATAGCTAGCTTTGGAAAGTGCAACAATCAGACATTCCCAGAGTATGAAGCTTGGTTGAAAGACAGAGCCAGAAGGGTTTTGCTGCCATTCTCACCACCAGTTCCTCTAGTTGTTGAGTCCATTGATACTGTGTCTTTAGAGGAGTTCAAGAAGTTGGAAGCCCAACTGCATGCAGACAGAGTGGAGAACACTGAAGTAGTTAGTTTGTATCATCTTGCCAACCGGGCCAAGAATGAAGCTGAGGAGAAGTTGCTAAAGATGCAGACTACCTTGGAGGCTAAAGAGAAAGACTTTGTTGTAAGGGAAGCTCACTTCCACAGGTTGGGTATGATGGAAGCAAAAAGAGAAGCTGAACGCAAGAAGAATTCAAAGACTCTCAAGGAAGCTCGTCAGTCTATCGTCTGGTTGCAGGGACAGAGAGAGCAAGAGCTGAAGAGATATAAGGAAAAAGAAGAGTTATTCAAAGTGCAAATGGTCTACAAAAAGGAAGAGGTGGAGCAAGTCCACAAGATTCGAAGGGAGAAGACTCAGCAGTTAGCAGATAGTTAACAAGCCCTAGAAGCAGCACTTAAAGAGATTGAAGACCTCAAGTTGATGGCGGGAGTCAAGAAGGTTAGGTCTGATGTGGGGCTTAGAGAGGGAGATTCATGGTCCTCAGGCAGTGGTTTTGCTTCTTAGTTTGTTTTCCTTGTATCTGGATTACCTACAGACATGTTGTAGAAGTCCTGGTTGTTTGTTTTTATTTCTAGAAACTTGTACCCTACGGGGAATTCTGTTTTATTTGCCTAATAGGCTGATTTATGTTATGAATGTTTCACCATTTCTTGGTGTGCCTGCTGTTATGATTTGAATGTGGTTTTTCGCGAAGGTTTCTGAAAGTCGAGGATCAGTACCCATCTGGTTTCTTTGCTAAATACTGGAACCGGGACAGGAATGACCTGGGATTGGAAGCATAAAAAACTGCATTGCATACATATAACCTGTTTGTTTGTTTTACAGGGTCTCAGTTGCTAACGTTTCTTGTGTTTCAGGCACTATAGCTCCCCGAAAAGTTCGGGAACAACCAGTAGCACATAGATATCCAACAAAGATCAACAGAGAGAGAATCATAGACCAGATGCAAGCTGACTTAGCTGACCTGAGGCTAAGGATGGATAACTTTATGACTCTGATGGCAGGCATGGGTCAGAACCAAGAGCGTCTGTGGGAGATGATAGAAAATGGTCCACCCAGGAATAACACTGCTGCTGCTGATAATCGTAACGATGCGGGCGCACGTCAGGTTGAAGCTCTTGTAACACAGCCAGGGGTGACTATAATCAATGATGGGTTGAATAATATTCAAATGGATAGCCAGGACGAACAGTTCACTCTGCTGGACGAAGCTAAGGGTCAGGGGGGCGAGATGAACAAGAGGTTTGAAGAAATGGCAGAACAAATCAGAGCCATTCAATTCCAGAGTTCTTTGGGATTCGACATAACAGACTTGGGCTTGGTTCCTGGGGTCAGGATCCCATACAAGTTCAAAGTACCAACCTTTGAGAAATACAATGGCACTGCATGCCCGAAGACCTATCTTCAGTCCTTCGTAGGAAGGATCGCTGCTCATACCGATGATGAAAAACTCTGGATGTACTATTTATAAGACAGCTTGGCTAGAGTTTCTCTGGAATGGTATATAAATCTTAGCAGAGTTAATATCAAAAGCTGGAAAGACCTTGCAGAAGCTTTTGTGAGACAATATCAATATAATTTGGACATGGCTCCAAACCGTACGCAATTGCAGCACATGGCTCAGACTGCTAAGGAAGGTTTCAAAGAATATGCTCAGAGGTGGCGCCAGCTCACTTCCAGAGTGCAACCACCGCTGCTTGAGAATGAAATGGCTGACATGTTTATGGGGACTTTGCAGGGTGTGTTTCTTGAAAGATTGGCGTCCAGTTCTGCCACCAAATTCAATGATATTGTTATTGCTGGAGAGAGGGTTGAGACCTTGCTGAAGATGGGGAAGATCCAAGATACAAGTGCTAGCAGCTCAAATGGAGCGAGGAAAGCTTTCAGTGGACCTCCTAGGAGAAGAGAGGGTGAGACAAATGCTGTATTTGGTCGAGGTTGGGGCCGTGGTTATAGAAGACCGTATGAGCATGTGGCAGCAGTCACAATCCCTTCTACTCCAGTGCAACGGATGCAACAACCTCAACATCAACAACATCAGCAACAACAACAACCTCCTCGTAACAACTATCAGCAGAGACCGTATCAGCCAAGGCAAACTCGCCCGGCTAATAGGGTGATTGAGGCCATCCCTATGACTTATGCTGCTTTGCTGCCAAGACTGTTAGATTTGAATCTAATTCAACTGAGGACTTTGGCACCATCACCTCCTGGAGAGCTTCCAGTTGGTTATGATGTCAATGCACGATGTGCTTTCCACTCTGGGGCACCCGGGCACTCGACTGAAAAGTGCAGGCACTCCATCACAAGGTTCAAGACTTGATAGACTCTAAAGCAATCAACTTCGCACCACCGCCGAATGTTAATTCGAACCCTATTCCGAATCATGGAGGGGCAAGGATCAATGCTGTTGAGGGTGGTGACAGGTTGAGTCTTGTGTTGAGTATTGAAGAAGTGAAGACTCCTTTGAGGGTAGTGAAAGAGAGACTGTTGAATGGTCAAGTGTTTCCCGGTTGCAGTGTTGATTGTGAAGGATGTCTGAATGTTGTGAATGGGTGTGAGAAGCTGAAGAGAGGATTGCATAGTTTGATTGATGATGGATCCTTACAGTTCAACAAAGTGGGTAATGATGAAGCTGATTATGTGTCAACAATTACCATTTTCTATGATGAAGCTGACATGCCTGTTAGAAGAGAGCCTGTTACAATCTATGCTCCTAAAATTAGTCCTGTGACTATCACCGTACCTGGGCCTGTTCCATACACAGACGATAAAGCCATCCCCTGGAATTATGGCTCAGATGTATATGTGGCTTGACAGAAGATTGAGAGCAAGTCTATTGTTGTTGACCCGACTGTAGAGAACATCGGAGGAGTTGGAGGCTTTACCAGAAGTGGTTGTTTATTTTGTCCCCCTGTGCTGAGAGGGGATCCTGAGGCTGAGGCTTCATCCAAGGCCAAAGGAAAGCAGGTTGTGACTGATGAATTAACTACTCCTGTGGCTGGGCAGGGTACATTTGAAAAAGAGGTCGAGGAATTCATGCGGATTATCAAAAAGAGTGACTATAAGGTGGTCGATCAACTGAACCAGACACCTTCCAAGATATCCATCTTATCACTGCTGATGTGTTCTCCCGCACACAGAGAGGCCTTATTGAAAGTGCTGCAAATGGCTTATGTTCCTCGGGAAATCACTGTCAACCAACTTGAAGCTGTTGTAGGCAGTGTTAATGCAAGCCATGGCCTAGGCTTTACAGACAGAGACCTCACGTCAGAGGGTCGAAACCACAACAAAGCATTACATATCACTATGGAGTGCAAGGGTGCGGTGTTGTCACATGTTCTTGTAGACACAGGCTCTTCCCTGAATGTGCTTCCGAAGAAGACACTAATGAAGCTCAATGTTGATGGGATTGTCCTGAGACCAAGTGATCTGATTGTCAAAGCTTTTGATGGTTCGAGAAGATCAGTTTTTGGAGAAGTTGAGTTGTCCGTCAAGATAGGCTCTCAAGTTTTCAAAAGTGTTTTCTACGTCATGGACATCCAACCTGCGTATAGCTGTTTGTTGGGACGCCCATGGATACATGCTGCTGGAGTTGTTACTTCAACCCTGCATCAGAAGCTCAAATATGTGGTCGACGGCCAGGTAATCACAGTCTGCGGAGAGGAAGACATCTTCGTAAGCCACTTGTCAACGTTCAAGTATGTAGAGATGGATGGAGAAATCCATGAGACCCTATGCCAAGCCTTCGAAGCAGTCAACGTCAGCATCTTAACTCCTGTAGAGAAGGGCAGTGAGAAAGAAGGCACATTTATCCATTCCTACAAGCAGGCAAAAGAGGTTGTTCAATCAGGCAGTGCCCAAGGCTGGGGCAGGCTGTTGGAGCTAGAAAAGAAAGACGACAAGTTTGGTTTAGGGTATCATCCTGGTGGATCTACCCCAAGTGGTAAAGCCATCACCTTTACAAGTGCTGGGTTGCTCGACCGCAACCAGATCTGTACAACAAGCCAAGATGGGGACAATGACGGTGACTGGGACAACTGGATTCACCCGTGTTCGCCCGGCGAGGAGCTAACAAATTGGTCTGCTGAAGACATTGTTCAAGTCACATGGCACTCAGAGTAATTATTTTGTTTCCTTTTATTAGCATACTGCATTGTCAAATCCAGCATTCTGCCTAAGATGCTAGGATCCATTGTATTGGGCCACCATGTTTTGTATGCATCTTTATTTTGCTATGAAATAAAAGGACATGTTCAGACAAATCGTGTTCTCTTTCTTTGTTTTTAAATCTTTCACAAAAAATAAAAAAAATGGCAATGTGTTTTCCTTTTTGTTTTTGTGTTAGTGTCTCTTTTTCAAAATAAGCAGATTCTGAATAAGCACATCATCTGTGCAGTGTTGATCATCCGTATTCCATTGATAACGTTCCTGTTATGACTACGCATGACTTTGACAATCCTGTCTACCAAGCTGATGAAGGGGTTGAGGAAGACTGTGACCTCCCTGAAGAATTGGTCAGATTGTTGAAACAAGAGGAACGGGTTATTCAGCCTCATCAAGAAGAAATTAAGATCATCAGCATTGGCAGTGAAGATGTGAAGAAAGAGATCAAAATTGGGGCCAGTCTGCAGGCCGGCGTCAAGAAAGAGCTGATCAGTATGCTGAAAGAGTATGTGGATATCTTTGCTTGGTCATATCAAGATATGCCAGGGTTGGATACCGACATCGTTATGCATAAGCTACCTCTGAGAGAGGATTGTCCTCCTGTGAAACAGAAATTGAGAAGAACTCGTCCTGACATGGCAATGAAGATCAAAGAGGAGGTTCAAAAGCAATGGGATGCAAGTTTCCTTGCTGTGACTAGTTATCCACCTTGGGTAGCTAACATTGTACCTGTACCAAAGAAGGACGGCAAGGTCCGGATGTGCGTTGACTACCAGGATTTGAATAGAGCGAGCCCAAAAGATGACTTTCCGTTGCCACGCATTGATGTGTTGGTGGAAAATACTGCTCAATTCTCGGTATTTTCCTTCATGGATGGCTTCTTCGGATATAATCAGATTAAGATGGCGCCGGAAGACATGAAGAAGACAACATTCATTACCCCGTGGGGTACATTCTGCTATAAGGTCATGCCCTTTGGTTTGAAGAATGCTGGGGCAACTTATCAACGGGCGATGGTCACATTGTTCCATGACATGATACACAAGGAGATTGAGTGTTATGTGGACGATAGGATTGCTAAGTCCCGAGACGAAGAAGAGCATCTGGTCAACCTGAAGAAGCTGTTTGATAGACTGATCAAGTACAAGCTGAGGTTGAATCCAAACAAGTGCATTTTCGGAGTGCGTTCCGGGAAACTGTTGGGTTTCATTGTTAGTCAGAGAGGAATTGAGGTAGATCTTTCTAAAGTAAAAGCTATTCAAGATATGCCTGCACCGAGAACATAAAAAGAAGTGCGCGGGTTCTTAGGGAGGTTGAACTACATTTCTCGGTTCATATCTCATCTAACTGTCACGTGCGAACCAATATTCAAATTGCTAAGAAAAGAGCAAACGGTCGGGTGGAACAATGACTGCCAAAGAGCTTTCGACAAAATGAAAGAATATTTGCAGGAGACTCCAATTCTAATGCCTGCAGTGGAAGGAAGACCTTTAATCATGTACTTGACCGTGCTAGAAGGGTCAATGGGGTGTGTTCTAGGCCAACATGACGAGTCTGGTCGAAAAGAGTACGCTATTTATTACCTTAGAAAAAAGTTTACCGACTGTGAATCCCGATACTCACTACTCGAGAAAACTTGATGTGCTTTGGTATGGGCTGCTCGCCGACTGAGGCAGTACCTGTTTACTCATACCACACTACTCATTTCCAAAATGGATCCTGTTAAGTACATCTTTGAGAAACCAGCGTTAACCGGAAGGGTTGCTAGGTGGCAGATGATTTTAACTGAATACGACATCCAGTATACTTCTCAGAAAGCCATCAAGGGAAGTGTATTGTCGGATTACCTTGCACATCAACCTCTTGAGGATGATTATCATCCAATGAAGTTTGATTTCCCTGATGAGGACATCATGTACCTCAAAGCAAACGATTATGAGGAACCACTTCCGGAGGAGGGGCCAGACCCTGAATCCAAATGGAAGCTGATGTTTGATGGGGCCGTCAATATCAATGGACGTGGAGTTGGTGCCGTTCTTATCACTCCTGAAGGTGTTCACTTACCCTTCGCTGCCAGAATTACATTTGGTTGCACCAACAATGAAGCGGAGTACGAGGCATGCATAATGGGAATAGAGGAGGCAATTAATCTTCGGATTAAGAACCTCGATATATTCGGAGATTCAGCCCTCGTTATTAACCAAGTTACCGGCAAATGGTATACGCATCAGGAGCATCTAATTCCATACAGGGATTATGCTAGAAAACTGTTGACGTTCTTCACGACAGTTAAACTTCAACACATACCACGTGATGAAAATCAGTTTGCCAACGCATTGGCCACTCTCTCTTCGTCAATCAAAGTCTTGTGTTGGAATTATGTGCCCAGAAAAGACATATCCAGGTTTGACGCTCCAGCTCATGCCTTCTCTGTAGACGCCGTGTCTGACGAGAAACCTTGGTATTTTGATATCAAGTTATTCCTGGAAAAGCAAGAATACCCAACTGGGGCATCTTCCAATGACAAGAAGACCTTGAGGCGACTTGCTGCTAGCTTCTTCTTGAACACAGACGGGGTTTTATACAAGAGAAACTTTGACATGGTCTTGCTCAGATGCATGGATAGACACGAAGAAAGCCTGTTAATGCAGGAAGTCCACGAAGGATCTTTCGGTACCCATGCAGGAGGGCATGCTATGGCTAAGAAATTGCTGAGATCGGGGTATTACTGGATGACAATGGATGCAGACTGTTGTTCATTCGCTCGTAAGTGCCACAAGTGCCAGATATATGCAGACAAAGTGCATGTTCCTCCAAGTCCGCTCAACGTCATGTCATCTCCTTGGCCCTTTTCTATGTGGGGCATTGACATGATCGGGAAGATAGAGCCTACTGCTTCAAATGGTCATCGCTCCATCTTGGTCGCGATTGATTACTTTACCAAATGGGTAGAAGCAGCATCTTATGCCAACATCACTCGTCAAGTGGTGGCAAGATTTCTGAAAAGGGATATCATATGCAGATACGGAGTGCCCGAAAGGATCATTACTGACAATGGTTCTAATATCAACAACAAGATGATGGCAGACTTGTGTCGGGACTTCAAGATACAGCACCGCAATTCTTCTCCTTACCGACCAAAGATGAATGGTGCGGTAGAGGCAGCAAACAAGAATATCAAGAAGATTGTGTAGAAAATGGTTGTCACCTACAAAGATTGGCATGAGATGTTACCATTCGCTTTGCATGGGTACCGAACGTCAGTCAGGACGTCTACAGGGGCAACTCCCTTCTCTCTGGTATATGGTATGGAAGCAGTCCTGCCTGTTGAAGTAGAGATTCCTTCATTGCGTGTGATGATGGATGTGAAGCTGGATGAGGCTGAATGGGTGCGTGCTCGTTACAATCAGCTATGTCTAATTGAGCAAAAGATATTAGCGGCTATCTGTCATGGTCAGCTTTATCAGAGGAGAATGAAGCGTGCATTCGACCAATGAGTACGTACTCGAGAGTATCAAGTGGGAGAGCTTGTGCTGAAGAGGATTGTTCCTCCAGGTTCAGATCACAGGGGCAAGTGGACCCCAAACTACGAAGGACCATTCATAGTGAAGAAAGTCTTCTCAGGAGGAGCCCTGATGCTCACCACTATGGATGGAGATGACTTCCAGTCCCTTGTTAACTCGGACGCAGTTAAAAAATACTTCGCATAAAAAGACCCGCTGGACACAAAAACAGAATTATAGTCCAGGCAAGAAAAGGGCATCCCGGCGAGCTAAAAACAGAATAAAAAGCTCGGGCAAAAGTTAGGGAAAGAAATAAATAAAAATGTACACCCGCTGAGTTGAAAAGCCACATTGGACAGCTCAGGCAAATAAGTGTATCCCGGTGGATTGAAAACCCAAAAGGGCGATCCACGCAAAACAAGGGAATAAGCGAACAACTGCGATCCGAGTAATCTGAACCACATCATCGTTTCGTACAACTTGACAATATCAGAAGGATAGGAAACAGTCCCCTCATCCTCTCAGAAAGCAAAAGCAGTAATGGAGAGTCTCGAAGACATGCTGGTCATAGCAGAATTGGAACTCCTTGGAATGCCGTGTCCATTGCCATTAGGATAGTTTCTTTTCTCAATTTTATGGAGGCTACCTCTTTCCAGGTGGTTGCTTCCTGATGTAAATCTTTGCCTATTCAAAGGCCATTTAATAAAAAGAATATTCAGTCAAAAAGATGTGTGTGTTTATTTTTGTTTGCAAAATGTCCTGAATTTTTGGCAAAAATATCATTGCATCTAAACATGGTGATAATTTTGAAAAGAAAACTGACATGCAGGGAAACTGTAAACCCTCTTTGAGTGTTGGGTGACGATGGATGAACAGATCATGCCATGCAAGTCCCCGGGGCACACTTGTATTTTCTGTTGTTGCAGGTTGCAGGATGGCGTCACATTCTCCCAGGAAATTTACTCTTGCCCAGTAAAGTATCTCCGGCAGAATTCTTCCCTAGCTAAGCCTTGGCAGCAGCCCAAGCAATTTACTCTTCCCCAGTAGAGTATCTCCCCAAGCAGAGATTTCTTCCCCCAGCAGGTATCTGAAAGCCTGACATCTCCAGCAGAGATTTTCTCCAGCTAAGCCTTGGCAGCAACCCAAGCAGTTTCTGCTTCCCCAGTGGAGTGTGCCCATCAGGTATCTGAAAGCCTGACATCCCCAGAGTTAGAATTATCAGAATTCTATCCCCAGCAAGGGTCTCAACCAGAGCTTTGAATCAGCAGATGCTCTCCCCAGCTAGAGTATTGTTGATGCATCTTCCCAGTCAAGTCTGAAGATGATCTTGTCCCCACAAAGTTCATATTTGATCTTCACTTCCGTCAGTGAAATATTCCCCAGCGAAGTTGCCATACTTTTTGGTTTAATTTGATGATACAGTCAGGTATTTATCACCTCAGTCAGAGTTAGGTGTCCAGACCTCTTGACTTGTTTCCCCTGCAGAGTTGTACCTCTTGCTGCCAATCAGGCATTCGTTTGTTGCTCGTCTGCAATCCTCAACACTCGTCTGTGTTGTCCCTAAGCAAAGTTTTCCCCAGTAATGACATATTACTGCTTTATTGCTGCTTGTCTGCACCTCTCAACACTCGTCTGTGTTATCCCTTTGATATTACTCATTTGCTCTCCCCAGCAGTGGTCCATGTTTACCTTGATGTTGCTCGTCTGCAATTTCCAACACTCGTTTGTGTTTATTACCTGATATTGCCTGTCTGCAATTCTCAACACTCGTCTGTGTTTGGGCCTATTCACACTTTGTTGATGCTCGTCTGCATTGCCCAACACTCGTCTGTGTTTGATATTTGATACCTGTTGTTGCTCGTCTGCAATCTTCCAACACTCGTCTGTGTTCTGATATCTGTGTTACCTTTGTTTTTGCTCGTCTGCAATCTTCTAACACCCGTCTGTGTTCTGATATCTGTGTTATCATATGTGGATACTCGTCTGTATCATCCCCAGCACTAGTCTGTGTTGTTACCTTTTGAAGCTCGTCTGCTTTGTCTGGATACTCGTCTGTATCACCCCCAACACTCGTCTGTGTTGTGATGTTCTAATATTTGTTTGAAGCTCGTCTGCTTTGCTTGGATACTCGTCTGTATCATCCCCAACACTCGTCTGTGTTAGCTTATATTTGTATGTGTGGATTTGCTGATTATCCTGTTATTTCTTCTGTGTTGCTACTCCAAATGTTCGTCTGTGTTTGAATTTCTGGTATTCGTCTATACCAGTGGTTGATGCTCGTCTGTGTCATTGCCTGAAGCGCCCGTCTGTGTTTCTTAGATCATCGTTTGATACTCGTCTGTATCATTGACTTCTGACACTCGTCTGTGTTATCTTGATGATCATCCAATACTCGTCCGTATTGAAGAGGTTTAAAATCCTGACAGTGGGATTAATGTCAAAATGGTTACCGGTCCTGGCGTAACAGGTAAATCCGAAGGAGGCTCGTCTGTCTCAGGCACATTATTATTGCTGCACCTGGCGTCACAGGTTTGCTCGAAGAAGACTCGTCTGTCTTGTACCATATATCCACGGATAATATATGAAGAAGGTTCGTCTACCTTGGTTATGCATGTCTATCTGTAACACGGTGGGAGAACTGACTTTAGTGAAATGTTGCGGATAGCAAGAGTCGCCACTGACTTTTATTTTATCCAAAAGGAAAGGACATAAAAGAACAGGAAAGACCTTAAAAGATTTTTGGGTTCGGGGGGTAGGTTATGTAAAGGGAAGGTGTTAGCACCCTTTACATCCATGGTTATCCATGGGCTCTTAGTTACTTAGCTCACTTTAAAATGTTTTGAGAAGTGTAGTGTGTGATTAAAAATTTTCTTAAGTACTTTATAATGATCCATGTACGGATATATATAAAGCCTTTGTTTTGAAAATTGTTTGAAATGTGAAGTGCATTTAAAATGTTTTGAAAAGATGAGCAAGTACATAAGAGAAACCTACCCTAAGTTAAATCTTTTATGTTCTTAAATATCCTTTAAATGGTAAGACTATCCCTATTATTAAGGAATAGGTAGTCATTACCTTGGATGTTGTGAGGGACAAATGAAGGGACAACTGTGATTAGGCAATTGTAAGGTGTATTTAGCAATTCGAAGGGACTTATCATCTTTATTCGAAAGGGACAAGATCATTTACGAAGGCAACCATGAAGGGACTTGATCTTATTATCTTTTAAGGGACTAGATGATATAAATAAATGAAGGGACTTTGCTTTATACACCTTACTTGACCTTTTTCTTTAGGCAACATGAGAGGTATCCTTAAGAATGTGAGATGGCGATCCAAGATCGACTTACGTGTGTGCGTGTACAGATTTCAAGTATTTATCTTACAAATTAGTGATCTAAATTCAATTTTAAATACAAACATGTTTACACTCCCTATTTTACTAACCATGGCAATTAAAAATAAATAATAAGAAACTCTACAACTATTACATAATGTGTACAATTACATAATAATAATAAAATAAATTAAATAAATAAACACATAATAAATAAATAAATAAAGAGGTTAGTAATAATAAACAAAATAAATATAAGAAAAAGAAGTTAGCATAATAATATAACATAAAAAAAAATTAAAAGTTCAAATTTAAATAAATAATTATTTTTTAGAATTTTTAAGAAAAAGAAATAAATAATAATTATTATATACTAATGAATATGGTTAATAGTTTAATAAATTAATTATATATATATATATACATATTAGAATTATTTTAAGAATTATAATTACAAAAGCATAAGAAATTAAAATCATAAAATAAAATTAGGGTTTTGAATTGTTTTAAGAAAAATAAATTAGGGTTAATTATTTAATCTAAACTTAATACAATAATAATATAAACAAATTATAAAATAAATATATACAATTTTAAATTTTTAGAAAAAAAATAATAAATTAAGATTTATAACATAATTAGGGTTTACAAAGAAAATTAGGGTTTTAAGTGAAAGAATTTAGATTTTACATATAAAATATTAGGGTTTATAAGTTAATCTAAATGTAATTAATTTATTTATAAACAAACATACAATATTAATAATATACAATAAAATAAATATTAAATAATTTTATTAATAAAATTTGAATTTTTAAAATATAAGTTTTTTGAATTATATACAAGAAAATAATATAAATATTTTGTTTTAGACAATTATTATTAATTAGATTAATTAAACATATTATAAACAAAACAAAATAAATGAAAATATGAGAAAAAAACATACCTGGGGCTGGGATTCGAACCCAGGCCCTAGGCTTCACATCTCCAGGACCAACCTCCTTTCCACTGGGCTGCGCATGCGCAGGTGACATTGAATGAGAGCCAATACGTTTTGTCTCATAACCTGTAAAAAAAAAAAGCAAAACAACACAAAATGGCCTGGGGGGATTCGAACCCAGGACCATCAACCTCACGCGCACATGCACGAACCAACTGAGCCAAGCTGTTTTTCTGAAATAATATCCACCATAATATCATAAAATATAATACCCAATTTTTAAATATGAATTTGGCGCCTTACTTCATCTTCTTCATTCGAATTACCTGCGAAATTTCCTAGGCTTTCTCCTGCGAATTTTCCTGCAAACTTTCAAAACCAGAATCCTATGTTTTTATGAATATCAATCAAATTGCAACATCACTTCAAATTAACAGCCCAGATCAATTATGCAAGGATTATAGGTCACAGCCATGTTCTTAGATTTCGTTTTAAGGCCCTAAATGCTTGGTTCCCGATTTGAAGCTCCAAACCCTAGCCATGGTGAATTTCGATACAGTCCACAATAATTGAATTAAATCATCCAGAAAGTTTCTAAACATCACAACAAACACAAATCCACAGTTAGTTTTCAATATTAATGCACAAATCATTTAAATCGAAAAATTTTAGAACATGAAGAAGATGCATTCGGTTTGTGTGATTTAAGGCATGAATGAATGATGTTATGATCCAGAATCAATCCATGAACTCCAAGGAACAAGTTGCAACCTTTGGTTTGTCTTTAAAACAACTCTAGGTATCAAACCGAATTGGTGTTCTTAGTGTGAATTTTGAAACTTTGTTCTTACCTTTGGAGGCTGCAATTTCGTGTTCCCTATTGGCAATGTGTTCATGTATATGTAGTGGATGAAATTAGGTCAAAAAATGTTATGATTCTTTGGACTTTTTTTATGTTTGAATATTGAAAAAGATATGTCATGAAATTTGATTTTTATTTGATCTAACATTGCTATTTTGGGACAATACTCATAACTTGTGTATCAATCTGATCCAAATAATCTTTATGACTTTCTAGAAGCAAAATCCTTTTCCAAATATATGATTTTATATTTTATTTCAATTTAAATTGTATTTTAATGAATAAAATTCAAATAAATATGAAATAAAAAATAAAAAATCATAAAATAGGTGGGTTGGCTCGTTTTTGGTGTTTTTGTAAAGATGGGATGGCAATTTGGTGGGCTCATTTAGCAAAAAATTGATTTAAGGCCTTATTTGGTTCATAAACTTCTCAAAAATCTCCCAACTTTGCAAGGGCACAAATCCTTCAATTTTAATGCTATGAGGGTGTTCTTGGACATTTTGGAAAGCTTGAAGAGTCCTCTAACCAACCTCTTTGGTTTCATGTCCATATCTTTTACCATTCTCAAGTTATGATCTTTTGAAGTTGTTGACTTTTTGTTGACTTTTAAAAGGACCTATAATGTCTTAGCTCATACCTTCCAAATGAAGCATTTTTGGGATTGGCTTGTGATACACAAAGTTTTAGAGAATTCAATTTCCTTCAAAATGAGCTTTGGATGGAAAATTCTTGATGAAGCATGTGAAAGTTATGGCTGGTCAAAGTTCAGTTGACTTTTCCTATGAAAACCCTAATTTAGAAACTCCTGATTCTTGATGATCTGAAATCTCCTTGATGAATCGTGATCAACCCTTGATCAAATGATGAATTTTACTTCATATACTTGATGTTGGCAAAAAATCATGAAGTTTGACTTTGGTTTGACCACAGTTGACCTCAGTTTGACTTTTTAACTGCTTTGACTGATTTTAACCTATCTGATCATCTGACTGAGCAAACCTTTGGGAAAAGTCTTGAAACTTGTCATGGGGATTCTTGAACACATATAAGATGTTGTGAAGCTCACTTGAAGTCTTGGAAGTCCATTTAGCCTGATTAAAGTCAAAACCCTAGTTTAGGATGCATTGTTTAGGAGGATGCATTGTCTGAGGGAATTGTCACATCTTCTGACTAATTGTGAACTTTGTGAACCTTGTGAACCTCATGAGATGTCTTGTGAACCTTGTGAGCCTCTTGAGATGTCTTGTGAACCTTGTGAACCTTGTGAGCCTCTTAGTACACAATGTCTTGTCTTGTGGAGGGCAAATTTTGGGATGCAACAGCTATCCCACAGACTTAAGTGCATCCCGGTTCTGTCGTAACAGGTATATCCGAAGGAGACTCGTCTGTCTCAAGTTATATGTTCTTGCAAAGTGTTTGGGGACTCGTCTGTCCAATTCCTAGCGTCACAGGATTGTTTGTTTAAAGACTCGTCTGTCAACGCATTCTTATTCCAAATATCAGTTTCAACTTGGAAGAAGCTCGTCTGCTTTTTTCTCTCCTTCATATCCCCAAAAGGTCATTTGGTTGGGTTTACTTCCCAGCGTTTCATTCTTCGTCAGAGTGCAAATTTCTGGTCTTCTTGGTATTCAACCACAGTTTATCTTGAATGGTCGATAGCTCGTGCTACCGTCCTTTTCAGATTAACTGATGATTGAATAGGGGCAGCTGTAGCACCCCAAATTTGCCCTCTTCATTTTTAGCATCATATCACATCATATTCATCATGATAATATCATTTTCCTAGCATCATATCATGGAAAGATGAGGCATAACATCCTTCATATCCTAGCATCAAGCATATGGTCATCTGTGGAGGTCTTTGAAGCATTTCAGGCCATGACAAAGGTCCCAATGAGTTTGTACAAGTCTTATGGTGAGTCTACACTCCATTTACAAGTTCAAGTCCATTGGCAAAAGCTCAGAAGATGGCATGATCATCAGAGGTCTCAGGACAAGGCAAAGCTCCTATACAAGGCACCCAAATTAGGGTTTGTGATTCAAGCACCAAGATCTCACAAATTTGGCCATTTCATTTGGGAAAAGTCTTCTATATGTTAAGAGGATCCTAGGTGTAAATTTTCATGAGAAAATTCCATGTGGAAGTCAGACAATGCCTCAGTTGCTTGCAGATGAAGTAAAAAGTCAACTGTGCCCTTAAAAAGTCAACTGTGTGATTTCAAGGGGTCTAACCCAAATTTTTTGGCCAAGAGGGGTCCTTACAATGTTATAAGAGGTTTGGAATGATAAAAGTTTAAGAATCATGGAGATTTGAAGGGTTTTGCAAAAATGGTACAAAGTTGGTTTTAAGGAATTTCCAAATTTGGCAACTTTTGCCCTAATTTTCAAATGGCCTTAACATGATAAAAAATTCTTCAAATGGACCAAAGTCAAACATGAAAGTTGGAGGGTAAGGGCTCCCATTTTCAAAAAGTACAAGTACATTTTCATGGGATTCATAGATTTTTCTCTAGCCTCTTCGAAAATGTCATGTAAATTAGGGCAAATTCACATTTCAAGCATGCAACCAAAAGCAAAAGGCCTCAAAACTGAATTGTATGACTTGGTATTGGTTCAAACTTGTTTCAAACTTAAAATGCATCACATTTGAACCATTTTTCTCCAAAGAAAATCACATTTTCGTGCACTATGAGAAAATCACTCCAAACATGCAAAATTGGCCAAAACATGAGAAGTGTGTGATGCTTGGATCTAAAGGCCAGGATTCATTGGATTTGAATCAAGGGTGGTAAATACATTGCACATGTGCTGAGAGGCCCAAAGAATCATGAGCATTGCATGCTTATCTCACATGTTGCAAAAATTTCAAAATCACACAAATCACATGACCTACTCGTGCATTTCATCTCATTCTTTCAGCAATGGTTTGTGACCTCATATAAAAGCAATTAGGGTTTTAGCAAACCAGATCTCTCTCTCATTCTCTCATTCTCAAACTTCTTGCAAATTTGCATTTTCTTCCATTTCTCTCCATTCAAGCACTCAATCTCAAAACAAATTGTGGATCTGTGATCTAGGCAAGCTCAGGATCATTAAGCACGCATCCATTCAAGCTTCTTCTCAAGTTTAGTAACATTGCCATTTTAGGGCAGGTGTGATCAAACCTCAAGATCCAGCTTCATACAAGACCTTAGAGGCATTTATTTTGCATCTAGGGTGAAAGAGGAGTGCATTGCATCCATCCTTTGGTCTTATAGCTCACTAAATCAAGATCTTCACCTCAGGTATGGATCCAAATCTCAAGATCTGAAAATGGAATTAGTGATGTGTTTTGTGTTATTTGAAGTTCCCTGGTCATGCTTCACTTTTTAGATTTGAATTTGGTGCTTTGTAGTGAAAGTTATTAGGGTTTCAAGTTTCATGGTCAATTATGTTTTGGTTCAATCCCTTAGATTCTTTAGTTTTTAGGAATTTTTGAGGCCATATTTGAATTCAGGGTGGTTAGTTTAGTTGATCTGGACATTTTGTTTGTTTTTTATGGAGGTTTGTGGCTCTGTCATGAATTCCGGTGCCGGAGCCCTAGCTCCGGTCACCGGAAACTGAGTTTTGCTTGGCTTAGGGTTTGTATGAAGAAGATGAAGCCATATCCGTTGGATCCAGCTCTCCAACGCTCCAGATCACGCCACATAGCCCTCACAGCCAGCCTCTCCCTCATGTGTTTCATGATTCTTTTTTAATACCATTTGTTTCGCAGCCCACTCTAATAACCATACACCATCCAATGAAAATCCAGCCTTCTGCCACCTCATTTAATGAGTTATCCATAACGCGCGTCAGATCCATCTATTGGTTGTGTATTTTCCAGCATTTTTCATGAAATTCCACACTAAAAGCCATGAACCAGCGCAGGCATATTGGGCCTTCAGTGTGCTATTGACACCCCCTTCAGCTTCAAGCCCAAACAATTTCCACGTGAAACCTTGCTTTTGACACCCCATGCCTCATTTCATTTAATTTCTTTTTCACTTTTATTTTCTTTTATTTCAGTTTAGCTTTTATTTTTTTATAAAATACTTCCCTTCATCCAAAAAAATCCCAAAAAAATCATGAGCCTTATTTAAAGTGTCTTTTATTTTCTCATATTTTTATTTTCTTTTTTTTCTTCCATTTCCACGTGTCATATTTAAATCATTGTTTCAATTAGCTTCTTTTTAAGTCCATTTTGACCACACTGCCTTGTCAAATTTCCATAGGTCTCATTATTTTTAGTTTTGATCCCATTCTTTTTTCTCTGGATTCTTAAGACAATGTATTTCTCATGTGATTTTTCTCTTGATTTTTAGAAGTTTATTTCTTGAGTCTTGATCCTTTGACTTGTGATGGAAGTTTGTAACCCTAGCTTGTGTTTAAGCTTCCATTTGACCTAGTTTGCTTCTGAATTCTTTCAAATCCTTTAGGCTCATTGATACACCATGTTTGAAGATAATTTGGTTTCAATTGTGGAATTTTTAGATGCTTGGTTGATTTATTGTGGATTTTTGTTCTCACCTTGTCCCATTTTTGCTTCTTTTGGTTCATTAGATCTCATATAAGCTTAGAAGGGCACTTGTGCCAACTTCTCTTTCTCATTTGGGGTTCTTTTGGGGTATGGTTACCTCCCTGGTCCTAGTTTAGGGTTTGTGTCTTAGGAATTTTTGTGTCTTGCTTCTTTTAAGTCCTTTCATTTCTTAAGTGTTTCCATCCCACTTCCTTACCTCTTCCACTCCAATTTTGTAATTGTTTGGTCTTGTGTGACCTTTCTCTTCATATTGTTGGCTTCTTAGGCCCTTCTTCATCTTGTTTTGGTTCTGTTTGTGAGCATTATTTCCATGTTTATGCATTGTTGTTTTGCATTCTCCTTAAGTGTGCATTTGTTTTCATATGTGTTCATGTTGCATCATTTTGACTTATAAGTTTCATGTATCATTCTCTTGAGGTGTATTTGCATTGTGCATTTGTCTATGTCATTTCACTTCTGGCTGTATGATGTTAGCATGTTATCTTGTTCATTTTGTTTCACTTGTATGCATGATACTAACCTTGCAGGGGCTATGGTAAGTGTGAGGTGTGGGAATTGAGTTCCACATCTCCAAATCTCATCTCCTCCTCTTCTTTTTTGTGCTAACTCTTTGTTGTTGGGCTTAGGCCTTTCTCATCTCATCCCTTCTTCTTTCTTCTTCTTTTCATCTTTCCTTCTTCATTAGGATAGAAACCTCACTAACCCTTAGGACATCCATGCATGTTAACACTTAGGATTATTTAGTCCCCTTTAGAATTTTGCCTTTGAGATCCTTTGGTGCTTTCTCTTCTCACCTTCAAACTCAATTCTAATTCACTTAATAAGGTTTGAGTACTTTCATGTGACATGAGACTTTGCTATGAGATACTTGCATGCGTTCCGTTTCGGGGCGAGGTGTGAGTTATCACTCGTGGTGGATAGGTCTTAGCATGAGTACTTCACAAAGAAAAGCTAAAAAACACTTCTTAACCAAAAAAAACACAAAAACACTTAATAATGGTAATAGGCCAGTGTGCTTAGGCCTTCACTTGTGGGACTAGCTTTGGGGATTTCCTCCATAGATAGGTGTGCCTCTTGCGCATTCCATTTCGGGATGATGTGAGATGTACACATCCCATTGAGTAAGACTTAGGTACACTTACCTATGCAAACTTTCACTCATAAAAGCTTCTGAAAAACACCAAACAAACAATAAGCATCTTTCCTTCGGGAATTCTATTCTCACCTCACTCGCTCCGTACGCGAACTTGCTCCTACTTATCATTTTGCAAGACGGTTACGCACTCGTCGTCCGAGTCTGCAACACCTGAGTAATGGAATAGGCAGTTCAAGCCTTAATTTACAAGCAATTTCCTTTTAGTTCCCCTAGTTAGGGGAAGTACGGCGTCTCTGATCCTCATTATCCCGATGAGGTACGTAGGCAGCGGGGTAGGGCCCGTTCGAGCACAATCTTTATTTTCCCTACATTTTTCTCTTTGTTTCTTATTCAGTTCCTTTTCTCAGTATCTTTTCCAGTTCCAATTTATTTTCTATTTCTTTTCTTTTGCTGCAGTTTTCATATCCTCACCCTTTGAAGCAGTTTCTTTTGCAAGCGTGGATCCCGTCAGATACGGCGGACGATCTGGGTGCTAACACCTTCCCAGGTCGTAACTGACTCCCGAACTCAGTCTCTTTGGTTCGCAGGACCTCTGTCCTTCCTCTTCTTTCTTCTGGTTTGTGCAGCATTACCATTCCCTTTCTTTGGGATAAAAATGCCTGGCTGGCGACTCTATTCTTTTTCCGCGCCACTTTCGCGTTTGTACCAGGATGGAAATCTGAGGGAGCGACACAATGTAGTTCAGTCTCCCCAAGAAACCACGCACTTTCTTTTCAGTATTCGGCTCAGGCATTTCTTGGATAGCTTTCACCTTGGCTAGATCAACCTCAATTCCTCGCTCACTAACAATGAAACCGAGTAACTTGCCAGAACGGACCCCAAAGGTACACTTATTCGGATTCAACCTCAGTCTGAACTTCCGAAGTCTGTCAAACAACTTTGCTAAATTAACCAAATGCTCTTCCTCCGTCTGGGATTTTGCTATCATATCATAAACATAAACCTCAATTTCATGATGGATCATGTCGTGAAATAGCATTACCATTGCTCGTTGATAATTATCTCCTGCATTCTTCAAACCAAATGGCATGAACTTGTAACAGAAGGTGCCCCAAGGAGTGATGAAAGTTGTCTTTTCCATGTCATCGGGAGCCATCTTAATCTGATTATAGCCGGAGAACCCGTCCATGAAGGAGAACACGGAAAACTGAGCAGTATTATCGACAAGTACATCTATGTGAGGCAGAGGGAAGTCATCTTTGGGGCTGGCCCTATTCAAATCCCTGTAGTCCACACACATCCTGACTTTACCATCTTTCTTGGGAACCGGCACAATGTTAGCAACCCACGGAGGATAACTGGTCACGGCCAGGAAGCCAGCATCAAACTGTTTTTGCACTTCTTCTTTTGTTTTAATTGCCATGTCTGGACGTGTGCGCCTCAACTTCTGCTTTACCGGAGGACAATCTTCTCTGAGAGGCAGCTTGTGTACCACAATGTCAGTGTCTAAACCAGGCATATCTTGGTAGGACCATGCGAAGACGTCAACATATTCTCGAAGCATAGCAATCAAACGAGTCTTAACAGACTCTTCTAATGCAGCTCCGATCTTGACTTCTTTCTTGTCTTCTTCAGTACCCAGGTTTATTACTTCGACATCTTCTTCATGCGGCTGAATCATCTTCTCCTCCTGTTTAAGCAGTCTGGCCAATTCTTCAGGTAGATCGCAATCCTCTTCACCTTCCTCATCGGCTTGATAAATTGGATTGTCGAAGTCATACTCAGCCATAACAGGGTCGTCATTGATAAGATCCGGTGACGAGCACCTGCATGAATGGTGATTCATGCAAGGCTTTAGCAACAACTTGAGAAAATGAGAAACATTGCCATTTTAAAACTTTTCTTTCTTTTTGAAAAACAAAAGTAAAAAATGAAAGACAGAGAACAACATGAATGAATGTGAAACGTCAGCTTTATTTATGATTGTGTTAATGAACAAATGAACCCTTACAAAGAGCTAATATGCCCCGGGCAAGACATAGTGCTTCAATACAGGAAAAACAGAAACAAAAATTATTACTCTTCGAAAGAGGTGACCAAAATAAGCCTTTCTGATGTCCAGTTGCTAAGCTGAGTCCCTGGAGCGGCAGGCCTAATCCATTCATCTAGGTAACAGTCACTATCGACTGCGTCATCCTGCACATCACTGATGTTTCCGTAATCTACCACTCCCGCACTCGTGAAAGTGACCGGGCTCTGACAACCTTTAACACTTGGTCCAGACGATGACTTCCCAGGATGATAGCCAATTCCGAACATATCTTTCTTCTCTGGTACTTCTACTGGACTGCCCCAGCCTTCTCGTACCCCAGATTCTACCAATTCAAGCGCTTGCTTATAAGAGGCTATGGAAACACCCTTCTTCGGTACTTCAGGAGAAGTTGCCACTGCAGATGCTTGTTCAGACTTTAAGGGCTCAAAAGCCTGACATGGGGTCTCAACTATTTCGCCATCCATCTCCACATATTTGAATGAAGCCAGATGACTAACGAAAATATCTTCTTCCCCACTGACAGTTACAATTTGACCCTCCCAGACGAACTTTAACTTCTGATGGAGTGTGGACGATACTGCTCCTGCTGAATGTATCCAAGGTCTTCCGAGTAAACAACTATATGCAGGCTGTATATCCATTACGTAAAATGTGGTATCGAAGATCTGTGGACCTACCTTGATGGGTAATTCCACTTCTCCGAACACCGATCTCCTTGACCCATCAAATGCTCGAACTACGAGGTCGCTGGGCTTTAGAACAACTCCATCATAATCCAACTTCATCAGTGCTTTCTTAGGCAAGACGTTCAAAGATGATCCAGTATCTACCAACACGTGGGAGAGTACTGCACCTTTACATTCTAGAGAGATATGTAATGCCCGATTATGATCACGCCCATCAGGAGGCAAATCCAAGTCTGTGAAACCCAGTCCATGACGGACATTGACGTTGGATACCACCGCTTCCAACTGATTTACAGAAATTTCCTGAGGCACCTATGCCTTGTTCAGAATATTCAAGAGATCCTTCCTGTGAGAATCAGAACACATGAGCAAGGACAAGATGGAAATCTTCGACGGCGTCTGCTGCAGATGGTCCACAATCTTGTAGTCACTCTTTTTGATGATCCTCAGGAATTCTTCAGCTTCTTTATCAAAGGTGAGGTCTGGATCAGTTGATGGTGCAGGATCATTGACAACTACTGGCTGCTTCCCTCTTGCTCTAACTTGGGCTTCTGCGGTGTCTTTGGGTGGTATCACATTGTTTCTCAGTGTTTCCGGCGCAAACAACCTTCCACTTCTAGTAAATCCCCCTACTCCAACATTTTCTACTTGAGCTGGGGCTATACTAGTCGTGGCCAACTCTTGCTTCTGGCCGTTACAGTATACTTCACCACCATAATTCCAAGGAATAGCTCTGTCACTTTGATACATTATAGGCCCTGCAGTGGTGATGGTTATCGGTGCCACTCTGGCCCGTGAGGGAACTTGAGATGGATCGTAGAAGATAGTCACTGTGGAGACTTCACTTTCTTTTACAACCTTGTCAAACTGCAACATTCCCTCATCAATCATGCTTTGGATTCCGGCTTTCAACTGCTCACAACCATTTGTATCTTCAGCACATTCCGGACAATCTTCTTCACATCCAGGGAAGATACCTTTCTTTAAAAAGCAAACCTTAACAACAATCAACGAATTCTGCAAGTCGTTAACATCGCACACCAAGTTCAGGTTCTCCCCTTCATCAACTGCCCCAACCGTACCTCTATGAGGAGGCATGGGATTCTGAATCACATTAGGAGAAGGAGCAAAGTTAATTACTTTAGTGTCCAGTAGGTCTTGAACAACATGCTTCAATTCTTTACAGTTCTCTGTGGTATGGCCGGGAGCTCCAGAATGAAATTCACATCTGGCATTTGAATCATAACCCTCGGGGATCTGGCCTAGCTTCGGAGGTTGTAGAGTTCGGAGTTGAATCATCTGAAGCTGTAGAAGATTCTTCAAAAGTTATGAGTAGGACATCGGTGGAACTTCGAAATGTCTTTCCTTCGGTCTCTGAGGGTAATATGAACGAGGAGCTCTTTGCTGATACCCTTGCGAGTGCTGTGGCTATGGTGGTTGTACTTGTTGTTGAACAGGTGGAGTTGAGATAGTGACAGGGGCCACTTGCTGATAAAATCCTCTGTTGATCATTCCCCTCTGCGCGTACACGGCACCGGTCTCTCCTTCTATTCTTTTCACAAAGGGTTTCTTAATACCAAAACTTGAAGCACCTCCATTCTGAATTTTCCCCTGCTTAAGCCAACTTTCTATCCTCTCGCCCGTCAAGATGATATCCGAAAATCCACTTGAAGAACATCCAGCTAGTCTTTCCATGAAATGCCCAGGGAGGGTATCCAGGAAAAGGTCAACCATCTCTCTCTCCAACAAAGGTGGTTGCACTCATGCGGCTACTTCACGCCACCTTTGTGCGTTATCTTTGAAACTCTCCGAGCTCCTCTGAGTCAAACTCTGAAGTTGGGTGCGACTGGGCGCCATGTCGATGTTATACTGATACTACTTGAGGAAGGCTTCTCCCAATTCCTTCCAGCTTCTTACAAAACTCCTCTCTAGCTTCATATACCATTCCAAGGATCTTCCGGAGAGACTATCCTGGAAGTAGTACATCCAGAGTTTTTCATCCCGAGTGTGGGCAGCGATCTTCCGATAGAAAGCCTGCAAGTGAGTCTTTAGGCAGGAACTGCCGTTGTACTTGTCAAAACCTGGTGGCCTGAATTTGTGAGGAATGACCACCCCAGGGACTAGACCCATGTCAGACACATCAATCCCCAAAGTGTCTCTACACTCGAGGGCTTTGACTTTCTCAGCAAGCACCAAAAAGTCATTAAGATTTCCTTCTCCACCGAATCCCATGTCATTGTTGAAATAAGGGAATTGATCCTCCTGCCCGTCATGTACTGGAACGAAAGTTGTCGTGGCTGGATCCGGAATATGAGGTCCACCTGGGCCATTGCTGGTGTTGGGAGGAGCCCCTTGCCCGTCAGAAGTGGTCGCAGGAGTATTAGTATTAGGAGAGTTGAGCCCTTGAATTGCATTCCTCAATTCTTGTTCTCCCTGAGCCATCCCTTGCATCATGGTCATGAACTCTGCCATCCTGGTGCGAACCTCATTAAGCTCCGTTTGCATAGCATTCATGATTGTCCTCTGATTGTTGCGGGTTGCGTAGCGATGCGGGATATCTTGTCGGAGATACCGGGTCTTGGCAGCTCTCGCAATCTTTGCCTGAAACACAGATAAATTAAGCATCTTGTAGAAAAACCTGCAAAGACAAAGACAAAATGCGAATGATGCGTATGCAATGCAATGTGTTCCTTTTATTCCCAAGTTTTTCCCTGTTTTCGATCCTGGAATTAAGAGGAAATAAGAATTGGGAAGAAAACCCGAGCAATATTCAAATATAATGACAGCCGTGGAGAATTGGTGTTCATTACCCCGTGTCGGTGCAACAAATAACGAACAAGAGATTCAAAACAATTCAATCACATAAACTGAAGTTTGAAATAACAAAGTCCCCGAAGAGTGCCAATCACAAGAACAACAAAAGTACATCAAATAAAAGGAATCCCACAACAAGCCTGTGGGTAATCCAAGTACAATAACATGAAATTAAACCCTGGGGAACTCCAATTCTTGCAGCCTCCAGCTAAGACGTTTGACATTCTGGAACAACTGAACGATATCTGGATGATCGGGCTCCTAGACTAGTCTCTGGATGAGGAGGTCCCTCGTATCAAAAGAAACATGTAACTCTTCAATCTGCTGCAGGAACGTTGTCTCATTCTCTTTGCTCGGACCCGGCTCGGCCTTTGACCTCTTCACATCAGCTTTCAACTTCAAATCTTCTATTTCTTTTTGAGCTTCCTTTAATGCTTGTTGACTTTCTGCTAAACATTGGAGACGACCCTTCTCTTAATGATAAGCCTTCCGAAGGAGTTTTTTCTGTCCATCCAAAGAATCCTGAAGACTCTTAACTTCCAACTCATGCTTGACATCCAACTCCTTTTGCTTCTTCAAATTGTCTGCCCATTTTTCTTTCCATAAGGTAACAACTTCATTGGCTTCATTCAGGTATTTCTTCTCTTTTCGACGCTGGGCCACCTTGTGAGTCTCAGCTAACCCCTTTTTCCTGAAGTAAAGCTCTCTCTCTTCGAAGTCCTTCTGCTTGAGACGAACTGCTTCCTCAGCTTGTATAGCTCTATCCTCTAACTGACGGTTCTGAATCATCAATTTCTGACAAGAATTATAAGCCTCCTGATTCTCAAACCTAAGCTGCTTGACCAAAGCTTCCAACTTTTGATAATCTTCTAAAGGCACAGTGGTAGGTGGTGGTAATGGTGCGGAGAAAGGGATTAGAGTCACTTGAGCTTTTTCTCTTACCCACGCTTCAAACTCGGGAAACATCTGGTTATTACTCCTGCCCAAGCGATCTATACCCTTTCTATTAATCAGTTTCCAAGCACCTGCAGCTTCCCGCACCAATGGGAGGTTATCCTTCACAGGAAAATAAAAAGTCTGATCCAGCTCTGAATCCTTGGAAACACTCTTCAAAGTGTATTCTAACTATCTTCTCAAGAGTAATGTGGTTGTAGTTAATGCCCCCAGCTACTCCTAAGAGGGGAACATTAGGATACTTTCAATAGCTGGAGATGAGCTCTTTCCCTTTTAGCCTTAAGGTGAACCATCTGATGTCTTTGGCAGTCAACGCGCTTAGCTTTTGCGACCAGATTACTTTAGGATCCGTGAATACTCTAGTAACAGGGATGTGCCTCATAAACCAAGTGTAGAACAACGGAGCACAACATCTAACCAAGCCGCCTCGTCTCTTCTTATTCCTATAGTGCACTGAATAATACAAGTCACCCAGGAGAGTAGGCACCAGATTCTTCAACACAAACAAATGAATGGCATTCATCTCCACAAACTTATCCATATCAGCAAACAAAACTATCCCATACACGGATAATTCCAAGATGGCGCAAACTGAATCCCACTGCTTTTCCACGGCATATTCTTCAGCTCTTCTGACTAGAAACTCTAAGGGAAAACCAAGCACTCCTGCCTTGGTGGCAACCAGATTAGCAGATACCTCTTATGGGCTCAAATAAAGAGCCTTGGCGATGTCGGCGTGAGTCGGTCTTGTCATTTCTGAATTGAAAGGAATCTGATCTTTGATAGGTAGTCCCAAAATCTCAACATACTCTTCTAGCAATGGACCTAACTGGAAATCTGGGAATGTGAAACATCGGAGTCTAGGATCATAGTACTGTAGCAAGGTATGAATGGCACTCTTTTGCGAACTATCCAGACTGAACACCATGTCCAGGATATCACCATATTGTTGTTTGAAGAATTCCAGATGACCTGGGGTAATGAGAGACACCATCTGCTTGAGCAAGTCCACCTTGGTATCAAAACATTTGTAGAAAATATTCTTCTTTCTGACGTCTTCCATTCTGAATCAAAAATATGACCAGGAACCGGGAGTAATGCAAACCCTGAGAATAAAAGAAACACAAATGATTAATGATGATATGATGCTTATGCAAGGCAAGGCATGTGATCAGTGAAGTGTCTATGATATGCCAATCAAATAATCAGGTGTCGGTGCAAGGTCACAATATCCATATATAATCATCCCTCTAATCTGGGATCCATATCTTAAAACCATAAATCCAGATCACAAAACTGAACCAAAGGCACAGTGGGTATGCTGAAGGTATTAGGGTTCCTGCAAACCTGTAAACCCCTCCCAATCTCACGGGTGTGCTACTCGGGTCAACATCACGGACTCTCAAATCCGAATAGCAATAATACGTTCACCATTTCCGAGAAATGGCTCATGACCAAATCAGGGAATCAGTCTGGCATTATGTACTACTCAGGGAGGCCTCAGTTGAGTCCGGAAAAACAAGCATCTTTCACAAGTCTCCAGCTTCAAGCACTGAATCGAGAAACAATAGTACATTCATCCTAAGGGGTACAATACTACCGTCATATGAACAGTTTGCTTTAACTAGATTCCTATGAGAGAACCAGGCCATCCTATGCAAGTTCCCAATGGACCCTCGGATGTGAGTGGGTTTGCCAACAAATGTGGTCTGCCACTGTCATCACTGGAGAGGGGTGTTCCCATTAAGGTCCTCGAAGATCGGTCACCAGATGCACATAACTATCAAGGTCGTACCCTGAAGTGAGGTAATCCCCACACAGAATAGTTCCAAGACGGTCGCAATTTGGGTGTGGAACACATCGCCACCCATCATGGTGAGATACCATGGGAGTACAATGTTTGTCCACGCTAATCCTATGGTGCACTCAAGCCGGGTATTTGGCTTATCTCACAGTAACTCCCACCCCACAGAAAAAATGAAAACCAACACAGCCAGGCAGTCCAGTATAATATGATGAATGGAAAATAAAATACTGAAAGCGGTAAATAAATGCGATAAAGTAAAGTTGTAAAATAAAACTTGTAAATAAACAGTAAAGCTAAACTAAAGCACACAACAGCAAACAAACACCCAAAGAAGCAAAACCAAACAGGCGCTAGGATTGACTCTACAAGGGAAACCAGAAGATTCAGGTTAGTCCCCAGCAGAGTCGCCAGCTGTCCCTCCCGGGATTTTCATCCTAGTACAAACGCGAAAGTGGCGTGGAAAAGGTAGAGTCGCCAGCCAGACATTTTTATCCTGAAGGAATGGGAAAGGTAATGTTGCACAAACCTAAGGAAGAAGGAAAGGACAAGGTCCTGCGAACCAAAGATCTGGGTTCGGGAGTCGATTACGACATGGGAAGGTATTAGCACCCCAAATCGTCCGCCGTACCCGACGGGATCCACGTTTGTTTGTTTGTTTCAAAGGGTAAAAGAATAAGATGCTGCTGAACAAAAATGCTAACTGGAATGAGAATGGAAATGAGAAGGTAACTGGAAAAGAGAACAAAAAGAAAGAATGGGGAAAATGTAGGGAAAATAAAGAATGTGCTCAAACGGGCCCTACCCCGCTGCCTACGTACCTCATCGGGAAAATGAGGATCAGAGTCGACGTAGTTCGCCTAACTAAGGCGAGAACTTTTTGTTTGTGTTTTTTATGCTGGAACTACGTATGTCTATGCTCAGGTGTTGCAGGCTCGTCTGGTACGAGTGCGTTTACCGTCTTGCATGCGAGACAAGTCGTCGCGAGTTCGCGTTGAGAATGAATGAGATGAAAAGAGAAGTTCCCGCAGGATAGTCGCTTATTGTGTGTTTTTGTCTTTTAAGAGAAATATTTTGAATTTGTTTGTGAACTGTCTTGCACTAAGACCTATCCATCGCAGGAAGTATTTACACCTCGCCCTGAAACAGGACGCGTATAAACACTCCGCAACAAAGTCTCGTGTCGTACAAGATTGTTCGGTTTATCCTTAAATGTTTTATTATTTTTCTTTATGAGAAGAGAAAGAAAGACTCAAATTGGAAAAGGGAAAATCTAATGGGAACTAATACACACCCTAATTTTTATTGATTTATTTACATGGGAGATCCTTTGGTTTGTGGGGTTTTCTAAACCTAATGGAAAAAAACACCTAGAACTAATAGAATGCAACTTACTTCCTAAGGAAGATAAGTTGATTCTAAAGCTAAGGGAAAACCTAAAGCAATTGAAATACAAAAAATTAAAATTGAATGACAAAATAGAATTCAAAACATATCAATTAAAGGCATGAATTAAAATAGTCCTATTTTTTTTTGTTCTAATTCTAATTAAAATGAATCCTAAGCCTAAATTTTAAACTAAGGCCATACCTAATATTTTCAATCTAAAAAATCAGAATCTAAACTAACCTAAGTCCATATTAAATTCTAAAATTAAATCTAAACTAAACTATTTTTATTGAATTTTAGTATCATGGCCTAAACTAATTGAAATTATATGTAACAAAGCCTAAGAACTAATATCCTAAAAAATAGCAAAACTTCTGGAAAAATTATGAAAATTAATCTACGGGGTCCTATGATTACCTATAATATTGTGTTAAAAGGAATTCTAAAAAAATCATATTTTTGCTATGCCTAAAAATTGTTTATATTCACCTAAGAATTAACCATTAATTTCTAAAGATTACACCACTAAAACCTAAGATAAAAGGTCCTAAAAAATCCACAAAAATTAACCTAAGTACTATTATGAGTCCTCTAACTACAGTAAAAAGAATGGGCAAAAAAAAGTTACTGGAAGATTATAAAATCTACAAGTTTATGTGTATTGGAAGAAAATCTATTAAAACTACTTACATGAAAAATTCAAAATAAAATCAAAATAAAGCAAATTCAGGAAAATAAAATTCTACACATTTCTAAAATGAATTAAGAATCTACTTAAATTTTTATAGAATTTTTCTAGGCATTTTCTATTTTTTATGAATTATTTTCTCAACTATGTAAAACTAAAGAAATAAATCTAAAGAAGAAAATATAGGGGGTGGTTTTAGAATATTTTTTAGTTATTTTTATAAACTGGGCTAACAAAGGGGTGTGATTAGCAAGGGTATTGGGCCCATACGCGCAGAAACCCAGGGGGTGAGAAGAGCGAATTTTCATGTTGTTTTCTGTATGGGCCTGAAAATGGGGTGTTAACAGCAAAGGATTCATAAGGCCCAAAACGCAAAAAGAAATTGGTGGAACATGGTGAGGATCAGTCAACATTTGCTGACTTGTTTTGGGGCGCAGGATCACAGCTTATCCTAAGGTATTCTCATCTAACGATTAGCAATGAAAGGCTCATGGAATACTAAGGTGCACTGTCCACACACGAACAACCGTAGGGGAAGCCAACCGGACGGTGACACGTGTCACCGCTGGAGGGGCTGAAGCTCAAAAATTAGATCCTCCCCTTTATCTCTTCCACGGTGGTTTTTAAGGGAATTACTACACTTAATTATCCTTAATTCTTCTTTCAATTTCCAGGATATTCTCTTAATTTTCTTTAACTTTTTAATAATTAACTTAATTGCTCTTAAATATGGATTAACCCTAAAATCTATTAACCTTATCAACTAAAACAAATATAAGTTACAAAAACAACCTATTATACTGAAAGAAAGAAAAAGAGGGGAGGATGAAACCCTAACTATCTGCGGCGCTCTCATCCTCACTCAACTCAACCCTCCGCCACCGGCAACCTCCACACTACCCTACCTCCTCCTCCATTCGCGTCCTCTAATGGGATAGTTCTCCGACCTAACTCGATCGCGTACCCCGCAAACAGGTTCACCAAAGATTCAAGTCACAAACGATACGAGTTCAAGATTCACATACCTGTAGATGCGATGAGCACACGGAACCAAGCTGAGGGTGAGTTGGAGTTCTTGATTATTGAACAATGAGGACGCGACAATGACGTCGACAAACCGTTGAAGAAGGCCGTGGTCGTTACAACACGTTCAGGTGTGTATACGAATTCGAGTTTCTCTCTTTTCTTCGATTGCTACTTTCTTTTGTTGTGGATTCGTGATTCTGAAATCATGGTTCTTGAATCAATTGCAGGTTGTTGCGACATGCAGTAAGTCGTGGAGGAATCGTTCTCGCTGAAGCTGGAGTCGTGGACAGGTCCCGGATTTCTACTGTTAAGGAAGGTTCTGTGGTAGTTGATGAAAGGTTGGTGAAGAGGAGTTGAAGCTGAAGATGTTGAGGAGGGTGATGGTTGATTGAGAATTGAAGGAGGTAATGGGGAAGAAATGGTGAATCCGAGAAGAAGAAGATTGAAGGAGATTGAGAGAAAATTGAAGGAATTGTGGAAGAAGATGAATATTGGAAGAGGTTGAAGAACAAAAAAATGGGAGAAATAATTGTGAAGTGGTGAAGAAGAAGGGTTGAATTCAGAAGCAGAGAAACAGAAAAAGGATTGGGAGAGATTGAAGAAGAGTGGAGGAGAATTCGAAAATGATGAAGAGATGGAAACCCTGATTTATACAGAATCGAAAACTGTTTTATGAGAAATTCAGGTGAGGTTCTAGAAGCTTTCTGTTAGGATTCGGTTGTGAAATTCAGTTATGATTAATTATGAATTTGTTGGATGCTTTTTTTTGCTAACAGGTCATGAACCTTATTGGAACTGTTTTTATGTGATGTGCAGGTGAAACCAAAGTTTACCATCCTTGAGCATAACCGAATTCATCCCCTCCCTTCTCACAAATTCAATGTTCTCATGATGCAACATTTCAGCCTGTACCGCACAAAGCCTATAGAAGCAATGGCAATTCCTTTCTGGATCCGACAACTAGAAATTCTTCCCTTTCGATCGAATTAAATCTCCACACACTTACCAAAACAATATTGACTGGTTGATTTTGAGTTGTGTTTATGGATTATGCAGGTTGATAATGGTTGATTGAGAGTGTCCTTTGGAGTATTCTCGCAATTGTTGATGGACATCTGATGAAGATGCGGGCGGAGTTTTGTGCAAGGTGACCTTTCTTATTCTTTCTCTCTTTAGATTTTTGTTTCTCTTTGCTGTTTCCATGACTCCTTCTTCTTCTGATGTGTTTATGGATCAGACACCGGGATCTCTTGCAGGACTATGAAGATTTGCATAAGAGCTTTCAAGGGAATTGTAGAAGACCCAAGGTATAACACTGGACCTGTGTTTGACTTAAACCAGAATGGTAGAAGCTTAAGTACAAAAATGAAGCTGCGGTTGGTGATTTTGAAGGCTAGAGGGGGTTAGCAATTATTTTGTGTTGAACCTCACTCTCAATCCCTGTTGTTTCATCCCTGATGGTCTTTGCCAAAAGATCCATGAAATTAACATATATTTCATGGGGCACTGTCTGCCGAGCACTCAAGACACGGTTGCAAGCACCTTCCATAAAAGGTTGCTCCGACTCCACAACATGCTTAATACAAGGATTCTCTAGAGCAGTGGACGAAAGTCCAACTCGGTACGTAATTCAGCAATCCTATTTTGCACAAGCAGTCTCAACAGATTGAGACCAAGTATTAGGTACTCCTGAGGAGATCATGGAAGACGGTTACGAGCATCTGTATAATAAGGTTTCAGCTGGAAGAAATCCCTTTCAAAGGCATCTTGATCCTCGATTTTTACACTAAGGACAACAACATGCTCATATATATCCCTTGCTATAGTTAACTCCTAAACTGCATTAGGTGTACCTGCAAACAAGGGTGGAAAGCTTCTGAACCCTGTTAGTAAAACCTTAAGCTGTGACAGGAGATTGGATATTATGGAATCGGTTCTTATTTTTTCTTCTGAATTTTTTTTTCGGATTTTTTATTATATCCACATTTTCTGTTTCTGAGTTTTTGTTGGTTGTTAATTTTATGTTAGCTCAATGTGATTCCCTGCGTTTTTCTTCACCATTTCCTATGTTTTTGGATTAATCATAGATTCACTTTGATGGTCATGAAAACTGTGTGAAAGTAGCTGCTTGTGATATGCATTTTGGGAGTGTCAGCGTGATATTTGGAATGCGTGCAACATCACCATTTCGGAACTTCACATGTATTTGTTTTGTAACATTTTATGACTTGTAACTTTTGGTGTAAAGTATATTGACTGAGCCTTTGATGACATAATCTTCTTTGGGTCTTAACTTTTAACATTTGCACCCTTGACTCATGATGTAATTCTATATTTGGGCTTGAGTTGTAAATTTGGACCAAGAATATTATTTGCACCCCAAGTTGGATTTTCATGTACTATGCATACTTTCATTTGAAATTTAAATTCTTGATCCCACACTTGAACAAACCAACCAAAAACCATCTGATCACAAACATAATCTTGAATTAATCTTGAGAAATGAAACCAACATGAGTCCAATGTTGAATCTTAATCTGAAAACAATTTTGAATCTTTATTAAAATCAAACCAGAAATGCATTGAACCCTGAATCAATTTCTGATGAAAGACACCACAATCATGAATCCCTAGATTTTTCAACTCACACCCAATCTTGCATTGTTCCCCAAAATCTTTGATAAAGTGAACGAAACTCTTATGGACCGATGGATGACTAGCACTCAAATCAATGACCCTCTGAACCAAACTTCTCATGAATTATGATGCCATGATTAACCCAAAAATCAAAGATCACTAAACCACATCTTTATTAATCATTTGCCACGCGTGAATGACTATATCCCTAAAATGAGCCCAACTCAAACCAACGGGCCTCAATCAGTGAAATTCTCCCAAGCTCAATCATGAATATGAATCCTCGTGATGTTCGGCGAAGCAGTATACGACTTCCAATGTTTTTGAGAGGAACCAGAACCCTGATAGATATGGATAATGTATGAATCCCTAATTTCGTATGGCCTCGATCACATGCCTTAGAAGTTCGACGCAAATGCATGATTATGAATGTTAATGACTTGGTGAGGAATGCAGATGAATGCGAAACGATAAGCTAGTAGAGGGAATAAATATGAGGGAAAATTTTGAGGTATTACACCTATAATAATAGTTACCACACGAGCATTGGTATGGCTTCGTATGAGGCTTTATATGGGAGAAAGTGTAGAACACCTTTGTGTTGGTCGGAAGTGGGTGAAGATAGGATTTTGAGACCCGAAGTTATTCAAGAGACTACGAAAAATATTCGAATGATTCGAGAGAAAATTAAGCAAGCCCAAGATCGTCAAAAGAGTTATGCTGACAATCGAAGGAGACCTTTGGAATTTGAGGAAGGTGATCATGTTTACTTGAAAGTTACTTCGATATTAAGGTTGAAAGAACCATTCAAGTCACGCAAGCTAAGTCCGAGATACGTAGGACCGTATCATATCTTAGAAAGGATTGGCGAAGTTGCTTACAGATTAGCCTTACCACCCTCTCTGTCTGAAATGCATGATTTTTTTCATCTATCTCAACTTCGTAGGTTCGTTCCTGATCCTCTTCAGCCTATTCTGCTGGATTCTATTGAGATAGAAGCGGACTTGACTTTTGAATCTCAACCGAGCTGTATTGTTGGAAGAGAAATGAAGGTGTTAAGAAACAAATAGATTCCACTTGTTAAGGTACAATGGGATGCGACGCATCCGGGAGATGCTACGTGGGAGTTGGAATCGGAGATGCGGGAATTGTATCCTCACATTTTCAGGTAATCTATTAAATTCGATGACGAATTTCTATTTAAGGGGGGGTGTAATACCTTGTAATTTTATTTAACTCTTCAAATAATATTATTTAATGCCAATAGAATTTCGGGTTGCTCTAAGACATTCTAATAAAAACTATTTAGAGTAAACGGGGGATATAAATTGGTTAACTGATATTATTGTTTCGGAGGTTTTATTAAATTGTGGATTAAGAGACATTTTTGGATACTCTCTATTTTGGACCCATTGGTAAGAAAAATAAGTTTTACTCTTAAAAACATAAGTTTTATATATTATGTTTTATAGAAATAAAAATAGATAAAGAAGAAGTTAGTAAGGAAAAGAGAAAGAAGGAAAAGGGAAGAAGAAGAGAAGTGAACCTTAGAGCTTTAAATTCATCATTCTCTACCATTCGTCCATCAAATCGACTAATTCTTTCCGCCAATATTCATCTCTCGAGGTGGGTTCATAGTTAGAAGCTTTTATTTTAGATTTTGGTTGAGTTTTAGAGTTTATGAGTTTTTAGGTTTTTGGTAGAAATCTTGGAATCGAAAGAATAAACGGTTAAAAACTCGATTAAACTTAAGTATGATGCTTAATATAGGACTATATTCATGTTTAATGTTTGTTTCCTCTGTTGGATATTGATTTTGGATGGGTTTTGGTTGGAAGAGAGTGTTTCCCGTAAGCCATTTTCTGGAAAAACGCAGAGCTCGCTCAGCGTGCAGGCTCGCTCAGCGAGCAGATTGAATTCTGCAGGAATACTTATTATCTGGTATCGCTCGCTTAGCGAGTAGGAGCTCACTCAGCGAGTGAGGCTTTTTCTGGAAAGGGTCAATGAAGGAGCTTGCTCGCTCAGCGAGCATACCCCGCGCTCAGCGGGACCTGGGAGTGTTGTTTTTGTGCTTTAATTCATAACTTGTGATTCAGATATCTGTTTTTAGTGTTCCACCTATCGATTCGAAGCTAAAAACATTTAATAATTGATGATGCCAAAAGATATTAATTTTACCCGAATTTTTCCCGAATTTCATCGACTTTTCAAATAATTAGAATTACATTAAATTGGAAAGTGTGAGCTAATGGAAATAAAAAGGCACAACTTGTGAGATATTTAAAATTTCCCTTAGGCTAGTGTGAATCGTGGTTATGTGTTACTTTGGGTCCTCCATAAAGTCTTGTATAAGCCTCAATGTGGTTACTTTGTGTTTCGCAAGAGCATCCGTAAGGACTTGAGGTATCGGTTCTATAGACGCGGGTAGTGATTCGAGGCGTGTAGGCTACAAGTCCTCCGTAAGGTCTTGAGTAAGTCTTGAGGTGGGTTGTCCTTAGTCCCACGTGAAGCGTCCGTAAAGACTTGAGGTGAGTGCTACACTAGTTAGGAGATAATCTTGAGTAAACCTTGAGGTGGATTACCTTTAGTCCCACGGGAAGCATCCGTAAAGATTGAGGAGAGTATTATATTGAATCCTCTGTAAGGTCTTGAATAAGTCTGGAGGTGGGTTACCTTTGGTCCCATGAGAAGCATCATGTCGCTCCCACCAAATGACACCTGGTCTAAGGGGTACAGACGCGAACGGTCGGCGAAGGGAGATCATGAAGATGAACTGAAAAGAGTCGCCAGCTAGGCATTTTTATCCCGAAGGAAAGGTAATGCTGCATAAACCTAAGAAAAGATGGATAAGACGGTTGCGAACTAGAGAAACTGTCTAAGGGGGTTGGTTACAACCTGGGAAGGTATTAGCACCCAGATTGTCCATCGTACTCGACGGGATCCACGCTTGAAAGTTTGTGCTTAAAGGGGTAGTGTCAGTGCTATTTTGTGTGCAACAACTGGAAAAGAATGCAAGTGTCAGTGTAAAGAAATGTGAAATGAAGTGGAGAAGTGTAAGGAAAGAGTCCAAAGCTCAAGACTATGAGGCTTAAAGAATAATGCTGGAAGAGGGGGGGAATAGACAAAGACTTTTGTTCGATAACTGTTAAGTTATGCCTACGTATCCTCTCGTGCAATGAGGAAGTCAGAACGCCGTAGTTCGACTCAAAGATACTGAAAAGATGAATTGACTGATGAACTACTTACTTGTCTATGCTCAAGTGTATGACCTGTCTGGCTCAGGTGCAAACTGTCTTGCATTAGACGGAAGAAGCAAGTTCTCGTTTGTGAATGAAGATGATGAGAAAAGAATCTCGAAGGAGACGATTATTGTTTGTTTTTTGAAGTTTTCAATCTTTTATTGCTTTTGGAGTTTGTCATAGGAAAATGAGCTTAAGCCTGAACCAAGGGTTAGTAAACTCATCACATCCTCCCTCTGATTAGGGGTAATGAGAATACCTAAAGCGTGAAGTAAACACTTCACACTTAATCACCATGATGTAGGATTAAGATCATTAACCTACTTGCAATTATTTAGATGTTTTTGGAGTTTTTTTTTGGTGTTAAGTAATGAGCTTAAGCCATAATCAAGGATTTAATGGACCCATTACACCATCCTAATAGAAGGATAATAGATGAGAACATTTAAGCTGACAAAGGCTCCTCAACTTAATCCATGATTAGGGATTAATCTCATGACAAAACAAAACCTTTATTAAAGTGTATTTTAGTTAATGATAAGGTTAAGAAATGGGTTTTATGGTTTGTAAGACAACTTGAGGGGGACTTGTCCATTAACACTAGGGTTAGTCCTTCTTAACCAATTAAGGAAGAATTAGAACCCTAATGCAAGGCCCAAGTTACAAGCTTGATGTCTTAGTGATTATTAGATGGATTGATTAAAAGATTTAAACACATTAAGGGTTTAACACTTAGGATTAAAGTTATACACTCCATCCTAATAGAAGGATGCATGCATAAGCTTAATCACAAAGCCTTAAAACCTTTAAGGTTTAGTCCTTGATTAAGAGATGAGAAGAGAAGACACAAAGATGACACAAAGGTAAAACTAATGGGGGACTAATCAAACCCTAATTGTGATCATGCTGGGTTATTCCTAGGGTTTATGAAGCTTGCAAGGAAATCTTCAAGGAAAAGCCACCATGGAAGAAGCAGGATGAAAGAAGGAGAAGCAGAAAGAAGCAAGACAACTTACTTCACTTGAGAAGATAAGTTGCTTGAAGAAAGAAAGTGAGGAGGGAACATGAATGAGCAAGCTCACTCTAATTCACAAGTAAAATGCAGCATTGGATGCATAAAAGAGAATGAGAAGAGGTTATGAGAAGTGAAGGCAAATTCACTTCTCAAGCACTTACCACCTGAAAAGTTAGCAAAAAGAAATGAAATGAAATGAAAATGAGATGAAATGCAAAGATGAAAACCAAATTCAGAAGCACAATCATGATGAAAATGATGCTATGAGATGGTATGAAAGCATGTCAAGGGATGGGGATGATCATACAAGAGATGAGAATGCAAATGAGACAAATGAGAGGCATGAAAGTTCATGAATGCATATGACATGAGATGAAAGCAAAAGCATGGAAAATGGATGATGCAATGATCAAACATGATTTCAATATGTCCTAAAATGTCTTATATGTCATGTGGATGCACAAAATGCCATGGCAAGTTCATGTATGCAAGCATATGGAGGATGAATGCAAATGAAGGCAAAAATTAGGGTTTATGCACAACATGAGATGCAAAATTCAAAATCAGAAGCAAAACATGAGATAAAAAATTGAAAATGGAATCAAAGGGACCCTAAACCTATACATGTTCACTGCCCAAAGGGGAAGGTCAGAAGCTAAACCCTAAAGGACTTATGATTTTTCTAAGTTGCTAGGGTTTTAAGGAACCTCAAAAGGAAAAAATGCAAAACAAATTAAAAATGAAAGATAAATTCATGCCAATTTTATCTTAGAAACTACATGATATGTGGAATGCAATGCAAAAGGAATCATTATCAAAACCTTCATGGTTAGGCAGAAAAGATTTTTCTAAGTTAGGGTTAAAAATATTGATTTTTAAGAACCCTAAATTCAAAGAAATTGTCAAAATGGATCAAGAACCAAAAAGAAATTTGTATGAATGGTTTGATAATGTCTCTAAATGTATCAAGATGCAATGTGATTTTTTGGGTGATTTTTAGAAACCTAAATGCATTTTTAATTAATTAAAAGACTTTAATTAATTAAAAATAACATTTAAATATTTTAAAAATGCTTTTTAAATGCAAAAAATAAAATAAAAATTATTTTTCGGTTGTGAAAAATATTTGGAGTCAGCATGCAAAAGAAAATATTTTTTAGGATTTTTCTAACTATTTTTAATAAATTGTGCAAGAAAATATGATTAAAATGAAAATAAAATGAATTAAAAATGAGAAGTATGCAGATCTAATGGCCTAGATTCAAACATAAAGCGTGGGAATTGACTGGAGCGTGTTTGGAGGGCTGGGATCAAATTTGGCAATTTGAATTTTCTTAATCCTAATTAAATCTAATTAATTGAGATTAGGGCATAAACACATGATCTGGACCGTTCATGGCGCGCGGGAAACTGAATCCAAGGGCCTACGTTCAAACTCACCTAAACCCTAACCCTAATTTAATCACCTTCAGATGATCGGAACAGTGGTTCCGGTCATCTTCTCCGGCGAGCACAAAACCTAATCTTCTTCTCTAGGCAAAATCAAGAGCTCTAAAGCTCCATATCACATCTCCTAATCACCCTGAACACGAATCAAGCATCAAAACAAATTTCTATAACCTACAACTAAAGATATGGATCAAAACATAAAATCTGGAAAAGTTTCAGAGCTTCGATACAAGCTTATTTCTCAACCATTTCAAAAAGTAAAAGCATCAGAGTGATCAGCAAAACATAAAGAACAATCTAGGAACTTAAAAACTCATTTCTGGAAAAAAAACGTTCTTGAGGTACCTGAGCTTGAGCTTCTTCAGTTTGCAGCTTTCTGGATAGTTCTTTGCTTTAAATCACCCCTAATGGTCCCCCTGAAGAGTTTGCAAAGCTTGGTTGGAGTTTATATGGCCTCTATTTGAAAGTTAGTGAAGCTCAGGTCAAGGGAGGTGAAAATCGTGTTTTGTGTATAGTGGCTTTCAAGGCAAAATGAAGGGTGGGAAATGATCAGTGATGAATGTGGAGATGAATGGTGAAAAAAAGTTTTGAGTTTTGATGGTTGAGCTATGAGTTTCGAAGAGGACAAGTTTGAGGCCAATGTTTGAGAAGTGAGTGTGTGTGATGATCTGAGTTCCAAGAAGTTATGAAATGTAATCCTTGAGGCATGTATGTGAAGATGTGATTGGTCAGAAGAGTTGTTGTGGAATAGTTTGATTGGCATGGCTCAAATTGCATAAAGTCAAGAAAGTTGTCCTTTGAGGTATGGGCTCATGGAAGGTTGGCTTAGAGGTATGGCTTGAGTCAGCTGGCTTTAGGGAGGTCCGTGGAAACTGATTTGAGGAGCCAGCACAAGTGGATATCAAGATTTGTGCCATTTTGCAAATTCATGAAGTTTTGGCCCCTTTTGAATTACTTGATGATCAAGGCATGAAAATGAGTGATTCCTTGGGCAATTCTGAGTTTTAGGTCATGTATCATGTTTGTTTAATGCTTAGAAGTCAATTAGAGGTCACATTTTGCCTTGGTATGGGTTTTTGCAAGTTTCCCTCTTTGGTGCATAAGTGAAAATTTAGTGATTTTTCCCAACTTTGCAAGGCCATAACTTTAGTTCTAGGATGAATTAGATCAAGTTCTTGTACTTTTTGAAAAGGGAATGATCCAATCTACAACTTTCATGACCAAGAATTATTCATTTGAAGCATTTTTGAATCAAAAAGAGGAGGTTGAAAAACTTTCCCAAAATGGCAATTTTGCATTACAAGTCACTTTCCCAAAATGGCAACTTTGCAAATGGCTTGAAATTCTTCAATTTTGTGAACTTCTAACCTCTTCTAAGATCAAATAAAGATCATATACACCCAAAATTATGGAGAAGACCCTTTGGTTGGATGGTTGGGGGCCTCAGATGGCCTGATTTTGCACTGACTTGCTCAAGAAGTGATCTATTGATCAGATGCCTTCCCCATTGAATTTCTTCATGAAAATTGGTGTGTAGGATCCTTATAACATATAGAGACCAATAGAAACAAGACTGACCAAAAAATTTGGAGTTATGGCCTCTGAAACCAAAACCCTAATTTTAGGTCATCTGTGCAGTTAAGCCTGGCTCTGCTTCCATGCCTTTCTCAGTTCTTGTGATTTTCTGACTTCCTTGATCTTGGGAGGATATAATATGATGCTTGAACATACATGGACCCTCTTGAGATGATTGAAGACCTTTGGAGTGGCTCAAATAGCTCATGGATTGCTCAGATCACAAACCCTAGATGCAGATGACTTAGAACCAATGCAGTGAAGTAAAAATGCAATATGAGATGATATGATTTTAGCTTATGCAAATGAAAAGATCACAAACTATGGTGTGAACTTAGTGAGGGAAAATTTGGGGTGTTTACAGCTGCCCCTATTCAAACATGAGTTAGCGGTGTAGGATGTAAGCAACGACTTATTATACAAACAAGATAACTTGTGGTTGAATACCAAAGACAGTCCAAAATTTGCACTCACTGGATGAAGAAGAAAAGGGATATAGATTGTAAAAGGAAGAAAAGTATGATTATAAAGTGCGGACGACAGAGAACGACCGTCGAGTAGAGGACGACTGTCGGGGATAAAGCAATGACGGGGACGACCGACATGCTGGGGAAATAAAGGGATCATGATGGGGACGGCCATCAGGGAAAGTAACAAGATTCTCTGGGGATTAAAAGGTAAAGGGTAAACAACGATGGGGGACGGCCACTAGGAAAAATAAATGAAAACAAAGGTGAAGGATGATCACCTAGCAGGGAACGACTGCTCTGTTGGGGAGAAAGATGGGGGACGGTCATCCAAGGTGAAGGACGATCACCTGGCAGGGTACGACTGCCGAAAGTATCACGACATAGGACGAATGTCAGATAGAAAAGGTCGACGATGGGGACGGTCATCGGATAAGCATGATGAAGGACGATCATCAAGAGGTGAAGGACGATCACCTAGCAGGGTACGGTTGCTCTCGGGGTTTATCATGACATAGGACGAATGTCAGATAACAAGATCAACGATGGTGACGGCCATCGGATAAAATGATGAAGGACGATCATCAAGAGGTGAAGGACGATCACCTAGCAGGGGACGGCTGCTAAAATATCACGGCATAGGACGAATGTCGGATAGGAAAGGGTTCCAATAATGGAGACTCCGCTGGGGGCATGATGAAGGACGATCATCAAAAGGTGAAGGACGATCACCTGGCAGGGTACGGCTGCCGAAAGTATCTTGACATAGGACGAATGTCAGATAGAAGAGAAATTTTGTTTCTTACTGGGAAATTGTTGGGAACTCTTCTGGGGAATGGTAGATACAGACGAGTGTCTACATACAAGAAAGGAAAAGTATAAGTGTTTGACGCTGTGTATAGATTAAAGATGCGGACGAGCATCCTTAAGACTATGATACGGACGAGTATCGGTAGAAACAAACGCTGACGCATGTTCAGAGATGATGACACGGACGAGTATCAACTGGTTAACAAAGAACACAGACGAGTGTTGAATCTAAGAAAGATAAGTGGTGTATACAAGATACGAACGAGTATCTGTATGAGTAAAAAGTAAACATGAGTGAGACACAGACGAGTGTTCAATATGCTGGGGAGAGTATGACACAGACGAGTATCATAAGAGGAAGTGTATAAGTTATGAACTTATGAGTGTAAAAGATAATCTGAAGATCTGTGGGGGTATAAGATGACACAGACGGTTGTCGAAAAAGTGTTTGGTTTACAATAAGTGTTTAGGTAACCATGCTGGGGAATGGTGACACGGACGGGTGTCAATGGAGTGTATAGATATCTGTTTGTAGAGAACGTTCGGACGACTTTACTGGGGAATGATGACACAGACGAGTGTCAAAAAGGAGCATGTATCTGTATTTTGAGAGTGCAAAGGGGGTACTCTGGCTTTCTGCGGGGACTGTGAGTCTTCGTATATACTGCAGATGAAAAGTTGGTATATACAGGTGTTTGATTCAAAACATGACTTGTGATTATGCAATATGTTTGATTTTTGCCGTAATGCTCCGTATTAAACGGAATGCTACGCTCTGAGGGGAAATATGATGCGAATGCTATGTTTATGCAAAGATACCAATCCGGGATTCGGATCCCGTTGCTGTGAAGATCTCTGATTGATCTTGCTCGAAAGGATATCCCAGCTGGGGATGAGATTATTGGTAGATCTGATATATATGACTCTTCTTGGGGAAATAGGTCACTGATAGACCTATCTTGGTAATGAGGGGCCCAGCTAGGGTATGTGGAAGCTTTTGTCACTTTGTTGTGAGATCTTCAGACATTGCTCTTCTGGATAGAGGCTGAAACTCTGTGGGGAGATGGTTCCCTGTCTAGCACTTGGCTGGGGAGGAATGATCACTGAACGATCTTCCTAAATTTCTGTAGGGATTCTGCTGAGGATGATGATATCTGACAACTCAGCTGGGGAGAATGAGCACCTTCTGATGCTGCTCTGAAGAAAGTACTAGAGAAGTGGTGTCTAACAACTCTGGTGGAGAAAGAGCTTTTTCAGGTGCAGTTTAGAAGATGTGTTGAGGCAAAAATGATTTGGCTGCTCGCTGGGGAGAAGCTTTCATGCCCCATGTTGCACTTTGAGCACCTGCAATCCTGTTATGACAAAGAAACGTACAAGTACCCCGAGGTATCCCTTACTGGATTCCATCATAGGAGTTTAGACACTCCCGGGAGCAAATATATTTCCTGTAAGCATGTAATTTAGAAAAGACGCATCTGTACTTATGCAATCAATATTTTAAGGACAATCAGACATTTTTGCAAATGAAGATAAAATGTACGAGACGAAATGTGACTGAAAATCTGATTTTATTAATTTGTGTGCCCTGAATTGGCAAGTACAGTAAAAGAAACAGATCCCCTGAAATGAAGATATTGTTACAAAATTGAGAAACAAAAGGTGCTGGCAATGTTGACGATGCTTCAGTGAGCTTCCTTGTGCTATGACTCGTATGACTTTTGACGTTCTTCTCATCTTGCTTTCTGAAGAAGGCTGATTCTGACTGACGCTTTAACCCTCCGAAACTTGCCAAGTTGTAAGTGATATGGGCGAATTCAGAATACAGTTGTTTGCTTATTCCCTTATTTTGCGTGGATCGCCCTTTCGAATTTTCAATCCACCGAGATACCCATTCTTGCCTGAGCTGTCCAATGCGGCTTTTCAACTCAGCGGGTGTACATTTTTTTATTTATTTTCCCTTATTTTTGCCCGAGTCTTTTATTCTGTTTTTGACTCGTCGGGATGCACTATTTTTGCCTGGACTTATATTCTGTTTTTATGTCCAGCGGGTCATTTTATGCGAAGTATTTTTTAACTGCATCTGAATTCACAGGGGACAGGAAATCTTCACCATCCATAGTGCTGAGCATCAGTGCTCCACCAGAGAAAAGTTTCTTTACTATGAATGGGCCATCATAATTCGGAATCCACTTGCCTCTGTGGTCTGTATGAGGAGGAAGGAGTCTTTTCAGCACAAGATCTCCTACTTGGTATTCCCGAAGCCTGACTTTCTGATCGAAGGCTTTCTTCATTCTTTTCTGATATAGCTGCCATGACAAATTGCAGTTAATCTCTTCTCTTCGATCAGATTTAGTTGTTCGTATCGGGCTCGGACCCATTCTGCTTCATTCAATTTGACATCCATCAGTACCCGCAAGGAGGGTAATTCAACTTCAACAGGTAGGACCGCCTCCATACCATACACAAGCTGATACGGTGTTGCCCCAGTGGATGTTCTGATTGAGGTACGGTACCCATGCAAGGAAAATGGTAGCATCTCATGCCAGTCTTTGTAGGTGACCACCATCTTTTGCACAATCGTCTTGATATTCTTGTTAGCTGCCTCTACGACGCCATTCATCTTTGGCCTGTATGGAGAAGAGTTGTGATGTTGGATCTTGAAGTCCCGGCACAGTTCTGCCATCATTTTGTTTTTTAAGTTGGAACCATTATCAGTAATGATTCGCTCGGGCACTCCATACCGACAGATGATGTCCCTCTTCAGGAATCGGGCTACCACTTGCCTGGTGACGTTTGCATATGAAGCTACTTCAACCCACTTGGTAAAATAGTCAATGGCTACCAGGATGAATCTGTGGCCATTTGAAGCAGTCGGTTCAATCTTGCCAATCATATCAATGCCCCACATGGCAAAGGGCCAAGCTGAAGACATCACATTCAAAGGATTTGGAGGCACATGCACTTTATCTGCATAAATCTGGCATTTATGGCATTTCCTGGCATAAGTACAACAGTCTGCATCCATTGTGATCCAGTAATAGCCTGATCTTAACAACTTTTTAGCCATTGCATGCCCTCTAGCATGGGTACCAAAAGATCCTTCGTGCACCTCGTGCATCAGCAAGTCTGCCTCTGCCTTATCCACACATCTGAGAAGTACCATATCAAAGTTTCTTTTGTACAACGAACCGTCAGCATTCAGGAAGAAACTACCAGCCAGTCTTCTTAATGTCTTCTTGTCATTGGATGATGCCCCAGGTGGGTATGTTTGATCCTCCAAGAAGCATTTGATGTCATAGAACCAAGGCTTATCATCTTTAGCAAGGTTTGTTGAGAATACGTATGCTGGTCTGTCAAGTCTGGATACTGAAATCCGAGGCACAAAGTTGGCAGCTTGAACTTTGATCATGGATGAAATGGTAGCCAGAGCATCTGCAGACCGATTTTCATCTCGAGGGATATACTCAAGCTTGATTATTGTGAAGAATGTGAGTAACCTCGTTGTATAATCCCTGTAAGGTATCAGATGCTCCTTGTGAGTGTACCATCTGCCGTTGGTTTGATTAATTACCAGAGCTGAATCTCTGAATACAGTCAAAGTCTTGATCCTGAGATCAATGGCTTCCTCAAGACCCATAATACAAGCTTCGTATTCAGCTTCGTTGTTAGTGCAGTTAAAATTGAGCTTTGCCGAGAAAGGCATGTGAACTCCCTTAGTTGTAATGAGAACTGCACCAACACCATGACCATTCATATTAACAGCCCCATCAAACATCATAGTCCATTCTTCCTCTGGGTCAGGCCCTTCAGTGTGAATAGGCTCTTCATGATCTGTTGCTTTTATGAACACGATGTCTTCATCAGGGAAGTCATATCTCATAGGCTGGTAATCATCAATGGGTTGCTCAGCAAGATAATCAGACAATACACTGCCTTTGATAGCTTTCTAAGATGTGTACTGAATGTCATATTCCGTGAGAATCATTTGCCATCTTGCAACCCGTCCGGTAAGTGCTGGCTTCTCAAAAATGTACTTGACTGGGTCCATCTTGGAGATCAATAAGGTAGTGTGGGTCAACATATACTGCCTTAGTCGGCGAGCAGCCCACGCTAAAGCACAACAAGTTTTCTCGAGCAGTGAATAACGTTGTTCACAGTCGGTAAATGTTTTGCTTAGGTAGTATATTGCATACTCTTTTCGACCAGACTCGTCATACTGGCCCAGCACACACCCCATCGACTCTTCTAACACTGTCAAGTACATTATTAGAAGTCTTCCTTCAACTGGAGGCGTAAGGATTGGAGGCTCTTGTAGGTATTCCTTGATTTTGTCAAAAGCCCTCTGGCAGTCTTCATTCCACCTGACTGTTTGTTCTTTTCTTAACAATTTGAACAAAGGCTCACAGGTTGCTGTAAGGTGAGATATGAACCTTGAAATGTAGTTCAATCTACCTAGGAACCCTCAAACTTCTTTTTCAGTCTTCGGTGCAGGCATCTCTTGGATGGCTTTGACTTTATCAGGGTCAACTTCAATCCCTTTCTCGCTTACGATAAATCCCAGCAGCTTACCGGATCGCACCCCAAATGTGCATTTGTTGGGGTTTAACTTCAATTGGTACTTCCTTAGACGCTTAAATAGCTTCAACAAATTCACCAGGTGGTCTTCTTCTGTGAGGGACTTGGCAATCATGTCATCCACATAACATTCAATTTCTTTATGGATCATGTCATGGAATAATGTTACCATAGCCTGTTGATAGGTGGCACCAGCATTCTTCAGTCCGAATGGCATTACCTTATAACAGAATGTGCCCCAGGGTGTGATGAAAGTTGTCTTTTCCATGTCTTCAAGTGACATATTGATCTGATTATATCCTGAAAATCCATCCATGAAGGAGAACACCGAGAACTGAGCCGTATTGTCGACCAATACATCAATGTGAGGTAAAGCGAAGTCATCTTTCGGGATGGCTCTGTTCAGATCCCGGTAATCCACACACATCCTCACTTTTCCATCCTTCTTAGGCACAGGTACAATGTTAGAAACCCACGGTGGGTAACTAGTCACAGCAAGGAAACCGGTATCCCACTGTTTTTGTACCTATTCCTTAATCTTCATAGTCATATCCGGACGAGTACGGCGTAGCTTCTGTTTTACTGGAGGACAGTCTTCTTTTAGAGGCAGCTTGTGCATAACAATGTCGGTATTCAGACCTGGCATATCCTGATAAGACCAAGCAAAAACATCCACATACTCCCGAAGCATGTCAATAAGTTGCTCTTTCACTGAATCTTGCAGACGGGCCCCGATTTTCACTTCTTTTAAATCTTCTTCTGTACCAAGATTAACCGTCTCAACTTCCTCCTGATGAGGAGCTATAACCTTCTCCTCTTCTTCAACCCCTTCATCGGCTTGATTAATCGGATTGTCAAAGTCATACGAAGTCATAGCGGTGTTGTTGTCGGTGCAGTCTGGAGGGCACTCTCTGCAAGGGTTTAGATTTGTTCATTTTAGTGATCAATTTTATCTTGCTTAGAAAAAGTGAAAATGAAGTTATTATTTTGAAAAACATTGCCATTTTATTTTTGTACAAAAAATGAAAAATGAAAAACAGTGAGCGGAAAAGAAAAGACTCATTTGCAAAAGATGTCCTGATATTCATTAATTGATCGTTTGCACAAAATACAAGATGGCCCGATTACAAAATGAGCCCTGACATCTTGGGCAAGATGCAGGACTTGATGCATGCTTAAAGACAGGAAATAATAATTACTCTGCAGGAGTAACTCTTATAATTTCCTGGGAAGACCAGTTTGAGACATAGTTTCCCGGGATCCTTGGACGTATCCAGTTTTCCAGGTTGCGCTCGTCTTCTGACTCATCTTCCAAACTATTCACAGCATCCGGGGTGAGCATCCCCCCGCTGACAAACTTGGGCTTCGTTGCAGCCTCTGGTTGATCTTGTCGAGTTGGTTTGTAACCCAACCCGTACCGGTCTTCTTTCTTCTCAACTGGCAGCAGCTTACCCCAGCCTTGGGCGGTACCCTCCTCAACAACCTTTCGGACTTGTTGATATGATGTGATGGAAGTCCCAGACACAGTAGATGCTTCATTAATATTAAGGGCTTCAAACCCTTGACTCATGGTCTCATGGATCTCCCCATCCATTTCTATGTACTTATACGTAGCCAGCTGGCTAACAAAGATGTCCTCCTCCCCACAGATGGTGATGATTTGGCTTTCCCACTCGAATTTTAACTTCTGGTGAAGGGTAGACGTAACAGCGCCAGCGGCGTGGATCCAGGGTCTACCCAACAGACAGCTGTAGGCCGGCTGTATGTCCATCACAAAGAAGGCAGTTTTGAAGGTCTGCGGGCCAATCAACACAGGCAGATCAATCTCACCAAGCACTGATCTTTTAGAGCCATCAAATGCTCTTACCACCAAATTACTCGGACGCAATGCCAATCCATCATACTCCAACTTCACTAAGGCTTTCTTTGGTAGGACATTGAGGGAAGACCCTGTGTCCACCAACACATGAGACAGAACAGCATTCTTGCATTCTAAGGTGATATGCAAAGCCTTGTTATGGTTGCGCCCCCCCGTTGTTAAATCAGCATTGGTAAAGCCCAGTCCATGACTGGTGTTGACATTTGCAACCACAGTTTCTAGCTGATTAACAGTAATCTCCTCCGGCACGTATGTTACGTGCAGGACTTTTAACAGTGCATTCCGGTGAGCTTCGGAACACATTAACAGTGATAATATGGAGATTTTGGAGGGTGTTTGGTGAAGTTGGTCTATCACCTTGTAATCACTTCTTTTTATGATTCTCATGAACTCGTCTACATCTTGTTCAAAAGATGTCTTCTGAGTGTCTTTGGCAGATGGCTCTTCAGATGCCACATTCTTTCCCTTTGCCTTAGCAGCAGCTTCTGCTTCAGCATTAGGTCTTTGTGTTTGTGAGGCAAAAAGGCGTCCGCTTCTGGTGAAGCCTCCGCCTCCCCTAACATTATCAATTTGTGGAGAAGAGGTCGATGAATCCAGAGTGATTTTCTCCTCGTTGCAGTAGAGATCAGAGCCATAATGCCAAGGTATGGCATTACTGCTCTCATAAGGAACTGGTTCAGGCACCGTAATGATGATCGGACTGATTGTTGTAGAGGAAGGTACTGTAATGGTGTGCGGATCATAGTAAATGGTGACCGGAGATCTGGTAGGAGGTGCCACAGTTTGTTGTCGGAAGTCATTATTGTTGTGAATATTGGCTGGGTCATAGTAGATTGTGACCGTTGATACATCTTCGTTAATTTTTGCTGGCGTTGTAGAAGATTCTGTCAATAAAATGGATGCTGATGTTGTAGAAGAAACAATTGTTGAATTTTGACTTGTTGAAGTGATGGACGGAGTAATTGCTGGTGATGTTGATGAGTCGGTAGGAATGATTGTTGATGCTGTTGTAGGAGAATTTGTTGCTGAAGGGATGATTGTTGGTGTTGTAGGTGGATCCAGTGTTGCTGAAACACAAGTTGCTGAAGGAGTTGTTGAAGTAATTTGTAAAATCCCATCTTGGATAAGGCCATCTATGCCAATCCTTAGCTTCTCACAACCATTACTAGCTATATTGCACAACTCACAGCAGGCCCCACAGCCTGGGAACACTTGGCATCTTAAAAGTTGAACTTTGACTTCAGCCAGTGGTGTTTGAATATGTGCAACATTATCAATCAATGTAGATGGTTAGTCCTCTTCAATAACATTAATCCTAGGCCCACCATGATTAGGCATAGGATTTCTGTTGACGTTCGGAGGAGGTGCGAAGTTGAGGGCTTTAGAATAAACCAAATCCTGAACCTTCATCTGTAATGTTCTGTATTTGTCAGTATTGTGACCAAGTGCGTTGGAGTGGAAGGCACATCTGGCGTTGACATCATAATTCTTTGGGAGATTGAGAGGATCTGGTGGTGCCAACGTCCTTAACTCAACCAGGTTGAGCTTCAGGAGTTGTGGCAACAAAGCAGCATAAGGCATAGGGATAGGGTCAATTACCCTATTTTCCTCAGATGGTTTCTATTGAAAAGGACGCTGTTGTTGGTTGCTATTGCTGTTGTTGTAGGTTCTCTGTTGCGGAAAATGAGATGGTTGCTGATAATGATGTTGTTGTTGTTGTTGAGGATATAAAGATTGTTGTGGAACTGGTGCTGGAATAGTAACAGCTGCTACTGACCTGTGAGAATACTGGGGCCTGCCACTGCTTGCATGAATAGAATTGGTTTCACCTGCCCTTCGGGGTCCTGCAAAAGGTTTTCTGGGATTGCTGGAGGAACTTGCACCACTGTCGGAGATTTTGCCCATCTTCAAAAGACTTTCAATTCTCTCACCAGCTATGACCACATCAGCAAAACTGGTAGAGGAGAAGGCAGCAAGTCTATCAATATAAGTCCCTTGCAATGTGTTCATGAACATGTCAGCCATTTCTCTTTCTGACATGGGTGGTTGGACAGCAGCAGCAAGCTGTCTCCATCTCTGAGCATAATCCCGGAAGCTCTCTCTAGAAGACTGAGACATGCCCATTAGAAGAGTTCTATTGGGAGCCATGTCCAGGTTGTATTGATATTTCCAAATAAAAGCCTCGGCCAAGTCCTTCCAACATCTTATGGTGGCCCTAATCAAGTGCGAATACCATTCTCTCGAAGCTCCAGTCAGACTGTCCTCAAAGTAGAACATCCATAACTTCTCATCCATGGTATAAGCCTTGAGCCTTCCCAAGAAAGACTGCAGATGAGTGCGAGGACAGGAGGTACCATTATACTTTTCAAAGCATGGGGGTTTGAATTTGTGGGGAATTCTCACCCCATCTACTAGTCCCATATCCATCACATCGAAGCCCAAAGAATTCTGAGATTCCAAAGATCTTAACTTTTCAGCAATCTCGTCCAATCTTCTATCATATACCTTATCTCCTGCCCCTATAACAGTAAATTGTTCTTCCTGGGGATCCTCCTGCAGGATTCTGCCCCCAGTAGTATTACCTTGAACATTCCTTGGGATGTTAACTTCTGGATTCATATGGGGTCCATATTCTGGTGGGTCAATACGAGGCTGCCCCCGTTCATTGTTGCTGGTTCCCCCTGTTCCAAGATGAGGTTCCTCAGGTGTTTGTCTTTCCACCAGCTCTCTCAGTCTTTCTTGGCTCTGGGCTAAGTCAGTCATGACAGCCATGAATTGAGACATCTGGTTCCTCATTTCCACTCTCTCATTTGCCATCTGATTTCTAACCTCATTTAGGTCCTGCTATACTTGCTCCATTTGAATGCCGGGAAGGTTGTTACGAGTCGGGTACCGGTGCGTGTGGTTTACAGGGAACACTCGGCGACGAGCAATGTTTCCTGAGATCACAACAAAGTTAGAAACAATAATAACAAAAACCTACAAAACAAAAAGGTTAGTATGCAGTGCAGTGTGCTTATTTGTTTTCCGAGGTATCCGGTTTGGTTCTTGGTTTTGACCTTTCCAGACCTCGAGGAAGATGCTTGATGTTGTTGAGAGGAAAACCAAATGAAAACAAACTAAATATATTACAAACAATGAACAATGCATAGTTTGTTTTACAATACATGCCCATGGAGGGTCAAAAATACAACAAAAGGAAAAGTACATCAAATGGAAAAAACAACAAGCAAAGAATCAGACATCCAGTCCAAACTCATCTTCCCTGACCTCCTTCAGGAGTGCCTCAGTCACTGGACCAGCTGGGTGCTCTGTAATGGTCCTAATGAGGAGGTTCCTGGTAGCAATAGCAGTAGTTAGCTTCTTATGCCTGTCCTGGTCTTTTGATTTCTTCAATCCTGCTCTAAGCTTCAACTCTGATATCTCCTTCTGAGCTGCCAACAAAGCTTTTTGCTGCTTCTTCTCATTGGCCTCCAACTGATCAATCTTGGCCTGAGTTTTCTGGTCTTCTTGTGTACGGGCTTCGGTGATCCTGACCCACCTAGCCTGGCTCTCTTGCAGATAGTGCTCAGCCCTAGCTTTCTGAATCTTGGCCTCCTTGCAGGGATTCTTCAATATCTGTTCCCCAACCCTTGCTTTCCTTATGTAGTCTTCTGTCTTTTCAATTTTGGCAAGGTGCTCAACCCTAAGCTTTTCCAATCTCTCAATGTCCAGGCGGCCATCACTCCTTTCCCAAAGAGTCTTCTTCAAGGCTTGAGATAGCTGCTCATTCCTTTCCTTCAACTTTTCAAATTCCTCCAGGATAACTGTTGCTGCAGGCTGTACAGTAGATGGTCCAGGTATGTCTTCCAAGGTGAAAGGCATTCTGGTAATCTGAGCTCTGGTACGGGACCAGTCTGAGTACTGAGCTGAAGCAACATTGTTACATCTTCCAAGAATAGCTACCCCTTTTGTCTGGATGTTGTCCCAAGCCCAGGATGCTTGTCTGACAACAGCTGAATTAGGTTGCACTTCACAATATAGGGTCTCAGCTAAATCCTGTCCTCTGGGAGGGTGAACTAAGGCATAGCCCAATTGTCTCTTAAATAGTAAGGGGTTGTAGTTGATGCAACCCTTTACTCCTATCAGAGGCACATTTGGGTATTTTCCACAGCTGGTGATAATGTCCTTGCCTTTGGTGCTCTGGGTGCACCATCAGATATCATCTGAAGTCAAGGCAATGAACCTCTTGGCCCAATTCTTCTGCTGATATGGGTTTAAGAAGGCATCTGACTTAGGCAGGTGTCTCAGCAGCCAGGAGTAAAACAAAGGAGCACAACATCTTACCAACTTCCCCCTTTGTTTCTCATTCCTCTGATGAATGGAGTAGTAGAAATCCCCTAGCAATGTAGGTACTGGGTTCTTCAGAAGAAACAGATGGATGGCATTCTTACTGACAAATTTAGGCTCATCTGCAAACAGTATAGCCCCATATATGCTGAGGGCTAATAGTGCACAGACTGCCCTCCATTCTCCCAATAAAGCCTTCAGGATAGCCTGAGAAATCAAGAAGTCCAAATGCAAACCAGGAATCCCAGCTTTTGTTGCCATACTTCGCTCAATAAGGGCATGCTCCAAGTATAGTGCTTTTGCTATCTTTTCACTTCTAGGAGCAGTCATCTCTGGGTTGAAGGGGATTCCACCTCTGATAGGTACTCCAATCAATAAAGAAAACTCTTCCAGCAGAGGCCCTAACTGAAAGTCTGGAAAGGTGAAACATCTCAATGGAGGGTCATAGAATTGCAAGAATGTGTGGATCATGCTCCTCTGAGAAGGATCAAGGTCCATAACCATATCCAAAATACCCCCGTAGTGCTCTCTAAATAGTGGGATGTGATTAGGTGTGATGAGTGACTGGACCTGCCTGATACCAGTCAACACAGGCTCAAAAAAGTGGTAGGATATGTTGCTCTTCCTGGGAGTAGCCATGAGTGCTGCTGAAGAAGCTGAAGATAAGTGCTAATGAAGATCACAGACTAATGCTGGGAATCTCTGACAGGTTGATGCTGGTGGTGATGGAGATAACTGAAGCAGATGTTGAAGAAGACAGCTGAAGCAGAGGTCTAAGCAGAAGAAGGGGTCAAAACCAAAACCAAGATACAATGAGGTGGATACCCTGAAAAGCAAATAAACAAATGTCAAATGATGCAATGATGATATATGCAAATTATATGCAAGGGTTTGTGATTAAGCTGGATCTGGTCATCTGTCCTGATATAAAGTACATGTATGTTCAAAAGTCCAGATGGAGGCTTAGAAATCCAGTAACCAGGGTGGGGGGCTCAAATAAAGAGTCACATGTCCAGGGTTAATCACAAGAACTGTCCAAAGTGGAGTACTCTTAAACAAAAATAGTAACAGGGTATGATGTGGCCAAGGGTTCCTGCAAACCTGTAAACAACCCAACCCCCTCACATGTATTGTTCTAGAATAAGGATCCTCAGACTTGGATCAGTTATGAGAAGTGTAAACACTTCTAACCTGGAGGTACAGTGTTTACGATAACAATAAATGATCCTCCTCTAATTCACCTCAGCTTCTGAAGATCATAATAAAGGTCATCCAGACTTAGCAGGCTTCCCAGATAGCCCTCGCACTACAGGAAATCTGTAGCACAGAGTTCTCAAGAAGAAACCCACATCTGAAACGTGTTTCATATTCCCGCACCAGACCGAAATGGAATGGGAAAGAACATGAACCACTCTAGCCTAGGTGTCACTCAGGTCCCAGGTATAGGACCTTAAACTCTCAATGGAACCCCACCCACCAAAACAGAAAACCAGATCCAGCACAGTGACAATGACAGTATGAAGTATGCATAAGACTGTAAAGTAAGCAATAAATAAAGTTGTACATAAAGCAATAAATAAAGCAAATAAATAAACACACGTAGCACATAACACCCCATTAAACACAAATCAAACAAGCGCTAGGAGGAACCCACAAAAAAAACCAGAAGCCCTGGTTGCAGTATAAGGGTCCCCAGCAGAGTCGCCAAGCTGTCGCTCCCACCAAATGACACCTGGTCAGAAGGGGTACAGATGCGAACGGTCGGAGAAGGGAGATCATGAAGATGAACTGAAAAGAGTCGCCAGCTAGGCATTTTTATCCCGAAGGAAAGGTAATGCTGCATAAACCTAAGAAAAGATGGGTAAGACGGTTGCGAACCAGAGAAACTGTCTAAGGGGGTTGGTTACAACCTGGGAAGGTATTAGCACCCAGATTGTCCGTCGTACTCGACGGGATCCACGCTTGAAAGTTTGTGCTTAAAGGGGTAGTGTCAGTGTTATTTTGTGTGCAACAGCTGGAAAAGAATGCAAGTGTCAGTGTAAAGAAATGTGAAATGAAGTGGAGAAGTGTCAGTGTAAGGAAAGAGTCCAAAGCTCAAGACTATGAGGCTTAAAGAATAATGCTGGAAGAGGGGGGAATAGACAAAGACTTTTGTTCGATAACTGTTAAGTTATGCCTACGTATCCTCTCGTGCAATGAAGAAGTCAAAACGCCGTAATTCGACTCAAAGAGACTGAAAAGATGAATTGACTGATGAACTACTTACTTGTCTATGCTCAAGTGTATGACCTGTCTGGCTCAGGTGCAAACTGTCTTGCATTAGACGGAAGAAGCAAGTTCTCGTTTGTGAATGAAGATGATGAGAAAAGAATCCCGAAAGAGACAATTATTGTTTGCTTTTTGAAGTTTTCAATCTTTTATTGCTTTTGGAGTTTTTCATAGGAAAATGAGCTTAAGCCTGAACCAAGGGTTAGTAAACTCATCACATCCTCCCTCTGATTAGGGGTAATGAGAATACCTAAAGCATGAAGTAAACACTTCACACTTAATCACCATGATGTAGGATTAAGATCATTAACCTACTTGCAATTATTTAGATGTTTTTGGAGTTTTTGTTTGGTGTTAAGTAATGAGCTTAAGCCATAATCAAGGATTTAATGGACCCATTACACCATCCTAATAGAAGGATAATAGATGAGAACATTTAAGTTGAGAAAGGCTCTTCAACTTAATCCATGATTAGGGATTAACCTCATGACAAAACAAAACCTTTATTAAAGTGGATTTTAGTTAATGATAAGGTTAAGAAATGGGTTTTATGGTTTGTAAGACAACTTGAGGGGGACTTGTCCATTAACACTAGGGTTAGTCCTTCTTAACCAATTAAGGAAGAATTAGAACCCTAATGCAAGGCCCAAGTTACAAGCTTGATGTCTTAGTGATTATTAGATGGATTGATTAAAGGATTTAAGCACATTAAGGGTTTAACACTTAGGATTAAATTTATACACTCCATCCTAATAGTAGGATGCAGGCATAAGCTTAATCACAAAGCCTTAAAACCTTTAAGGTTTAGTCCTTGATTAAGAGATGAGAAGAGAAGACACAAAGATGACACAAAGGTAAAACTAATGGGGGGACTAATCAAACCCTAATTGTGATCATGCTAGGTTGTTCCTAGGGTTTATGAAGCTTGCAAGGAAATCTTCAAGGAAAAGCCACCGTGGAAGAAGCAGGATGAAAGAAGGAGAAGCAGAAAGAAGCAAGACAACTTACTTCACTTGAGAAGATAAGTTGCTTGAAGAAATAAAGTGAGGAGGGAACATGAATGAGCAAGCTCACTCTAATTCACAAGTAAAATGCAGCATTGGATGCATAAAAGAGAATGAGAAGAGGTTATGAGAAGTGAAGGCAAATTCACTTCTCAAGCACTTACCACCTAAAAAGTTAGCAAAACGAAATGAAATGAAATGAAAATGAGATGAAATGCAAAGATGAAAACCAAAGTCAGAAGCACAATCATGATGCAAATGATGCTATGAGATGGTATGAAAGCATGTCAAGGGATGGGGATGATCATACAAGAGATGAGAATGCAAATGAGACAAATGAGAGGCATGAAAGTTCATGAATGCATATGACATGAGATGAAAGCAAAAGCATGGAAAATGGATGATGCAATGATCAAACATGATTTAAATATGTCCTAAAATGTCTTATATGTCATGTGGATGCACAAAATGTCATGGCAAGTTCATGTATGCAAGCATATGGAAGATGAATGCAAATGAAGGCAAAAATTAGGGTTTATGCACAACATTAGATGCAAAATTCAAAATCAGAAGCAAAACATGAGATAAAAAATTGAAAACGGAATCAAAGGGACCCTAAACCTATACAAGTTCACTGCCCAAAGGGGAAGGTCAGAAGCTAAACCCTAAAGGACTTATGATTTTTCTAATTTGCTAGGGTTTTAAGGTACCTCAAAAGGAAAAAATGCAAAACAAATTAAAAATGAAAGATAAATTCATGCCAATTTTATCTTAGAAACTACATGATATGTGGAATGCAATGCAAAAAGAATCATTATCAAACCCTGCATGGTTAGGCAGAAAAGATTTTTCTAAGTTAGGGTTAAAAATATTGATTTTTAAGAACCCTAAATTCAAAGAAATTGTCAAAATGGATCAAGAACCAAAAAGAAATTTGTATGAATGGTTTGATAATGTCTATAAATGTATCAAGATGCAATGTGATTTTTTGGGTGATTTTTAGAAACCTAAATGCATTTTTAATTAATTAAAAGACTTTAATTAATTAAAAATAACATTTAAATATTTTAAAAATGCTTTTTAAATGCAAAAAATAAAATAAAAATTATTTTTCGGTTGTGAAAAATATTTGGAGTCAGAATGCAAAAGAAAATATTTTTAGGATTTTTCTAACTATTTTTAATAAATTGTGCAAGAAAATATGATTAAAATGAAAATAAAATGAATTAAAAATGAGAAGTATGCAGATCTAATGGCCTAGATTCAAACAAAAAGCGTGGGAATTGAATTGCGCGTGTTTGGAGGGCTGGGATCAAATCTGGCAATTTGAATTTTCTTAATCCTAATTAAATCTAATTAATTGAGATTAGGGCATAAACACATGATCTGGACCGTTCATAGCGCGTGGGAAACTGAATCCAAGGGCCTACGTTCAAACTCACCTAAACCCTAACCCTAATTTAATCACCTTCAGATGACCGGAACAGTGGTTCCGATCATCTTCTCCGGCGAGCACAAAACCTAATCTTCTTCTCTAGGCAAAATCAAGAGCTCTAAAGCTCTAGATCACATCTCCTAATCACCCTGAACACGAATCAAGCATCAAAACAAATTTCTATAACCTACAACTCAAGATATGGATCAAAACATAAAATCTGGAAAAGTTTCAGAGCTTCGATACAGGCTTAATTCTCAACCATTTCAAAAAGTAAAAGCATCAGAGTGATCAGCAAAACATAAGGAACAATATAGGAACTTAAAAACTCATTTCTGGAAAAAAAGTTCTTGAGGTACCTGAGCTTGAGCTTCTTCAGTTTGCAGCTTTCTGGACAGTTCTTTGCTTTAAATCACCCCCAATGGTCCCCCTGAAGAGTTTGCAAAGCTTGGTTGGAGTTTATATGGCCTCTATTTGAAAGTTAGTGAAGCTCAGGTCAAGGGAGGTGAAAATCGTGTTTTGTGTATAGTGGCTTTCAAGGCAAAATGAAGGGTGGGAAATGATCAGTGATGAATGTGGAGATGAATGGTGAAAAAAAGTTTTGAGTTTTGATGGTTGAGCTATGAGTTTCAAAGAGGACAAGTTTGAGGCCAATTTTTGAGAAGTGAGTGTGTGTGATGATCTGAGTTCCAAGAAGTTATGAAATGTAATCCTTGAGGCATGTATGTGAAGCTGTGATTGGTCAGAAGAGTTGTTGTGGAATAGTTTGATTGGCATGGCTCAAATTGCATAAAGTCAAGAAAGTTTTCCTTTGAGGTATGGGCTCATGGAAGGTTGGCTTAGAGGTATGGCTCGAGTCAGCTGGCTTTAGGGAGTTCCATGGAAACTGATTTGAGGAGCTGGCACAAGTGGATATCAAGATTTGTGCCATTTTGCAAATTCATGAAGTTTTGGCCCCTTTTGAATTACTTGATGATCAAGGCATGAAAATGAGTGATTCCTTGGGCAATTCTGAGTTTTAGGTCATGTATCATGTTTTTTTAATGCTTAGAAGTCAATTAGAGGTCACATTTTGCCTTGGTATGGGTTTTTGCAAGTTTCCCTCTTTGGTGCATAAGTGAAAATTTAGTGATTTTTCCCAACTTTGCAAGGCCATAACTTTAGTTCTAGGATGAATTAGATCAAGTTCTTGTACTTTTTGAAAAGGGAATGATCCAATATACAACTTTCATGACCAAGAATTTTTCATTTGAAGCATTTTTGAATCAAAAAGAGGAGGTTGAAAAACTTTCCCAAAATTGCAATTTTGCATTACAAGTCACTTTCCTAAAATGGCAACTTTGCAAATGGCTTGAAATTCTTCAATTTTGTGAACTTCTAACCTCTTCTAATATCAAATAAAGATCATATACACCCAAAATGATGGAGAAGACCCTTTGGTTGGATGGTTGGGGGCCTCAGATGCCCTGAATTTGCATTGACTTGCTCAAGAAGTCATCTATTGATCAGATGCCTTCCCCATTGAATTTCTTCATGAAAATTGGTGTGTAGGATCCTTATAACATATAGAGACCAATAGAAACAAGAATGACCAAAAAATTTGGAGTTATGGCCTCTGAAACCAAAACCCTAATTTTAGGTCATCTGTGCAGTTAAGCCTGGCTCTGCTTCCATGCCTTTCTCAGTTCTTGTGATTTTATGACTTCCTTGATCTTGGGAGGATATAATATGATGCTTGAACATACATAGACCCTCTTGATATGATTGAATACCTTTGGAGTGGCTCAAATAGCTCATGGATTGCTCAGATCACAAACCCTAGATGCAGATGACTTAGAACCAATGCAGTGAAGTAAAAATGCAATATGAGATGATATGATTTGATCTTATGCAAATGAAAAGATCACAAGCCATGGTGTGAACTTAGTGAGGGAAAATTTGGGGTGTTTACACATCCGTAAAAATCTTGAGGTAGATGTTTCACTTATCATGTTTTAGGAGTATGTATGGACCTCAGTTCCATTTTGGTTTCAGTATCCTGTGTGAGAATGGTTAAAGCTTTGCGATTATTGGAATCGAACCTTTAGAGTCGAGAGGACTCTAAAATAGGGAATCCACTGAGATGTTGTTATCTCACCCCATGTCGATGTTGTTATTTCAGGTACTTCAGGTTCCACAAAGGTTAAAGATAAGGCGACTTGATTATCTTTGCTTATTTGATGGTTTCTTTCGCTGTGGACTTTTGAGATCTTCATATCTAGTTCATATACTTTTATTTTGTGAACATCTTGTATTAATTTTAGCCTTTTGTATTAGTACCTTATGTTGTAGTGGCTATACTTATGCAATGTGTTATTAAGAACTTGTTGTATTTCAATACCAAACTTAAATTCATATATGAAAAATATGCTTGATGTATGTATTTTATATATGGGTATTATAACATGTCACCAACTTTAAACCAAAGATAAACGGATATTTTAAGGTTATGTGGAGTTCCTTTTACTGTTATGCATCAAAGGGTTCTATTGTAGTGGATGCAAAGATTGCAAGATCCGTCGAAGATATTATCAGTATGTTGCAATGTCCTTAACTACCCGTTTATAACGATATGTAATGTTAAATTTATGTTAACGATTATTTAAATAATGTCTGTTGTTTTATTTAATGTCAAGTTGTTTTTGTTTCTAGATTTTTCTCATACTATCTTTGTTTCTAGTTTGAAGTATCAATGTCATTTTCAGATAAACTTTTAAAGATACAATTATAGACTAAAATTAATTATAATAGGAGTATTTCACTCGTTTGCATTCAATTTTATGGAAAATGAATGCGTCTAGATTTGAATATCTGAATTCTAGAAAAACTTTTGAATTTTCCCTAAGAATTTGGGAGAAGGTATGAAAATAAAAATTAATATTGCCTAATAAGAATTGCTAGTAACCACTATGACATTTTTAATATATTTTAACATACAAATCTAGTTGTCATCCATCCTAATGCATATTGAATTAAAGTGTAAATATTATTTTGTTCAATTTCTTATTTTTACATAAAAAAAGAAAATAATATACAAATACTACAAACATACAGTGTAATCGTAGTTGTGTTGGTATATATATTGTCATCCTATTATTTCTCGTTTCTCGTGTAAAAATTGAAACTTTAAATTAACACAATATAATATCTAACTAATAAAAACAATCCCTAATTACTCTATAATATACCATTTTGATCAAATATATTTTTAACTAAAACAAAAGGGCATTACTGACTTTTTCAAAATTCCTGCACTATTAGAGATTTTGCAATTAATTCTGCTGAGGTGTCATCTCTTAGTTTATTCTCACATATATATAGCTTATACAAAATAAAAAATGGGATACAAAAGGAACGCTTTGGGATACGCAGAGACAACCCACCAATTCATTTGATTCCTATGTGAATTCCAATTCAATTTGGAATATTGAGTTTCATTTATAATTGTTTTGGGAATTAGAAAACCTTATCTACACCATGGCTTTAAAAATTCTTTCTTCTTCCCCTTTCAACTCATTCACGAATTCTTTTTGTTTCCCCTTTCAACTCATTCACAAATTGAAAACCTATTTTCGTCACTCATTCATAAATTCTTTCTTCTTCCCTTTTCAACTTTTCCATTCGGTAAACTCCATAACCTTTCCACAATTTCATTGATAATCACGTTTCTTCTATTTCTTGAATGTATTGTATCCTACTAATTAGGTTTTAGATTTTTCAGAATTTACATCAAGGCTGGCGCGACCTATTGAATCCATGAGGGACATCTTCTTTTGAATGACGTCAACGGTTTCTCTGAAAGAACGAGTCGAAAGATCGATCGCTGCTTGATTCTGCAAAGGAATGGAAAACTCGGGGCTAGAAGAAAACGAAGGTTATCTCTCATTACAATTCCATTCCCTTTATTATCATTGTTGGTATGAATATTGATCCCAAACCCTAGATTTCACAGCTTCTCAACCCTGTTTAGTCGTTCTGCGTATTTTTATTTGGTTATTGATGCAGTGATATGGAATCGGAGGGAATTATATGTAGTTTGTTTGATTTTGGATAATTGTTGAAGGCATAGTAGTAGAATAATTACAATATTTGATTGTGTTTTGTATTGATTTGGTTTCATGTATCCCATGTTTAAGCTTTGTTGAGAAAAAAAACATATTCTTCTCTGACTTCTTTGATAGCAATTCCTTTTAGATTTGTATTAAAAGTGAATTGATTGTTTTGATTTTATATTGGAATACTGAATGAAAATGGAGTTTGTATTTTTTCTGCAAGTTATGTTCAATAGTGTGTTTATAGGCTTTTATTCGGCTGATAAAGAAAGTAATGTATTTTAAGAGTTGATGTTGAAATGAATGTTGTTTGGATTTAGTTTTTATATATGTGTGTGTGTAGCATCGCCAGAGCACAACATGATAATACTTCCTCATTTTGAATTTTCATTATATTTATAATAATAATAATAATTTCAAATTTTCTTATTTGGAATAGGTTAGACATTAATGTAGTAGATGGAAAGAAAGTCCACAATGGTCTATTTAATTGTTGGTAAGTTTGTGATATTTTTGACGATTTGATCAAGATTCATCCATGTATTAGTTATTATTTTGTCTATTTTTTTGGTGTTTCATACTTATTTTTGAATGGCTAGCATTCTAGACTAGTAATGTTGTTGATCATTATGCTCGAGTTTGTTTTATGCATTTTGCATTTTGTGATACATGATGTACCTTCTGCCTATGAGAGTTGATATAATAGTGATGGAAATATTGAATCTCTTTCATTAATCAAATTGTAAGGATTGTTCCTCCTTTAGTATTTGTAGGGATTGGAATCATATTAAGTTGCTAACATCATAGATGAATTTTGAATTTGAAACTAAGAGAGCAATGATCACATATGCATTAGATAACAAATTCAGATAGAGGGATGAACTTCATTAACATTTTGAAATTCTAGATATCATTTTAGAATATTATTAATATTAAAAATTTGGTTAATTCAACCCTATAATTTCCAGTACCAACTTGATTATTTACTAAGTCTTTTGTTTACACGAAGGATTCTTCCTTTTTATTTAACACTTTCATTTCTTTTTGTCGATTATCTTAACCGTTATAGGGTCTTATATTGATTTGCAATGGCCTCAACATAAAATAATCGACAAGGTGAATCCATTGCATAGTTTGTTATGCTTGGTTGATGGTTGTAAAATGTTATAGTTGACTTCAAGAAATTTTGTCTTGCAGATTCTTGCTGCTAATGAATGTTTCATACGTTATCAGGTCTTATAACATAACAGTGATGGATAATGTGGATACTCTCGATTTACAATATTATTGAATACATAAGTTACAACATCTCATTTATTTTTATCTTATACCAAGACTTTTTTTTTGTTATGCATCTTCTGGAAATGTTTTGGCTTTGGCGTAGTTTAGGTTTGGTGGCGGTCATTGCTTTTTTGTTCTTCTTTGTCTGTGATTTATTAATGGACTTTGAGTTAAGGACAAGTTGCTTGAGGTTTATGTTCGTGTTTTGAGCTTTGTGTTCTTCTAGAAATTTCTTTTTACCTTTGAGGATGAAGATTTATACTATTCAGTTTTTTTTTCTTTTCATGATTTGAGTTGAAATTTTGGTACTGAGTGTTAGGAGATGAATTAGAATAAATCTAAATTTAGTTTTGAATTTGGATTTGGTTTAAGTTTGAGTTTATGTTTTACAAATTGTTAAAGTTTGTTCTGAATTTGTTTTAATGAAATTTCTATATTTTCTGCAATATTATTGCTCTGGATCTATCTTTTCATTCGCATGATTTTTTTATATTAATGGAATTATTTCAAAATAAATAATTAAATTAATTAATATTAATAGATAAAATTCATAACAGCCACTAAAACCTATTTATCCTATTATTAATATTAATAAAACAAAATTAATTAATCATTAATAAAGATTTTTATGTATTGTAATAATCCCCGTACCTTGTGCTGAATACCGTTTCTGTTTTTTACCAAATGTGTTTTCTCTCCGTGAACTTAGATTCATAGTGAGAGTTGTTGTGTCTCGATTGATCTCTGTTGAGTAGAGGGCAATCTGAACGATTTATTAAACAAAATCTTTGGTTTATTTCTTTAGCAATTGAAATATAATTGCTATGAAAGTGCCAATAATTTCAAAGATATGGAGGATCTTCACACATCTGATTGTCTGGGTAAGTGGCAAAGGAGAAGAAGACAAAGAAGATATGATAGTTAGAATAAAATTGGGAAGAATCTGTATTTATCAAATAAGAAAGATCCCAGTATCAATAGTTAGACATAATCAAACAAGAGTGGGGGATTCGGGGAGGAATATATTGCTCATATTCATGTGGATGCTCTGGAAACACAATAATAGAGATAAAAGAATCAAAAAAAGAGACAATATCATCTTAATCATTATGAAGAATGTTACATCGGAGAAACTAGCTCAATTAGCTTCTAATATAAATACAGAAGAGATACATAGGAACAGTCATCAACCTATGTTTTCTATCATCAAGCTTAGTACTATCTTCGTAATTCTCATCTTGATTATCATGTTCGCTCCCTCTAATGATCGGAACATTGAAAACAATCGAGTCAATTACAGCACGCCTTCTATTGATCAAGAAGATCCATTAAACCTGTATCTAGTGGGAACATTGCTTACCAACAAGCAAGTCCGATTCAATGTGATGAAGGAAAGACTCGCCCAATTGTGGCAACCAGGACAAGGTGTAGCTATATCCAAGATTGAAGACAACAGATTCATTGTTCAGTTTTTCCACAAATGGGATATGGAAAGAGTTTATCAAGGAGGTCCTTGGATTTTTGAAAACTTCATGTTGGTGTTAAGAAAGCTTAGTTTCGGGGAGGAGCCCCTCAACATCCAAATGAATGAAATGGAGCCCCTCAACATCCAAACGGAACAACTTTGGTATGTGGAAGAAATATATGCGTCTCAGAGTCACAATCAATGTTCAAGAACCTCTCAAAAAAAGTTGGCTGTTTGAACGCATTGGAGGAGGAAAGGTGCGAGTCGGTTTCAAATACGAAAAACTTGGTGTTTTTTGCTTTCTTTGTGGCATCATTGGCCATACAGAGAGTTATTGTCAGAAGAACTTAGTTGATTCTGGAGAGAAGATCAGAGCATGGGGGAACTTCTTGCGATCTAAGGAAGGAGAAGGCTCGGGAGGAAACAATACGGCTAACAAATGGTTGCGCGGTGGTCGGAGTCAGGCAGGCAGTGGCCATGGAGGCGGAGCTCTGAGGAGTAACGTAACTGAAGAAAATAATTATGAAAAAGTAACGGAAGGACACAATTCTCTTGAATTCACATTCAATGTTGAGCAAATGAAGGATGACATTGAAGAGCATTCAATGTATGGAAAAGTGATGATAGATAGAGATAATAATTCAAAAAAATTGATCTTCCTCAAAAGTAACGCTTTAATTGGTAGCAAAGACACATATATTAATGCTTGGGTACCGTTTGACCCAACGGTCAATAAAGAAAGATATCAGAGTGAGGCACGTGCAGCTGAAAATGGAGTCATGAACGAGAGGACACGTGTAGAGGCTGATCTGGTAGATTTACTAACTAAGCAAGTTATAGTTAGTGAAAAAGGCAGGATTTTAGCTTATTTAATGAGGAAGAATTCAAAAATCACATTGCTAAGTTAATAGTTGATGCCACCAAGGACAAAATTTTGGAGGCCCAAGAAGTCATGTACAATTTCAAAAATCGAGGAGACATGTCCTTTAACAAAGACATTAATGAGGAGAACATGGCTTTGATGATAGAAGAATCCAAAAGAATCACGCCAACGGCATGTGTAGCTGTTACACAATTGGCAAAAGCAGCTGGAAACCAAGGAGGAAATATGGAGGTCCCCACGGCATTGATGGAAAATGTCATGCAAGGAAACAAGCTGCCGACAACTTTATCAGCTGTTAAATCATCTGTTCAAAAGTATAGAGCGCAAATCAATACGCCTAATCAATACAATGAAAAGCTGGTCACACCTGTTGAAGACCAAAACGTTAAATTCAAAAATGCCATAAATGCAGGATTTCAAAAACAAAAAACTGAAGACTTTATTGAAGATCTGGCGAGAGACAACAATTTTAAAGGAAATAAAAGCATGAATTTCAACTTTAAAAGCAAGGCTGTGATTGATATGTCTCAAAAACATATTAATCGAGATACAATAATCTCCCCTGTAGGAATTGGTCACAACAAAACACACGGGAAATTGTCTTTGAAAGTTCAAGCTAGAAGAAAAAATCATTTAAAAAATGAAGTAGAAGAAAATCAAGATAAGGAACCGATCTTGAAAAAAAGAACACGCAGAGATGAAGACTCCATCACTAGAATGAGTGTTGAATCAAAGTTGAAGAATGCTAAGGAACAAATGTTGGAGGTGCTTGAAGAAGACTGTGTAGTTGCTGGAACTGACACAACCATGCAAACTACTTTGTTACCTGATGTCAACTTTGTAATGACAGGCACTACTGAGCAGGCCTGCCAAGAAAAATGAATGTAATAAGTTGGAACTGTCGGGGATTGGGTAACCCGTGTACAGTTCCTATTCTCAAATAACTCATCCGAAGATATAAACCGGGTGTAGTTTTTCTCTTCGAAACTTTAAGCAATAAAAATAAAATCGAGGAGCTTCGTTATTTGTTGAGTTTTGATCATTGTTTTATGGTTAATCGAGAAGGACGTGGTGGCGGATTAGCTATATTATGGCAAAACTCTATGAATTGTGACATCCAAAGTTATTCTCACAACCATATTGATGTAATAGTCAAAAACTCAAACATTGAAGATTGGAGGCTTACTGGTTTTTATGGTCACCCTGAATCTTCCAACAAAAGGAATTCTTGGAATCTACTAAGAAATCTTGCCGATACATCTAATCTACCTTGGTGTATTATTGGAGATTTCAATGATATTCTTTCCTCTGAAGAGAAGAAAGGGAGAGTTGATAGACCAAATTGGATGATTAATGGTTTTAGACAGGCGGTTCAGCAGACAGATTTGGTAGATATCCCTATGGAGGGATATCAATTCACCTAGTTCAAAAGTCTCGGAACAAACAGAGTTGTGGAAGAAAAACTTGATAGAGCTATGACTAATAGTAGCTGGTATACTAAGTTTCCTGATGCCATTGCAACATGTTTATCAACTACTTCTTCAGATCATTATCCAATTCTCCTTAGATGCAAAGGAAATTTGGAAATTGGTAGAATCAACATTGGGTTTAAATTTGAGAACGCTTGGTTAACAGAACCATGATTCCATAATTATGTTACAGATCAGTGGAAGAATGACACGAACAATAACTTAGTGTGGAAGTTAAACAAGTGTGGGGAGAATATGATGAAATGGAGCAAAGATCATAGTTACAAGTCCAGGAAGGAGATTGAGAACCTTAACAGGAAGATTGACAGAATGCGATCCCAAATTGGTGGAGGTAATGTTAATTACTTCCAAGCTCTTAAAAATCGGATGAACACTTTATTGCTAAAGGAGGATATTTATTGGAGACAACGAGCAAAGGTTCAGTGGTTTAGGGATGGTGATTTGAATACTCGTTTTTTTCACATATCAGCCACTGTCAGGAAGAAAGTTAACACCATTATTTCACTCACTGATGATAGTGGGGAAGTTAGTACTACCACCGAAGAGATGTGCAGAATTGCTAGAGATTACTTCTTGGAGATTTTCCAAAAAATACCTACTGCTCGTGATAGGGTCTTACAGGTCATTGGAAAACATATATCTGAGGAAGATAATCTTATGTTGACAGCTCCCTTTACTATTGAGGAATTCAAAGAAGCTACATTCTCTATGCAAGCTGATAAGAGTCCAGGTCCAAATGGGTTTAATCCAGGTTTCTACCAACATTTTTGGAATTCTTGTGATGAGGAAATATTTAATGCTAGTTGTAATTGGTTGGAGAATGATGTCTTTCCACCTAATATCAATATGACCAATATCACATTAATTCCCAAAGGAGAAATCCAAACTTCTATGAAGGACTGGAGACCTATTGCACTGTGCAATGTGTTATATAAAATTATTGCAAAGGTTCTCGCTAATCAACTCAAAAGTAAACTTGACAAGTGCATATCAGATAATCAATCAGCTTTTGTGCCAGGAAGATCTATTTTGGATAATGCTATGGTAGCTATTGAAGTGGTTCATTACATGAAAACAAAGACTAAAGGAAAACAAGGGGATATAGCTCTCAAATTGGATATCAGTAAAGCGTATGACAGGATTGATTGGGATTATTTGAAAGATGTTCTTAGCACCATGGGTTTTTTTGTCAAAAATGGATAGGATGGATCATGATGTGCGTGGAAACAGTTGATTACAATATTATGTTGAACTGAAATAAAGTGGGACCGATAACACCAGGGAGAGGACTAAGGCAAGGAGATCCACTATCACCGTATTTATTCATATTGTGTGCTGAAGGTTTATCTGCTCTTATCAATAATTCTGAATCAAAAGGAGAGTTACACGGAGCAAAAATCTGTAAGTATGCTCCAATCATATATCACCTTCTATTTGCTGATGATTGTTTCCTTTTTTTCAAAGCATCCCTTAATGAAGCAAATGTGATGAAAAATATTTTGTCCACCTATGAAGAAGCTTCGGGTCAAAGTATTAACTTTCAAAAGTCATAGTTTTTTTGTAGTAGAAATGTGGATCATGATTTGAAGGATGAATTGGCTAGTATGCTAGGAGTTCAACAGGTTTTGGGAACATGAAAGTATTTAGGAGTGCCATCCATGATCGGTAGAAGCAGAAAAGCCACATTTAAATTTATAAAAGATAGAGTGTGGAAAAAATCAATAACTGAAGCAGTAAGGTTTTATCCCAAGCTGGAAGAGAAGTTCTTATTAAATTTGTGCTTCAATCCATCCCGACATACATGATGAGCATTTTTCTTCTACCTTCTTCTCTGAGTGATGAGATTGAGAAGATGATGAACTCCTATTGGTGGGGTCATAAATCTAATCAATCTCAGAGTTTACATTGGCTCTCATGGGATCGCTTATCCATGGCTAAAACTGATGGAGGCATGGGATTTAAAAACATGAGTGCCTTCAACTATGCTCTGCTTAGTAAACAGGCTTAGAATTTGATGATCAATCCTTGCAATTTGGTTTCGAGACTTTACAAAGCTAGATACTTTCCCAAGTGTGACTTTCTTGAATCGAATATAGGTCATAATCCCAGCTATGTGTGGAGGAGTATATGGAGCTCAAAGTTTGTGGTAAGAGGAGGTTATAAATGGAGCATAGGCACGGGGGATAATATTCCAATGTGGGGGCAAAAATGGATGCAGGATAACTCTATTTTGATTAATCCTTGGCCTAATGTTATGGAAATAGAGAAGTTAATAGTTTCAGACATTATGAGCACCACTGGTAAAAGGTGGAATGTAGATTTGATAAGGTACTTAGTGGGAGGAGAAGAAGTGTCCAAGGTACTCAATAACCCATTATTTGAAGAAGTTCAGACTGATAAGCGAATATGGAGGTTGTAAAGTAATGGTATTTTCTCGGTCAGAAGTGCTTACAGATATTGTGTTAGAGAAGCCATAGACACCTCACATCTTAGACTAGAAGGAAACTGGAATTTAATTTGGAAAATGAAGAGTCCTCCTAGAATCAAAAACTTCATGTGGAGGTTATGTAGGCTATGTGTTCCAACCAGACAGCGATTAAGGGATAAAGGTGTGGATTGTACTATTTCTTGTGCTATGTGCAGGGATGAGGTCGAAAACTACATTCACCTATTTTTTCTTTGTCCAAAAAGTAAGGAATGTTGGGAGAAAATAGGAATGTGGGAGATAATTCAACGAAGCATCAATAATGAAGAACCTTTTACATCTATTATTCTTAATATGCTGGAAATGCTCAACAAAGATCAACAAGCCATGTTTGTTACAGTGCTATGGAGTATTTGGAATGGCAGAAATAATATGCTTTGGAATAACATTGATGAATCCCCGGATAATATTTGTTATTGTGCCTCTAAAGTGTTAGCAAGTTGGAAATCTGCTCAGGTTATTAGGACGAACACCTCGTATAATACTACCACACCTAATATTGTGAAGTGGACGAAACCTCCTACAGGATTCCATAAATGCAATGTTGACGCCTCCTTTATCAATCACCAGGTAGGTATTGGAATGTGTATAAGAAATGAAAAAGGTGATTTTATTGCAGCTAGGACAAAATGGATTACTCCTAGTACTACTGTTGAGGTGGGGGAAGCTTTGGGTTTAGTGGCATCACTTAAATGGGTGCAAGAGCTCGGGTTAGATAAATTAGTGTTCGAATTGGATTCTAAAAGCGTTGTTGATAATGTTAATCAACAAATACCAAACAATTCTAACTTTGGTGATATTATCAGAGAGTGTAAACGCTTATTAGAATCATTGTTTAGGAACTCTCATGTTGAGTTCGTTAGGAGACAAGCGAATGAGGTTGCTCACGCCTTGGCACGAGTGGCTCCATCTCTAGCTAGTATCCATATTTTTCATGATATACCTACATGTATCCACAATTTAATTATTAATGAGAAATATTAAGTTTTTTTCTGTAAAAAAAAAAGTATTGTAATAAATTCTTAAACTAATATGTATTGTAATTAATCATTAAAATGCAAAGTCAATGAAGCTATTAATACATATAACTTTTTAATGATATTAGGGATGACAAATGGACCCATCCCCAAAAAGTACTCTCAAAATTTACCCACAATCGGTAAGGTAAGAACCCGCAAAATGAGTATGGGCACAGACACAAAAGATTACCCATTAAAATAGGCGGGTATGGGCGCGGGTACGAGTACCTTTGTACCCACGTGCCAAATACCCACACAATATATATATATATATATATATATATATATATATATATATATATATATATATATGTGTGTGTGTGTGTGTGTGTGTGTGTGTGTGTGTGTGTGTGTATTTTTTATTTTTATAATTATTTATACAAGTTAATTTATCAATTTTATTAAATACATTACTATTAAACTTTATGTATTTTTATATAAATGTTTGTTTATTTCTTAATTCAACAATAATATTATTGGATTTTTTTCGTGATATTAAAAACATAAAATTATATGATAAATAATAATTGATCAATTATTTTTATAAGAAATACAGGTAAACATGTATGGGTACAGGTACTTAGGTACTCATAGGGTATGCGTACGAGTACAAATATTGATGCCCAACGGGTATGGACTCAGGTACGAAGTTTTTTTAAACTGCGGATATTGGGACGAGTACTATAAGGGTGGCAAAACGGGGCCGGCCCGTTGGGCATGCCGTTTTGCCTGCACTTTAGTGCAGGGCGGGCCAAAGGTTTAGGCCCTCACCCTCTAAAGTATCTTCCTTGCCCCGCCCCGTTTTCTTCGTTGGCTTTTGTGGGCATGCACATTTACTTAAATTTTTACATTTTTAGGCTTTAATAGTAAAATGTCCACGAGTTTTCCCTGCCCCACCCTCACTTTTTGCGGGGAGGGGATAAATTGTAAACCCGCATCCTCAACTTTGACCACTCCGCCTCATCTTTTTTACGTGTTTTTGTGGGACGGACATGCCCGTTTGCCATCCCTAACTATAGTACCCTGTCCATTGTCATCCCTAAATGATATATACTAAAAAGTTCAAAAATATTCTTAATAACTAATTTATTTAAATACTCTATCAATATTAAGTATGAACTCACGTACCTACTACTAGCGAATAAATTCAATGACGATTCTTCTATGATTTTGTTAAAAAATAATTTATATTATTTTAATTTATTTACTTAATATACTTATTAATAGAAAATAAAAATTACTTTCTCAATATGAAAATTGAGTGATATATTTATTAATTTGTTTGTGAACACTGAGTTGAATATTTTTATTAGAATATATATATATATATATATATATATATATATATATATATATATATATATATATATATATATAATTGATATACACCGACAATGTAAAGCAGTTTTACACTGTCAGTTAATCGTGACTAATATGTACTCTCAAAAAGTACTCTCAAAATTTACCCACAATGGGTAAGGTAAGAACCCGCAAAATGAGTATGGGCTCGGACACAAAAAATTACCCATAAAAATAGGCGAGTATGGGCGCGGGTACTGTAACACCCTAAATTTGCCCTCTAGTTTTTTCTATCTTTGTCGGTTTTTCGTTTTGCATTCATACGCATCATCACTAGATCATTAACATTTAGAATTCATATCATGTGCATAAGACATGGGATCGATATTTTCTGAGGAATTAGGATTTCACATCTTATTTGCGGATTATCAGAGAATTCAAGGTTGGCTATACAGCCGTAAGTAGTATCATCTTCTTATGCTCTTGTCACTGAATTAGGGTTTATTTCCCAGATTTAGCGGTCTTCGAGGATCTCACGTCTGCAAGGATTATTCACTATGCATTTGGCTTATCATCAGGTTACTCTCTTCTTCATCAAGTTGAAAGGCTACCCCTCACTTCTCAGCATCGCAAGTTATTCTCCTTCTTAAAGAACTTTGGTTTTGTTTCAAGCGTGCTTGTTCAGTCGCGATCCAATTCAGACGGATGTTTGACCTAATCTTGGTCAAACTATCAGGATATTTCTTCAAGTACAAGTTAGTTGTATCTTTGGATCATTTCTCAGTCATGGTGATTTATTCAGTGGTAGTGGCATTATCCTTAGTCAGTGGTTTTTTGTGCAAGATTGGTTTCGAGTTGAAAATCGAGGTTTTGTGGTTGTGTGCATATTGGTGGTTGTCGGTCCATTCCATAAAAGATCAATTCATACCCTTTTTTTCCTTACCCATTTCTCATATTCATTTACTCCCGTCCATTATCCGTTTTATTTCATCCAATTAACCATTATCCATGCTATTTCAATTTCATAATCAACAAATTTTCCATCCAGTATCCATCTAGATCTTATGTCCATTTTCCTAAATAGATAGCCATTTATTTTCCTCACATTTCTAAACCAAATTCACCATTTTCTTTAATAATAAAAAATCCAAATAGCCATCTCTTATTCATTTGTCCATTTCCATTAAAATCTATATTTCCTAAAAATATCTTAAGGTCCATGAAACCATTAATTGTTTTTTAACCAATTTATTATCTAAAGTTATTATTTGTTCATATGACCCTTTTTTTTAGAACCATTGTCCTTTTTTATTCATTGAATACTTTCCTTTCTATTTTTTTTCCTACATCCATTATTTCTAACCATGTCATGAAACTCACATTCAAATAGGAAGAGTGTCAATACATCACACATAGCAGTCCATTTCTTTTCTATTTAAGCCCATTAATCTATTAAGTGGAGAAGAAAACAAGTTTATTAGCTTTTTAGCTTATCATATTTTACAATAGAAATATTTAGAAATAAATACACTCCACAAATTTTCAGTGTACACCAAAAGACCTCCCCACATGCTTTACACCAAGCTGACCCCACCACTACAACAAACTTCTTGTATTTCCACTCAACCTTCACATATCATGCTACCCCACACGCACAGCTCATTCATAGGGGAATATTTTCCTTGGCAGCACAATGAAATCGTACAACAAACTCCACTAACACAATACACGCGTTTTCCAAAGGAATTCTTGTAACGATATAGTGCAAACGTACACAAAAAAGCAAGACAATGAGGCACAAACGATTCCTAGACAAATAGAAGTCGTTCACACTCTTCGACCTTAACCGACAGATTCTCTCCTCAACAACAACAAACCAATCTTCACACCACCTGCACACAGCAACAATTTTCACTACCCATTAATACACAACATAAGCATAAACTTGATTCCCCATCCTCACCACAACTGGCCTACGTAATTTTCAAATTCATTGACCTGTTTCACCCCTTTTGATTCCAAGACAAATCGCGTTTCTTCGATCGCACAACATACACAACAAAAGCGCCTTCATTTCATTTCTGTAACAACAACACAAAGCTCTGCTAAAACCATTGAACCAAACTTTCAATCTAACCACAACAACACTTCACTCTTTTCAACCTCAAACCCAACCGATGCCACCATTGTTTCGTCACCTTCTTTGACCTTCATTCATCAAACCTAGCGAAAACCTTCACCCTTCACCGCACCTAAACCTTCTTCAACAACAACCTTCAACCAACATCCAACAAAATCACAGAAACAAAAAATACAGAAGAAGAAGAGATGTGGTTCAGATCGAAACAGAATTACCGAGAGGAAGGCGAGAAGCCGCCACGCTGCCACCGAAGCACCGAACCGCCGACACAGGCTTCTCACAACCACCATCGTTCCCACGCAACATTCATCACAACATCTTCTGAATTGTGTAGAGATGAAGCAAATCGGTGAGTACGAACAATGTGAGATGGCGAAATCGATGCATCCTCCTAAGCCATAGTGCGAAACCGCCGTCGTACGGACGCCGTCAAATAACATCAACACGGCGAGAGTGGGTGAAAGAGAAAGAGAAGACCACTGGTTTGCGAACGGGAAATGATATGGAAGGAGCGCCGCCGTGAATCATCAAAGAGGGTGTTTGCTGTTTTGTTTTTTTTTTAGCGAGGAAGGGATTGTTCCTCTGTTTCGTCTTCTTATTTCTATTTTTCCTAAAATCTGATGTGTCTTATGTTATTGGACCGAGCCTTTGTTTGATTTCATTTCTACGTCACCGCAGGAAGTTTTTTTAATGGATGATGAGTGCGGATCATGTTGACTGGGCCTCAAGGATTAAGCCCGTTGAAAATTGCTGATGATGCACCATGGATCCAGCGCCCTGACCTCCCTTTCCTTGGCTCTTTATTTTTATTTTGATTTGCTAATTAGATTTTTCTATAATTTTCTTAATTAGTTGCAATTAGTTTTTAGTTAACTTTTGTTAGAAGTTTGATTTAGAATTTTACTAGATTATTAACACAATTTGGTTAATTTTTAATTATTATTATTTTTTATTATTCTATTTTCTTTTAATTTAATTAATAGAATTGTGGTTTTAGTGTTGATGGATATTTTGTAGACTTCTTCTTTAAGTTTGTGAAATTCCTGATGCAAGTGGCGACGCTTAGTGGATTATTTCCTGGGCACGATGACCTATCTTGATGAATGTTCCGGCTGTTTGGTTTAATATTTATGGATGCCCTGATTGGTTTCTGACAAGTCTTTCTTGATTTCATTTGCGCATCGAAGATATTGAACTAATGATTCGTGATATGGAACACTTGAAGACTTACTGGAATTAATTGTGTGAATCTTTTTGGTACTTATTCTGGATTTCTTTTGCGCGTATTGAAGAGGCAACGAACCTTCTCCGTTAGGTACCACTGAGACCCAATTTTACTTGTTGCATGTTGTTGCATCTGGAAGTCCTACTGGTGTAGGCTCTGTTTATGCATTGTTCGATTACTCCATACTACATTCTCTTCTCCTCACTTATTTCTAATTCATCCAATTCTTCTTCTTCATCTTATTTCTTCTTCCTCATCTTCTTTTATTCTTTCTTAACTTGAGATGTGCTTTGGCCACCATGGTTCTTCTCCTTTCATCTTCTTCTTTTCTTCTCTCCTCCTTTAGGATAGTAAACCTCACTAACCTAGGATTACCTTGCATGTGAATATTAGGATTAGACTTTTCCCGTTAGATTTTACCTTTAAGATCTTGGTTTCTTTTCTCTTCTCATCTCAAAACCTTAAAAAGACACTTAACAAGGATTGAAGTGATATCTTGAGCAATAGCCTTATTCCATGAGACACTTGTAGTCTTCCCATCTTGGGATAGTACAAGCTTGTCTTGTGATGCACAAGTCTGATCAGGATATTATCTTCACCAAGAAAATCATAAAAAACATTTCTTCATTGTAAATACAAAACACTTAATATGTTAATGAGTTAGTGAGCTTAAGCCCTAATCTCTGGATTCAAGTTTTGGGGATCTTCTCCTTACTTGAGTGTACTTGTTCTATTATTCCATCTTGGAATGTAGTGACAAGTGCACATTCCATGGAAAAGAGCTTGAGTTCACTTCCTTGTGACACACTCCTAAAAGCTTCTAAAAAACACAAACAAACAATAAGCGTCTCTCCTTCGGGACTTCTTTTCTCATCACCTTCACTCTCATCGTACGAACTTGCTCCTACTTGTCATTTTGCAAGACGGTTACGCACTCATCGTCCGAGCCTGCAACACCTGAGCATTGACATAGGCAGTTTAAGCCTTAAGACACAAGCAATCCTTTCCACCCCTAGTTAGGGGAACTACGGCGACTCTGATCCTCATTATCCAGATGAGGTACGTAGGCAGCGGGGTAGGGCCCGTTCGAGCACAATCTTTATTTTCCCTACATTTTTCCTTTTCATTTCTTTTTCAGTTCCCTTTTATTTTCTTTTATCCAGTTCAGTTCCTCTTTCTTTGCAGCACCTTTCATTTCCTCACCCTTTGAAACATTTTCTTTGCAAGCATGGATCCCGTCGGGTACGGCGGACGATCTGGGGTGCTAATACCTTCCCAGGTCGTAACCGACTCCCGAACTCAGTCTCTTTGGTTCGCAGGACTTGTGTCCTTCCTTTTCTTTTCTTCTAGTTTGTGCAGCATTACCATTCCCGTTCCTTCGGGATAAAAATGTCTGGCTGGCGACTCTAACCTTTTCCGCGCCACTTTCGCGTTTGTACCAGGATGGAAATTCGGGGAGCGACAGCTGGCGACTCTGCTGGGGACCGAACTCGGAATCTCTGGTTCCCTTGAGAGTCTCTCTTAGCGCTTGCCTGTTTCTGTTTCTTTGGGTGTTGATTGTTTGTTGTTGCGTGTATATTTTACTGTTGTTTATTTACAGTTTATGTATAGCTTTATTTACCATTTTCAGTATTTATTTTCATTGATCATATATGTACTGGACTGTCTGGACTGGATTTTATGTTTGGTGGGCTTGGGTGATACTGTTTCTGAGAGATGAGCTCATTACCACGGCTCGAGTGCACCATAGGACTTAGAGTGGTTCCACTTTGGCCTCATGAGATCTTGTCATGGGGGTAGTAGTGAGTTCCACGCCCAGATTTGCGACCATCTTGGAAATGTCTTGATTTGGGGATCTTCCTCTCTCATTTCATAACCTTGACAGTTATGTGCAGCTGGGGACCGATCATTGAGAACCTTGTGGAAACATCCCTCTCTAGTGATGACAATGGCAGACCACATTTTGTGGCAAACCCATTCGCATCCGAGGGCCCACCTGGAACTCACATAGGATGACCTTGTTTTCCCGGACTCAGCTGAGGCCTCCCTGCGTAGTATATAATACCAAACCGATTCCCTGATCTGGTCATGAGCCATTTCTTGGAAATGGTGAAAGTATTATTGTTATTCGGCTTTGAGAGTCTGTGATGTCTGACCCGGAGCACACCTGTGATATTGGGAGGGGTTTACAGGTTTGCAGGAACCCTTGACCTCAACATACCATGGTTATCAGTATGTTCTATGTTTCGATCCGGTCACTGTGATTATGGAGTTCTTGATCTTTTGGGTCTTGGTGATTATCCTTGGTTATTATACATAGATCTTGTGGTTACAGACACTCGATCATTGGTTCAGTATTCCAGATTCCAGGCAGTTTCCAGCTGTGATCCCATGTCTTCGCATATTTTGCATCATCATATTGCATTTGCATCTGCACTGCATTTCCTTCTTCCAGAAAACTTATCCTTCCTCCTTTTGTCCATGACCAGACAGCTGATTGATAACGAGAAAAAGTATCGTTTTATTACTATGTTTCAATGCCGTTTTATCGCACATTTATCGTTTTAACACCCGATTCCTCGAGTTTTCTTTGTCATTTTGCAGGTATAACAATTATAGAGCTAAATCATAAGCCAAAAGTGAAATGAGCAAAAAGAAGCATGAAAAGAAGAAGAAGAGAGGAATTCTGCATAATTCTGCATAATTTGCAATTGTCACGATCATCACCTAGGAGTCACGACCGTGACACGCCAAAAGGAGCAGTCATGGTCGTCACCAATCCCTCACGACTGTGACGCGCTAAATACAAGGATGACGAACGTGACACCCTTGTCACGAACGTGACACCCTTGTCACGAACGTGACAAGGGGAAAATAGGTTAACTTGGTAAAACTTGGTCATGTACGTGCTACGTGAAGTCAATATTTTCCTATCCTTCCGCAGACCCAGTAACTCAACTTTTCCTGGATTCTCTCAGCAACTACGAAGCCCACGCATTATTTCAACTGCCAAGCCCAAAGTACAATCTCTATAAATAGCTTAGTTTCAAAGAACAAACTACAGAGTTTTATTTTAATTTTTTCTTGCGGAAGCTCTGCCGTATTTCCATTGCACCCTATTTCATTTATTTTTCCAGCAATTGTTCTGTTCTTGTTTTAATTTTTATATCCCAACCAAATCAAATAACAATTTCCAACATTAGGAAATTGTTATTATTTAATTTCTTTCAAGCCTTCAGCATTTCGTTATTGTAATTTTATTTTCCGATTCCGGTCCGCACTCCGAGCTTACCAGACTGTGGAAGAAGGAGTTTGACATTATAATCGTTATTCAGGTTTTTTTAATTAATTCGCATTTATATTAATTTTAAGAATTTATTTTATAATGCATATTTTATTTTGTATTCCTTTGTTTCTGCATCTGTCTGGTAAAACAAATATGAGTAGCTAAACACCTTAGGGCGGTATGTAATTAAAATATACTAAATCGGTAAAATCAATTCTAGGCTTAAAATAATTAAGAACTTAAAATTCTGGTTGTGACTTTTTATTATAAAATCAATCTTTTTGTTACGAGAGTAAGGAAAGTGTAATAGGTTAGGTCGAGACCACGAGAGTGTGAGATTTTAACCAGATAGCTAAAGTCAGACATTTAACTTAAACACAGCGAGAGCGCTTTAAAATGAATTAGACTTATTAAGTTTCCAAAAATTATTTCTAAACACTTATGGGCTAGCGAGAGTAGGCATAGGGCTTTAGGGGTAAGATCTGAGATAAGACCACGAGAGTGTGAGTTAAAGATATTTAAACTGATAACCTCTACAGAATAGATTAAGTGAACCATCCTTATAAGCCTAGGTTAGATTGACCCGCCTAAGTTAACATAATTACATACCGACCGCCTTATTATTATTTTATTAAACTAAAATTTAATTCCTGTCTTTAATCCTTAAAAACAACCAAAAATCGTGACAACCATTCACCTTAACTAAACTAGTAAACCCTCTAGCACTAAGTAATCATAAAGTCCCTGTGGGATCGATAATCTTAAATATTACTTCGATAGGCTGTGCGCTTGCAGTTAAGATACCGCTAGACGCATATTAGATTACGTCTTTAGCCCATCAAGTTTTTGGCGCCGTTGCCGGGGACCTTAATTTAGTTACTAGTGCACTTTAGAGTAGCATTGTCTAGACTAAGGTAACAACTATTTTCTTTTCTTAATCTAATCTCCCGAGTGTATGCCAAGTACTCGCTCTCAAGGCGAAGACTTGCAACCTCTAATCCCAGAATCGGAACGCTTCTTACACGTAAGAAGACGGATATTCGATTTCGAACAAAATTTCAACATTCTAGATCTTCAAATAGATCCACCTAAACCAGTCGGAACATCAAAGGACGCAGAGATGGCTGAAGAACCGAATCATCCACTCAAATATTACGCTAGTCCTTCGCAAGCAGAACCGCATTCCAGCATTGCCGCACCGGCTATCAACCGAAACAATTTCGAATTGAAACCTTCGCTGATATCAGCCGTGCAACAAAATCAATTCGCCGGAAATCCTACCGAGGATCCGAACCTTCATCTTTCAATATTTGTGCAGTACGCAGATATCGTAAAAGCCAATGGAGTTACCCAAGAAGCTATCAGACTATGTCTTTTTCCTTTTTCACTTCGAGACAGAGCGAGAGCCTGGCTTCAATCTCTACCCTCGAATTCAGTAACTACGTGGGAGGAACTAAAGAGAGTCTTCTTGACAAGATATTTCCCACCTAGCAAGACAGCTATGCTAAGAGCTCAGATCAACGGATTTAAGCAAAAGGAAAACGAATCACTTTTCGAAGCTTGGGAATGCTATAAAGATATGCTGAGACTTTATCCACATCACGGATTAGTAGAATGGATGGTCATCCATACCTTCTACAATGGACTCTTGTACAATACAAGAATGACAATTGACGCTGCCGCAGGCGGTGCACTAATGGACAAAGAATATAACGATGCTTATGCGCTTATCGAGAGTATGGCTCAAAACCATTACCAATGGGGAAGCGAGAGAGTCGCGACTGAGAAACCAACAAAAGGAGGTATGTACGAAGTAAGTAGTATGGACCAAGTCAATGCAAAGTTTGACCAACTAAACCAAAAGATCGACAACTTGGCCATAACACCAATAGCCACCGTGGCTGCAGTAACACCTAACTGTGAGTTATGTGGAGTTCCAGGACATGCTGTCCCTGATTGTCAACTATTAGCAGGAATTCCCACAGATCAAGTGAATTATGCTCAAGGAAACCCGTACTCAAACACATACAACCCAGGTTGGAAGAATCATCCGAACTTCTCCTATAAGAACAACAATGCTTTATACGCACCAGGTCAAGCACCAGCTACACCACCAGGATATCAAAAGACTGCTCCTAATGTCCCTAGAAAATCGAACCTTGAGTTGAAGATGGAGAACTTCATAGCTACCCAATCTCAAACAAACAAGGACTTCTTGAACCAAAACATACACACTAGTGAGCAGATTAAGCAATTAGTGAGCAAGGTAGATGCGTTAGCTACACATAACAAAATGCTTGAAACTCAGATTTCACAAGTAGCTCAACAACAAGCACCTACCGCTGCACCAGCTGGAGTATTTCCTGGACAACCTCAACCTAATCCGAAAGGACAGGCCAATGCTGTGATATTAAGGAGTGGCAAGGAACTTGACGGACCTACCGATCCAAGACTTGACAATCCAGCCATGTACCAAAAACCGGATAAACCGACTGAAATGGTGAATGAACCAGAAGAAAAGGAAGATAATAATCAAGAGGCAGTGGAGAAAGAAAAGCCTTATGTGCCTCCACCACCTTATAAACCACCAATTCCGTACCCTCAGAGATTAACCAATTCCAAGACGATGGGCCAGTTTAAAAAATTTGTTGAACTTCTGAAACAGTTGAATATTACTATTCCATTTACAGAATCTATCACTCAAATGCCCTCGTATGCTAAGTTTTTAAAAGAAATCTTATCCAATAAGAAAAAGATAGAGGATAATGGAACCGTTACACTTACTGCTGAGTGTAGCGCAATAATTCAGAATAATATGCCTCCTAAGCTAAAAGATCCAGGAAGTTTCTTTATACCCTGTGTAATAGGAAAATTCGTCATTGACAAAGCTCTAAGCGATTTAGGAGCCAGTTCAGTGTTATGCCCTTAACGATTTGCAAAAGGCTGGACATGGGAGACCTAAGACCAACTAAAATGTCTGTTCAACTAGCCGATCGCTCTATTAAATATCCCGTAGGCATACTAGAAAACGTCCCAGTACGTATAGGACAATTCTATATTCCCACTTATTTCATAATCATGGACATCTCTGAAGACTCCACTACACCTATCATACTAGGAAGACCATTCTTAGCTACCGCTGCAGCTATTATAGATGTAAAGAAAGGAAACCTAACCTTTGAAGTAGGTGAAGAGAAAGTTGAATTTATTTTAACACAATTCTTACAATCACCATCTATAGAGGATACATGCTATCTATTGGACGTAATTGACGAATGTGTAAGAGAAATGGAAATGAAAGAAACTACCTATTTTGAAATTATGAAAATTCAAATCCCTCCGATTTTCGAAGATGATAATTGGCGTGAACCATATCAGGATGATAGTCTAAGCGAAAGTTTAGCACTTACACCGGATCCCATGCCAAGTAAGAATAAACCTACATTAGGGTTAAAAACTTTACCTAAGAACCTAAGATACGAATTCTTAGACACTGAATATACAAGACCAGTTATAATCAATTCCAGTTTGGGAATAATTGAAACAAAGAAACTTTTAGATGTCTTAAAGAAATATCCAACTGCATTATGATATAACATATCTGATCTCAAAGGAATATGCCCTTCAATCTGTATGCATCGTATTCTGCTAGAAGAAGATTGCAAAACCTCCAGAGAATCTCAAAGAAGAATTAACCCAATCCTTAGCACTGTAGTAAAGGAAGAAGTTAAGAAACTACTAGATTCTGGAATAATATATCCAATCTCTGATAGTAAATGGGTTAGTCCAGTACATGTAGTACCAAAGAAAGGAGGTATCACTATTGTGAAAAACGCTAAAGGCGAATCGATATCACAAAGAGTAGTGACAGGACATAGAGTGTGCATCGATTATCGTAAACTAAACAAAGCCACTCGAAAAGATCATTTCCCACTACCTTTTATAGATCAAATGTTAGAACGACTAGCCAAGCATTCATATTTCTATTATCTTGATGGTTACTCAGGATTTTTCCAAATCCCTATCCACCCAGATGATCAAGAGAAGACTACATTCACATGCCCTTATGGAACGTTCGCTTATAGACGAATGCCCTTTGGATTATGCAACGCTCCTGCAACCTTTCAAAGATGTATGATGTCAATCTTCGCAGATATCATAGACAACATCATGGAAGTGTTCATGGACGACTTCTCTGTATGCGGGCAAAGTTTTGAAGGATGTCTATCAAATTTAGAAATGGTGTTAGAAAGATGTGTAAAAGTAAATCTCGTGCTTAACTGGGAGAAATGTCATTTTATGGTCAGAGAAGGAATCGTACTAGGACACGTTATATCTGACAAGGGAATTGAAGTTGATAAAGCTAAGATAGAAGTCATAAAAGATCTTCAATCCCCTAAGACCGTTCGAGAAATACGAAGCTTTTTAGGACACGCCGGTTTCTACCGACGATTCATCAAAGATTTCTCGAAAATCACTAAACCTCTTACCGGTTTATTAATGAAAGACGCTGAGTTCATATTCAATGAAGATTGTCTTAAAGCATTCGAAACTCTAAAAACAGCCCTCATCACCGCACCAATCATGCAACCCCCTGACTGGAGATTACCTTTCGAAATCATGTGCGATGCGAGTGACTATGTTGTAGGCGCAGTTCTAGGACAAAGGAAGGACAAGAAACTTCACGCAATTTACTATGCCAGTAGAACCTTAGATTCTGCTCAGATGAACTACGCCACTACTGAAAAAGAATTGTTAGCAGTTGTCTTTGCGCTTGACAAATTTCGTTCTTACCTAGTGGGAGCGAAAATAATCGTTTACACAGACCACGCTGCTATCAGATATCTATTAACTAAGAAAGATGCTAAACCAAGACTCTTGAGATGGATTTTACTCTTACAAGAGTTTGATCTTGAAATAAAAGATAAGAAAGGTACTGAAAACGTCGTAGCGGACCATCTATCTAGAATAGAAGGTGTTAAACCCTAACAAGTGCCGATTAACGATGATTTTCCGTATGAACAGCTGATAGCACAAAAAGGAAGCGACCCAGTTCAGTTAGACATAGATGAACCAGAACCCGTGGGAACAATCCAAACAACCGTAGGACTGCCATGGTACGCTGACATTGTCAACTACCTAGCTGCAGGAGCTCTTCCACCTGACTTAACCTATCAGCAGAAAAAGAAATTCTTTCACAATCTCAAACATTACTATTGGGATGAACCATTATTGTTCAAAAGAGGACCCGACGGAATCTTTCGTCGATGTATTCCCGAAGAAGAAATAGAAGATGTCATTGCTCATTGCCATTCATCTCCTTATGGTGGGCATGCAAGCACTTCCAAGACCTGTGCAAAAATCTTACAAGCCGACCTATTCTGGCCTAATTTATGGAAAGATGTCCACATCGCTGTTATAAATTGCGATCGGTGTCAACGCACCGGTAATATTTCAAGAAGAGATGAAATGCCTCAAAAAGGAATATTAGAAGTAGAAGTCTTTGACGTCTGGGGAATAGATTTCATGGGACCATTCCCATCATCTTTCGGTAATAATTACATACTCGTAACTGTCGATTACGTTTCAAAATGGATTGAGGCTATAGCTTCTCCTACAAATGACACACGAGTAGTAATTAAGCTTTTCAAAAATATAATCTTTCCCAGATTTGGTGTGCCTAGACTCGTCATAAGTGACGGTGGCTCGCACTTCATTTCGAAAATCTTTGACAAATTACTATCCAAGTATGGAGTCAGACACCGTGTAGCAACACCATATCATCCACAAACAAGTGGACAGGTCGAAGTCTCGAACAGAGAAATTAAACAAATCTTAGAAAAGACTGTCGCCATATCTCGGAAAGATTGGTCATCTAAATTTAATGAAGCTTTATGGGCTTATAGGACAGCTTACAAGACACCCATAGGAACTACACCTTTCAAATTAGTATATGGAAAATCTTGCCACCTCCCGGTAGAACTAGAACACAAAGCATATTGGGCGATCAAAACTCTCAATATAAACTACAATGCCGCAGGAGAAAAGTGAATCCTTGATATTAACGAATTAGAAGAGTTAAGGTTAGATGCTTATGAGAATGCTAAGATCTATAAAGAAAGAACTAAGCGATGGCACGATAAACGCCTATCTAGGAAAGAATTTAGTGTGGGAGACGTTGCACTCCTCTTTAATTCAAGACTTAGGCTCTTTCCTGGAAAACTAAAATCTAGATGGTCAGGACCCTTTGAAATAACTAGAGTGTTCCCGAGCGGAGCAATAGAAATTAAGGGTAGGAATAGTGAACCGTTCACAGTAAACGGGAAACGAGTTAAACATTACCATAAAGTTGAAAATAGAGATTATGCAAATAGTCTAAGGCTTTTAGAGTTGTCCATTAATTTCCCTGATTAATCTACACCTAAGCATTACGTCAGGCTTTTGACGATAAAAACAGCGCTTAGTGGGAGGCAACCCATTTTACCATTTTATCATTTTATCATTTATCATTTTATTATTTTGTTTTATCATTTTATTGTTTTATTGTTTTATTTAATTATTATTATTGCTTTTATTTATGCATTTATTTTCTCATTTTTCCTTATTTTAATTTTTAAATCACTTTTACAAATTTTCTAAAGTCTTTTCCACTTTCCTTCTCCCCCTGATTTGTTTCCTCCATATTTACACTAACTATGGCTAACCAACCGAGAAACATTATGGAAACCAAATTTAGAGGCAGGAACCAAAGAATGAAATTTGAAGAGTTATCACAATGACCAATGGATTTGACTCTGTACCCGGATGATCTGACTATGGAAACCTTAGGTATACATGATAGCATCCTATACTTGTTTAACCAACTTGGATGGGAGAATGCACTGATAAAACAAAAGTTTGTGACTTACCGCGAGCTCACCCTTGAGTTCCTAAGCTCCTTAATTTACTTACCCGAGCGCGATTTTGGATTCAAGAAAGGATTTATCAGTTTCCGACTATTCGGAATAGAATATGACTTTAACCATAAAGAACTAGCTGACTTATTAAGATTCCCTAGTGGACCCTTTGCTTTTACTACCACACAGGTAGAATTGATGGACATTGAGCTGGACTTCTTTTGGGGAACCTTAACCGGAAACTACCATCCTGAGCCAAATAACATGAACAATGATGAGATACATAACCCTGCTATCCGCTATTTCCATAAGATCCTTGCCCACACCTTCTTTGGAAAAGAAGAAAACCTTACTGGAGTATCTAAAGATGAGATATTCATTATGTCATGTCTGACTAATGGACAGCCAGTTAATGGTGCGCCTTTCATGATGTAAACCTTCACCCGAATCCAAGAAGAACCTGATCTACCCATATTGGTAGGAGGTCTTGTCACCATGATTGCTGATGCCTTAGGACTTAGATACCAATTACACAGGTGTAACCGCTTAGGTACCATTCGTCCTATGAATCTTAACTTTTGCTTTAACCGCCATATCATAAGAAATTTAGGACAACCACCTTACGAGTACCTAATCAGGAATGAAGTAGTAACCCTGTTCACACTACCAAACCATGCTAGAGTCAGTGTTCATAATAAAGATAATTGGCTTTATGAGCTTACCCCTCCTGACTATCCATCCACTCCCGAAACACCACAATCTTACAAGATAAGGGATGATATAATGACCGATGTAGAAAGTGACCCTGAGACACCTCCTGGTTACCATGACATTGCACACACTGATGAAGTGATTGAAACCCCTGAAGTAAATCAAGTAGGATATGCTGACTACTTAAAGAAAATCATGAATACTCTTGAAGTTTACCAAGCCGATATTAATACTGTCAAAGATGAGATTAAAAGCATGCGATTGGACGTTATAGGTTTAACTGACATAACGTGTGAGCAATTCTACCACCTGAACTCCGCAATTGAAGATTTGAAGAAGCACTTTTGAAAAATGCTGTAGTGATTTAACTTATTTTACTTCTTGTTTTTGTTTCTAGTTAGTTTTTAACATTTCACAACCATTTGCGTACCTTATTTTTATTAATGTAATTTTCCTTCAATTATATCAAAAGCAAAGCACTTCTAGTTTTACCATTTTCCAATTTAATCAATTTCTATGATTTCCATTAGTTACTGTTATATTTAAATTGATTAATGTTTTATAATTTCTCGTGTGATGAAATTTTCTCTAATATATGTTGATCTAATATTATATAGTGTTTGTGTTGTAATCAAATGAGAAGTGATAATAAAAAAAAGAATAAATTGCATTGAACGTGTGAGATAATGCATTATGTGAAGAAAATATTATAAGATTTTAATCCCTCACGGTCGTCATCGTTCTCTCACGATCGTGACAAGCTAATTAGCGCGTCACGACCGTCACTCACCCATCACGACCGTGACGACCCTGTTATATGAATTCTGAGAAACAGAACCGTTCTTCTTCGCAGAAACCACTTTTCCACTTCCACAAAAATTAGAAACCCCCAATTATCTCCTCACAATCCCGTAACCTCCCATTACCCTAAATACATTCCATTAACCTCTCCATTTATTCCAAACCTCTCACATTCACTTCTTTCACTATAATCAGAACCAATTTCTTCACATTTTTCATTTTTCTCACAAAACTCAAAAACCTCTCATCTCTCATTCCCGTACTTGCATGCAATGGAAGAAATTCAATTTAGAGATGGTGAACATGGAGAAACTCAAAGACAAAAGTTCATCAGGTTTCAGAACCGTGGCGTCCAACCCACTCGGTATGTCGACATTGACTGCTTGAGGGAGTTGGGATTGCTTAACGGCGTAAAGCTCCTGCTTAGGCATGTTGGTTTGTGGCACTTGTGCAGTCAACCACAGCCGACATTCGAACTCCTCACATTGGAATTTCTGAGTTCGTTTCAATATGTTACACCTCCCGGTTCAAAAAGTCAACTCACCGGCATTGCTAAGTTCAGAATGCTCGGCCGAGAGTTCGAAATTACACAAACAAGGATCACCGAACTGTTAGGTTTCGATCACGGCGACGATGCTCATCTCCGCGTGCCGGACAACTTCAGCGAAACCGCTTTCACCTTATGGCACGACATCACCAACACCCGTGCTACTGCCTTTCAGAGTCTGAATGCTACCCACATCCATAACCCGGCGATCCGATACTTCCATCGCATCATCTGCAACACTATTTTTGCAAGAGAAAGCAATCACAAGCTCAACTCCAAGGAGCTCCTGTTCTTGCACTGTGCCTTAAATGACGAGCGCATCAATGCTGCCCCATTCCTGTTGTCCCATATCCAGTCTATAGCGCAACGAGGCGCAACCCCCTTCTACATAGGCGGGATTGTCACCGCCCTCGCCATTCAGCTGGAGCTTGGTGACCTGATTATCCAATTGCCTCGCAGAGCCGTAGATTTGCTTACAAAGAACTACTGCAGGTCCGCCCACTTGTTATCTCAGAGAGAGGATGGCAGGTTCAGTCCTGTTATCCAAGGCACCGTTTATCACCACATCACCTTGCCGTGCCGTGACCGCATCGATCCGTCCAACCGAGCCAACTGGCTATTTGCTTTACCGGATGCTGCCGGCCACGCCCCCATTATTGATGAGCAGGCCGATCCACCAGTGGACGAGATGCAGGATACCATGGATGCAGCTGAGCCTGTACAGGACATTCCTGAGTCCTCCACCCGACAGCCACCTGCACAAGAATTCACACTTGAAGACGTCCTCCGTGCGATTCATCAGCAAAACCAGGTGAATGCCGCACTTGAGCGAAGGAAAAAAGAGCAACATGATGCACTACTTTCTGCTGTTGCCGCTAACCAGAGGACGACTGATGAGAAGCTTGGAGAGATCTTTAGCGAGCTAGAGGCTTTGTGTATTGATATCACTGCTCTCACCGGCACCAGTTCTGATCCTGAAGCGACTCCGACCAGACGCTCCCGCACCAGAAGCCGAGGTCGTGGTCATCAGCAGCCTTAGTTTATGTTTTTGTTTATGTTTTTCCATTTCCGTTGTTTGTATTGTATTTTACCCGCTATTATATCACAACATTGAGGACAATGTCTGATATAGTGTGGGAGAGATACCTTTCCTTTTTCCGCATTTCCCTTTCCGCACTTTCCATTCCGTTGTATTTCCCTTTCGTATTTTAATGAAACAAAGTAATATTTGTGCTAATTCTTTAGTTTCGAATTTTCCCCGTTTATTTAGCCATACCGAAAATTTTTGTTTTATCTTCGCATTACCTGACTTACCTATGAAATCATAGTTAGGAAGCTGAGAACGATTCGACAAGATCAATACAGTCTTGACACCTTAGACTTCCTACTTAAGCATTCCGTTCCGATAATTGTTACGACTACACCTTAAGTTTCAGTTCAAAAGTAACCCCTAGTAGTTTATATTAGCAGTCAGCACCGTCTGAACACAAACCACGTGGGGAGCCGATGAATATAAGTGTTTGATGCCTAATCTATAATGATCCTTCATATCTCGATGCCAATAAAAAGAAATTGCACCAAAGTACACGGTCGGATAAAAGAAACGAGAAGTATGAGAAGGAGTCCATTGCGGGTTGGTTCAGAGGTACCTGGTGCTGAACTTGGTAGGGCGTGCTACGGCTCGATCCCCCACAACCTCCAAATCAGATAATATACGTAGGGTTGCCACATTCGTGTACCAGACCCCGTGCTTATAAAGGATCAAAGTCACTAACCGGCTACTCCACTACGTGCGTGCTAAGGAAAAGGGCTTAATGTGATTGCGCTAGAATGAAACCGGGTGAAATAAGATCGAAAGACTCTAGGTGGAATCGTAACACAATTACCGAATGTTTCGTTTAACGGGAAGTCGACGACTTAGCTTGTTGCTTGTGTCATTAGTGTATCGTTAGTGTTTTATTCTAGTACCGGTTTATCTAGCAAAACGATTCCTCGTATGGTTTGTTATGTGTATGCGTCGATGGAAACCTGTCCGATCATTTTCAACCGACTATTTGCTTGAGGACAAGTAAAGGTTTAAGTTTGGGGAAGTTTGATAACGAGAAAAAGTATCGTTTTATTATTATGTTTCAATGCCGTTTTATCGCACATTTATCGTTTTAACACCCGATTCCTCGAGTTTTCTTTGTCATTTTGCAGGTATAACAATTATAGAGCTAAATCATAAGCCAAAAGTGAAATGAGCAAAAAGAAGCATGAAAAGAAGAAGAAGAGAGGAATTCTGCATAATTCTGCATAATTTGCAATTGTCACGATCATCACCTAGGAGTCACGACCGTGACACGCTAAAAGGAGCAGTCATGGTCGTCACCAATCCCTCACGACCGTGACGCGCTAAATACAAGGATGACGAACGTGACACCCTTGTCACGAACGTGACACCCTTGTCACGAACGTGACAAGGGGAAAATAGGTTAACTTGGTAAAACTTGGTCATGTACGTGCTACGTGAAGTCAATATTTTCCTATCCTTCCGCAGACCCAGTAACTCAACTTTTCCTGGATTCTCTCAGCAACTACGAAGCCCACGCATTATTTCAACTGCCAAGCCCAAAGTACAATCTCTATAAATAGCTTAGTTTCAAAGAACAAACTACAGAGTTTTATTTTAATTTTTTCTTGCGGAAGCTCTGCCGTATTTCCATTGCACCCTATTTCATTTATTTTTCCAGCAATTGTTCTGTTCTTGTTTTAATTTTTATATCCCAACCAAATCAAATAACAATTTCCAACATTAGGAAATTGTTATTATTTAATTTCTTTCAAGCCTTCAGCATTTCGTTATTGTAATTTTATTTTCCGATTCCGGTCCGCACTCCGAGCTTACCAGACTGTGGAAGAAGGAGTTTGACATTATAATCGTTATTCAGGTTTTTTTAATTAATTCGCATTTATATTAATTTTAAGAATTTATTTTATAATGCATATTTTATTTTGTATTCCTCTGTTTCTGCATCTGTCTGGTACAACAAATATGAGTAGCTAAACACCTTAGGGCGGTATGTAATTAAAATATACTAAATCGGTAAAATCAATTCTAGGCTTAAAATAATTAAGAACTTAAAATTCTGGCTGTGACTTTTTATTATAAAATCAATCTTTTTGTTACGAGAGTAAGGAAAGTGTAATAGGTTAGGTCGAGACCACGAGAGTGTGAGATTTTAACCAGATAGCTAAAGTCAGGCATTTAACTTAAACACAGCGAGAGCGCTTTAAAATGAATTAGACTTATTAAGTTTCCAAAAATTATTTCTAAACACTTATGGGCTAGCGAGAGCAGGCATAGGGCTTTAGGGGTAAGATCTGAGATAAGACCACGAGAGTGTGAGTTAAAGATATTTAAACTGATAACCTCTACAGAATAGATTAAGTGAACCATCCTTATAAGCCTAGGTTAGATTGACCCGCCTAAGTTAACATAATTACATACCGACCGCCTTATTATTATTTTATTAAACTAAAATTTAATTCCTGTCTTTAATCCTTAAAAACAACCAAAAATCGTGACAACCATTCACCTTAGCTAAACTAGTAAACCCTCTAGCACTAAGTAATCATAAAGTCCCTGTGGGATCGATAATCTTAAATATTACTTCGATAGGTTGTGCGCTTGCAGTTAAGATACCGCTAGACACATATTAGATTACGTCTTTATCCCATCACTGATTTCCCGGTACTCAGTTTGAACAAGTGGTAACTATTGGAAGACGACAGTTGTTTGAAGTTTGACTGAGCAGTGTCAAGAACTAAGAAAGGGTCAGTTTGGGAGCCGTCAGTAGCTATGTCAAAGAGCAACCGTCAGAATGTTGAGTTTCCACCTGGTTTCACTTCAATGACCAATCCTTTGTATGGTCTTTCTCCTGATGAGGATCTTCCACAAGTGAACAACCTTACTCAAGCTCAGCCTGCGCAGAGCCCGATCGTGAATCAGAGTGTACCTGAACCATCTGTTGTCCGAGGTGGACCTTCATCTTCTTCTGATGCTACGGATTATCAGAGCTTTGCTTTCCCTATGCCGAAATTCCAAGGGGCAATCCTGCTTGTGAAAGCCAAGGATCCGCAAACTTTTGATCCTGCTGAAAGGTTTCGTGTGTTGGATGAGCAACTTAAAGCCTTAGCGGATCCTGATGCCTTTGGATTTGATGCTCAAAACCTGTGTTTGGTGCCTGGTCTTGTCATACCTCCAGATTTCAAAACTCCGAAGTTTGAGAAGTACACTGGTGTCAGTTGCCCAAAACGTCATTTGGTGATGTTCTGCAGAAAAATGACTTCTTATGCCCGCAATGATGAGTTGATGATTCACTGTTTTCAGGAAAGTTTAAGCGGTGCATCCTTAAGTTGGTACATGGATTTGGAAAGCAGTCGTATCCGATCTTGGAATGATTTATCCAGAGCTTTCGTAAAGCAATACCAGTACAATATGGACATGGCGCCCTGTCGCACACACTTGAAAAGCATATCTCAGAGGACTGGTGAATCTTTCAGAGAATATGCACAACAGTGGAGAGAGTTGGCAGCCCAAGTGCAACCACCACCTTCAGACAGAGAATTAGTGGACCTGTTCGTGGGCACGTTGCAAGGTCCGTACTTGGAAAGAATGAGTAGCATTGGGACATCAAGCTTCTCTGATTTGATAAAAGTTGGAGTACGCATCGAGAGCCTCCTCAAAAGTGGAAAGATCCAAGACTTTTCGAATATCCCAACTAGTGAAAGTGAGTCTTTTGTTAGCTCCCAAGGGGAAGAAGGGTATGACATCAATGCAGTCATGGCTAATATCAAATATTCTGGACCAACATCTTCTCAGAGATCATCTATTCCTGTGTCTGGCTAATCTTATGGGCATTCGGCAATGCTCAGAGCACCGTATCAGAAATTCTGGACTCCTCATCGTCCAAATCTGCAAGCTCAGGGTCGAAGACCTCAGAATCAACATCAGGGCCAGCCTAGGCCTCGCAACAATCTGGAAAGAAGGAACTCTCCTCTTCATCCAGTTCCCATGGAATACAGTGAACTTTTGCCACATCTAATTCAGAGCTCATTGGTGGTTCCTAAGCCTCTCAAGCCGTTGCCAGAGCCGTACCCTCCAAAGTACAATCCTCATGAGCAGTGCGGGTATCATGGTGGATCAATCGGGCATTCAACTGAAGACTGCAAAGCTTTTCAAGCCAAGGTCCAACAGTTGATCGACAAGGGCTACATATCCTTTCCAGAAGGAAGATTGGTTGTGCACGTCAACCTCTCGCCAGATTGAGTTCAAGGACTCCGCAGAAGTGTCTCCTGATTTCAGTGGCTCAAGCAAGAAGATGTCATCAGAGCTGGTGATCATTGTATCCTTTTTATCATTTGCATTGTAGTTTCTTTCCTGTTAGCAGCTACTTGTCTTTTAAGCATTGTTATTTTGAATGGTAATGTTAATGAAGTGATCTTGCACTTTTTGAATCATTTATGTCGCATTCGCTCATTTTACTTGCATTGAAAAACAAAATAAATGCATCCATTTACCTCCCATTTATTTCACTGTTGTTTAGCAGGTTTGAGGGAGGATGATGACAACTGAATACCCATAATTGTTGAAGGTATGCTTTCAGGGTAGGACCTACTGACGATGTACAAGCATTGTTTCAATTCCCAAACACCGGAGATATAAGGGAGATAGACCCTGGTCAACCCCTTTGAGCCTTGAAGTAGGAGTTTCTTTTCTAAACAAAAAAACCCTCACATCCAACCCGGGGCAGGGTAGTCATCAGTTAATTTGACCGAGCGTTAAAATTTCCAAAGGAGTGAGCATCCGAGGATCCATTACCTTTATTCATTACACCTCAAGAGGTCAAGGGACGTGAAACCACAATGGTTATCCCTCCATAACAAAGGAATGAGGCAGTCACAACCCTTTCATGCAAGTCAGACAAACCTGTGTCACACGATTTGTTCAACAAAAATCAAAAGAAAAAAAAAGAAAAGAAAGCCCGCTAAGTCAAAAAATGATGATATGAAAACAGATGACTTAGGCAAAAGTTAGGGCATCCCGCTGGACTCCAAAATCGAAAAAGAAAAGAATCGGTCCAGGCAAAAATTAGGGAGTAAAAAAAAATATCAGAAAGAAAAATCTTCCGTAAGAACAAAGTCGTGTGACTACAGACACAAAGTCAGAAGGGGTGACTGTTACTCCAAAAACCTCATTGGTGCTTAAACTGTCAACGTCATTGGTTCCTCAACCATTACAAAACCCTTTTGAGAGGCGAGCGTTTAGGTCAAATTAGCTGAACATAGGACTGGAGAACATCAAGGAGAATGGGGGGGCACAAATAAACTTTGAGCCATAAATCTTTCTTTCTAAAATAAACCGTGAACCAGACCACGTCATAACCCTTGAAAGTCCTAATTGAATCAGGTTCAATTCTGGAAGCATACTGTGACAAGGTTGCGTAAACTGACTCCTAACGATTTGCTAACTCAGCACTACGTTTGGACTAATCGTCCATTCTTCACACACTGTCACATCATTCAAATGAATAAATTTTCAAAACTCGAATGTGCACGACATTAAAATTACCATTTGTAGATGAACAGTTTTAAGTGCAAGTCAGTTTGTGACACCAGGGAAGTTCCTACAAAGAGCAATCACGAGGGGACTTGATCATTCAACAACGATAACCATAATCAAAGCATCTTTTAGACCTATGAATCAGGGGCATGTTATCCAGTGGTTTTGTCGAACAAGGAATCTGTCAGGATAAAGCAGATCCCAAGCATCAGGTGATTGAGGGACGTCTATTCAAGAGTCAGTTGATCAGAGCTGAATCTACCAAGCAGGGGCAGGACACCCGGAGTTTCTGTTGACTAAGGGTAAATTCTTCCAATCCTCAGTCAGAATGAGTCAAGTCGCTTCCACGCTCATACCGGGGCAGTACACTTCCAGAGATCACTAAGTGCAACTCTCCGCAAGAGAACATCCAAGTCTGCCATGCCAGAAATTGGATAATTAGTGACAGTCTGTTCAGAGATTCACCAACTAGGGCAAAGCTTAGCTATACATAGCAATTTATATCGGTGATCTCCGAGTTCAAAACGAGTGTCGGGAAGTCATGCTACCCACCATCGCCTTTGTCACCCTTCTCAACATAGGAAACCTTGTCACTAAGACCTTTCTTCCCACCTCGGGAGCTTTTCATGAGCATTGCATAAATCATTTGCAAACGTTATTCATGTCGCTTTTCTAGAGCATATGCATCATAATTGCATTGAGCATAACCCCACAACTTCAACCTGACACCGTAGGGCCTCGTAACCCCAACTTCCAAACCGTTTCTAAGTCCAGTTCTCGTCTGGCAAACCTTTTCAAAGTCCAGTTCTCGTCTGGAAAACTAACCTTGAGTCCAGTTCTCGTCTGGAAAACCTTGCAAAGTCCAGTTCTCGTCTGGAAAACAAGCCCAAAGTCCAGTTCTCGTCTGGAAAATCACTTCAAATACCAGTTCTCGTCTGGTAGGCGAACCCTTTAACCAGTTCTCGTCTGGTCACTTTTTCATTTAGCCTGTTGAACGCCAGTTCTCGTCTGGTAATCATTCTTTTTCAGAGTCAATTCCCGTTTGACAATGAACCCAAGAAGTCAGTTCTCGTCTGACGACTTATTCTTTGCCCATCAGTTCTCGTCTGTTGGCCTACCTTCTATAAATCGGTTCTCGTCTGGTAATTCACTTTCAAAGTCCAATTGCTTGGTAACCCAAACAAAAATAACAAAAATCAACTACCAACCTAGCCCCGGCCTCCCAACCATCTTTGCTTTATCTCCCTTGGTTCATATCATCATATCCTTAGCATCCTGAGCATACGTGTACATATTGCATCATTTGCATTGCATCTTCATACCGCGTGGTTTCTGTTTTCTCTCTGATGTGGGGCAAGAGCCTTTACAAGACGCAATCTGGGGCAGTTATCTCAAGATCTGATGAATTTCTGCGAGGGTTTGAAGACACTGGGGCAATTCTGGATGCCAAGTCTTCTGTAAAATCCTCTGGAGACAATCTTTTTCATAGATGATGCAGTATGGCACAATTTCAGGAGTAAGGAACGCTTGTTCACTCTCGGTAACCAGTATGAAATTGTTGAGCTCAAAAGCTTGAAGCACCGAGTTAATTTTCAGGGAATGTCTGGTATTTATTTTACCAGCAGGGCATTGGAAGTTTATTTCTTCCCCTAGCATAAGATCTTCTTTCGGCCGACGAGGTTGCATCATGTGGAGTTGGTATCCTCTGCAGTTAAAGTCCAATCTTCATTGGCATATCTTCCCAACACGGTCGTCATACTATACTTGGGGCATAATTTGGCTTGACTTGATCAACATTCTCCAGCAAAGCATTTCCTCAGCAGAGCATTGCCAAATCTTTTCCTCAGTCAGGCCAGAGGGTTGACATTTCCCCAGCTGAGTTAGAGCAGATGGTATCCCCAACAGAACTTCAAAGCTAACTGAATTATTCTCATCCCCAAGCAGATTTATCTTTCCACAGTGAAGTATTCCCGACAGGCAGCAGAAGGCTTTGCTTCTCCACAGAGCTTAGAATTAGCATAATTCTCTCCCCAGCTAGTGCATTGAGGAAGTATTTCCCCAGCCGTGTTGGAAGATTGTCATTCCCCGCAGAGTTTCATGTTTGGAAGTTGTCCATCATTAAAATATTCCCCAGAGAAGTTGCCAATTTATTTTTGGCCATTGGGATGCTACAGACAGTTATTCATCTCCCCAGTCAGAGTTAAGCATCATCCAAAACTCTTGACCTGGTTCTCCCATGCAGAGTTGTGAATCTTATTGCCAATCAGGATGTCTTGCTGTTGCTCGTCTGCATTCCTCAGCACTCGCCTGTGTTTGATGTTTGGTAGTTTCTCGTCAGCATTGCCCCAACACTCGTCTGTGTTCATACTTTGTTATTGCTCGTTTACTTTCCCCAGCAGTTGCCCATGATGTTGTTGTTGCTCGTCTGCACTTCTCGGCACTCGTCTGTGTGTAACTTCCGTTTGATGCTCAACACTCGTCTGTGTGATGTTTGTTTGTTGCTCGTCTGCGCCCTCTAGCACTCGTCTGTGTTCGAACTTATGTGTTGCTCGTCTGCATTCCCCGTCGCTCGTCTGTGTTTGTTATCTGTTTGAAGCCCGTTTGCATTATTCGGGTACTCGTCTGTATTATCCCTCACAATCGTCCGTGTTAGCTTATATCTGTATGTGTTGATTTGATAATCACTCTGGCACTCGTCTGTATTGCTACTCCAATGGCTCGTCTGTGTTGGATTTCTGGTATTCGTCTGTACCAGTGGCTGATATTCGTCTGTATCATCGCCTGAAACGCTCGTTTGTGTTTCTCAGATCATCGTCTGATATTCGTTTGTATCATTGACTTTATGGCACTCGTCTGTGTTTCTCTTGATGATCATCCAATACTCGTCTGTGTTGAAGAGGTTTGAAATCCTGACGGTGAGAGTAAACGTCAAAATGGTTACCGGTCCTGGCGTAACAGGTCTATCCGAAGGAGATTCGTCTGTCTCAAACACCCTGATTTTTGTTGCACCTGGCGTAACAGGTTTGCTCGAAGAAGGCTCGTCTGTCTTAGTTCATATACCCACGGATAATATATGAAGAGGATTCTTCTATCCTGATTATGCATGTTTATCCCACAGACTTAAGTGCATCACCGGTCCTGGCGTAACAGGTCTATCCGAAGGAGATTCGTCTGTCTCAAGTCATATGTTTTGCAAAGTATGTGATGACTCGTATGTCCAATTCCTGGCGTAACAGGATTGTTCGAAGAAGACTCGTCTGTCAAAGTATTCCGATTTCAAATAACAGTTTCAACTTGGAAGGATCTCGTCTGCTTTCTCTCCACTTCAGTCACCAAAGCGTCATTTGGTTGGGTCTATTTCCCAGTTCTTGCATTCTCCAACAGAGTGCAAATTTCAGGTTTTCTTGATATTCAACCACAATTTATCTTGAACGGTCGATAGCCCGTGCTATCGTCCTTTTCAGATTAACAGTTGCTTGAATAGGGGCAGCTGTAACACCCTAAATTTGCCCTCTGGTTTTTTCTATCTTTGTTGGTTTTTCGTTTTGCATTCATACGCATCATCACTAGACCATTAACATTTAGAATTCATATCATGTGCATAAGACATGGGATCAATATTTTCTGAGGAATTAGGATTTCACACCTTATTTGCGGATTATCATAGAATTCAAGGTTGGCTATGCAGCCGTAAGTGGCATCATCTTCTTATGCTCTTGTCACTAAATTAGGGTTTATTTCCCAGATTTAGCGGTCTTCGAGGATCTCACGTCTGCAAGGATCATTCACTATGCATCTGGCTTATCATCAGATTACTCTCTTCTTCATCAAGTTGAAAGAATACCCCTCACTTCTCAGCATCGCAAGCTATTCTCCTTCTTAAAGAACTTTGGTTTCGTTTCAAGCGTGCTTGTTCAGTCGCGATCCAATTTAGACGGATGTTTGACCTAATCTTGGTCAAACTATCAGGATATGTCTTCAAGTACAAGTTAGTTGTATCTTTGGATCATTTCTCAGTCATGGTGATTTATTCAGTGGTAGTGGCATTATCCTTAGTCAGTGGTTTTTTGTGCAAGATTAGTTTCGAGTTGAAAATCGAGGTTTTGTGGTTGTGTGCATATTGGTGGTTGTCGGTCCATTCCATAAAAGATCAATTCATACCCTTTTTTCCTTACCCATTTCTCATATTCATTTACTCACGTCCATTATCCGTTTTATTTCATCCAATTAACCATTATCCATGCTATTTCAATTTCATAATCAACAAATTTTCCATCCAGTATCCATCTAGATCTTATGTCCATTTTCCTAAATAGATAGCCATTTACTTTCCTCACATTTCTAAACCAAATTCACCATTTTCTTTAATAAAAAAAATCCAAATAACCATCTCTTATTCATTTGTCCATTTCCATTAAAATCTATATTTCCTAAAAATATCTTAAGGTCCATGAAACCATTAATTGTTTTTTAACCAATTTATTATCCAAAGTTATTATTTGTTCATATGACCCTTTTTTTTTAGAACCATTGTCCTTTTTTATTCATTGAATACTTTCCTTTCTATTTTTTTATTTTTTATTTTTCCTACATCCATTATTTCTAACCATGTCATGAAACTCACATTCAAATAGGAAGAGTGTCAATACATAACACATAGCAGTCCATTTCTTTTCTATTTAAGCCCATTAATCTATTAAGTGGAGAAGAAAACAAGTTTATTAGCTTTTTAGCTTATCATACTTTACCATAGAAATATTTAGAAATAAATACACTCCACAAATTTTCAGTGTACACAAAAAGACCTCCCCACATGCTTTACACCAAGCTGACCCCAACACTACAACAAACTTCTTGTATTTCCACTCAACCTTCACATATCATGCTACCCCACACGCACAGCTCATTCACAGGGGAATATTTTCCTTGGCAGCACAATGAAATCGTACAACAAACTCCACTAACACAATACACGCGTTTTCCAAAGGAATTCTTGTAACGATATAGTGCAAACGTACGCAAAAAAGCAAGACAATGAGGCACAAATGATTCCTAGACACATAGAAGCCGTTCACACTCTTCGACCTTAACCGACAGATTCTCTCCTCAACAACAACAAACCAATCTTCACACCACCTGCACACAACAACAATTTTCACTACCCATTAATACACAACATAAGCATAAACTTGATTCCCCATCCTCACCACAACTTAACTACATAATTTTCAAATTCATTGACCTGTTTCACCCCTTTTGATTCCAAGACAAATCGCGTTTCTTCGATCTCACAACACACACAACAAAAGCGCCTTCATTTCATTTCTGTAACAACAACACAAATCTCTGCTAAAACCATTGAACCAAACTTTCAATCCAACCACAACAACACTTCACTCTTTTCAACCTCAAACTCAACCGCTGCCACCATTGTTTTGTCACCTTCTTCGACCTTCATTCATCAAACCCAGCGAAAAACTTCACCCTTCACCGCACCTAAACCTTCTTCAACAACAACCTTCAACCAACATCCAACAAAATCACAGAAAATAAAATTCAGAAGAAGAAAAGATGTGGTTCAGATCGAAAGAAAATTACCGAGAGGAAGGCGAAGAAGCCGCCACGCTGCCACCGAAGCACCGAACCGCCGACACAAGCTTCTCACAACCACCATCGTTCCCATGCAACATTCATCACAACATCTTCTGAATTGTGTAGAGATGAAGCAAATCGGTGAGTACGAACAATGTGAGATGGCGAAATCGATGCATCCTCCTAAGCCATAGTGCGAAACCGCCGTCGTACGGACACCGTCAAATAACATCAACACGGCGAGAGTGGGTGAAAGAGAAAGAGAAGACGACTGGTTCGCGAACGGGAAATGATATGGAAGGAGCACCGCCGTGAATCATCAAAGAAGGTGTTTGCTGTTTTGTTTTTTATGAGCGAGGAAGGGATTGTTCCTCTATTTCATCTTCTTATTTCTATTTTTCCTAAAATCTGATGTGTCTTATGTTATTGGACCGAGCCTTTGTTTGATTTCATTTCTACGTCACCGCAGGAAATTTTTTTAATGGATGATGAGTGCGGATCATGTTGACTAGGCCTCAAGGATTAAGCCCGTTGAAAATTGCTGATGATGCACCATGGATCCAGCGCCCTGACCTCCCTTTCCTTGGCTCTTTATTTTTATTTTTATTTGCTAATTAGATTTTTCTATAATTTTCTTAATTAGTTGCAATTAGTTTTTAGTTAACTTTTGTTAGAAGTTTGATTTAGAATTTTACTAGATTATTAACATAATTTGGTTAATTTGGTTAATTATTATTATTTTTTATTATTCTATTTTCTTTTAGTTTAATTAATAGAATTATGGTTTTAGTGTTGATGGATATTTTGTAGACTTCTTCTTTAAGTTTGTGAAATTCCTGATGCAAGTGGCGACGCTTAGTGGATTATTTCCTGGGCACGATGACCTATCTTGATGAATGTTCTGGCTGTTTGGTTTAATATTTATGGATGCCCTAATTGGTTTCTGACAAGTCTTTCTTGATTTCATTTGCGCATCGAAGATCTTGAACTAATGATTCGTGATGTGGAACACTTGAAGACTTACTGGAATTAATTGTGTGAATCTTCTTGGTACTTATTCTGGATTTCTTTTGCGCGTATTGAAGAGGCAACAAACCTTCTCCGTTAGGTACCACTGAGACCCAATTTTACTTGTTGCATGCTGTTGCATCTGGAAGTCCTACTGGTGTAGCCTCTGTTTGTGCATTGTTCGATTACTCCATACTGCATTCTCTTCTCCTCACTTATTTCTAATTCATCCAATTCTTCTTCTTCATCTTATTTCTTCTTCCTCATCTTCTTTTATTCTTTCTTAACTTGAGATGTGCTTAGGCCACCATGGTTCTTCTCCTTTCATCTTCTTCTTTTCTTCTCTCCTCCTCCTTTAGGATAGTAAACCTCACTAACCTAGGATTACCTTGCATGTGAATATTAGGATTAGACTTTTCCCGTTAGATTTTACCTTTAAGATCTTGGTTTCTTTTCTCATCTCATCTCAAAACCATAAAAAGACACTTAACAAGGATTGAAGTGATATCTTGAGCAATAGCCTTATTCCATGAGACACTTGTAGTCTTCCCATCTTGGGATAGTACAAGCTTGTCTTGTGATGCACAAGTATGATCAGGATATTATCTTCACCAAGAAAATCATAAAAAACATTTCTTCATTGTAAATACAAAACACTTAATAAGTTAATGAGTTAGTGAGCTTAAGCCCTAATCTCTGGATTCAAGTTTTGGGGATCTTCTCCTTACTTTAGTGTACTTGTTCTATTATTCCATCTTGGAATGTAGTGACAAGTGCACATTCCATGGAAAAGAGCTTGAGTTCACTTCCTTGTGACACACTCCTAAAAGCTTCTAAAAAACACAAACAAACAATAAGAGTCTCTCCTTCGGGACTTCTTTTCTCATCACCTTCACTCTCATCGTACGAACTTGCTCCTACTTGTCATTTTGCAAGACGGTTACGCACTCGTCGTCCGAGCCTACAACACCTGAGCATTGACATAGGCAGTTTAAGCCTTAAGACACAAGCAATCCTTTCCACCCCTAGTTAGGGTAACTAGGGTGACTCTGATCCTCATTATCCAGATGAGGTACGTAGGCAGCGGGGTAGGGCCCGTTCGAGCACAATCTTTATTTTCCCTACATTTTTCCTTTTCATTTCTTTTTCAGTTCCCTTTTATTTTCTTTTATCCAGTTCAGTTCCTCTTTCTTTGCAGCAGCTTTCATTTCTTCACCTTTTGAAACATTTTCTTTGCAAGCGTGGATCCCGTCGGGTACGACGGACGATCTGGGGTGCTAATACCTTCCCAGGTCGTAACCGACTCTCGAACTCAGTCTCTTTGGTTCGCAGGACCCGTGTCCTTCCTTTTCTTTTCTTCTGGTTTGTGCAGCATTACCATTCCCGTTCCTTCGGGATAAAAATGCCTAGCTGGCGACTCTAACCTTTTCCGCGCCACTTTCGCGTTTGTACCAGGATGGAAATCCGGGGAGCGACAGGTACGAGTACCTTTGTACCCACGTGCCCAATATATATATATATATATATATATATATATATATATATATATATATATATACATATATATATATATATGTATGTATTTTTTAATTTTATAATTATTTATACAAGTTAATTTATCAATTTTATTAAATACATTACTATTAAACTTTATGTATTTTTATATAAATGTTTGTTTATTTCTTAATTCAACAATAATATTATTGGATTTTTTTCGTGATATTAAAAACATAAAATTATATGATAAACAATAATTGATCAATTATTTTTATAAGAAATACAGGTAAACATGTATGGGTACAGGTACTTAGGTACTCATAGGGTATGCGTACGAGTACAAATATTGATGCCCACACGGGTATGGACTCAGGTACGAAGTTTTTTTAAACTGCGGATATGGAGACGAGTACTATAAGGGTGGCAAAACGGGGCTGGCCCGTTGGGCATGCCGTTTTTCCTGCACTTTAGTGCGGGGCGGGCCAAAGGTTTAGGCCCTCACCCTCTAAAGTATCTTCCTTGCCCCGCCCCGTTTTCTTCGTTGGTTTTTGTGGGAATGCACATTTACTTAAATATTTACAATTTTAGACTTTAATAGTAAAATGTCCACGAGCTTTCCCTGCCCCGCCCTCACTTTTTGCGGGGAGGGGATAAATTTTAAACCCGCATCCTCAACTTTGACCACTCCGCCTCATCTTTTTTTACGTGTTTTTGTGGGACGGACATGCCCGTTTGCCATCCCTAATTATAGTACCCTGTCCATTGCCATCCCTAAATGATATATACTAAAAAGTTCAAAAATATTCTTAATAACTAATTTATTTAAATACTCTATCAATATTAAGTATGAACTCACGTACCTATTACTAGCGAATAAATTCAATGACGGTTCTTCTATGATTTTGTTAAAAAATAATTTATATTATTTTAATTTATTTACTTAATATACTTATTAATAGAAAATAAAAATTACTTTCTCAATATGAAAATTGAGTGATATATTTATTAATTTGTTTGTGAACACTGAGTTGAATATTTTTATTATATATATATATATATATATATATATATATATATATATATATATATATATATATATATATATATATATATATATATATATATATATATATATATATATATATATATATATATATATATATATATATATATATATATATATATATATATATATATATATATATATATATATATATATATATATATACCGACAATGTAAAACAGTTTTACACTGTCAGTTAATCGTGACCGTTAAATTTTAATTACAATTTGACTTTGATTTTAATTATTTAAAAAGTAATATTTTTGAGTGGTTGTGATGCACTGATTGTGTAAAATTAAATTGACAATGCATAACAATTTATATATATATATATATATATATATATATATATATATATATATATATATATATATATATATATATATATATATATATATATATATATATATATATATATATATATATATATATATATATATATATATATATATATATATATATATATATATTCTAAAAAAATTAGATAACCTGTTTCAAAAATAGAGTTGTTCCAAAATAAATGCGTAGTAATAATAAAATCTACTTTTAATAGGTGTGTATATAGATTTTGAACCATCCTTAAAATTTTAAATTTTAAATCTTTAATTTATAGCTTTTAGTTTTTCAGCTATCAATGAAAAAATTCTATTTCTCTTAATTTTTAGATTGTAATTTTTTTACTAATTTTTGACTCTATTTGATAAAATTAGCTGATAACTGATAAGCTGACTGGTAGCTGATCACAGATAACTTATAGCTGATAATTTATAGATTTTTGACTCTATTTGATAAAATTAGCTGATAACTGATAAGCTGACTGGTAGCTGATAACAGATAACTTATAGCTGATAATTTATAGTTTATAGCAGATGACTTATAACTTATAGCTAATGACTTATAGCTGGTGACTTATAGCTGATATATACTAAAACCAATTTATTTAAATACCCTACCAGTACTAGTATTAAGTACGAATTCACGGGCCTATTACTTGCGAATAAATTTAAAGACAGATTCTTCCATGATTTTGTTAAAAAATAATTTATATCATTTAAATTTATTTATTTTATATACTTATTAATCGAAAATAAAAATTATTTTCTCAATATGAAAATTGTGTGATATATTTTTTATATTTTTATTTATTTGTTTGTGACCACTGTGTTATATATATATATATATATATATATATATATATATATATATATATATATATATATATATATATATATATATATATATATATATATATATATTGTAGAAGCACGCCTTCAACCTCGAAGATTTTGATGAAGACAACACGGCACATGTTTTTCAGATCTGCAACAAGTCAAGAGCTCCAACTGATCAAGCTTCAAGCAACCGGCTTTGGGATCAAGTTTCTTTGCATCATCGTTCTACTTCATGCTTGGACGTTTTTGTTTAGGTATATAAATCCTTCTTTTAAATTGATGTATAGGTGTTCACTCATTCAATCATATGTTAGCATATTGCATAAAATACTTTGATAAATTTTTCAAACCGTTTAATACTTTTTGAAAACTTTCTGTTTTTAACAGTGTTAACCGGTTAACCAAATGGTTAACCGGTTAACGGGTTCAAATTTTCAGCAAACCAATTAACGTTTATAGGCGTTAACCGGTTAACAATTTGGTTAACCGGTTAACAATTTGGTTAACCGGTTAACACTGTAAGATTTTTGAAAAATATTTTCTTTGAATTTCAAATTACACTTTTTGATTATATCTCTTCATAAATTATTTTGTTTCATAATTTTCATACCTTTTCAAAAGGGTGTCTTGAATAATATAAAATCTGAATTTTTTCAAATTCAAAAAACACCTCCTACAATCTTTTATGAAAATCACTTAAATCAAATTCACCAACATTCAAATATTTTCATATTTCAAAAAGTGTTCATAAGATCTTCATCTTTCATAATTCATGTTTTGAACACTTGTATTGATATTTGAAAAGTGAATTGTATACATAGGAGAAGATCTTTATTGATATCCAATCTGATCTTTATTGATATCCAATCTTTGTATTACTCACTCAGTATTATAAAAGTATAGAAAAGTATTTCTATTTGTGACTTGTGTTCCAAGGATTGTTTGGACATAAGGGTGAGTGTGGCAAGAGGATTGTTCTTGTACACTTGTTAGTATAGTTTGTTAGAAAGTAGACCTCACCATTGAAGGTGTGATAGGTTGTACTTTTTCTAAAAACTAGTGGAAATCTCTTTCAAATTGAAAGGGGACTGGATGTACCTTCGGACTGTGAAGGGAACCAGGATAATTCTCTGTGTCACTTTTATTTTCTGCCTTACTGCTTTCCTTCCATACAAACTTAAAAGAAAAATTCTATCCATCAAAGAAAAAGAATCGAGAAAAATTATAAACACCTAATTCACCCCCCCTCTTAGGCGCATTCTGATCCTACAATTGGCATCAGAGCAGGTTTAGGTAACCTGTTCCTATAAGATCCTTATGGCTTCCGCAAACTCGAATCCTGTTTTCAAAGATGGTGGAAGTAGCAACAAGCCTCCGCTCTTCTCCGACGAATACTTCGATTTCTGGAAAATCAGAATGAGGGCACATCTTGAAGCCCAAGGAGAAGGCATATGGGAAGCAATCGAAGAAGGTCCGCATAATCCCGTCAATGTGATCAACGGTGTTAGAACCGCGAAGTTGAAGAATATGTATGATGAAGATGATAAAAGGAAGATCCTAAATGAGAAGAAAGCAATCAACATACTTCAAAGCGCTCTTAGTATGGACGAATTTTTTCATGTATCACAATGCAAATCGGCGAAGGAGATCTGGGATACTTTGGTAGAAACACATGAAGGAACAACATAAGTTAAAAGATCAAGGCTTAACACGTTGAGTCAAGAATATGAAATTTTCCGCATGCAGCCCAGAGAATCTATTGTGGCTTTACAAAAAAGATTTGTTCATCTAACCAACCATTTGATTGCACTCGGAAAGACCTTCACCAACGATGATCTTAATTTGAAAGTTCTAAGGTCTTTGACAAGGGAATGGCAACCGAAAGTGACCGCAATCTCGGAGAATAAGAGTCTCTCAACAATGACATTCGCAACTCTATTCGGCAAACTTCAAGAGTACGAGTTGGAACTTGGAAGGCTCGAGAAGCATGAAAGTCAAGAGAAAAAGTCCAAATGAATTGCTTTGAAGATTGACACGAAGGATGACAAAGATGACGAGATCTCCGAAGATGAGAACTTCATGCTTCTTGTTAAGAAGCTTGGTAAGTTTTTTAACAAAAATAATAATTCTTCTTTTCCTAAAAAGAATAAACATTTCAGGAAGAAGGATGCATCCACATCGAATCAAGAAGTTACATGCTATGAATGTGGAAAGCAAGGTCACATAAAACCGGATTGTCCAAGACTTGCGAAGAAAGGAGGATTCAAAGGCAAGAAGGACTTCAAAAATAAAAAGGATTATGTCGCATGGGATGACAATGAAATTAGTTCCTCATCGGAATCGGAAAGCGACGAATGTGTAAATATGGCATTAATGGCGTCACATCACTCCGATGAAGAAAATGATGAGGTTAGTAGTAACTTTTCAATTTATGAAAATGATGCACAAAAAGTCATAGATGAACTTCTAAAGAAATGTAAGACTTTGTACAAAAATATTTCATCCCAAAAGAAGAAAATATTATCTTTAGAAGAACAAAATGCATCTTTTGAAAAATACATTGAAAATGAAAAACAAAAGATAAAGGATGAAAAAAAAAGCCTTACATGTAAAAATTGTGAGTCATTGTCCTTTCAAATTGTTCAACTCAAAAGAGTTTTAGAAAGATATGAAAAAGGTCAAATTGGCTTGGAGGAAATTCTTAGGCACCAAAGATATCCAAATGATAAAAGTGGCCTAGGATATTCTAAGTTTTCCAAACCAAGCACAAGTGAAACCGTTTTCGTAAAAGCTAGTGAACAAATTGTTAAGGAAAAGACTAACAATGCTAAAACTATGCATCAAAGTCATAAAAGGAAAAGGGTTATTAAACAAAAATATGTTTCTAAAATTAAAAGTCAATTTCAACCTATTTGCTTTTATTGTGGAATCAAAGGCCATACACCTAATGCTTGCTATGTGCGCAACATTGGTGTTGCTAAAGGGCATTATGTGTGGGTTGAAAAGGGTACTAACTATCAAGGACCCAAAACAATTTGGGTACCTAACAAAACTTGACTTTGTTTTGTAGGTATGCTTGAAAACAACTTCTACGCAATGGTATCTCGATAGCGGTTGTTCAAAGCATATGACGGGCGATATCAACAAATTTTCAACTCTAACACTTAAGGCCAAAGGATACGTTACTTACAGTGATGATAATAAAGGAAGAATTATTGGAGTTGGAACCATTGGTGCATCTCCTCATACAATCATCGAAGACGTCCTTTATGTGGAAGGCCTTAAACACAACCTTCTTAGCATAAGTCAATTGTGTGACAAAGGGTTCCGAATCAACTTCACAAAGGAGGAATGTTTGATAGAACACGAAGTCACTCATGAACTCTTGCTAAAAGGTAAACGATTTAATAACATTTTTATGATTTCTTTTGATGACTCTCTCTTGAAGGTGAAGTGCTTAATGGCAAACAACAACGATGCATGGCTTTGGCATAAGAGGATTGCTCACATTCACATGGAGCATTTAAATAAATTATTAAAGCATGATCTAGTTGTTGGTCTTCCAAAGATGAAGTTTACCAAGGATAAGCTTTGTGAAGCATGTCAAAAAGGGAAGCAAACCAAAACATCCTTCAAAACCAAGAAAGTGATATCTACTACAAGACCACTACAATTGTTACATATGGATCTTTTCAGTCCATCAAGAACAAAAAGCTTCGGAGGTAACGTTTTTGCACTAGTTATTGTTGATGATTTCTCTAGATATACTTGGACTTTGTTTTTAGTGCAGAAAAGTGATGCCTTTAAAGCATTCAAGAAGTATGCCAAGCAAATTCAAAATGAGAAGTCACTCTCAATTGTTTCCATAAGAAGCGACCATGGTGGCGAATTTCAAAATTCATCATTTGAAGATTTTATTGAAGAGCATGGAATCTCTCACAACTTTTCCGCACCAAGGACTCCTCAACAAAACGGTGTAGTAGAAAGGAAGAATAGGGCACTAGTGGAACTTGCAAGGACAATGCTTAGCGACTCAAATCTTCCTAAATATTTTTGGGCGGATGCGGTTAGCACGACTTGTTTTGTAAGTAACCGTGTCAATATTCGACCTATTCTCAAGAATACCCCTTATGAGTTGTTCAAGGGAAGGAAACCCAACATATCCTTCTTCCACATATTCAGATGCAAATGCTTCGTTCTCAACAACGGTAAGGACAACCTTGGTAAGTTTGATGAGAAATCCGATGAAGGTATTTTTCTTGGATATTCTCTATCGAGTAAAGCTTTTAGAATTTTCAATAAACGTACTCTTACCATTGAAGAATCCATACATGTTTCGTTTGGTGAGACTAACCCCTCGAAAGAGGATAATATTATTGTGGATGATGATGATGATGTAGTAGATCTATCACAACAACAAAAGGAGATATCAAAAGAACAAGCAATATCACAAGAAGATAAGTCACCAACCATTGAAGAACATCAAGATCTTACAAAAGAATGGAGAACTCATAGAGATCACCCGATAGATAAAGTGATTGGTGATATTAGCCAAGGCATTGCAACTCGATTCAATCTCAAGGATGCTTGCCTCAACATGGCGTTCGTGTCTCAAATTGAACCAACAAAAATCGATGAAGCCTTAGGAAACGATCAATGGATAATAGCTATGCAAGAAGAACTCAACCAATTCGAAAGGAACCAAGTTTGGACTCTTGTACCAAGACCGGACAACAAACATATCATAGGCACAAGATGGGTGTTCAAGAACAAACTTGATGAGAATGGAATCATAGTTCGTAACAAAGCAAGATTGGTCGCACAAGGCTACAACCAAGAAGAAGGAATCGACTTTGATGAAACATTCGCTCTGGTAGCAAGGTTAGAAGCAATTAGATTATTACTTGCTTACGCTTGTTCTATGAATTTTCAGTTGTACCAGATGGATGTCAAAAGCGTTTTCCTAAACGGCTACATCAATGAAGAAGTTTACGTAAAACAACCTTCGGATTTTGAAGACTTCAAGAACCCGTCTCATGTCTACAAGTTGAAGAAGGCTCTTTATGGCTTAAAGCAAGCACCAAGGGCTTGGTATGATCGCCTTAGCAACTTCCTATGTGAGAAAGGTTTTACGAAAGGAAAAGTTGACAAGAATTTGTTCATCAAGAATCTTAAGGGTAACACCTTACTTGTTCAAGTCTATGTCGACGACATCATCTTCGGTTCAACAAAAAAAGATCTTTGCGAAGAATTCTCTCTTATGATGCAAGGCGAATTCGAGATGTCCATGATGGGAAAGATGAACTACTTCCTTGGTTTACAAATCAAGCAAACAAAGGATGGCATCTTCATCAACCAATCCAAGTATTGCAAGGAGTTATTGAAAAGATTTGATATGGACAATTGCAAAGAGATGTCTACTCCAATGGGATCCGGAACGTATGTTGATCAAGATCTTTCCGGCACTTCAATAGATATTACAAAGTATCGAGGTATGATCGGTTCACTTTTATATTTGACGGCGAGCCGTCCTGACATTATGTTTAGTGTTTGTTTGTGTGCCCGCTTTCAAGCTAATCCGAAGGAATCACATCTCACTGCCGTGAAGAGGATCATGAAGTATCTCAAAGGAACGACGCACATCGGACTATGGTATCCTAAAGGTAGTACATGTTCTTTAATTGGTTATTCTGACGCTGATTATGCAGGATGTAAGACCGATAGAAAAAGTACAAGTGGTACTTGTCACATTCTCGGGAATGCACTAGTGTCATGGGCATGCAAGAAGCAAGCATGCGTTGCACTTAGCACGGCCGAAGCGGAGTACATTGCAGCAGGAAGTTGTTGTGCTCAAATCTTGTGGCTTAAACAACAACTTCTCGATTTCGGTATAGATCTCGGTTGTATCCCTCTCCGGTGTGACAACACAAGTGCCATCAATATCACGAAGAACCCGGTCATGCATTCAAGAACAAAGCACATAGATATCCGACATCATTTCCTTCGAGATCATGTTTTAAACGGAGATGTAGATGTTACGTTCGTGGATACACACAATCAACTCGCCGACATATTCACAAAACCATTGGCTAAGGAGCAATTTTTCAAGATTCGACGAGAACTTGGTATTCTCAATGAAGGTGACATCTAATCTTAACCTAAAAATTGATTGTTATATGTTTTCATTGCATTACGTGTGCTTATATGTGTTTTTTGCTCACTTTTATGTCATAAAATGCTAGCACTCACATTTCACCGTTTTCGGTTTTTCTCACTTTCGTATACCCGAAATCGACCGGTTTCAAAATATTTTTTGATCGAAAGTTGCGAAATGACAAGTGCTAACACTTTATTGAATTTTTTTTTGAAAATTCCCCCCCAATTTTCCCCCCAAAGCTGCTGGACTTTTAAAATTTTTTGAAATTTTTTGTCCGTTAACCGGTTAACGGATCGGTTAACCGGTTAACACCTTCAAAACAGCAGTCCCTGTCTGCGGGACAGTCTCTGTTTCTTTTAAATTTTTTGTTTTTCTTTTTTCTTCTTTTATGTTGTCTTGTGTTTTTTTATGTTTAATTGATGCATGGTATCTCTTTCCAACACCTCATAAATCTATTCCTCTTCCTTTGACCTACCATTAAACTCCACTTACTCATTCTTCCAAACCTTCCATCTACTCCATTAAAACCCACTACATTGTAACTCTCATAAAAACTCCATCTCTTTCACTTCACTCTCCACTACACCAAACCCTAATCCGAAAATACTCTCCCTAACCCTCAAACCTAAGCTTCATCTTCATGGCTTCAAGAAAGGGAAAAGCTCCAGTGTCAGCATCAAGGTCTAGCAGTGAAGAAGACATGCCTATGGAATCTACCAAGAAGAGACGATTGGATTTCCGAGTTCGGGTTCGACATCTCCTCAAGGGTAAGTATGTGAACCTGAAATCTTTTGAAATCGTTTAAGTTTCCAGCATTACTAGAATATCAAGGAATGTTAGATTTTATTGCCGATAATGGAAAGGTATATCCGGATTTGGTGAAGTCTTTCATGAAAAACATGACTCTCAATTGTGATGATAGGGATAAGCATCAACTTTTTGCTACTGTTAGAGATTGTGAGATTGAGGTTGACCTAGGTACTTTTGCTACCTCTTTGTCTTTACCATACTCGGGAGTGTTTCTCCGAAAGGGTGTCAACCATGATGAGGGCAAATGGGCCAATTATGATAAGATGAAATACTACTATCACATCTGTAAGTTTCCAAAGGCAGCCGTGATATCCGGCCAGCGTACCTCTCGGGTACTTTACTATGCGAAGAATCTCTCCGTGGATGACCGGATGCTTCATTATGTCATTTGCCATGCCTTGTTGCCCAAAGACTCCAATCAATACCAAATCAATGATTTGGAAATGCAAGTGCTCTTTGCCATCAAGAACAAGATTAAGATTAATTGGCTTCCTACCATGCTATATCATTTGAAGCAACAACTCTCTTTGAAGACTCGCTTACCTTATGGCCGCCTCATCTCAAGGATTTTGGAACTTACTGATATGGAAATCGGTCGAGAACCATTTATTTCTATGACTACTACGGGAAATGAAATCAACGGAGTCACAATCATCAAGAACACCAGCATTGTTCAAGCCAATGATGGAACTTATAAGTATGATGACGGATCCTCCACCTCCATCCCACCTATTCCGGAAACCGGCGTTACCAATGACTTCCTCTACTCAACCATGATGTCACACCACCATGAAGCTATGCGTGCCATCAAAAGCCTTCGGAACCTTGTCCTAAGCTCCCGAACCACCACCGAGCATGTTGATGAGGATGTGGACGGTACCGAAGAAGAGGAAGAAGATGATGAGGATGTGTCGGATGAGGAAAGAGGACCATGTCTCCATGCTGTTTTTATTATGTTGCTTTATCTTTTAATCATGTTATGTTTTGTACTCTCAAACTCAAGTCCTAAGTTTTTAGGCATTTTTGGTTTAATTGCATTATGTTTTCGTTTTATATGTGTTTGCTTGTATGTTTGCTTGTGTGATGCTATACTTTTCATGTCTATGCTTGCTTGTTGGTCCCTTCCTTTTTGCTAATGTCAAAAGGGGAGAAGACCTTGTTTCTCTAATGCCTCTCGATGCAGAATTCTTTTGCTACTGCCGCTATCATTTAGGGGGAGTTGCTGTCCATAGGGGGAGGATTCGCTTAGAGAAACATTGATCAAAGCTCTCGCAGAATTTTCGGTTGTCATCATCAAAAAGGGGGATAATGTAGAAGCACGCCTTCAACCTCGAAGATTTTGATGAAGACAACACGACACATGTTTTTCAGATCTGCAAAAAGTCAAGAGCTCCAACTGATCAAGCTTCAAGGAACCGGCTTTGCGATCAAGTTTCTTTGCATCATCGTTCTACTTCATGCTTGGACGCTTTTGTTTAGGTATATCAATCCTTCTTTTAAATTGATGTACAAGTGTTCACTCATTCAATCATATGTTAGCATATTGCATAAAATACTTTGATAAATTTTTCAAACCGTTTAACACTTTTTGAAAACTTTCTGTTTCTGTTTTTAACAGTGTTAACCGGTTAACCATTTGGTTAACCGGTTCAAATTTTCAGCAAACCAGTTAACGTTTATAGGCGTTAACCGGTTAACCATTTGGTTAACCGGTTAACACTGTAAGATTTTTGAAAAATATTTTCTTTGAATTTCAAATTACACCTTTTGATTATATCTCTTCATAAATTATTTTGTTTCATAATTTTCATACCTTTTCAAAAGGGTGTCTTGAATAATATAAAATCTGAATTTTTTCAAATTCAAAAAACACCTCCTACAATCTTTTATGAAAATCACTTAAATCAAATTCACCAACATTCAAATATTTTCATATTTCCAAAAGTGTTCATAAGATCTTCATCTTTCATAATTCATGTTTTGAACACTTGTATTGATATTTGAAAAGTGAATTGTATACATAGGAGAAGATCTTTATTGATATCCAATCTTTGTATTACTCACTCAATATTATAAAAGTATAGAAAAGTATTTCTATTTGTGACTTGTGTTCCAAGGATTGTTTGGACATAAGGGTGAGTGTGGCAAGAGGATTGTTCTTGCACACTTGTTAGTATAGTTTGTTAGAAAGTAGGCCTCACCATTGAAGGTGTGATAGGTTGTACTTTTTCTAAAAACTAGTGGAAATCTCTTTCAAATTGAAAGGGGACTGGATGTACCTTCAGACTGTGAAGGGAACCAGGATAATTCTCTGTGTCACTTTTATTTTCTGCCTTACTGCTTTCCTTCCATACAAACTTAAAAGAAAAATTCTATCCATCAAAGAAAAAGAATCGAGAAAAATTATAAACACCTAATTCACCCTCCTCTTAGGCGCATTCTGATCATATATATATATATATATATATATATATATATATATATATATATATATATATATATATATATATATATATATATATATATATATATATATATATATATATATATATTATAATAATAATAATAATAATAATAATAATAGTTCTTAAAAAATTACACAACATATCGCCATTGTCTCTTTTACCATATGTATGTGTTTGATAAGTATTTTAGTTGTCACAATGCATAATAGTAGATTTATCAATTATTCTGTGGTTAATATATAGTCATAAATAATTTTTTATTTATATATATAATTTATTAAGAAGTTAATACTATAAGCTAAGATAATTTTAATTTGTTAAGAAGTTAATACTATAAGTTAAAGATAATTCTAATGTAAACTATTGTAAATACAATGAGATATTATAAACGATAATATTTTTATAAACTAGTATAAGATATAAATATTTCACGGGTAGATGTGAATATATCTATAAAATATTAGTTGGTACTGTTCATTTTAACAGTCATAGATTGTTCATCATAATAAAAGTCTTTGCAGATATAATTTCATAGATAAATATAATGTATGTGTGATATATCAACGGTAGAGTGTTCATAATTATGATTATCTTTTAAATCTTTGTTTTGCTATTGTTTTATATTAATTCACTATAAAATTCATTTTTGATTAAATTGTAGAATATTTTGAACAATTTCTCAATTTAAAAGTTTGTGTATAATATTAATCTATATATATAACTATGTGAATGTCAACCTATTAAAAAATGAATTTAAACTTATAAATAAGAGTGAACCACATGTAATATGTAATGTGGAGTAAGAGGCTATCCGTGGGATGGGATAACCCATATATCTATAACATTAGATTGAGTTGTAATATATATGTATTATTGTTATTAGATTTATTAAGCTGTTAAATTGATTATGCCATAAAAAATTTAGAATCTAAACAAATTACATACAGGATCCACTCGCACGGTTATCCCGTTAGTAGATACTAAATACAGGGAAGCATATCCCTGCAAAACCCTAAAGACACATTTTGGGATTTCAGTGTTTATCTACAAGAGACGATTGGTCAAAATGAAGCTGTTTGTCACCAAATCCCTCTCTGTTTGCTCTTTCCCAACCACCCTTCAACAAATTGCTTCCCATCAATCCAAAGGTATCACTTTCTCTTTATAAATATACCTTATAACTGCTTATGATATAAGCACTTAATTAAACTGTTCATCCAAACAAAACAACTTTTTAGCTATAGATTATGTCATCAGTAATACATGGGAAAGTCGTTTTCTTTTAAAGCTTACTGAATTACTTTATCAATAGTTTGAGTTTGGTAGGTGTTGCAAAGGTTGTGCTAAAGAAGGGGAAGACACAGCTCTTTAAGGATGGTAATCCAATGGTATATAGTGGCGCTGTCGATAGAATTATCGGTAGGCCGCCTCCTAAGACCGGCGATATTGTTCTCGTATCAGACGGGGCTGACAAACCAATAGGCTGGGGCTTGTACAACTCTGTTTCTATGTTCTGTGTTCGCCTCATGCAGCTTGAAGATGAAGCTACCAGGTACTTGTATATGATTTTTCGTTCTCCGCTTTTTGATTCTGCTTAGCGGCCTTTGATGTTTAGTTTTTTATGGGACAGTGATTCAGCATGTGTGTTGAACATGGAGAAACTGCTCGAAACAAGAATTGACTCTGCTGTTGAATTGCGGACAAGGTTGGATCTTCCTTCTGTCCATACAAATGCATATCGTCTAATCAATAGTGAGGGTGACAGGTGAGAGATGAGGGGTTGAACTTTTTCCTCTCTATGTTTCCATTTGTCAACCGTAATTCAATTTGGGTTTACTGGTTTTACAACAGTTACACCAAACTAAGTAGCCTGATCACAAGCAACCACTATTTATTTTCTTTACAATTTTCAAATGATAATGCTTCCAAGATGTTTTTTTGTATCATTTTGAATTGGGATTTACTGATTTTGCTACAGATTATCAGGATTGATAGTTGATGTCTTTGGAGATGTAGCTGTAGTAGCGTCATCTGCCGCTTGGGTTGAGAAGTACAAATCAGAGGTAGAGGCGTGCATCAGGAAAATCAACTATATCAATCATATAAACTGGAGGCCATCTATTGATATTTTAAAGGAAGACGGAGTTAATGTGTTGGATTCAAAGGAAATCCTTTCATCTACTTGTCCTGAAAGAACCAAGGTATGCCGTGATATGATAAAATGCTGTACATCAAAAATTTGAATTGTTTTTTTTTTTCTCTATATACTTTTCCAAGGTAAATTATTCATATGAAGTTAAGTATGACGATGCATTTGATTGTAGATTAGTGCCACTCTACAATGGTTTAATTATTTTCTTCTTGTATTTCTTGTTTGTTATTTCATTGATGCATGGCACAAGGTAAATAGATGCAATGTGTCCTAAAGTTGAAATATACCCAAACCAAGCTTCCTATTCCAAGAGTTTTAGTTTGATAAAATTAGTTAAATGTTAATTATTTTATCTCATTCGGAAAAGACACTCAAGAATTTCTATTTTGGATTACAATACTTTAGTCTTAAAGGTTTTGTTATCCTTACATTATGCAAATTATATTTTGCACCTTAACCTATGTTTTGATGATTCCTGAATTTCTATATATTCACCACTTAAACATTGTGTGGGTTTTAGGGGTGGGCGGGCTAGAAAGTATTCGTAATAAACTAATCATAATCAAGTTGGGATTTTGGAATTACAATCATTGAGATTTGAAATCTACCAAGTTTGAGATTTTTTTTCCGTGTTTGTTGTTCTCATCTGTCAGATTATGGAAAATGGAATTGTGTACACAATTTCACTGAAAGGACAGAAGACTGGATTCTATACAGATCAGCGCGAGAGTCGTCAGTTTATATCAAAAATTTCAAATGGTCAAAAGGTTCTTGATCTTTGTTGCTATAGTGGTGGTTTTTCTCTAAATGCAGCGCGTGGAGGTGCATTAAATGTCACCGGTACATTCTATGTTGCTAATTCTTTCTTAATTACCTTTGTCTTTGGTTAAGATATATACCATTATAAGTACTTTTGTTGTTATGGAGAATTTTCTCAAATATAAAAAAAGAAGTTATAACTTGATCTTTTCAGACTCTTTGCCTGAACTTATTATACAGGGATATAGTATTACTGATCTGTATGTTATTAGTGTTGCAAATTGGGCCTTAGTAGGCTGATATAATAAGTCTGGTCATGTTGGCAATTTCGTTAGGTGTTGACTCATCAATGCCAGCTCTGGAACTTGCTAAAGAAAATGTTGTACTTAACAGCATTGATCCTGAAAGAATATCCTTTTTGAAAGAAGATGCAACTGAATTCATGAAGGCTGCTCTTCTAAGAAATGAATCTTGGGATATTGTCATTATTGATCCTCCTAAATTGGCACCTTCGAAAAAGGTATCAATTATAGCTGCAAACATGTAGTTATGTTTTTATATACTGTCACTTGGGCTTCCTAAAGAAGAGTTTCTTTGCTGTTGGTTAAATTTGTTTTTAATTTTTATAATTTACGATGATGCTATATTGTCAACATTACAAAACTGGCCATTGTTATGGTATTGCATTTCTATGGGCACGATGTTGCTTCAGCTCATTATTATGTACATTGTTGCTTTTGCTCATTTTCAGCTTTTTGTCTTGGAAACTGGAATGTTGTGTAAAATTGATCATGTTACAGGTTCTACATGGTGCATCTGGTATGTACAGAAATTTGAATTCATTGGCCATGCAACTTACAAAAAAAGGCGGTCTTCTAATGACATGTTCTTGTTCTGGAGCTGTGACACAAAGTGGCATATTCATGCGTATCCTACAGGTATTGCATGTGTTATCTGAAATTTATCCTACAGGTATTGCATGTGTTATCTGAAATTTATTACCCAAAAAATATTCTATTATTATAAAGAATTGGGTTAAATATGTTTTTAGTCCCTATAAATATCTCAATTTTTAATTTTAGTCTCTATTAAAAAAATAAAATATTTTAATCCCTACAAAATTATTATGCACGTAGTTTTAGTCTCTTCTGTTAAACTGATGTGTATTTTTAAATGATTATTTTACAAATATCTTTAAAATGTTATAAAAAGTTTCTCGAAAAAAAAAAGAACTCAAAATTTGATTTTTAAGTCGAGGTTTTCATTACTTTTATCATTATATTTTGAAATTTAAAAAATTCATATTTAATTCTTCTCATTTTAAAAAATTCTAAAATTTAGTAAAAAAATATGTTTATAGTATTCTAAACATGGATGAAAAAAATTATTCAAAAATTTAAAAGTTTAAGGGTAATGTAATAATTTTCAAAATTTTAGAAAACAATAGAGACTAAAATTGCATGCATATCTATGTTGTTAATCTCGGAAAGCGGCGTGACGCGGGCGCTATTTGACTATTTATATTTTTATATTTTTTTATTAATATAATTTTTATATACAATTTAAAATAATAAAAGAAATTAAAATAGAAAACAAGGAGTTCAAATAATAGTGAGGGGTGGTGTTTAGAAGGTGGTATACATTGGGCTGTTTGTATTTAGGCCCATTATTTTATTATTAGTCAAACCCTAAAAGTTATAAACATGAGAGAGAATCTGAGGAAGTTGAAAAACCCTAAAAGCGCCGCTGCAATGCTCTCTCTCTCCTTTGCTATGCTCTCTTCTTTCTCTTCCCTGTAATACTCTCTTCTCTCTCTTCACTGTTTGCTCGAATACTATTTTCTCTGCAAAAACACCCGTTTCTGAAATTGCGGGGCCGTATCAGCCTCTTTTGACAACATAGATGCATATAAAATTTGTTGGGATTGATTTTTTTTTTAATAGGGACTAAAAATGAAAATTGAGATATTTACAGGAACCAAAAACATATTTAACCCTAAAGAATTTCTTACCAATCATAAATTTAACTAGCATACTAACTTATATTTACATTTAACTTTTAATAATTGTATTAGGCTCATTAGGTTTATAATAGTATATTTAAAGCATATTAGTATTTGTACTTTATTTGAAACTTATGTCAGAAATATTTTCCACAATCGCTTTACAATACCACTGTGCTATTCTATTTGGCCAATCGTTGGCCGGTAACTCCCAAGTTAAAGTAACGAGTATTACTATTATTATTCTTCTCTGTTAAAAACTTATAAAGTTGCAAATCTAAGATATCCGATTGCAGTAATAGATGCTACAAGGTTATAATAGCATCCCTTATATATATTATCAAAATTCTTATCATACTTACAAACAAATTGGATTGATATATTAATTTCTAATATGCTGGATGATGCAATCAAATCTATAGGAGAGAAGTATGTGGTCAGCAACAATACAACAAATCTCAAAACAGTTAGAGAAATGTTGATGAAGACCCGACACTTTATATTGAAGCCTCTAAGAATTTGGATTGGGCCTAATTCATTCCTACAAAACCGGCCTGTAAATGTGAGACTAAATCTACCCCTTCAAAGTGCCGCAATTAAGGCGACTAGGGGCGGACCGCAATTAGGGCGGAAAGTCCAACATCCCCCCTCACGCTTGGGCCTCAATGAGCCCGAAGTGTGAACGATGCGGGAAGCCCGACGATGGATCTAGGATAGACTCTGATACCATCTCAGAATTTGGGTTGGGCCTAACTCATCCCTACAAAATTGGCGTATAAGTTGAGGATTGCCCTAACTTATAAACACAACACAGACCACATCTCTTAGAAATGTGGGACTAAATCCACCCCTTCAGAGCCAACACAACACAGGGAAGGTGCCAACATAGGGAAGGTGTTAGGGGCTGCAATGAAGAAAAACCAAAGTTCTGCAATTAAGGCGACTAGGGATGAACCTCAATTAGGGTAGAAAGTTCAACAAAGCCTATGCTTTTCCCACTGATTTGATATTTTGAGGATTTTAAAAACGTCTAAATGTTCATTTGGTCACTTTAATGAAGGGAAGAAAGATCCCGCTTACATATACTCTAGAATAGTGTGTGGATTATAGCGTTCAAGAAATTCAAAAATGGGAGGCATATGATTATGCGTGCTAAGACTAGACTCATCACTATCGATTTGACATTAGTTTGTCTCAATGATTTAAAAGCATTATTGTTGAGTATTTGATACAGTGATGAAAAGTAACAAACATGATATTGGATTGCCAATTTTGGAATATGTAATCATATATCTCAAGGTTGCTGCTTCTTTTATGAAAGTGCTTTGATCGGTTGGTTCTGTATGCAGCACCACCATCGGTATCATATACTATGAGATGAGTTGTAGCAAAGATAGGTTGATTAAACACAACTCTGGGAATAGTGTTTATAGTTTATAGTATAGTATGCTTAATCAATACACATTTTCCTTGATTACGTATCTATGGCAAGTTAATCAATTATTACATATTTTTTTTGGTTTTATTAGGGTGCAGCATCTATGGCAAAGAGAAAAATAACTGTTCTAAGAGATGCTGGAGCTGCTTGTGATCATCCTATTGATCCATCATACCCAGAAGGTGCATACCTTACCAACATTCTGTTGAGAGTTTCATGAGCATTGTCTGTACTCTGCTGTTCACTTGATTTCTCCACTTGATTTCTCCAATGTAATTCAATATTTTGATGCAATTTTGCAGAATTTCTTTTTCAGTCACCGAAGAGAATGTGTTTTTACTGAAATCTGTTTAAAGAGAAAATAGGATTAGATTTTTATTTAGGGTTTTCTATCAAAGCTCCAACGAATAAACACTTGGTTGGAATGCTCACTTTGTTTATTTATTCACTTTAATTGATTTTAAAGCCTTCATTTGAATTATTAGTATATTAATCATTAATAATAAATTGAAATTATTAATATATTTAATATAAACTAAAATATATTAATAAATTGATAATAATTTCAGTTTATTATTTATTATTTTTCAATTTATTAATTTTAGTTTATTAATTAATAATTTTAATTTATTATTAATAAATAATTTCAATTTATTAATTTATATTAGTATATTAATAATTTAAATTAATCATTAGTATATTTGTTACTAATAATAAATTGAAATTATTAATTATTATTTAATTTTAGCATATTAATTATTAAAATTAATTATATTTTTATTTATTAATTATTTAAATTAACATATTATAATTAATTAATTACTACATTTAATATACTATATTAATATATTAATTTTTATTTATTAATTTTTATATATTAATATACTAATAATTAATAATATATGTAATATAAGTATTATTTAGTTATAGTTATTAATGAAATTGTTAAAAGAATTTAGTGAAATTATATTATAGTTATTATTTTAAACTAGTTAAAATTATTAAAAGTAATGTTAACTAAATAACTAATGTTTAAAAAATAACTAACGTTTTATAATAATTATATTATGTTAAAATAACTAACGTTAAATAATGATGATTATTATAATTTAATTATTTTATTAAAAATAACGTTTAGTTATATAATGTATATATTTAAGTGGAACAGGGTAAAATAAAGTGAATTCGTTAGTTTAGTAGGTAGGTGCCTTGTAATTGAAACAAAGGGCCTGGGTTTAAAAATAAAAAATAGATAAAAAATAGTCACGTCAGTTTTTTTTTGGAATGTGATGAAGTTCAAAATTGAGAGAATGTTAATTAAATAACTAATGTTTTAATAATTGTATTATGTTAAAATAACTAATGTTAAATAATGATGATTATTATAATTTAAATATTTTATTAAAAATAACATTTAGTTATATAACGTATATATTTAAGTGGAACAAGGCAATAAAATGAACCCATTAGTTTAGTGGATAGGCGCCTTGTAATTGAATCAAAGGGCATGGGTTTAAAAAATAAATAAAAAATATTGCCACGTCAGTTTTTTTGTGACTAAATGTGATGAAAGTTAAAATTGAGAGAATCTTCAAATGTTAGGAAAAATTTTGTAACTTTTATTTTTCGCAAGAAATTTTTCAAAAAACGACTATATAATAGGGGTAAAAATATGAATTAATCCTTTTATTTATTTAATTATTGATTGTCAAACTGAATTATGCAAATTGCTAATGGCAATGAATTGAAATATTAATGACACCCGCAATGTAGTCTATAGAATAATAGACGTGGCGGTCTCTTGGGGGCAATGCTGGAAGATCATGCAGAACAAATTCCTCTGCTCAGAACCCTGATGGATTCCTATTCTATGACAAATATGATGGATCTCCAAGTTGCCTATAACATAAGAGACACACAGATTAGGAGCTAATAATATTCAAAATTCCTATTGTGTATATGTTTTGTTGAACGATGACATTGTGTTAGCTAGTGAACTTCACAATTCCAAGTTGACTTCTAAAGGATTTTGCATGAAAGAAAACATGTGATTTTCTTACCTTGGCTTGACAAAATATAAAATAGTAAAAGCCATGGCCAAAAAGAAGTTTAATCCTCCAACAGATAGATAAACAATGCAAGGGAAGTCATATTTTCCACCAACCCAACTATCAGTTGATAATACAGGGTTTTTCTTGCCTAAAACTATACGTGGTGTAATGATTCTACAATAACCTTTCTCAAATCCACCTCAATCCTTCCGGTAGGGTGTACATGAGTTGGTTCAACCCATAAAATCCGGTCAAACCCATCTAAAAAATCCATAAAAGTGGGTTGGATAGAATAATTGAGTGGATATGGATTTAAAAATTAAAAATCCATTAAAAAATCCGGATTTTGGATAAATTCGGATCCAAATCCATAAAATCCACTGACCCACTAATCAAATATTTTTTATAATAATTTTAATAATTTTGATGAATATTAACTTAACTGTTACAGTTTTTGTCTTTTAGATATTTACTATTTTAATGAATTATAACTTTAACTAATTTTAATATTTCACTCTTTGGTTATTTTGATACTAATACAATTTTATGTCATACAATCTTAATTTGTTTTTATAGTATTTTATGATCATTTTATTAGTTGATATTGTCATTTATTATTTTATGATGCTAAAAGTAATTAAAAATAGATTATCTAATTTTATTTATGAAGATAAAAATGTTGAATAATTTTTATTAAAAAATATGATTGATGATTCATCATTTAGTTATTTAACATTAATAAAAAAAAATTTGGGTAACCCAATCCAATCTGAAAAATAATAGATTTGTCCAAATCGATTCATTGATATTGCGGGTGATTATTTTACTTCGTCCAAACTGAAATTTCTTATATGAATTACCTAACGGTTCATGTACACTCTATAAACACCCCAAATTTGCCCTCACTAAGTTCACACCATGGCTTGTGATTTTTCACATTTTGCATTAGTTTAATCATATCATATCATGTTGCATTTTTGCTTCACTGCATTAGTTCAAGTTCATCTGCATCTAGGGTTTGTGATCTGAGCAATCCAGGTTCCATCTGAGCCACTCCAAAGGTCTTCAATCATATCAAGAGGGTCCATGTATGTTCAATCATCATTTTATATCCCTCAAAGATCAAGGAAGTCAAAGGATCACAAGAACTGGCAAAGCATGGAAGCAGAGCTAGGGTTTAACTGCACGGATGACCTAAAATTAGGGTTTTGGTTTCAGAGGCCATAAATCCAATTTTTTTGGTCATTCTTGTTTCTATTGGTCTCAATATGTTATAAGGATCATGTGTACCAAGTTTGATGAAGAAAATCATTGTGGAAGTCATCTGTTCACTGGGTAACTTCTTGAGCAAGTCAGAGCAAAATCAGGGCATCTGAGGCCCCCAACATGGAATCAAAGTGTATTTTTCATCAAATTGAGGTTATATGATCTTTATTTGATCATTGAAGTGCTTATAAGTTCACAAAATTGAAGAAAAGTGAGCTAAACCAAAAGTTTCCAAAAATGGAAATGACTTGTAATGTAAACTTTCCATTTTGGGAAAGTTTTTCAACCTCCTCTCTCTCAACCAAAAATGCTTCAAATGAAAAATTGTTGGTCATGAAAGTTGTAGATTGGATCATTCCCTTTTCAAAAAGTACAAGAACAAGACCTAATTCATTTTGGAACTCAAGATATGGTTTGTCAAAGTTGGCAAAAATCCCATAAATTTCAAGAATGCACCAAAAGAGATTCTTTGCAAAACCTCTTGCCAAGGCTTTTTGTGACTGCAAACACACTTCAATACATCATAACATCATAGTACATTGCTTCTAGATCAGAATTGTCCAAGGAATTGCAAGATTACATGCCTTGAACATCAATATTTCTCAAAGGGGCCAAAACTTCACATAATTGCAAAACACCCCATAACTTATTTCCCACATGCTGAATTGCTTCAAGATTGAATTTGTGGACTTCCTTGAAGTCAGCTGCGCATGGACATGCCCAAAGGCCAGCTGCATCCTTGCCCATACCTCAAGTACACAAGTTGGTGACTTTTTGCAAGAAGGCCATACCAATCACAATAGGGCACAACCACTCCTCAGACCTATCACAAGTTGATATGTGGACAAAATGCTGATCATAACACACAAGAACATAAGCTAAAAACCTAAGAATCACCAAGTTCACAAAAACTCTCCCTCTTGCAAAAGCTTTCGAATTTCATAACTCAACCACCCAATCTTCAAACAAATTCCACCATTCATCTCTAAATCACTCACTGATCACAAACCAACCATTGAAACAACCAAAAGCACCTCATACACCAAATACGATTTCTGACCAGTTGGAGTGCAAACTCTCAAACCAGTCATCCTTAAAGCTTTCCAAGCATTGCAACTTCTTCAAGAAGGTCATTAGAGGCATTTTGCACCAAGGAAGTGGCCAGAAAGCTCAAGGGTGAAAAGTTCCATCTCAGGTAGCCATTCGAATTAATTTTTCCAGAACCTCTTTTTTATGTTACAAAATTATAAAGCATGCTCCACTGATCACACTGAACTTTAAATTTTTGAAAATGATTGAGAAATGAGTATGTATTGATTGTCTGAAATTTTTGCCATGTTTATGTTTCTTTTTGAATCTTGAGTTTGAGTGAAAAGAAATGAGATTTGAGGGCGAATTTGGATTCAGGGAAGTGAGAGTAGTGAATCTGGAGCTTTAGAGCTCCAGAAAGTACCTAGGGAAGAAGTTGGAAGTTTTCAGGTGAGGGGGTCACCGGAGAAGACGACCGAAGCTCTTCTCCGGTAACCTGAGAGTCATTAAGTGATAATTAGGGTTAGGGTTTCTGTTTAAACGTGGACCCTTGGATCTTCATCTCCCGCGCGTGTTGTGTGTTCCATATTAGATCATTAGTTAGTAATTAGGATTAAATAATTAATTAATTAAGTTTAGGTAAGTTTGAATGTAGGCCACAGGATCTGGCGCGCAGTCAACCAATCCTTCCCCAGATTCAATCTCATCCCTCCATTCAGCATACTTCCATTTTATTTAATTTTAATTCATATTTTTCTTATTTATTTTGCTCCAATTATTTAAAATAGTAAAAAACTTCCAAAAATATTTTTATTCTGCATTTTTATTTCAAACAATTTTATCAACCCAAAAATATTTTTATTTTTATTTTTCACATTTAAAATTCATTTTTTTAAACATTTAAATGTTTATTTTAATTAATTAATGAAAATTAATTAATTAAAATATCATTTAGGTTTCTAAAAAATCCCAAAAACTTCATATTGCATCTTTAAACATTTAGAGACATTGTCATACCATCCACAAAAATTTCTTTTTGGTTTTGAACCATTTTTGACAATTTTCTTGAATTTAGGGTTCATAAAATTCACATTTTAGAACCCTAACTTCAAGAATTATTTTCTGCCTAACCAAGAATGGTATGACAATGGTTATTTTTGCATTGATCTTCATTTGACATGTAGTTTCTAGCATAATTTTGTCACTAATTTCTTCTGCATTTTTGAATTGATTTGCATTTTTTCCCTTTAGGTACCTTAAAACCCTAGGAAACTTAGAAAAATCATAACTTTCATTAGGTTAAGAGTTAGGTCTTCTCTTTTGGGGTGTGATATCATATGGGGTTAGGGTTCTTTTGATTGAATTTTCAATTTTTTATCTTGTCATTTGCTTCTGGTTTTGAGTTTTGCATCTCATGTTGTATGAAAACCCTAATTTCTCATCTTCCTTTGCATACATCTTGCATAAGCATTCATATAAGAGCTTGCCATGACATTTCTTGCATCCACATGACATATAAGACATCTTAGGACACATTAGAATCATGCTTGATCATTTCTTCATCCATTTTCCATGTTAGGCATTCATTTCATTTCATGTGCATTCATGTGCTTTCATGCTCTTTACATGCTTCATTTGCATTCTCATCACTTGTATGATCATTCACAACTCTTGACATACATTTGCATCATCTCTTAGCATCATTTACATCATGAACATGCTTCTAGTTTTGGTTTGCATCCTTGCATTCATTTCATTTTCATTTTCATTTCATTTCTTTATGCTAACTTTTCAGGTGGTAAGTACTTTGAGAAGTGAATTTGCCTTCACTTCTCACCTGTCTTCTCATCTCTCTTATGCATCCTTGCTGCATTTTGTATTTGTCTTAGAGTGAGCTTGCTCATTCATATTCTCCATTCACTTTCTTTCTTGAAGCAACTTATCTTCTTAAGTGAAGTAAGTTGACTTGCTTCTTCTGCTTCTCCTCCTTCCATTTGCTTCTTCCTTGGTGGCTTTTCTTGAAGATCTCTTGCAAGCCTCATAAACCCTAGGAATACCCAAGCATGATAAAAATTAGGATTTTATTATTCCCCTATTAGTTTTACCTTTGTATCATCTTTTGTGTCTTCTCTTCTCACCTCTTAATCAGGGACTAAACCTTTAAGGTTTTAAGGCTTTGTGGTTAAGGTTATGCCTGCATCCTTCTCTTAGGATGGAGTGTATAACTTTAATCCTAAGTGTTAAGCCCTTAATGTGTTTAAATCCTTTAATCAATTCATCTAATAATCATTAAGACATTAAGCTTGTAACTTGGGCCTTGCATTAGGGTTCTAATTCTTCCTTAATTGGTTAAGAAGGACTAACCCTAGTGTTAATGGACAAGTCCCCCTCAAGTTGTCTTACAAACCATAAAATCCACTTCTTAATCTTACCATTAACTAAAATCCACTTTAATAAAGGCTTTGTTTTGTCATGAGGTTAATCCCTAATCATGGATTAAGTTGAGGAGCCTTCCTCAGCTTAAATGTTCTCATCTATTATCCTTCTATTAGGATGGTGTAATGGGTCCATTAAATCTTTGATTATGGCTTAAACTCATTACTTAACACTAAAGAAAAACTCCAAAAACATCTAAATAATCACAAGTAGGTTAATGATCTTAATCCTACATCATGGTGATTAAATGTGAGGTGCTTACTTCATACTTAAGGTATTCTCATTACCCCTAATATGAGGGAGGATGTGATGAGTTTACTAACCCTTGGTTTAGGCTTAAGCTCATTTTCTTATGACAAATACAAAAAGCAATAAAAGATTAAAAATACCAAAAACAAACAATAATCGTCTCCTCCGGGATTCTCTTCTCATCTCATTCACTCATAAACGAGAACTCGCTTCTTCCGTCTAATGCAAGACAGTTTGCACCTGAGCCAGACAGGTCATACACTTGAGCATAGACAAGCAAATAGTTCACAAGTCAATTTATCTTCCAGTCTCTTTGAGTCGAACTACGGTGTTCTGACTTCCTCATTGCACGAGAAGATACGTAGGCATAACTTAACTGTTATCGAACAAAAGTCTCTGTATCTCCCCCTCTTCCAGCATTATTCTTTAAGCCTCATTCCTGAGCAATTCACTTCACATTTCTTTTGCACTGACACCTGTACATTCTTTTCCAGCTTTTGCACATAGACAGCACTTACACTACCCCTTTAAACACAAACTTTCAAGCGTGGAACCCGTCGAGTACGACGGACAATCTGGGTGCTAATACCTTCCCAGGTTGTAACCAACCCCCTTTCTCAGTTTATCTGGTTCGCGACTGTCTTATCCATATCTTTCTAGGTTTATGCAGCATTACCTTTCCTTCGGGATAAAAATGCCTAGCTGACGACTCTTTTTCACCTTCATTTCATTTCTCCTTTCGCCGACCGTTCGCGTCTGTACCCTATCTGGCCCTGTGTCATTTGGTGGGAGCGACAACTTGGCGACTCTGTTGGGGAAACTTATACTGCAACCAGGGCTTCTGGTTCTTTTTGTGGGTTCCTCCTAGGGCTTGTTCGATTTGTATTTACTGGGGGTGTTATGTGCTAATTGTGTTTATTTATTCGTTTTATTTATTGCTTTTTGTACAGTTTTATTTACTGCTTTCTCTACAGTTTTTATACATCATACTGTCATTATCATTGCTGGATCTGGTTTCTGTTTTGGTGGGTGGGGTTTCATTGAGTGATTAAGGTCCTATACCTGGGACCTGAGTGACACCTAGGCTAGAGTGGCTTCATATTCTTTCCCATTCCATTTCGGTCTGGTGCGGGAATATGAAACACGGTTCAGATGTGGGTTTCTTCTTGAGAACTCTGTGCTACAGATTTCCTGTAGTGCTAGGGCTATCTGGGAAGCCTGCTAAGTCTGGATGACCTTTATTTTGACCTTCAGAATCTGGGGTGAATTAGAGGGGGATCTTTTATGGTTATTGTAAATACTGTACCTCTGGGTTAGAAGTGTTTACACTTCTCATAACTAATCCAAGTCTGAGGATCTTTGTTCTAGAACATTACATGTAAGGGGGTTGGGTTATTTACAGGTTTGCAGGAACCCTTGGCCACATCATACCCTGTTACTGTTTTGTTTAGGAATACTTCACTTTGGATAGTTCTTATGATTAACCCTGGACATGTGACTCTTTATTTGAGCCCCCCACCCTGGTTACTGGACTTCTGAGCCTCCATCCGGACCTTTGAATATACATGGACCTTATATCAAGACAGATAATCAGATCCAGCTCTTGATCACAAACCCTTGCATATAATTTGCATATATCATCATTGCATCATTTAACATTTGTTTATTTGTTTTTCAGGGTATCCATCATATCATATTTGGTTTGGTTTTGACCCCTTCTACTGCTTAGACTTCTGCTTCAGTTATCTTCTTCAGCATTTGCTTCAGCTATCTCCTTCAGCACCTGCATCAGTCTGTTAGAGACTCACCTGCATCAATCTGTCAGAGACTTACCTTCAGCTTATCAGTCTGTGATCTTCATCAGCATTTGTCTTCAGCTTCTTTATCAGCACTCATGGATATTCAAAGGAAAAGCAACATATCTTATCACTTCTTTGAGCCCATATTGACTGGTATCAGGCAGGTCCAGTCACTCATCACACCTGACCATATACCACTATTTAGAGAGCACTATGGGGGCATTTTAGACATGGTCATGGATCTTGATTCTTCTCAGAGGAGCATGATCCACACATGCTTGCAGTTTTATGACCCTCCACTCCTCTGTTGGAGGAGTTTTCCTTGTTGATTGGAGTACCTATCAGAAGGGGGATCCCCTTCAACCCAGAGATGACTGCTCCCAGAAGTGAAGAGATAGCAAGGGCATTGCATTTGGAGCCTGCCCTCATTGAGCAAAACTTGACAACCAAAGTTGGGATTCCTGGCTTACATCTGGACTTTTTGATTTCTCAGACCACCCTGAAGGCTGCATTGGGAGAATGGAAGGCAGTCTGTGCACTTTTAGCCCTCAGCATATATGGGGTTATATTGTTTGCAGATGAGCCCAAATTTGTGAGTAAGAATGCAATCCACTTGTTTCTGATGAGGAACACATTACCTACATTGCTGGGAGACTTCTACTACTCCATCCATCAGAGAAATGAAAAGCAGAGAGGGAAGTTAGTCAGATGCTGTGCTCCTTTGTTCTACTCTTGGCTACTCAGATACTTGCCCAAATCAGATGCCTTCTTGAACCCACATCAGCAGAGGAATTGGGCCAAGAGGTTCATTGCCTTAACATCAAATGATATTAGATGGTGCACCCAGAGCACCAAAGGCAAAGATATTATTACTAGATGTGGGCAATACCCTAATGTACCTCTAATAGGAGTAAAAGGTTGCATCAACTACAACCCTTTATTGTTTAAAAGACAATTGGGATATGCCTTGGTTCATCCTCCCAGAGGACATGATTTAGCTGAGGCCCTATACTATGAAGTTCAACCTAACTCAGCTGTTGTCAGACAAGCTGCCTGGGCTTGGAACAACATCCAGACCAAAGGGACAACCATCCTTGGAAGGTGTAACAATATTGCTTCAGCCCAGTACTCTGACTGGTTCTGTACTAGAGCTCAGATCACCAGGATGCCTTTCACCTTGGAAGACACACCTGGACCTTCTACAGTACAGCCTGCAGCAACTATTAGCCTGGAGGAATTTGAAAAGCTGAAAGAGAGGAATAATCAGCTATCTGAAGCCCTGAAGAAGACTATCTGGGAGAGAAATAACAGTCGTCTGGACATTGAGAGATTGGAAAGACTCAAGACTGAGCATCTGACCAAGATTGAAAGGATAAATGACTACATAAGGAAAGCAAGGGCAGGAGAGCTGGTTTTGAAGAATGCCTGCAAGGAGGCCAAGATTCAGAAAGCTAGGGTTGAGCATTATCTAGAGGAAAGCTAGGCTTGGTGGATCAGGATCACCGAAGCCCGTGCATAAGAGGACCAGAGGACTCAAGCCAAGATTGAGCAGCTGGAGGCCAATGAGAAGAAGCAACAGGAAGCTTTATTGGCAGCTCAGAAAGAGATATCAAAATTTAAACTCCGGGCGGGGTTAAAGAGATCAAAAGGATCAGGACATGCATAAGAAGCTGACTAATGCCATTGCTACCAGGAACCTCCTCATTAGGACTATTACAGAGCACCCAACTGGTCCAGTGACGGAGGCCCTCCTGAAGGAAGTCAGGGAAGATGACTTTGGATTGGATGTCTGATTCCTTTTTGCTTGTATTTCCTTTCTTTTGATGTACTTTTTTCTTTTTGGTTGTTGTATTTTTGACCCACCATGGGCATGTGTTGTAAACAGACTATGTATTTCCATCATTTATAATGTATCAGTTTGTTTTATTTTGGTGGGCTTTCTCTCAACATCATCAAGCATTTCCTCGAGGTCTGGAAAGGTCAAAACCAAAGAACCAAACCGGATACCTTGGAAGAAAAATAAGCATATTGCATTGCATACTAACATTTTCTTTGTTTTGTAGGGTTTTTGTTTGTTATTTTGTTTCTTACTTTGTTGTGGTTTCAGGAAAAATTGCTCGTCGCAGAGTGTTCCCTGTCAACCGCACACACCGGTACCCAACGCGAAACAACCTTCCAGGCATCAGATGGATCAGGTACAACGAGACCTGAATGAAGTAAGAAATCAAATGGCAAACGAAAGGGTCGAGATGAGAAACCAAATGACCCAGTTTATGGCTGTGATGACTGGCTTAGCTCAGAGCCAGGAAAGGCTGAGAGAGCTGGTGGAAAGGCAGACACCTGAAGAGCCCCACCTTGGAACAGGAGGAACCAACAATAATGAACGCGGGAAGCCTCGCATCGACCCACCAGAGTTTGGGCCCCATTTGAACCCAGATGTTAATATCCCAAGGAATATTCAAGGAAACACTGTTGGAGGCAGGATCTTGCAAGAAGATCCTCAGGAGGAGCAGTTCACAGTTATTGGGGCTGGGGATGAGGTGTATGACCGAAGGCTGGATGAGATTGCTGAAAAGCTAAGGTCCTTGGAATCCCATAATTCTTTAGGCTTTGACGTAATGGATATGTGGCTGGTAGATGGGGTGAGGATTCCCCACAAATTCAAACCCCCATGCTTTGAAAAATATAATGGTAACTCTTGCCCGCGTACTCATCTGCAATCCTTCTTAAGGAGACTCAAGGCTTATACCATGGACGAGAAGTTATGGATGTTCTATTTTGAGGACAGCCTAACTGGGGCATCAAGAGAATGGTATTCGCATCTAACGAGGGCCACTATAAGATGTTGGAAAGACTTGGCCGAAGCTTTTATCCGGCAATACCAGTACAACCTAGACATGTCCCCCAATAGAACTCTTCTAATGGGCATGTCTCAGTCTTCAAGGGAAAGCTTTCTGGATTATGCTCAAAGGTGGAGACATCTTGCTGCTGCTGTCCAACCACCCATGTCTGAAAGAGAGATGGCTGACATGTTTATGAACACCTTGCAGGGAACTTATATTGATAGACTTGCTGCTTTCTCTTCCACCAGTTTTGCCGATGTAGTTATAGCTGGTGAAAGAATTGAGAGTCTTTTGAAGATGGGCAAAATCTCTGACAATGGTGCAAGCTCTTCCAACAACCCCAGAAAACCTTTTTCAGGACCCCGAAGGGCAGGTGAAACAAATGCTATCCATGCAGGCAAGGGCATACCCCATTATTCTCACAGATCAATAGCAGCCGTTACTATCCCGGCTCTAGTGCCACAACAACCACTTTTTCCTCAACAACAACAACAACATCACTATCAGCAACAATCTCATTTTCCGCAACAAAGAACATACATCAATAACAACAGCAACCAACAACAGCGCCCCTTTCAACAGAGGCCATCTCAGGAAAATAGGGTGATTGACCCCATCCCTATGCCTTATGCCGCTCTACTGCCACAACTCCTAAAGCTTAACCTGGTTGAGTTAAGGAAGTTGGCTCCGCCAGATCCTCTCAACCTCCCGAAGAATTATGATGCTAGCGCCAGGTGTGCCTTTCATTCCAACGCACCTGGTCACAATACCGAGAAATGTAGAGCCTTACAAATGAAGGTTCAAGATCTGGTCGATTCTAAAGCCCTCAATTTCGCACCTCCTCCAAATGTTAACAGAAATCCTATGCCTAATCATGGTGGGCCCAGGATTAATGCCATAGAAGAGGACCAACCATCTGCACTGATTGACGATATTGCACAGATTCGGACACCGCTGGCAGAGGTCAAAGCTCAACTCTTAAGATGCCAGGTATTCCCGGGTTGTGAGGCCTGCTGCGAATCATGCAAAACTGCTATTAATGGTTGTGAGAAGCTAAGGCTTGTTATAGATGGCCTCATTAGAGATGGAATCTTGCAAATTACCACAACGGCTCCTTTAACATCAACAACTCTTTCTTCAGCAACAATGGATTCTCCTTCAACATCAACAATTCTTTCTTCGGCAACAATAGATCCTCCTACAACAGCAACAACTATCATTCCCACTGATTCATCCACAACTCCAGCAATCACTCCATCCATTATATCAACAGATCAGAGTTCAGCAACATTTACTTCTACAACATCAGCACCCATCTTATCAACGGAAACATCTACAAAACCAGCAAACATTAATGAAGATGTCTCAACGGTCACGATCTATTATGACCCGGCAAATGTTCATCCCAACAACAATTTCCAACAACAAACTGCAACAGCTCATGTCAGATCACCAGTCACGATCTATTATGACCCACATACCATCACAGTTCCTTCCGCTGCAGTAATCAGTCCGGTTACCATTACGGTGCCAGGACCCGTTCCTTATGAAAGCAGTAATGCCATACCTTGGCACTATGGCTCTAATCTCTACTGCGACGGAAAGAAGATCACTCTAGATTCATCAACCTCTTCACCACAAGTTGACAATGTTGGGGGAGGCGGAGGCTTCACCAGAAGCGGACGCCTTTTTGCCTCACAAACACCGAGACCCAATGCTGAAGCAGAAGCTGCTGCTAAGACAAAAGGGAAAAATGTGGTACTTGAAGAGCCAACTGTTAAAGAAACTCCGAAGACGTCTTTTGAACAAGAGGTAGCCGAGTTCATGAGAATAATAAAAAAGAGTGATTACAAAGTGGTAGACCAGCTTCATCAGACACCCTCCAAAATCTCTATATTATCATTGTTAATGTGTTCCGAAGCCCATAGGAATGCACTTTTGAAGGTCCTGTACGCAGCCTACGTGCTGAAAGAGATTACGGTTAATCAGCTGGAAACAGTGGTTGCAAATGTTAACACCAGTCATGGACTGGGCTTCACAAATGCTGATTTAACAACGGAGGGACACAACCATAACAAGGCTTTACATATCACCTTAGAATGCAAAGGTGCTGTTCTTTCTCATGTGCTGGTAGACATTGGGTCTTCGCTCAATGTCCTCCCAAAGAAAGCCTTGGTGAAGTTGGAGTATGATGGTTTGGCATTGCGTCCAAGTAACTTGGTGGTGAGAGCATTTGATGGCTCTAAGAGATCAGTGCTTGGAGAGATTGATTTACCTGTGATGATTGGCCCACAAATATTTAAAACTACCTTCTTCGTGATGGACATATAGCCGGCCTACAACTGTTTGTTGGGTAGACCCTGTATTCATGCCGCTGGTGCTGTTACATCTACCCTTTACCAGAAGTTAAAATTTGAGTGGGAAGGTCAGATAATCACAATCTGCGGAGAGGAGGACATTTTCGTTAGCCAGCTGGCTACTTACAAGTATATAGAGATGGATGGGGAGATCCATGAGACTATGAGTCAGGGGTTTGAGGCCCTTAATATCAATGAAGCAACTGTTGTGTCTGGAACTTCCATCACTTCATATCAACAAGCTCGGAAGGTTGTTGAGGAGGGTACCGCTCAAGGCTGGGGCAAGCTGCTGCCAGTAGAAAAGAAAGAAGACAAATTCGGGTTGGGTTACAGACCAACTCGACAAGATCAACCAGAGGCTGCAACGGAGCCCAAATTTGTCAGCCGGGGAATGCTAACCCCGGATGCTGTGAACAGTCTGGAAGACGAGGAAGAAGACGAACGCAACCTGGAAAGCTGGATACGTCCAAGGATCCCGGGGAATCAAGTCTCTAACTGGTCTTCCCAGGAAATTATAAGAGTTACTCCTGTAGAGTAATTATTATTTCCTGTCTTTTAAGCATGCATCAAGTCCTGCATCTTGCTCAAGATGTCAGGACTCATTTTGTAATCGGGCCATCTTGTATTTTGTGCAAACGATCAATTAATGAATATCAGGACATATTTTGCAAACAAGTCTTTTTCGCTCACTGTTTCACATTTTTCATTTTTTGTACAAAACAATAAAATGGCAATGTTTTCAAAGCAATAAATTTTCACTTTTCTTTTTCTAAATAAGATAAAACTGATCACTAAAATGAACAAATCTAAACCCTTGCAGAGAGTGCCCTCCAGACTGCACCGACAACAACACTGCTATGACTTCGTATGACTTTGACAATCCGATTAATCAAGCCGATGAAGGGGTTGAAGAAGATTATGAGCTACTTTAAGAACTAGCCAGATTGTTAAGGAAAGAGGACAAGGTTATCACTCCTCATCAGGAGAAGGTTGAGACAATTAATCTTGGTACCGAAGAAGATTTGAAAGAAGTGAAAATCGGGGCCCGTCTGCAAGATTCAGTGAAGGAACAACTTATTGACATACTGCGAGAGTACGTTGATGTCTTTGCTTGGTCTTACCAAGATATGCCAGGTCTGGATACCGACATTGTTATGCACAAGCTGCCTTTGAAGGAAGACTGTCCTCCAATAAAACAGAAGTTGCGCCGTACTCGTCCGGATATGGCCATGAAGATAAAAGAAGAAGTACAAAAACAGTGGGACGCCGGTTTCCTTGCTGTAACTAGTTACCCACCGTGGGTTGCTAACATTGTACCCGTGCCTAAGAAGGATGGAAAAGTACGGATCTGTGTGGATTACCGGGATCTGAACAGAGCTAGCCCGAAGGATGACTTCCCTTTACCTCACATTGATGTATTGGTCGACAACACGGCTCAGTTCTCGGTATTCTCCTTCATGGATGGATTTTCAGGATATAATCAGATCAAGATGTCACCTGAAGACATGGAGAAGACAACTTTCATCACACCCTGGGGCACATTCTGTTATAAGGTAATGTTGATCGGACTGAAGAATGCTGGTGCAACTTATCAACGGGCTATGGTAACATTATTCCACGACATGATCCACAAAGAAATTGAATGCTACATGGATGATATGATTGCCAAGTCCCTCACAGAAGAAGACCACCTGGTAAATCTGTTGAAGCTATTCAAGCGTCTGAGGAAGTATCAGCTGAAGCTAAACCCCAACAAATGCACATTCGGGGTACGTTCCGGTAAGCTGCTGGGATTTATTGTAAGTGAAAAGGGAATTGAAGTTGACCCTGACAAAGTCAAGGCCATTCAAGAGATGCCTGCACCGAAGATAGAAAAAGAAGTTCGGGGATTCTTAGGGAGATTGAACTACATTTCACGGTTCATATCTCACCTTACTGCAACCTGTGAGCCCCTGTTCAAGTTGTTAAGGAAAGAACAAGCGGTCAGGTGGAATGAAGATTGCCAGAGGGCTTTTGACAAAATCAAGGAGTACTTACAAGAACCTCCAATCCTTATGCTTCCAGTTGAAGGAAGACCTATAATAATGTACCTAACAGTATTAGAAGGATCAATGGGGTGTGTGCTGGGCCAGCATGACGAGTCTGGTCGAAAAGAGTATGCAATATACTACCTAAGCAAAATGTTTACCGACTGTGAACAACGTTATTCACTGCTCGAGAAAACTTGTTGTGCTTTAGCGTGGGCTGCTCGCCGACTAAGACAGTATACGTTGACCCACACTACTTTGTTGATATCAAAGATGGACCCCGTCAAGTACATATTTGAGAAGCCAACACTTACCGGAAGGGTTGCAAGATGGCAAATGATCCTGACAGAATATGACATTCAGTACACATCCCAAAAAGCCATCAAAGGCAGTGTACTGTCCGACTATCTTGCTGAGCAACCCATTGATGATTACCAGCCTATGAGATTTGACTTCCCTGATGAAGACATCATGTTCCTAAAAGCAAAAGACCATGAAGAGCCTGTTCACACTGAAGGGCCTGACCCAGAAGAAGAGTGGACCATGATGTTTAATGGGGCTGTTAATATGAATGGTCGTAGAGTTGGTGCAATGCTCATCACACCTAAGGGAGTTCACATGCCTTTCTCGGCAAAACTCACTTTTAACTGCACTAACAACGAAGCTGAATATGAAGCTTGTATCATGGGTCTTGAGGAAGCCATTGACCTCAGGATCAAGACTTTAACTGTATTCAGAGATTCAGCTCTGGTAATCAATCAAACCAACGACAAATGGTACACCCACCAAGAGCATCTGATTCCCTACCGGGATTATACGAGGAGATTACTGACTTTCTTCACTACAATCAAACTCGAGTATATCCCTCGAGATGAAAATTAGTTCGCAGATGCTCTGGCTACCATTTCCTCCATGATCAAAGTTCAGGCTGCCAACTTTGTGCCTCGGATTTCAGTATCCAGACTTGACAGACCAACATACGTATTCTCTGTGGACGTTGCTAAAGATGACAAGCCTTGGTTCCATGACATCAAATGCTTCTTGGAGGACCAAACATACCCACCTGGGGCATCATCCAATGATAAGAAGACATTAAGAAGGCTATCTGGTAGTTTCTTCCTGAATACTGATGGTTCCTTGTACAAGAGAAACTTTGACATGGTACTTCTCAGATGTGTTGATAGGACAGAGGCAGACTTGCTGATGCATGAAGTGCATGAAGGATCTTTCGGTACCCATGCTGGAGGACATGCAATGGCTAAGAAATTGCTAAGGTCAGGTTACTACTGGATCACAATGGATGCAGACTGTTGTGCTTATGCTAGAAAGTGCCACAAATGCCAGATTTATGCAGATAAAGTGCATGTGCCTCCAAATCCTTTGAATGTAATGTCCTCACCTTGGCCCTTTGCCATGTGGGGCATTAATATGATTGGAAAGATCGAGCCGACTGCTTCAAATGGCCACAGATTCATCCTGGTAGCCATTGATTACTTCACCAAGTGGGTTGAAGCAACTTCGTATGCAAACGTCACCAGACAAGTGGTAGCCAGATTCCTGAAGAGAGACATCATCTGTCGATATGGAGTACCCGAGCGAATCATTACTGATAATGGTTCCAACTTGAACAACAAAATGATGGCAGAACTATGCTGGGACTTCAAAATCCAACACCATAACTCTTCTCCTTACAGGCCAAAGATGAATGGTGCTGTTGAGGCAGCTAACAAGAATATCAAGAAGATTGTGCAAAAGATGGTGGTCACATACAAAGACTGGCATGAGATGCTACCATTTGCCTTGCATGGGTACCGTACCTCAATCAGAACATCCACTGGGGCAACACCATATCAGCTTGTGTATGGTATAGAGACAGTCCTACCTGTTGAAGTTGAATTACCCTCCTTACGGGTACTGATGGATGTCAAGCTGAATGAAGTAGAATGGGTCCGATCTCGGTACAATCAACTGAATCTGATCGAAGAAAAGAGACTAGCTGCAATATGACATGGGCAGCTATATTAGAAAAAAATGAATAAAGCCCTCGATCAGAAAGTCAGGCTTCGGGAATACCAAGTAGGAGATCTTGTACTGAAAAGGCTCCTTCCTCCTCATACAGACCACAAGGGCAAGTGGACTCCGAATTACGATGGTCCATTCATAGTAAAGAAAGTCTTCTCTGGTGGAGCACTGATGCTCACTACTATGGATGGTGAAGATTTCTTGTCCCCTGTGAATTCAGATGCAGTTAAAAAATACTTCGCATAAAATGACCCGCTGGATATAAAAACAGAATAAAGGTCCAGGCAAAAATAAGGCATCCCGGCGATTCAAAAACAGAATAAAAGACTCGGGCAAAAATAAGGGAAAATAAAAAATGTGTACACCCGCTGATTTGAAAAGCCACATTGGACAGCTCAGGCAAAAATGGGTATCCCGGTGGATTGAAAACCCGAAAGGGCGATCCACGCAAAATAAGGGAATAAGCGAACAACTGTATTTTGAATTCGTCTGTGTCGCTTACGACTTGGCAAGCTTCGAAAGGTTAAAGTATCGGTCAGAATCAACTCTCTTCAGAAAGCAAGATGAGAAGAACATCAAGGTCATACGGGTCATAGCAAAGGGAAGCTCACTGAAGCATCATCAACATTGCCAGCACCTTCATTTTTTCTCAATTTGTAACGATCTCCTCATTTCAGGGGATCTGTTTATTTGACTGTACTTGCCAATTCAGGGCACACAAATTAATAAAATCAGAGTTTTCAGTCACACTTCGTCTTGTACATTTTTGTGTCGTTTGCAAAATGTCCAATATTCATGATATGATACTTGCATAAAAAAGGATGTGCCTTTCTAATAAATGCTTGCAGGAAATGTATCTTACTCCCAGGAGTATCTAAACTCCTATGAGGGAATCCGGTAAGGGATATCTTGGGGCACTTGTGCGTTTCTTTGTCTTAACAGGATTGCAGGTATTCAAAGCGCAACGTGGGGCATGCCAAACATGTTTTCTCCCCCAACAATATCCAGAAATGTTTCCCCCAGCAAAGTTGCCAAATCATTGTTTCCTCAGCACATCCTCCAAACAGCACCGGAAATGCTTGCTCCCCATCAGAGTTGCCACGCATCACTTCTCCAGCACATCTTCTTCAAACAACATCGGAGAATGCTCATTTCCCCAGCTGAATTGTCAAAATCTCCTCATCCTCAGCAGTATCCCCACAAAAATCTCTAGGAAGATCGTTCAGTGGTCTTTCCTCCCCCAACAGAGTACCAGACAGGGAATCATCTGCCCATAGAAGAGCAATGTCTGAATCTCACCACAACAAAGTGACGAAAGTTTCCCTATCCCCAGCTGGGTCATACCACTACCGGATAGATCTATCAGTGATCTAATTCCCCAAGCAGAGTCGTATATTTTATCAGATCTACTGATGATCTCATCCCCAGCTGGGATATCCTTTCGAGCAGATCAACCAGAGATATCCACAAGCAGCGGGATCCGAATCCCGGATCGGTATCTTTTGCATAATCATGGCATTCACATCATTTTTTCCCCAGAGCGTAGCATTCCGTTTAATATGGAGCATTACGGCAAAGATCAATCTTATTGCATAATCACAAGTCAGGTTCGAACCAATCACCTGTAAATACCAACAATACCACATCAGCAATATACAAAATACTTCTCAATTTCCCCAACAAAAAGCCAAAGCGTCCCCTTTGCACTCTTCAACACAAGTACTCATTCGACACTCGTCCGTGTCATATCACCCCTGCAGATATAAGACACAAATATCCTTTTGAATACAGAAACTTCCATACTCTTTTTTGACACCCGTCCGTGTCACCACTCCCTATCATGGTTACCCAAACACTTATTATAATACACTCTTGTTGACACCCGTCCGTGTCATCCTACCCCCACAGGTTTCCAGAACACCTTTTACACTTATAAGTTCATAACTTATACGTTTCCTCTTATGACACCCATCCGTGTCATACTCTCAAGTTGAACACTCGTCTGTGTCTCACCAACGCTAATCTTTATTCATATAGACACTCGTCCGTATCTTGTATACACCACTTATTTCCCCTCAGATTCAACACTCGTCCGTGTTCTTTGTTAACCAGTTGGTACTCGTCCGTACCATCATCTCTGAACATGCGTCAGCGTTTGTTTCTACCGATACTCGTCCGTATCATAATCTTAAGGATGCTCGTCCGCATCTTTAATCTACACACAATGTCAAACACTTATACATTTTATTTCTTGGATGTAAACACTCGTCTGTGTTTACTATTCCCCAGTAAGTCCCCAGTAGAGCAACTTTTCTCTTATCTGACATTCGTCATATGTCATGATACTTTCGGCAGTCGTACCCTGCCAGGTGATCGTCCTTCACCTTTGGATGACCGTCCCTCATCCTTCTCCCAACGGAGTCTCCATTATTGGAACACTTTTTATATCCGGCATTCGTCCTATGTCGTGATATTTAGCAGCCGTCCCCTGCTAGGTGATCGTCCTTCACCTTCTTGATGATCGTCCTTCATCATTTTATCCGATGGTCGTCCCCATCGTTGATCTTGTTATCTGACATTCGTCCTATGTCACGATAAACCCCGAGAGCAGCCGTACCCTGCTAGGTGATCATCCTTCACCTCTTGATGATCGTCCTTCATCATGCTTATCCGATGGTCGTCCCCATCGTTGGCTTTTTCTATCCGACATTCGTCCTATGTCGTGGTAAAAAGCAGCCGTCCCCTGCTAGGTGATTGTCCTTCACCTTTGATGACCGTCCTTCATCATTATTTCATTTATTCTCTGAACCTGACGGCCGTCCCCATCATTGCCTTTATTCCAATCCCCAGAGAACTTTGTTACTTTTCTTGATGGTCGTCCCCATCATGATCTCTTTATTTCCCCAGCATGTCGGCCATCCCCGTCATTGCTTTATTCCCAGCAGTCGTTCTCTGCTCGATGGTCGTCCTCCATCACCCGCATCTTTATAATCATGCTATACTTTCTTTTACAATCTATATACCTTTTCTTCTTCTCCCCAGTGAGTGCAAATTCTGGACTGTCTTTGGTATTCAACCACAAGTTACCTTGTTTGTCTGTTAAGCCAGGCGCTTACATCCTGCACAGCTAACTCATGTTTGAATAGGGGCAGCTGTAAACACCCCAAATTTGCCCTCACTAAGTTCACACCATGGCTTGTGATTTTTCACATTTTGTATTAGTTTAATCATATCATATCATGTTGCATTTTTGCTTCACTGCATTAGTTCAAGTTCATCTGCATCTAGGGTTTGTGATCTGAGCAATCCAGGTTCCATCTGAGCCACTCCAAAGGTCTTCAATCATCTCAAGAGGGTCCATGTATGTTCAATCATCATTTTATACCCCTCAAAGATCAAGGAAGTCAAAGTATCACAAGAACTGGCAAAGCATGGAAGCAGAGCTAGGGTTTAACTGCACGGATGACCTAAAATTAGGGTTTTGGTTTCAGAGGCCATAACTCCAAATTTTTTGGTCATTCTTGTTTCTATTGATCTCAATATGTTATAAGGATCATGTGTACCAAGTTTTATGAAGAAAATCATTGTGGAAGTCATCTGTTCACTAGGTAACTTCTTGAGCAAGTTAGAGCAAAATCAGGGCATCTGAGGCCCCCCAACATGGAACCAAAGTGGATTTTTCATCAAATTGAGGTTATATGATCTTTATTTGATCATTGAAGTGCTTATAAGTTCACAAAATTGAATAAAAGTGAGCTAAACCAAAAGTTGCCAAAAATGGAAATGACTTGTAATGTAAACTTTCCATTTTGGGAAAGTTTTTCAACCTCCTCTCTCTAAACCAAAAATGCTTCAAATGAAAAATTGTTGGTCATGAAAGTTATAGATTGGATCATTCCCTTTTCAAAAAGTACAAGAACAAGACCTACATCATTTTGGAACTCAAGATATGGTTTGTCAAAGTTGGCAAAAATCCCATAAATTTCAAGAATGCACCAAAAGGGATTCTTTGCAAAACCTCTTGCCAAGGCTTTTTGTGACTGCAAACACACTTCAATACATCATAACATCATAGTACATTGCTTCTAGATCAGAATTGCCAAAGGAATTGCAAGATTACATGCCTTGAACATCAAGATTTCTCAAAGGGGCCAAAACTTCACATAATTGCAAAACACCCCATAACTTATTTCCCACATGCTGAATTGCTTCAAGATTGAATTTGTGGACTTCCTTGAAGTCAGCTGCGCATGGACATGCCCAAAGGCCAGCTGCATCCTTGCCCATACCTCAAGTACACAAGTTGGTGACGTTTTGCAAGAAGGCCATACCAATCACAATAGGGCACAACCACTCCTCAGACCTATCACAAGTTGATATGTGGACAAAATGCTGATCATAACACACAAGAACACAAGCTAAAAACCTAAGAATCACCAAGTTCACAAAAACTCTCCCTCTTGCAAAAGATTTCGAATTTCATAACTCAGCCACCCAATCTTCAAACAAATTCCACCATTCATCTCTAAATCACTCACTGATCACAAACCAACCATTGAAACAGCCAAAAGCACCTCATACACCAAATACGATTTCTGACCAGTTGGAGTGCAAACTCTCAAACCAGCCATCCTCAAAGCTTTCCAAGCATTGCAACTTCTTCAAGAAGGTCATTAGAGGCATTTTGCACCAAGGAAGTGGCCAGAAAGCTCAAGGGTGAAAAGTTTCATCTCAGGTAGCCATTCAAATTAATTTTTCCAGAACCTCTTTTTTATGTTACAAAATGATAAAGCGTGCTCCACTGATCACACTGAACTTTAAATTTTTGAAAATGATTGAGAAATGAGTATGTATTGATTGTCTGAAATTTTTGCCATGTTTATGTTTCTTTTCGAATCTCGAGTTTGAGTAAAAAGAAATGAGATTTGAGGGTGGATTTGGATTCAGGGAAATGAGAGGAGTAAATCTGGAGCTTTAGAGCTCCAGAAAGTACCTAGGGAATAAGTTGGAAGTTTTCAAGTGAGGGGGTCACCGGAGAAGACGACCAGAGCTCTTCTCCGGTGACCTGAGAGTCATTAAGTGATAATTAGGGTTAGGGTTTCTGTTTAAACGTGGACCCTTGGATCTTCATCTCCCCCGCGTGTTGTGTGGTCCAGATTAGATCATTAGTTATTAATTAGGATTAAATAATTAATTAATTAAGTTTAGGTAAGTTTGAATGTAGGCCACAGGATCTGGCGCGCAGTCAACCAATCCTTCCCCAGATTCAATCTCATCCCTCCATTCAACATACTTCCATTTTATTTAATTTTAATTCATATTTTTCTTATTTATTTTGCTCCAATTATTTAAAATAGTAAAAAACTTCCAAAAAAATTTTTATTCTGCATTTTTATATCAAATAATTTTATCAACCCAAAAATATTTTTATTTTTATTTTCCATATTTAAAATTCATTTTTTTAACATTTAAATGTTTATTTTAATTAATTAATGAAAATTAATTAATTAAAATATCATTTAGGTTTCTAAAAAATCCCAAAACATTCATATTGCATCTTTAAACATTTAGAGACATTGTAATACCATCCACACAAATTTATTTTTGGTTTTGAACCATTTTTGACAATTTTCTTGAATTTAGGGTTCATAAAATTCACATTTTAGAACCCTAACTTCAAGAATTATTTTCCGCCTAACCAAGAATGGTATGACTATGGTTCTTTTTGCATTGATCTTAATTTGACATGTAGTTTCTAGCATAATTTTGTCACTAATTTCTTCTGCATTTTTGAATTGATTTGCATTTTTTTCCCTTTAGGTACCTTAAAACCCTAGGAAACTTAGAAAAATCATAACTTTCATTAGGTTAAGAGTTAGGTCTTCTTCTTTGGGGTGTGATATCATATGGGGTTAGGGTTCTTTTGATTGAATTTGCAATTTTTTATCTTGTCATTTGCTTCTGTTTTTGAGTTTTGCATCTCATGTTGTATGAAAACCCTAATTTCTCATATTCCTTTGCATACATCTTGCATAAGCATTCATATAAGAGCTTGCCATGACATTTATTGCATCCAAATGACATATAAGACATATTAGGACACATTAGAATCATGATTGATCATTTCTTCATCCATTTGCCATGTTAGGCATTCATTTCATTTCATGTGCATTCATGTGCTTTCATGCTCCTTACATGCTTCATTTTCATTCTCATCACTTGTATGATCATTCACAACTCTTGACATACATTTGCATCATCTCTTAGCATCATTTACATCATGAACATGCTTCTGGTTTTGGTTTGCATCCTTGCATTCATTTCATTTTCATTTCATTTCATTTCTTTATGCTAACTTTTCAGGTGGTAAGTACTTTGAGAAGTGAATTTGCCTTCACTTCTCACCTCTCTTCTCATCTCTCTTATGCATCCTTGCTTCAGTTTGTATTTTTCTTAGAGTGAGCTTGCTCATTCATATTCTCCACTCACTTTCTTTCTTCAAGCAACTTATCTTCTTAAGTGAAGTAAGTTGACTTGCTTCTTCTGCTTCTCCTCCTTCCATTTGCTTCTTCCTTGGTGGCTTTTCTTGAAGATCTCTTGCAAGCTTCATAAACCCTAGGAATACCCAAGCATGATAACAATTAGGATTTGATTAGTCCCCCATTAGTTTTACCTTTGTGTCATCTTTTGTGTCTTCTCTTCTCACCTCTTAATCAGGGACTAAACCTTTAAGGTTTTAAGGCTTTGTGGTTAAGGTTATGCCTGCATCCTTCTCTTAGGATGGAGTGTATAACTTTAATCCTAAGTGTTAAGCCCTTAATGTGTTTAAATACTTTAATAAATTAATCTAATAATCATTAAGACATTAAGCTTGTAACTTGGGCCTTGAATTAGGGTTCTAATTCTTCCTTAATTGGTTAAGAATGACTAACCCTAGTGTTAATGGACAAGTCCCCCTAAAGTTGTCTTACAAACCATAAAATCCACTTCTTAATCTTACCATTAAATAAAATCCACTTTAATAAAGGCTTTGTTTTGTCATGAGGTTAATCCCTAATCATGGATTAAGTTGAGGAGCCTTCCTCAGCTTAAATGTTCTCATCTATTATCCTTCTATTAGGATGGTGTAATGGGTCCATTAAATCTTTGATTATGGCTTAAATTCATTACTTAACACTAAACAAAAACTCCAAAAACATCTAAATAATCACAAGTAGGTTAATGATCTTAATCCTACATCATGGTGATTAAGTGTGAGGTGCTTACTTCAGACTTAAGGTATTCTCATTACTCCTAATCAGAGGGAGGATGTGATGAGTTTACTAACCCTTGGTTTAGGCTTAAGCTCATTTTCTTATGAAAAATACAAAAAGCAATAAAAGATTAAAAATACCAAAAACAAACAATAATCGTCTCCTCCGGGATTCTCTTCTCATCTCATTCACTCATAAACGAGAACTCGCTTCTTCCGTCTAATGCAAGACAATTTGCACCTGAGCCAGACAGGTCATACACTTGAGCATAGACAAGCAAACAGTTCACAAGTCAATTTATCTTTCAGTCTCTTTGAGTCGAACTACGGTGTTCTGACTTCCTCATTGCACGAGAGGATATGTAGGCATAACTTAACTATTATCGAACAAAAGTCTCTGTATCTCCCCCCTCTTCCAGCATTATTCTTTAAGCCTTATTCCTGAGCAATTCACTTCACATTTCTTTTTCACTGACACCTGTACATTCTTTTCCAGATTTTGCACATAGACAACACTGACACTACCCCTTTAAACACAAACTTTCAAGCGTGGATCCCGTGGAGTACGACGGACAATCTGGGTGCTAATACCTTCCCAGGTTGTAACCAACCCCCTTTCTCAGTTTATATGGTTCGCGACTGTCTTATCCATATCTTTCTAGGTTTATGCAACATTACCTTTCCTTCGGGATAAAAATGCCTAGCTGGCGACTCTTTTTCACCTTCATTTCATTTCTCCTTTCGCCGAACGTTCGCGTCTGTACCCTATCTGGCCCTGTGTCATTTGGTGGGAGCGACACACTCCAATTCCATACAACTTCCTAAAAGTTGGCAAATCAACAATTCACATCCAAACTATAAGATCCTCATGCTTATTTAAAAAACAACATTTCTAAGATTAAAAACAATTATACATAATAAAGAATATTCATAAGAAGCAAGCCACCATAAAATTATTAGAACATACAAAATCTCTAATGGTGAATTAATGAAGAATTGAGTTAATTTGTAGAAGATGAAGTTAAGAAATTGAGAGAGAAAAATAGAAAGAGAGTAATTAAGGGTGAGAAGAATAATTGACATTACTTTCAAATGGGAGTTTAGAAGACAATTTATACTCAATGTACAAATGAATGAGAAACTAACAAAACAACTTATCCAAATAAGCTGAAACTGAAAAAACAAAAAATACACGTTGTAACCGGTTACGTCAAAGCGGTAACCGGTTACACCAACTAAAAATACCAAAAACAACTTTTCAATTGGTCCAAGTTCAACATGCTCAAGTTCTTCTTCAACTTCTTGAACACCTTATTTGTTACCTCCTTGGTCAACAAATCCGCAACTTGGTCTTCGCTTTCAACATGCTCAAGTTCTTCTTCAACTTCTTGAACACCTTATTTGTTACCTCCTTGGTCAACAAATCCGCAACTTGGTCTCTGCTTCGACAATATCCCAATCATAATTTTCCTTCACTCGGAAACTCCCTCAAATAATGAAACCACATCTCTATGTGTTTGCTTCTTCCGTGTACAATCGGAATCTTTGCAAGATTGATCGCAAAAACATTATCAACCAGAAGTGTAGTAGCCTCACCCTCATTGCTATCCAACTCCTTCAATAGATATGAGTCACATAGTTTGACACGCACACAGCGAAGCCGCAATGCACTCGGACTCACAAGACGAGAGTACTACCACCAGTTCCTTCTTCGAACACCAAGAGATTGGTGTCCTACCAAACATAAAGATGTATCCAGCCGTCGACTTTATATCATCTTTATAACCACACCAATTAGAATCAGTGAAATCAAGTAAGTCACATTTTTGGCCCGTATCTGATGTGGGAAAGATAACTCCGCAACCAAGAGTTCCTTTAATGTATCTAATAATTCTCTTGATCGGTGCCAAGCGAAACACCTTCAGCCTCTCCATGAATATACTCGCAATAGCGACACTAAACGCCAAGTCCGGTCACGTATTGCAAAAATATCGCAATGATCCAATCAATCTCCTATATTGCACTGGATCCACATCTTGCTCATCTTCACTCTTGGACAACTGTAATCTTGCTTCACATGGTGTAATGACAATATTACAATGCTCAATTTCACACATCTTCAAGATCTCAAGAGCATATCTCCTCTGATATATGAGCAGGAAATATTCATAATGCCAAGATTCGCCATCTTGAATTCATCCATAAGTTCACTCTTGAACTTATAGATACTCTTATCACAGTTGTCGGTAATAAATAAATCACCCACACCCTCTTGGCTTCTTTCCAAGCGGTAAATCAACCAACTCCCCAATACCATTTTTTCAATAGATTCCAACTCATACTTCATTGCATAAATCCACTTTGGATCGATTAGAGCCTTTTCTGTGTTCAACGGTTCAGATTCGTTCATAAGCGCAAAGTGAACGAAATCACCATCATCATTGATTTCTCTATCCCAAAACACTTCACAATCTTGGAATCTTTGAGGCATAACTCTTTGCCTTGTTGGTCGTCTACCATTTCCTCCATTTTTGGCTTCGATAGTTTGCTGTACAACACCTCCAGAATTCTGAAAATCTTATTTTCGTGCTCGTTGTAACACCCTTCTAAACCCCGCAGAAGATATACAAATAATCATAGTAACTTATCATGCATCTCGAACAAGGGTGTCACACATAATTCAAAACATCACACATGCACCTATCATGCTCAATAACACTTGAACTAATTCATGCTTTCATATACTTTCACATTAGCATGTAACATCGAATCTCTTTCATTAAGAATCTCATAATATTCAAGTCTCAAATAAACTTCATTCATTAAATCAACTTCGGCATAAAAAGCCACTTCACCATAAAATTCAAACCCAATTAACAAAATAAATAGAGTATACAACCGTATCTCTCAAAACATGAATCAAACGTTCCCAATGTTACATGATCAGAGCACAACTCGACCCAAAATAAATAAAGAAACCAAAACAAGCTACTCCAACGGCTACCTCGCGCTAGAAGAAACTCTACTCCTTGGTACCTGATCGATGTCGTACAAAACATCATTCCAACAGAAGGGTGAGAATTCACATAATTATCGAAATCATAAGATAATATATAATGTAAGGCATACAAGCATAATCACAATTATTCTCACACTTCAAAAGTTTTATCATCACATTATCACTCAAATAATCATACAATTCATAAATCCATAATTTCACCAATTCAACAATATACATAACACACATAAGCTCATATTGCAAACATAGACACAATGAGACTCGATGCATAACTCAAATGAAACTCATGCATGTGATACCAATTGTTGCTCCCTGGATTTTCATCCTGGTACAAACGCGAAAGTGGTATGGAAAAGGTAGAGTCGCCAACCAACGTTTTCCCCCCGAATGAAATGGAAAGGTAATGATGCACAAACCGAAGAAAAGGAAATAACAAGGTATTAAGAACTAAAGAGACTGGATTCGGGAGTCGGTTACGAACTGGGAAAGTATTAGCACCCCAGATCGTCCGTCGTACCCGACGGGATCCACGCTTGCAAGAAACTATTTCAAAGGGGTAAGAATGAAGCCGCTGAGAATCATCTTGAATAAGGTATGGATTTATGATCCTGAGCTCTCAAGGATTAAGAATATGCAAATGGTTTTGGCAATGAGTGAGTGTATAGAGAGAATCGAAGCAAAGAGCTTAGAGGGGAAAAACTTGAGAATGAAGAAATGGTGGCCAAATCTGGTAATTCAAAACCCTAGTTTCCTTATATATGATGTCAATGATCACTGATGCAAGAATGAGAGGAAATGCACGTGAGGAATGAATGAGAGGAGGGAATTTGAAAATTGGCAAGACTTATGTGAATGAATGATTTGTGCGTGCTCTCCCTCTCTCATGCACATGTTCAACTTCAATTCCACTCACTAATGCTAACTGAATCAATCTAAGCCCTTGGATGCCTTTGTATCATGCCTTTTGAGTGATCTTGCACTTTTTGCACTTTGTAATTATCCCTCCCATTCATGCATGGGTTTGATGATTTTCTTGGAGCCAAATGCCTTTTGTGCCATGCCTTGTGATAATATGACTTTATTTTGCCCATAGATCAACATGGAAATGAGTTACATGAGTTTTTGCACCTTGGTAGCAAGTGACATTTCATGTAAAACCCAAAAATGTGCCAAACTTAATGGGAGATCATACTCTACAACTTTCATGTTCAAGGAAATTTCATTTGGAATCATCTTGGTCATGAAAGAATGCTTTGAAATTTAGGGCAAAACTTGCTAAATTTGGAAAGTTTCATTACATGCCACATGCCAAAAATGTAAACCTTTGCAAACCCCATTGATTCTTGATTTTTGAACTTACCAAACCTCTTTTATGACCTTAAACACATCCATTGACTTGAAAAATAGGATTGGACCCTTTGAATTGCCACAATTGACTTTTCAGATGCTCCATTTGACCAGTTTCTTCCTTTGCAAGTAACTGATGAATATACTGCCTTCCTCAATGATTTTCCTCACCAAATCTCATCCATAGGATTCAAATACCATATAAAGAACTTTGACCACAAGAATTGGTCAAAGGTATAAGAATCCTTACTGTTGCTCCCCGAATTTTCATCCCGGTGCAAACGCGAACCGTCGACGATGTTGGAGGTTGAGGTTGAATAGTGTCGCCAGCTAGGCATTTTTATCCCGAAGGAAAGGTAATGCTGCATAAACCTGGAAAGATATGGATAAGACGATTGCGAACCAAAGAAACTAAGAAAGGGGGTTGGTTACGACCTGGGAAGGTATTAGCACCCAGATCGTCTGTCGTACTCGACGGGATCCACGCTTACTTGATTGTGTTTAAAAGGGGGATAATATATATGCTAAACTGTGTATAACAAGCAAGGGAGAAAAGGATGTACAAAGTGTCAGTGCAAAGTGAAAGTGAGTGCTCAAAACTGAGGCTAAGAAAAGAAAGTTGGAAAGAGGAGAGGGGGGAAGACAAAGAGACTTTTGTTTGATAAACGTTAAGTTATGCCTACGTATCCTTTCGTGCAATGAGGAAGTCAGAACACCGTAGTTCGACTCAAAGAGACTGGATTTATTTTGGTGTGAACTTCCTGCTTGTATATGCTCAAGTGTATGATTCGTATGGCTCGAGTGCTAACTGTCTTGCATTAGACGGAAGAAGCGAGTTCTCGCTTTCAGAGTGAATGTGATGAGAAAAAAATCTCGGAGGAGACGTTTATTGTTTGTTTTTATGTTTTCAGTTTTTTTTTTGTTTTTTGATGCTTTGCATAGGATAATGAGCTTAAGCCTTAATCATGGGTCGTAAACTCATTATATCACCCCTGATTAGGGATAATGAGTCTACTTAAGTATGAGATGAAAATCTCAACTTAATTACCCTTATGATGTAGGATTAAGATCATTAACCTACTTGTGATTATTAAGTGTTTTTGGATTTTTGTTTTGTGTTAAGTAATGAGTTTAATATCTAATCAGGGATTCGTGAACTCATTACACCATCCTAAGAGAAGGATGATAGATGAGAACACTTAAGATGAGGAAGACTCCTCAACTTAATCCATGGTCAGGGATTAAAATCATTATATAACAAGCCTTTATTAAAGTGGATTTTAATTAAAGGTGGGATTAAGAAATGGATTTTATGTTTGTAAGACTAAACCTGAGGGGGACTTGTCCATTGAACACTAGGGTTAGTCCCTCTGAACCAACATGCAGAGATGTAACCCTAATATAAGGCCCAAGTTACAAGCTTAAGTCTTAATGATTATTAGGTGCTTTGATTAGGAGGTGTAAACAACTTAAAGGTTTAACACTAAGTATTAAAGTTATACACTTCATCCTAAGATAAGGATACATGCATAACCCTAATACAAAGTCTTAAAACTTTAACTGTTTAGCCTTGATTATGAGATGAGAAGAAGAGACTCAAGGAGACTCAAAGGTAAAAACCAGGGGAGACTATGCACAACCCTAAAGTTATCATGCTTGGATATTCCTATGGTTTGTGAGGCTTAAGAAAGATCTTCAGAAAGTCTTCAGATGACCACCAAGGAAGAAGAAGCAGATGAAAAGAGAAGAGAAAGGAGAATAGGTTACTTACTTCCTCAAGAAGTTAAGTAACCTGAGAGGAAGAAAAGGAGAAAGAGAGAGCATAAGTGAGTCAAACTCACTTCAAAGACAAATAAGATGCAAATGAAAAGATAAGAAGAGGTTGGATGTGGAGGCAAATCCACATCCTGATCAACATACCATAAGCCCCTACAATGGTTAGTATGAATGCATAAGGTGAAACAAGATGCAATGATGCAAAGATGAGGATGCAATGATGCCAACCAGAAGTGAATACATGATGCAATTGTGTCATGGAGAGATGCAAAGTCATATACAATGCATATGTATGATCATACAAGTGATGGATGCAAAAACAAGCATGTTAGAAGCTTAAGAATACATGAACATACATAAGATGTAATGGATGCAAAACATACCAAATGAATGCAACAATGATCAACCAAAGTTCACACATGTCCTAAGGTATCTAAGACGACATACAAATGCATGGGATGTCATGACAAGTTTATATGATGAAGGTATGCAAAGATGTATGCAAATGAACATGGCAAATTAGGGTTTTAAGAAATTATGAGATGCATATGATCAAAATAGAAGCAAGACACATGATAAAAAATTGAAATTGCAACCAAATGAACCTTAAATACATATAAGATCACACCCCAAAGATGGAAGTCAGAAGCTATACCAAAGTCAAGTTATGATTTTTCTAAGTTAGGCTAGGATTTTGAGTACTTCATGAAAAATATCAAACAAATGGGAAATGAAATGCAAAAATATGAGGTAAATACCATAGATACTACATGCAAAGCATGACAGAATGCAAAAAGAACCATTCACAAACTCATCTTGGTTGATCAGAAATGAATTTTTGAAGTTAGGTTTAGAAAAATAGGAAATTTAGAAACCCTAATTAATGGTTAATTATCAAAATGTGATAAAACCCTAAAAGAATTTGTAAGACGAGTTTGTAAATTGTTCTAAACATGTAAGAATGCTTCATGAATTTTTTTGTAATTTTTAAATACCTAAAAGTATTTTTAATTTATTAAAATGAATGAATGAATTAAATAATACAATTAAATAAGAAAATGATCTTTCTGGGTAGCTTTGTTTAGTTTTCGGTAATCAATACAGATTCTACTCCCAGTTACTAGTCTTTGTGTTATAGACTCGCCTTTGGCATTCTTAGTGACTGTAATCCCTCCCTTCTTTGGTATGACATGTATTGGGCTGACCCACTGACTGTCTGATATTGGAAATATAATTCCTGCGTTTAATAAATCTTTTACTTCGTCCCTGACTACAGTACTTAGAATTGGATTAATCCTTCTCTGGGGCTCTCTATAGGTCTTACAATCTTCCTCTAGCATAATGCGATGCATGCATATTGAAGGACTTATTTCTTTTAGCTCAGATATATTATAATCTAACATGGTTGGGTACTTTCTTAGGACGTCTAAAAGTTTTTCGGTTTCGAGCTGTCCTAAATCAGCATTTACTATATCGGGTATTTTTGGGCATGGCATTTGATCAGGTGTAAGAGTTAATCCTTCAATTTAGTTTTTGTCCTGATAAGGTTCTTTTGAGGCAACTTCTTGGAAGATCTCAGGAGAAGGGATTTTCATTATATCGGAGTAGGTAGTTTCTTCTTTTTCCATTTCTTGTCTACATTCGTCAATGAAATAACAAGTATCGTTAATGGCTGGAGCTTGGAGAAATTGGGTTAGAATAAATTCGACTTTCTCTTCTCCTACTTCGAATGTCATCCTGCCTTTCTTTACATCAATGATAGCTCTTGCAGTAGCTACAAATGATCTTCCCAATATAATAGGGGCTGTAGCATCTTCCTTGATGTCCATGATTATGAAATTAGTTGGGATGTAGAACTGACATATTCTTACGAGAACATTTTCTAGAATGCCTACTAGGAATTTAACTGAACGATTGGCTAGCTGAACTGACATCTTTGTTGGTCTTAGTTGTCCCATATCCAGGTTTTTGAAAATTAATAGCGGCATAACACTTATACTTGCTCCTAAATCACAGAAGGCTTTGTCTATGACAAACTTTCCTATCACACAAGGAATAGAGAAACTTCCAGGGTCCTTCAGTTTAGGAGGCATGTTATTTTGAATGATTGCGCTACACTCAGTAGTAAGTGTAACTATTTCTTTCTCGATTTTCTTTTTGTTAGATAAGATTTCTTTTAGGAATTTAGCGTATGAGGGCATCAGAGTAATAGCTTCTGTGAAAATTATGGTAATGTTTAAATTTTTCAGAAGCTCTACGAATTTCTTGAATTGTCCCATAGTTTAAGAATTTGTTAACCGTTGGGGGTACAGGATTGGTGGTTTATATGGTGGCAGAGGTACATAAGGTTTTTTCTTTTCCTCAGCCTCTTGTTCGTTGGTTTCCTTTTCTTGTGGTTTATCGTTTTCTCTGTTGATTTCTCAAGTTGTTGGTACATGGTTGGGTTTTCAGTTCTAGGATCGGTAGGTCCGTCCAACTCTTTTCCGCTCCTTAGTATGACTGCATTTGCATGACCCTTAGGATTTGGTTGTGGTTGTCCATGAAAAGTTCTAGCTGGGGCAGCGGTGGATGCTTGTTGTTCGGCTACTTGAGAAATTTGGGTTTCTAACATCTTGTTATGAGTAGCTAAAGCATCTACCTTTGTCACCAATTGCTTTATTTGTTCACTAGTATGGATGTTCTGATTCAGGAAATCCTTCTTTGTTTGAGCTTGAGTAGCAATGAAGTTTCCATCATCAGTTTGAGGTTTGATTTCCTAGGAACATTTGGATTGGGTGCAACAACTTTCTGATATCCTGGTGGTGTAACTGGTGCTTGATTAGGTGCATACAAGGCGTTGTTATTCTTGTAAGAGAAATTTGGGTAATTTTTCCATCCTGGGTTGTAGGTGTCAGAATAAGGGTTTCCTTAAGCATAACTCACCTGATCTGTGGCTAATCCTACAAGTAATTGACATTCAGACGATGTGTGTCCTGTGATTCCACAAATTTCTCTATTTGGAGTTATGGCAGCCACGGTAGCTGGCGGTGCTATGGTCAAGTTATCGATTTTCTGAACTATGGCATCCATCTTGGCATTTACGTGATCGAAACTACTCACTTCTTACATTCCTCCTTTAGTCTGGTTCTTCTCTACATGTGTTCTTTCTCCTCCCCATTGGCAATGGTTTTGAGCCAATGTTCTCAATGAGGTTATAGGATTCTTCGTAATGTTTATCCATAAGAGCGCCACCCGCGGCAGCGTCTATTGTCATCCTAGTGTTGTATAGAAGTCCATTATAGAATGTTATGATGGTTACCTAGTTTTCAAACCCATGGTGTGGGCATAATCTTAATAGGTCCTTGTATCATACCCACGCTTCATAAAGTGATTCGACATCTTTCTGTCAAAATCCGTTAATTTGAGCTCTCAGCATAACTGTCTTGCTTGGTGGGAAATAACAAGATAAGATAACTTTCTTCAGTTCTGCCCATGTCGTGATAGAGTTGGCTGGTAATGATTGTAACCAAGCCCAAGCTTTATCTCTTAAAGAGAACGGAAAGAGTATTAGTCTAATTGCATCTTGGGTTACACCATTTGCTTTCACGGTATCTGTGTATCGTACAAACTTTGCCAAGTCTTCATTTGGATCGTCTGTTGTGTTTCCCGAAAACTGGTTCTGTTGTACAGCTTGCAACAGTGAAGGTTTGATTTCAAAATCATTTCGGGTTATGGCTGGTGCGGCAATATTGTTGTGCGGTTCTTCTTGGTTTGTAGTCGCATAATACTTGAGTGAATACGGTGCTCCATTATTGACAATGTTTGGTTCTTCAACTAGTTATGATATAATAATTTCAGGATTAAGGGTTTTGTTGGGTTCGATTTGGCGTCTCGAACTTATGAAACGTTCTACTTCGTCGATCATGGGTTCTAAATCTTCGCCTCAGGAGCGAGTACTGGGCATAAAACGACAAAGGAAAAGTAAAATTATTGCCTTAATCTAGACGAAGCAACAACAAAATGCACTATTGACTAAATCTAAGTCCCCAACAACGGTGCCTAAAACATGATGACGACTTTCTGAGTCTAACAGTTACTAATTGAAAGTGCACAGTCTATCACGTAGTAATAAAAGATATCGATCCCACAAAGAATCGATAATCAACCTAGTGCTATCGGATGTTACTATGTTTAGCTAAGGCAAGCGATGTTTTAAGTTTTAAGAAAAATGAAGAATTACTTAATTTAAATTAATGGTAATGATATCAGTACGTAATTGATTCGCCTTCGCGAATTCAATAAAGGTTCGGCTTATTAACGTTTGTTAAGTTATCTCTCCGTAGAAACTTACAGTTTAAAAGTCATTAACACACACTCCCATGGTCTTGCCTATTACTATACTCCTAAGTTCAATTGAGCGCTCTCGCTGTGTCAATTCAAGTTAGAAATGTTTTTTGGAAACCTAAAGGGTCTTATTGGTTTTAAAGCGCTTCCGCTGTATTTAAAACAAATGCCCGATTTCAGCTATCAGATTATGATCTCACATTCTCATGGTCTTAATCCTAATCTTTTATACTCTCGTAATGAAATTTATTTAAAACAAGAAATCGGAATCAGAAAATAACTTAATTTAAAGCACTTCCCTAATTCTACCGAATTCGTTCCGGTTAGACAACTACATACCGATTAATGGTTTAGCCAGACTTATTAAATAAGAACAAAGAAAGGTAAAAGGAAATTGAATTCATAATATAAATAAATGGAACGATAAATAAACAATAAAGCATAAAATATTAGAAACCTGGTTGCAATGTTCTTGATCAACCAAACTTCCAAAAACTTGCAAAGTAAACAATAATTCAGTGGCTGGAAACAATTAAAATGGCAATAGTTTCCTAATGATGGAAACTATCACTTGGGGTCGGTAAAGGAAAATAAAAATGAATCCGGAAAAATAAACTTGTGAACTTCGAACGAAAGAAAACGAAAGAAATTTGGACTTGAACGAAGCTCTCCTGTTGCAAATTGCAGTGACTTCTATTATATGCAGGGGCTTAGGTTTGTTCAGAATTTGTAGGCTTGGACTTCAATTGGGATTTGAACTGAGTTGCATGGACTGAGATGATTAGGGTGGAGGAAAATTCTCTGGTTGGAGCGAAAGATTCTCATAATGGCTCTCTCTGTTGAATTTTGTTTCGTAATTTAGGTTTCTATAATTTTAACTTGAGACGAGTGTTTTACAAGTGAGATGAGCAACTTGGATTGTGAGACGATCACCTTGGTATTGAGACGGACGTCTCATATATGAGACGACCAACTTGAGTTTGAGACATGCGTCCCACAGGTTGATTATGCAGAATGGACTTTTCTTGCTCTTTTTCTTCTTTTTTTCCCTAGTTTTTTGTCCAATAAGCTTCCTTTTATAATTTTGCCTCCAAAAGTCATGTTTGATCAAATATCTACAAAACAAACACAATTCTCGAGTAATATCATCCAAAATGCATAAATTAACATGTTAAACAATCGAAAAACGCATTAAATAATTGATATGAATTCGAGTTATCAAGTATCGGGTTATGAGAAACCAATTTGACAGTTGAAGCAGTAGATTGAAGTTTACTAGAAAGAAATATTTTCTTGATTATTCATGACAAAAGGTTTTGGATATAATTTTAGTATTTTATCAGAAAACAAAATTTGATAGGATTTTATATTTCGTATTAATCGTGGAATGTTGAAATAGTACAGTTTTAGTCGGTTTAGACCATTTAAGCGAAAAAATTAGTTGTCCGGAGTTTAACGAAAATTGTCGAGGTAGTTCTTAATAACTATTAGGTGATTTTAGTCGGTTTATTTTTTTGAATATCTGTTGGATGTGTGGATTTTCTTGTACGCTGACTATGTTTGTTTGTCCCGGTTTATGGGCATTTTTTTTAGTTGTAGGTCAAAGGACCAACGTTGATTATTTAAGTTGTAGGTCGAATGACCAATGTTGATATTAAAGTTGTAGGTCGTATGACCATGTTGATGTATATAAGTTGTAGGCCTATGGCACAAGTTGAATCATGTTGAATTAAAGTTGCTATGTTGTTTGTCGTGTGTTATTTGAGTTGGTGGTTGTTATGTGTTGTATTGTTGTAATCATGTCATAAATTGCATTTTCTAAGTTTGAGCGGATGCTCACCATGTTGGCCTAGATTGGAAAAATTATTAAGTTGAAGGCTTATGCCTTGTAGATACCTTGATAACCTGGTATATTTTACGATGGGATTTTACTCCGATGGTACCATATGCATATGCATAGTTGAGTCACATATGTGTTGCATTATTTCTATTGAAGAAGTTGATTAAATTGATTAATTCGTTCATGTTGATTATGTTGATGAAGTTGTTTACGTTGATTAAGTTGTTTATGTGAGTTATTTCGATAAAGTCGATTATGTTGCTTAAGTGGATTATATGTTTATGTTCACTATGTTGTGAAGTAGATTATGTTGATAATGTGATCATGTTGATGAAGTTTCTTATATGGTTATGATGATAAAGTTGTCACATTATTTATGTCGTCTATGTTGATTATGTTTGCTGAAGTTGTTAAGTTAATTATGTTGAATATGATTATGTTGATTATGTACTAAATGTTGATATGTTTAATAAGTTGATAAAGTATGTTGATAGATTGTGGGTGATTGTTAAGTTGTTTTTATTAGATAGTAGTGAAATTGTATGATTCTATCTAACGTATTAATTATCATACTCTTGTTTATATTGTTAGATATCTCACCCCTTCTATTTAAATGTTACCCCTATGTTGGTAACATGCATGTTAGCTTGAAGGAAGATTGTTATCTTTGTTAGTTCGATGCGGTGTCGATGCTCTGATACATAACACTCAAGGGGATGAAAGCTTAGTTTCTTTGTTGATGTTTTGAGTTGTTACAGTTAAAATATGTTGTTACTAAGTTGTTTAAGTTGAACAAAATGTTATACCATGTTTAGTTGAATATTTGAGAATTCGCTGCGTAGTTGTAAAAGTTGCTTTGGTTTCAAAGAATGAATACAAGTTGTTATTATAGTTCATCCGAATTAAAATGTGTTATGTATCGACGTATTATTTGAATTAAAAGGAAGTTGTTTAAAGTTTAAATGTGGCATATTATTTGTTTAATTGTTGGTTAAATTTTACTACTCTGATTTTATCGATAATTGACGGGTAGAAATGGGTTGTTACATTAGGGGTATCAAAGCAAGTCGGTTCGTCCGACCAATGTTGTCTAATGTCGTTGGTTCCTTAGTATGCAACATGTGTGTGAAAGACCGTCGGTACTTGTTTGTTAGTTCCTAGTCGTTGTTTGCATGTGTTTATTTGGATTAAGTGGGGGAGAGGCTCGTGTCCCAGACGTGTTTATCGTATATAGAGTTGGTTCGAGGTGATGTTGATTGCAAGAGTGCAGATATTGTTAGAGCGATGTTGTTGTGAACTGGCGAGAGTATGGAATCAAGAATGTGTATCGGTCAAGTTGGAGATATGCATAGATTATGGAGGGTGAATTGATTGAGATTAAGGAATTATCCCAAAGGAAATGATTAGTTGATGGATCAAGTCGGTAGATTAATATGCCTTGAGTATAGTTGGATTAAAGTCGAGTAATTTTCATAGTTGGATGAAAAGCAAGGATTTTTGGTAGATCTTGGAAGGAAGAGAGAGAGAGAGAGAGAGAAACTTATGATCATAAATCTCAAATTCTGATTTTTTTCAATTTTGGAGCAATTGTCAGTAAAAGAGGCATAACTCTTTACTCGTGATTCTGATTGAAGCGATTTCAGACTTTTTGGAAAGTTTACAAAATTCCCTTAAGTTTGCATATAAGATTTGCCTTTAGGAAGTTTGTGAAGAGGGAGAAAAGTGTGTTTTAATATTTGGTCCTGATGCTGATCTTTTTTTGGAAAATTTTGCATACAGGAATTCTAAACTAGTCCCATGGAAATGGTGATAACGTTTTACTCGTAGCTCGGATTCTAGCGATTCCTGAAGTTATGGAATTTACATGAAATTCTCTTTATGTTGGACTATGATTTTGTGATTGGGAGATATGTATTGAAAGAGATATATGTGGTTGAAGTTGAGCGATCCTTGCTGAAAATTAGAAAGATGAAGACGAGTGCGAAATATTAACCCGGATTAAAATGTTGGTTTAGAGAGGATGTGACGATATCAGAAGATGCGTAGAGATGTAATTTATGTCGAATGAAGAGGATTAAAGTGATGATGTTTTGTTATGGTAATGTTGGGAGAAAGACGAATATTGATTAGTGTTGTCAACAAATTTAACTTGGATTAAAGTTGTAATTGGAGTGAATCGAATTGGATTGTACTCGATGTTGTAGTGATTCTAATGTTAGAAGGATATTAAAAGTTGTGTTGTGCTATGAGAGCGCATAAGAGAATGCGTATTGGACTGTGAATGTTTTTGTGAACATTGACGAAGTTGAAATTAAGGAAACAAAGAAGACATTGGTAAGCCTTAGAGAGTTGGTGGAGAATTATGCTTACGGACATTGGGCACAAGTTGAAGTACGCTATTGCATTTGGGTAGTAATGATATATGCCACTGTTATGGTTGATGACTGTCTATTGACAAATTGAGGAACTGATCACCCTTAATCTCTTGTTGATTGTAGTTGGAATCATAATTGATGGATAGACATGTTGTGCCAACTAGAATAGTATGTACATTGAATTGGTTGAGATCAAGTCGAGCACCTGAGTATTGTTTATATTTTCGATGTAGATTCATATATAAGCATATTGGTTGGGTTTGCGAATGTTTTGAGTTGTTATAAAATCAGAAGAAGAGAGCGTATGGTATTTGAGAGTTGATTTGCAAGTATTAAACAAAGTGAAATTATAAGTTGATTTATTAAAGTGAGATTTTTGGTTGGAAGGGATGAGTTGTTTGGTTGTGTTGATTCGGATAAGAAATTATGAAGAATTGTGTCGGTATGAGTAGGAATCGAGGATTCGGTATGTTGAATTAGTTGGGAGTGAAGAAAATGGGTTATCTTGTTAAAATTAGTTGGACCCATGTACCATATGTTGTTGTAAGGATGTTATGCACTTAAGATGTGTTGCTCCCGGGATTTTCATCCTAGTACAAACGCGAAAGTGGCGCAGAAATGGTAGAGTCGCCAATCAGTCATTTTTATTCCGAATGAATAGGAAAGGTAATGATGCACAAACCTAAGGAAGAAGGAAAGGACGAGATCCTGTGAACCAAAGATCTGGGTTTGGGAGTTAGTTACGACGTGGGAAGGTATTAGCACCCCAGATCGTCCGCCGTACTCGACGGGATCCAAGCTTGTTTGTTTGTTTCAAAGGGTGAGAAATAAAATGCTGCTGAAGAAAACTGCAACCTGGAATGGGAATGGAAAAGGGAAATGAAATGAGAAAGGGAATTGGAAAAAGATCGAAAGGGAAGAAATGGGGAAAATGTAGGGAAAATAAAGAATGGGCTCGAACGGGCCCTACCCCGCTGCCTACGTACCTCATCGGGAAAATGAGGATCAAAGTTGACGTAGTTCGCCTAACAAAGGCGGGAACTATTTGTTTGTGTTTTTTATGCGCTGGAACTGCGTATGTCTATGCTATGGTGTTGCAGGCTCGACTTGTCCGAGTGCGTTTACCGTCTTGCATGCGAGATAACTCGTCGCAAGTTTGCGTTTAGAGTGAGTTGGATGAGAAGAGAATTCTCGCAGGAAAGTCACTTATTGTTTGTTATTTGCTTTTTAAGAGTTTTCATGAATTTGGCACAAGGAAGTGAATTCAAACTCTTTTCCATGGAATGTGTACTTGCTACTACATTCCAAGATGGAATAATAGAACATGCACACCAAATGAGGAGAATTTATCCAAGACTTGTTTCCTAGGATTAGGGCCTAAATTCACTAGCTTGTTGAACTTATTACATGTTTTTTGTAGCTTTTGAAGAGATGTCTTTTATGTTTTCTTTGTGAAGATAGTCTCATGATTAGACTTGTGCATCATGCTAGACAAGCCCATACTATTCCAAGATGGAATGAATATGAATGCCCCATGGAATAAGGCTATACACAAGAGATTCGTTCATGCCTTTATGAAATGTCTTTTGGATTTTATTTGAAGATGAGAGAAGAAGACTCAAATGGAGAAAGGATAAAACTAAGGGGGACTAAGACACAATCCTAAGTTATTCATTCAAAAGATATCATATGGTTAGTGAGGTATTATAAACCTAATAAGAAAAGAGAATTAGAAATCAACTTACTTCTGAAGGAAGATAAGTTTCTTCTAAGAGAAAAAAGGGAAAGCTTATGATCAAAGAACAAGGTGCTAAGGAAAACACAATTAAAATGCATAAAAGAGGAGAATGAAGTAATACTTACCTCAATCTTCCCCCCTACAAAACAAATTTTAGCATGATGAAGCATTTTAAACAACTATAGCATGGTAAAATTCAAAGAAGAACTCACACTAGCTAACAAAGGTACTAATGAACTTCTAGGCCTAAAGATCAAACTCTAAGGTATCTTACATGTTAGATAGCTTCTAAAGGTATGAGCTAAGTCAAATCAAAAGGATCTAAATCTATGAAGTAAACCAAACTCAAACTATACCATAAAGTATCATTAAACCCTAATGAAAGCTAAGGAGAAGTTATAAAGGAATTTAAGTACCTAAACATGATAAAAATTTGCCAAAGGTTAATAGTAAATGTAAAGTCCAGAACCTAACACTAAATGGAAGTGTTTAATGACATTAAATCAAATGGGAAAAATGAAGGAAGGAACATGGAAACATGGTTTTCAAAGTAAGAAAAATGACTTAGAAATAAAACCAAACATGACCAATGAAGTTTGAACTTCCCATACAAAACACAGGGGCTTGGTGAAAAGTTAAGATGGAAATTGGATTCACAAAGTGTTCACAAATGAAGTGGTGAGAAGTTTATTATGGTTAAGGACCAAAAATGTGACTTATGATGCAAGACACTTATAAAAATACCAAATTACCTAGAAAAATTATGAAATTTAATATCCAAGATCAAAATCTAGAAGATGATTCAAGTCTAAAACATCTCATAAAAACTCATATTTTTGCCTAGTTAAATAAATGCTAGAATTGAATTATGGTTCATAGGGATCAATGCAAAAGGAATGACTCAAAAGGATACCAAACATGACCTAAAAATTGAACAAAAAATATTTTAGGGAAATTTGATGAGTCCTATGGATAGGGAAAAAGGAATGGACATTTTATCAATTATGGTTTAAGAGAACAAAATTGAACAAAAGGATTGGTCCAAAAAGAAGAAAATCTGGAAGAAAATAAATGGAAAATTAATTATGAATCAAAATTACAACAAAAATGGAATTTAAAAATGTGGAAAATCAACAAAAATTATGAAGAACACGTGTGAATTTATTTAGGATTTTTGGACGAGTTTTGGTATTTTGTTTAATTGAAAATGGAAAATGGTATAAAAAATGAAATAAAAATGGAAGAAAATAAAATCAGATGCGCCTGGGGGATCTGAAAAAGCAATGAAATGAACTGAAATGGGCTTAGCATACGCGCACAGGGGGTGTCAACAGAAGCTGAGGAATTTAGTTCATAAAAAAAGCATGTCCCAGGCATGTGATTCATTAATGTAGTGGCTATTTTGGTGCATTAGATGGAATAGATCCAAGGTCTGCATTATGTTCTCACAATATACCTAAGGTTACTATTCTGATCACCAGAGAAGTGTTCCGCTCACCTTCTCCGGTGACCTCCGGTTAGGGTATGAACAAAAACTTCACTAAAATGGAAAAGGAAACCATGGTTGCACTCGTCTCACTCTCATGAATCCAAATCTAGTCTTAGTTTTCACTCAAGGTTCATGTATTGCACAAATCGAAACCAAACATTTTCACCTAAAAAAATTGAATCTAAGCATACAAATCCATTAAAATAGAAGCAACATATGCAAAAGGAATTTGAAGAAGAACCTGAAATGCAATGATTCTTAGAGTGGAAGAAATCCAGAGAGGAGATTCCAGAGCCTTCTATGCTTGATCTAGATCCTTTGCAGAGTGACATAAACACTTTGTTGATGCCAAATCTTGATGAATTGATGAAGATGCAGAGAATTTGCAGAGAGAATATCTTGGTGCTTCAAGCCATTAACTCCATGGATATGCTGCAAATCATGATGTTGATGATGGTTTGACAAAGATTGAGACTGAATTGATGAAGTTTGAAGTGATCTAATTCAAAATGCAGTAGAAACTCAAGGAGATGTAGTCATGGATCTTTGAAGTTTCCAGCCACTTACTACATGGAAATGGTGTGTGGTGTGATGAGGAAGATGAATTGATGAAGAATGGATAAGGGTTGATGAAGATGAAGCTTCTTTGAAGCAAAAATGCAGAAGTAATGTTAGAGAGAGTTTGATGATATTTGATGTGATTCTGAGCAAAATGAAGTGTGTCCTAAAATTCATTTGGATGAAGGCTTATATAACTTGGGTTAAGCCCTTAACCATCTCAATTAATAGTTATAAGTTGAGTTAACTGAGTCAAGTTTGTTAGAGGTGATTTGGAATTAGTTATGCAGGTCTAGGGTGTGATCTCATGCTATGACGTTTATGCTTGTTATGGTGAGGGTGAAGTATGATGCAACCTATAATGGTTTATGCTTGAGTTGAGTAAATTGTGAAACTGATTGAGTTTGATTGTGAGCACAATTCACTTACAAATGCAGCCCCATGAAAACTGAACTTTTATGCCCTTCTACATGTGAAACAAAAGTTGCTAGCAGAAAAACAGACTTATGTATCAATGCGAAACTCGTATGAGTCGATACATGCTAGTTATATAACATGTATGAGTCGATAAAAAGATGTATGCATCGATGCATACTGAAGCTTTGGTTATTTCTAGCAAGTTAATTCAATCATGCATCGATACATATCACAAATGAATCGATACATAACCCGTTTCCAGAAAAACAATGAAGCATGTATCGATGCAACACTCGTATGGATCGATACATAACATAGAAGAAACATGCATCTATACAAAATTCGTATGTATCGATCCATACAGAAGCAAATTCCCTTTCTTATGATAATCAAAGACTTGTGTCGATACAAAACAAGGATGTATCGATACATACACAATAAAAATTGTTTTTTTCATGATTTCTCCATCATTTCTTGATCAAACGTGGTCCATCGGATCCTTGTAGCTCTAATTTCATGATTTTGATCTCAAAAAGTCAGGAGTTTACCTTTTGCTCAGTCTGGTTGGCTTTTCCCCAATTCCCTGATTTTCAGTCCCCTGATCAATTGAACGTCTTCCAAAGTGAATCCATGGATGAAATTTGAACCCTAGGTACCCAATATCATATGGAGAATGATGAAATCAAGTTTGGGCCAAAATTTCCCTGAGAATTCCAGTTAACCAGAAACCCTAATTTGGCCTTTTTCCTCAAGATAGTTGCACTACTTGCATCCTTTGATCAATTCACTTCTTTTTTTAGAATTTATAACCTCAAATGAAGACTTGTGGGATGTTGTGAACCCATTGCACAAGGTTGAGGAGCTTTGTAACCCTTTGGTTGTCTTTGTATGACCTTCAATTGCTTCAATCTCTGATCACAAACCTATACCTCAGCTATGATGAATATGATGCAATGTTTTTGGTTATGATATGAATTTGAGTGTGCTAAATGCTATGCTAGATGTTATGCAAAATGAGAGGGAAAGTTTTGGGGTATTACAAGATGATTTTTGGAGAATGTGTTATTAAAAGATGGTAAAGTTGTAGTTATCTTTTATGATAATTGGGAATTCATGGAAATATATGAATATTTTATCCAAGAATGGGAAGTAGTCACCGTTGTAATTATGTTGAGCGTTCAGAGGTGTTGTTTTACGGATCTAAGTTCGAAGTATTCAGTAACTACAAAAGTGTAGAATACTTGTTGGGATGGAATTTCCGAAGAGTTAAGTCAAAAGTCTTTTGTTATGTCGGTTTTGGTGATTGAGAAGTTGGAAATAAACTTGATAGACTTGAAACTTGACAAGTAATCAGAGTGCATAGCGAAGGCGTGGTGTAGTCAAGTTGTTCATACGTGAGTAACAACGATGTTGGTATTTTGTTTGTATTAATGACGGGTTTAAGGTGTGCATTCCTATGTTGTTGTGTTCTAGTTTTTAAATCGGTGAATTATTAAGTTGGTTATTCTTTGTGTTATGATGATAGTTGTCAAGTGTATTACTTGAGTGGTATTCATGTTGTTGTCACCATTGAGGTTTTGAATTTTTGTTTGTATTCTACGTGGGGTTGCCTTTTTGTGGATGAGAGTTGATTAGTCTAATGGAATAAGTAGTTGGAGTAGTTGAATCAGATAAATTTTCAAGGACAAAAATATTTTGAGTGGGGGAGAGTTGTAATGCCCGTTTATTTAACTAATTATTTAATTAAATATATTTGTATTATGTTGTGTTGATTTACGTCGATTTGTGTATTTGTGTTGATTTATGTTGGTTTGAGTTGAGTTCCGAATTATCGAAATGTTAACATTGATGTTTCTAAGTTGGTCCGAGTTGAACTGATCAAATAAGTTGATTTAAGTTGTGGAAAACGATATTGAACATTTTCCGTTTATGGTTGAATATGTTGATTAGGTTGTTGGGACGGTTTATTCAATAGTCGATAATTAGTCGATTTAGTCGGGATAAATAATATTAGAATTTAATATTATTGAATTATAGAAGTGTTTTACTTAAGTGGGCTTAGTCGTTGTGTTGGTAGTAGTAATCGTATGGGTGTTGGTTAGTAAGCCCAATTGAGATTATAATTATAATAATCATTATAATAAAAGAAGAAAATCAAATAGAAACCAGGTTTTCAGTAGAAGTTGAGAAAGAGGGTTACGAAAGTTGTTGTCGTCGGAGCCAAGTCAAAAAATTAGGTCGGAAATTCGAGCGGCCATTAATTTAAGGTAAGGGTGGGGTTCGAATTCTATAATCAGGGTTATGATGATTAGTTTGTGGAAATTGGGATCGTATAATTTTGTGTTGTCCGTGGTTGATTTGGTTGATTTTGCTGTTGTGTGGTTGATGGAATAATGTTGTCTGTCGAATGTTGATTAATCGATTTTTGTTGATTTTTATTGTTGAATTGATTTTCATGCACCCTGCTGTTGATTTTATGATTCTGGAAAATTTGGTTTGGGACGAAAACTCATTTTTTAAGATGCATGGGTGGTGCAGGCCACCCACCTCTCACATAGGGGTGGCGCATGCCACCCATGAAAGAAAACACACTCATGGCGTGGACCACATGATGATGATGCCATCCATCACTCTTCATGTGTATATAGTGGAGCAAGCCACTAGGATGTAAACCTAGGGTGGCGCAAGCCCCCCATCATAGGTGGCTACTAGATTTTGTTTTAATACCTTTAATAAGATGCATGTTTTCTTACTCTACTTTTATCATTAATTTCAATAAAGTAAGACTAAACATTATCATGTTTTATTTATAGAATGCATAGAAAACAAATGAAGCTTTAATAAATTAATAATGAGTAATATAATTTAGAAAATACGGTATCAATATCATGTTTTGAGCAACCAGTTTGACAATTGAAGCAGTAGGTTGAAGTTTACTAGAAAGAAATGTTTTTTGATTATTCATGACATAAGGTTTTGGCTATAAAATTAATATTGTATCTCAAAATAGAATTTGACAGGATTTTATAATTCTTATTATTCACAGAATGTTGAAACAATACAGTTTTAGTCGGTTTAGACGATTTAAGAGGAAAAATTTGTTGTCCGGAATCTAACGAAAATTGTCGAGGTAGTTCGTAATAACTAGTAGGTGATTTTAGTCGGTTTATTTTGTTGAATATGTGTTGGATGTGTGGATTTTCTTGTATGTTGAATATGTTGTTTTCTCCCAGTTTATGGGCATTTTTTAAGTTGTAGGTCGAAGGACCAACGTTGATTATTTAAGTTATAGGTCGAAGGACCAATGTTGATATTAAAGTTGTAGGTCGTATGACCAACGTTGATGTATATAAGTTCTAGGCCTATGGCCAAAGTTGAATCGTGTTGAATTAAAGTTTCTATGTTGTTTGTTGTATGTTATTTCGAGTTGTTGGTTGTTATGTGTCGTGTTGTTGTAATCATGGCATAAATTGCATTTTCTAAGTTGGAGTGGATGCTCACCATGTTGGCCTGGATTGGTAAAATTATTAAGTTGAAGGCATATTCCTTGCAGATACCTCGATAACCTAGTATATTATAACTTGGGAGTTTTACTCCGATGGTACCACATGCATATGCATAGTTGAGTCGCATATGTGTTGCATTATTTCTGTCGAAGAAGTTGATTAAGTTGATTAAGTCGTTCATGTTAATTAAGTTGATGAAGTTGTTTATGTAAATTAAGTTGTTTATGTGAGTTATGTCAATAAAGTTGATTATGTCGCTTAAGTGGATTATATGTTTATGTTGACTATGTCGTGAAGTAGATTATATTGATTATGTGATCATGTTGATGAAGTTGCTTATATGGTTATGATGATAAAGTTGTCGCATTATTTATGTCGTCTATGTTGATTATGTTTGCTGAAGTTGTTAAGGTGATTATGTTGAATATGATGATGTTGATTATGTTGATTATGTAGTAAATGTTGATATGTGTAATAAGTTGATAAAGTATGTTGATAGATTGTGGGTGATTGTTAAGTTGTTGTTGTTTGATAGTAGTGAAATTGTATGATTCTATCTAACCTATTAATTATCATACTCTTGTTTATATTGTTCGATATCTCACCCCTTCTGTTTAAATGTTACCCCTATGTTGGTAACGAGCAGGTTAGCTTGAAAAAAGATTTTTATCTTCGTTAGTTTGAGTTGGTGTCGATTCTCTGATACGTAACGCTCGTGGGGATGAATGCTTAGTTGCTTTATTGATGTTTTGAGTTCTAACAGTTAAAATATGTTGTTACTAAGTTGTTTAAGTTGAACAAAATGTTATACGATGTTTAGTTGAATATTTAAGAATTTGCTGCCTAGTTGTGAAAGTTGTTTTGGTTTCAAAGAATGAATACAAGTTGTTACTATAGCTCATCTGAATTAAAAGTTTTATGTATCGACATATTATTTGAATTAAAAGGTAGTTGTTTAAAGTTGAAATGTGGCATCCTATTTGCTTACTTGTTGGTTAAATTTTACTACTCTGATTTTATCGATAATTGTCGGGTAGAAATGGGTTGTTACAGTGGTATTTAAGGTGGCATGAGAAAGTCAGCTCATGTGAGATGAGATGCACTATAAGTAAGTATTGTGCTTAAGGAGTAATTATGTTATGTATACATTATGATCCATATTTCTCTTGTTAGGGTATAAGTATTTATAGAGGCCATATGGCCTAATACTTAGGAAACCCTAAGAAATGAAAATGCCCCTTCCCCTTGTCGCTCCCGACAAATGAAACGGGGTTCATATGAAGGTACAGACGCGAACGGTCGGCGAAGGGAACAATGAGAACACACAGCCGTGAACTCACTGGAGAATGAATAGAGTCGCCAGCTAGGCATTTTTATCCCGGAGGAAAGGTAATGCTGCATAGACCTAGAAAAAGATGGATAAGACGGTTTGCGAACCAGAGAGACTGAGAAAGGGGGTTGGTTACAACCTGGGAAGGTATTAGCACCCAGATTGTCCGTCGTACTCGACGGGATCCACGCTTGAAAGATTTGTGTTTTAAAGGGGTAGTGTCAGTGCAATCTGTGTATAAAGAGCTGGAAAGCAATGTACAGGTGTCAGTGTAAAGTGTATAAGTGATGTGAAGTATGAAAGTGTCAGTGTAAGAACAAAGTGAAATGCTCAAGATCATGAGGCTAAGAAAATAAAGCTGGAAAGAGGGGGAATATACAGAGACTTTTGTTCGATAACTGTTAAGTTATGCCTACGTATCCTCTCGTGCAATGAGGAAGTCAGAACGCCGTAGTTCGACCCAAAGAGACTGAAAGATGAGTTGACTTGTGAACTGCTTACTTGTCTATGCTCAAGTGTATGACCTGTCTGGCTCAGGTGCAAACTGTCTTGCATTAGACGGAAGAAGCAAGTTCTCGTTTGTGAGTGAAGGTGATGAGAAAAGAATCCCGGAGGAGACGATTATTGTTTGTTTTTGAGTTTTCAGTCTTTTATTGTTTTTTTGGATTTTTGTCATAAGTTAATGAGCTTAAGTCTAAACCAATGGATTTAGTGAACTCATCACATCTTCCCTCTGATTAGGGGTAATGAGAATGCCTTAAGTGTGAAGTCAGCTTCTCACACTTAAACACCTTTGGTGTAGGATTAAGATCATTAACCTACTTGTGATTATTTAGATGTTTTTGGTGTTTTTGCTTAGTGTTGAGTAATGAGGTTAAGCCATAATCAGGGATTTAACAGACTCATTACACCATCCTAATAGAAGGATAATAGATGAGAATGTTTAAGCTGAGGAAAGCTCCTCAACTTAATCCATGATTAGGGATTAAACTCATGACAAAACAAGCTTTTGATTAAGTGGATTTTACTTGATGATATGATGATGAAGTGAGTTTTAGGGTTTGTAAGACAACTTGAGGGGGACTTGTCCATTAACACTAGGGTTAGTCCTTCTTAACCAATTAAGGAAGAAATAGAACCCTGATGCAAGGCCCAAGTTACAAGTGTAGTGTCTTGATGATTATTATGTGAATTGATTAAGAGATTTAAACACATTAAGGGTTTAACACTTAGGATTAAAGTTATACACTCCATCCTAAGAGAAGGATACAGGCATAAGCTTAATCACAAAGCCTTAAAGCCTTTAGGGTTTAGTCCCTGATTATGAGATGAGAAGAGAAGACTCAAAGAGACACAAAGGTAAAACTATGAGGGGAGACTAATCAAGACCCTAATTCATTGTCATGCTTGGTTGTTCCTAAGGTTTGTGAGGTTTTCAGGAACAATCTTCAAAGGAGCCACCAGGAAGCAGATGAACCAGATCAAGAGAAGCAAAGCAACTTGCTTCATTCAAGAAGTCAAGTCACTTGAAGAGAGAAAGTGGGAGAAACAAGAAAGAGCAAGCTCAATCTCAAACACATATAGAAATGCAGCAATGGATGCAAGAGAGATGAGAAGAAAAGTCATGAGAAGTGAAGACAAATTCACTTCTAAAAATCACTTACCACCTGAAAGGTTAGAAAAGGCAATGCAATGCAATGCAAAATGAGATGAAATGGTATGATGCAAAACAAAACCAGAAGCATGTTGATGATGATAATGATGTTATGAAGTGCTGCAAACATGAGGCAAGACATGGAGGTGCTCATACAAGATTATGAATGCAAATGATGCAGGTTAAGGAGCATGAACAAGCATGGAAAGTTATGAAGCATACAAGGCAAATGACATGGCAAATGTGCAATGCAATGATCAAACATGTTTTCTATGTGCCCTAAGATGCCAAATGAATCACAAGAATGCACAAAATGCAAAGACAAGTCATGTTATGCAAGGAAATGCAAGAAGGATGCAAGAGAAAGCCCAAATTAGGGTTCATGGATTAAACATCAAACCAAAACTCAAAACAGAAGCAAACCCTAGGATAAAAAATGGAAAATGCCATCCAAAGAAACCCTAAACCTATAATGAACCACTGCCCAAAGGGGAACTCTCAACTCCTAATCAATCTCAAGATATGATTTTTCTAAGTTATTAGGGTTTTTAGGGCTCCTAAACAAAAGAAATGCCAAACAATTGGAAAATGCAAGATCAAATCAAGGCCATTTAATCCTAGAAACCACATGCTAAACACAATGCAATGCAAAAATAATCAATGTCCAACTCTTCTCAAATAGGCAGAAATGAATTTTTGAACTTAGGATCAAATTAATGCATAAAAAATGATTTAATTCAATGAAAAATTCTTAAAATGCATCAAGATCAAAAAAGAAATTTGGTTTGAAGGTTGGACAATGTTTCTAAATGTCTTAGAACATTTCATGAATTTTTTTGTAATTTTTAAATACCTAAAAGTATTTTTATTTAATTAATTTTCATTAATCAATTAAAAATAATCTTTTAAATATTTAAAAATACTTTTTTAATGATAAAAATAAAATAAAAATATTTTTGTGTCATAAAAATTAATAAAACTCTAAGGAAAAAGTTTCATAATTTTTAAGAATTTTTTACTATTTTAAAATAAATATGCAAATTAATTGAAAAGAAAATGAATTAAAAATAAGGAAAAAGAAAAGTCAAAGGAACGAAGGGATGAGATGCAGTCTGGTTTTAAATTGGTTGACTGGCGCCAGATCTTGTGGCCAGGATTAATTCTGAGTTAATTACAATTAATTAAAACTAATAAAAGAATTAGGGCTAATCAAAGTGATCTGAGCCCTTCCCTCACGCGCGAAGTCAACAAGTCAATGGCAATCAACGCTCAGAATTCAAACTAACATTAATGACCTGAGATTAGGGTTTAATGACTCAGGCTGCCGGAGAAGACCTCCGGTCGTCTTCTCCGGCCAGCTCCCTCCCTGAGAAAATTCAAACTCCCTTAAAACGTATCAAAAATGAAAACTAAAAACTGGGAAATGATCTCCATCCTCTCACGAATCAAACCCCTCTCTCAAAACACATTTCTTCTTCCTAAACAAGCTGAATCGAAAGAAATAAAAACTAGGGCACGCAAGCTTCAGAGACAAATTAAATGCTCAAATCAAAGCCATTTCAAAAACTAGGAACATCAGGATAATCAGTGAATCACATAGAACAAGTTTGGAACAAAAGAAATGATTTCTGGAAAAATAATTTTCGAGCTACCTGAGATTTGGAGCTTTCAGTTTGAGGACTTTCTGGCCACTTCTCTTTGTGCAATCCACTCCACTTGGTCCCCAGAAGATGTTTGAATGCTCAATGAGAGTTTAAGCTGGCTGGATAGTGAGATTCGAAAGCTTCTGCTCAAGCTTGGTCAGAAATGGCAATGGTGAAATAGAGAGCTTCAGGTCATGATGAATGGTTGTTTGTGATCCTGAGGATGAATGGAGAAGGTCTGGAGTGTTTGTTTGTGTGTTTGTGAGCTGTGGAGGCAGATTCGAAGGAAGTTGCAACTTGGTAGTTTTTTGTGAATGTGGTGAATGAATGTGTTTTAGCCTTGCCTTGTGTTATGTTTAGCTTGCAAATTGTCCACATAACTCTCTCTCATTGGTCAGTTGACAAGACATGCCCTTTATTGATTGGTAAGTTAACTTTTGCAAAAAGTCAAATAATGTGTAAGAGAAGCATGGCTCAAGGTCTAGGCAAGTACATGGCATGGGCTGGCGCAGCAAGGGTGAGGGAGAGGTCTAGCAAAGCTCAGCATCCAAGGCTGCAAGTTGTAGGAAGCATGATCATGAGTTTTGCAACTTGTTGTAACTTTGGTTCACATGTGATTCCTTTGCCTAACCAAACATAAACCATAGGCATTCTTGGTCCAAATCTGATTTTCATGACTTAGAGAAAGTTTGTGTGCTGGTTTGAAGTGAATTAGAAGTCACATAATGCATTGGTTCATGACTTTGCAAAATTCTCACTTAGGGCATGCCTTGAAAATCAATGATTTTAGCCAACCTTGCATTGCCATAACTTTTGATTCAAGAAGAGTTTGATCATGTTCTTGTACTTTTTGAAAAGGGAAAAATGAGATCTACAACTTTCATGACCAAAGTTTTTCCATTTGAAGCCTTTTTGGATCAAGAATCATGGCTTGAAAAATGACCTAAAATGATGCATTCTTGAAAAGTCAGCTATGCCCAAAAAGTCAACATTTGCAAAAACCCTAAATTCTTGATTTTTATGAACTTCAACCTTCTTCCATGATCAAATAAAGATCATATACACTCAAAATAATGAAGATCACCCATTGGTTGGGTCATTGGGGGCCTCAGATGCCCTGATTTTACACTGACTTGTCTGAAAAGTCAACCCTTGATCAGATGACTTCCCCATGGAATTTTTTCATGAAAATTGATATGCATACTCCCTATACCATATAGAGACCAATGGAAACAAGAATGACCAAAAAAATTGGAGTTATGGCCTCTGAAACCAAAACCCTAATTTTCAGTCAACTGTGCAGTTCATCCTGGCTCTACATCCACTCAAACCCTAGTTCCTGTGATTCCTGTGCATTTTTGACTTTGAGGAGATGGAATAAGACATAAGAACACACATGGACCCCTTTGAGTTGATTGGTGGCCTTTGGGGTGGCTCAAGATGCTTTGGGATTGCTCAGATCACAAACCCTAGGTGCAGATGCCTTAGAAACTATGCAGTGAATCAAAAATGAGATATGAGATGATATGATTGTGTTTATGCATATGAGATGATCACAAGCCATGGTGTGAATGGGTGAGGGCAAATTTGGGGTGTTTACAGCTGCCCCTATTCAAACATGAGTTAGCTGTGCAGGTTGTAAGCGACGGCTTAACAGGCAAATAAGATAACTTGTGGTTGAATACCAAAGACAGTCCAAAATTTGCACTCACAGAATGAAGAAGAAAAGGGATATAGATTGTAAAAGGAAATAAAGTATATTGTAAAGTGCGGGCGACGGAGGACGACCGTCGAGCAGAGGACGACTGCTGGGTAAAGAGCAATGACGGGGACGGCCGACTAGCTGGGGAAAATAAGATATTATGATGGGGACGGCCATCAAGATAAAGCTGTAAAGTTTTCTGGGGATAAATGAAACATGACGGGGACGGCCATCAAGTTCACAAAGCAAAGTAACCGACGATGGGGACGGCCATCGGGTTAAAAAAGAAAAGGGACCACGACGGGGACGGCCATCGGGTTAAAGAATGAATGAAATAAACAGATGATGGGGTACGACCATCAAAGGCGAAGGACGATCACCTAGCAGGGGACGGCTGCTCTGTTGGGGAATAAAGGAATTATGATGGGGACGGCCATCAAAGGTGGAGGACGACCACCTGGCAGGGTACGGCTGCCGAAAAAAACAACGATGGGGACGGCCATCGGATGAGCATGATGGAGGAAGACCATCAAGAGGTGGAGGACGACCACCTAGCAGGGGACGGCTGCTCTCGAGGTTTCTCATGACATAGGACGAATGTCAGATAACCAAAAATCAACAATGGGGACGGCCATTGGATAAAATGATGAAGGACGATCATCAAGGGGTGGAGGACGACCACCTAGCAGGGGACGACTGCTAAAAAAACGATGGGGACGGCCATCGGATGAGCATGATGGAGGACGACCATCAAGAGGTGGAGGACGACCACCTAGCAGGGTACGGCTGCTCTCAAGGTTTATCGTGACACAGGACGAGTGTCAGATAAAAAGAAAATTGCTTTGTTGGCGATCTACTGGGGAGTAGTAAACACGGACGAGCGTTTACAACCAAGAAAGAAAGGTATAAGTGTTTGGTATTGTGTATAGATTAAAGATGCGGACGAGCATCCTTAAGACTACGATACGGACGAGTATCGGGTAGAAACAAATACCGACGCGTGTTCAGAGATGATGATACGGACGAGTATCAACTGGTTAACAAAGAACACGGACGAGTGTTGAATCTGAGGGGACTCCTGGGGAATAGTAGACACAGACGAGTGTCTATATTCAAGAAGACAAAGGTGTTTGACATAGTGTATGGATTAAAGATGCGGACGAACATCCTTAAGACTATGATACGGACGAGTATCATGTAGAAACAAACTCTTGACGCATGCTCTGAGACGATGATACAGACGAGTACCATCTGGTTAACAGAGAACATGGACCAACTGTCGAATCTGTGGGGATATAAATGATGTATACAAGATACGGACGAGTATCTGTATAAGTGTACCAACGAGTGGTGAGTATATATATAGATGAGTGTTTATCTGCTGGGGAGGGTGACACGGACGAGTGTCAAGAGAGAAAAGTATAATATTAACAAGTGTATGGGTGATAAAAGTGCAAACGACTGCGCTGGGGATATGACACGGACGGGTGTCCAGAAAGTGTATATAGGTATATGTGAGTGCAAAGAAGATGTCTTTGGCTTTCTGCTGGGGTATGACACAGACGGGTGTCAGGACGTATCTGTAATACGGGTGATCTTGCTCGTAAAGATGTTCAGGCGACTTTACTGGGGAGTAATGACACGGACGAGTGCCAAAAGGTGTATATACTGGTGTTTGTGATTCGTGAGGCAACTGCTTTTGCTGGGACCCTGGTGGGGATTTTTTGTGTAATGATGATGAGCGGTTTATTATTCACAAGTGTTAATTCAGAACATGGCTTATGATTATGCTATGCGTTTGATTTTTGCCGTAATGCTCCGTGTTAGACGGAATGCTACGCTTTGAGGGGATAGTATGATGCGGATGCTATGATTATGCAAAGGGGCACCGATCCGGGATTCGGATCCCGTTGCTGCGAAGATCTCTGGTCGATCTGCCTGAAGTGAACATCCCAGCTGGGGATGAGATCATTGGTAGGTCTGATGATGTATCTGTTTGGGGATATAGGTCGCTGATTGACATATCCTTATAATGTGGGACCCAGCTGGGGTTTGTAGAAGTCTTCTGTACTCTGTTGTGATCTTCATGCATTGCTCTTCTGAAAAGAGGCTGAGACTCTATGGGGAGATGATTCCCTGATGCCTGTATCCTGCTGAGGAAGGATGATTGGTACTACAGCTGGGGGTGTGGTTGGTAACTCAGCTGGGGAGAGCAATGAGAGGCAACTCAGCTGGGGATAGAGCATTTCGGATGCTGAGATCTTTTATTGATTTGCTGAGCTGCTGAGATGTAACTTGCATGCCCCAAGTTGCGTTCCGGATACCTGCAATCCTGCAAAGGTAAGGAAACGCACAAAAGATCCCGAGGTAACCTTTACTGGGTTCCGTCATAGGAGTTAAGTACCTTCGAGAGTAAGTATATTCCCTGTAAGCATGTTTTTATTATTATATATTTTTGAGAGAAAAGCATCTGTACTTATGCAATTGATTTTTTTTTTTTTTTTTTTTTTTTTGAGACATCAGACATCCTTTGCAAATAAAAATATACAAAACGAAACATGACCGAAAAATCTGGTTTTATTAATTCATGTGCCCTGAACTGGCAAGATACAGTCAAAGAAACATATCTCCTGGAATGAGGAGATTGTTACAAATTGAGAAACAAAGTGCTGGCAGTGTTGATGACGCTTTGAGGAGCTTCCTCTCCCGCTATGACTCGTATGACAATGACGTTCTTCTCGTCTTGCTTTCTGGAGAGAGTTGATTCTGATCGGAGCTTGATCCTTCCGAAGCTTACCAAGTTGCTGACAATACAGACGAATTCAGAATGCAGTTGTTCGCTTATTCCCTTGTTTTGCATGGATCGCCCTTTCGGGTTTTCAATCCATCGGGATACCCATTTTTGCCTGAGTTGTCCAATGCGGCTTTTCAACTCAGCGGGTGTACGTTTTTTTTTTTTTTATTTATTTATTTCCCTTACTTTTGCCCGAGTCTCTTATTCTGTTTTTGACTCGCCGGGATGCCCTATTTTGCCTGGACTTACATTCTGTTTTTGTGTCCAGCGGGTCATTTTTATGCGAAGTATTTTTTAACTGCATCTGAATTCACAGGGGACGGAAAATCTTCACCATCCATGGTGCTGAGCATCAGTGCTCCACCAGAGAAAACTTTCTTTACCACGAATGGTCCTTCATAATTTGGAGTCCATTTGCCCCTGTGGTCTGTATGAGGAGGGAGGATTCTTTTCAGCACAAGATCCCCCACTTGGTACTCTCGATGCCTGACTTTCTGATCAAAGGCTTTCTTCATTCTCTTCTGATATAACTGCCCATGACAGATTGCAGCCAATCTTTTCTCTTCGATCAGACTCAATTGCTCGTATCGGGACCTAACCCATTCTGCTTCACTCAGCTTGACATCCATTAATACCCGTAGGGAGGGTAATTCAACTTCAACTGGTAGGACTGCTTCCATACCATACACGAGCTGATACGGTGTTGCCCCAGTGGACGTTCTGATTGACGTGCGGTACCCCTGCAAGGCAAATGGTAGCATTTCATGCCAGTCTTTGTATGTGATTACCATCTTCTGCACAATCTTCTTGATATTCTTATTTGCTGCCTCAACAGCGCCGTTCATCTTTGGCCTGTAAGGAGAAGAATTGTGGTGTTGGATCTTGAAGTCCCGGCACAGTTCTGCCATCATTTTGTTGTTTAAATTGGAACCATTATCAGTAATGATCCGCTCGGGAACTCCATACCGACAGATGATGTCTCTTTTCAGAAATCTGGCTACCACTTGCCTGGTGACGTTTGCATATGAGGCTGCTTCAACCCACTTGGTGAAATAATCAATGGCGACCAGGATGAATCTGTGGCCATTTGAAGCGGTTGGCTCAATCTTGCCAATCATGTCAATGCCCCACATGGCGAAGGGCCATGGTGAAGACATAATGTTCAAAGGATTCGGAGGCACATGCACTTTGTCTGCATAAATCTGGCATTTATGGCATTTCCTGGCATAGGCACAACAGTCTGCATCCATTGTGATCCAATAATAGCCTGATCTTAATAACTTCTTAGCCATTGCGTGTCCTCCAGCATGGGTACCAAAAGAGCCTTCATGCACTTCATGCATCAACAAATCTGCTTCCGTCTTGTCAACACATCGGAGGAGTACCATGTCAAAGTTCCTCTTGTATAAAGACCCATCAGTGTTCAGAAAGAAACTTCCAGCAAGCCTTCTTAAAGTCTTCTTATCATTGGAAGATGCCCCAGGTGGGTATGCTTGATCCTCCAAGAAGCACCTAATGTCATGGAACCAAGGCTTATCATCTTTGACAACGTCTGCTGCAAATACATATGCTGGTCTATCAAGTCTTGACACTGAAATCTGAGGTACAAAGTTAGCAACTTGAACTTTGATCATGGACGAAATGGTAGCAAGAGCATCTGCAAACTGATTCTCGTCCCGAGGGATATACTCAAGTTTGACTGTTGTGAAGAAAGTCAGTAACCTTCTTGTATAATCCCTATACGGTATCAGATGATCTTGGTGGGTGTACCATTTGCCGTTGGTTTGATTGACTACCAAAGCTGAATCTCCGAATACGGTCAATGTCTTGATCCTGAGGTCAATGGCTTCCTCAAGACCCATAATGCAAGCTTCGTATTCAGCTTCGTTGTTAGTGCAGTTGAAAGTGAGTTTTGCCGAGAAAGGCATGTGAACTCCTTTGGGTGTAATGAGTACTGCACCAACACCACGACCATTCATGTTAACAGCCCCATCAAACATCATAGTCCATTCTTTTTCCGGGTCAGGCCCTTCAGTGTGAATAGGCTCTTCATGATCTTTTGATTTAATGAACATGATGTCTTCATCAGGGAAGTCAAATCTCATTGGCTGGTAATCATCAATGGGTTGCTCAGCAAGATATTCAGATAGTACACTGCCCTTGATGGCTTTCTGAGAGGTGTACTGTATGTCATATTCTGTGAGAATCATTTGCCATCTTGCAACCCGTCCGGTAAGAGCTGGCTTCTCGAAAATGTACTTAACTGGATCCATTTTTGAGATTAATAAGGTAGTGTGGGTCAACATATACTGTCTTAGTCGGCGAGCAGCCCACGCCAAAGCACAACAAGTTTTCTCGAGCAGTGAATAACGTTGTTCACAGTCGGTAAACTTTTTGCTTAGGTAGTATATTGCATACTCTTTTCGACCGGACTCGTCATGCTGGCCCAGCACACACCCCATTGACTCTTCTAATACTGTCAAGTACATTATCAGAGGTCTTCCTTCAACTGGCGGCATGAGGATTGGAGGTTCTTGCAGATATTCCTTGATCTTGTCAAAAGCCTTCTGGCAATCTTCGTTCCATCTGACCGTTTGTTCTTTTCTTAACAGCTTGAACAAGGGTTCACAGGTCGCTGTAAGGTGAGATATGAACCGTGAAATGTAGTTCAATCGACCTAAGAACCCTCGAACTTCTTTCTCAGTTTTCGGCGCAGGCATCTCTTGAATGGCTTTGACTTTATCGGGGTCCACTTCAATCCCTTTCTCGCTTACAATAAAACCCAGCAGCTTACCAGATCGCACCCCGAATGTGCATTTGTTGGGGTTTAACTTCAGTTGGTACTTCCTCAGACGCTTGAACAACTTTAGCAGATTTACCAGGTGGTCTTCTTCAGTAAGGGACTTGGCAATCATGTCATCCACATAACACTCGATTTCCTTATGGATCATATCGTGGAATAATGTTACCATAGCCCGTTGATACGTTGCACCAGCATTCTTTAGTCCGAATGGCATCACCTTGTAACAGAACGTGCCCCAAGGTGTGATAAATGTTGTCTTCTCCATGTCTTCAGGTGACATCTTGATCTGATTATATCCTGAAAATCCATCCATGAAGGAGAATACCGAGAACTGAGCCGTGTTATCCACCAATACATCAATGTGAGGTAATGGGAAGTCATCTTTCGGGCTGGCTCTATTCAGATCCCGGTAGTCAACACACATTCTTACTTTGCCATCTTTCTTAGGCACAGGCACTATGTTAGCAACCCACGGCGGATAGCTAGTCACAGCAAGGAACCCGGCGTCCCATTGCTTTTGTACCTCTTCCTTGATTTTCATAGCCATGTCTGGGCGAGTTCGGCGCAACTTCTGTTTGACCGGTGGGCACTCTTCTCTTAAAGGCAGCTTGTGCACAACAATGTCGGTATCCAACCCTGGCATATCTTGATACGACCAAGCAAACACATCAACATACTCTTGAAGCAGATCTATCAGTTGTCTCTTCACTGAGTCTTGCAGGCAGGCCCCGATTTTAACTTCCTTCACATCTTCATCTGTACCAAGATTGATCACTTCAACCTCCTCCCGGTGAGGAGTAATAACCCTTTCCTCTTGTCTCAACAACCTAGCTAGCTCTTCAGGAAGCTCATATTCTTCATCAACCCCTTCATCAGCTTGATTGATTGGATTGTCAAAGTCATACGATGTCATAGCCGTGCTGTTGTCGGTGCTGTCAGGAAGGCACTTTCTGCAAGGGTTAAGTTTGTCCATTTTAGTGATTGATTTTAATCTTGCTTTAGAAAAAAAAGTGAAATAAAGTTATCATTTTGAAAACACCATCATTTATTTTTGTACAAAAAGAAAAATGGAAAAACAATGAGCAGAAAAGAAAAAGACTCGTTTGCAAAAAGATGTCTGATATTTCGTTAATTTAATCTTGTTTGCACAAAAGTACAGATGGCCCTGATTACAAAATGAGTCTTGTCATCTTGGGCAAGATGCAAGACTTTGATGCATGCTATAAAAAGTACAGGAAATAATAATTACTCTGATCGAGTAACTCTTATAATTTCCTGGGAAGACCAGTTCGAGACACTGCTCCCCGGGATCTTTGGACGAATCCAATTCTCCAGATTGCGCTCCTCTTCCAGCTCGTCTTCCAAACAGTTGATAGCATCGGGGGTGAGCATCCCCCCACTGACAAAACCAGGCTTTCCAGCAGCCTTTGCTTGATGTTGAGTTGGTCTGTAACCCAACCCAAACTTGTCTTCTTTTTTCTCCACCGATAGCAGTTTGCCCCAGCCTTGGGCAGTTCCTTCCTCAACAACCTTCCGGGCTTGTTGGTAAGACGACATTGGAGTACCAGATACAGCAGATGCTTCATTCACATTCAAAGCTTCAAACCCCTGGCTCATTGTTTCATGGATCTCCCCATCCATTTCAATGTACTTATAGGTTGCCAGGTGGCTGACAAAAATGTCCTCCTCTCCACAGATTGTGACAACTTGGCCTTCCCACTCGAATTTTAACTTTTGGTGAAGGGTAGACGTTATTGCGCCGGCGGCGTGAATCCAGGGTCTACCCAACAAACAGCTGTAGGCGGGCTGAATGTCCATCACATAAAAGATAGTTTTAAAGGTCTGTGGGCCAATTGTCACGGGCAGCTCAATCTCTCCCAGAACCGATCTCTTAGAACCATCAAAGGCTCTTACTACCAGGTTGCTGGGTCTTAATGCCAAACCATCATATTCTAACTTCACCAGAGCCTTCTTTGGTAAGACATTTAGGGAAGAACCTGTGTCCACCAGCACATGAGAAAGGACAGCTCCTTTGCATTCCAGGGTTATGTGCAAGGCTTTGTTGTGATTGCGGCCATCCGCTGTCAAGTCAGAATTGGTAAACCTTAGCCCATTGCTAGCAGTAACATTTCCAACCACGGTTTCCAATTGGTTGACAGTAATCTCCTCAGGCACGTAAGCTGCGTGCAAGACTTTAAGTAGTGCATTTCGATGGGCCTCGGAGCACATAAGCAGTGAGAGGATAGAGATTTTGGATGGCGTTTGGTGAAGCTGATCCACAATTTTATAATCACTCTTTTTGATGATTCGCATAAACTCATCAACTTCTTGATCGAACGGGGTCTTCAAGGCTTCTTTAACAGCTTGATCTTCCTGCACCGGGCTCTTTCCCTTTGCCTTGGCAGCAGCTTCTGCTTCGGCAGTAGGTCTTTGAATTGGTGGAGCGAAGAGACGTCCGCTTCGGGTGAAGCCTCCGCCTCCGCCCACATTATCTACCTGTGGTGCAGGTGTTGATGTTTCAAGAGTGATTCTTTTTCCTTCGCAGTACACGTCAGAGCCATAGTGCCAAGGGATGGCCCTATTGCTTTCATATGGTACTGGTCCAGGCACCGTGACAGTGACCGGACTGACTGCTGCTGCTGAAGGGATTGTAATTGTTTGTGGATCATAAAAGATTGTAACTGGTGCTCTGATGGGAGCAGCACCTTCTGAATGGTAGGCGGAGTTATTCTCAGGATCGTAGAATATGGTAACAGTGGAGACATCTTCATGATTGATTGCTGGTGTTGTAGGAGGTACTGTTGGAAGGACTGTTGTTGTTGTTGATGGAGATTCGAAATGGAATGAAGCTGAAGTTGTAGCAGGAGAAACTGTTGGAAACTGATCATTTGGGAGGACAGGTGAAGTACTTGTTGATGTTGCTGGTGAATTGTCGGGAACCATAGTTGCTGCAGTTGTAGGAGGGTCTGAAACCGTTGCTGATGAAGTTGCCGGATTTGTCGGAAATGATGTAGTGATCTGTAGCAAGCCACTCTGAATAAGGCTGTCAATGCCATTCCTCAGGTCCTTACACCCGTTCCATGAAATATTGCAGTAGGGACACCCTAGTTCACACCCCGGAAATATATTGCTTTCACGGAGTTGAGCTTTGATTTCCACCAATGGTGTCCTGATCTGATCCACGCTAGTTATCAAATAAGACGGTTGATCTTCTTCGATAGCATTAATTCGGGGACCACCATGGTTTGGCATAGGGTTTTTATTGACATTGGGCGGAGGTGCAAAATTCAGAGCCTTGGAGTCTACCAAGTCTTGTACCTTCATATGCAGAGCCCTGCATTTTTCCGTACTGTGACCAGGTGCGTTTGAATGAAAAGCACACCTAGCATTGGAGTCATAGTTCCTTGGTAGACTGTTGGGATCCGGAGGTGCCAACGTTCTTAGCTCAACTAGGTTGAGTTTCAGAAGTTGTGGCAGCAAGGCAGCATACGGCATTGGGATCGGATCGATTACCCTGTTAGCTTGAGATGGCCTCTGATGGAATGGCCTCTGTTGATTATTGTTGGTGTTGGTGCTGTAATTTCTCGGAGGATACTGATTCTGATGATACTGAGGTTGCTGTTGGAAGTTTTGCTGAGGAGGTTGATAGACTGGCTGTGGATGAGCGGGAGCAGGGATAGTGATTGCTGCTATTGACCTTTGAACATACTGGGGTCTACCCCTGTTGGTGTGAATGGCATTGGTCTCGCCAGTTCTTCTCGGGCCTGCAAAAGGCTTTCTTGTACTACTGGACGAGCTTGCACCGTTGTCTGAGATCTTTCCCATTTTTAACAGGCTTTCAATTCTCTCCCCAGCTATGACAACATCTGCAAAGCTAGTGGAAGAGAAAGCAGCCAACCTGTCAATATACGTTCCCTGGAGAGTGTTCATAAACATGTCTGCCATTTCCCGCTCAGACATAGGTGGTTGAACAGCAGCAGCCAGCTGCCTCCACCTTTGGGCGTATTCTCGGAAACTCTCCCTCGAAGACTGCGACATTCCCATCAGGAGAGTCCTGTTGGGTGCCATGTCTAGATTATACTGATACTGTCTGATGAAGGCCTCTGCCAGGTCCTTCCAGCATCTAATTGTTGCTCTTGTCAAATGGGAATACCACTCCCTCGAAGCTCCAGTCAAGCTGTCTTCAAAATAGAACATCCACAATTTCTCATCCATTGTATAGGCCTTCAGCCTTCCCAGAAATGATTGTAGATGAGTCCGGGGGCATGAAGTCCCATTATACTTTTCGAAACAAGGAGGCTTGAACTTATGGGGGATCCTGACCCCGTCTACCAAACCCATGTCCATGACGTCGAAACCCAAAGAATTTTGAGATTCTAAGGATCTCAACTTCTCAGCTATTTCATCCAATCTTCTATCATAAGCTTCTTCTCCAGCACCCATTACAGTAAACTGGTCTTCTTGAGGGTCTTCCTGAAGTACCCTGGCTGCAGTGGCTGTGCCTTGAACGTTTGCAGGAATGTTGATCTCAGGATGCAAATGTGGGCCAAACACAGGGGGATTAACATGGGGTTGCACCCTTTCATTATTACTGGTGCCTGCAGTTCCTACATGAGGCTCCTCTTGATTTTGCCTCTCCACCATGGCCCTCAGTCTCTCCTGGCTCTGAGCCATGTTGTTCATAACTTCCATGAACTGCGTCATCTGCGTTCTCATCTCTAACCTTTCGTTTGCCATCTGATTTCTGACCTCTGCTAGGTCCTGCTGTACCTGATCCATTTGAATTCCCGGAAGGTTATTTCTAGTTGGGTACCTGTGTGGCCGGTTGAGGGGAAATACTCGGCGGCGAGCAATAATTCCTGAATATCACAACAGAGGTTAGCAACAACAAAACAAAAACCTACAAAACAAACAAAAGGGTTAGTATGCAATGCAGTATGCTTATTTGCTCTCAAGGTATCCGGTTTGGCCTTCAGTTTTGACCCTTCCAGACCCTTGAAGATGTTGTTGATGTTGATTCCGAAGTAAACTTGGATGGAACAAAACGAACACAAATACATTACAAAAGGTGAAATAATACAAATTGTTCATTTTACAATCACAAACCCTCTGAGGGGCCAAAATACATCATAAAAAAGCAAAAGTTCATGAAATAGGAACAACAACCAGCAAATGATCAGACTCCAAGGCCAAACTCATCCTCACGAACTTCCTTAAGAAGTGCTTCGGTCACAGGATCAGCCGGGCGCTCCGTGAGACTTCTGATGAGAAGGTTTCTTGTTGCAACAGCTGCAGTCAACTTCTTGTTCTGACTTTGGTCTTTAGCCCTCTTCACTCCAGCTCTGATTTCTAGCTCTGATATTTCCTTCTGGGCTGCTGCCAGGGCTTTTTCCATCTGCTCCATCTTGTCCTGAACTCTCTTGTCTTCTAGAGTACGGGCCTCAGTGATCCGGACCCACCTGGCCTGACTCTCTTTCAAATACAAGTCTGTTCTTGCTCTCTGGAACTGGGCTTCTTTACAAGCATTCTTCAGAATCTGCTCACCAGCTTTAGACTTGTTGATATAATCTCCAGACTTCTCAATCTTAGTCAAGTGTTCCACCCTCAACTTCTCCAATCTCTCAATCTCCCTCACACCTTCACTCCTCTCCCGGAGGGTCTTCTGCAAGGCCTGGGTTAGCTTCTCATTTCTTTCCTTTAAGCTCTCGAACTCCTCCAAACTGATGGTGGCAGGGGGTGGTGCTGAAGATGACTCAGGCATGTCTTCTATGGTAAAGGGCATCCCAGAGAATTGGGCCCTGGCACGGGACCACTCATGATATTGTGCTGATGCCACATTATTACACTTCCCCAAAATGGTGACTCCCTTGGTTTGAACATTATCCCAGGCCCAGGCAGCCTGCCTAACAACAGTCAAACTGATCTTGTTCTCACAATAGAGAGTCTCCACCAAGTCCTGTGCCTTAGGAGTATGGACTAAGGCATAACCCAGTTGCCTCCTGAACAGCAGGGGGTTGTAATTAATACTTCCCTTAACTCCTATTAAGGGCACATTGGGAAAGTGCCCACAGCTGGTGATGATATCTCTGCCCTTGGTGCTTTGAGTACACCATCTGATATCAGCTGAAGTGAGAGTAGTGAGCCTCTTAGCCCAGTTGCTTTGCTGATGAGGGTTGAGAAATGCATCTGTTCTGGGTAGATGCTTGAGAAGCCAAGTATGAAATAATGGAGCACAAATCCTCACTAATCTCCCCCTCTGCTTCTCATTCCTCTGATGCACTGAATAGTAAAGGTCCCCCAATAAAGTTGGCACTGGATTCTTCAGGATGAACAGGTGGATTGCATTCTTGCTGATGAATCGAGGCTCATCTGCAAACAACACAATCCCATATATGCATAAGGCCAGCAAAGCACAAACAGCTTTCCACTCCCCCAGGGAGGCCTTCAGGCTGGCTTGAGAGATTAAGAAGTCCAGATGGAAGCCAGGGATCCCAGCTTTAGAAGTCATATGCTGCTCAATTAGGACAGGCTCCAGATGTAAAGCTCTTGCTACCTCTCCATTGGTAGGAAAGACCATCTCAGGGTTGAAAGGGATTTCTCTCCTGATAGGCATACCAACTAATGAGGAGTATTCTTCTAAAAGAGGGCCCAACTGAAAGTCTTGAAAGGTGAAACATCTCAGTGGGGGATCATAGAACTGAATGCAAGTGTGGATGAGGCTCCTCTGGGATGGGTCCAGATCCACAACCAAGTCAAGTATGTCTCCATAATTCTCTCTGAACAGGGATATGTGATCTGGAGTGATCAGGGTTTGGATCCTCCTGATATCTGACAAGTCTGGTTGGAAGAAGTGATAAGTGATGTTGCTTTTCTTTGGAGCCATAAGTGCTGAGGCTGAGTAGAATAAGTGCTGATGAAGATGCTGAGGAGTGGGCCACTGGCTGGCTAGTGCAAGTAACTGAAGTATATGGCTGACAGGCTGAAGCAAGTGCTGGTGGAGACAGATCAAAACTGCAGATGGGGTCAAAACCAAAACCAGATGAAGGTGGATACCCTGAAACACAAATAAGCAAATGTTAATATGATGCAATGAGTATGTATGCAAATGATATGCAAGGGTTTGTGACTGAGCTGGATCTGATTAACTGCCCTGGTATAGATCCATGTGTATTCAAGAATTCCAGATGGAGGTCCAAAAGAATCCAGTAACCAGGGTAGGGGGCTCAAATAAAGAGCCACATGTCCAGGGTTTAGAATCACAAGAACTATCCAACATGGAGTATTCTTAACAAAGTCAAAGTAACAGGGTATTCTGAGGTCAAGGTACCTGCAAACCTGTAAACAGCCCAACCCACTCACAGGTGGTGATCTAGAACAAAGATCCTCAGACTTGGATCAGTTATGGGAAGTGTAAACACTTCCAACCCGGAGGTACAGTGTTTACAATAACCATAACAATTCCTCCTCTAATTCACCTCAGTTTCTGAAGGTCAATACTAAAAGGTCATCCAGACTTAGCAGGCTTCCCAGATAGCCCTAGCATTGCAGGAAATCTGCAATACAGAGTTCTCAAGAAGAAACCCATATCTGAACCGTGTTTCATATTCCCGCACCAGACCGAAATGGAATGGGAAAGAATATGATTCACTCTAGCCTAGGTGTCACTCAGGTCCCAGGTATAGGACCTTAACTCTCAATGAAATACCCACCCACCAAAGCAAACAACCAGATCCAGCCAGCAGTACAGTATGATATATACAAATGCAATAAAGAAAACAATAAAGCAAACTGTACATAAGCAAAAATAAAGCAAATACACAAACACAAATAGCACATAACACCCCCAATAAACACAAATCAAACAAGCGCTAGGAGGAACCCACAAAAAGAACCAGAAGCCCTGGTTGCAGTATAAGGGTCATCCCCAGCAGAGTTGCCAAGCTGTCGCTCCCGACAAATGAAACGGGGTTCATATGAAGGTACAGACGCGAACGGTCGGCGAAGGGAACAATGAGAACACACAGCCGTGAACTCACTGGAGAATGAATAGAGTCGCCAGCTAGGCATTTTTATCCCGGAGGAAAGGTAATGCTGCATAGACCTAGAAAAAGATGGATAAGACGGTTTGCGAACCAGAGAGACTGAGAAAGGGGGTTGGTTACAACCTGGGAAGGTATTAGCACCCAGATTGTCCGTCGTACTCGACGGGATCCACGCTTGAAAGATTTGTGTTTTAAAGGGGTAGTGTCAGTGCAATCTGTGTATAAAGAGCTGGAAAGCAATGTACAGGTGTCAGTGTAAAGTGTATAAGTGATGTGAAGTATGAAAGTGTCAGTGTAAGAACAAAGTGAAATGCTCAAGATCATGAGGCTAAGAAAATAAAGCTGGAAAGAGGGGGAATATACAGAGACTTTTGTTCGATAACTGTTAAGTTATGCCTACGTATCCTCTCGTGCAATGAGGAAGTCAGAACGCCGTAGTTCGACCCAAAGAGACTGAAAGATGAGTTGACTTGTGAACTGCTTACTTGTCTATGCTCAAGTGTATGACCTGTCTGGCTCAGGTGCAAACTGTCTTGCATTAGACGGAAGAAGCAAGTTCTCGTTTGTGAGTGAAGGTGATGAGAAAAGAATCCCGGAGGAGACGATTATTGTTTGTTTTTGAGTTTTCAGTCTTTTATTGTTTTTTTGGATTTTTGTCATAAGTTAATGAGCTTAAGTCTAAACCAATGGATTTAGTGAACTCATCACATCTTCCCTCTGATTAGGGGTAATGAGAATGCCTTAAGTGTGAAGTCAGCTTCTCACACTTAAACACCTTTGGTGTAGGATTAAGATCATTAACCTACTTGTGATTATTTAGATGTTTTTGGTGTTTTTGCTTAGTGTTGAGTAATGAGGTTAAGCCATAATCAGGGATTTAACAGACTCATTACACCATCCTAATAGAAGGATAATAGATGAGAATGTTTAAGCTGAGGAAAGCTCCTCAACTTAATCCATGATTAGGGATTAAACTCATGACAAAACAAGCTTTTGATTAAGTGGATTTTACTTGATGATATGATGATGAAGTGAGTTTTAGGGTTTGTAAGACAACTTGAGGGGGACTTGTCCATTAACACTAGGGTTAGTCCTTCTTAACCAATTAAGGAAGAAATAGAACCCTGATGCAAGGCCCAAGTTACAAGTGTAGTGTCTTGATGATTATTATGTGAATTGATTAAGAGATTTAAACACATTAAGGGTTTAACACTTAGGATTAAAGTTATACACTCCATCCTAAGAGAAGGATACAGGCATAAGCTTAATCACAAAGCCTTAAAGCCTTTAGGGTTTAGTCCCTGATTATGAGATGAGAAGAGAAGACTCAAAGAGACACAAAGGTAAAACTATGAGGGGAGACTAATCAAGACCCTAATTCATTGTCATGCTTGGTTGTTCCTAAGGTTTGTGAGGTTTTCAGGAACAATCTTCAAAGGAGCCACCAGGAAGCAGATGAACCAGATCAAGAGAAGCAAAGCAACTTGCTTCATTCAAGAAGTCAAGTCACTTGAAGAGAGAAAGTGGGAGAAACAAGAAAGAGCAAGCTCAATCTCAAACACATATAGAAATGCAGCAATGGATGCAAGAGAGATGAGAAGAAAAGTCATGAGAAGTGAAGACAAATTCACTTCTAAAAATCACTTACCACCTGAAAGGTTAGAAAAGGCAATGCAATGCAATGCAAAATGAGATGAAATGGTATGATGCAAAACAAAACCAGAAGCATGTTGATGATGATAATGATGTTATGAAGTGCTGCAAACATGAGGCAAGACATGGAGGTGCTCATACAAGATTATGAATGCAAATGATGCAGGTTAAGGAGCATGAACAAGCATGGAAAGTTATGAAGCATACAAGGCAAATGACATGGCAAATGTGCAATGCAATGATCAAACATGTTTTCTATGTGCCCTAAGATGCCAAATGAATCACAAGAATGCACAAAATGCAAAGACAAGTCATGTTATGCAAGGAAATGCAAGAAGGATGCAAGAGAAAGCCCAAATTAGGGTTCATGGATTAAACATCAAACCAAAACTCAAAACAGAAGCAAACCCTAGGATAAAAAATGGAAAATGCCATCCAAAGAAACCCTAAACCTATAATGAACCACTGCCCAAAGGGGAACTCTCAACTCCTAATCAATCTCAAGATATGATTTTTCTAAGTTATTAGGGTTTTTAGGGCTCCTAAACAAAAGAAATGCCAAACAATTGGAAAATGCAAGATCAAATCAAGGCCATTTAATCCTAGAAACCACATGCTAAACACAATGCAATGCAAAAAGAATCAATGTCCAACTCTTCTCAAATAGGCAGAAATGAATTTTTGAACTTAGGATCAAATTAATGCATAAAAAATGATTTAATTCAATGAAAAATTCTTAAAATGCATCAAGATCAAAAAAGAAATTTGGTTTGAAGGTTGGACAATGTTTCTAAATGTCTTAGAACATTTCATGAATTTTTTTGTAATTTTTAAATACCTAAAAGTATTTTTATTTAATTAATTTTCATTAATCAATTAAAAATAATCTTTTAAATATTTAAAAATACTTTTTTAATGATAAAAATAAAATAAAAATATTTTTGTGTCATAAAAATTAATAAAACTCTAAGGAAAAAGTTTCATAATTTTTAAGAATTTTTTACTATTTTAAAATAAATATGCAAATTAATTGAAAAGAAAATGAATTAAAAATAAGGAAAAAGAAAAGTCAAAGGAACGAAGGGATGAGATGCAGTCTGGTTTTAAATTGGTTGACTGGCGCCAGATCTTGTGGCCAGGATTGATTCTGAGTTAATTACAATTAATTAAAACTAATAAAAGAATTAGGGCTAATCAAAGTGATCTGAGCCCTTCCCTCACGCGCGAAGTCAACAAGTCAATGGCAATCAACGCTCAGAATTCAAACTAACATTAATGACCTGAGATTAGGGTTTAATGACTCAGGCTGCCGGAGAAGACCTCCGGTCGTCTTCTCCGGCCAGCTCCCTCCCTGAGAAAATTCAAACTCCCTTAAAACGTATCAAAAATGAAAACTAAAAACTGGGAAATGATCTCCATCCTCTCACGAATCAAACCCCTCTCTCAAAACACATTTCTTCTTCCTAAACAAGCTGAATCGAAAGAAATAAAAACTAGGGCACGCAAGCTTCAGAGACAAATTAAATGCTCAAATCAAAGCCATTTCAAAAACTAGGAACATCAGGATAATCAGTGAATCACATAGAACAAGTTTGGAACAAAAGAAATGATTTCTGGAAAAATAATTTTCGAGCTACCTGAGATTTGGAGCTTTCAGTTTGAGGACTTTCTGGCCACTTCTCTTTGTGCAATCCACTCCACTTGGTCCCCAGAAGATGTTTGAATGCTCAATGAGAGTTTAAGCTGGCTGGATAGTGAGATTCGAAAGCTTCTGCTCAAGCTTGGTCAGAAATGGCAATGGTGAAATAGAGAGCTTCAGGTCATGATGAATGGTTGTTTGTGATCCTGAGGATGAATGGAGAAGGTCTGGAGTGTTTGTTTGTGTGTTTGTGAGCTGTGGAGGCAGATTCGAAGGAAGTTGCAACTTGGTAGTTTTTTGTGAATGTGGTGAATGAATGTGTTTTAGCCTTGCCTTGTGTTATGTTTAGCTTGCAAATTGTCCACATAACTCTCTCTCATTGGTCAGTTGACAAGACATGCCCTTTATTGATTGGTAAGTTAACTTTTGCAAAAAGTCAAATAATGTGTAAGAGAAGCATGGCTCAAGGTCTAGGCAAGTACATGGCATGGGCTGGCGCAGCAAGGGTGAGGGAGAGGTCTAGCAAAGCTCAGCATCCAAGGCTGCAAGTTGTAGGAAGCATGATCATGAGTTTTGCAACTTGTTGTAACTTTGGTTCACATGTGATTCCTTTGCCTAACCAAACATAAACCATAGGCATTCTTGGTCCAAATCTGATTTTCATGACTTAGAGAAAGTTTGTGTGCTGGTTTGAAGTGAATTAGAAGTCACATAATGCATTGGTTCATGACTTTGCAAAATTCTCACTTAGGGCATGCCTTGAAAATCAATGATTTTAGCCAACCTTGCATTGCCATAACTTTTGATTCAAGAAGAGTTTGATCATGTTCTTGTACTTTTTGAAAAGGGAAAAATGAGATCTACAACTTTCATGACCAAAGTTTTTCCATTTGAAGCCTTTTTGGATCAAGAATCATGGCTTGAAAAATGACCTAAAATGATGCATTCTTGAAAAGTCAGCTATGCCCAAAAAGTCAACATTTGCAAAAACCCTAAATTCTTGATTTTTATGAACTTCAACCTTCTTCCATGATCAAATAAAGATCATATACACTCAAAATAATGAAGATCACCCATTGGTTGGGTCATTGGGGGCCTCAGATGCCCTGATTTTACACTGACTTGTCTGAAAAGTCAACCCTTGATCAGATGACTTCCCCATGGAATTTTTTCATGAAAATTGATATGCATACTCCCTATACCATATAGAGACCAATGGAAACAAGAATGACCAAAAAAATTGGAGTTATGGCCTCTGAAACCAAAACCCTAATTTTCAGTCAACTGTGCAGTTCATCCTGGCTCTACATCCACTCAAACCCTAGTTCCTGTGATTCCTGTGCATTTTTGACTTTGAGGAGATGGAATAAGACATAAGAACACACATGGACCCCTTTGAGTTGATTGGTGGCCTTTGGGGTGGCTCAAGATGCTTTGGGATTGCTCAGATCACAAACCCTAGGTGCAGATGCCTTAGAAACTATGCAGTGAATCAAAAATGAGATATGAGATGATATGATTGTGTTTATGCATATGAGATGATCACAAGCCATGGTGTGAATGGGTGAGGGCAAATTTGGGGTGTTTACACCCCTTGCCAGGGGAGGTTGTTGACTACCAAATCTTCCAGAAGTCAGGGTATAACTTAGTTTACATGACTGGTGGAGGAATAATGATAGTATGCACATCTCTTAACTAGATGGAAAGTCCTCATACTACTCAAAGGTAACGCCCAAGCATCACCTAATGGGGCAGGAATTCTTACACCGTCCTTATTTGACACTCTCACAAATATAACAATACATACTCTATAAAAAAATTGTGTATTGTTGAAACTATAATTCCTTGTGTCAAAGCAGGTTGCTCGACAGAAGTAAGGGTGTGTCGAAATAGTTGTTTCACACAGATTTGATTTAGTTCAGAAATAGGTATTTTAGGATTTTGCTTAGGATGTAAGCAAACCTAGTCCTATAAATAGGGAGAAACCCTTATATTTTGTTATCAATCAACACATTATAATTCACAGTTTGTAGTTGCAAGTGAATAGAAAGAAAATATCCCACAATTTGTGGGTAACAACATTCTTCTCCAAATTTTCTTAGAACCCTAATTTATTTTCATTCTCTATTTTATTATTTTCTTTGTTATTGTTGTGCTAATAATCCTTATTATTCATAAAGAAAGGGTCGAAATTCCCATAGACTTTTGGTTTAATTCCAACATTTGGTATCTAGAGCTCCGGTTTCAACAATCTGTGGGAAGCAAAAGTGATGGCGATGAATCATCTGAATGGGCACTTTCTAGTAAACCTTACAATTATCAAGAAAGATAATTATGAAAATTGGTGCAATAATATTAAAGTTATTTTATATCATCAAGATTTATGGGATCTTGTGAAGGTAGGAGTAACAATGCTTGTAGAAAATGCAATGTATCAAGAAAAGGTTGTGCACAGAGAATTGAAGAAGAAAGATTATAAAGCTCTCTTTATAATCCATCAATGTGTTGATCTATAACACCTCAAAATTTGTCCTCTCATTTTCATGGCATTTAGCATATCACATTGCATACACAAATCCATATCATAATCTAAAGCATTGCATCATAACCATCATAGCTGAGGCATAAGGCTTGTCATCAGTGACTGAGGAAATTGATAGTCTTACAAAGGCAATCAAAGGGAAACATGGCTTCCCAACATTGTGAAAAGGGTTCACAACATCCCACAAGGTTTCAATTTATTCCACAAGGACTAGAAAGAAGTGGATTGATCAAAGAATTCAAGCAATGCAACATCTCCTAACAAAATGGGGTGAAATTAGGGTTTCTGATTAAATGAGCTTCCCAAGAAGATTTTGGTTCAAACTTGATCTAATTGTTTTCTACATGATATTAAGTACCTAGGGTTGAAATTTCATCTATTGAATCATTTTGGAGGGGCTTCAATTGATCAGTTACTTGAAAATCAAGGAATTGGGGAAAAGTCAACCATGTTGAGAAAAAAGTCAACTCCTAACTTTTTGAGGTCAAATTCATGAAATTAAGGTTAAAAGGAGTCCATGGACCAAATTTGGTCAAGAAATGATGGAGGGATCCTTAGAAATCAAGGAAATCAAGACTTACCTTTTTTGGAAAATTAGGGTTTCAAAAGAGAGGCCTTCTCCTAAAATAAAATTCAAATGAAAATTCCACTTAGGCTATTTGAAAGAGGGCATGCTAAGCTTCAAATCCATAGGTTGAACATGTTCATAGTATTAAAATTGAAGGAGTTATGATCATTCAAAGTTTGTGCAAATTAGGGCAAACAAAGGCAAAACCAAGACAAACCTTGCATCCCGCGCGTCTGCCAGGAAAGGTTTTTCATCAAACATGTTATGTGCAACATGTATGTCCAAATTAATCTATAAAGGAGGCTTCAAATGAATTTTCTTTTATCATCAAAGTTGTTCATTGGCATGTCCTCTACAACTTTGATGTTTAAAGAATTTTTGTTTGATCAATGGTTTGATAGTGTCGCTCCCACCAAATGAGGCCGGGTCAAATGGGGTACAGACGCGAACGGTCGGCGAAAGAAGAGAGAACACACAAGGGTGAACTCAGAAGAAAAGAGTCGCCAGCTAGGAATTTTTATCCCGGAGGAAAGGTAATGCTGCATAAACCTAGAAAGATATGGATAAGACGGTTGCGAACCAGAGAAACTGAGAAAGGGGGTTGGTTACCACCTGGGAAGGTATTAGCACCCAGATTGTCCGTCGTACTCGACGGGATCCATGCTTGAAAGATTTGTGCTTTAAAGGGGTAGTGTCAGTGCAATTTGTGTATCAAAGCTGGAAAGAATGCAAGTGTCAGTGTAAAAGGTATGTGAAGTGTATAAGAGAAGTGTCAATGTAAGAACAAGAGTGGAATGCTCAGGATTATGAGGCTCAAAGAATAATGCTGGAAAGAGGGGGAATATACAGAGACTTTTGTTCGATAACTGTTAAGTTATGCCTACGTATCCTCTCGTCCAATGAGGAAGTCAGAACACCGTAGTTCGACTCAAAGAGACTGAAAGATAAATTGACCTGTGAACTGCTTACTTGTCTATGCTCAAGTGTATGACCTGTCTGGCTCAGGTGCTAACTGTCTTGCATTAGACGGAAGAAGCGAGTTCTCGTTTGTGAGTGAATGAGATGAGAAAAGAATCCCGGAGGAGACGATTATTGTTTGTTTTTGTGTTTTCAGTCTTTTATTGCCTTTTGAATTTGTTATAAGATAATGAGCTTAAGCCTAAACCAAGGGTTAGCAAACTCATCACATCCTCCCTCTGATTAGGGGTAATGAGAATACCTTAAGTATGAAGTAAGCACCTCACACTTAATCACCATGATGTAGGATTAAGATCATTAACCTACTTGTATTTATTTAGATGTTTTTTTTGGAGTTTTTGTTTAGTGTTAAGTAATGAGTTTAAGCCATAATCAAGGATTTAATGGACCCATTACACCATCCTAATAGAAGGATAATAGATGAGAACATTTAAGCTGAGAAAGGCTCCTCAACTTAATCCATGATTAGGGATTAACCTCATGACAAAACAAAGCCTTTATTAAAGTGGATTTTAGTTAATGATAAGATGAAGAAGTGGATTTTATGATTTGTAAGACAACCTGAGGGGGACTTGTCCATTAACACTGGGGTTAGTCCTTCTTAACCAATTAAGGAAGAATTAGAACCCTAATGCAAGGCCCAAGTTACAAGTTTAATGTCTTAGTGATTATTAAGTGGATTGATTAAATGATTTAAACACATTAAGGGTTTAACACTTAGGATTAAAGTTATACACTCCATCCTAATAGAAGGATGCAAGCATAAGCTTAATCACAAAGCCTTAAGACCTTTAAGGTTTAGTCCTTGATTAAGAGATGAGAGGAGAGACTCAAGGAGACTCAAAGGTAAAAACTAATGGGGAGACTAATCAAACCCTAATCATGATCATGCTTGGTGGTTCCTAGGGTTTATGAGGCTTGCAAAGGATCTTCAAGAGAGAAACCACCAGGAAAGAAGCAGATGAAAGGAAGAAGAAACAGAAGAGACAAGCTAACTTACTTCATTGAAGAAGATAAGTTACTTGAAGAGTGAAAGAGGGGAGGGAGCATGAATGAGCAAGCTCACTCTAAAACACAAGATAAAATGCAGCAATGATGCATAAGAGATATGAGAAGAGATTGTGAGAAGTGAAGGCAAATTCACTTCTCAAAACAACTTACCACCTGAAAAGTTAGCAAAGGAAATGAAATGCAATGAGAATGAGATGAAATGCAAAGATGCAAACCAAAATCAGAAGCATAAACATGATGTTAATGATGCTAAGAGGTGATACAAACACATGTCAAGGGTTGTGGATGATCATACAAGGATGAGGATGCAAATGAAGCATGCTTTGAACCATGAAGATTCATGAAAGTTTATGAAATGATATGAATACATAACATGGCAAATGAAAGATGCAATGATCAAACATGATTCTAATATGTCCTAAGATGTCTTATATGTCATGAGGATGCACAAACTATCATGGCAAGTCCTTGAATGCAAGCAAATGAAAGATGGATGCAAAGGAAGGCAAGAATTAGGGTTTATGCATAACATGCAACACAAAACTCAAAACCAGAAGTAAATGACATGACAAAAAATTAAAAATGGGATCAAAGGAACCCCAACCCTACATAAGTTCACTTCCCAAAGGAGGGGACCTAACTCTTAACCTAATGGGAGTTATGATTTTCTTAAGTTGGCTAGGGTTTCAAGGCACTTCAAAAGGAAAAATGTTCATCAAATAGAAAATGAAAGATAAATTCCAACCAATTTTACCCTAGAAACTACATGCTATGAAGGATGCAATGCAAGAAGAACCATCATCAAACTCCTCATGGTTAGGCAGAATGGATTTTTTCTAAGTTTGGACAAAAATATTGCCTTTAAACAAATTTTATTCCAATGAAAAATGTCAAAATGCATCAAGGACCAAAAAGAAATTTGTTTTGAGAGTTTGATAATGTTTCTAAATGTTTTAAAATGCAATGTGAATTTTTTTGTGATTTTTAAATACCTAAATGAATTTTTAATTAATTAATTTCCATTAACTAATTAAAAATAAACATTTAAATGATTTAAAAATGATTTTTAATGCAAAAAATAAAAATAAAAATATTTTTGGGTTCTAAAAATTAATAAAATGTTTGACAAAAAATTTCAGAATTTTTCAATGCATTTTTCAATTTTTAAAAATTCGTACAAATTAAATACAAAACAAATAAAAATAAAATGAAATTAATGAGAAAATGAGAAAGTCAGCTAATCTAAAGGCCAGGATTTAAACCTAAGGGGGCGGGAATTGACTACGCGCGCTATCCAACGGCCAGAATTCAAACTCACTTAATTATGTCATTAACCCTAATCTTGAGCCCTAATGACTTTCAGATGACCGGAACAGTGTTCCGGTCATCTTCTCCGGCCAACCATTTTTCAATCTCACTCAATACGCATCAAAACTTCATCAAACTCTCCAGAATCAACCCTTAAACATCACTAAATCTAAACCCCACAACAAAACTCATTTATTTTTCATGAATCAAGAGAATCAGATCAAAATACATTTCACGGGCAAAATTTCAGAACAACATAACATTCTCAAAACTCAATCATTTTCAAAAATAAAAGCATCAACATGATCAGGGAAACATGAGGAACAAGTTTATAACCTAAAATCAAGCTTCTGGAAAATTTGTTCTTGAAGATACCTGAACTGAAGCTTTCGAAAGTGGCACTGTTTGGCTGCTTCTTTACTTCAAAACTTCTCCAATGATCTCCCTCAAGTGTTTGTGATACTTAGCTGGAGTTTAAATGGCCTCTAGAGGAAGTTTGCAGAATCTCAGTTCATGAAATGTTGAAATCGTGTTTTTGATTATGAAGGTTTTAGGGCAAAATGGAAGGTGGGAAATGGTCAGTAAGGTTTATGGAGTTGAATGGTGGAAAAAGTTTGAAGGTTTGATGGCTGAATCAAGAGATTCGAAAGCTTTTGAAAATTTTGGGATTTTTGAGTATGCTGTGTTCTTGGAGTTTTCAGGCTGTGTTGTGTGGTGCTTTTGCTTTGTTTTGATCCACATAAAGAAGTGTGATAGGTCAGAGAGTGGGTGCTGGCCTATGGTGATTGGTATGGGCAAGTTGCCAAAATGTCAACATGACTTGTACTTGAGGTATGGGCATGTGGCAGGCTTGGATTTGGGCATGGCTTGGTTCAGCTGAGATCAAGGAATGCTTATGGATCAGATTTTGTGAACTGAGGCAAGTGGATGAGAAGCTTTGGGTCATTTTGCAAATTGGTACAACTTTGGCCCCTTTGTGATTTCTTAATGATCAAGGCATGAAAATGAGTGATTCCTTGGGCCATTCTGAATTTTAGGTCATGTGTGAGGTTTGTGCAATGGTTAGAAGTCAATTAGAGGTCACATAAAGGCTTGGCATGTGAATTTGCAAGTTTCCCTCTTTGTGCAAAAGTGAAAATTTCATGATTTTTCCCAACTTTGCAAGGCCATAACTTTTGATCCAAAATGAATTAGAAAGAGTTCTTGTACTTTTTGAAAAGGGAATGATCCAATCTACAACTTTCATGACCAAAGTTTTCTCATTTGAAGCATTTTTGAATCAAAAAGAGGAGGTTGAAAAACTTTCCCAAAATGGCAAGTTTACATTATAAGTCACTTTCCCAAAAAGGCAACTTTGCAAATGACTTGAAATTTTCCAATTTTGTGAACTTCTAACACCTTCTATGATCAAATAAAGATCATACACATTCAAAATTATGGAGAACACCCTTTGGTTAGGTCATTGGGGGCCTCAGATGCCCTGATTTTGCACTGACTTGCTCAAGAAGTCATCCCTTGATCAGATGCCTTCCCCATTGAATTTCTTCATGAAAATTGATATGCATGATCCTCATAACATATAGAGACCAATAGAAACAAGAATGACCAAAAAATTTGGAGTTATGGCCTCTGAAACCAAAACCCTAATTTTAGGTCATATGTGCAGTTAAACCTGGCTCTGCTTCCATGCCTTTCTCAGTTCTTGTGATTCTTTGACTTTCTTGACCTCATGAGGATATAATATGATGCTTGAACATACATGGACCCCTTTGAAGTGATTGATGACCTTTGAAGTGGCTCAAATAGCTCTTGGATTGCTCAGATCACAAACCCTAGATGCAGATGACTTAGACACAATGCAGTGAAGCAAAAATGCAATATGAGATAACATGATTGAACTTATGCAAATGAAAAGAATCACAAGCCATGGTGAAATGAGTGAGGGAAAATTTGGGGTGTTTACAGATAGATATGAGGGGTCAAAGTGGAAGTCTTATACTGATCAAACCCTAGGAAATTTTCCCAAGGAAAGCCAACCTCTGCAGGATAAGTATGCAGTTTTGGTCCCTTGCATTCAATGATATATTTGAGGTATCTAAAGGCATTGTTTCATATTGGTGTGTGTCGCTCCCGATAAATGAGACTAACTCAGATAAAGGTACTGACGCGAACGGTCGACGAAAGGATGAAATGAGAACACACAGGAGTGAACTCAAGGGAAAGAAAGAGTCGCCAGCTAGGCATTTTTATCCCGAAGGAAAGGTAATGCTGCATGAACCTAGAAAGATACGGATAAGACGGTTGCGAACCAGCGAGACTGAGAAAGGGGGTTGGTTACAACCTGGGAAGGTATTAGCACCCAGATTGTCCGTCGTATTCGACGGGATCCACGCTTGAAAGATTGGTGTTTTAAAGGGGTAGTGTCAGTGCAATTTGTGTATCAAAGCTGGAAAAGAATGCAAGTGTCAGTGTAAAAGAAATGAAGTGTGATAAGTATAGTGTCAGTGTAAAGACAAGGATGAAATGCTCAAGATCATGAGGCTAAAAGAATAAAGCTAGAAGGAGGGGGAATATACAGAGACTTTTGTTCGATAACTGTTAAGTTATGCCTACGTATCCTCTCGTGCAATGAGGAAGTCAGAACACCGTAGTTCGACCCAAAGAGACTGAAAGATAAATTGACTGATGAACTGCCTACTTGCCTATGCTCAAGTGTATGACCTGTCTGGCTCAGGTGCAAACTGTCTTGCATTAGACGGAAGAAGCGAGTTCTCGTTTATGAGTGAATTAGATGAGAAAAGAATCCCGGAGGAGACGATTATTGTTTGTTTTTTGTATTTTCAGTCTTTTATTGCTTTTGAGAGTTTGCCATAAGTTAATGAGCTTAAGCCTAAACCAATGGATTTAGTAAACTCATCACATCTTCCCTCTGATTAGGGGTAATGGGAGTACCTTAAGTGTGAAGTCAGCTTCTCACACTTAATCACCATGGTGTAGGGTTAAGATCATTAGCCTACTTGTGATTATTTAGATGTTTTTGGTGTTTTTGTTTAGTGTTAAGTAATGAGATTAAGCCATAATCAGGGATTAAACAGACTCATTACACCATCCTAATAGAAGGATAATAGATGAGAATGTTTAAGCTGAGGAAGGCTCCTCAACTTAATCCATGATTAGGGATTAAACCCATGACAAAACAAAGCCTTTATTAAATGGATTTTATTTAATGATAAGATGAAGAAGTGAGTTTTATGGTTTGTAAGACAACTTGAGGGGGACTTGTCCATTAACACTAGGGTTAGTCCTTCTTGACCAATTAAGGAAGAATTAGAACCCTAATGCAAGGCCCAAGTTACAAGCTTGATGTCTTGATGATTATTAAGTGAATTGATTGAAGGATTTAAACACATTAAGGGTTTAACACTTAGGATTAAAGTTATACACTCCATCCTAATAGAAGGATGCAGGCATAAGCTTAATCACAAAGCCTTAAAACCTTTAGGGTTTAGTCCCTGATTATGAGATGAGGAGAGAAGACTCAATGAGACACAAAGGTAAAATCTAAGTGGGGGACTAATCCAAACCCTAATTATTGTCATGCTTGGTTGTCCCTAAGGTTTGTGAGGTTTACAAGAAAGATCTTCAGAGGAACCACCAGGAAGCAGATGAAAGGAGCAAGGAGAAGCAAAGTAACTTGCTTCATTTAAGAAGACAAGTCACTTGAAGAAAGAAAGTAAGATGAAGAAGAATGATCAAGCTCAATCTCAAATACAATACAAAATGTAGCAAAGATGCATAAGAGGGATGAAAAGAAATTGTGAGAAGTGAAGGCAAATTCACTTCTCAAAGTAACTTACCACCTGAAAAGTTAGTGAAAGAAATGCAATGCAATGCAAAATGAGATGAAATGACATGATGCAAATCAAAACCAGAAGCATGCACATGATGTTAATGATGCTATGAGATGATGCAAACATGAAACAAGGCATGGGAATGGTCATACAAACACATGGATGCAAGAGAAGCATGCTTAGAACCATGAACATACATGAAAAGTTATGAAATGCAAATGGAATACAACATGGCAAATGAAAGATGCAATGATCAAACATGATTCTAATATGTCTTAAGATGTCATATGAATCAAATGAATGCACAAAATGTTATGGCAAGTCATGGTATGCAAGCAAATGGAAGATGAATGCAAAAGGAAGCCCAAATTAGGTTTATGATCAATGCACAAAACAAAAACCAAAACCAGAAGCAAACATCAAGATAAAAAATTGAAAATGCATCCAAGGGACCCCTAAACCTATACAAACTCACTGCCCAAAGGAGGGGTTTTAACTCTTAACCTAGTGAGGGTTATGAATTTCTTAAGAATGCTAGGGTTTTATGGTACCTTGTCAAGAAAAATGTCAAACAAATTGAAAATGCAAGATCAAATCATGCCAATTTAATCCCATAAACTTCATGATATGCAAGATGCAATGCAAAAAGAATCAAAGTCCAACTCTTAAAGACTAGGCAGAAATGAATTTTCAAAGATTGGATCAAAATAATGCCTTGAAATGAAATTAATTCCATGAAAAATTGTCAAAAGACATCAATATCAAAAAAGAAATTTGGTTTGAGGGTTGGACAATGTTTCTAAATGATTTTAAAGGTTTCATGAATTTTTTGGTGATTTTTAAATACCTAAAAGTATTTTTAATTAATTAATTCTCATTAATTAATTAAAAATAATCTTTTAAATGATTTAAAAATAATTTTTAATGCAAAAAATAAAAATAAAAATGTTTTTGGTTTCTGAAAATTAATAAAAGGTTGCATAAAAATTTTCAGAATTTTTAAAGATGTTTTGCTATTTTTAATTAAATGAAGAAAACAAATGAATTTAAATGCAAATAAAATGAAATTAAACTGAAAAAAGAAAAGTCAACACAATCAATGGCCAGTATTCAAACTCACACGCGCGGGAGTGGACTTGGCGCGCATCTGGACGGCCAAGATTCAAATTCACGCAATTAAGACTAAACCCTAATTAATTAACCCTAATGACTTTCAGACGACCGGAACACTGTTCCGGTCGTCTTCTCCGGCAAGCTCCTCTCTCAAACTCTCTCAAATCTTCACTAAATCATGCCAAACTCTCCAGATCAACTCAACTAACCTTCCTAAACAACAATCCAGCAACAAATTCCATTTATTTCTACTCAAAATCAAGATACGAATCAAACATCAAAAATTGCAGAAATTTCAGAAACACGATACAAGCTCATTTCTCAATCTTTTTCAAAAGTAAAAGGCTCAGTGAACTCAGGGAAGCATGCTTTATCATCTAGAAACAAGAAATAAAGGTTCTGGAAAAATAAATTTCCAAGGCTACCTGAATCGAAGCTTTGATTTCTGGCACTTTCTGGCTGATTTCTTGCTTGCAATCAACTCCACTGGACCTCCTGAGAAGCTTTCAATGCTTGTTTGAAGTTTATAAAGGATGGTTTGAGAGATTGCTAAGGTTCTGCACAAAGGGGGGAAGAAATCGTATCTTGGTTTCTGGGGGTTTCAGACTATGGTGATGGGTGGTTTCTGATCAGTGAAGCATGCTGGGTTTGTTTGTGAAGTTTGTTTATGTGTTTGCAGCTTGTGGAGAGTGTTTCGAAGGCTTTTGCAAAATGGGGTGAAAATGAGAGAGCTATGTTCTTGGTGCTTTCAGGCTTGCTTCTTGTGTGCTTTGTCTTGCTTTTGGTTTGTATAAACAAATGGGATGGGTCAGATGAGTTGATGTGTGCTTTTGTGATTGGTATGGCTCAAGTTGCCAAAATGTCAAGTTTGTGTAAGAGAGGCATGGGCTACTAGCTAGCCAAGGACAGATGGGGTGTCCTGCGCAGCAAGATGTGTGGAGAGCCATAGGATTGATTGTGAAGTCAGCAAGCAAGTGGATTCACACTTGAGTGAGTTTTTGCAACTTGCTTCACTTTTGTTTCCTTTGAGAAATCTTGCTCCATAAGTCATGAAAATGAGTGATCCCTTGGCCCATTCTGAATTTTAGATGTCATATGATCATGTTGTGAAGAAATGATACACATTTGAGGCCTTTAGAACACTTGAACATACCATTTTGCAAAATGTCTCTTTGGTAGAAAACTTCAAATTTTGTGATTTTAGCCAACTTTGACAAGCCATAACTTTTGATCCAAAATGAATTAGGTCATGTTCTTGTACTTTTTGAAAAGGGAATGATCCATTCTACAACTTTCATGACCAAAGTTTTTTTCATTTGAAGCATTTTTGAATCAAAAAGCAAGGGTTGAAAAAGTTTCCCAAAATGACAATTTTCATTAAAAGTCAACTTTCCCAAAAGAGTCAACTTTACAAATGACTTGAGATTCTTCAATTTTGTGAACTTCCAACATCTTCTATGATCAAATAAAGATCATACACAATCAAAATGGTGAAGAACACCCTTTGGTTGGGTCATTGGGGGCCTCAGATGCCCTGATTTTGCACTGACTTGCTTGAAAAGTCAACTCTTGATCAGATGACTTCCCCATGGAATTTCTTCATGAAAATTTATATGCATGCTCCTTATACCATATAGAGACCAATAGAAACAAGAATGACCAAAAAATTTGGAGTTATGGCCTCTGAAACCAAAACCCTAATTCTAGGTCATCTGTGCAGTCAAACCTGGCTCTGCTTCCATACCATTCTCAGCTCTTGTGATTTTTGACATTCTTGACTTTGAGAGGATATAATATGGTGCTTGAACATACATGGACCCCTTTGAAGTGATTGATGACCTTTGGAGTGGCTCAAAAAGCTCTTGGATTGCTTAGATCACAAACCCTTGATGCAGATGACCTTGAACCAATGCAGTGAATAAAAAATGTGGTATGAGATGTTATGATTGTATTTATGCATATGAAATGATCACAAGACATGGTGTGAATGGGTGAGGGAAAATTTGGGGTGTTTACAGCTGCCCCTATTCAAACATGAGTTAGCTGTGCAGGATGTAAGCAACGGCTTATCAGGCAAACAAGATAACTTGTGGTTGAATACCAAAGACAGTCCAAAATTTGCACTCACAGAATGAAGAAGAAAAGGGATATAGATTGTAAAAGGAAATATAGTATAATATAAAGTGCGAGCGACGGAGGACGACCGTCGAGTAGAGGACGACTGCTGGGGAAAGAGCAATGACGGGGACGGCCGACATGCTGGGGATATAAGAGATTATGATGGGGACGGCCATCAAGTAAAGCTGTAAGATTCTCTGGTGAATATGTAAAAAGTAAATGATGAGGTGTGGTCATTAGATTCATAAAGTAATGCAAACAACGATGGGGACGGCCATCGGGCTAAACTGATGAAGGACGATCATCAGGAAAAGGAAAAGGGACCACGACGGGGACGGCCATCGGGTTAAAGAATAAATGAAATAATGATGAGGGACGGTCATCAAAGGTGAAAGACGATCACCTAGCAGGGGACGGCTGCTCTGTTGGGGATAAGATGAGGGACGGTCATCTAAGGTGAAGGACGATCACCTGGCAGGGCACGGCTGCCGAAAGTATCACGACATAGGACGAATGCCGGATAAAAGGTCGACGATGGGGACGGCCATCGGACGAGCATGATGAAGGACGATCATCAAGAGGTGAAGGACAATCACCTAGCAGGGGACGGCTGCTCTCAGGGTTTATCATGAAATAGGACGAATGTCAGATAACAAGATCAACGATGGGGACGGCCATCGGATAAAAATGATGAAGGACGATCATCAAGAGGTGAAGGACGATCACCTAGCAGGGGACGACTGCTAAATATCACGACATAGGACGAATGTCGGATAGAAAAGATCAACGATGGGGACGGCCATCGGATGAGCATGATGAAGGACGATCATCAAGAGGTGAAGGACGATCACCTAGCAGGGTACGGCTTCTCTCAGGGTTTAGATAGAAAAGAAATTTTGCTTTACTGGCGACCTATTGGGGAATAGTAAACACTGACGAGTGTTTATTTCCAAGAAATAAAAGGTATAAGTGTTTTGATGTTGTGTATAGATTAAAGATGCGGACGAGCATCCCTAAGACTATGATATGGACGAGTATCGGGTAGAAACAAATACTGACATGTGTTCAGAGTTGATGATACGGACGAGTATCAACTGGTTAACAAGGAACACGGGCGAGTGTTGATTCCGAGGGGACTCTTTTGGGGAAAAGTAGACACAGACGAGTGTCTAAATTCAAGAAGACAAGAGTGTTTGACATAGTGTATGGATTAAAGATGCGGACGAGCATCCCTAAGACTATGATACGGACGAGTATCAGGTAGAAACAAACGCTTGACGCATGTTCCGAGATGATGGTACAGACGAGTACCAACTGGTTAACAAAGAACACGGACTAGTGTCGAATCTGAGGGGCTATAAGTGGTATATACAAGATACGAACGGGTATCTGTATGAGTGAAAACAAGAGTAACAAGTAATATATGGTGTATAATCGGGTGTTTAAACTGCTGGGGAGAGTGACACGGACGAGTGTCAAGAGGTATATTATAAACAAGTATATGCCTAACAAAGTGTTTAGGTAATTATGCTGGGGATGGTGACACAGACAGGTGTCAAGAAAGTTATATATATGTATATGTATCTGTGAGGGCAAAGGGGACGCTTTGGCTTTCTACTGGGGATATGACACGGACGGGTGCCACAAGGAGTATGTACTGGTGTTTGTGGGTGTAAGGCCACTGCTTTAGCTCTTTTCTGGGGAATCTGGGGAGCATTCTGTATATTGTTGATGGATTGTCATTATTCACAAGTGTTTGATTCAGACCATGACTTATGATTATGCAATATGTTTGATTTTTGCCGTAATGCTCCGTATTAGCCGGAATGCTACGCTCTGTGGGGAATATGATGCGGATGCTATGATTATGCGAAGATACCGATCCGGGATTCGGTTCCTGTTGCCACGAAGATCTCTGGTCGATCTGTTTGAAGTGGACATCCCAGCTGGGGATGAGATTATTGATAAACCTGATGAGTTGTATCTGCTTGGGGGAATAGGTCACTGATAGACCCATCCTTGGTAATGAGGGACCCAGCTGGGGTTTGTAGAAGCCTTCGTCACTTTGTTGTGATTTCTTCGTGCGTTGCTCTTCTGGATAGAGGCTAAAACTCTGTGGGGATACGGCTTCCCGACTTTGCACCTGACTGTGGAGGAATAGTAAATGGTAACTCGGTTGGGGAGAAATAACAAGTGGCAACTCAGCTGGGGAGAAAGCACTTTGGGGTGCTAAGACTGAGTGAGTGTTGATTTGCCAGTTTGCTGGGATGAAGTTTATATGCCCCAAGTCGTGTTTTGGATACCTGCAATCCTGCAAAGATAGGAACGTACAAGTTATCCCGAGGTATCCCTTACCGGATTCCATCATAGGAGTCTAGACACTCCCGGGAGTAAATATATTTCCTGCAAGCACATATTCTTTAGAATAGAAACCATCTGTATCTATGCAATCAGTATCTTATAGACATCAGACATTTTGCAAATGAAAATAAGATGTACGAGACGAGACATGACTGAAAATCCGATTTTATTAATTCATATGCCCTGAATTGGCAATATACAGTCAAAGAAACATATCCCCTAAAATGAGGAGATTGTTACAAATTGAGAAACAAAATGTTGGCAATGTTGACGACGCTTCAAGGAGCTTCCCTTTTGCTATGACTCGTATGACATTTGACACTCTTCTCGTCTTGCTTTCTGAAGAAGGCTGATTCTGAAAGAAGCTTGAATCCTTCGAAGCTTACCAAGTTGTAAGTGATACAGACGAATTCAGAATGCAGTTGTTCGCTTATTCCCTTATTTTGCCTGGATCGCCCTTTCGGGTTTTCAATCCATCGGGATACCCATTTTTGCCTGAGTTGTCCAATGTGGCTTTTCAACTCAGCGGGTGTACATTTTTTGTTTATTTTCCCTTATTTTTGCCCGAGTCTTTTATTCTGTTTTTGACTCGCCGGGATGCCCTATTTTTTCCTGGACTTTCATTCTGTTTTTATGTCCAGCGGGTCATTTTATGCGAAGTATTTTTTAACTGCATCTGAATTCACAGGGGACGGGAAGTCTTCACCATCCATGGTGCTGAGCATCAGTGCTCCACCGGAGAAAACTTTCTTTACCACGAATGGCCCTTCATAGTTCGGAGTCCATTTGCCCCTGTGGTCTGTATGAGGAGGGAGGAGTCTTTTCAGCACAAGATCTCCTACTTGGTACTCTCGGAGCCTAACTTTCTGATCGAAGTCTTTCTTCATTCTTTTCTGATAAAGCTGCCCATGACAGATTGCAACCAATCTTTTCTCTTCAATCAGACTCAGTTGTTCGTATCGGGACCGGACCCATTCTGCTTCGTTCAGCTTAACATCCATCAGTACCCGCAGGGAGGGTAACTCAACTTCAACAGGTAGGACTGCCTCCATACCATACACAAGCTGATATGGTGTTGCCCCAGTAGATGTTCTGATTGACGTGCGGTACCCATGCAAGGCAAACGGTAGCATTTCATGCCAGTCCTTATAGGTGACTACCATCTTCTGCACAATCTTCTTGATATTCTTATTAGCTGCCTCGACAGCGCCATTCATCTTTGGCCTGTAAGGAGAAGAATTGTGGTGTTGGATTTTGAAGTCCCGGCACAGTTCTGCCATCATTTTGTTGTTTAAGTTGGAACCATTATCAGTAATGATTAGCTCGGGAACTCCATACCGACAGATGATATCTCTCTTCAGAAATCGGGCTACCACTTGCCTTATAACATTTGCATAGGAAGCTACTTCAACCCACTTGGTAAAATAGTCAATGGCTACCAGGATGAATCTGTGGCCGTTTGAAGCAGTCGGTTCAATCTTGCCAATCATATCAATGCCCCACATAGCAAAGGGCCAGGGTGAAGACATCACATTCAGAGGATTGGGAGGAACATGCACCTTATCCGCATAGATCTGGCATTTATGGCATTTTCTGGCATAGGCACAACAGTCGGCATCCATTGTGATCCAGTAATAGCCTGACTTGCTTGAAAAGTCAACTCTTGATCAGATGACTTCCCCATGGAATTTCTTCATGAAAATTGATATGCATGCTCCTTATACCATATAGAGACCAATAGAAACAAGAATGACCAAAAAATTTGGAGTTATGGCCTCTGAAACCAAAACCCTAATTCTAGGTCATCTGTGCAGTCAAACCTGGCTCTGCTTCCATACCATTCTCAGCTCTTGTGATTTTTGACATTCTTGACTTTGAGAGGATATAATATGGTGCTTGAACATACATGGACCCCTTTGAAGTGATTGATGACCTTTGGAGTGGCTCAAAAAGCTCTTGGATTGCTTAGATCACAAACCCTTGATGCAGATGACCTTGAACCAATGCAGTGAATCAAAAATGTGGTATGAGATGTTATGATTGTATTTATGCATATGAAATGATCACAAGCCATGGTGTGAATGGGTGAGGGCAAATTTGGGGTGTTTACAGTGTGAACACAAAACATGTTGTATGAAGTTTGCTCTTCAAATTGATCCCAAGAAGTTCATAGATTGATGCCTTGATCATGAAGCTATATCCCATTGAAGATCACAACTTGTAACTTATTTTCTTGCAGACTAAGGCATTAAATTAAGTGGTCAATTCAGTTCAGTCAAGTGTGTATGTTTCATTCAGATTGTATTGATCATCAAGCTTCACTTAAAGAGTGCAAATCATCACATACTTGCTGTTGCACCCAAAAATTTGCCCTCACCTAGACCAGACATTGTGTACTAAGGTGTCCCAAGAGGTTCACAAGGTTCACAATTAGTCAGAGAGTTTGACAATTCCCTCAGACAAAGCATCCTCCTAAGCAATGCATCCTAAACTAGGATTTTGAGTTTCATCAGGCTAAATGGATTTCCAAGGCTTCAATTGAGCTTCATAGCATCCTATATGTCTTCAAGAATCCCTATGTCAAACTTCAAGGCTTTCCCAAAAGGTTTGCTTAGTCAAATGATCAGATAGGCTAAAATTAGTCAAAGCAGTCAAAAAGTCAAACTGAGGTCAACTGTGGTCAAGCCAAAGTCAAACTTCACTATTTTTTGCCAACATCAAGTTTATGAAGTAAAATTCATCATTTGATCAAGGGTTGATCATGATTCATCAAGGAGATTTCAGATCATCAAGAATCAGGAGTTTCTAAATTAGGGTTTTCATAGGAAAAGTCAACTGAACTTTGACCAGCCATAACTTTCACATGCTTCATAAATTTTTTCCCATCCAAAGCTCATTTTGAATGAAATTTAATTCTCTACAACTTTGTGTCTCAGAAGCAGAGCCTAAAAATGCTTCATTTGGAAGGTATGAGCTAAGACATTATAGGTCATTTCAAAAGTCAACAAAAAGTCAACATCTTCCAAAGAGCATAACTTGAAAATGGTAAAAGATATGGACACGAGACCAATGAGGTTGGTTAGAGGACTCTCTAAGATTTCCAAAATATCCAAGAACACCCTCATAGCATTAAAATTTAGGAAGATATGCCTTTGCAAAGTTGGGAAACTTTTGGGAGGTTTATGAAGCAAATAGGGCCTTAAAATCAAATTTCTTCAAATGGGCTTGCATTTTTATCACCCAATCTCTATCATGACATCATGCACGAATCAAATATCATTTATTCAGATTTTTTTATTAATTTATTTTTATTTATTTTGATTTTATACATTAAAAATAATTTTAAATCAAAATAAAATATGAAAAGCTCAATATTTGATATGATTCTCATTCTAGAAACTCATAAACATGATTTAAAGCTGATTGGTACCATTCAAATTCGTGCTCCACCAAATTGGAAAGGATTTCTTTGATTTTTTGACCAAAATAGCAAGTTGATTTCTTCATGATCAAGTCACTCAAAAAAGCCCATACATCCACAAACTTATGACCTAATTTACTTCTACTATATGTACACAAGTGAATACTAAGACAAGGGGACGAAATTCTAGCCTCCAAGGACAAGAGAAAAAGTCAAAAACATTCAAGAAAATTCCAAATTCGGTTTCCTACTTTCGAGCAATTTCAATAACTTTTGAAGGTTTCTTTAGCTTCCTGAGGATCATTAGAACGCATCTCCATCATTACCATTATCAAAAGCATACTGAATGGCATAAACCGAATGCATTTTAACTCTTTTTTTCTTATTTTTCAATTCACATGATTTAAGCATTATGAACATGATTTGATTGTTTAATGTTGTTTATAATGATGTTTAGATCGTTTCTGGATGGTTTGATTTGAGTTTTGGCGCAGGACCAAGGATTCGCCATAGTTAGGGTTTTAAGATTCAAATTGTGGAACTCTCATTAGAGGCGATTTCAGGACCAATTGATGGTCTTAATGAATTCATAGGATGATTTCTAATCGATTTGTATATCTTGAACTAATTTATATTGTGAATGTGATGTTTTTAAATAACGCAGGGGTTTTAGTGACGGAAAAATCGTCACTATAGGTTGTTGCTACGGACGCGAACCGTAGGTAAAAGTAATGGACGGACCAAGGAAGAAGATGAAGTGAAGGCGCGCTTTTGATTTTTTAAATTTCCGTTTTATCTTATAATGATTAGTTGCTAGTTGTTATCACAGAAACGTCAGTAGCCCAGTGGTAAAAGCATATCGCTGGGGAGCGAAGAAACCTGGGTTCGATTCCCAGGATCACCCAATTTTTTTTAACACTATTTATTTGTTGCAGGTTTATTACTTATTTGTTGTGGTTCATAGATACATCACCAGCACACGCTGGCCCAATTGGTTTTGTGCTGCTGCTTTGAGGTAAGGGACCTGGGTTCAAATCCCAGGTCCTACCTTTTTAGTGATTTTCATTGTTTCATTTATTTTTTTTAATTGTTTTAATTATTTTGTTTTTTAATAATATAATTAAACTAATTTCTAAATTAACAATTAATAATATTCTCATAAAACTTTATATTTTCAAAAATCATATTTTATTTCTTAAATTTAAATTATTTGTATTTATTTCATAATATGTTTGTATATATAATTATTATATTTTTTTTTGTAAATAAATTAATAATATATTTTTTATAATCAAAACCCTAATTTTCAAAACCCTAATTTTCTTAAACATTAACCCTAATTTTTTGTCAAAACCTAATTTTTATCTTAACTTTAATATTTAACCTAATAAACCTTAATTAAATCATTTTTTTAATATGTAAATAGTTTATTATTTGTTTATTATTATTAAAACTTATTTTCTTAATTAATTCTTAAAAACTTTTTTCTAATATTAATTTGTCTTGCTAATTTCTTATTTCTTTTATTTTTATTATTCTAACCTTTATTCTTTTTATTTATTATTATTACTAATATTTAATTATTGCTTATTTATTATTATTTATATTTATCATTATTATTATTTCTCGATTATATTGTAATTGTCCCAAAGCCTTGTAATATTTTTTGGTTTATATTTTTGCTTTATTTATTGTAAATATATTTATTGTATGTTTAGTAATTTAGGGTGTTTATAACATGTTTGTAATTAAAATTAACTTAGAATAATTAACTTAAATAAGATAAATATTTGAATATGAACACTCACACACGTAAGTCGATCTTTGATCGCCATCTTGCACTTCCTAGGGGTGCCTCTCAGTTGCCTATTTCAAAAGGTCAAGTAGGGTGTCTTAAGCAAGTCCCTTCATAAATATCATCAAGTCCCTTCAGTTTATAAGATCAAGTCCCTTCGAGGTTGCCTACGATAAATGATTTTGTCCCTTCGAATAAAAGATGATAAGTCCCTACGAATTGCTAAAGACGCCCTACAGTTGCCTATATCCAGATGACCCTACACATGTCCCTTAATCACATCCAAGGTAATGACTACCTATTCCTTAATAATAGGGAAAGTCTTACCATTGAAAGAACATAAGAACAGTAAAGATATAATATAGGGTAGGTTTCTCTTAATTACTTGCTCACATTTCAAAATACTCATTACACCACTATTTTCAAACATTTTCAAATAAGGCTTTGTATACATCCATACGAGGATCATTACAAAGTACTTAGAAAATTTCTAATCACACACTACACTTTCCAAAAACAATTTAAGTGAGCTGAGTAACTAAGAGCCCATGGATAACCATGGATATAAAGGATTTTATATAACCTACCCCCCAAACTCAAGTCTTTTAAAATAGGTCTTTCCTGTTCTTTTATGTCCTTTCCTTATGGATAAAATAAAAGTCGGTTGCGACTCTTGCTATCCGCAACATTTATAGAAAGTCAGTTCTCCCACCGTGTTACAGAAATTGCGACTCTGCTAGGGATTTAATAAAAGAGGGGTACCGTGTTACAGAACTGGCGACTCTTGCTTTATATTACTTGTTGGGATTTATGTGTGAAAGATCCTAACCCGGATCTAGTGTACCATAGGTAAATGGCAATAGACCAAGGAAAATGTACGGCGTATACCGATATGGTTGATCTAGTGGCCATAGTTAGTGTGACTTCTTGGTTGGTGCTTATGTTCCTTAAGTAAGTTGAGGATAATATGAGGCTGCCATATGTTGTCAATACACTAACTGACTTTTAGAACCCTAGTTATCCCATCTTGGCCTTTAGAAAGTAGTGAGATAGCCGACTTTGGTGAAGACTGAAGTTGGTTGATACTCGATGCTACACTCATTGAGATCCTAAACTTGGAGGGTTTTGGTTGGCAAGTAAGTTGCCTACTGAACAACCACCCTTGTGAAGGATCAATGATATTGAGATTCCTTAGAACCTAGTTACTTTTGTAGGACAGGATGAACCAACTAAACTTCAGGGGAAGGTACTTATCTTTAAACCTCATGCAAGCCTCTAAACCTAGGGCTATTGTGTGACTTGTTTGTGTGTGCCACATGTTTGTGATTGAGCATAACATCATAACATCATCATGCATCATAAGCATAGCATTTTCACTAACCATTTCAAGGACCAAAGGATTTATCTTTGTTCTTTGTTGCAGGTCATGGCTTCTGCTCGTAGGAATACTATCCGGATCAACTTTGTAGGAATACCTCCTAAACTTAAGGAATTGGTCTCTCAAGTTTCTGAAAACTCCCAATTCATCAAGAAGCATGGTCACCTACTAGATCTATTCACTTTAGGGTTCAATAAAGACATGATGAGTGTCCTATTTCAGTTCTTTGATCCTAAACATCATTGTTTCACATTCCTCGACTATCAGCTGGTTCCTACAATGGAGGAATTCTCCAAACTACTGGGTATACTGTCGCTCCCACCAAATGACACCTGGTCAAGAGGGGTACAGACGCGAACGGTCGGCGAAAGAGGAAGAGAACACACAAGGGTGAACTCAGAAGAAAAGAGTCGCCAGCTGGGCATTTTTATCCCGGAGGAAAGGTAATGCTGCATAGACCTAGAAAGATATGGATAAGACGGTTGCGAACCAGAGAGACTGAGAAAGGGGGTCGGTTACAACCCGGGAAGGTATTAGCACCCAGATTGTCCGCCGTACTCGACGGGATCCACGCTTGAAAGATTTGTGTTTCAAAGGGGTAGTGTCAGTGCAATCTGTGTATCAAAGCTGGAAAGAATGCAAGTGTCAGTGTAAAAGAAGTGTGAAGTGTATAAGGGAAGTGTCAGTGTCAGAACAAAAGTGAAATGCTCAAGATCATGAGGCTAGAAGGATGATGCTGGAAGAGGGGGGAATATACAGAGACTTTTGTTCGATAACTGTTAAGTTATGCCTACGTATCCTCTCGTGCAATGAGGAAGTCAGAACACCGTAGTTCGAACCAAAGAGACTGAAGGGTTTTGACTTGTGAACTGCTTACTTGTCTATGCTCAAGTGTATGACCTGTCTGGCTCAGGTGCAAACTGTCTTGCATTTGACGGAAGAAGCAAGTTCTCGTTTATGAGTGAACGAGATGAGAAAAGAATCCCGATTATTGCTTGTTTTTGTATTTTCAGTCTTTTATTGCTTTTGGAAATGTGTCATAAGTTAATGAGCTTAAGCCTAAACCAATGGGTTAGTAAACTCATCACATCCTCCCTCTGATTAGGGGTAATGAGAATACCTTAAATGTGAAGTCAGCATCTCACACTTAATCACCCTGAAGTAGGATTAAGATCATTAACCTACTTGTGATTATTTAGATGTTTTTGTTGTTTTTGTTTAGTGTTAAGTAATGAGTTTAAGCCATAATCAAGGATTTAATGGACTCATTACACCATCCTAATAGAAGGATAATAGATGAGAGCATTTAAGCTGAGAAAGACTCCTCAACTTAATCCATGATTAGGGATTAACCTCATGACAAAACAAAGCCTTTATTAAAGTGGATTTTAGTTAATGATAAGATGAAGAAGTGATTTTTATGATTTGTAAGACAACTTGAGGGGGACTTGTCCATTAACACTAGGGTTTAGTCCCTGATTATGAGATGAGAGGAGAAGACTCAAAGATGACACAAATGTGAAACTAAATGGGGGACTAATCAGGCCCTAATTGTTATCATGCTTGGAGATCCTGGGGTTAATGAGGTTTGCAAGAAGATCTTCAGAGAAATCACCAGGAAGGAAGCAGATGAAAGGAGCAAAGAGAAGCAAAACAACTTGCTTCACTTAAGAAGACAAGTTGCTTGAAGGAAGAAAGTAAGAGATGAACATGAATGAGCAAGCTCACTCTAATACACATACAAAATGCAGCAAAGGAAGTATGAAAGAGATGAAAAGAGATTGTGAGAAGTGAAGGCAAATTCACTTCTCAAACAACTTACCACCTGAAATGTTAGCATAAGAGAATGAAATGTAATGCAAATGAGATGCAATGTCATGATGCAAACCAAAACCAGAAGCATGAGCATGATGTTAATGATGCTAAGAGATGATGCAAACACATGACAAGAGATGAGAATGATCATACAAGCATAAGGATGCAAATGAGGCATGTTTTGAACCAAGAATGTACATGAAAAGTTATGAAATGTTATGGACATACAACATGGCAAATGAAAGATGAAATGATCAAACATGATTCTAATATGTCCTAAGATGTATCATGAATCAAATGAATGCACAAAATGTCATGGCAAGTCAATGGATGCAAGCAAATGAGAAATGGATGCAAAAGAAGGCACAAATTAGGGTTTCATGCATCATGCAAAGTAAAAATCCAAAACCAGAAGCAAACAACATGATAAAATTTGAAAATGCAATCAAAGATACCCTAAACTTATACAAACTCACTGCCCAAAGGAGAGGATCCAACTCTTAACCCATTGAGAGTTATGAATTTCCTAAAATTGCTAGGGTTTTGGGGTACCTCAACAAGAAAAAATGCTAAACAAATTGAAAATGCAAGATCAATTCAAATCAAATTTATCCTATAAACTACATGCTATGCAAGATGCAATGCCAAAAGAATCATCATCCAACTCTCAATGGTTAGGCAGAAAGGAATTTTTGAAGTTTGACACAAAATATTGCCTTGAAATGAAATTAACTCCAATGAAAATGATCAAAATGAAAATATTGCCTTGAAATGAAATTAAATCCAATGTTTCTAAATGTTTTTAAATGCTATATGAATTTTTTGGTGATTTTTAAATACCTAAATGTATTTTTAATTAATTAATTTTCATTAATTAATTAAAAATAAACATTTAAATAATTTAAAAATAATTTTCAATGCAAAAAATAAAATAAAAATCATTTTCTGATTAAGAAAAACATTTGAAACAAAAATGCAAAAGGAAATATTTTTAGGATTTTTCTAACTATTTTAAAATAAATATGCAAAACAAATAAGAAAAATATGAAAATAAATGAATTTAATGGAAAGTAAGCAGGATCTAAGGCTGAGATTCAAACTAAACACGCGGGAGTTGACTGACGCGCGTTTGAGTGGCTGGGATTGCTTCTGGGAAATTCAAAATTAAACCTAATTAATTAACCTAATTAATCTGAATTAGGGTTTAATGAAAGATCTGGGCCATTCGTTCACGCGGGAGTCAACTAAAGTCAGCCAGATCAAGGGTCCAAATTCAAACTTTGCCCTAAACGTGATTAACACATTAATGACATTCAGGTCACCGGAGAAGAGCTCCGGTCGTCTTCTCCGGTGACACCCTTCCCTGAAATTTTCAATCTTGCTCCCTAGGTCATTTCTGGAGCTCTAAAGCTCCAGATCAATTCCTCTCACCTCCCTAAACTCATCCCTGCCCTCAAAAACAATTTATTTCTCACCATTAACAAGATTCGAAAGGAAGAACAAAAATGGCAGAAATTTCAGTCAATCAATACAAACTCATTTCTACACCATTTTCAAAATTTCAAAGTCCAGTATGATCAGGAGAGCATGCTTTATCATTTAGAAACTAAAAACAAGAGTTCTGGAAAAATGTTTCAAGAAGGTACCTGAGCTTTCTCAGTTTGGGACTTTCAGGCCTTCTCTTTGGGTGCAAACCACTCCTCTTGAGCTCCTGATGAAGTCTTGATGCTTGGAAGGAATTTCTTTTGGCTGATTTGGGAGTTTGCAAGCCAACTGGTCAGAAATCGTGTTTGGTTTATGGGGTGCTTTTGGCTGTTTCAGTGGTTGGTTTGTGATCAGTGAGTCATTTTGAGATCAATGGTGAAGTTGGTTTGAAGAATAGTGGAGTGAGCTGAGAGATTCGAAAGGTTTTGCAAGTGGGGGGATTTTTGATAACTATGGCAATCTGAGGTTTCAGCTTGTGTTGTGTGTTGTGTTATGTCTCTTTTGGTCCACTTATCACTCTTGGATAGGTCAGAGGAGTTGGTGTGGCCTAGCTTGATTGGTATGGGTCTTGTGCAAAAAGTCCAAGATTTGTGTAAGAGAGGTATGGGTCATTGATAGGCCAAGGACAAAGGGGTGTCCTGCGCAACAAGGAATGAGGAGAACCATGGGATCAGATTTGAAGCCAATTAGCAAGTGGATTAGGGTTTGTATGATGTTTTGCAACTTTGTGACTTTTTGCCCCTTTTGTGATTTCTTGATCCACAAGTCATGAAAATGGGCAAACCTTTGATGCATTCTGACTTTTAGGCAATGGTTTATGTTTGTACAAAGATTAGAAGTCACTTTGAGGTCTCATTTTGCCTTGACAAGAGGTTTTGCAACTTTGCCTCTTTGGTGCATAACTTGAAATTATGTGATTTTTCCCAACTTTGACAAGCCATAACTTTTGATCCAAAATGAATTAGAATGAGTTCTTGTACTTTTTGAAAAGGGAATGATCCATTCTACAACTTTCATGACCAAAGTTTTCTCATTTGAAGCATTTTTGAATCAAAAGGAAAGGGTTGAAAAAGTTTCCCAAAATGGCAAGTTTCCATTACAAGTCATTTTCCCAAAAAGGCAACTTTGCAAGTGGCTTGAAATTCTCCAATTTTGTGAACTTCTAACACCTTCCATGATCAAATAAAGATCATACACATTCAAAATGATGGAGAACACCCTTTGGTTGGGTCACTGGGGGCCTCAGATACCCTGATTTTGCACTGACTTGCTCAAGAAGTCAACTCTTGATTGGATGCCTTTCCCATGGAATTTCTTCATGAAACTTGATATACATGATCCTTATAACATATAGAGACCAATAGAAACAAGAATGACAAAAAAATTGGAGTTATGGCCTTTGAAACCAAAACCCTAATTCCAGGTCATCTGTGCAGTTAAGCCTGGCTCTGTTTCCATGCCTTTTCCAGTTCTTGTGATTCTTTGACTTTCTTGACTTTGTGGGGACATAATATGATGCTTGAACATACATGGGCCCCTTTGAAGTGATTGAAGACCTTTGGAGTGGCTCAAATAGCTCTTGGATGGCTCAGATCACAAACCCTAGATGCAGATGACTTTGAACCAATGCAGTGAAGCAAAAATGCAATATGAGATGCTATGATTGAAATTATGCATATGAGGATATCACAAGCCATGGTGTGAATGGGTGATGGCAAATTTGGGGTGTTTACAGCTGCCCCTATTCAAACATGAGTTAGCTGTGCAGGATGTAAGCAACGGCTTAACAGGCAAACAAGATAACTTGTGGTTGAATACCAAAGACAGTCCAAAATTTGCACTCACAGAATGAAGAAGAAAAGGGATATAGATTGTAAAGGAAAATAAAGTATGATTATAAAGTGCGGGTGACGGAGGACGACCGTCGAGCAGAGGACGACTGCTGGGGATGAAGCAATGACGGGGACGGCCGACATGCTGGGGATATAAGGGATTATGATGGGGACGACCATCAAGTAAAGCTATAAGATTCTCTGGGGATTATAGGTAAATGAAATAAATGATAAGGTACGGTCATCAAAGGTGAAGGACGATCACTTAGCAGGGGACGGCTGCTCTGTTGGGGATAAGATGAGGGACGGTCATCTAAGGTGAAGGACGATCACCTGGCAGGGTACGGCTGCCGAAAGTACCACGACATAGGACGAATGTCGGATAAAAAGGGTCGACGATGGGGACGGCCATCAGATAAGCATGATGAAGGACGATCACCTAGCAGGGTACGGCTGCTCTCGGGGTTTATCATGACATAGGACGAATGTCAGATAACAAGATCAACGATGGGGACGGCCATCGGATAAAATGATGAAGGACGATCATAAAGAGGTGAAGGATGATCACCTAGCAGGGGACGGCTGCTGAAAATATCACGACATAGGACGAATGTCGGATAGGAAGGGATTCTAATGAATAGAGACTCCACTGGGGATGATGAAGGACGATCATCAAAAATGTGAAGGACGATCACCTGGCAGGGTACGGCTGCCGCAAAGGTATCATGACATAGGACGAATGTCAGATAGAAATGAAATAGTTCAACAAGTTTTGTTGGGGACTTTGCCGGGGAATAGTAAACACAGACGAGTGTCTATATCCAAGGAATGAGAGGTATAATTGTTTGGGTACTGTGTATAGACTAAAGATGCGGACGAGCATCCTTAAGACTATGATACGGACGAGTATCAGGTAGAAACAGACATTGACACATGTTCAGAGATGATGATACGGATGAGTATCAACTGGTTAACAAAGAACACAGACGAGTGTCGAATCTAAGGGGACTCTTCTGGGGAATAATAGACATAGACGAGTGTCTAAATTCAAAAAGACCTAAATGTTTGACACGGTGTATAGATTAAAGATGCGGACGAGCATCCTTAAGACTGTGATATGGACGAGTATCAGTAGAAACAAACGCTGACGCATGTTCAGAGATGATGATACAGACGAGTACCAACTGGTTAACAGAGAACACAGACGAGTGTCGAATCTGAGGGGATATAAGTGGTATACACAAGATACGGACGGGTATCTGTACGAGTAAGTGCATTATAAACAAATATATGATCTACAAAGTAACTATACTGGGGAAGGTGACACGGACGGGTGTCAAGGAATATGTATATGTATCTGCGAGTGCAAAAAAGGGCGCTTCGGCTTTCTACTAGGGGTGTGACACGGACGGGTGTCAAGGAGCATTTGTATCTTTAGGGAAAAAAGCCCTGGCTCTCTGCCGGGGAATCTGGGGAGTTTTCTGTATATCGTTGATGGATTGTCAGTATTTACAAGTGTTTGATTCAGAACATGGCTTATGATTATGCAATATGTTTGATTTTTGCCGTAATGCTCCGTTTTTAGACGGAATGCTACGCTCTGTGGGGAAAATAATGATGCGAATGCTATGATTATGCAAAAGGTAACGATCCGGGATTCGGATCCCGTCGCTGCGAAGATCTCTGGCCGGTCTTCTTGAAGTAGACATCCCAGCTGGGGATAATATCCTTGGTAGATGTATGACTCTGCTTGGGGAAATAGGTCACTGATAGACCTGTCTTGGTAATGAGGGACCCAGCTGGGGGTTTGTAGAAGCTTCCTTCACTCTGATGTGATTTCTTCGCGCGTTGCTTTTTCTGGGTAGAGGTTGAAACTCTGTGGGGAGATGGTTCCCTGGCTTTTGTACTTGGCTGAGGAGGAAATAATAAATGGCAACTCAGCTGGGGAGAAAACACCTCCGGTGCTGTCGGTGAGATAGTCTGAATAGATAGTGACTTGCCAGCTTGCTGGGGTGAAGTTTTCATGCCCCATGTTGTGCTTTGAATACCTACAATCTTGAAAAGACAGAGAAACGCACAAGTAACCCCGAGGTATCCCTTACCGGATTCCATCATAGGAGTTTAGACACTCCCGGGAGTAGACATATTTCCTGCAAGCACGTATTTTTAGAAGAGAAGCATCTGTATTTATGCAATCAATATCTTAAAGACATCGGACGTCTTTGCAAACGAAAATAAAATGTATAAGACGAAACATGACTGAAAATCTGATTTTATTAATTCGTGTGCCCTGAATTGGCAAGATACAGTCAAAGAAACAAATACCCTAAAATGAGGAGATTGTTACAAATTGAGAAACAAAAGATGTTGGCAATGTTGACGACGTTTCAAAGAGCTTCCCTTTTGCTATGACTCGTATGACTTTTGACGTTCTTCTCATCTTGCTTTTCTGAAGAAGGCTGATTCTGACCGACGCTCGAACCTTTCGAAGCTTATCATGTTGTAAGTGATACAGATGAATTCAGAATGCAGTGGTTCGCTTATTCCCTTATTTTGCGTGGACCGCCCTTTCGGGTTTTCAATCCACCGGGATACCCATTTTTCCTGAGTTGTCCAATGCGGCTTTTCAACTCAGCGGGTGTACATTTTATTTATTTTCCCTTATTTTTGCCCGAGTCTTTTATTCTGTTTTTGACTCGCCGGGATGCCCTATTTTTTCCTGGACTTACATTCTGTTTTTATGTCCAGCGGGTCATTTCATGCGAAGTATTTTTTAACTGCATCTGAATTCACAGGGGACAGGAAGTCTTCACCATCCATAGTGCTGAGCATCAGTACTCCACCAGAGAAAACTTTCTTTACTACGAATGGTCCTTCATAGTTCGGAGTCCATTTGCCCCTGTGGTCTGTATGAGGAGGGAGGAGTCTTTTCAGCACAAGATCTCCTACTTGGTACTCTCGGAGCCTGACTTTATGATCGAAGGCCTTCTTCATCCTTTTCTGATATAGCTGCCCATGACAGATTGCAGCCAATCTCTTTTCTTCAATTAGACTCAATTGTTCGTATCGGGATCGGACCCATTCTGCTTCGTTCAGCTTAACATCCATCAGTACCCGCAGGGAGGGTAATTCAACTTCAACAGGTAGGACTGCCTCCATACCATACACAAGCTGATACGGTGTTGCCCCAGTGGATGTTCTGATTGACGTACGGTACCCATGTAAGGCGAATGGTAGCATTTCGTGCCAATCTTTATAGGTAACCACCATCTTTTGTACAATCTTCTTGATATTCTTGTTAGCTGCCTCAACATCGCCATTCATCTTTGGCCTGTAAGGAAAAGAATTGTGGTGTTGGATCTTGAAGTCCCGACATAGTTCTGCCATCATTTTATTGTTTAAGTAGGAACCATTATCAGTAATGATTCGCTCGGGCACTCCATACCGACAGATGATGTCTCTCTTCAGGAATCGGGTTACCACTTGCCTTGTAACATTTGCATAGGAAGCTGCTTCAACCCACTTGGTAAAATAGTCAATGGCTACCAGGATGAATCTGTGGCCATTTGAAGCAGTCGGTTCAATCTTGCCAATCATATCAATGCCCCACATAGCAAAAGGCCAAGGTGAAGACATCACATTCAGAGGATTGGGAGGCACATGCACTTTATCCGCGTAAATCTGGCATTTGTGGCATTTTCTGGCATAGGCACAACAGTCGGCGTCCATTGTGATCCAGTAATAACCTGATCTTAGCAACTTTTTAGCCATGGCATGCCCTCCTGCATGGGTACCAAAGGATCCTTCGTGTACTTCGTGCATTAAAAAGCCTGCTTCTGTCTTATCAACGCATCTGAGGAGTACCATATCAAAGTTTCTCTTGTATAGGGAACCGCCAGTATTCAGAAAGAAACTACCAGCTAACCTTCTTAATGTCTTCTTATCGTTGGAAGATGCCCCAGGTGGGTATGTTTGATCCTCCAAGAAGCATTTGATATCATGGAACCAAGGCTTATCATCTTTGACAGCGTCCGCTGCAAATACATATGCTGGTCTGTCAAGTCTGGACACTGAAATCCGAGGCACAAAGTTGGTGGCTTGAACTTTGATCATTGATGAAATGGTAGCCAGAGCATCTGCAAACTGATTCTCGTCCCGAGGGATATATTCAAGCTTGACCGTCGTAAAGAAAGTCAATAACCTCCTTGTATAATCCCTGTAAGGTATCAGATGATCTTGGTGGGTGTACCATTTGCCGTTGGTTTGATTAACTACCAAAGCTGAATCTCCGAATACAGTCAAAGTCTTAATCCTGAGGTCAATGGCTTCCTCAAGACCCATAATACAAGCTTCGGATTCAGCTTCGTTGTTAGTGCAGTTGAAGGTGATTTTTGCCGAGAAAGGCATGTGAACTCCCTTAGGTGTAATGAGTACTGCACCAACACCACGACCATTCATATTAACAGCCCCATCAAACATCATAGTCCATTCTTCTTCCGGGTCAGGCCCTTCAGTGTGAACAGGCTCTTCATGATCTTTTGCTTTTATGAACATGATGTCTTCATCAGGGAAGTCAAATCTCATAGGCTGGTAATCATCAAGGGGTTGCTCAGCAAGATAATCAGACAATACACTGCCCTTGATGGCCTTCTGAGATGTGTACTGAATGTCGTATTCTGTGAGGATCATTTGCCATCTTGCAACCCGTCCGGTAAGTGCTGGCTTCTCAAAAATGTACTTAACTGGGTCCATCTTTGATATCAACAAAGTAGTGTGGGTCAACATATACTGCCTTAGTTGGCGAGCAGCCCACGCTAAAGCACAACAATTTTTCTCGAGCAGTGAATAACGTTGTTCACAGTCGGTAAACTTTTTGCTTAGGTAGTATATTGCATACTCTTTTCGACCAGACTCGTCATGTTGGCCCAGCACACACCCCATTGACTCTTCTAATACTGTCAAGTACATTATTAGAGGTCTCCCTTCAACTGGAGGCATAAGGATTGGAGGCTCTTGCAATTATTCCTTGATTTTGTCAAAAGCCATCTGGCAGTTTTTGTTCCACCTGACCGTTTGTTCTTTTCTTAACAGTTTGAACAAGGGTTCACAGGTTGCTGTAAGGTGAGATATGAATCGTGAAATGTAGTTCAATCTACCTAGAAACCCTCGAACTTATTTTTCTGTCTTCGGTGCAGGCATTTCCTGAATGGCTTTAACTTTATCAGGGTCAACTTCAATCCCTTTCTCGCTCACAATAAATCCCAACAGTTTACCGGATCGCACCCCGAATGTGCACTTGTTGGGATTTAACTTCAATTGGTACTTCCTCAGACGCTTGAATAACTTTAATAGATTTACCAGGTGGTCTTCTTCTGTAAGGGACTTGGCAATCATGTCATCCACATAACATTCAATTTCTTTATGGATCATGTCGTGGAATAATGTTACCATAGCCCGTTGATACGTTGCACCAGCATTCTTCAGTCCGAATGGCATCACCTTGTAACAGAACGTGCCCCAGGGTGTGATGAAAGTTGTCTTCTCCATGTCTTTAGGTGACATTTTGATCTGATTGTATCCCGAAAATCCGTCCATGAAGGAGAATACCGAGAACTGAGCCGTATTATCAACCAATACATCAATGTGAGGTAAAGGGAAGTCATCTTTCGGGCTGGCTCTGTTCAGATCCCGGTAGTCCACACACATCCTCACCTTTCCATCTTTCTTAGGCACAAGTACAATATTAGCCACCCACGGCGGATAGCTAGTTACAGCAAGGAACCCGGCGTCCCACTGCTTTTGCACCTCCTCTTTTATCTTCATTGCCATATCCGGGCGAGTTCGGTGCAACTTCTGTTTTACTGGCGGGCAGTCCTCTTTCAAAGGCAGCTTGTGCATGACAATATCGGTATCCAACCCTGGCATATCCTGATAAGACCAAGCAAAGACATCCACATACTCCCGAAGCATATCAATCAGTTGCTCTTTCACTGAATCTTGTAAGCAGGCCCCGATCTTAATCTCTTTCACATCTTCTTCCGTACCGAGATTAACTGTTTCAACCTCCTCCTGATGAGGAGTGATAACCTTCTCCTCTTGCCTTAACAACCTGGCTAGCTCTTCAGGTAGCTCATAATCTTCTTCAACCCCTTCATCAGCTTGATTGATTGGATTGTCAACGTCATACGGAGCCATAGCAGTGTTGTTGTCGGTGCAGTCTGAAAGGCACTCTCTGCAAGGGTTTAGATTGTTCATTTTAGTGATTAATTTTAATCTTGTTTAGAAAAAAAGTGAAATGAAGTTTATCATTTTGAAAACATTGCCATTTTATTTTTGTACAAAAAGAAAAAATGAAAAACAGTGAGTGGAAAAGAAGAAAGCTCATTTGCAAAAGATGTCCGATATTCATTGATTAATCTGTTTGCACAAAATTACAAGATGGCCCGATTACAAAATGAGTCTTGTCATCTTGGGAAAGATGCAAGACTTGATGCATGCTTAAAATATACAGGAAATAATAATTACTCTGCAGGAGTAACCCTTATAATTTCCTGGGAAGACCAGTTAAGGACTTGGCTCCCCGGGATCCTTGGATGTATCCAGCTCTCCAGGTTGCGGTCGCTTTCTTCCTCGTCTTCCAAGTTGTTCACTGCATCCGGGGTAAGCATTCCCCCACTGACAAAATTGGGCTTCTTGGCAGCCTCTGATTGATCTTGTTGAGTTGGTTTGTAACCCAACCCAAATCTGTCCTCTTTCTTCTCCACGGGCAGCAACTTGCCCCAGCCTTGGGCAGTACCTTCTTCAACAACCTTCCTAGCTTGCTGATAAGATGTTATGGAGGTTCCCAGTACAGCAGATGCTTCATTAATGTTCAGGGCCTCAAACCCCTGGCTCATAGTTTCATGGATCTCTCTGTCCATTTCTATATACTTGTATGTATCCAGATGGCTAACAAAGATGTCTTCTTCCCCACAGATGGTGATGATTTGGCCTTCCCACTCGAATTTCAGCTTCTGGTGAAGGGTAGACGTAACAGCGCCAGCGGCATGGATCCATGGTCTACCCAACAAACGGCTGTAGGCCGGCTGAATATCCATCACATAGAAGGTAATTTTAAAAGTCTGCGGGCCAATCATCACAGGCAGATCAATCTCCCCAAGCATTGATCTTTTAGAGCCATCAAATGCTCTCACCACCAAATTACTCGGACGTAGTGCCAAGCCATCATACTCCAGCTTCACTAAGGCTTTCTTTGGTAGAACATTGAGTGACGACCCAGTGTCCACCAATACATGAGATAGAACAACACCCTTGCATTCTAGAGTGATGTGTAAAGCCTTGTTGTGGTTACGTCCCTCAGTTGTTAAGTCAGCATTGGTAAAACCCAGTCCATGACTGGTATTGACATTTGCCACCACAGTTTCTAGCTGGTTAATGGTAATCTCTTCTGGCACGTACGCCGCGTGCAGGACTTTCAGTAATGCATTCCTGTGAGCTTCAGAACACATCAACAGGGATAATATGGAGATTTTTGAGGGAGTTTGGTGAAGCTGATCCACCACCTTGTAATCACTTCCCTTTATGATTCTCATGAACTCGTCTACATCTTGTTCAAAAGACGTCTTCTGAGTTTCTTTGATAATCGGCTCTTCAGATATCACACTCTTTCCTTTCGCTTTGGCAGCAGCTTCTGCTTCCGCATTAGGTCTTTGTGTTTGTGAGGCAAAAAGGCGTCCGCTTCTGGTGAAGCCTCCGCCTCCCCCAACATTATCAATTTGTGGAGAAGAGGTTGATGAATCCAGAGTGATTTTCTCCCCGTTGCAGTAGAGATCAGAGCCATAATGCCAAGGTATGGCATTGCTGCTTTCATAAGGAACGGGTCCAGGCACCGTGATGGTAACTGGACTGACTACTGCAGAGGAGGGTATTGTAATGGTGTGCGGATCGTAGTAGATGGTGACTGGTGACCTGGCAGGAGGTGCCACTATTTGTTGCTGAAAGTTGTTGTTTGGAGGAACATCTGATGGATCATAGTAAATGGTGACTGCTGAGATATCTTCATTAATTTCTGTTGGCGTTGTAGAAGATTCTGCTGAATAAATGGATGCTGATGTTGTAGAAGAAATGGTTGTTGACATCTGGTTTGTTGAAGTGATAGATGAAGCCATTGTTGATGATATTGATGAATTGGTCGGAATGATTGTTGTTGCAGTTGTAGAAGAGTCAGGAATTGTTGTCAAAGGAATTGCTTGATTTGTAGGCGCCGTTGTTGTGATCTGAAGTATACCACTTTTGATAAGACCATCTATGCCGCTTCTCAAGTTATCACACCCATTAACCGAAATGTTGCAGTACCCACAACCAAGCTCACACCCGGGGAACATCTGGCACTCTAGAAGCTGAGCTTTAATTTCGACCAGAGGTGTCTGAATCTGTCCAACACTGGTGATTAAGAAAGATGGCTTGTCTTCCTCAATGGCATTAATTCTTGGTCCTCCATGATTGGGCATGGGATTCTTGGTGACACTTGGAGGGGGTGCAAAGTTGAGGGCTTTAGAATCCACCAGATCTTGTACCTTCATTTGTAAAGCCCTGCATTTCTCAGTATTGTGGCCAGGTGCATTGGAGTGGAAAGCACATCTGGCGTTGACATCGTAATTCCTTGGGAGATTGGAGGGATCTGGCGGTGCCAATGTCCTTAATTCAACCAAGTTGAGTTTCAGGAGTTGTGGCAATAAGGCAGCATAAGGCATAGGGATAGGGTCAATTACCCTATTTTCCTGTGACGGTCTTTGCTGAAAAGGTCTTTGTTGTTGATTGCTGTTATTGTTATTGTATGTTCTCTGTGGCGGATACTGAACTTGCTGTTGATAATGGGGTTGTTGCGGTTGTTGATATGTTGGTTGCTGAGGAATCAGAGCTGGAATAGTGACAGCTGCTACTGATCTGTGGACATACTGAGGTCTGCCCCTGTTGGTATGAATGGCATTTGTCTCACCGGTTCTTCTAGGTCCCACAAAAGGCTTCCTGGGGTTACTGGACGAACTTGCACCATTATCAGAAATCTTGCCCATCTTTAGAAGGCTCTCAATTCTTTCTCCAGCTATAACTACGTCAGCGAAGCTGGTGGAAGAAAAGGCAGCTAGCCTATCAATATATGTTCCTTGCAGGGTATTCATGAACATGTCGGCCATTTCTCTTTCCGACATGGGTGGCTGGACAGCAGCAGCAAGCTGTCTCCACCTCTGGGCATATTCCCTGAAGCTTTCTCTGGAGGACTGAGACATTCCCATCAAGAGGGTCCTGTTAGGAGCCATGTCCAAGTTGTACTGGTATTGTCTGATGAAGGCTTCAGCTAGGTCCTTCCAGCATCTGATAGTAGCTCTGGTCAAGTGTGAATACCACTCCCTTGAAGCCCCAGTCAAGTTGTCTTCAAAGTAAAACATCCACAGTTTTTCATCCATGGTGTATGCTTTAAGTCTCCCCAGAAAGGACTGTAAGTGAGTTCGTGGACAGGAAGTTCCATTGTACTTCTCGAAGCATGGTGGTTTGAACTTGTGAGGGATTCTTACTCCATCCACTAACCCCATATCAATGACATCAAAACCTAGGGAATTTTGAGACTCCAGAGATCTCAACTTCTCAGCAATTTCATCAAACCTCCTATCATAGACTTCATCCCCAACTCCCATTACAGTAAACTGCTCCTCTTGAGGATCTTCTTGCAAGATCCTGCCTGCAGTAGTATTTCCTTGCACATTACCCGGGATGTTGACTTCCGGATGTAGATGAGGCCCATATACTGGTGGGTTAACATGAGGCTGACCCCTCTCGTTGTTACTTGTTCCTCCAGTTCCCAGATGGGGTTCCTCCGGGGTTTGTCTTTCTACTAATGCCCTCAACCTTTCTTGACTTTGGGCCAAGCCATTCATTACTTCCATGAATTGGGTCATTTGGTTTCTCATCTCCAGCCTTTCATTAGCCATCTGAGTTCTGACCTCTGTCAGATCTTGCTGAACTTGATCCATTTGGATACCAGGAAGATTGTTGCGAGTAGGATACCGGTGTGGACGGTTGAGAGGGAACACCCGACGGCGAGCAATAATTTCTGAGCCACAACAGAGTTAGTAACAAACAAAACAAAAACCTACAAAATAAAACAAAAGTTAGCATGCAATGCAGTATGCTTATTTATTTTCCAAGGTATCCGGCTTGGTTCTTGGTTTTGACCTTCCCAGACCCTGAGGAAGATGCTTTGATGTTGCTTGGGGAAAGAAACTCAAATGAAACAAACTGACAAATACATTACAAATGGTGGATCATACATAGTTTTTTTTTTTTACACCACATGCCCCTGAGGGGTCAAAATACAACATAAAAATAAAAGTACATGAAATGGAAATAACAACAAGCAAAGAAGTCAAACATCTAATCCAAACTCATCCTCCTTAACCTCCTTCAGAAGTGCTTTAGTTACAGGATCAGCCGGACGCTCTGTAATGTTTCTGATAAGAAGGTTTCTGGTGGCAATAGCAGTGGTCAGCTTCCTGTGCCTATCCTGGTCCTTTGACCTCTTCACACCAACCCTAAGCTTCAATTCTGAAATCTCCTTCTGGGCTACTAGCAAGGCTTCCTGTTGTTTCTTTTCATTGGCCTCTAACTACTCAATCCTGGCCTGAGTTCTCTTATCCTCTTGAGTACGAGCTTCAGTGATCCTGACCCACCTAGCTTGACTTTCTTGCAGATAGAGATCAGTCCTAGCCTTCTGAAACTGGGCCTCTTTACAGACATTCTTCAATATTTGCTCCCCAGCTCTTGATTTCTTGATGTAGTCCTCTGCTTTCTTAATCCTGGCCAGATGCTCCACCTTAAGCTTTTCCAACCTCTCAATGTCTAGACGACCATCACTCCTCTCCCAGAGGGTCTTCTTCAGAGCTTGAGACAGATTCTCATTCCTCTCCTTTAGTTTCTCAAATTCTTCTAGGCTGACAGTGGCTGGAGGTAGTACTGTGGATGGTCCAGGTGTATCCTCAATGGTGAAAGGCATCCCAGAAATCTGAGCCCTAGCACGAGACCATTCATAATACTGAGCTGAAGCCACATTGTTGCACCTCCCAAGAATGGCCATCCCCTTGGTCTGGATGTTGTCCGAAGCTCAGGACGCTTGTCTGACAATAGCTAGATTAGGCTTTATCTCACAATACAGGGTCTCAGCTAGATCTTGCACTCTAGGAGGGTGAACCAAAGCATAGCCCAATTGTCTCTTGAACAGCAGAGGATTGTAGTTGATGCAACCCTTCACTCCTACTAGAGGTACATTGGGGTACTGCCCACAGCTAGTGATTATGTCTCTGCCCTTGGTGCTCTAGGTGCACCATCTGATGTCATCTGAAGTCAAAGCAATAAGTCTCTTAGCCCAATTCTTCTGCTAGTGAGGATTCAGGAAGGCATCAGTCTTGGGTAAGTGTTTGAGCAGCCAAGTGTGAAATAGGGGAGCACAGCATCTCACCAACTTTCCTCTTTGCTTCTCATTTCTCTGGTGGACAGAATAATAGAAATCTCCCAGCAATGTGGGCACTGGGTTCCTCAGAATGAAAATATGAATGGCATTCTTGCTGATAAACTTGGGCTCATCTGCAAATAGTATAACCCCATATATACTGAGGGCTAACAATGCACAAACTGCCCTCCATTCCCCAAGGAGGCCTTCAGGATGGCCTGAGAAGTCAAAAAGTCTAAGTGTAGGCCAGGGATCCCAGCCTTTGTTGTCATGTTCTGCTCAATCAAAATAGGTTCCAGGTATAGTGCTTTTGCCACTTCTTCATTGCTGGGAGAAGTCATTTCAGGGTTGAAGGGGACACCACCCCTGACAGGTACTCCAATCAATGATGAGAACTCCTCCAGCAAAGGTCCTAGCTGAAAGTTCTGGAAAGTGAAGCATCTCAGAGGAGGGTCATAAAACTGTAGGCAAGTGTGGATCAAACTCCTCTGAGAAGGGTCTAGGTCCATAACCATATCAAGGATGCCTCCATAATGCTCTCTGAATAATGGGATGTGGTCTGGAGTGATAAGTGCCTGGACCTGCCTGATGCCAGTCAGCACAGGCTCAAAGAAGTGGTATGAAATGTTGCTCTTCTTGGGTGCCATGACTGCTGATGAAGAGTTGAAACAAATGTTGATGATGAAGACTGACACTGGAGATGAGCCACTGATAGGCTGAGGCTGGTGATAAAAGTAGCTGAAGCAGGCAACAGGGGTCTATGCAGATGAAGGGGTCAAAACCAAGCCAAATATGATTTGGATACCCTGAAAAAAAAAAACAAATGTTAAATGATGCAATGATGATGTATGCAAATGATATGCAAGGGTTTGTGATCAAGCTGGATCTGATTACTGCCTTGATATAAGTCCATGTATGTTTAAGAAGTCCAGATGGAGGTTCAGAAATCCGGTAACCAAGGTGGGGGACTCAAATGAAGAGTCACATGTCCAGCATTCAAATCACAAGAACTGTCCCAAAATGAGGTACTCTTAATCAAAACAAAGTATCAGGGTATGCTGTGGTCAAGGGTACCTGCAAACCTGTAAACAGCCCAACCCCCTCACAGGTGGTGTTCTAAAACAAGGATCCTCAGACTTGGATCAGTTATGAGAAGTGTAAACACTTCTAACCCAGAGGTACAATGTTTACAATAACCATAAAAGATCCTCCTCTAATTCACCTCAGTTTCTGAAGGTCATAATAAAGGTCATCCAGACTTAGCAGGCTTCCCAGATAGCCCTAGCACTACAGGAGATCTGTAGCACAGAGTTCTCAAGAAGAAACCCACATCTGAACCGTGTTTCATATTCCCGCACCAGACCGAAATGGAATGGGAAAGAACATGAACCACTCTAGCCTAGGTGTCACTCAGGTCCCAGGTATAGGACCTAAAACTCTCAGTAGAACCCCACCCACCAAAGCAAAAAACCAGATCCAGCAAGATGACAGTATGACAGTATGATATATAAAACTGTAAAGAAAGCAATAAATAACTGTACATGAAGCAGTAAACAAAGAAAATATACAAACACAAATAGCGCATAACACCCCAGTAAACACAAATCAAACAAGCGCTAGGAGGAACCCACAAAAAGAACCAGAAGCCCTGGTTATAGTATAAGGGTCCCCAGCAGAGTCGCCAAGCTGTCGCTCCCACCAAATGACACCTGGTCAAGAGGGGTACAGACGCGAACGGTCGGCGAAAGAGGAAGAGAACACACAAGGGTGAACTCAGAAGAAAAAAGTCGCCAGCTGGGCATTTTTATCCCGGAGGAAAGGTAATGCTGCATAGACCTAGAAAGATATGGATAAGACGGTTGCGAACCAGAGAGACTGAGAAAGGGGGTCGGTTACAAACCGGGAAGGTATTAGCACCCAGATTGTCCGCCGTACTCGACGGGATCCACGCTTGAAAGATTTGTGTTTCAAAGGGGTAGTGTTAGTGCAATCTGTGTATCAAAGCTGGAAAGAATGCAAGTGTCAGTGTAAAAGAAGTGTGAAGTGTATAAGGGAAGTGTCAGTGTCAGAACAAAAGTGAAATGCTCAAGATCATGAGGCTAGAAGGATGATGCTGGAAGAGGGGGGAATATACAGAGACTTTTGTTCGATAACTGTTAAGTTATGCCTACGTATCCTCTCGTGCAATGAGGAAGTCAGAACACCGTAGTTCGACCCAAAGAGACTGAAGGGTTTTGACTTGTGAACTGCTTACTTGTCTATGCTCAAGTGTATGACCTGTCTGGCTCAGGTGCAAACTGTCTTGCATTTGACGGAAGAAGCAAGTTCTCGTTTATGAGTGAATGAGATGAGAAAAGAATCCCGATTATTGCTTGTTTTTGTATTTTCAGTCTTTTATTGCTTTTGGAAATGTGTCATAAGTTAATGAGCTTAAGCCTAAACCAATGGGTTAGTAAACTCATCACATCCTCCCTCTGATTAGGGGTAATGAGAATACCTTAAATGTGAAGTCAGCATCTCACACTTAATCACCCTGAAGTAGGATTAAGATCATTAACCTACTTGTGATTATTTAGATGTTTTTGTTTAGTGTTAAGTAATGAGTTTAAGCCATAATCAAGGATTTAATGGACTCATTACACCATCCTAATAGAAGGATAATAGATGAGAGCATTTAAGCTGAGAAAGACTCCTCAACTTAATCCATGATTAGGGATTAACCTCATGACAAAACAAAGCCTTTATTAAAGTGGATTTTAGTTAATGATAAGATGAAGAAGTGATTTTTATGATTTGTAAGACAACTTGAGGGGGACTTGTCCATTAACACTAGGGTTAGTCCTTCTTAACCAATTAAGGAAGAATTAGAACCCTAATGCAAGGCCCAAGTTACAAGCTTGGTGTCTTGATGATTATTAGATAGATTGATTAAAGGATTTAAACACATTAAGGGTTTAACACTTAGGATTAAAGTTATACACTCCATCCTAATAGAAGGATGCAGACATAAGCTTAATCACAAAGCCTTAAAGCCTTTAGGGTTTAGTCCCTGATTATGAGATGAGAGGAGAAGACTCAAAGATGACACAAATGTGAAACTAAATGGGGGACTAATCAGGCCCTAATTGTTATCATGCTTGGAGATCCTGGGGTTAATGAGGTTTGCAAGAAGATCTTCAGAGAAATCACCAGGAAGGAAGCAGATGAAAGGAGCAAAGAGAAGCAAAACAACTTGCTTCACTTAAGAAGACAAGTTGCTTGAAGGAAGAAAGTAAGAGATGAACATGAATGAGCAAGCTCACTCTAATACACATACAAAATGCAGCAAAGGAAGTATGAAAGAGATGAAAAGAGATTGTGAGAAGTGAAGGAAAATTCACTTCTCAAACAACTTACCACATGAAATGTTAGCATAAGAGAATGAAATGTAATGCAAATGAGATGCAATGTCATGATGCAAACCAAAACCAGAAGCATGAGCATGATGTTAATGATGCTAAGAGATGATGCAAACATATGACAAGATATGAGAATGATCATACAAGCATAAGGATGCAAATGAGGCATGTTTTGAACCAAGAATGTACATGAAAAGTTATGAAATGTTATGGACATACAACATGGAAAATGAAAGATGCAATGATCAAACATGATTCTAATATGTCCTAAGATGTATCATGAATCAAATGAATGCACAAAATGTCATGGCAAGTCAATGGATGCAAGCAAATGAGAAATGGATGCAAAAGAAGGCACAAATTAGGGTTTCATGCATCATGCAAAGTAAAAATCCAAAACCAGAAGCAAACAACATGATAAAAATTTGAAAATGCAATCAAATATACCCTAAACTTATACAAACTCACTGCCCAAAGGAGAGGATCCAACTCTTAACCCATTGAGAGTTATGAATTTCCTAAAATTGCTAGGGTTTTGGGGTACCTCAACAAGAAAAAATGCTAAACAAATTGAAAATGCAAGATCAATTCAAATCAAATTTATCCTATAAACTACATGCTATGCAAGATGCAATGCCAAAAGAATCATCATCCAACTCTCAATGGTTAGACAGAAAGGAATTTTTGAAGTTTGACACAAAATATTGCCTTGAAATGAAATTAAATCCAATGAAAATGATCAAAATGAAAATATTGCCTTGAAATGAAATTAAATCCAATGTTTCTAAATGTTTTTAAATGCTATATGAATTTTTTGGTGATTTTTAAATACCTAAATGTATTTTTAATTAATTAATTTTCATTAATTAATTAAAAATAAACATTTAAATAATTTAAAAATAATTTTCAATGCAAAAAATAAAATAAAAATCATTTTCTGATTAAGAAAAACATTTGAAACAAAAATGCAAAAGGAAATATTTTTAGGATTTTTCTAACTATTTTAAAATAAATATGCAAAACAAATAAGAAAAATATGAAAATAAATGAATTTAATGGAAAGTAAGCAGGATCTAAGGCTGAGATTCAAACTAAACACGCGGGAGTTGATTGACGCGCGTTTGAGTGGCTGGGATTGCTTCTGGGAAATTCAAAATTAAACCTAATTAATTAACCTAATTAATCTGAATTAGGGTTTAATGAAAGATCTGGGCCATTCGTTCACGCGGGAGTCAACTAAAGTCAGCCAGATCAAGGGTCCAAATTCAAACTTTGCCCTAAACGTGATTAACACATTAATGACATTCAGGTCACCGGAGAAGAGCTCCGGTCGTCTTCTCCGGTGACACCCTTCCCTGAAATTTTCAATCTTGCTCCCTAGGTCATTTCTGGAGCTCTAAAGCTCCAGATCAATTCCTCTCACCTCCCTAAACTCATCCCTGCCCTCAAAAACAATTTATTTCTCACCATTAACAAGATTCGAAAGGAAGAACAAAAATGGCAGAAATTTCAGTCAATCAATACAAACTCATTTCTACACCATTTTCAAAATTTCAAAGTCCAGTATGATCAGGAGAGCATGCTTTATCATTTAGAAACTAAAAACAAGAGTTCTGGAAAAATGTTTCAAGAAGGTACCTGAGCTTTCTCAGTTTGGGACTTTCAGGCCTTCTCTTTGGGTGCAAACCACTCCTCTTGAGCTCCTGATGAAGTCTTGATGCTTGGAAGGAATTTCTTTTGGCTGATTTGGGAGTTTGCAAGCCAACTGGTCAGAAATCGTGTTTGGTTTATGGGGTGCTTTTGGCTGTTTCAGTGGTTGGTTTGTGATCAGTGAGTCATTTTGAGATCAATGGTGAAGTTGGTTTGAAGAATAGTGGAGTGAGCTGAGAGATTCGAAAGGTTTTGCAAGTGGGGGGATTTTTGATAACTATGGCAATCTGAGGTTTCAGCTTGTGTTGTGTGTTGTGTTATGTCTCTTTTGGTCCACTTATCACTCTTGGATAGGTCAGAGGAGTTGGTGTGGCCTAGCTTGATTGGTATGGGTCTTGTGCAAAAAGTCCAAGATTTGTGTAAGAGAGGTATGGGTCATTGATAGGCCAAGGACAAAGGGGTGTCCTGCGCAGCAAGGAATGAGGAGAACCATGGGATCAGATTTGAAGCCAATTAGCAAGTGGATTAGGGTTTGTATGATGTTTTGCAACTTTGTGACTTTTTGCCCCTTTTGTGATTTCTTGATCCACAAGTCATGAAAATGGGCAAACCTTTGATGCATTCTGACTTTTAGGCAATGGTTTATGTTTGTACAAAGATTAGAAGTCACTTTGAGGTCTCATTTTGCCTTGACAAGAGGTTTTGCAACTTTGCCTCTTTGGTGCATAACTTGAAATTATGTGATTTTTCCCAACTTTGACAAGCCATAACTTTTGATCCAAAATGAATTAGAATGAGTTCTTGTACTTTTTGAAAAGGGAATGATCCATTCTACAACTTTCATGACCAAAGTTTTCTCATTTGAAGCATTTTTGAATCAAAAGGAAAGGGTTGAAAAAGTTTCCCAAAATGGCAAGTTTCCATTACAAGTCATTTTCCCAAAAAGGCAACTTTGCAAGTGGCTTGAAATTCTCCAATTTTGTGAACTTCTAACACCTTACATGATCAAATAAAGATCATACACATTCAAAATGATGGAGAACACCCTTTGGTTTGGTCACTGGGGGCCTCAGATACCCTGATTTTGCACTGACTTGCTCAAGAAGTCAACTCTTGATTGGATGCCTTTCCCATGGAATTTCTTCATGAAACTTGATATGCATGATCCTTATAACATATAGAGACCAATAGAAACAAGAATGACAAAAAATTGGAGTTATGGCCTTTGAAACCAAAACCCTAATTCCAGGTCATCTGTGCAGTTAAGCCTGGCTCTGCTTCCATGCCTTTTCCAGTTCTTGTGATTCTTTGACTTTCTTGACTTTGTGGGGACACAATATGATGCTTGAACATAAATGGGCCCCTTTGAAGTGATTGAAGAACTTTGGAGTGGCTCAAATAGCTCTTGGATGGCTCAGATCACAAACCCTAGATGCAGATGACTTTGAACCAATGCAGTGAAGCAAAAATGCAATATGAGATGCTATGATTGAACTTATGCATATGAGGATATCACAAGCCATGGTGTGAATGGGTGAGGGAAAATTTGGGGTGTTTACATATACCTATCCTTGATCAGAGACTCTTCACAGGCTTAGAGAAAGAGCCTAAACCTGAAGTCATTGCTGCAGCCCTACATTTGAAGAAATCAGACATTGTCCTAGAAACAAGAAGTGGAGTTAAGGGTATCCTTGCCAAGGTATTGATAGAGAAAGCTCAAGTGTTCCTGAAGGCTATGAGTTATGATGATTTTGAAGAGATTTTGGCCTTATTAATCTATGGCCTAGTGTTGTTCCCTAATCCAGACCAGTTCATAGACGTACACGCCATCAACATATTTCTAACTCGCAATCCAGTGCCTACATTACTTGGAGACATCTTACACTCTCTTCATACCCGTACTACGAAGGCACGAGGAACTTTGATGTGTTGTATACCTCTATTGTCTAGGTGGTTTATTTCTCACCTTCCTCGATCAGTGATGAAGAATGAACAAGGGTTCAGGTGGTCTAAGAGGATTATATCACTTTCTCATTCAGATATTCATTGGTGCTCTTGATCCATGGAGAATGTTACTATCATTGACCATTGTGGGGAGTTCCCTAATGTGCCACTCCTTGGCATAAGAGGAGGCATTACTTACAACCCTTCTTTAGCTCTACGTCAGTTTGGTTATGCTCGGAGTGATGGTCCACATGACATGCTTATTCAGGGTATTGTGTTCGACTACGACAACGATCTGCAAGGTTACCGTCAGAGGTTTATATGAGCTTGGGGTAAAGTGAACAAGGTTGACAGCAAGACTCTGGAACCAAAGTACTCCATTCCTATGGAACCTTATCTCAGATGGGTACGAGCACGTGCTCAGACTCTTATGATGCCATATTCTGCTATCCTGCCAGTTACCATGGAGCCTGTTGCTGAAGGAGATACTCCTTATATCATTCTTCAGCCAGACATGCCTACTAACATGGAAGAGTTGCAGAGGTCCTGGATCCAGTTGAAGGAACAGAGGGATACTTTCAAGACTCATTTCAAAGCTAGTCAAGAAAGAATCCTGGAGCTGACAAGACAACTTCACGAGGAGCGGAATCTCAACTCATACCTCAACACAAAGAGGAAAAGTCCATGGGAGACTTAAAACCCCATATTTGTATTCATTTCATTTATGTTGTAAGCCCAAAAGGCAAACAAGTTTACTAATTACTAATAAAAGTTTACTTTCTGGTTGTTTAAACAAATTCAAATCCTGCGGTCCTTGAAAACATTGCATATGCATTTACATACCATGTCATTGCATCACAGGTTTCTTATGAACATGTATATTATCTTCTCGCTATTTATTTCAGCAGCAATGGCTCTTGAACAGACTGTCTAGGATCTCCAGGCTCAGAATGCACAATTTCAAGAGCTGATCCTAAACTTGTCCAAGGGACAAGATAAGTTGAAGACACTGCTGGCTAAGAAGAAGAAGAAGACTAGAAAATCTGGAGGCCTTATCAACATGGGAAGAAGATTCAGAGGTCCTATCAAGACAAAGGAAGATGTTGAGGACTCTGAGAATTCTGAGAAAGAGGGAGGTAGTCTCCATGATACTGTCGGAGATTCTGATTCTGAGGCAAACTATTACCATGATCCTGCTAGTGAGGAGAAGTACAAGATGCTGGTAGACAGAATGAATGCAATGGAACTACAAAAATCTTCTGGGCTTGATTTTGAAGACATGAGTTTAGTTTCTGGAGTGGTTATACCTATTGGTTTAAAGGTTCCTGTTTTTGTGGTGTATGATGGTGTTTCATGTCCTAAGCTGCACCTAAGATCCTATGTCCGGAGGATTCAACCACATACTGCTGATAGGAAACTGTGGATTCATTTCTTCCAAGAGAGCTTATTTGGGGTTCAATTGGAATGGTACTATCAACTGGAAAGTTTTAATACTCGTGATTGGAATGATCTTGCTGAGGCCTTCTATAGGAAATACTAATATAATGTTGATTTAGCACCTACTCGCATGCAGCTCCAAAGCATGTCTATGGGTACTAAGGAGAGTTTCAAAGAGTATGCCCAGAAATGGAGAGACCTGGCTGGCAGAGTTCAACATCCTCTGACTGACAGGGAGCTGGTGGATATGTTTATGAGTACGTTGAATGGTCCTTTCTATAGTCACCTCATTAGAAGCTCATCATCTGGTTTCACCGAGCTGATAATGACTGTAGAACGTGTGGAAAGTGGTATAAGAAGTGGTAAGATACAGGTGGGTGCCTCTTCATCAAGCACTGCTAAGAAGCCCCCTAGTGGAAAGAAGGAGTCTAATGTCGTGTAAGGTCAACATGGTCGTAATAGGAGTCACCAATCTGTGGGAGCAGTTCACATCTCCAATCCTACTCCTGCAACACCAGAGCCACAACAAAACAATCAACAAAAGCCTAGAAGACAGTTCACCAAGATCAACATGTCACTGGCCCAAGCCTTGCAACATATGTTGAAAGGGGAACTCATTACTTTGAGGGATCATCCTCAGAATCCTAATACATCCTCTCCTCGATACAATCCTAATGCAAGATGTGCATATCATTCTAATAGTCCGAGACATGACACCAACAACTGCTGGGTGTTGAAAAACAAGATTCAAGACATGATCGAAGCTGGGGAAATTGAATTTGACCCTCCTGGGACCCCAAATGTGATCACTGCTCCTATGCCCAATCATGAGAAGACTGTTAATGTTGTTGATGAGGTTTCCTATGTCTCCTCAGTAGCAGATGTGACTACTCCTCTATCCATTATCAAGAAGAAGCTGGTGCAAGCTGGGTTCTTTCCAGGTTGCAATGAAGACTGTTTCTATTGTGCCTACAAACCTAATAGCTGCTGGAAGTTGAAAGATGGTATTCAACGCCTCATGGACAATTACACTATATTGTTTGAGAGGACACCTGTTGAAAGTATGTGTGAACATCTGATTCAAAGTACAAAGCCTGAAGATATAGATATGGTTGATAAAGTGCCAGCGAAGATTACCTCCAAAGGCCCTGTCAGGATCACTTCTAAAGGTCCTGTCAGGATTACTGCTGAAGGCCTTGTGAAGATTGTTGTTGAAGTTAGAATGGCTCCCATGATCATTACCACTCCTGGCCCTGTTCCTTATACTTCTGATAAAGCTATACCCTGGAATTACGGTTCTGACGTTTATATCCATGGTGTTAAACAAGAACCTCTGGCTGATGCACCTGAAGATGTTGTGTCAAGACCAAGTGATGTAGTCGTGAGGCCTTTGATGGTTCAAGAAGAGTGGTACATGGAGAAGTAGACCTCTCAATCAAAGTAGGCTCTCAAGTCTCCAACTCTGCTTTCTATGTGATGGATATTCGTCCTGCGTATTCTTGTTTACTTGGGCGCCCCTGGATCCATGGGGCAGGTGCTGTGACTTCCACCTTGCATCAGAAGTTGAAATACCCGACGAAGAACAAAATTGTCACTGTCTATGGTGAAGAAGAGTACATGGTGAGCCATGTGAATACTTTCAAATATGTAGAAATGGAGGGTGAGATGGTTGAAACCCCGTGTCAAACATTTGAAGTTGTTCCTTGCTCCGTTCCTATTCCTCAGTCTATCCCTGCTTCAGAAAGAGTTCATGTGGTTACTAGAATACCTCCTGCAATGGCCTCCCTAAAAGATGCTAAGGTTGTGGTTGCAAAAGAATCTCAGAGGGCTGTTTGTCATGCTCGTGTTGTTCGTATCACCAATCAAGGGGTCATAAGAGATCAAATCAATGTTGTGGGTGACCATAATGAAGACTAGAACATGGACGATTGGATCTTTCCTACCATGGGTGATGGGCTCAACAATTGGAAGGCTGAAGACGTTATTCCTATCTCCTTTAGTCAGGAGTAAATACTATTACTATGTTTTATTTTAAGTTTGTAAATTCGAACAATTAAACTTTTAAGCCTTGTGTCTTACCCGGGGCACAATGGTATGCTTGTTCGGGATGTCATTTCATTTGCATACTTCATTCAATAAAAATCAATGGACGTTTCGTTTTCGTAAATATTGTGCTCCTTTTTCTTCTTTTATATTTTATTTCTGTTTTATCAGCTATGTGTTCTTACACACACCCACATCACTAAAATGCAGATCCTCATCCACTCTGGATCCTGTTGATAACAGTTCTACTATTGCCAATTATAATTTCGAGAATCCAATATATCAAGCTGAAGATGGAAAGGAGGAAGATTGTGAAGTACCTGTAGAGCTTGCCAGGTTGTTACAACAAGAAGAAAAAGCTATACAGCCACATGAAGAGCCAATCGAAGTTGTGAACCTGGGAACGGAAGAAAACAAGAAAGAGGTCAAGATAGGAGCTGAGTTAGAGGATGGTGTTAAGAACAGATTGATCCAGATGCTACGTGATTATGTGGAGATCTTTGCTTGATCTTATGAAGATATGTCGGGGTTGGATACAGACATTGTGGTTCACCGTTTACCGGTAAAAGAAGATTGTCGTCCAAAGAAGCAGAAGGTTCATCGCATGCGTCCTGAAATGTCAGAAAAGATTAAAGCAGAGGTGATGAAACAGTTTGATGCAGGGTTCTTAGCTGTGACTTCTTATCCTCAATGGGTTGCAAATGTGGTACCAGTACCTAAGAAAGATGGTAAGGTACGCATGTGTGTAGATTACAAAGATATGAATAAGGCCATCCCTAAAGATGACTTTCCACTTCCTCATATTGATGTTCTGGTAGACAACACTGCTCAACATAAAGTATTCTCTTTCATGGATGGTTTCTCTGGTTAGAATCAAATCAAGATGGCACCTGAAGATATGGAGAAGACTACATTTTTTACACAGTGGGGCACTTTTTGTTATAAGGTGATGCCATTTGGTTTGAAGAACGCCGGGGAAACATATCAGCGTGCTATGGTGGCTTTGTTTCACGATATGATTCATCATGAGATAGAGGTATATGTGGATAATATGATAGCCAAGTCCCAGAATGAGGAACAACACCTTGGTCACCTGCATAAGTTGTTTGAGAGGTTGAAAAAATACAAGTTAAGATTGAATCCAAACAAGTGTACTTTTGGAGTTAGGTCTGGTAAACTCCTGGGTTTCATTATCAGTGAAAAAGGTATTGAAGTGGATCCTGCAAAAGTAAAAGCTATACAAGAGATGCCTACTCCCCGTACTTAGAAGGAAGTTAGAGGTTTCTTAGGATGACTGAATTACATTGCAAGGTTTATTTCCCAGCTAACTGCTACCTGTGAGCCAATCTTCAAGTTGTTGAAGAAAGATCAGGTAATGGAATGGAATGACGAGTGCCGGACAACCTTTGATGAAATCAAAAGATATCTCCTAGAACCTCCAATTTGGATGCCACCGGTTGATGGAAGACCCTTGATTATGTACTTAACAATATTAGACAACTCAATGGGGTGTGTGTTGGGGCAACATGACGAGTCTGGTCGAAAAGAGCAGGCAATATACTACCTTAGCAAAACGTTTACCGACTGTGAAACAAGATACTCACTGCTCGAGAAAACTTGTTGCACTTTGGCATGGGCTGCTCGCCGATTAAGATAGTATATGTTGACTCATACTACCTTGTTGATTTCAAAGATGGATCCAATCAAGTACATATTCGAGAAACCTGCTCTCTTCGGACGAATAGCGAGATGGCAAATGATCTTAACAGAATATGATATACAGTACACCACTCAGAAAGCCATTAAGGGGAGTGTGGTAGCTGATCATTTGGCTCATCAAGCAGTGGATGATTATCATTCAATGAGTTTTGAATTCCCAGATGAAGACATTATGATTATTACCAAAGAACCTGGACAATATGACGGACCTGAACAAGGATCCCGATGGACTATGGTTTTTGACGGAGCTTCTAATGCACTAGGTAATGGTGTTGGGGTTGTGATCATTTCCCCTGAAGGTTGTCATACCCCAATTACTGGAAGACTTTGTTTCTATTGTACCAATAACATGGATGAATATGAAGCATGTATCATGGGTATCAAAGCTGCCATTGAGATGAAGATTCAATTTCTGGACGTATACAGAGATTCAGCCCTGGTAGTTAGCCAGATTAAAGGAGATTGGGATACCAAGCATGAAAATCTCATTCCTTACAGAGAGCATGTGTTGTCCTTGATCCCATATTTTGAAGAGATTAACTTTGGACATATTCCCCGAGGAGAGAATCAGTTGGCAGATGCACTAGCCACCATGGCATCTATGTTTGAGATTAGCTGGGATGATGAAGCTCCCAAGATCACTATTGATAGATTTGAGAAGCCTGCATACTGCAATGAGATTGACACTGAAGGAGGAAAGGGAAAGCCTTGGTTCTATGAAGTGAAAAGATATCTTGAAACTCAGGAGTTCCCTGAAGGGGCATCTGTCAAAGATAAGAAGTTTCTGAGGAGGTTTTCTGCTAAGTTCTTCTTGAGTAATGGAATTTTGTACAAGCGCAATCATGATTCAACTTTGCTTCGTTGTATGGATAAGAAGGAAGCAACAGAGATTATGGAAGACATGCATGGTGGGATTTTTGGCACTCATTCTAGTGGTCATACCATGGCAAAAAAGATATTGAGAGCAGGTTACTATTGGTCTACCATGGAAGCTGACTGCTATCAACATTCTAAAACATGTCACAAGTGTCAGATTTATGCTGATAAGGTGCATATACCTCCAGTTCCATTGAATGTTTTGACTGCTCCTTGGCCTTTTGCCATGTGGGGCATTGATATGATTGGTGAGATCAAGCCTAGTGCTTCTAATGGCCATCGTTTCATCCTGGTTGCCATTGATTACTTTACAAAGTGGGTGGAGGCAGTCTCATTTGCATCTGTTACTAAGAATGTTGTGACTCGATTCATTAAGAATAATCTCATATGTAGGTATGGCATCCCTAAAAGGATTATCACAGATAATGGCTCTAATCTGAATAACACCATGATTACTGATCTTTGCACGCAGTTCAAAATTAAGCATCACAACTCTTCTCCGTATCGCCCAAAGATGAATGGGGCAGTAGAAGCTGCTAATAAGAACATCAATAAGATTCTACAGAAGATGACTGTTACGTATAAGGATTGGCATGAGATGTTACCATTTGCTCTTCATGGTTATCGTACTACCATACGTACTTCAACAGGGGCAACCCCATTCTCATTAGTCTATGGTATGGAAGAAGTTCTACCCATTGATGTTCAGATCCCCTCCTTAAGAATCATGAAGGATGCAGGCTTGGACGAAGATGAGTGGATTCAGACTCGACTTGACCGGATAAATTTGATTGATGAGAAAAGGCTGGCAGCTGTTTGTCATGGTTAGATGTACCAGAAACGAATGATCAAAGCTTTTAATAAGAAGGTTAAGCAAAAGGTATATCAGACTGGTGACTTGGTAATCAAGCGTATCATATTACCACAGGGTGATCCTAGGGGCAAGTGGACTCCTACATATGAAGGACCATTTGTAGTCAAGAGAGTATTCTCAATAGGTGTCATGATGCTTACTACTATGGATGGTGAAGATTTTCCACAGTCTGTAAACGCAGACATAGTTAAAAAAATACTACGCATAAAAAGAGACCCGCTAGATTGACTGGCCTAGGCAAAAATAAGGGCATCCCGGCGAACCAAAAGGGTTCGGGCAAAAATTAGGGATATATATATAAAAAAAATGTACACCCGACAAGTCGAAAACCTGAAAGGGCGGCTTGGGCAAAAAAGGGTATCCCGGTGGATTGAAAACATGAAAAGGCGATCCAGGAAAAAGTTAGGAATTAAAGCGTATGACTATGTCTCGTTTGGATCACTCATGTAACCCCAACTATTGGTGCTACCTAAATTAAGTTCAAACAGATAAAGCTCAATCCAATCGTTCCCATCTCAACAACAAAGGATGAGATACTTGAAGATAATAGCAATAATGGAATTGAAACTCAATGGGATTATTTCTCACATAGCTGTTTTTCTTTGTTTTTGTAAAACTTTTACGACGAATTCCTCTTACTAGGATTTCAGTCTCCTTGTACAAACTTGCCTGTGTTTAGGTTATTTTCTAAAAATAAATAAAATCTCGTCTTTGAATCCAAATTTACTTTTACCCTGTTTACCTAAACGAAAACGTCCATTGGTTGTGTTTGAATGTATGTATACTTTTGAATATGATTGATGTTTACCAGAAATGAATAAAATGCAGTAATAGTATTTACTAAGGACGAACGAAGGTAGGAATCCAACGAAGCTTCGCCAATTCATCCCCGCAGAGTATCATTTCCCCTCAGATTTATGTCCATCTCTTTTATCCTCAGTCAGGATACTCAGGAACTTATTCCTTCAATAATAAGCGCGACGAACGAAGACGGGAGGTTATAAGTACCATACTATCAAACAAGACGGGAACGAAGTCCTCATATTCCTCAGCAACGAACCGAGATTTATTTTCCCTAGCCATCACTTGTTATACAAGGATATCCAGACACTTCAGGCTGCATGATTCACACATACATCATTTACATCATATCATAGCATATGCATCCATAATGCATAAGACATTTACTTAGGTTCATCATGCCATGCATGCATACATATTGCATAAACTAACCTTTTCTTTTCAGGATAGTTGCAAGCAGATAATCACTATCAATGACTCAAAACAGTTCAGAGACGATCTATACGAAGATCTAGTACTGATACTTAATTCAGAGATAATTGCTACGAAGATTCATTTCTGATGATCAATACTCAAGTTGTCCTTGGAAGGGTACGTAAATGATCTATACGAAGATCTAGTGCTTAATCCAGGATATTTCCAAAGGAGATAATCGTTACGAAGATTTATTTCCGATGGTCAACTATCTTTGGGATAGTGTGTAAATGATCAAACGAAGATCTAGCACTTAATCCAAGAGATTCTTTCAGCAGAAGTTCAGGAACAATCGCCACGAAGATTTAATCCTGATATTCTTTCTATCCTTGGGATGGTACAGGTCTATACGAAGATCTATTACCTAATCCGGGATATTTCCAGAAGAGATAATCGCTACGAAGATTTATTTCTAATGGTCTATGCAACATTTTATCTGTGGGATGGTACATAAATGATCGATACGAAGATCTTGTACTTAGCCCAAGATATTACCAAAAGCAATTCAGAAAAGATCGCCACGAAGATTTGATTCTGATGCTTAAATTAAAGTATTTTCCTAAAGATGGTTTAGAGCCGATCTATACGAAGATCTAAGCACTAACATTTAATGAAGGATATTCTTTTTCCCCAGAGATAATGCAGAGACGATCTATACGAAGATCTATTGCTGACATTCAACTCAAACCATGTTACAAGAATAACTCAGAGACGGCTGTAACACCCCAAATTTGCTCTCTGGCTTTTCTAGCTTTATTTTGGCTTTTCGTTTTGCATTCATACGCATTTTTCATTAGGTCATATCATTTGCATAAGCTCCTAAGACATGGGATCATTATTGTCGTTGGAATTAGGGTTTCACATCCTATTTGCAGATTATCATGAATTCAAGGTTTTGGCTATGCATCCATTAGTGGCATCATGTTCTTATTGCTTTTATCACTGAATTAGGGTTTATTTCCCTGATCAATGATTTTGCGTCTACAAGGAATTCATTATGCATTTGGCTTATCATCAAGTCATTCCCTTCTTCATCAAGTCGCAAGGTTATTCCTTTCTTCTCAGCATCTCATCCTTTTTTTCTTTCTCAATATCTCAGAAGCTGTGATTTCAGTTCAGTGGTTGATTTCTGAGGCAGTACATATTCAATGTCAAGTTGTGTGGTGGAATTTATCAGATTATCAAGTTGTGATTCACAAGAAGTTTTGGGCCAAATTTCTTGTCCATCTATTCAAGTATGTTTCTTCTGTGGATTTATTTTCCCAGAGATTTCAGACAAATTCAAAGAAGTTCATGACTTATTTGGTCAGAAGCTCAGATGATGAGTAATTCAGATGTTTGTTGTGTTAGTGGTGAACTGTCCAATGGTTCAAGAAATTTCATTTTCGTTAAAATTGTTGAGTGTAATTCCTGGGTCAATTTAGTCAGGGTGTGTGGAGATTTATTCAAGTGCATCATCATTCAAATCATTTGTTAATACCATTATCAATTCCTATTTCCTAACCCATTTTTCTAACCATTTCACATACCCAATTTCATTTGTAAAATCCGTTTACTTGTCCATATTAAAAACTTTAACCATTTTTGTCCAAATATCTGTCACCATATTATTACTATTTAATCCATTTCAAGTTAAATCCATAAAACTTTTTTCCTTTCACCTATTATTATTTTCTTTACAACAAAGTTGACCATAAATACATAAGCCCATATCATCTCATTACATCATATAAGCCCACTATGTTACAACAAGAATTGTAGATAATACAAAAAAAAAGAAAACAAAACTTTCAACATTTTCAGCACAGCGAAGTGGCAACATTTTCGTATCACACTTCCGCATAGCACACGTCTTCCCCACACATACATCATGGCCCCACCTTTTTAAGCACACCATAACATATAACAAATTCAGGTACATGCCACCCACAACAATACTCCTACCATACGCACAAACACGCTTTTTATTACCTGCAAAATGAGAACAACACAACACTCATAAACAAACCAAAAAATGCAGCAAACAAATCACCCTCTAAAACTTTCACAATCTTCAACATAAATCACACCCAGCAGCATTCACACAAAGAAAAAAACACAAACCACGCCATTGATAACAACCCGTACCATTCATAGTCTTTGAACCACACAGAACCTCCTGCGATCATCATCACCTATCTTCCATTAAAATCAAAACCTGTTATTCCCCTTCATCAATTCTTAACGACTTGATACCCTTCATCTATTCAACTCATTCAACAGAACCGAAAACATTACCTTCATTCAAATCACAACAACCAATCGTTCACCATTTTCAGAAATCTTCGAACCTCCCCCACAATATTCTTCAACCTTCAGAATCTGCAAAGAAACCACACAACCCTTCGACTCAATAACCACCCCTGTTTCTCACGACAAATTTCATTCATAATCTCTCTTCAAATTCATGTCCATATCACCACTCAAACAAACACAAATTACTCAAACACGTCCATTGCCACAAACGTCAACAACAACCATACAAATCTCCATACCCTTTACTCAAACCCAGATCTGAAAACGAAAAAAAGAAGAAGAAAGAAGTTAAGACAAAGATGATGACCTCCGAGTCACACAGAAATAGAGAGAAGGCAGGGTGACCTCAAACCTTCAAAACTGAGAAACCGAAAACTACACACAAACCTTTAACATCATTCTCATTCGCATCTAGATCCGCTGTCCCCAAACAACCATAGACCGCTACAGACCATCCCATGAACCATTGTTCCGTACTCGAAACGGAGAAGAAAGCATGAAACAATGAAGTCGTTTGTGTGATGGTTGCTGTAGCCGCCATGGAGAAAGAGGAAGACGAAGGGCGTTTCAGACAGAGAAGAAGGACATCACGGTGATTTTTTTTCTTTTGAGAAGGACCGCGGATCAGAGGAGATTGCGATGAACAGTGGCCAATGGTGTCTTTGAGAAGAAGGGGATTTCGTTCGTCATTCGCGTGTCTCTCTGGAGCTTTGAACTTGTTTCATAACTTTCTTGTTATTTATTTTATTTGAGTTTATTATATTCTTTTTTTAATTTTCGTTTTCATTATTCTCAAGACTTGTTATCTTTTATTGTTATTTGTTTTCTAAACTTTTTTCTTTAATTTTTGTTTTAGGGAAGCTCTTCTTGTTGCTAATGGGCTAGGGCCCATCGAACATCTCACCTCAACACCCTCCAATCTCATATTTCACCCCTCCTGCGTTGCTGAATGAATTTTGGGCTTGGCCCATCATGAATCTTTCTCTTTGCACATCCCGTTTCCAACAGACCCCTCCCCCCGTTTAATTGTTATTTTTTTCTTGCTTACTTTATTTTGTTTCTATTGTATTCTCTTTATTATTTTAATTCAATTTTATTTTAATTCAATTTACTTTATATTTTTTTTAGTTTTATTAACAACAGTTAAGAGCTAAATTTAGGTTTAAGTTAGAATTTTATTTTAATTTTATTTGTATAACTTAGATTTTAATTTCAATTAATTTGGTTTTATAGAATTTTATTGATCTTGGTTTTAGTTTTTGTCTGATGTTTTGTAGGATTATTTTGGTGATTGTGGATATGGCTTGATGATGACCCGGTGACTAATTATTTTCGTGATCTTGTGTGGACTAATGAGACCTCTGGATGAAAATTGCACTTAGACTTTGGTTTTGCGCGCTGGAAGCCTATGTTTGACTTTGGTCTGATATCCGAATAATTGACAATTTATGTTTAAATGTTGAATCCACTTTGGACTTGATATATATTCTTGAGTTTCTTTTGCGCATACTGAAGAGGCAACGGACCTTCTCCGTTAGGTACCATTGGACTATTATTTTTCATGCCTCATTCTAGTCTTGATGCCATGTTAGGAGCATACTACTGCATCTGGAAGTCCTACTGGTGTAGGCTCTGTTTGTGCATTGGTCGATTACTCCATACTGCATTCTCATCTCCTTATCTTATTTCTTTTTCATCTCAGCTTCTCCCTCATCTTCTGTTATTCTTTCTTAACTTGAGGTGTGCTTAGGCCATCATGGTTCTTCTCCTTTCATCTTCTTCTTTTCTTCTTTCCTTCTTCTTTAGGATAGTAAGCCACACTAACCTTAGGAATCCCTTGCATGTTAACATTAGGATTTGTTAGTCCCCCCATTAGACTTTTACCTTTAGGATCTTTGTTCTCTTCTCTTCTCATCTCAAACAAAACTCTAAAAAAAACATTTAATAAGGATTGAAGTGGTCTCCTGTGCAATAGCCTTATTCCATGAAACACTTGTAGTTTTCCCATCTTGGGATAGTACAAGCTTGTTCATTATGATGCACAAGTCTGATCATGAGACCATCTTCACCAAGAAAATCATAAAACACACTTCTTCATCAAAAATACAAAAACACTTAATAAATTCAATGAGTTAGTGAGCCTAAGCCCTAATCTCTGGAATCAGGTTTTGGGGATCTTCTCCTTACTTGAGTGTGTTTGTCTTATTATTCCATCTTGGAATGTAGTAGCAAGTACACGTTCCATGGAAAAGAGCTTGAGTTCACTTCCTTGTGACACACTCATAAAAGCTTCTAAAAAATACAAACAAACAATAAGTGTCTCTCCTTCGGGACTTCTTTTCTCATCACCTTCACTCTCATCGTACGAACTTGCTCCTACTTGTCATTTTGCAAGACGGTAACACACTCGTCGTCCGAGCCTGTAACACCTGAGCATTGACATAGGCAGTTCAAGCCTTAAGACACAAGTAATCTTTTCCACCCCTAGTTAGGGGAACTACGGCGACAATGATCCTTATTGTCCATATGAGGTACGTAGGCAGCGGGGTAGGGCCCGTTCGAGCACAATCTTTATTTTCCCTACATTTTTCCTTTTCATTTTTTTTCCAGTTCACTTTTCTTTTCTTTTATCCAGTTTCAGTTTCAGTTTTGCAGCAACTTTCATTTCTTCACCCTTTGAAACAGTTTCTTTGCAAGCGTGGATCCCGTCGGGTACGACGGACGATCTGGGGTGCTAATACCTTCCCAGGTTGTAACCGACTCCCGAACTCAGTCTCTTTGGTTCGCAGGACCCGTGTCCTTCCTTTTCTTTTCTTCTGGTTTGTGAAGCATTACCATTCCCGTTCCTTTGGGATAAAAATGCCTGACTGGCGACTCTACCTCTTTCCACGCCACTTTCGCGTTTGTACCAGGATGGAAATCCGGGGAGCGACAACGGCCTATACGAAGACCTAGTACTGATATCCAATGATAACATAAAGTTACTACCACCTTCATATTATGGATGACATCTATAAGCCCATCTCTAGTTCCTCCAAGTGGCATCTTTAAGCCCACTCAAGCAGATGCAACCAATCAGCAGTATTACTTTATGCACCAGCGAGTGCAAATTTTTGGGCTTTTGCGTTCAATCCCCTTCAACCTTCCAAATCACGAATGGCACACAGGCCAATCTAACCCCTCAGGTTTCAGAAAATTGAATAGGGGCAGCTGTTGCACCCCAAAATTTGGCCTCACCTAGACCAGACATTGTGTACTAAGGTGTCCCAAGAGGTTCACAAGGTTCAAAAGGTTCACAATTAGTCAGAGAGTTTGACAACTCCCTCAGACAAAGCATCCTCCTAAGCAATGCATCCTAAACTAGGATTTTGAGTTTCATCAGGCTAAATGGATTTCTAAGGCTTCAAGTTAGCTTCATATCATCCTATATGTCTTCAAGAATCCCTATGTCAAACTTCAAGGCTTTCCCAAAAGGTTTGCTTAGTCAAATGATCAGATAGGCTAAAATTAGTCAAAGCAGTCAAAAAGTCAAACTGAGGTCAACTGTGGTCAAACCAAAGTCAAACTTCATGTTTTTTTGCCAACATCAAGTTTATGAAGTAAAATTCATCATTTGATCAAGGGTTGATCATGATTCATCAAGGAGATTTCAGATCATCGAGAATCAGGAGTTTCTAAATTAGGGTTTTCACAAGAAAAGTTAACTGAACTTTGACCAGCCATAACTTTCACATGCTTCATAAAAAATTTCCCATCCAAAGCTCATTTTGAAGGAAATTTAATTCTCTACAACTTTGTGTCTCACAAGCCAAGCCTAAAAATTCTTCATTTGGAAGGTATGAGCTAAGACATTATAGGTCATTTCAAAAGTCAACAAAAAGTCAACATCTTCCAAAGAGCATAACTTGAAAATGGTAAAAGATATGGACACGAGACCAATGAGGTTGGTTAGAGGACTCTCTAAGATTTCCAAAATATCCAAGAACACCCTCATAGCCTTAAAATTTAGGAAGATATGCCTTTGCAAAGTTGGGAAACTTTTGGGAGGTTTATGAAGCAAATAGGGCCTTAAAATCAAATTTCTTCAAATGGGCTTGCATTATTATCACCCAATCTCTATCATGACATCATGCACGAATCAAATATCATTTATTCAGATTTTTTTATTAATTTATTTTTATTTATTTTGATTTTATACATTAAAAATCATTTTAAATCAAAATAAAATATGAAAAGCTCAATATTTGATATGATTCTCATTCTAGAAACTCATAAACATGATTTAAAGCTGATTGGTACCATTCAAATTCGTGCTCCACCAAATTGGAAAGGATTTGTTTGATTTTTGGACCAAAATAGCAAGTTGATTTCTTCATGATCAAGTCACTCAAAAAAGCCCATACATCCACAAACTTATGACCTAATTTACTTCTACTATATGTACACAAGTGAATACTAAGACAAGGGGACGGAATTCTAGCCTCCAAGGACAAGAGCAAAAGTCAAAAACATTCAAGAAAATTCCAAATTTGGTTTCCTACTTTTGAGCAATTTCAATAACTTTTGAAGGTTTCTTTAGCTTCCTGAGGATCATTAGAACGCATCTCCATCATTACCATTATCAAAAGCATACTGAATGGCATAAACCAAATGCATTTTAACTTGTTTTTACTTATTTTTCAATTCATATGATTTAAGCATTATGAACATGATTTTATTGTTTAATGTTGTTTATAATGATGTTTAGATCGTTTCTAGATGGTTTGATTTGAGCTTTGACGCAGGACCAAGGATTCACCATAGTTAGGGTTTTAAGATTCGAATTGGGGAACTCTCATTAGAGGCGATTTCAGGACCAATTGATGGTCTTAATGAATTCATATGATGATTTCTAATTGATCTGTATATCTTGAACTAATTTATATTGTGAATGTGATGTTTTTAAAAAACGCAGGAGTTTTAGTGACGGAAAAATCGTCACTATAGGTTGTTGCTACGGACGCGAACCGTAGGTAAAAGTAATGGAAAGACCAAGGAAGAAGATGAAGTGAAGGCGCGTTTTTGATTTTTTAAATTTTTGTTTTATCTTATAATGATTAGTTGCTAGTTGTTATCACAGAAACGTCAGTAGCCCAGTGGTAAAAGCATAGCGCTGGGGAGCAAAGAGACCTGGGTTCGATTCCCAGGATCACCCAATTTTTTTTAACACTTATTATTTGTTGCAGGTTTATTACTTATTTGTTGTGGTTCATAGATACATCACCAGCACACACTGGCCCAATTGGTTTTATGCTGCTGCTTTGAGGTAAGGGACCTGGGTTCAAATCCCAAGTCCTACCTTTTTAGTGATTTTCATTGTTTCATTTATTTGTTTTTAATTGTTTTAATTATTTTGTTTTTTAATAATATAATTAAACTAATTTCTAAATTAACAATTAATAATATTCTCATAAAACTTTATATTTTCAAAAATCATATGTTATTTCTTAAATTTAAATTATTTGTATTTATTTCATAATATGTTTGTATATATAATTATTATATTTTTTTTTGTAAATAAATTAATAATATATTTTTTATAATCAAAACCCTAATTTTCTTAAACATTAACCCTAATTTTTTGTCAAAACCTAATTTTTATCTTAACTTTAATATTTAACCTAATAAACCTTAATTAAATCATTTTTTTAATATGTAAATAGTTTATTATTTGTTTATTATTATTAAAACTTATTTTCTTAATTAATTCTTAAAAACTTTTTTCTAATATTAATTTGTCTTGCTAATTTCTTATTTCTTTTATTTTTATTATTCTAACCTTTATTCTTATTTTTTATTATTATTACTAATATTTAATTATTGCTTATTTATTATTATTTATATTTATCATTATTATTATTTCTCGATTATATTGTAATTGTCCCAAAGCCTTGTAATATTTTTCGGTTTATATTTTTGCTTTATTTATTGTAAATATATTTATTGTATGGTTAGTAATTTAGGGTGTGTATAACATGTTTGTAATTAAAATTAACTTAGAATAATTAACTTAAAAATAAGATAAATATTTGAATATGAACACTCACACACGTAAGTCGATCTTTGATCACCATCTTGCACTTCCTAGGGTTGCCTCTCAGTTGCCTATTTCAAAAGGTCAAGTAGGGTGTCTTAAGCAAGTCCCTTCATAAATATCATCAAGTCCCTTCAGTTTATAAGATCAAGTCCCTTCGAGGTTGCCTACGATAAATGATCTTGTCCCTTCGAATAAAAGATGATAAGTCCCTACGAATTGCTAAAGACACCCTACAATTGCCTATATCCAGATGACCCTACCCATGTCCCTTAATCACATCCAAGGAAATGACTACCTATTCCTTAATAATAGGGAAAGTCTTACCATTGAAAGAACATAAGAACAGTAAAGACTTAATATAGGGTAGGTTTCTCTTAATTACTTGCTCACCTTTCAAAATACTCTTTACACCACTATTTTCAAACATTTTCAAACAAGGCTTTGTATACATCCATACGAGGATCATTACAAAGTACTTAGAAAATTTCTAATCACACACTACACTTTCCAAAAACAATTTAAGTGAGCTAAGTAACTAAGAGACCATGGATAACCATGGATATAAAGGGTGCTAACACCTTCCCTTTATATAACCTACCTCCCGAACTCAAGTCTTTTAAAACAGGTCTTTCCTGTTCTTTTATGTCCTTTCCTTATGGATAAAATAAAAGTCGGTGGCGACTCTTGCTATCCGCAACATTTATAGAAAGTCAATTCTCCCACCGTGTTACACTTGCATGATCATGCCAACTGCTATGTATCCCTTTTGAAAATCCAAGAAAAGTGATAAGCATTGAATTACATGCTGCATTGATCAATTCAGCTTCACAATATATCACTCAGCCTCATCATAATTAGCAAATGCTTCATCACATTGGATCAAACTTGAGCAAATTAATCCAGCTTCACTCACCATTGCACGAAACACCCTTCACTTGCTTAATCCACCTCAAGTTAAAACTAATCATGGTTCTAATAGTTAACTGAGTGATTTAACTATTAACTTCACATATATAAGCCTAAGCCAAACTAAATTTTAACAACCACCATATTTTGATAAAAAAATCACCAAAAACTACAAGCTTTTCTCTCTCATTTTCACTTTGGTTTTGAAGAAGAATTGCACCGCATTTTGCTTCGAGGACGTTTCATCTTCACGAATCCTTCTTCATTCTTCCATAATTCATCATCATCATTAGCTTATGATCAATTTCCATGGTTGAATTGGATTAAAGCTTCAAGAACAAGCTTCTACTGATCTTCTGCATTTTCCTTGATCCATCAAGATTTCACAAGATTCAAAGGTTTATGTTGCCCCATTGAAGATCAGAAGTGAATCTCCTCAAGTTTTAGATCCTCACCTCTGGTTTTCCTCAATAAACTGAAGCTCTGCATTTCAGGTTTCATCTCTAATTTCAATTGTTTGGCTTCTTTGATTTCTTGCTTGTTTTGTTTTAAGTGAAGCTTGCTTGAAGCAATGCAATGTCTGGTTAGTTGATAGGCACCATAAGTGCTTAGCTCCGGTTTTTAGGTTGGATTTTGTGTGCTTCGATTTGCAATGATCATGAGTGATAAATGAATTTTGAGGCCTGATTATTGAGGTACTTATCATAAGGATCATTTCTCTGGTCAAGTCCTGGCCAATAGCCCTAATTTATCTCTTAAATTAAGTCCTGGCCTTTAGATCCATTTAATCCAACGCTCACAAACTTGCCAGCGAATAAATGATTCACATGCTTCTCACGTGCATTTTAAGTGGCATGAGTCTTCAAGCGCGTGTTATCCATTTGGTTATCCTGTGTCCTCCAATCTCATCCATTGGATCTTCCTACTTTAACTTCATCACAAGCCTTAGATCAATCCTTTGGTTCAAGTTAAGTTAACACTTTTGACTGAAGTCCACCATAAATTCATGTTCAGTGCCCTTGGGTTGGGCCTTTCAATTTTTATTTGCAACCAGGCCTATCTACATTGCAATACATTTCTTTTCTTTTCATACCCTTCTCATATTTTCTCCTATTTTAATTCTTCTTTCATTTTCATTTCAATTTTGATTTTATAAAATTACCAAATCAATTCCAAAAATCCTAAAATAATTCAGGGATCATTATCAATATTTTACCAAATTTTCCATAATTTTTAATTTCATTTTCTTTTATTTGTGTCCATTTTAGATCCTTACCTTTTGTATTTTAGGGTTATTTGATCATTAAGCCACCATGTGTTCAAATATTCCATCTTTTCCCTAATGCACCTTCTTCTTCCATTTTCATACCTCTAAATCAACTTTGTTAGTATTATGGTCATGTTACATCATTCTTATACACCTCATAAGTGTTTCATATCCATTGTCATGTCCCCACTTCATTTCAAAAGTCTTTGTACTTCATTTGACTTTATTTGATACCTTAAAGCTTCAAAAACAATCTCCTTCATCCTTTAACCTTAATACAATCCATTATAGCTCATTTGTGGTTAATTTTTTATTCAAATTTGCATCTTAAATTTTCATTAAGCCCCTGGTTTTTGTATGGGAAGTTCAAGTTTCATGGTTCATGTTTGACTTTTTTTCTTCTAAGTCTTTTTCCTCCTTGTGAAGTCATGTGTAATTCTTCTTATGCTTTCTTCTTTCAATATTGTGTTTGAATCTCTCTCACTTGAATCTCTTTGTTCCCAATTTGGTTCACATCTTAGGACACTTTCTTTTAGGGTTTTGTTCTGGTTTTAACATTCACCTTTGACCCCACTCAAGTTTACCATACTTAGTCATTCAAAGTACTCCATCTAACTTCACCTTGCCTTCTATTAGGGTTTAGCACTTCATTAGGTAATATTTTGTTAAAATTTGATCTTACCACTTTAGAATACTTTAACATGGTTTAGCTATTGACTTTAGAAGCTTTTTATCATTTAAGATCCTTTATTTTTAGGACATAGGCTTAGGAAGTCATTAGTGCTTTTCCTTAGCTAGTTTGAGGTTTTGCCATGCTTTATGTTTTCAATATGCTTTGTAAAGCTAAACTTTGTTATGTAGGGAGGTTGAGGTAAGCCTTGTTCATACAACTTCTTTCTCATTCTTTTTATGTTTTCTAAGTGTGTTCGCCTTAGTACTTTGTGCTTTACTTGTATAGGCTCTCCTTTTCTTTAGAAACAACTTGACTTCCTTAGGAAGTAAGTTGAGTTCTAATTCCCTTATTTTCTCTTCCTTTTCTCATTAGGATTAGAAAACCACACAAACCATTAGGATCTCCTTTCTCATACAATAAACAATTTATGGTTGTGTCTTATTCACCCTTAGTTTGTCCATTTGCAATTTGAGTCCTTCTTTCTCATCTCATAAAGAAAAACAATAAACCACCTAATAAAGACTGAATGTTCTCATACGACAGAAGACTTTGTCGTGGGTTACTTATGCACGTCCTGTTTCAGGGCGAGGTGTAAGGCATCTACCACGATGAACAAGTCTTAGTTTGAGAATGTTTCACAAACAAATAAATCAGTATAGGATTAACACGTCCAGTTACAGTTTTTGCTTTATAGCATTTATTTATCGCTTTCAGTATTTATTTTCCATGCATCATATATATTGGACTGTGTTGGTTTTGCTTTTTTCTGTGGGTGGGAGTTACTGTGAGATAAGCCAACTACCCGGCTTGAGGGCACCATAGGATTAACGTGGACAGATCATTGGACCATCTTGGAACTATTTTGTGTAGGGATTACTCCACTTCAGGGTACGACTGTCTTGGAACTATTCTGTGTGGGGATCACTCTAATTCAGGGTACGACCTTGATAGTTATATGCATCTGGTGACCGATCATTGAGGACCTTAGTGGAAACATCCCTCTCCAGCGATGATAGTGGCAGACCACATTTGTTGGCAAACCCACTCGCATCCGAGGGTCCATTGGGAACTCACATAGGATGGTCTGGTTCTCTCATAGAAATCCAGGTAAAGCAAACTGTTCATATGAAGATAGTATTGTACCCTTCAGGAAGAATGTACTATTGTTTCTCGATTCAGTGCTTGAATCTGGGGACTTATGAGGGATGCTTGTTCCCTTAGACTCAGCTGAGACCTCCCTGAGTAGTACATAATGCCTAACCGATTCCCTGATTTGGTCATGATCCATTTCTTGGAGATGGTGAACGTATTATTGCTTCTCGGCTTTGAGAGTCCGTGATGTTGACCCGAGTAGCACACCCATGAGAGGGGAGGGGTTCCTGTTCATAGAAATTGTTATTGGGATGTTGTGAACTTGCACAGACACATGATATATGATTGACACATCACAGACATGTCACAGATCACATGCCTTGCCTTGCATAAGCATCATAACATCATTAATCATTTGCATTCTTTTTCATTCTCAGGGTTCATACTATTCACAGTTCCTGGTTAATTCTGCTGCCTCATAAATTGAAGATGCTAGAAAGAGGAATGTGTTCTATAAGTTCTTTGGTACCAAAGTGGATATGCTCAACCAGATGGTAGCTCGTATTACCCTGGGTCATTTGGGATACTTCAAAGAGAGATACAGTGATATTCTGGATCTGGTGGTTAATCTGGATAGCTTTCAAAGGAGTGCCATTGATACTCTGTTGCAATATTATGATCATAGGCTCAGTTGCTTCACATTTCCTGACTTCCAGCTAGGCCCACTGCTTGAAGAGTATGCTGAGATCTTGGGGGTGCCTCTCAAAGATCAGATTCCTTTCAACTCAGAGATGACCAAACTAACTCATCTTGACATTGTCAAAGCTCTTTATTTGAGCTCATCAGAGGTGTCTGATAATCTGACTGCTACTAAAGCTGGAATACTTGGTTTTCCTCTAGAGTTTCTGGTTAGGAGGGTTGGAGAACTTGCTTCGACTAATCAGTGGAATGTAGTTTGTGCTATCTTGGCCTTGTCCATCTATGGGATTATTTTGTTTGCTGATATGGAAACGTTCGTAGACATAAACACTATTCATTTGTTTGTGTTAGAAAACCAGGTGCCCACACTCCTAGGTGATCTATATTATTCAGTGCATTACAAGAATGAGAAGAAGCGAGGTGGTTTAGTTAGGTGTTGCGCTCCTTTGTTCTCAAGGTGGTTCATGAGGCATCTTCCTATTACTGAAGCTTTCACAGATGCCAAGGTGATTTGGGCGTAAAAGTTAAGTATGATGTCTGCCAAGGACGTCGGGTGGTTCACTTTGAAGTTAAAAGGTAAAGATCTCATTTCCAGCTGCGGGGGTTATCCCAATATTCCACTCCTATGAGTAACTGGGGGAATCAATTACAACCCTGTTCTCCTGAGAAGACAATTAGGGTACGTACTCAAGACTGTTCCCAAGGAATCAGAGCTGGTGCAGACTTTCTATTTCCCTATGAAGGATAATCTTCCCTTGGTTCCAGAAGCTTCAAGTGCTTGGAAACTCATCAAAAGAAGGGGTATAGAGCACTTGGTCAAAGGTAACAATCAAATGTTCGCTGAGTTCGAAGCCTGGATAAGGGAGAAAGCCCAAGTTACTCTACTCGCTTTCTCTGCACCAGTTCCACCACCTTCAATTGTGGCTTTGAAGATTTAGAATTAGAAGTTAGAAGAAAGAGCTTATCAAACTGAGGAGTTTGTCATGATCAAACAGCAAGACTTCGAAGAACGAGAGCTCTACTTCAAGAAGAAGGGTTTAACTGAGATCCACAGGACATGTCAGCGCCAGAAGGAAAAAAAGCCTTAGATGAGGCTAATGAAACTATAACCCTTTGGCAAGAGAAATGGGAGGATCATCTGAGGAAGCAGAAGAAGATAGAAAATGAATATAAACTAAAGATCAAGAGCCTTCAAAAACCTTTGGCTAAGCAGGAAGGACAAATTTAAAAAGCCCAGGAGCAACAAAAAGACTACTCTTAGAAGATGACAAAGAGTTAACAAGTAGCTGAGGACATCCAAAAGGAGGTAGAAGAGCTGAAACTTCGGGCTGATATCAAGAAAGTCAAGATTGAGTCGATCCTTACCAAAGAAAGAGAAGAGGTGTTCCTACAACAGATCAAAGAACTACATGTTTCTTTCGAACTAAGGGATCTTTTTATTCAGAAGCTCATCCAGGAGCCGAATAATCCAGACATATCCTAGTTGTTCCAGGACGTCAAACGTCTTAGCTGGAGGCTGCAAGATATGGAGCTTCCTAGGGTTTAGTCTCATACTCTTATATCTGGATTACCCACAGGCTTGTTGTGGGATTCCTCTTCGCTTTACTTTGTTTTGCTATCGATGTATGAATTGGCACCCTTCGGGGATGTTTTTACCAGATTTCAATTTATAATGTGTTTTATATGGTTTGAATCTTTGGTTGTTATCTCTTGCACTGACATGGAGTATTAAGCACCAATTCTCCACTAATATCATCTTATCTAAACATCATGTGGGGTCTTCTTCCCTAAAATCTGAAAAGGCTATCTGAATTCTCAAAGACCATATCGGGAGTGTAGAAAATCATGAGAATAAAAAGAACACGGCATTGCATGCATTCATATCATTTGCATTTTTCTTTTTTGCAGGTTGTCCAGGGATCTTAACTTATCTATGCATACAGGAAGGATTGCGAGAGCCACCAAGACTCGTCTTCACAGGCGCGATATACCGCCACATCAGTATGCTACTTGTAGAAATCAAAGGCACGTCATGGATACAATACAGACGGAGTTGAATCAACTTCGTACCCGAATGGGGAGTTCATGACAATGATGCATGGTATAGCCCTGGGGTGGCAAGAGATGAGGGCTTCTATGCAAAGGCTTAATTTCCCGCAAATAGATTCTCAAGTGGTTACCTTGGACGCTTAAGGCAATCCAATCGACGACACTCTTGTCCCACCAGTGTTAAACAGACCACCAACTCTAGAGGCTGCTGGCCCGACTCCCGTCTTTGTACAGGACCGTCAGGAAAATCAGTTCACTTTGGTCAACGAAGATATGTGATTTGGTACTGGAGCCAATAATCAGGATTTCCAAATGCTGGATGAGAAGGTGCGATCTCTGGAATGCAAATATACTCTTGGTATCGATGTTTATGATATGGGCTTGGTTTCAGGGGTGGTTATCCCTCCAATGTTTAGACCTCCAACGTTCAACAAGTATAATGGCAACTTTTTCCCTAAGACTCACTTGTAGGCCTTTTATCGCAAGATCACCGCTCATACCAAAGACGAGAAGCTCTGGATGTATTACTTCCAGGACAACCTATTTGGGGGCTCTCTGGAGTGGTATATGAAGCTGCAAAAGAATTTTGTCTGTAACTAGAAGGAGCTTGGGGAAGCCTTTCTCAAGAAATATCAATACAACATCGACATGGCTCCCAGGCGGACTCAACTTCAAAGCCTGTCTCAGAAGAATTCAGAGAACTTCAAAGACTATGTGCAGAGATGGCGTGAGGTTGCTTCCAGGGTGCAACCACCGTTGTTGGAAAGGGAGAAGGTTGATCTCTTCATGGACACCCTTCCAGGGCACTTTATGGATAGATTGGCTTGTTGTTCCTCCAGTGGATTTTCTGACATTATTCTGACGGGAGAAAGAATTGAGAGCTGGATGAAACAAGGTAAGATTCAGAGCAATGGAGCGTCAACCTCCGGGCTTAAGAAGGCTTTCATAAAACGCAAGGAAGGAGAAACTGGGGTTGTATATACTTAGAAGAATAGAGGAAATCAGAATGTTTATCATCAAGCATCACCTGTCACCATTGCTGCTCCAGCTAACCAGTCACAGGTTCAACAACCTTAACAGAAGCGCCAGCAGAATTATCAACAACAAAGGGCTCCCCGTCCTTATTATCCTCCTAGACCCAAGGATAGGCATCTCGAGGCACCTCCAATGTCCTACTCTCAACTTCTACAGAATCTTCTTCAACTTCAGATGGTTTAATTGAGAACTTTACAGCCTCCAAGGCCGGGGCAAATTCCTGAGGGCTATGATGCTAATGCCCATTGTAAATTCCATTCTGGGGCTCCGGGCCACAGTATCGAGAACTACAAGGCTTTGAAGCATGTAGTGTAAGATTTGATAGAACCCAAAGCGATCAACTTCATTCCCACTCCGAACGTGATACAAAATCATATGCCTCCTCATGGAAGGACTATTGGGGCTATTGATAGCGATGAAGGTTTGAACCTAGTATCTGATGTCGAGGTTCTGAAGACTTCGTTATTGACTATAAAGGCTTTCTTGACTGAGAAGAACATATTTCTAGCTTGCAAAAAGGGTTGTCCAGACAGTGTTAATTATGCTGATGGTTGTGATCGACTAAAAACAGGAATACAGAAAATGATGGATCAAGGAAGGATACAGTTCGACAAAGTTGTGAAAGAAGACGAGGTGTCAACTGTTACGATTTTCTACAATTCGGCACATGTTCATGCACCAGCTAGGGAAACACCAATAACCATCACAACCTCTGGGCCAATCCCGTACAAGAGTGATAAAGTTATTCCTGGGAACTACGAAGGAGAGGTTTATTGCAATGGACAGAAGCAAAATCTGGCTGCATCCAGTTCGTCTCCGCGCCAAGTCGAGAATATCGGGGTCGGAGGATTCACTAGAAGTGGCAGATTGTTCTCTCTAGAGTCATTGAGAAATAATGTATTGCCACCGAAGGACAATGATGAAGCTCAACCTAAAGCTAGGGGCAGGCAGCCCATGACAAACGATGCACATACACCTGTGATAGAGCCTGAAATCACCTTTGATAAGGAAGCAGTGGAATTCCTAATAATTATAAAAAAATGTGACTACAAATTTGTTGACCACTTACAGCAGACCCCTTCTAAGATTTCAATCTTATCCCTATTGATGTGCTCAGATTCACATAGAAAGGCTCTATTAAAGATCTTAAATAATGCATATGTTCCATAAGACATATCTGTAATCAGCTGGAGACGATAGTGTCAAGTGTGAATTCCAACCATGGGTTGGGATTTACGGATATGGACCTTACAACCGAGGGACGCATCCACAACCGCGCTCTACACATTTCCATGGAATGTAAAGGAGATGTGCTCTCTCATGTGCTTGTAGACACGGGGTCATCCTAGAATGTGCTTCCTAAGAAAGCATTGATTAAACTGGATTATGACGGGGTTGTGCTTAGGCCAAGTGATTTGGTCATCCGAGCATTCGACAGATCAAAAAGGTCGGTATTTGGAGAAGTGGAACTTTCGGTCAAGATAGGACCACAGGTCTTCAATACTACTTTTTATGTCATGGATATCCAACCGGCCTACAGCTGTCTGTTAGGACGACCTTGGATACACACAGCAGGCGCACTGTCTTCTACCCTTCACCAAAAGCTTAAATTTGTCTGGGAAGGACAGATTCTGATAGTGTGTGGGGAAGACGATATCTTCATCAGCCACTTGGCCTCATTAAAATATGTAGAGATGGATGGGGAGATTGTCGAAACTCCTTGCCAATACTTTGATCCCATCAGGATTGCATTTGCATCATCGTCAGCTGCTTTATCAGAGGATACGAAGAAAGGAGCATCCATAGCCTCCTACAAGCAAGCCCTGAAAGTTGTGGAGTCAGATGTAAAGGAGGGTTGGGGCAAGATGATCGAAGTCCCGAAAAAGAAGGATATGATCGGGGTTGGCTACCAGCCTGGTCAGTCAGCACCAGGGAAAAATGTTAGAGGTCGGAAAGGCCCAATTACCTTCAACAGTGTGGGGTGGTTTGATTATAGCAACATTTGTGCTGTGCAGGAAGAAACAATTGATAGTGATTGCAAACTGAATGAGTGGATAAATCCATGTGTCCCAGGGATGCAACTCAACAACTGGTCGTCCGAAACGCTCATCTCCGTCACTCAACCTGAAGAGTAATAGTTTTTATGTTTCTATTCTCCTTTATACAAGCTATATGCCTTGCCCGGGGCATAGCAGATCATTGTAAGGGTTTTCTATTCATCATGCAATATCATAATCATCAATAAAACATACGTTTTTGCATTCACTCACGTTGTTCCCTATCTTTCATTTTCATTTTTTGTTTTCAAAAATAAATGGCAAGGTGTTTATATCTCATACCTTTTCTAAAATCTAGCATGAATCATCATTCATGCAGATGCTCCTTATCGGGTCTCATCAACGACAACATTGCTATGGCCCATTATGACTTCGACAATCCGATTAACCTAGCCGACAAGGAAGGTGAAGAAGATTATGAACTACCCAAAGAGCTAGCCAGGTTGCTCAAGCAAGAGGAGAAGATGATTCAACCACATGTGGAGGCCATTGAGGTGATAAACCTGGGTACTGAAGAAGACGAGAAAAAGGTCAAGATCGGGGCCGCATTGGAAGAAAGTGTTAAGAGCCGACTAATTGCCAAGCTTCAAGAGTATGTTGATGTCTTCGCCTGGTCTTACCAGGACATGCCCGGGATGGATACTGATATTGTCGTGCACATTCTAACCCACTTAAGAGGTTCAAAAGCAGTTTGATGCCGGATTCTTGGTTGTGACGAGTTATCCTCCGTGGGTTGCGAATATTGTACCATCCCCTAAAAAGGATGGTAAAGTCAGGATGTGCGTGGACTATAGGAACCTGAATCGGGCAAGCCCCAAAGATAATTTCCCATTGCCGCATATTGATATGCTAGTTGACAACACTTCTAGTGTTTTGTATATTCCTTCCTGGATGGCTTCTTAGGCTACAATCAAATTAAAATGTCGTCGGAGGACTAGGAGAAGACTACATTCATTACCCCTTGGGGCACCTTCTGTTATAAAGTGATTCCGTTTTGGTTGAAAAATATTTGAGGTCTACGTCGATGACATGATTGCGAATTCACAGACAGAAGAAGAACATTTGGTCAACCTAACCAAGCTTTTCGACAGGCTTCGGAAATTCAGACTAAGGCTAATCCCTAACAAATTCACATTTAGGATTCGTTCCGGAAAACTGATGGGCTTTATTGTCAGTGAAAAGGGGATCGAGGTCGACCCTACAAAAGTAAAGGCAATTCAGGAGATGCCTGAGCTAAGAACCAGGAAGGAAGTACATGGTTTTTTAGGGAGGTTGAACTATATTGCACGGTTCATTTCTCCCCTAACGGCAACGTGCGAGCCTATCTTCAAGCTTCTGAGGAAGAATCAAGCCATTAGATGGGGTGATTATTTCCAAAACGCTTTCGATGGAATCAAGGAGTATTTGCAAGAACCTCAGATTCTAATGCCTACAATGCCAGGGAGAACTCTAATCATGTACCTCACAGTGCTTGAAGGATCAATGGGTTGCATGATGGGTCAGCAGGATGAGTCCGTTCGAAAAGAGCATGCAATCTATTACCTTAGCAAAAAGTTTACCGATAGTGAGACCCGCTACTCACTACTCGAGAAAGCTTGCTGCACTTTGGCATGGGTTACTCGCCGACTAAGATAGTACATGTTGACTCACACCACCCTACTAATTTCCAAGATGGACCCTGTAAAGTACATCTTTGAAAATTTAGCTCTAACCGGAAGAGTAGCTCGATCGAAAATGATTCTGACGGAATATGATATCCAATACACTTCACAAAAAGCTATCAAAGGAAGTGCATTGTCGGATTATCTGGCCCAACAGCCAATTGATGATTTCCAACCGATGAGTTTTGAGTTTCTGGATGAGGACATCATGTTCCTCAATTCGAAAGACTGTGAAGAACCACTCCCGGAGAAGGGGCCAGACCCCGAATCCAAATGGATTATGATGTTTGATGGAGCCATTAACATGAATAGAAGTGGAGTTGGTGTTGTTATTATCTCACCGGAAGGGATTCATATGCCTTTCACCGCCCAATTGACATTCGAATGCACTAACAAACGAAGTTGAGTATGAAGCATGCATCATAGAGATTGAGGAAGCAAACAATTTGAGAATTAAGAACCTCGAGATCTTCGGCGATTCTGCTTTAGTCATTAACCAAGTTAATGGCAAATGGATGGTTCATCAACCTCACTTGAGTCCTTACTGGGACTATACTAGGAGATTGTTTACTTTCTTTACAAAAGTCAAGCTGCACTGTATACCTCGAGACAAGAACCAGTGTGCTGATGCTCTGGAAACCTTATCTTCCATGATTAAGTTTCATCAAGAGAACTACGTGCCTCGAATCGATGTCTCTCGTATCGAAAGACCAACATACGTATTTGCAGTTGACAGTACTGATGATGACAAACCCTGGTATCATGACATCAAGCAATTCCTAAAGTCTCAGGAATACCCGGAAGGGGCTTCAAGCAAATACAAGAAAACCCTTAGGAGGCTGGCAGACAGGTTCTTCTTAAACCAGGATGAAGTGCTCTATGAGCGGAACTTCGACATGGTCTTGCTCAAATGCTTGGATATACACGAAGCAGACCTGTTGATGCAAGAAGTTCATGAGCGCTCCTTCGGTACCCATGCGGGAGGGCATGCTATGGAAAAGAAACTTCTCAAGTCAGGGTATTATTGGATCACCATGGAATCTGATTGTTGTAAATACTCCCGCAAGTGCCACAAATGCCAAATCTATGTCGACAAGGTCCGTGTACCTCCAAATCCATTGAGCGTCATGTCTTCACCTTGTCCATTTTACATGTGGGGCATTGATATGATTGGGAAAATTGAGCCAACTGCTTCTAACGGTCATCGCTTCATCCTGGTTGCTATAGACTACTTCACAAAGTGGGTTGAAGCGGCGTCTTATGCCAACGTACAAAATAGGTGTTAGCCCGATTCATCAAAAGGGATATTATTTGTTGGTATGGAATTCCTGAAAGGATCATTAATGATAATGGTTCTAATATCAACAATAAGATGATGGCAGACTTATGTCGAGATTTCAAGATCGAGCATCACAACTTTTCGCCGTATCGCCCGAAGATGAATGGCGTTGTCGAGGCGGCCAACAAGAACTTCAAGAAGATGGTTGTTACATACAAAGATTGGCATGAGATGTTATCATTCGCGTTGCATGGGTACCGTAAGTCGGTGCGTACTTCGACTGGGGCAACCCCGTTCTCACTGGTATACGGTATGAATGGCTCAAATCCAGGTACAATCAACTAAGCCTCATTGAAGAAAAACGGCTAGCAGCTGTATGTCATGGACAATTGTACCAAAGGCGGATGAAACAAGCTTTTGACCAGAAAGTAAGGCCCCAATGCTACATACCCGACGATCTAGTGCTGAAAAGGATTCTTCCTCCTAACAACGATCACAGGGGAAAGTGGACACCCAATTATGAAGGGCCATTCGTGGTTAAAAAGGTATTCTCTGGCGGAGCCTTAATGTTAACAACCATGGATGGTGAGGACTTCCAATCCCCTGTCAACGCAGACGCATTTAGAAAATACATCGTATAAAAGACCCGCTGGACAAAAACAGAATAAAGGTCCTGGAAAAAATGGGCATCCCGGCGAGCCAAAAACATAAAAAAAAGGTTCGGGCAAAAATTAGGGAAATATGTGAAAAGATGTACACCCGCTGAGCTGAAAAGCCACATTGGATAGTTCAGGCAAAAAGGGTATCCTGGTGGATTGAAAACCCGAAAAGGGAGATCCACGCAAAATAGGGATTAAAGTAAACAACTGCAGTTTGCGAGATCTGTGATGCGTCTTTTGTAACAAAGGGTAACTCAAAGGTTAAAGATCAATTCAATCTTCTTCCTCCAAGTGAAGTGAGCGGAGAATCTGAGGATATACAAATCATAGCTGGGTCAGAGCTTGATGAGACTTCATTTTTCACATTGCCATTAGGATAGTTTATTTTCCTTTTGTGTGATTTCCTCCTTCCAGGGATTGCTTCCCGTGTAATGCATATTCAGGGCTATTTGTCAATCAATAAAAATACAATTTCATTTCAAATTTGTTTCCACATGTTTTATTTTTTCATCTACCATTGATTGATTAAAAAAACGTCCAACAATTTGTGATAAAAATATTGCATTTTGAATACATGAATGCCTTATAACACATGCAGGAGGGTAAAAACATTTAATACATACCTATTGTGTTGAGTGACAGAGATGGAAATTCAGACCATGAACCGGGGCAGGCAAGCCAAACTAACTCTTCATTTCACAGGCACTATCAATTGTGTTCATGCAGGTACAAATGTTGCTAGTAAAGCCAGCACATAACTACAAGAAGCCATCCTCAATGGAGCCTTGAGCAAGATCGCTCAACAACATCCTCTTTGATGTCTTCCATTGTCCACAGTAGAGTGAAAAGAGAAGATCCTCTCCAGCAATGGTAAGAGAAGACTAGTCTTCTCCCCAAACAGAAGATATTGCACTTAGGGAGTTCCCCAACAAATTTCTCCCTCAGTAGGGTCAGCAAGTCTAGTTTCCCCAGCCAAGTCAGAAGGATCTCACTTCACCAACGGAGTTCAACGAGTAGCGTACCTCTCAAACCAAGTTCATTCCCAACGTAGTCTTGGCTCTCCAATCTCAAAGTCCAATTTATTTTTGGCAACATTGGCAGCTCAGAGCCAGTGTTATTAAGTTTTCCCCGCAGAGTTGTTATCTCCCCACAGGGGTTCATTAAATCAATTCAGTGATTATTTCTTCCCCAGGAAAGCCGTCAAGGATACCTGTTATCTCTTCATCAGGAGATATCCTTTGCATTTTCATTTAATAATCATCATCACATTTTCATCCTCAAAAAGCGTAGCATTTCCATCATTATGGAGCATTACGCCATGGAGAAATCCAAACATATGCATACCAACATAGGCCAGTTTTGGGTACCTTGCACAAAAGCCCGAAACATCTGCTCTTCAAACCTCCTGAAGTATTCCCCATAGAGAATGCCAAGTTCATTTTCTAGACATTATTATTCTTCCACGCCAATGTGTGGTATCCCTAGTTGAGTCTTGTTTCAGTACAACAATCTCACTTTTGTCAAGTCTCCGTTTTAGTACAACGGTCGCGTCTCAGACCATCGTTTAAGTACAACGATCCCATTTCTTTCGATCATTTAAGTACAATGGTCTCGCTGTTGAGTCTCGCTTCAGTACAACAGTCTCATTCCTCGTGGCTCTATTTCAGTACAACGGTCACGTCTCGGGTCATCGTTTAAGTACAACGATCGTGTTCCTTTGACTTCATATAAGTACGATGATTTCATTCATATGACTCCATTTAAGTACAATGTTATCGTGTTGTCGAGTCACCATTTAGGTATAATGGTCTCGCTTCTAAGTCTTGTTTAAGTACAACAGGCTCATTTTTCATGTCGTCGTTTCAATACAACGGTTTCGTGTCGGGCTTGCGTTTAAATCCAACGATCCCGTTCCATTGACTTCATCTAAGTATGATGATTTCAATTTCTAGATTCCATTTCAGTATAATGGTCTCGTCCGAGTCTTGTTTAGGTATAATAGGCTTATTCTATCCGCGTCCCAGTTTCAGTACAACGTCCGCGTCTTGGGTTTTCGTTTAAGTACAACGATCCCATGCCTTGCGAGTGCCGTTTAAGTATAATGGCCTCGCTTCTGAGTCTTGTTTAAGTACAACAGGATCATTTTTCACGTCTCTGTTTAAGTATAACGGTCGTGTCACGGGTAATCATTTAAGTACAATGATCCTGTTCTTTCTGATTCCATTTTAGTACAATGGTTTCATCTTTGAGTCTGTCTAAGTATGTTGGTCTCGTTTCTTTTGGTTCATTATCTAAGTACGATGAGCTCCTTCTTTCTCTCCTATCAAACGACATTTTCCCGTCTGTGCCGTCCAAGAATTGCATTCTCCATATTTTATTTTATGTCTCGCAGAGTACAAATTTTCAGGTTTATTCGAGTATTCAATCACTCCATACCTTGAAAGTCTAAAAGCCATTGCTATTATCCATTTAGGTCTGTAGATGATTGAATAGGGGCAGTTGTAACACCTCAAAAAATTTCCCTCTCATTTTCATGGGATTTAGAATATCACATTTCATACACAAATCCATATCATAACCTAAAGCATTGCATCAGTGATTGAGGAAATTGATAGACTTCCAAAGGCAATCAAAGGGCAACATGGCTTCCCAAAATTGTGCAAAGGGTTCACAATATCCCACAAGGTCTCAATTGATTCCACAAGGCCTAGAAAGAAGTGGATTGATCAAAGAATTCAAGCAATGCAACATCTCCTAACAAAAGCGGGTGAAATTAGGGTTTCTGATTAAATGAGCTTCCCAAGGAGATTTTGGTTCAAACTTGATCTCATTTTTTCTACATGATATTAAGTAACTAGGGTTGAAATTTCATACATTGAATCATTTTGGAAGGGCTTCAATTGATTAGTAATTTGAAAATCAAGGAATTGGGGAAAAATCAACCATGCTGAGAAAAAAGTCAACTCCTGACTTTTTGAGGTCAAATTCATGAAATTAAGGTTACAAGGAGTCCATGGACCAAATTTTGTCAAGAAATGATGGAGGGATCCTTAGAAATCAAGGAAATCAAGACTTACCATTTTTGGAAAATTAGGGTTTCCAAAAATGGCAAGTTTTGGCCATTTTGCAGCCAACTTCAAGAGAGGCCTTCTCCCAAAAATAAATTCAAATGAAAATTCCACTTGGGCTGTTTGAAAGTGGGCATCCTAAGCTTCAAATCCATAGGTGGAATATGTTCATAGCATTAAAATTGAAGGAGTTATGATCATTCAAAGTTTGTGGAAATTAGGGCAAACTAGGGCAAAACCTAGGCAAGCCTTGCATCCCGTGCGCGTTCCAGGAAAGGCTTTTCATCAAACATGTGATGTGAAACATGTATGGCCAAATTACTATATCAAGGAGGATTCAAATGAATTTTCCTTTGAACATCAAAGTTATTCATTGGCATGTCCTCTACAACTTTGTTGTTTAAAGAATTTTTGTTTGATCAATGGTTTAGGAGATATGAGGGGTCAAAGTGGCAATCTCAAACTGATAAAACCCTAGGCAATTTGCCCAAGGAAAGCAAACCTCTACATGCCCCAGTATGCAGTTTTGGTCCCTTGCATTCAATGATATATTTGATATTGGTGTGAACACAAAACATGTATGAAGTTTGCTCTTCAAATTGATCCCAAGAAGTTCATAGATTGATGCCTTGATCATGAAGTTATATCCTATTGAAGATCACAACTTGTAACTGATTTTCTTGCAGACTAAGGCATTGAATTAAGTGGTCAATTCAGTTCAGTCAAGTGTGTACGTTTCATTCAGATTGTATTGATCATCAAGCTTCACTTAAAGAGTGCATATCATCACCTACTTGAATGATCTTGCCAATTAATATGCATCCCTTTTGAAAATCCAAGCAAAGTGAGAAGCATTGCATTACATGCTGCATCGATCAATTCAGCTTCACAATATATCACTCAGCAAATTAGCATATGCTTTATCACATTGGATCAAACTCGAGCAAATTAATCCGGCTTCATTCACTATTGCACCAAACACCTTTCACTTACTTAATCCACCTCAAGTTAAAACTAATCATGGTTCTAACAGTTAACTGAGTGATTTAAATGTTAACCTCACATATATAAGCCTGAGCCTAACTGAATTGTAACAACCACCACATTTTGATCAAAAAATCACCAAAAATAGCAAGCTTTTCTCTCTCATTTTCACTCTGGTTTTGAAGAAGAATTGCACTTCATTTTTTTCCGAGGAGATTTCATCTTCACCAATCTTTCTTCATTCTTCCACAATTCATCATTATCATTAGCTTATGATCAATTTTCATGGCTGAATTGGCTAAAAGCTTCAAGAACAAACTTCTACTGATCTTCTGCATTTTCCTTGATCCATCAAGATTTCACAAGATTCAAAGGTTTATGTTGCTCCATTGGAGATCAGAAGTGCGTTTCCTCAAGTTTTGGATCCTCACCTCTGGTTTTCGTCAACAAACTAAAGCTCCGCATTTCAGGTTTCATCTATGATTTCAATTGCTTGTCTTCTTTGAATTCTTGCTTGTTTTGTATTAAGTGGAGCTTGCTAGAAGCAATGCAATGTCTGGTTAGTTAATATGAACCATAAGTGCTTAGATCCAGTTTTTAGGTTGGATTTTGTGTGCTTCGATTTGCAATGATCATCATTGATAAGTGAATTTTGAGGCCAGATTATTGATGTACTTAGCATAAGGATCATTTCGCTAGTTTTACTTTTCATTTTAGTGGAGGTTTCATGTTACCCTAGCCGGAGGTACGTCGAAGAAGTTGGCCGGAAGTTGGCTCCGGTCTCCTGAACTGTAGCCCTAATTTATCTCTCAGATTAAGTCATGGCCTTTATATCCCTTCAATTCAATGCTCATAAAATTGCCAGCGAATAAATGATTCACATGTTTCTCACGTGCATTTTAAGTAGCATGAGTCATCAGGCGCATGTCATCCATTTGGTTATCCTGTTTTCTCCAATCTCATCCATTGGATCTTCCTACTTTGACTTTATCACAAGCCTCAGATCAATCCTTTGGTTCAAGTTAAGTTAACACTTTTGACTGAAATCCACCATATATTCATGTTCAGCGCCCCTGGGTTGGGCCTTTCACTTTGTTATTCGCACCCCCTTGCAACCAGGCCCATCCATATTGCACTGCATTTCTTTTCTTTTCATACCCCTCTCATTTTTTCTCCTCTTTTAATTCTTCTTTTATTTTCATTTCAATTTTGATTTTATAAAATTACCAAATCAATTCCAAAAATCCTCAAATAATTCAGGGATCATTCTCAATATTTTACCAAATTTTCCATAATTTTTAGTTTCATTTTCTTTTATTTTTCATACTAGAAATTAATTTTTTCTTTTATTTCTTTTGGAATTTTCATTCTTGGATACCTTGCCTTGTCCATTTTATATCTCCTTAACCAAAAATAGTTTTGAGTCCCTTCTCGTTGGTATATTTAGAGGACATCCTTAGATCACTAGAAATATTTGTTTCTTTATTTTTAGGTCATGTTTGGTATCATTTTGAGCCATTCCTTTGAATATATAACTTTAAAACTCTAATTCCTCTTGCACCTTCATTTGAGTGAGTAAAATGTGAATTTTTGTGAGATCTTTTAGGAGTGTGTTCCCTCTGGTTTATGACCTTGAATGTCAATTTTCACATTTTTTACATGTCCTTTGATATTTTTTAAGTATATTGTGTTACAAGCCACATTTTGGACCTTATTTCCCCATACTTTTCACTTCAATTTGATAGGGCATTTATGCCATCCATTTGAGGTCTTCAATTTGAGTCCCTAAGGTCCCATTAGGTGTATTTAAGCCACTTGTGTCGATTTTAGATCCTTACCTTTTGTATTTTAGGGTTAATTGATCACTAAGCCACCATGTGTTCAAATATTCCATCTTTGCCCTAATGCACCTTCTTCTTCCATTTTCATACCTCTAAATAAACTTTGTGAGTATGATAGTCATGTTACATCATTCTTATACACCTCATAAGTGTTACATATCCATTGTCATGTCCCCACTTCATTTCACAAGTCTTTGTACTTCATTTGGCTTCATTTGATACCTTAAATCTTCAAAAACAATCTCCTTCATCCTTTAACCTTAATACAATCCATTATAGGTCATTTATGGTTAATTTTTTTTCAAATTTTCATCTTAAATTTCCATTAAGCCCCTGGTTTTTGTATGGGAAGTTCAAGTCTCATGGTTCATGTTTGACTTTTTTTTCTTCTAAGTCCTTTTCCTCATTGTGAAGTCATGTGTAATTCTTCTTATGATTTCTTCTTTCAATCTTGTGTTTGAATCTCTCTCACTTGAATATCTTTGTTCCCACTTTGTTTCACATCTTAGGACAATTTTGTTTAGGGTTAGGTTCTGGTTTTAACATTCACCTTTAACCCCACTCAATTTTACCATACTTAATCATTCAAAGTACTCCATCTAACTTCACCTTGCCTTCTATTAGGGTTTAGTTCTCCATTAGGACATAGTTTGTTAAGATTTGATCTTACCACTTTAGAATAATTTAACATGGTTTAGCTACTGACTTAGAAGCTTGTTATCATTTAAGATCCTTTATTTTTAGGAATTAGGCTTAGGAAGTCATTAGTGTTTTTCCTTAGCTAGTTTGAGCTTTTGCCATGCTTTATGTTTTCAATATGCTTTGTAAAGCTAACCTTTGTTTTGTAGGGAGGTTGAGGTAAGCCTTGTTCATACAACTTCTTCCTCATTCTTTTTATGTTTTCTAAGTATGTTCACCTTAGTACTTTGTGCTTTACTTGTATAGGCTCTCCCTTTCTTTAGAAACAACTTGACCTCTTTAGGAAGTAAGTTAAGTTCTAATTCCCTTCTTTTCTCTTCCTTGTTTAGTTAGGATTAGAAAACCACACAAACCATTAGGATCTCCTTTCTCATACAATAAAAAATTTAGGGTTGTGTCTTAGTCCCCTTTAGTTTGTCCTTTTGCAATTTGAGTCCTTCTTTCTCATCTCATAAAGAAAATCAATAAAACACCTAATAAAGGTTGAATGTTCTTATACGACAGGAGACTTTGCTGTGGGTTACTTATACACGTCGTGTTTCGGGGAAAGGTGTAAGGAATCTACCACGATGAACAAGTCTTAGTTTGAGAATGTTTCACAAACAACAAAATAAAAAACACTTCTTTAAAAGACAGTAAAGAAACAACACTTGTCTTTTCCTGCGGGAATTCTCTTATCATCTCATTCACTCTCAACGCGAACTTGCAATGACTTGTCTCATTTTCAAGATAGTAAACACACTCGTTTAAGGCGAGCCCACAACACCTGAGCATAGATATAAGTAGTTCCAGCTCATAAAAACACAAATAAATAGTTCTCGCCTTAGTTAGGCGAACTACGCCGACTCTGATCTTCATTTTCCCAATGAGGTACGTAGGCAGCGGGGTAGTGCCCGTTCGAGCATATTCTTTATTTTCCCTACATTTCCCCTTCTTACTTTTCGTTCTCTTTTTTCCAGTTCACACTCTCATTCCAGTTCCAGTAGCGGTTTTTATTCAGCAGCAACTTTATTCCTTACCCTTTGAAACAGACTAACAAGCATGGATCCCGTCGGGTATGGCAGACGATCTGGGGTGCTAACACCTTCCCAAGTCGTAATCGACTCCCAAACCCAGATCTTTTGTTTGCAGGACCTCGTCCTTTCCTGTTCTCTTCGATTTGTGCAACATTACCTTTACCACGCCACTTTCACATTTGTACTAGGATGAAAATCCCGGGAACGACATGATCCAGATAACTTTGAAAATGTTAGTGATGTTGAATCTGCAAAAGAAACATGGGAGATTCTTGAAAAGTATTTTAGAGGTGCTGAGAAGGCACTACACCAAAACTGGCATTACAAAGCGTAACAAAGAAAGCGATTTTTAAAAAAAGCGCTGCTATAGGACTTTGGAAAATTTCGCTAAAAAAAACGCTCTCTAAAAGGTCACCTTAGACAGCGCTTTTAGAAACCGCTGCTAAAGGCCTTAAGCTGGCCCAATTTATGAAAGCGCTTTCTAAGGTGACCCTTTAGATAGCGCTTTTTTGAGCGAATTTTTTTAAAAACATAAAGCAGCGCTTTAAAATAAAAGCGTTGTCTTTGTTGTTTGGCACAAATAAATTGAAAAACATCAAGAATCACAAAAAATGGAAGGGGGGGGGGGGGTGCACCCACACCCTTTAGGTAGGGAAAGAAATTTTAAATTATATTAATATCTCAAATTATATTTAATATATTTAAATTATATTAAAATATATTTAAATTTATTTTAAATTATATTTAAAATTATTCAAACAACATATTTAAATATATATATTTTAAATACAAACATTTTAATTTGATTTAAATTATATTTAATATATATAAATTATTTTAATATTTATATTAAAATATATTAACTTAAAATATACTTTAAATTATATTAATATATCAAAGTATATTTAATATATTTAAATTATATTTTAATTTATATTAAATTATATTTAAAATTATTCAAATAATATATTTAAATATATATGTTTTAAATACAAACATTTTAATTTATTTAAATTATATTTAATATATATAAATTATATTAATATATAATTTAAAATATATTAATTTAAAATATACATTAAATTATATTAATATATCAAATTAATATCTTTATATTTGATTAAATTATATTTAAATTTATTTAAAATTATATTTAAAATTATTCAAATAATTAATATATTAAAATATATATGTTTTAAATACAAAAATTTTAATTTATTTAATGTTTAATATATTTAAATTTAATTAATATACAATTTAAAATAATTTTGATAAAAATATTTTGAATGTATGAATGAATTATGTGCAAAAAGTTATTCAAAAATAATTTATTTTGAGTGTTTAAATAATTAATTGAAAAATAATATAAAAAATATTTTATATATATATATATATATATATATATATATATATATATATATATATATATATATATATATATATATATATGTGTGTGTGTGTGTGTGTGCGTGTGTGTGTGTGTCTGTGTGTGTGTGTGAAAAAACATCAAAAATCACAAAATGACAAAAGGGGGGGTTAACCCACGCCCTTGAAGAGGGAAAGGCATTATACAGGAAAATTAACCACTAGGGTGGTGATACATCCAAGATTTTAGATACAAAGATAAATATATAATTTAAGCTTAAAAAAGCTAGCCTTAGAAAGCGCTTTCTAAGGAAATCGCTTTCTAAGGTGATTTATAAGTAAACTTAGAAAGCGTTTTCTATGGAAAGCGCTCTCTAAGGTAATTTATTAAATTAAATTATTATATATTATAAGAAAACCTAAGAAAGCGCTTTCTAAGGAAAGCACTCTCTATTGTTAAAACTATCAAAGACCTAAGAAAGCGCTTTCTATGAAAAGTGCTCTCTAAAGTCAATGATTAATAAAAATATAAAATTTTTCTAATCATTTTCAGATACCCTTTTCACTTCTTTGCTTTCGTTCTTGCTATTCTCTCGATCGTTTTCCATTTGCTTTCGTTCAAGCTCACTACAAGAAATTTGGCAAGTTGTGACGGTTGATTTTGGCATATTACGGCGGTTCCAACCTCACTCCCATACTTTGCATCCTATATACCTCACTCCTAAGGCAACTACTCAACATCACTACATAGCGAAGACACACAGTTATAATTAATTTCTGACAAAAATTACACCTTCATACTTTCGGAGACTCATCCCCCTCGGGTCATACCATGCCAAAACATAACTCAATACTTACATCCAAAATCTCCATTCCACATATTTAATAGAAGTAAATTCACCCAACATGACCTGTCAACATCTGGTTCTAATTAGCACATTCCCGTTATACTATTCTTACAAAGTCCCAACTGACTCAAGGTTCTGGTAGGCATGATAATCCAACTCACAACAACAACAACCTTACGGATGAATTCCAGCTCACTTTTGATCCTTTATCAATCGAATCCAATTTATCCCCTTTACAATGGTGAATTCTTATAATATTCACCAATTAATATGCAACTTTATATCTCCACCTCTCTATATCAATAACACCGAAGTTTTCCAAGAAGGCACCCTTGTTCCCACAATTCCTTTTTGTCGATGAATTCTCCCATTATTCCTCTTAGCGCCAGGGCCGACCAAGGAATAGTTCCATCTTTACTTATAACAACACCTCTAATATATTCTTCAAAACAGAAACAAAATTTGTACTCTACATACGGTCCATTGTTGTCATCTTACTCTTAATAGTTCCTCCATGCACTCCGTAGATATAACATTCAACCTTTTCACAATCATCCATCTCGAATTCACTTCCTACTCACTGAGGAGTAACCTTTAGTAATATTTATTCCACATTAACAATTATTAATTTCATCTCTTTTTCGAGTACCGGAATTCACATCTTCCCTTTTTAAACTACTAATAACTCCAATTCTATTCCACTCGGTCTACCCAGCATACTATCTTGGCTGAAAAATATATCCTCTGTATCCAACACGATTCCGTCTATTATCAACAAGGGATTAAGGGTGATCAGTTCCTCAATTTGTCAATAATAGCCGACAATCATGATGGTCATAAACCATATTTCCCAACTTTAATAGCGTTACTTGCATTTTGTGAACTAAGTTGCTTCACCAACGGATCCTTAGTTAACGCCAACCTTAACAACCACTACCACACCGCAACTCCAACACATCAGAAGCCAACTCTTCGGAGAAGTAATAGCTTCTCCCCCACTTATTTTCAATAAACATCTGCAAACAAACAGCTAGCAAACAAGCAAGTACCGATAGTGTTTCACACACATATCGTATACCCTGGGACAAACGACACACGACAACCTGGCCGGACAGACCGACCAGCTCTGATACCAATTGTAACACCCACTTTTCCCATTTTCTAAAATAACATAAGTTTTCAGATAAATCAGAGTTTAATTAACAAGTGAGTAGTTACATTTTCAAAATCAACCAAAAGTATAATCATTTATTAAAAACATCGGAAATATCTTTTTATTAAACAATCGACAATTCTCCAAATATCCATAAAATTCATCAATTCACTTAATTTATAAGTTTCAACAAAATATGATACATAACTATTACAACAAGAATAATTAAATAACAAATATCCCCATTTCCCATGTTACATATCAGAGCGACTCCTAGGACTCGACCAAACAACTTGTACTCCGAGCATACTCAAGTACCTGAATCATCTGTACTTCCGAAGAAGCACAGACGCAACCAAACAACAAAGGGGTGAGAAAACAATTCAATAAATTAACGGTGCAAATAACATCTTACAGGGTAGTCTCACCTCTATTCATCAAATACACATCATACATCATACTATTAATCGATATCTCAAATAGTTCATCAACTCATATCATACATCATTAATTCAATCAATGCAAAGTGACTCAATGACACAATGCAAATGCGGTACCGACTCACAATAACGGTTCATCAAATAGAACCCCGAATGCATCGTTAACGTCTCAAACAAGACACAATCATCCCTGCAACCACGATTCTCAATGAATCCCGAATGATCACTTACGTTCCACCGAGACATGATCATTCCACCAAATGTGTATGCATATGCAGACTCAAACACATACACCATAATACAAATACGCATGACAACAGTCATGCCTTCACGATCCTCATGATCTTCATCAATTATCACACATCCCATCACATGGGTCACATAAACAATCAGACAATATTCACACATATTATCAACACAATTCATATGGTTCATCATCAAGAGTCATATAAATCAACATAAGCACATATATTTCTACACACTAATTACCAATTATCATATCCTATGAATTCCTCATTAATTCCACCCTCAATGATTTTCCATACATTTTCCAATATAACATGATCCTTCCGATCCTCACCGCTACCAACCTTACCTCATGGGGTCTACGCAAAGCATACAATCAACAATATTACCAATCAACATGATCCTCGTGATCTTCATTGGTTATTAACCAGCCTATCATATAGTTTGTACAAGAATTATAATAACATCACCATACTCAACACATTTTAAGTAACCAATTAATAAAGTTATACTATCCATAATAATCATATAAAACTCACACACTAATTATCGGTTGTCAGGTTCTATAGTTACTCATGGATGTTATTCTCAAAGCCTTAGACTAATGGTAAGAAAGTAGACCAAGGGAACAGGAGGAAACCGGCTTAAAATATCATGAATTTCCCAAATACAGAGGCCTGACACGGCCCCCCGTGTCCACTGACACGGCCCGTGTCACACGGCCTGACGAACCATCCTGAAAACATCATTTTCCAAAGTACAGAACTGTGACACGGCCCGTGTCACACCCTCTGATCTCCAATCTTCTCAAAAATCCTCCCCATCTTGTTCCCGTAGCTTGACACGGCCACCCGTGTCGTGTGACACGGTCCGTGTCAGGAGCCCTACGCCCAAAATCAACTTTTTTCCCAAAAATCACTTTTCATTCCCCATCTCATACCAGTTCGGGTTCTATTGATTATATCTCACTTTTATCACTCAAAACAGTCCCAATGTCATTCTTATACTTATTTTAAGACCTTTAATACCACATATCTTTCCAACCTAATATTACTAATCAAATTAGGGATTTTAAGTTTCTCTTCCTCTTCTCAATTCACATCATCAACAACAACATTCATATAACAGTTTTCATATTAATCCAATTATATCAATTCAAACAATGATTATTCCAAATACAACAATCAATCATGCAATTCCATATTCATACCACAATTCATCAAATTATACCAAATCACATAATCCTTAGGAGAGTAAGGACCTCTCAACTACCCTTTCATGTTAGATCACCAATAAAGAACCCTTTCTCCCCCCTTACCTTAGATTCAATCGATTCCTTGAACAATCTTGATCTTGGAGCTTTAGGTCTCATGCTCTTCTCTCTCTTTTTCCTCTTTCTCCAGAGCCAACTTCTTATTTCCACCCAAAACACGATGAATGAAAATGATTCCTTTTTCCCCTCTCATAAACCACACCAATTTACCACCTTGCCCCTTAGACCTCCAATTCCAACTATTTTATTTATTTAGTAATAATATTCAAATAATACCATATTATCATTATATTATTATTTAAATAAACAATTCTTCACTTATAATCTCAAAAACACCACCCATATACATAATAATTATTTTATTAAATAAATTATGAAATCGGGGTGTTACACGCTACCTACGTACCTCATCTGGACAATGAGGATCAGAGTCGCCGTAGTTCCCCTAACTAGGGGTGGAAAAGATTGCTTGTGAATTAAGGCTTAAACTGCCTATGTCAATGCTCAGGTGTTGCAGGCTCGGACGACGAGTGCGTAAACGTCTTGCAAAATGACAAGTAGGAGCAAGTTCGCGTACGGAGCGAAGGAGATGAGAAAAGAATTCCCGAAGGAAAGACGCTTATTGTTTGTTTGTGTTTTTTAGAAGCTTCTATGAGTGTGTCACAAGAAAGTGAACTCAAGCTCTTTTCCATGGAATGTGCACTTGTCACTACATTCCAAGATGGAATAATAGAACAAGCACACTCAAGTAAGGAGAAGATCCCCAAAACTTAAACCCAGAGATTAGGGCTTAAGCTCACTAACTCATTAACTTATTAAGTGTTTTGTATTTACAATGAAGAAGTGTGTTTTATGATTTTCTTGGTGAAGATGATATCCTGATCAGACTTGTGCATCACAAGACAAGCTTGTACTATCCCTAGATGGGAAGACTACAAGTGTCTCATGGGATAAGGCTATTGCTCAAGATATCACTTCATTCTTTATTAAGTGTCTTCTTTAGGGTTTTGAGATGATAAGAGAAGAGAAACAAAAGGATCACAAAGGTAAAAGTCTAATGGGGGACTAATGAATCCTAATTGTTGTCATGCATGGTAATCCTAGGTTAGTGAGATTTACTATCCTAAAGAAGGAAGAAAGAAGAAGAGAAGAAGAAGAAAGAAGAATAGAAGAGGGAGGAAGTAAGGCCTAAGCCCAACAAATACAAGGTTAGAAAAATAATAAGGAGAAGAGAAAAGATAAGATTTGGAGATGTGGGAATCACATCCACACCTCTCACTTACCAAAGCCCCTGAAATGGTTAGTGACACAAGTATAAAGGCAATACAAAATGAACAAAATGCCATAGCAAAGCTACCCAACCAGAAGTGAAGTCATACACATAAATGTCAAATGCAAACTCAAGGCACAAGAATGAGAAGGGAACCACACAACTCATCATAAAGCAAATGAATCACTATGGTAAAACAAAATGAACATAAGAAGATACAGAGCAAAATAGTCAAAGCACAACCTCAAGGTGCAAAACCAGAACCCTAATCATGTTAGAAAAGTGCCTAAGAAGCATGGGAGATGAAGAGAAGAAGGGCACATAGCCAAACATTTACATGATGAGAAGGAAGAAGCAAAGGAAGTGAGGTGGATATACATAAGAGTGAATGAACTTCAAGAACAAACAAACACAAACTCCTCAAGGTACAAACCACAACCCAAGATCAGAGAGGTATCAACAACCTAATGAGGCTCTAAACAACTTGGAGAAGTTGGCATAAGTGCCCTTCTAAGCTAGGGAGAGAACAAATGATCCAAAAGAAGCAAAAAGGGACAAATGAAGAACCAAAATTCAAATCAATTCAAGTAAACATCCCAAAATTCCACAAACTTGCACAAATGATCTTCAATCATACCATAACAACATGCCAAAAGGAGGGGATCAAATTCAGAAGCTAAACAAGTCAAATGAGGGTTCAAACATGGATTAGGGTTAGATGGTTTCACTCACAAGTTAGAGACCAAAATCAATTAAACAAAATTCTAAACATCAGAACAAAAATCACCAATAAACTACATCTTATCATGAATCCAGAGCAAAAAGAATCACTTAAAAAATCCAAATAATGAGCAAGATAGAAAATGGACAAGTCAGCATGGTTCAAAATGAAATAAAATGAATTAATTAAAAGGAACAATTAATTTCCACGTGACAATTAAAAATAAATGAAAAATAAAAACATCAAAAATTAAAGAAAATTAAAAGACACGCTCCTGAATATTTTTATAATTTTTGGAGACCTAAAACTATTTTTAAAAATTAAAAATCAAACTGGAAATAAAATAAAAATAAAAAAAGAAATAAAAATAAAGGAAAGGGCCAGGGGGTGCGCATAGAAACAATTCCAGTTCATTTATATTGGGCCTCAAAGTCAGGGGGTGGGAATAGCAGGGAGAAGCCCACTCAGTCCAGCGCAGTTCATAATAGTTATGATGGAAATTCATTTAATCAGGAAAATAAATGGACCACAGGATCAAGCCAACGCACAGGATCAGTCAACTCATTAAACCAAAGTATGCAAAATGATTGGTCACAGAGGGAGAACACAATAACTATGGTGAGGTGCGAAATAAATGGATTAATTCAAAAATTATAACATCACGTGAGAGGGAGGGGGGATCATTAATGTGCTGGCACATTGTGGAGCGTCCAGATCTCATAATCCAAAGGCCATGGAGTCATCTTCTCCAAACAAACTCAGATGAACATTTCCAAAATCTGGTGACCGGAGCTAGGGCTCCGGCACCGGAAAATTCGAATTATGAACAAAACACAACAAAAATACATCAAAATGTCAAGATCTAACAAATAAACCACACTGAATCCAAAAATGCTCATGAAAATCACAATGGATCAAAGAATAGCCTAGATCGAAGACAAACAGATCTAACCATAAAACTTCAAATCATCAATACAACCTCAATACTCATCCATTTTCAAAGCCAATCATCACAGAATCATCAGTATATCACACAGATCACAATGCATACAACTAAAACCATTTCTAGATCCATGGATTCAGTAGGTTACCTGAACTTGCAGAGCACGAAATAGGTCAAGACAAGCCTCCAAACACTGCAGATCTACCTCTTCTAGCCTCTCCTTGCAAAATAAATGCAAGAGAGAGCTTGAATTGCTCTGGATCTTGAAGTTTGAGAGCAACTGCACTTGAATGGCACCTCTTGAAATCTTGAGCTTTAGCTTAAATCAATGGTGGATTAATGATCCTTATGCTTCAAGGATTCAGAATATGCAATTTGTTTGTGAAGAGAGTGAGAGAGTGATGAGATTCGAAGAGAAATGCTTGAGGTGCAAAAACTCTAGAATGAACAAAAGTGATGGATCTGGGGTGAAATGAAGCCCTAGTTTTCTTTTGTATCATGCCACTACTCAATGCTGAAAAAATGAAGAGGAATGCACGTGAGGGAGAGTGTGAGGATGAAATTGCAAACTTGGAAAGATTGGTGTGAAGTGGTGATTTGCTCGTGCATCCTTCTCTTTCCTTGGACATGTTCAATCATAATCCAACCCTTGATTCAAAACTGAAATCATCTTGGCCCTTGGATGTGAGGGTCATGTATTTCTCATGATTATGCATTTTTGCTTCTTGTATGGTACACCACCTCTCATGCACGAATTTGTTGATATCTTTGGATTATATCAACACTTAGGCAATGCTTTGTGATAATGTGATCATATTTGGTCCATAACAACACTTGAAAACAAGTTCCATGAGATTTTGCATTTGTGGAAGGCTTGAATTTCATTCATGCCATGCCCTAGAATTCATGAAATTTTCGAAGGGCCTATCTCTCAAACCACGAGGGCTATGAAAATGCTCTTGTACTTTTTAAAAATGGGAGACTTTAATCTTCAAATTTCATGTTTGATGGTGATCCATTTGAAGCCTTTTTCACCAAGTTGTGCTCACTTGAAAATTAGGGCAAAATGTTACTAAAAATGGAAATTTCCATGACCAATCTCATGCAAAAAATGCAAAACCCCTCAAAACCTCTTGATTCTTGATTTTTGACTTTGACAAACCTCTTCTAAGGTTATAAGAACATCCCTTGACTTGAAAACTAGGGTTGGACCCTTTAAAATCTCACAGTTGACTTCTAGAATGCACAGTTGACCAATTTCTTCATTTACAAGCAACTGAAGAAATACTTGACTTCCACAAGGAATTTTCTCACCAAATTTCATCCCTAGGATCCTCTTAACATATGAGAGACTTTGCCCAAATGAAATGGCCAAAGTCACAAGGTTTTCATGCTTGAAACTCAAACCCTAATTTGGGATCATTGTGTAGGAGCTTTGCCCTAGCTTGAATTCCCTGGTGATCCTCCCACCTCCTGGGCTCTTGTGAATGATCTTAAGCTTGTGAATGCAATGTAGACTAATCATAGGACTTGAGCAAATCCAATGGGACTCTTGTCATAGCTTGCAATGCTTCAAATCCCTCCACAGATGATCATATGCCTAATGCTAGGTCATGAGAATGTTATGCCTCATCTTTCCATGCTAAGATGCCAAGGATATGATATGCTTATGATGAATATGATATGATATGATGCTTAAAAAGAAAAGGAAAAATTTGGGGTGTTACAATGTTTATTCACCAATTTCTATCACTCCGCATAAACATACAATATTCATGTTTATTCACCAAATTTCAATTATAGATGATAAATGCAAATCATAGAGACCGACTCACGACTCTATGCAAATTCAATGCGGTACCGACTCAATCATCTCAAGTTCACTCAGGAACCTATTGGAACCATCACTCGTTACCTAAAGTAACCTCTCGTCGGGCATACGATGTTCATCCATTGCTCACACCCCACATGGGCACACAATGTTGTCTGGATTGCTCACACCCCACACAAGCACACAATCATTCGTGATTAAATCACCCATTGCTCACACCCCACATGGGAACACAATGTTTATAGATTTCTCACACCCCACACGAGCACACAATCATGTTGTAATCATCACTCACACCCCACATGGGCACACGATGTTACAACGGATTCACATAGAATCCCACAATACAAGAATGAATATATTATGCTTCACATATTCAGAATCCCACAACATTCTTGAAAATGCATACATATTCAGAATATAATTATGCATTCATCTCATACAATCACAAACAAACTATACACATTCGCGTTAATTACGCCAAACGGCAACAAACTCTTTCACTATCAATCATGCATTCATATTAACTTTACGAAATGCATTTATTTTCCAAATAGACATTATACCACAATCAATCCCACAATTCCTTAACTAATATAATTACGTTTAATCGGAAAAGTTGGGTAAAAGTCGGCTAAAAATTACATCTTTTAGCATCATTAGTTTCTACATGTTTTTAACTTCGAATCTATATAAAGAACACCAAAAACGGATAAATGAAACTCAAGTTACAAATTAAAAACACCAAACCAAAAACTTCCAAGCTTACTGAGCGAAAGGTTCGCTCGCTGAGCGAGAAAAGTTCTCGATGAGTCGTTGAGCGAGGAATCGCTCGCTGAGCGAGCACTGCAATTCCAGCAGCAGCTCAGTCGCGCAACAGTTAATACAAAATCTCCCAAAACTCAACCAAACTTCCACAAACATAGTCATTAACATGTATTAGTTATCATACTTCGATTATATCAAGTTCTAACCGATTAATCTACCAATTTCTTAGATTTTGATCAAAAACCCTAAAACCTCACATTCTCTAAACTTCTCCAAAACAAAAACCCAATCAATCTAACACATATATAATCATACACAATGATAAGATAACAATATTTCACACCCTTACCCGATTTTTTCGATTCCTAGGAGCTATCTTGAAGAATTTCCAAGCTTTCCCTCTTTTCCTTCTCTTTTCTCTTCTTCTCCTTTTCTTTCCTTTCTATTTCTTTCTATCTCTCTTTTTCTTCTCTTTCTACTCTTATAACTTTCTATCTATCTCTATTTTCTATTTTCTATTTTTCTAACAAATATCATTTTTCTCACAAAATATAATTCTACATAACTTCTGACTTAACATTAATTTAGCAAATGTATTAAATACCCTCCAATCTAATTTTACCCGAAAATTCTCAAAACGGTAAAATAATATAACATATCAACATATCACATAAACACACCAGTTTCATAAGTAAAACAATTATCGCTCAATTTAAATAAAAGACTCAACAAATCGTGTTTTGTGTATAGTGGCTTTCAAGGCAAAATGAAGGGTGGGAAATGATCAGTGAGGAATGTGGAGATGAATGGTGGAAAAAGTTCCATGTTTGGGTGGTTGAGTAGTGAGATTCGATAGAAAATGCAAGAGGGAGAGTTTCCATGAACTATGGCAATGCTGAGGTTTCAGGTCTGGTTCTTGTGTGTGTTGAGTTGCTTTTGGTCCACTTATCAAATCTTGATAGGTCAGAGAGTTGTTGGTGGCCTATGCTGATTGGTATGGTCCATTTTGCATAAAGTTAAGAAAGTTGTCCTTTGAGGTATGGGCTCATGGAAGGCTGGTTGTGAGGCATGGCTCGAGTCAGCTGGCTTTAGGGAGGTCCATGGAAACTGATTTGAAGAGCTGGCACAAATGGATGTCAAAATTTGGGGCATTTTGCAATTTGTGAAGGTTTTGGCCCCTTTGAGAATTCTTGATGATAAAGGCATGAAAATGAGTGACTCTTTGGGCCATTCTGAATTTTAGGTCATGTATCATGTTTGTGTAATGGTTAGAAGCCAATTAGAGGTCACATTTTGCCTTGGTATGAGTTTTTGCAAGTTTCCCTCTTTGGTACATAAGTGAAATTTAGTGATTTTCCCCAACTTTGCAAGGCCATAACTTGAGTTCTATGATGAATTAGATCAAGTTCTTGTACTTTTTGAAAAAGGAATGATCAAATCTACAACTTTCATGACCAAGAATTTTTCATTTGAAACATTTTTGGTTGAGAAAGAGGAGGTTGAAAAACTCTCCCAAAATGGCAATTTTGCATTACAAGTCACTTTCCCAAAATGGCAACTTTGCAAATGGCTTGAAATTCTTCAATTTTGTGAACTTCTAACCTCTTCTAAGATCAAATAAAGATCATATACACCCAAAATGATGGAGAAGACCCTTTGGTTCCATGCTGGGGGGCCTCAGATGCCCTGATTTGGCTCTGACTTGCTCAAGAAGTTATCTAATGATCAGATGACTTCCACAATGAATTTTCCCATCAAACTTGGTATGCATGATCCTTATATCATATAGGGACTAATAGAAACAAGAATGACCAAAATATTTGGAGTTATGGCCTCTGAAACCAAAACCATAATTTCAGGTCATCTGTGTAGTTAAACCTGGCTCTACTTCCATGCCTTTGCCAGTTCTTGTGATTTTTTGACTTCCCTGGTCTTGGGAGGATATAATATGATGCTTGAACATACATGGACCCTATTGAGATGATTGGAGGCCTTTGAAATGGCTCAGATAGCTCAGGGATTGCTCAGATCACAAACCCTAGATGCAGATGACTTTAAACCAATGCAGTAAAGCAAAAATGCAATATGAGATGATATGATTGAACTTATGAAAATGAAAAGACACAAGCCATGGTGTGAATTTAGTGAGGGAAAATTTGGGGTGTTTACAGCTGCCCCTATTCATACATGAGTTAGCTGTGCAGGATGTAAGCGACGGCTTAACAGGCAAACAAGATAACTTGTGGTTGAATACCAAAGACAGTCCAAAATTTGCACTCACTGAATGAAGAAGAAAAGGGATATAGATTGTAAAAGGAAGTAAAGTATGATTATACAGTTCGGGCGAAGGAGGACGACCGTCGAACAGAGGACGACTGCTGGGGATAAAGCAGCGACGGGTACGGCCGACATGCTGGGGAATAAAGAGGTCATGATGGGGACGACCATCAAACAAAGATTCTCTGGGGATCAAAGGTAAAGTAAATGATGGGGACGACCATCGGGTTGAAGAAATAAATGATAAGGGACGATCATCAAAGGTGAAGGACGATCACTTAACATGGGACGACTGCTCTGTTGGGGATAAGGATGAGGGACGGTCATCCGAGGTGAAGGACGATCACCTGGCAGGGTACAGCTGCCGAAAGTATCACGACATAGGACGAATTTCGGATAGAAAAAGTCGACGATGGGGACGGCCATCGGATGAGCATGATGAAGGGCGATCATCAAGAGGTGAAGGACGGTCACCTAGCAGGGTATGGCTGCTCTCGGGGTTTATCATGACATAAGACGAATGTCAGATAACGAGATCAATGATAGGGACGGCCATCAGATAAAATGATGAAGGACGATCATCAAGAGGTGAAGGACGATCACCTAGAAGGGTACGACTGCTCAAACATCACGAAATAGGACGAATGTCGGATAGAAAAGGGTTCCAATAATGGAGACTCCACTGGGGGAATGATGAAGGACGATCATTAAAAGGTGAAGGGCGATCACCTGGCAGGGTACGGCTGCCGAAAGTATCATGACATATGACGAATGTCAGATAGAAGAAAAGTCGTTCTATTGGGGAATGGTAAACACGGACGAGTGTCTACATTCGAGAAAGGAACCGTATAAGTGTTTTGACGCTGTGTATAAATTAAAGATGCGGACGAGCATCCTTAAGACTATGATGTGGACGATTATCGGTAGAAACAACTGCTTGACGCATGTTCAGAGATGATGATACGGCCGAGTATCAACTGGTTAACAAAGAACACAGACGAGTGTTGAATCTGAGAAAAGATAAGTGGTGTATACAAGATACGAACGAGTATCTGTATGAGTGAAAATAAGCATGAGCGAGACACAGACGGGTGTTCAATATGCTGGGGAGGATACGACACAGACGAGTATCATGAGGGAAAGTGTATAAGTTATGAACTTATGAGTGTAAAAGATATTCTGAAGATCTGTGGGGATAAGGTGACACGGACGGATGTCGAAAGCTGTGTATTATAAACAAACATTTGATTTACAGTAAGTGTTTAGGTAACCATGCTGGGAAGTTGTGACACGGACGGCTGTCAGGAGAGTATATAAAGTTTCTGTATTCAAAAGGAGGATATTTGTGGCTTATCTGCATGGGAATGATATGACATGGACGAGTGTCGAGTGAGTATATATATACATATATTTGTGAGTGCAAAGGGGATGCTTTGGCTTTCCGTTGTGACTGTGAGTCTTTGTATATATTGCTGACGGAATGTTGGTATATACAGGTATTTGATTCAAAGCATGGCTTATGATCATGCAATATGTTTGATTTTTGCCGTAATTCTCCGTTTTAGACGGAATGCTACGCTCTGAGGGGATTTATGATGCGAATGCTATGATTATGCAAAGATACCGATCCGGGACTCGGGTCCCGCTGCTGTGGAGATCTCTGATTATTCTGCTTTGAAAGAATATCCCAGTTGGGGATGAGATTATTGGTAGATCTGATACAGGTGATTCTGCTTGGGGAAATAGGTCACTGATAGATCTATCTTGATAATGAGGAGCCCAACTGGGGCTGTGAATGCCTTTATCACTTTGTTGCGCGATTCTCAGACATTACTCTTTTGTATAGAGGCTGGAGCTCTGTGGGGAGATGGTTCCCTGTCTAGCACTCGGCTAGGGAGGAATGATCACTGAACGACCTTCCTAGTGCTTTCTGTGGGGATCCTACTGAGGATGATGTACTTAGCTGGGGAAATGAGCCCCTCCTATTATTGCTTTTGAAGAAAGTGCTGGAGAAATGATGCCTAGCAGCTCTGATGGGGAGGGGGCATCTCTGATGTTGTTTGGAAGAAATGCTGAGGAAATAATGATTGGAAGCTTGCTGGGGAGAAGCTTCCATGCCCTATGTCGCACTTCGAATACCTGCAATCCTGTTATGACAAAAAAACGTACAAGTACCCCGAGGTATCCCTTACTGGATTCCATCATAGGATTTTAGGCACTCCCGGGAGCAAATATATTTCCTGTAAGCATGTGATTTAGAAAAGGCGCATCTGTATTTATGCAATCAATATATCAAGGATATCGGATATTTTTGCAAATGAAATAAAATGCACAAGACGAAAGGTGACTGAAAATGTGATTTTATTAATTTGCGGTGCCCTGAATTGGCCAGTATAGTCAAAGAAAAAATCCCCTGAAATGAGGAGATTGTTACAAATTGAGAAACAAAAAGGTGCTGGCAATGTTGATGACGCTTCAGTGAGCTTCCCTTTGCTATGACTTTTATGACATTGACGTTCTTCTCATCTTACTTTCTGAAGGAGGCTGATTCTAACCAATGTTCTAACCTTTCGAAGTTTTCCATGTTGTTCGCTTATTCCCTTATTTTGCGTGGATCGCCCTTTCGGGTTTTCAATCCACCGGGGTACCCATTTTTTTGCCTGAGCTATCCAATGCAGCTTTTCAACTCAGCGGGTGTACATTTTTCTTTATTTTCCCTTATTTTTTCCCGAGTCTTTTATTCTGTTTTTGACTCGCCGGGATGCCCTATTTTTGCCTGGACTTACATTCTGTTTTTATGTCCAGCGGGTCATTTTATGCGAAGTATTTTTTAACTGCATATGAATTTACAGGGGACAGGAAGTCTTCACCATCCATAGTACTGAGCATTAGTGCTCCACCAGAGAAAACTTTCTTTACTATGAATGGACCATCGTAATTCGGAGTCCACTTGCCCATGTGGTCTGTATGAGGAGGGAGGAGTCTTTTCAGCACTAGATCTCCTACTTGGTATTCCCTAAGCCTGACTTTCTGATCGAAGGCTTTCTTCATTCTTTTCTGATATAACTGCCCATGACAGATTACAGCTAATCTTTTTTCTTCGATCAGATTCAGTTGTTCGTATCGGGATCAGACCCATTCTGCTTCATTCAACTTGACATCCATCAGTACCCGCAAGGAGGGTAATTCAACTTCAACATGTAGGACTTCCTCCATACCATACACAAGCTGGTACGGTGTTGCCCCAGTGGATGTTTTGATTGACATACGGTACCCATGCAAGGAAAATGGTAACATTTCATGCTAGTCTTTGTAGGTAACCACCATTTTCTGCACAATCTTCTTAATGTTTTTGTTAGCTGCCTCAACAGTGCAATTCATCTTTGGCCTGTAAGGAGAAGAGTTGTGATGTTGAATCTTGAAGTCCTGGCACAGTTCTTCCATCATTTTGTTGTTTAAGTTGGAACCATTATCAGTAATGATTCGTTCGAGCACTCCATACCGACAGATGATGTCCCTCTTCAGGAATCGGGCTACCACTTGCCTGGTGACGTTTGCATATGAAGCTGCTTCAACCCAGTTGGTAAAATAGTCAATGGTCACTAGGATGAACCTATGGCCATTTGAAGCAGTCGGTTCAATCTTGCCAATCATATCAATGCCCCACATGGCAAAGGGCCAAGGTGAAGACATCACATTCAAAGGATTCAGAGGCACATGCACTTTATCTGCATAAATCTGGCATTTGTGGCACTTTCTGGCATAAGCACAACAGTCTGCATTCGTTGTGATCCAGTAATAGCCTGATCTTAACAACTTTTTAGCCATTGCATGCCCTCCAGCATGGGTACTAAAAGATCCTTCCTGTACCTCGTGCATCAACAAGTCTGCCTCTGTCTTATCAACACATCTGAGAAGTACCATGTCAAAGTTTCTCTTGTACAAGGAACCATCAGTATTCAGGAAGAAACTACCAGCCAACCTTCTTAATGTCTTCTTATCATTGGAAGATGCCCCAAGTGGGTATGTTTGATCCTTCAAGAAGCATTTGATGTCATAGAACCAAGTCTTATCATCTTTAGCAAGGTCTACAGAGAATACGTATACTGGTCTGTCAAGTCTGGATACTGGAATCCGAGGCACAAGGTTGGCAGCTTGAACTTTGATCATGGATGAAATGGTAGCCAGAGCATCTACAAACTGATTTTTGTCTCGAGGGATATACTCCAGCTTGACTGTTGTGAAGAATGTGAGTAACCTCCTCGTATAATCCCGGTAAGGTATCAGATGCTCCTGGTGAGTGTACCATTTGCCGTTGGTTTGATTGATTACCAGAGCTGAATCTCCGAACACAGTCAAAGTCTTGATCCTGAGGTCAATGTCTTCCTCAAGACCCATAATACAAGCTTCGTATTCAGCTTCATTGTTAGTGCATGTGAACTCCCTTAGGTGTAATGAGTACTGCACCAACACCATGACCATTCATATTAACAGCCCCATCAAACATCATAGTCCATTCTTCTTCCGGGTCAGGCCCTTCAGTGTGAATAGGCTCATCGTGATCTTTTGCTCTTATGAACATGATGTCTTCATCAGGGAAGTCAAATCTCATAGGCTGGTAATCATCAATGGGTTGCTCAGCAAGATAATCGGACAATACACTGCCTTTGATGGCTTTCTGAGATGTGTACTGAATGTCATATTCTGTGAGAATCATTTGGCATCTTGCAACCCGTCCGGTAAGTTCTGGCTTCTCAAATATGTATTTGACTGGGTCCATCTTGGAAATCAACAAAGTAGTGTGGGTCAACATATACTGCCTTAGTCGGCGAGCAGCCCACGCTAAAGCACATCAAGTTTTCTCGAGCAGTGAATAACGTTGTTCACAGTCGGTAAACTTTTTGCTTAGGTTGTATATTGCATACTCTTTTCGACTAGACTCGTCATGCTGGCCCAGCACACACCCCATTGACTCTTCTAATACTGTCAAGTACATTATTAGAGGTCTTCCTACGACTGGAAGCATGATAATGGGGGGCTCTTGTAAGTATTCCTTGATTTTGTCAAAAGCCCTTTGGCAGTCTTCATTCCACCTGACCGTTTTCTCTTTTCTTAACAACTTGAACAAAGGCTCACAGGTTGCTGTAAGGTGAGATATGAACCGTGAAATGTAGTTCAATCTACCCAGAAACCCCCGAACTTATTTTTCAGTCTTTGGTGCAGGCATTTCTTGAATGGCTTTGACTTTGTCAGGGTCAACTTCAATCCCTTTCTCACTGACAATAAATCCCAGCAACTTACCGGATCGCACCCCGAATGTGCACTTGTTGGGGTTTAGCTTCAGTTGGTACTTCCTCAGACGCTTTAATAGCTTCAACAGATTCACCAGGTGGTCTTCTTCTGTGAGGGACTTGGCAATCATGTCATCCACATAACATTCAATTTCTTTGTGGATCATGTCATGGAATAATGTTACCATAGCCCGTTGATAAGTGGCACCAGCATTCTTCAGTCCGAATGGCATTACCTTATAACAGAATGTGCCCCAGGTGTGATGAAAGTTGTCTTCTCCATTTCTTCAGGTGACATCTTGATTTGATTATATCCTGAAAATCCATCCATGAAGGAGAACAACGAGAACTGAGCTGTATTGTCGACCAATACATCAATGTGAGGTAATGGGAAGTCATCTTTCGGGCTGGCTCTGTTCAGATCCCGGTAATCCACACACATCCTCACTTTTCCATCTTTCTTAGGCACTGGTTCAATATTAGCAACCCACGGCGGGTAACAAGTCACAGCAAGGAAACCAGCGTCCCACTGTTTTTGTACCTCTTCTTTTATCTTTATTGCCATATCCGGGCGAGTACGACGCATCTTCTGTTTTACTGGAGGACAGTCTTCTTTTAGAGGCAACTTGTGCATGACAATATCGCTATCCAGACCTGGAATATCCTGATAAGACCAAGCAAAAACATCCACATACTCCTGAAGCATGTCAATAAGTTGCTCTTTCACTGAATCCTGCAGACGGGCCCCGATTTTAACTTCTTTCAAGTCTTCTTCTGTACCAAGATTAACCGTCTCAACTTCCTCCTGATGAGGTGTGATAACCTTCTCTTCTTGTCTTTACAACCTGGCTAGTTCTTCAGGTAGCTCATAATCTTCTTCAACCCCTTCATCGACTTGATTAATTGGATTGTCAAAGTCATACGAAGTCATAACGGTGTTGTTGTCGGTGCAGTCTGGAGGGCACTCTCTGCAAGGGTTTAGATTTGCTCATTTTAGTGATCATTTTATCTTGTTTAGAAAAAGTGAAATTGAAGTTATTATTTTGAAAAACATTGCCATTTTATTTTTGTAGAAAAAAATAAAAACAATGAGCGGAGAAAGAAAAGACTCATTTGCAAAAGATGTCCTGATATTCATTAATTGATCGTTTGCACAAAATACAAGATGGCCCGATTACAAAATGAGCCCTGACATCTTGGGCAAGATGCAGGGCTTGATGCATACTTAAAGACAGGAAATAATAATTACTCTGCAGGAGTAACTCTTTAATTTCCTGGGAAGACCAGTTTGAGACATGGTTCCCTGGGATCCTTGGACGTATCCGGTTTTCCAGGTTGCGCTCGTCTTCTGACTCATCTTCTAAACTATTCACAGCATCCGGGGTGAGCATTCCCCCACTGACAAACTTGGGCTCCTTTGCAGCCTCTGGTTGATCTTGTCGAGTTGGTCTGTAACCCAACCCGAATCGGTCTTCTTTCTTTTCAACTGGCAGCAGCTTGCTCCAGCCTTGAGCGGTACCCTCCTCAACAACCATCCGGGCCTGTTGATATGATGTGATGGAAGTCCCAGACACAACAGATGCTTCATTAATGTTAAGGGCCTCAAACCCTTGACTCATGGTCTCATGGATCTCCCCATCCATTTCTATGTACTTATACGTAGCCAGCTGGCTAACAAAGATGTCCTCCTTCCCACAGATGGTGATGATTTGGCCTTTCCACTCGAATTTTAACTTCTGGTGAAGGGTAGACGTAACAGCGCCAGCAGCGTGGATCCAGGGTCTACCCAAAAGACAGCTGTAGGCCGGCTGTATGTCCATTACAAAGAAGGTAGTTTTGAAGGTCTGCGGGCCAATCAACACAGGCAGATCAATCTCTCTAAGCACTGATCTTTTAGAGCCATCAAATGCTCTCACCACCAAATTACTTGGGCGTAATGCCAATCTATCATACTCCAGCTTCACTAAGGCTTTCTTTGGTAGAACATTGAGTGACGACCCAGTGTCCACCAGTACATGAGACAGAACAGCACCCTTGCATTCCAAGGTGATATGCAAAGCCTTGTTATGGTTGCGCCCCTCCGTTGTTAAATCAGTACTGGTAAAGCCCAGTCCATGACTGGTGTTGACATTTGCAACCATAGTTTCTAACTGATTAACAGTAATCTCCTCTGGCACGTATGCTGCGTGCAGGACTTTCAACAATGCATTCCTGTGGGCTTCGGAACACATTAGCAGTGATAATATGGAGATTTTGGAGGGTGTTTGGTGAAGCTGGTCTACTACCTTGTAATCACTCCTTTTTATGATTCTCATGAACTCGTTTATATCTTGTTCAAAAGATGTCTTCTGAGTTTCTTTGGCAAATGGCTCTTCAGATACCACATTCTTTCCTTTTGCCTTAGCAGCAGCTTCTGCTTCAGCATTAGGTCTTTGTGTTTGTGAGGCAAAAAGGCGTCCGCTTCTGGTGAAGCCTCCGCCTCCCCCAACATTGTCAATTTGTGGTGAATAGGTTGATGGATCCAGGGTGATTTTCTCCCCATTGCAGTAGAGATCAAAGCCGTAGTGCCAAGGTATGGCATTACTGCTTTCATAAGGAACAGGTCCAGGTACCGTAATGGTAACTGGACTGATTGTTGCAGAGGAAGGTACTATAATAGTGTGCGGATCATAGTAAATGGTGACCAGAGATCTGGCAGGAGGTGCCACAGTTTGTTGTTGGAAATTATTGTTGTTGTGAACATTGGCTGGGTCATAATAGATTGTGATCGTTGAAACATCTTCATTAATGTTTGTTGGCGTTGTAGAAGATTCCTTTGATAAAATGGATGCTGATGTTGTAGAAGGAACAGTTGTTGAATTTTTACTTGTTGAAGTGATGGACGGAGTAATTGCTGGTGATGTTGATGGATCGGTAGGAATGATTGTTGTTGCTGTTGTTGGAGAATTTGTTGCTTAAGGAATGATTGTTGATGTTGTAGGTGGATCCAGTGTTGCTGAAACAAAAGTTGCTGAAGGAGCTGTTGAAGTAATTTGTAAAATCCCATCTTGGATAAGGCCATCTATGCCATTCCTTAACTTCTCACAACCATTACTAGCTTTATTGAACAACTCACAGCAGGCCCCACAGCCTGGGAACACTTGGCATCTTAAAAGTTGAACTTTGACTTCAGCCAGTGGTGTTTGAATCTGTGCAACATTATCAATCAATGTAGATGGTTGGTCCTCTTCAATAGATTAATCCTAGGCCCACCATGATTAGGCATAGGATTTTTGTTGACGTTCGGAGGAGGTGCAAAATTGAGAGCTTTAAAATCGACTAGATCTTGTACCTTCATCTGTAAGGCCCTACACTTCTCGGTATTGTGACCAGGTGCATTGGAGTGGAAGGCACACCTGGAATTGACATCATAATTCTTTGGGAGACTGAGAGGATCTGGTGGTGCCAACATCCTTAACTAAACCAGGTTGAGCTTCAGGAGTTGTGGCAATAAAGCAACATAAGGCATGGGGATAGGATCAATCACCCTATTTGCCTGAGATGGCCTCTGTTGGAAGGGACGCTGTGTTGTTGGTTGCTATTATTGTTGCTGTAGGTTCTCTGTTGTAGAAAGTGAGAGGGTTGCTGATAGTGATGTTGCTGTTGTTGAGGATATAAAGGTTATTGTGGAACTGGAGCTGGTATGGTAACAGCTGCTACTGGCCTGTGAGAATATTGGGGCCTGCCCTTTCCTGCATGGATGGCATTAGTTTCACCCGTCCTTCGGGGTCCTGCAAAGGGTTTTATGGAGGAACTTGCACCGTTGTCAGAGATTTTTCCCATCTTCAAGAGGCTTTCAATTCTCTCTCCAGCTATGACCACATCAGCAAAACTGGTAGAGGAGAAAGCAGCAAGTCTATCAATATAAGTCCCATGCAATGTGTTCATGAACATGTCAGCCATTTCTCTTTCTGACATGGGTGGTTGGACAGCAGCGACAAGCTGTATCCATCTTTGAGCATAATCCCGGAAGCTCTCTCTAGAAGACTGAGACATACCCATTAGAAGAGTTCTGTTGGGAGCCATGTCCAGGTTGTATTGATATTGCCAGATAAAAGCCTCGGCCAAGTCTTTCCAACATCGTATGGTGGCCCTAGTCAGATGCGAATACCATTCTCTCGAAGCTCCAGTCAGACTGTCCTCAAAGTAGAACATCCATAATTTCTCATCCATGGTATAAGCCTTGAGCCTTCCCAAAAAAGACTGCAGATGAGTGCGAGGACAGGAGGTACCATTATACTTTTCAAAGCATGGGGGTTTGAATTTGTGGGGAATCCTCACCCCATCTACTAGTCCTATATCCATCATGTCGAAGCCCAAAGAATCTGGGATTCCAAAGATCTTAACTTTTCAGCAATCTCATCCAATCTTCTATCATATACCTCATCTCCAGCCCCTATAACAGTAAACTGTTCTTCTTGGGGATCCTCTTGCAGGATTCTGCCCCCAGCAGTATTACCTTGAACATTCCTCGGGATGTTAATTTCTGGATTCAGATGAGGTCCATACTCCGGTGGGTCAATACGAGGCTGGCCCCATTCATTATTGTTGGTTCCTCCTGTTCCAAGATGAGGCTCCTCAGGAGTTTGTCTTTCCACCAGCTCTCTTAATCTTTCTTGACTTTGGGCTAAGCCAGTCATCACTGTCATAAACTGAGACATATGATTTCTCATCTCTACTCTCTCATTGGCCATCTGATTTCTGACCTCAGTCAGGTCCTGCTGTACTTGCTCCATTTGAATACCTGGAAGGTTGTTACGAGTAGGGTACCGGTGTGTGCGGTTGATAGGGAACATTCGGCGACGAGCAATGTTTCCTGAGATCACAACAAAGTTAGAAACAATAATAATAACAAAACCTACAAAACAAAAACAAAGTTAGTATGCAATGCAATATGCTTATTTGTTTTCCAAGGTATCCGGTTTGGTTTTTGGTTTTGACCTTTCCAGACCTCAAGGAAGATGCTTGATATTGCCGAGAAAAGAAGCCCAAATGAAAACAAACTAAAATATATTACAAAAGATGAAACATACATAGTCTGTTTCACAATACATGCCCATGGAGGGTCAACAAATACAACAAAAGGAAAAGTACATCAAAATGAAAGAACAACAAGCAAAGGGAAATCAAACATCCAATCCAAACTCATCTTCTCTGACCTCCTTCAGGAGTGCCTCAGTCACTGGACCAGCTGGGTGCTCTATAATGGTCCTAATGAGGAGGTTCCTGGTAGCAATGGCAGTAGTCAGCTTCTTATGCCTGTCCTGGTCTTTTGATCTCTTCAATCCTGCTCTGAGCTTCAACTATGATATCTCTTTCTGTGCAGCCAACAGAGCTTCCTGTTGCTTCTTCCCATTGGCCTCTAGCTGTTCAATCTTGGCTTGAGTCTTCTGGTCTTCTTGTACACGGGCTTCGGTGATCCTGACCCACCTAGCCTAACTCTCTTGCAGATAGTGCTCAGCCCTAGCTTTCTGAATTTTGGCCTCTTTACAGGCATTCTTCAATATCTGTTCCCCAGCCCTTGCTTTCCTTATGTAGTCTTCTGTCTTTTCAATTTTGGCAAGGTGCTCAACCCTGTGCTTTTCCAATCTCTCAATGTCCAGACGACCATCACTCCTTTCCCAAAGAGTCTTCTTCAAGGCTTGAGATAACTGCTCATTCCTTTCTTTCAACTTTTCAAATTCCTCCAGGATAACTGTTGCTGTAGGTTGTACTGTGGACGGTCCAGGTGTGTCTTCCAAGGTTAAAGGCATTCTGGTAATCTGAGCTCTAGTACGGGACCAGTCTGTGTATTGAGCTGAAGCAACATTGTTACATCTTCCAAGAATAGCTATCCCTTTTGTCTGGATGTTGTCCCAAGCCCAGGATGCTTGTCTGACAACAGCTGAATTAGGTTGCACTTCACAATATAGGGTCTCAGCTAAATCCTATCCTCTGGGAGGGTGAACTAAGGCATAGCCCAGTTGTCTCTTAAACAGTAAAGGATTGTAGTTGATGCAACCCTTCACTCCTATCAGAGGCACATTTGGGTATTGTCCACAGCTGGTCATAATGTCCTTGCCCTTGGTGCTCTGGGTGCACCATCTGATATCATCTGAAGTCAAGGCAATGAACCTCTTAGCCCAATTCTTCTGCTGGTGAGGGTTCAAGAAAGCATCTGACTTAGGCAGGTGTCTGAGCAGCCAGGTGTAAAACAAAGGAGCACAACATCTTACCAACTTCCCCCTTTGTTTCTCATTCCTCTGATGAATGGAGTAGTAAAAATATCCTAGCAGTGTAGGTACTGGGTTTTTCAGAAGAAACAAATGAATGGAATTCTTGCTGACAAATTTAGGCTCATCTGCAAATAGTATAGCCCTATATATGCTGAGGGCTAATAATGCACAGACTGCCTTCCACTCTCCCAATGAAGCCTTCAGGATGGCCTGAGAAATCAAGAAGTCCAAATGCAAACCAGGAATCCCAGCTTTTGTTGTCATACTTTGCTCAATAAGGACAGGCTCCAAGTACAGTGCCCTTGCTATCTCTTCACTTCCAGGAGTATCCATCTCTGGGTTGAAGGGGATTCCACCTCTGATAGGTACTTTAATCAATAAAGAAAACTCTTCCAGCAGAGGCCCTAACTGAAAGTCTGGAAAGGTGAAGCACCTCAGTGGTGGGTCATAGAACTGCAAGCATGTGTGGATCATGCTCCTCTGAGAAGGATCAAGGTCCATAACCATGTCCAAGATACCCCCATAGTGCTCTCTAAACAGTGGGATGTGGTCAGGTGTGATAAGTGACTGGACCTGCCTGATACCAGTCAACACAGGCTCAAAAAAGTGGTAGGATATGTTGCTCTTCCTGGGAGTAGTCATGAGTGCTGCTGAAGAAGCTGAAGATAAGTGCTGATGAAGATCACAGACCAAAACTGGGAATAAATCTTTGACAAGCTGATGCTGGTGGTGATGGAGATGACTGAAGCAGATAAATGATGAAGACAGCTGAAGCAGAAGTCTATGCAGAAGAAGGGGTCAAAACCAAAACCAAGATACAATGAGGTGGATACCCTGAAAAGAAAATAAACAAATGTCAAATGATGCAATGATGATATATGCAAATGATATGCAAGGGTTTGTGATCAAGCTGAATCTGATTATCTGTCCTGATATGAGGCCCATGTATGTTCAAAAAGTCCAGATGGAAGCTTAGAAATCCAGTAACCAGGGTGGGGGACTCAAATAAAGAGTCACATGTCCAGTGTTAATCACAAGAACTGTCCAAAGTGGAGTACTCTTAAACAAAGCAGTAACAGGGTATGATGTGGCCAAGGGTTCCTGCAAACCTGTAAACAACCCAACCCCCTCACAGGTAGTGTTCTAGAACAAGGATCCTCAGACTTGGATCAGTTATGAGAAGTGTAAACACTTCTAACCCGGAGGTACAGTGTTTACAATAACCATAAAGGATCCTCCTCTAATTCGCCTCAGTTTCTGAAGGTCATAATAAAAGGTCATCCAGACTTAGCAGGCTTCCCAGATAGCCCTAGCACTACAGGAAATTTGTAGCACAGAGTTCTCAAGAAGAAACCCACATCTGAACCGTGTTTCATATTACCGCACCAGACCGAAATGAAATGGGAAAGAACATGAACCACTCTAGCCTAGGTGTCACTCAGGTCCCAGGTATAGGACCTCATACTCTCAATGGAACCCCACCCACCAAAACAGCAAACCAGATCCAGCAAATGACAGTATGAAATATGCATAAGACTGTAAAGAAAGCAAATAAATAAAGCTATACATAAAGCAATAAATAAAGCAACATAAATAAACACACATAGCACATAAAACCCCAGTAAACAAAAATCAAACGAGCACTAGGAGGAACCCACAAAAAGAACCAGAAGCCCTGGTTGCAATATAAGGGTCCCTAGCAGAGTCGCCAAGCCGTCGCTCCCACCAAATGACACCTGGTCAGATAGGGTACAGACGCGAACGGTCGGCGAGAGAGGAGAACACAAGGGTGAACTGAAAAGATTCGCCAGCTAGGCATTCTTATCCCGAAGGAAAGGTAATGCTGCATAGACCGAAGAAAAGATGGATAAGACGGTTGCGGACCAGAGAAACTGAGAAAGGGGGTTGGTTACAATCTGGGAAGGTATTAGCACCCAGATTGTCCGTCGTACTCGACGGGATCCACGCTTGAAAGTTTGTGTTTAAAGGGGTAGTGTCAGTGCTATTATGTGTGTAGAAACTGGAAAAGAATGCAAGTGTCAGTGTAAGAGAAGAGTATGAAGTGAAATGAAAGAGTGTCAGTGCAGAGAAAGAATGTGAAGCTCAAGACTATGAGGCTTAAATAATATTGCTGGAAGAGGGGGAATATACAGAGACTTTTGTTCGATAACAGTTAAGTTATGCCTATATATCCTCTCGTGCAATGAGGAAGTCAGAACACCGTAGTTCGACTCAAAGAGACTGAAAAGTAAATTGATTGAGGAACTTCTTGCTTGTCTATGCTCAAGTGTATGACTTGTCTGGCTCAGGTGCAAACTGTCTTGCATTAGATGGGAGAAGCAAGTTCTCGTTTGTGAGTGAATGAGGTGAGAAAAGAATCCCGAAGGAGACGATTATTGTTTGTTTTTGTGTTTTCAGTCTTTTATTGCTTTTTGTGGTTTGTCATAAGGAAATGAGCTTAAGCCTAAGCCAAGGGTTAGTAAACTCATCACATCCTCCCTCTGATTAGGGGTAATGAGAATACCTAAAGCATGAAGTAAACACTTCACACTTAATCACCATGATGTAGGATTAATATCATTAACCTACTTGCAATTATTTAGATGTTTTTTGGAGTTTTTGTTTAGTTTTAAGTAATGAGTTTAAGCCATAATCAAAGATTTAATGGACTCATTACACCATCCTAATAGAAGGATAATAGATGAGAACATTTAAGCTGAGAAAGGCTCCTCAACTTATTCCATGATTAGGGATTAACCTCATGACAAAACAAAACATTTATTAAATGGATTTTAGTTAATGGTAAGATTAAGAAGTGGATTTTATGGTTTGCAAGACAACTTGAGGGGGGACTTGTCCATTAACACTAGGGTTAGTCCTTCTTAACCATTTAAGGAAGAATTAGAACCCTAATGCAAGGCCCAAGTTACAAGCTTGATGTCTTAGTGATTATTAGATGGATTGATTAAGGGATTTAAACACATTAAGGGTTTAACACTTAGGGTTAAAGTTATATACTCCATCCTAATAGAAGGATGCAGGCATAAGCTTAATCACAAAGCCTTAAAACCTTTAAGGTTTAGTCCCTGATTATGAGATGAGAAGAGAAGACACAAAAGATGACACAAAGGTAAAACTAATGGGGGGACTAATCAAACCCTAATTATGATCATGCTTGGGTATTCCTAGGGTTTATGAAGCTTGCAAGAAGATCCTCAATGAAAAGCCACCATGGAAGAAGCAGGATGAATGGAAAGAAGTAATAAGAAGCAAAACAACTTACTTCACTTAAGAAGATAAGTTGCTTGAAGAAAGGAAGTGAGGATGGAACATGAATGAGCAAGCTCACTCTAATACAAAGATGAAATGCAGCAATGATGCATAAGAAAGATGAGAAGAGATTATGAGAAGTGAAGGCAAATTCACTTCTCAAACACTTACCACCTGAAAAGTTAGCAAAAAGAAATGGAATGAAATGAAAATGGGATGAAATGCAATGATGAAGACCAAAGTCAGAAACATATTCATGATGTAAATGATGTTATGAAGTGGTATGAAAGTATGTCAAGATATGTGAATGGTCATACAAGAGATGGGAATGCAAATGAAGCATGTAAGGAACATGAAAGTTCATGAATGCATATGTCATCAAATGAAAACAAAAACATGGCAAATGGATGATCCAATGATCAAACATGACTTCAATATGTTCTAAGATGTCTTATATGTCATGTGGATGCACAAAATGTTATGGCAAGTTCATGTATGCAAGCTTATGTAAGATGGATGCAAATGAAGATGCAAATGAGGGTTTATGAACAACATGAGATGAAAAATTCAAAACCAGAAGCAAGACATGAGATAAAAAAATTGAAAATGGGATCAAAGGTACCTTAAACCTATACAAGTACACTGCCCAAAGGGGAAGGTCAGAAGCTAAACCCTAAAGGACTTATGATTTTCCTAAGTTGCTAGGGTTTTAAGGATGATCCTAAAGGGAAAATGCCAAACAAATTGAAAATGCATCATAAAAATGAAACAAAAATTTTTTTGGATGCTTGAAAGTATGCTTAACACAATGCAAAAGGAACCATTCACAAACTCAACTTGGATCAAAAGTTATGAATTTTTGAAGTTAGGGTTAAAAATATTCAAATTAAAGAATCCTAATTCAAATGAAAATTGTCAAAGTATGATCAAAACCAAAAAGAAATTTGTTTTGTGAGTTTGTAAATGTTTGTAAATGTTTGAAAATGTTCTCTGCATTTTTTTGGGATTTTTAAATACCTAAATGTATTTTTAATTAATTAATCTTCATTAATTAATTAAAAATAATCATTTAAATGATTTAAAAATATTTTTTAATGCAAAAAATAAAATAAAAATCATTTTTGGATTGAGAAAATTATTTAAAGTCAGCATGCAAAAAATAAGATTTTTGGGATTTTTCTAGCTATTTTAAAATAAATATGCAAAACAAATAACAAAAATGTGAATTTAAATGAATTAAATGGAAAAGTAAACCAATCTAAAGGCCAGGATTTAAATGAAACGCGCGGAAGTTGACTGGCGCGTGAATGGAGGGTTCAGATCAATTCTGGAGATTTAAATTTCCTAATCTTAATTAAATTAATTAATCCAAAATTAGGGCTTAATCAAGAAACCTGGGCCATTGGATGCGCGCGGGAAAAGGAAATCAAAGGCTCACATTCAAACTCAGCCTAAACCCTAACCCTAATTTAATCACTTTCAGATGACCGGAACAGTGGTCCCGGTCATCTTCTCCGGCGAGACGAAAACTAAACTTCCTCCCTAGGCAATTTCTAGAGCTCTAAAGCTCCATATTTACTCCTCTCATCTCCCTGAATCTAACCCTAACCTCAAAACAAATTTCTTTTCACTCAAAAGCAAGATACGAATAAAAGAACAAAAATGGTGAAACTTTCAGACAAGCCATACACGCTCAATTGTTCATCATTTTCAAAAATAACAAGTTCAGTGTGTTCAGGGAAGCAAGCTTAAGCATTTAGAAACTTAAAACAAGAGTTCTGGAAAAATAAATTCCATGGCTACCTGAAGCGAAGCTTTCAACCCTAGAGCTTTCTTGCTGTCTTCCTGCCTCAAAACACCTCCAATGATCCTCCTCAAGAGTTTGCAAAGCTTGGTTGGAGTTTATATGGCCTCTATTTGAAAGTCAGTGAAGTTCAGGTCAAGGGAGGTGAAAATCGTGTTTTGTGTATAGTGGCTTTCAAGGCAAAATGAAGGGTGGGAAATGATCAGTGAGGAATGTGGAGATGAATGGTGGAAAAAGTTCCAAGTTTGGGTGGCTGAGTAGTGAGATTCGATAGAAAATGCAAGAGGAAGAGTTTCCTTGAACTATGGCAATGTTGAGGTTTCAGGTCTGGTTCTTGTGTGTGTTGAGTTGCTTTTGGTCCACTTATCAAATCTTGATAGGTCAGAGAGTTGTTGGTGGCCTATGCTGATTGGTATGGTCCCTTTTGCATAAAGTCAAGAAAGTTGTCCTTTGAGGTATGGGCTCATGGCAGGCTGGTTGTGAGGCATGGCTCGAGTCAGCTGGATTTAGGGAGGTCCATGGAAACTGATTTGAAGAGCTGGCACAAGTGGATGTCAAGATTTGGGGCATTTTGCAATTTGTGAAGGTTTTGGCCCCTTTGAGAATTCTTGATGATCAAGGCATGAAAATGAGTGATTCTTTGGGCCATTCTGAATTTTAGGTCATGTATCATGTTTGTGTAATGGTTAGAAGCCAATTAGAGGTCACATTTTGCCTTGGTATGAGTTTTTGCAAGTTTCCCTCTTTGGTACATAAGTGAAATTTAGTGATTTTCCCCAACTTTGCAAGGCCATAACTTGAGTTCTATGATGAATTAGATCAAGTTCTTGTACTTTTTGAAACGGGAATGATCCAATCTACAACTTTCATGACCAAGAATTTTTCATTTGAAACATTTTTGGTTGAGAAAGAGGAGGTTGAAAACTCTCCCAAAATGGCAATTTTGCATTACAAGTCACTTTCCCAAAATGGCAACTTTGCAAATGGCTTGAAATTATTCAATTTTGTGAACTTCTAACCTCTTCTAATATCAAATAAAGATCATATACACCCAAAATGATGGAGAAGACCCTTTGGTTCCATGTTGGGGGGCCTCAGATGCCCTGATTTGGCCCTGACTTGCTCAAGAAGTTATCTAATGATCAGATGACTTCCACAATGAATTTTCCCATAAAACTTGGTATGCATGATCCTTATATCATATAGGGACTAATAGAAACAAGAATGACCAAAAAATTTGGAGTTATGGCCTCTGAAACCAAAACCCTAATTTCAGGTCATCTGTGCAGTTAAACCTGGCTCTGCTTCCACGCCTTTGCCAGTTCTTGTGATTTTCTGACTTCCCTGGTCTTGGTAGGATATTATATGATGCTTGAACATACATGGACCCTCTTTAGATGATTGAAGGCCTTTGGAATTGCTCAGATAGCTCAGGGATTGCTCATATCACAAACCCTAGATGCAGATGACTTTAAACCAATGCAGTAAAGCAAAAAGGCAATATGAGATGATATGATTGAACTTATGCAAATGAAAAGATCACAAGCCATGGTGTGAAATTAGTGAGGGAAAATTTGGGGTGTTTACAGCCGTCCATGTCGCGGTTTCTTTATTTTATTTCCTAGCATGATGGTTGTCCCTATCATTGCTTTGCTTACCGTTTTACCCCCAGCAGTCGTCCTCTGCTCGAATGTCGTCCTCCATCGCTTTCATTTGATAATCATACTATAATACCTTTTACAATTTATATCCCTTTTTCTTCTTCTCCGTAGTAAGTGCAAATTCCGGACTGTCTTTGGTATTCAACCACAAGTTATCTTGTTTGACTGTTAAGCCAGGAGCTTACACCCTGCACAACTAACTCATGCTTGAATAGGGGCAGCTGTAAACACCCCAAATTTTCCCTCACTTTTTCTCAAACCATGGCTTGTGATCTTTCATTTTTGCATAAGCATAGGCATACCATTTGTCGCTCCCGCTTGATGACACAGGGCCAAGAGGGGTACAGACTCGAACGGTCGGCGAAAGAGAGAACATGAGGATGAACTGAAAAGAGTCTCCAACTAGGCATTTTCATCCCGAAGGAAAGGTAATGCTGCATAAACCTAGAAAGATATATAAGACGGTCGCGAACCAGAGAAACTGAGAAAGGGGGTTGGTTACAACCTGGGAAGGTATTAACACCCAGATTGTCCGTCGTACTCGACGGGATCCATGCTTGAAAGTTTGTGCTTAAAGGGGGTAGTGTCAGTGCTATTTGTGTGCAAAAGCTGGGAAAGAATGCAAGTGTCAGTACAAAAGAAATGTGAAGTGAGATAAAAAAAAAGGTGTCAGTGCAGAGAAAGAATGTGAAGCTCAAGACTATGAGGCTTAAAGGATAATACTGGAAGAGGGGGGAGAGAAAGAGACTTCTGTTTGATAACAATTAAGTTATGCCTACGTATCCTCTCGTGCAATGAGGAAGTCAGAATACCTTAGTTCGACTCAAAGAGACTGAAAGGTAAATTGACTTGTGAACAACTTACTTATCCATGCTCAAGTGTATGACCTGTCTAGCTCAGGTGCAAACTGTCTTGCATTAGACGGAAGAAGCGAGTTCTCGTTTATGAGTGAATGAGGTGAGGAAAGAATCCCGGAGGAGACGATTATTGTTTGTTTTTGAGTTTTCAATCTTTTATTGCTTTTTGAAGTTTGTCATAAGAAAATGAGCTTAAGCCTAAACCAAGGGTTAGTAAACGCATCACATCCTCCCTCTGATTAGGGGTAATGAGAATACCCTAAGTATGAGATAAACACCTCACACTTAACCACCTTGATGTAGGATTAAGATCATTAACCTACTTTCATTTATTTAGATGTTTTTGGTATTTTTGTTTAGTGTTAAGTAATGAGTTTAAGCCATAATCAAAGATTTAATGGACCCATTACACCATCCTAATAGAAGGATAATAGATGAGAACATTTAAGCTGAGAAAGGCTCCTCAACTTAATCCATGATTAGGGATTAACCTCATGACAAAACAAAACCTTTATTAAAGTGGATTTTAGTTAATGACAAGATTAAGAAATGGATTTTATGGTTTGTAAGACAACTTGAGGGGGACTTGTCCATTAACACTAGGGTTAGTCCTTCTTAAACAATTAAGGAAGAATTAGAACCCTAATGCAAGGCCCAAGTTACAAGCTTGATGTCTTAGTGATTATTAGGTGGATTGATTAAGGGATTTAAAACACATTAAGGGTTTAACACTTAGGATTAAAGTTATACTCTCCATCCTAATAGAAGGATGCAAGCATAAGCTCAATCAAAAAGCCTTAAAACCTTAAGGGTTTAGTCCTTGATTATGAGGTGAGAAGAGAGGACACAAAAGATGACACAAAGGGAAAACTAATGGGGGACTAATCAAACCCTAATTGTAATCATGCTTGGGTGTTCCTAGGAAGAAGGAAGATGGAAGGAGGAGAAGCAGAAAGAAGCAAGACAACTTACTTCACTTAAGAAGGTAAGTTGCTTGTAGAAAGAAAGTGAGGAGGGGGCATGAGTGAGCAAGCTCACTCTAATTCACAAGTAAAAATGCAGCAATGGATGCATAAAAGAAATGAGGAAAGATTGTGAGAAGTGAAGGCAAATTCACTTCTCAAACACTTACCACCTGAAAAGTTAGCAAAAGGAAATGAAATAAAATGAAAATGAAATGCAATGCAAGGATGCAAACCAAAATCAGAAGCATGTTCATGATGCTAATGATGCAAAGGGATGATGCAAATGTATGTCATGAGGTGGAGATGATCATACAAAGGATGGGAATGCAAATGAAGCATATAAGAAGCATGAAAGTTCATGAATGCATATGACATTAAATGAAAGCAAAACCATGGCAAATGAATGATGCAATGATCAAACATGATTTCAATATGTCCTAGGATGTCTTATATGTCATATAGATGCACAAGATGTCATGGCAAGTTCATGTATGCAAGCTTATGTAAGATGGATGCAAAGGAAGATGCAAATTAGGGTTTATGCATAACATGAGATGCAAAATTCAAAATCAGAAGCAAATGGTAAGATAAAAAATTGAAAATGGAATCAAAGGGACCCTAAACCTATACAAGTTCACTGTCCAAAGGGGAAGGTCAGAAGCTAAACCCTAAGGGACTTATGAATTTTCTAAGTTTCTAGGGTTTTAAGGGTGATCCTAAAGGGAAAATGCCAAACAAATTGGAAATGCATTATAAAAATGAAACAAAAATGTTTTTAGATGCTTGAAACCATGTATAACACAATGCAAAAAGAATCATTCACAAACTCACTTTGGTTTAAATGTTATGAATTTTTGAATTTAGGGTTAAAAATATTCAAATTTAAGAACCCTAATTCAAATGAAAATTGTCAAAGTGTGATCAAAACCAAAAAGAAATTTATATTGTGAGTTTGTAAATGTTTGTAAATGTTTAAAAATGCTCTCTGAATTTTTTTGGAATTTTTAAATACCTAAATGTATTTTTAATTAATTAATTAAAAATAATCATTTAAAATATTTAAAAATATTTTTTAATGCAAAAAATAAAAATAAAAATATTTTTTGGGTTCTTAAAATTAATAAAAGATTTAATAAAAAATTTCAGAATTTTTTGGATGTGTTTTACTATTTTTAATAAAATGTACAAATTAAATGAGAAAAATGTGAAATAAAATTAATTAAATGGGAAGTATGCTGGATGGAAGGCTGAGATTCATTCTGGGCTTTGGGAGGTTTGACTGCGCGCCAGATCCAATGGACACAATTCAAACCAGGCTAATTAACTAATTAAACCTAATTAATTAAGTTAAATGGAAATTATAAGTTAATGAGATGATCTAAGCCATTGGTTCACACGCGGGAAACTTAATCCTAGGGCCCAGATTCAAAAATGCACTAATTACCCAGCTAACCCTAATTAGGGCAAACTAACCTCAGACGGTCGGAACAGTGGTTCCAGTCGTCTTCTCCGGCCAACCCTCAAGAACAAAATCCTCCCTAGGTCATTTTAAGAGCTGTAAAGCTCCAGATCAAACCCCCAACCCTTCCTAAACACGAATCTACTCCCAAAACCAATTTATATTGCCTCAAGAACAAGATACGAATCAAAACTCAAAAATGGCCAAACTTTCAGAGATACTATACAGGCTCATTAGTCAATCATTTTCAAAAATAAAAAGTGTAGAATTTTCAGTGGAGCAAGCAGATCATTTCTATAACTTAAAAGAAGGTTTCTGGAAAAAAAGTTTGAGGGAGCTACCTGAGATGGAGCTTTCAACCCTGGAGCTTTTAGGCTGCTTCCTTGCTTCCAAATGCCTCCAATTAACTCCTTGAAGAAGCTTTGATGCTTGTTTGGAGTGTTTTGTGGCTAGTTTGTGAGTTTGATACAGTTCAGTTCAAAGAGGGAGAGAAATCGTGTTTTGGATATGGCTGTTTTTAGGGCAAGATGATGGGTGGGAAATGATCAGTGGTTGATGCTGAGTTGTTCTATGAAGTTTATTTTGATGTTTGTAGCTTGTGTGGTGAGTTTCGAATGAAAATGCATAAAGGGGAGTTTTGGTGAATGCTGGCTTGTGTAATGTTTCAGCCTCCAAGATTATGTGAAATGGCTTGCCTTTGGTACACATATCAAGTCTTGATAGGTCAGAGAGTTGTTGGTGGCCTATGCTGATTAGTATGGTTCAATATGCAAAAAGTCAACTTTTGTGTAAGTGAAAGTATGGGCTGGTTCAGGCATGGTACACGGGTTTGGCTCAAGTCAGCTAGCTTCAAGGAGGTCCATGGAAGTCATATTTTGTAGCTGGCACAAGTGGATGAAGAGATTTGATCCATTTTGCAATTTTGAAGAAGTTTGGCCCCTTTTGAATTACTTGAAGTTCAAGGCATGGATGGAATAATTCAAAGCACAAATCTGATCTTTAGAGGTCACATGAGTATGTTGTGAAGTATTTGTGCATATTTGAAGCCTTTAGAATGCCTTATCATGCCATTTTGCAAAATGCCTCTTTGGTGCAAAAGTGAATTTTATGTGATTTTTCCCAACTTTGGAAAGCCATAACTTGAGTTCCAAAATGAATTAGATCTTTTTCTTGTACTTTTTGAAAAGGGAATGATCCAATCTACAACTTTCATGACCAAGAATTTTTCATTTGAAGCATTTTTGGTTGAGAAAGAGGAGGTTGAAAAACTTTCCCAAAATGGAAAGTTTACATTACAAGTCATTTCCATATTTGGCAACTTTTGGTTTTGCTCACTTTTCTTCAAATTTCTGAACTCCTAAGCACTTCTAAGATCAAATAAAGACCATATAACTTCATTTTGATGAAAAATCCATTTTAGTTCCATGTTGGGGGGCCTTAGATGCCCTGATTTGGCTCTGACTTGCTCAAGAAGTTACCCAGTGATCAGATGACTTCCCTAATGAATATTTCCATCAAACTTAGTATGTATGATCCTTATAGCATATTGAGACCAATAGAAACAAGAATGACCAAAAAATTTGGAGTTATGGCCTCTGAAACCAAAACCCTAATTTTAGGTCATCTGTGCAATTAAACCTGGCTCTGCTTCCATGCCTTGCCAGTTCTTGTGATTTTATGAGCTTCTTGATCTTGGGAGGATATAATATGATGATTGAACATACATGGACCCTCTTGAGATGATTGAAGACCTTTGAAGTGGCTCAGATGGCTCATGGATTGCTCAGATCACAAACCCTAGATGCAGATGACTTTGAACCAATGCAGTGAAACAAAAATGCAACATGATGTGATATGATTGAACTTATGCAAATGAAGAGATCACAAGCCATGGTGAAATGGGTGAGGGCGAATTTGGGGTGTTTACAGCTGCCCCTATTCAAGCATGAGTTAGTTGTGCAGGATGTAAGCGACGGCTTAACAGGCCAACAAGATAACTTGTGGTTGAATACCAAAGACAGTCCAAAATTTGCACTCACTGGTTATGAAGAAGAAAAGGGATATAGATTGTAAAAGGTAGTATAGTATGATTGTAAAGTGCGGGCGATGGAAGACGAACATCGAGCAGAGGACGACTGCTGGGGATAAAGTGATGACGGGGACGATCGACATGCTGGGGAAATAAAGAGATCACGATGGGGACGACCATCAAGGAAAGTAACAAGATTTTATGGGGATTAAAGGTAAAGGCAATGATGGGGTCGACCACCGAGTTAATGAAATAAATGATGAGGGACGGTGATCAAAAGGTGAAGGACGATCACTTAGCAGGGGACGACTGCTCTATTGGGGATAAGGATGAGGGACGGTCATCTACGGTGAAGGACGATCACCTGGCAGGGTACGGCTGCCGAAAGTATCATGACATAGGACGAATGTCAGATAGAAAAGAAATTTTTCTTTTTACTGGGAATTTACTAGGGAATGGTACACACGGACGAATGTCTACATTCAAGGAAGGAAGGTATAAGCATTTGACGCTGTGTATAGATTAAAGATGCGGACGAGCATCCTTAAGACTATGATACAGACGAGTATCGGTAGAAACAAACGCTGACGCATGTTCAGAGATAATGATACGGACGAGTATCAACTGGTTAACAAAGAACACAGACGAGTATTGAATTTGGGAAAAGATAAGTGGTGTATACAAGATACGGACGAGTATCTGTATGAGTAAAAAGTATGAGTGAGACACAGACGAGTGTTCAACTTGCTGGGGAGAGTATGATACAGACGAGTATCATAAGAGGAAGTGTGTAAGTTATGAACTTATGAGTGTAAAAGATATCTGGCGATCTGTGGGGATAGGATGACACGGACAGGTGTCGAAAGAAGTGTATTATAAACAAGTGTTTGGTTTACAATAAGTTTTTTGGCAACCATGCTGGGGAATGGTGACACAGACGGGTGTTGAAGGAGTGTATAGATACTTGTTTGTGGTTTATATCTGCAGGAGAATGATGTGACACGGACGGGTGTCGAAAAAAAAGTATATATTAACATGTATTTGTGAGTGCAAAGGGGACACTTTGGCTTTCTGTTGGGATTGTGAGTCTTTGTATATATTGCTGACGGAATATTGGTATATACAAGTGTTTGATTCAGGACATGACTTGTGATTATGCAATATGTTTGATTTTTGCCGTAATGCTCCGTATTAGACGGAATGCTACGCTCTGAGGGGAAATATGATGCGAATGCTATCATTATGCAAAAGATACTGATCCGGGATTCAGATTCCGTTGTTGTGAAGATCTCTGATTGATCTGCTTGAAGTGATACCCCAGCTGGGGGTGAGATCATTGGTAGATCTGATATATATGATTCTGTTTTGGGAAAATAACTCACTGATAAACCTATTCTCGGTGATGAGGAGCCCAGCTGGGGTCTGTGGAAGCTTTCGTCACTTTGTTGTGAGATCTTCAGACATTGCCCTTCTGGATAGGAGCTCTGTGGGGGAGAGGGTTCCCTGTCTAGCACTTGGCTGGGGAGGAATGATCACTGAACGATCTTCCTAGAGATTTTTATGGGGATCCTGCTGATACTGCCCTGAAAAAGGTGTTAGGGAAATGAGTCCCTTCTGATACTTCCCTGAAAAAGGTGTTAGGGAAATGATGCCTGACAACTCTGATGGGGAGAAAGCATCTCTGATGTTGTTTGGAAGATGTGCTGAGGAAGTAATGATTTGGTAGCTTGCTTGAGAAGCTTTCATGCCCCATGTTGTGCTTTGAAAACCTGCAATCCTGTTATGACAAAGAAACGCACAAGTATCCCGAGGTATCCCTTATTGGATTCCATCATAGGAGTTTAGGCACTCCCAGGAGAAAATATATTTCCTGTAAGCATGTGATTTAGAAAGGCACTTTCTGTTTTTTATGAAAACGCTATATCAGGGATATCGGACATTTTGCAAATGTAATAAAATGTACAAGATGAGACGTGACTGAAAATCTGATTTTATTAATTTGGGTGCCCTGAATTGGCAAATACAGTCAAAGAAACAAATCCCCTGAAATGAGGAGATTGTTAGAAATTGAGAAACAAAAGGGTACTGGCAATGTTGATGACGCTTCAGTGTGCTTCCCTTTTGCTGTGACTTGTATGACATTGACGCTCTTCTCATCTTGCTTTCTGAAGAAGGCTAATTCTGACCGATGCTCCAACCTTTCGAAGCTTGCCATGTTGTGGGTAATACAGACGAATTCAAAATACAGTTGTTCGCTTATTCCCTTATTTTGCGTGGATCTCCCTTTCGGGTTTTCAATCCACCGAGATACCCATTTTTGCCTGAGCTGTCCAATGTGGCTTTTCAACTCAGCGGGTGTACATTTTTTTGATTATTTTCCCTTATTTTTGCCCGAGTCTTTTATTCTGTTTTTGACTCGCCGGGATGCCCTATTTTTGCCTGGACTTACATTCTATTTTTGTGTCCAGCGGGTCATTTATGCGAAGTATTTTTTAACTGCATCTGAATTCACAGGGGACAGGAAGTCTTCACCATCCATAGTACTGAGCATCAGTGCTCCACCAGAGAAAACCTTCTTTACTATGAATGTACCATCGTAATTCGGAGTCTACTTGCCCCTGTGGTCTGTATAAGGAGGGAGGAGTCTTTTCAACACAAGATCTCCCACTTGGTATTCTCGAAGCCTGACTTTCTGATCGAAGGCTTTCTTCATTCTCATCTGATACAGCTGCCCATGACAAATTGCAGCTAATCTCTTCTCTTCGATCAGACTCAGTTGTTCGTACCGGGATCAGACCCATTCTACTTCACTCAGCTTGACATCCATCAGTACTCGCAGGGAGGTCAATTCAACTTCAACAGGTAGGACTGCCTCCATGCCATATACCAGCTGATACGGTGTTGCCCCAGTGGATGTTCGGATAGAGGTATGGTACCCATGCAAGGCGAATGGTAGCATCTCATGCCAGTCTTTGTAAGTGACTACCATCTTTTGCACAATCTTCTTGACATTCTTGTTAGCTGCCTCCACAACGCCATTCATCTTTGGCCTGTAAGGAGAAGAGTTATGATGTTGGATCTTGAAGTCCCGGCACAGTTCTGCCATCATTTTGTTATTCAAGTTGGAACCATTATCAGTAATGATTCGCTCGGGCACTCCATACCGACAGATGATGTCTCTCTTCAGGAATCGGGCTACCACTTGCCTGGTGACATTTGCATATGAAGCTGCCTCAACCCACTTGGTAAAATTGTCAATGGCTACCAGGATGAATCTGTGGCCATTTGAAGCAGTCGGTTCTATCTTGCCAATCATATCAATGCCCCACATGGCAAAGGTCCAAGGTGAAGACATCATGTTCAAAGGATTCGGAGGCACATTCACTTTATCCGCATAAATCTGGCATTTGTGGCACTTTCAGGCATATGCACAACAGTCTGCATCCATTGTGATCTAGTAGTAACCTGACCGTAGAAATTTCTTAGCCATTTCATGTCCTCCAACATGGGTACCAAAAGATCCTTCATGCACCTCGTGCATCAACAAGTCTGCCTCCGTCTTATCAACACATCTGAGAAGTACCATGTCAAAGTTTCTTTTGTATAAGGAACCACCGGCATTCAGGAAGAAACTACCAGCCAGCCTTCTTAATGTCTTCTTGTCATTGGAAGATGCCCCAGGTGGGTATGTTTGATCCTCCAAGAAGAATTAGATGTCATAGAACCAAGGCTTCTCGTTTTTAACAAGGTCTGCTGAGAATACGTATGCTGGCCTGTCAAGTCTAGATACTGAAATCCGAGGCACAAAGTTGGCAGCTTGAACTTTGATCATGGATGAAATGGTAGCCAAAGCATCTGCAAACTGATTTTCGTCTCGAGGGATATACTCAAGCTTGACTATTGTGAAGAATGTGAATAACCTCCTTGTATAATCCCGGTATGGAATCAGATGTTCCTGGTGAGTATACCACTTGCCGTTGGTTTGATTGATTACCAGAGCTGAATCTCCGAATACAGTTAAAGTCTTGATCCTGAGGTCAATGGCTTCCTCAAGACCCATGATACAGGCTTCATATCCAGCTTCGTTGTTAGTGCAGTTAAAAGTGAGTTTTTCCGAGAAAGGCAGGTGAACCCCTTTAGGTGTAATGAGTATTGCACCAACACCGCGACCATTCATATTAACAGCTCCGTCAAACATCATAGTCCATTCTTCTTCTGGGTCAGTCCCTTCAGTGTGAATAGGCTCTTCATGATCTTTTGCTTTTATGAACATGATGTCTTCATCAGGGAAGTCAAATCTCATAGGCTGGTAATCATCAATGGATTGCTCAGCAAGATAATCAGACAATACACTGCCTTTGATGGCTTTCTGAGATGTGTACAGAATGTCATATTCTGTGAGAATCATTTGCCATCTTGCAACCCGTCCGGTAAGTGCTGGCTTCTCAAATATGTACTTGACTGGATCCATCTTTGAGATCAACAAAGTAGTGTGGGTCAACATATACTGTCTTAGTCGGCGAGTAGCCCACGCTAAAGCACATCAAGTTTTCTTGAGCAGTGAATAACGTTGTTCACAGTCGGTAAACTTTTTTCTTAGGTAGTATATTGCATACTCTTTTCGACCAGACTCGTCATGCTGGCCCAGCACACACCCCATTGACTCTTCTAATACTGTCAAGTACATTATTAGAGGTCTTCCTTCAACTAGAGGCATAAGCATTGGAGGTTCTTGTAAGTATTCCTTGATTTTGTCAAAAGCCCTTTGGCAGTCTTCATTCCACCTGACTGTTTGTTCTTTTCTTAACAACTTGAACAAAGGCTCACAGGTTACTGTAAGATGAGATATGAACCGTGAAATGTAGTTCAATCTACTTAGGAACCCTCGAACTTCTTTTTCAGTCTTCGGTGCAGGCATTTCTTGAATGGCTTTGACTTTATCAGGGTCAACTTCCGTCACTTTCTCACTTACAATAAATCCCAGCAGCTTACCGGATCGCACCCCGAATGTGCATTTGTTGGGGTTCAGCTTCAATTGGTACTTCCTCAGACGCTTGAATAGTTTCAAGAGATTTACCAGGTGGTCTTCTTCTGTGAGGGACTTGGCAATCATGTCATCCACATAACATTCAATTTCTTTATGGATCATGTCATGGAATAATGTTACCATAGCCCGTTGATAAGTGGCACCAACATTCTTCAGTCCGAATGGCATCACCTTATAACAAAATGTTCCCCAAGGTGTGATGAAAGTTGTCTTCTCCATGTCTTTAGGTGACATCTTGATCTGATTATATCCTGAAAATCCATCCATGAAGGAGAACACCGAGAACTGAGCCGTGTTGTCGACCAATACATCAATGTGAGGTAATGAGAAGTCATCTTTCGGGCTGGCTCTATTCAGATCCCGGTAATCCACACACATCCTTACTTTGCCGTCCTTCTTAGGCACTGGTACAATGTCAAAAACCCACGGCGGATAGCTAGTTACAGCAAGGAAACCGGTGTCCCACTGTTTTTGTACCTCATCTTTTATCTTCATTTCCATATCTGGACGAGTATGGCGCAACTTCTGTTTTACTGGCGGCCAGTCTTCCTTTAGAGGCAGCTTGTACATAACAATGTCGGTATCCAGACCTGGCATATCCTGATAAGACCAAGCAAAAACATCCACATACTCCCGAAGCATGTCAATAAGTTGCTTTTTCACTGAATCTTGCAGACGGGCCCCAATTTTAACCTCTTTCAAGTCTTCTTCTGTACCAAGATTAACCGTCTCAACTTCCTCCTGATGAGGAGTGATAACCTTCTCCTCCTGTCTTAACAACCTGGCTAGTTCTTCAGGTAGCTCATAATCTTCTTCAACCCCTTCATCAACTTGATTAATCGGATTGTCAAAGTCATACGAAGTCGTAACGGTGTCGTTGTCGGTGCAGTCTGGAGGGCACTCTCTGCAAGGGTTTAGATTTGTTCATTTTAGTGATCAGTTTTATCTTGTTTAGAAAAAAGTGAAAAATGAAGTTTTTATTTTGAAATACATTGCCATTTTATTTTTGTACAAAGAATGAAAAAATGAAAAACAGTGAGCGGAAAAGAAAAGACTCATTAGCAAAAGATGTCCTGATATTCATTAATTGATCGTTTGCACAAAATACAAGATGGCCCGATTACAAAATGAGCCCTGACATCTTGGGCAAGATGCAGGACTTGATGCATGCTTAAAGACAGGAAATAATATTTACTTTGCAGGAGTAACTCTTATAATTTCCTGGGAAGACCAGTTTGGGACTTGGTTCCCCGGGTTCCTTGAACGTATCCAGTTTTCCAGGTTGCGCTCGTCTTTTGACTCATCTTCCAAACTATTCACAGCATTCAGGGTGAGCATCCCCCCGCTGACAAACTTGGGCTCTGTTGCAGCCTCTGGTTGATCTTGTCGAGTTGGTCTGTAACCCAACCCGAATCAGTCTTCTTTCTTTTCAACTGGCAGCAGCTTGCCCCAGCCTTGAGCGGTACCCTCCTCAACAACCTTCCGGGCCTGTTGATATGAGGTGATGGAAGTCCCAGCCACACTAGATGCTTCATTAATATTAAGGGCCTCAAACCCCTGACTCATGGTCTTATGGATCTCCCCATCCATTTCTATGTACTTATACGTAGTCAGTTGGCTGACAAAGATGTCCTCCTCCCCACAGATGGTGATGAATTGGCCTTCCCACTCGAATTTTAACTTCTGGTGAAGGGTAGACGTAACAGCACCGGCGGCATGGATCCAGGGTCTACCCAACAGACAGCTGTAGGCCGGCTGTATGTCCATCCCAAAGAAGGTAGTTTTGAAGGTCTGCGGGCCAATCAACACATGCAGATCAATCTCCCCAAGCACTGATCTTTTAGAGCCGTCAAATGCTCTCACCACCAAGTTACTCGGGCGCAATGCTAAGCCATCATACTCCAGCTTCTCTAAGGCTTTCTTGGGTAGGACATTGAGGGAAGACCCCGTGTCCACCAGCACATGAGACAGAACAACACCCTTGCATTCCAAGGTGATATGCAAAGCCTTGTTATGGTTACGCCCTTCCGTTGTTAAATCAATATTTGTAAAGCCCAGTCCATGACTGGTGTTCACATTTGCAACCACAGTTTCTAACTGATTAACAGTAATCTCCTCCGGCACGTATGCTGCGTGCAAGACTTTCAACAATGCATTCCTGTGAGCTTCGGAACACATTAGTAGTGATAATATGGAGATTTTGGAGGGTGTTTGGTGAAGCTGATCCACCACCTTGTAATCACTCCTTTTTATGATTCTCATGAACTCGTCTACATCTTGTTCAAAAGATGTCTTCTGAGTTTCCTTAGCAGATGGCTCTTCGGATACCACATTCTTTCCTTTTGCCTTAGCAGAAGCTTTTGCTTCAGCATTAGATCTTTGTGTCTGTGAGGCAAAAAGGCGTCCGCTTCTGGTGAAGCCTCCGCCTCCCCCAACATTATCAATTTATGGTGAAGAGGTTGATGAATCCAGAGTGATTTTCTCCCCATTGCAGTAGAGATCAGAGCCGTAGTGCCAAGGTACGGCAGTACTGCTTTCATAAGGAACAGGCCCAGGTACCGTAATGGTAACTGGGCTGATTGCTACAGAGGAAGGTACTGTAATGGTGTGCGGATCATAGTAAATAGTGACTAGAGATCTGGTAGGAGGTGCCACAGTTTTTTGTTGGAAATCATTGTTGTTTTGAACATTTGATGGGTCATAGTAGATTGTGACCGTTGAGACATCTTCATTAATTCTTGCTGGCGTTGTAGAAGATTCTGTCAATAAAATGGAAGCTGATGTTGTAGAAGAAACAATTGTTGAATTTTGACTTGTTGAAGTGATGGACGGAGTAATTGCTGGTGATGTTGATGAATCAGTAGGAATGATTGTTGTTGTTGTTGTAGGAGAATCTGTTGAAAGAAGGATGGTTGGTGTTGTAGGAGATTCTATTGTTGTGGAGACAAGAGTTGCTGCAGGAGCTGTTGAAGTAATTTGTAAAATCCCATCTTGGATAAGGCCATCTATGCCAATCCTTAACTTCTCACAACCATTACTAGCTGTCTTACACAATTCACAGCAGGCCCCACAGCCTGGGAACACTTGGCATCTTAAAAGTTGAACTTTGACTTTAGCCAGTGGTGTTTGAATCTGTGCAACATTATCAATCAATGTAGATGGTTGGTCCTCTTCAATGGCATTAATCCAAGGCCCACCATGATTAGGCATAGGATTTCTGTTAACGTTCGGAGGAGGTGCGAAGTTGAGGGCTTTAGAATCAACCAAATCCTGAACCTTCATCTGTAATGCTCTGCATTTCTCAGTATTGTGACCAGGTGCGTTGGAGTGAAAGGCACACCTGGCGTTGACATCATAATTCTTTGGGAGATTGAGAGGATCTGGTGGTTCCAACGTCCTTAACTCAACCAGGTTGAGCTTCAGGAGTTGTGGCAATAAAGCAGCATAAGGCATAGGGATATGGTCAATTACCCTATTTGCCTGAGATGGCCTCTGTTGGAAGGGACGCTGCTATTGGTTGCTATTGTTGTTGTTGTAGGTTCTTTTTTGTGGAAAATAAGATGGTGGCTGATTGTGATGTTGTTGTTGTTGTTGAGGATATAATGGTTGTTGTGGAACCGGAGCTGGGATGGTAACAGCTGCTACTGACTTGTGAGAATATTGGGGCCTGCCCCTGCCTGCATGGATGGCATTAGTTTCACCCGTCCTTCAGGGTCCGGCAAAGGGTTTTCTGGGGTTGCTGGAGGAACTTGCACCATTGTTGGAGATTTTTCCCATCTTCAAGAGACTCTCAATTCTCTCACCAACTATAACTACATCAGCAAAACTGGTAGAGGAGAAAGCAACAAGTCTATCAATATAAGTCCCTTGCAATGTGTTCATGAACATGTCAGTCATTTCTCTTTCTGACATGGGTGGTTGGACAGCAGCGGTAAGCTGTATCCATCTCTGAGCATAATCCCGGAAGCTCTCTCTAGAAGACTGAGACATGCCCATTAGAAGAGTTCTATTGGGAGCCATGTCTAGGTCGTACTGATATTGCCGGATGAAAGCCTCGGCCAAGTCCTTCCAACATCTTATGGTAGCCCTTGTCAGATGCGAATACCATTCTCTCGAAGCTCCAGTCAGACTGTCCTCAAAGTAGAACATCCATAACTTCTCATCCATGGTATAAGCCTTGAGCCTTCCCAAGAAATATTGCAAATGCGTACGCGGACAGGAGGTACCATTATACTTCTCAAAGCACGGGAGTTTGAATTTGTGGGGAATTCTCACCCCATCTACTAGTCCCATATCCATCACGTCGAAACCCAAAGAATTCTGAGATTCCAAAGATCTTAATTTTTTAGCAATCTCATCCAATCTTCTATCATATACCTCATTTCCAGCCCCTATAACAATAAACTGTTCTTCTTGGGGATCCTCTTGTAGGATTCTGCCCCCAGCAGTATTACCTTGAACGTTCCTCGGGATGTTAACTTCTGGATTCAGATGGGGTCCATATTCTGGTGGGTCAATACGAGGTTGCCCCTGTTCATTGTTGCTAGTTCCCCCTGTTCCAAGATGGGGCTCCTCAGGTGTCTGTCTTTCTACTAGTTCTCTCAGTCTTTCTTGGCTCTGGGCTAAACCAATCATGACAGCCGTGAATTGAGACATCTGGTTTCTCATCTCTACTCTCTCGTTTGCCATCTGATTTCTGACCTTATTCAGGTCCTGTTGTACCTGCTCCATTTGAATGCCGGGAAGGTTGTTATGAGTAGGGTACCGGTGTGTGCGGTTGACAGGGAACACTCGGCGATGAGCAATGTTTCCTGAGATCACAACAAAGTTAGACATAATAATAATAATCAAAACCTACAAAACAAAGAAAAAGTCAGTATGCAATGCAATATGCTTATTTGTTTTCCAAGGTATCCGGTTTGGTTCTTGGTTTTGACCTTTCCATACCTCGAGGAAGATGCTTTATGTTGTTGGAGAGAAAGCCCAAATGAAAACAAACTAAAGTATATTACAAATGATGAAACATACATAGTCTGTTTTACAATATACGCCCATGGAGGGACAAAAAGATACAACAAAAAGAAAAGTACATCAAAAGGAAAGAACAACAAGCAAAGAGGAATCAGACATCCAATCCATAATCATCTTCCCTGACCTCCTTCAGGAGTGCCTCAGTCACTGGACCAGCTGGATGCTCTGTAATGGTCCTAATGAGGAGGTTCCTAGTAGCAATGGCAGTAGTCAGCTTCTTATGCCTATCCTGGTCTTTTGATCTTTTCAATCCTGCTCTGAGCTTCAACTCTGATATCTCTTTCTGTGCAGCCAACAGAGCTTCCCGCTGCTTCTTCTCATTGGCCTCCAGCTGTTCAATCTTGGCTTGAGTCTTCTGGTCTTCTTGTGAACGGGCTTCGGTGATCCTGACCCACCTAGCCTGGCTCTCTTGCAGATAGTTCTCAGCCCTAGCTTTCTGAATCTTGGCCTCCTTGCAGGCATTCTTCAATATTTGTTCCCCAGCCCTTGCTTTCCTTATGTAGTCTTCTGCCTTTTCAATTTTGGCAAGGTGCTCAACCCTGAGCTTTTCCAATCTCTCAATGTCAAGGAGACCATCACTTCTTTCCCAAAGAGTCTTCTTCAAGGCCTGGGATAGCTGCTCATTCCTTTCCTTCAACTTTTCAAATTCCTCCAGGCTAACTGTTGCTGCAGGCTGTACTGTAGATGGTCCGAGTATGTCTTCCAAGGTGAAAGGAATTCTGGTAATTTGAGCTCTAGTACGGGACCAGTCTAAATACTAAGCTGAAGCAACATTATTACATCTTCCAAGAATAGCTACCCCTTTTGTCTGGATGTTGTCCCAAGCCCAGGCAGCTTGCCTAACAACAGCTGAATTAGGTTGCACTTCACAATATAGGGTCTCAGCTAAATCCTGTCCTCTGGAAGGGTGAACTAAGGCATAGCCCAATTGTCTCTTAAAAAGTAAGGGGTTGTAATTGATGCAACCCTTTACACCTATCAGAGGCACATTTAGGTATTGTCCACAGATGGTGATAATGTCCTTGCCTTTGGTGCTCTGGGTGCACCATCTGATATCATCTGAAGTTAAGGCAATGAACCTCTTGGCCCAATTCTTCTGCTGGTGTGGGTTCAAGAAGGCATCAGATTTAGGCAGGTATCTGATCAGCCAGGAGTAAAACAAAGGAGCACAATATCTTACCAACTTCCCCCTTTGTTTTTCATTTCTCTGATGGATGGAATAGTAGAAATCCCCTAGCAATGTAGGCACTGGGTTCTTCAGAAGAAACAAATGGATGGCATTCTTACTGACAAATTTAGGCTCATCTGCAAACAATATAGCCCCATATATGCTGAGGGCTAAAAGTGCACAGACTGCCCTCCATTCTCCCAAGGTAGGCTTCAGGATGGCCTGAGAAATCAAGAAGTCCAGATGTAAACCAGGAATCCCAGCTTTTGTTGTCATATTTTGCTCAACAATGGCAGGCTCCAAGTACAATGCCCTTGCTATCTCTTCACTTCTGGGAGCAGTCATCTCTTGGTTGAAGGGGATCCCACCTATAGGCACTCTAATCAACAAAGAAAACTTTTCCAACAGAGGCCCCATCTGAAAGTCTGGAAAGGTGAAGCACCTAAGTGGAGGGTCATAGAACTGCAAACATGTGTGGATCATGCTTCTCTGAGAAAGATCAAGATCCATAACCATATCCATGATACCCCCATAGTGTTCTCTGAACAAGGGGATGTGGTCAGGTGTGATAAGTGACTGGACCTGCCTGATACCAGTCAATACAGGCTCAAAAAAGTGATAAGATATGTTGCTCTTCCTGGGAATAGCCATGAGTGCTGCTGAAGAAACTGAAGACAAATGCTGATGAAGATCACAGACTGAAACTGGAAATAAATCTCTGACAGGCTGATGCTGGTGAGGATGGAGATGACTGAAGCAGGTAACTGATGAAGACAGCTGAAGCAAAGGTCTATGCAGAAGAAGGGGTCAAAACCAAAACCAAGATATAATGAGGTGGATACCCTGAAAAGCATATAAACAAATGTCAAATGATGCAATGATGATACATGCAAATGATATGCAAGGGTTTGTGATCAAGAGCTGGATCTGATTATCTGTCTTGATATAAGGTCCATATATGTTCAAAGGTCCGGATGGAGGTTAAGGAATCCAGTAACCAGGGTGGGGGACACAAATAAAGAGTCACATGTCCAGGGTTAATCACAAGAACTGTCCAAAGTGGAGTACTCTTAAACAAAACAGTAATAGGGTATGATGTGGCCAAGGGTTCCTGCAAACCTGTAAACAACCCAACCCCCTCACAGGTAATGTTCTAGAACAAGGATCCTCAGACTTGGATCAGTTATGAGGAGTGTAAACACTTCTAACCCGGAGTTACAGTGCTTACAATAACCATAAAAGATCCTCCTCTAATTCATCCCAGATTCTGAAGGTCATAATAAAGGTCATCCAGACTTAGCAGGCTTCCTAGATAGCCCTAGCACTACAAGAAATCTGTAGCACAGAGTTCTCAAGAAGAAACCCACATCTGAACCGTGTTTCATATTCCCGCACCAGACCGAAATGGAATGGGAAAGAACATGAACCACTCTAGCCTAGGTGTCACTCAGGTCCCAGGTATAGGACCTTAATCTCTCAATGGAACCCCACCCACCAAAACAGAAAACCAGATCCAGCATAGTGACAATGACATCATGAAATATGCATAAGACTGTAAAAGAAAGCCATAAATAAAGTTGTACATAAAGCAATAAATAAAGCAAATAAATAAACACAAATAAAACATAACACCCCAGTAAACACAAATCAAACAAACGCTAGGAGGAACCCACAAAAAGAACCAGAAGCCCTGGTTGCAGTATAAGGGTCCCCAGCAGAGTCGCCAAGCTGTCGCTCCCGCCTGATGACACAGGGCCAAGAGGGGTACAGACGCGAACGGTCGGCGAAAGAGAGAACATGAGGATGAACTGAAAAGAGTCGCCAGCTAGGCATTTTTATCCTGAAGAGAGAACATGAGGATGAACTGAAATTAGCACCCAGATTGTCCGTCGTACTCGACGGGATCCACGCTTGAAAGTTTGTGCTTAAAGGGGGTAGTGTCAGTGCTATTTGTGTGCAAAAGCTGGGAAAGAATGCAAGTGTCAGTACAAAAGAAATGTGAAGTGAGATAAAAAAAAGGTGTCAGTGTAGAGAAAGAATGTGAAGCTCAAGACTATGAGGCTTAAAGGATAATACTGGAAGGGGGGGGGGAGAGACAGAGACTTTTGTTCGATAACAATTAAGTTATGCCTACATATCCTCTCGTGCAATGAGGAAGTCAGAACACCGTAGTTCGATTCAAAGAGACTGAAAGGTAAATTGACTTGTGAACAACTTACTTATCCATGCTCAAGTGTATGACCTGTCTGGCTCAGGTGCAAACTGTCTTGCATTAGACGGAAGAAGCGAGTTCTCGTTTATGAGTGAATGAGGTGAGGAAAGAATCCCGGAGGAGACGATTATTGTTTGTTTTTTAGTTTTCAATCTTTTATTGCTTTTTGAAGTTTGTCATAAGAAAATGAGCTTAAGCCTAAACCAAGGGTTAGTAAACTCATCACATCCTCCCTCTGATTAGGGGTAATGAGAATACCCTAAGTATGAGATAAACACCTCACACTTAACCACCTTGATGTAGGATTAAGATCATTAACCTACTTGCATTTATTTAGATATTTTTGGTATTTTTGTTTAGTGTTAAGTAATGAGTTTAAGCCATAATCAAAGATTTAATGGACCAATTACACCATCCTAATAGAAGGATAATAGATGAGAACATTTAAGCTGAGAAAGGCTCCTCAACTTAATCCATGATTAGGGATTAACCTCATGACAAAACAAAACCTTTATTAAAGTGGATTTTAGTTAGTGACAAGATTAAGAAATGGATTTTATGGTTTGTAAGACAACTTGAGGGGGACTTGTCCATTAACACTAGGGTTAGTCCTTCTTAACCAATTAAGGAAGAATTAGAACCCTAATGCAAGGCCCAAGTTACAAGCTTGATGTCTTAGTGATTATTAGGTGGATTGATTAAAGGATTTAAAACACATTAAGGGTTTAACACTTAGGATTAAAGTTATAAACTCCATCCTAATAGAATGATGCAGGCATAAGCTCAATCACAAAGCCTTAAAACCTTAAGGGTTTAGTCCTTGATTATGAGGTGAGAAGAGAGGACACAAAAGATGACACAAAGGTAAAACTAATGGGGGACTAATCAAACCCTAATTGTAATCATGCTTGGGTGTTCCTAGGAAGAAGGAAGATGGAAGGAGGAGAAGCAGGAAGAAGCAAGACAACTTACTTCACTTAAGAAGGTAAGTTGCTTGTAGAAAGAAAGTGAGGAGGGGGCATGAGTGAGCAAGCTCACTCTAATTCACAAGTAAAAATGCAGCAATGGATGCATAAAAGAAATGAGGAAAGATTGTGAGAAGTGAAGGCAAATTCACTTCTCAAACACTTACCACCTGAAAAGTTAGCAAAAGGAAATGAAATAAAATGAAAATGAAATGCAATGCAAGGATGCAAACCAAAATCAGAAGCATGTTCATGATGCTAATGATGCAAAGGGATGATGCAAATGTATGTCATGAGGTGGAGATGATCATACAAAGGATGGGAATGCAAATGAAGCATATAAGAAGCATGAAAGTTCATGAATGCATATGACATTAAATGAAAGCAAAAACATGGCAAATGAATGATGCAATGATCAAACATGATTTCAATATGTCCTAGGATTTCTTATATTTCATATAGATGCACAAGATGTCATGGCAAGTTCATGTATGCAAGCTTATGTAAGATGGATGCAAAGGAAGATGCAAATTAGGGTTTATGCATAACATGAGATGCAAAATTCAAAATCAGAAGTAAATGGTAAGATAAAAAATTGAAAATGGAATCAAAGGGACCCTAAACCTATACAAGTTCACTGTCCAAAGGGGAAAGTCAGAAGCTAAACCCTAAGGGACTTATGAATTTTCTAAGTTTCTAGGGTTTTAAGGGTGATCCTAAAAGGAAAATGCCAAACAAATTGGAAATGCATTATAAAAATGAAACAAAAATGTTTTTAGATGCTTGAAACCATGTATAACACAATGCAAAAAGAATCATTCATAAACTCACTTTGGTTTAAAATGTATGAAATATTTAAGTTAGGGTTAAAAATATTCAAATTTAAGAACCCTAATTCAAATGAAAATTGTCAAAGTGTGATCAAAACCAAAAAGAAATTTGTATTGTGAGTTTGTAAATGTTTCTAAATGTTTAAAAATGCTCTCTGAATTTTTTGGGAATTTTTAAATACCTAAATGTATTTTTAATTTATTAATTTTCATTAATTAATTAAAAATAATCATTTAAATGATTTAAAAATATTTTTTAATGCAAAAAATAAAAATAAAAATATTTTTGGGTTCTGAAAATTAATAAAAGATTTAATAAAAATTTTCAGAATTTTTTTGATGTGTTTTACTATTTTTAATAAAATGTACAAATTAAATGAGAAAAATGTGAGATTCATTTTGGGCTTTGGGAGGTTTGACTGCGCGCCAGATCCAATGGACACAATTCAAACCAGGCTAATTAACTAATTAAACCTAATTAATTAAGTTAAATGGAAATTATAAGTTAATGAGATGATCTAAGCCATTGGTTCACACGCGGGAAACTTAATCCTAGGGCCCAGATTCAAAAATGCACTAATTACCCAGCTAACCCTAATTAGAGCAAACTAACCTCAAACAACCGGAACAGTGGTTTCGGTCGTCTTCTCATGCTAACCCTCAAGAACAAAATTCTCCCTAGGTCATTTTAAGAGCTGTAAAGCTCCAAATCAAACCCCCAACCCTTCCTAAACACGAATCTACTCCCAAAACAAATTTATATTGCCTCAAGAACAAGATACGAATCAAAACTCAAAAATGGAGAAACTTTCAGAGATACGATACAAGCTTATTAGTCAATCATTTTCAAAAATAAAAAGTGCAGAATGTTCAGTGGGGCAAGAAGATCATTTCTATAACTTAAAAGAAGGTTTCTAGAAAAAAAGTTTGAGGGAGCTACCTGAGATGGAGCTTTCAACCCTGGAGCTTTCAGGCTGCTTCCTTGCTTCCAAATGCCTCCAATGAACTCCTTGAAAAAGCTTTGATGCTTGGTTGGAGTGTTTTGTGGCTAGTTTGTGAGTTTGATACAGTTTAGTTCAAAGAGGGAGAGAAATCGTGTTTTGGATATGGCTGTTTTTAGGGCAAGATGATGGGTGGGAAATGATCAGTGGTTGATGCTGAGTTGTTCTATGAAGTTTGTTTTGATGTTTGTAGCTTGTGTGGTGAGTTTCGAATGAAAATTCATAAAGGGGAGTTTTGGTGAATGCTGGCTTGTGTAATGTTTCAGCCTCCAAGATTATGTGAATTGGCTTGCCTTTGGTACACGTATCAAGTCTTGATAGGTCAGAGAGTTGTTGGTGGCCTATGCTGATTGGTATGGTTCAATATGCAAAAAGTAAACTTTTGTGTAAGTGAAAGCATGGGTTGGTTCAGGCATGGTACAATGGTATGGCTTGAGTCAGCTAGCTTCAAGGAGGTCCATGGAAGTCATATTTTGTAGCTGGCACAAGTGGATGAAAAGATTTGATCCATTTTGCAATTTTGAAGAAGTTTGGCCCCTTTTGAATTACTTGAAGTTAAAGGCATGGAATGGAATAATTCAAAGCACAAATCTGATCTTTAGAGGTCACATGAGTATGTTGTGAAGTATTTGTGCATATTTGAAGCCTTTAGAATGCCTTATCATGCCATTTTGCAAAATGCCTCTTTGGTGCAAAAGTGAATTTTATGTGATTTTTCCCAACTTTGGAAAGCCATAACTTGAGTTCCAAAATGAATTAGATCTTGTTTTTGTACTTTTTGAAAAGGGAATGATCCAATCTACAACTTTCATGACCAAAATTTTTTCATTTGAAGCATTTTTGGTTGAGAAAGAGGAGGTTGAAAAACTTTCCCAAAATGGAAAGTTTACATTACAAGTCATTTCCATATTTGGCAACTTTTGGTTTTGCTCACTTTTCTTCAAATTTATGAACTCCTAAGCACTTCCATGATCAAATAAAGACCACATAACTTCATTTTGATGAAAAATTCATTTTGGTTCCATGTTGGGGGGCCTCAGATGCCCTGATTTGGCTCTGACTTGCTCAAGAAGTTACCTAGTGATCAGATGACTTCCCTAATGAATTTTTCCATCAAAAGTAATATGTATGATCCTTATAGAATATTGATACCAATAGAAACAAGAATGACCAAAAAATTTGGAGTTATGGCCTCTGAAACCAAAACCCTAATTTTAGGTCATCTGTGCAGTTAAACCTGGCTCTGCTTCCATGCCTTGCCAGTTCTTGTGATTTTCTGACCTTCTTGATCTTGGGAGGATATAATATGATGATTGAACATACATGGACCCTCTTGAGATGATTGAAAACCTTTGAAGTGGCTCAGATGGCTCATGGATTGCTCAGATCACAAACCCTAGATGCAGATGACTTTGAACCAATGAAGTGAAACAAAAATGCAACATGATGTGATATGATTGAACTTATGCAAATGAAGAGATCACAAGCCATGGTGAAATGGGTGAGGGAAAATTTGGGGTGTTTACACCATCTCATATTGCATATTTGTTTCATCTGCATAGTTTCATTTCAACTGCATCTAGGGTTTGTGATCTGAGCAATCCAAGAAGTGATCTGAGCCATCCCAAAGGCCTTGAAGCTTACCAAGAGGGTCCATGTGTGTTCCATGATCATAATATGCTCCCCAAAGTTCATAAAAGTCAATGGATCACAAAGAATGGCAAAGGCATATAGGTAGACTGAAGATTTCCTGCACAAATGACCTAAAATTAGGGTTTTGGTTTTAGAGGCCTTAATCCAAATTTTTTTGGTAATTCTTGTTTCTATTGGTATCAATGTGTTATAAGGATCATGTATACCAAATTTGATGAAGAAATTCACCGTGGAAGTCATCTGAACATTGGGTAACTTCTTGAGCAAGTAAAGTCAAAATTAGGGCATCTAAGGCCTCCATCAAGGGCACCAAAGGGTCATCATCATCATTTTGAGTCTCTATGATCTTTATTTGATCTTATAAGTGTTTGGAAGTTCATAAAATTGAAGAATTTTGAGCCAAATGCAAACTTGCTATTTTTGGAAATGACTTGTAATGGAAACTTTCCATTTTGGGACAGATATTCAACCTATTCTTTCATAACCAAAAATGCTTCAAATGAAAAATTCTTGGGCATGAAAGTTGTAGATTATGTATTCCCATTTTAAAAAAGTACAAGAACATGTCTTGATTCATCCTAGAACTCAAGATATGGCCTTTCAAAGTTGGCAAAAATCCTATAATTTTCTAGTTCATGCCAAAGAGGGCTTTTTTTGCAAATTCAAGTTTCAAGCCATTTTATGACCTCTAATCAACTTCTATGTACCATAACATGTCAAAGAAACCTTAGAACATCAGAATTGGCCCAAGAATGCATGGCTTTCATGGCTTAATCCACAAGAAATCTCAAAATGACAATTATGCATAAATTTACAAAACCTCTTGAAACTCTTCATCCACTTGTGCCAGCTGCATAAACTTGATCCTAGGGCCATCCTTGAACTAAGCTAAGGCCAAGACACCCCAAAATCCAGCTCTGACTCAGCACATGATTATGGTACCATAACTTTTGACTTTTTGCAAATCAAGCCATAGCAATCAGCCTGTGCCACAACCACTCTCTGGCCAATCAACATGACTTATGTGGACATCAAGGAGCCCATTTCATACAAGCTTGGAGCCTGAATCCTCAAGAACTGAGAAATCCCAAAAATTTCCATAACACTTCCTCTCTTCGAAACTCACTCATCATCCATCAAAACTCAAAATTTCTTTCACCATTCATCTCCACGTACCTCAAGGATCATTTCCCACCCCTTGCCATGGCCTGAAACAAGCTCAAACCAAAACACGATTTCCACTACACAAGAACCAAACACCATAAACCAGCCATTGTAAGCTTGTTCTAAGCTCTCCAAAAGCTTTAAGGGACCAAGTGGAGTGGTTTTGCACAAAGGAGGGAGTCATAAAGCTCAGAATCTCAAAGCTTCAACTCAGGTAGCTCCTTAGAACAATTTTTCCAGAACCTCTTTTTTAAGTTATATAATGAGTCTATATGCTCCCCTGATCACACTAATATAATTTGTTTTGAAAATGAGTGAGAAATGGCCATGTATGGAGCTTCTAAAACTTTTTAACCTAAAACTTGTTTGATTCGATTCGTGGGATTCATGGAGTATAAATGATTTTTGATGCTTGATTCTTTCTTATTGTTGTTTGGGGATGTATTCTGGATATTTTGGGGGTCTGGGGTGGCGTATTGAGAGAGATTGGATGAAGAGCTTGCCGGAGAAGACGACCGGAACACTGTTCCGGTCACTTGAAAAAGATTAGGGCTTAATTATGTTTAAATGCCAGTTTGAATGTAGGCCGTGAGATGAGTGTTTTTCGCGTGCGTTGGAGGGTCCAGATTAGCCCATTAGCCCTAATTATAATTAATTAGTTTAATTAATTCAGATTAGCCAAGATTAGATCCAGGCCGTCCAAACACGCGCCAGTCAACATATCTCTCCCCAGTTCAAATCTGAGCCTTCAGATCATTTGACTTTTCATTTTATTCATTTTAATTCATTTTCTTTTTATTTACTTTGGTCATTTTATTTAAAATAGTAAATATCATCAAAAAAATATGATTTCTTGCATTTCTGTTTTAAATATTTTTATTAACCTAAAAACATTTTTTATTTTATTTTTTGCATTAAAAAAGTATTTTTAAAATATTCAAATGTTTTATTTAATTAATTAATTGATTTTAATTAATTAAATATGCATTAGGTTTCTAGAAATCACCAAAAAAATTCATGAAGCATTCAAACACATTTAGAAACATTTTCAAACTCACCATACAAATTTCTTTTTAGGTTTGATTCCATTTTCAAAATTTCCTTTGATTAGGGTTCTTAAAAATCACATTTTCTAACCCTAACTTGAAAAATTCTTTTCTGCCTAACCATGATGAGTTTGAACTTGGTTCTTTTTGTATTGTTTCACATATTGCATATAGTTTTTAGGTTATTTATCTCATGATTTTATCTTGCATTTTCAATTTGATTTTCATTTTTCCTTTAGAAGCACCCAAAAAACCTAGCAAACTTAGGAATTTGATAACTTCCATTAGGATAAGCTTCTGACTTCCTCCTTTGGGGTGTGATCTTATACAGGGTTAGGGTTTATTTGAGCTTGATTTCAATTTTTTATCATGTTGTATGTTTCTGTTTTGGTCATATGCATCTCATGTTGTCTTAAAACCCTAATTTTGCATCTTTATTTGCATTCTTCTTTTCATTTCATGAACTTGTGAACTTTCCATGCCATTCCATTCTTTTGTATGTCATCTTAGACATCTTAGGACATGTTTGAAACATTTCTTGATCATTTCTTCATTCATTTGTAATGCTTTGCATCCATTACATTTCATGAACATCCATGTGATTTCATGCTTCTAAACATGCTTCCATTGCATCTCATCCTTGTATGATCATTCATATGCATCTTGTATGACTTTGCATCATCTCATAAAACATTAGAATTGCATAATCACTTCTGACTTTGGTCTTTGCACCTTCATTTGTCTTATTTCTTTTCATTTCATGTCTTATGCATTCATGCTAACATTTCAGGAACTTTTGGTAAGTTATCTGGGAGGTAGATTTTCCTTCACCTCCCACCTTTTCTTTCCTTCTCATTTGCATATTTATTGGTCTTTGAAGTGAACTTGCTTCACTTATGCTCTCTCCTACTTATCTTCTTCAGGAAGTAAGTAACTTGTTCTCCTTCCTCCTTCTCTTTTCATCCGCTTCTTCCTTGGTGGCCTTGGAGATCTTTTCTCTTAAGCCTCACAAACCATAGGATATCCAAGCATGATAACTTTTAGGGTTGTGTATAGTCTCCCCTAGCTTATTACCTTTGAGTCTCCTTGAGTCACTCTTCTCATCTCTTAATCAGTGGCTAAACTCTTAAAGCTTTAGGACTTTGGAATTAGGGTTATGTCTGCATCCTTATCTTAGGATGGAGTTTATAACTTTATCTTGTAACTTGGGCCTTATATTAGGGTTCTATCTCTTCCTTATGGTTAAGAGGGACTAACCCTAGTGTTTAATGGACAAGTCCCCTCAAGTTGTCTTACAAACCATAAAATCCATTTCTTAATCTCACCCTTTAATTAAAATCCATTTAATAAAGGCTTGTTATATAATGAATTTAATCCTTATTCATGGATTAAGTTGAGGTATCTTCCTCAGCTTAAGTGTTCTCATCTATCATCCTTCTCTTAGGATTGTGTAATGAGTTCACTAAACTTTGATTGGAGATTAAACTTATTACTTAACACTAAACAAAACCCAAAAACACTTAATAATTACCAAGTAGGTTAATGATCTTAATCCTACATCATCGTGGTAATTAAGTTGAGATGCTTATCTCATACTTAAGTATGCTTATTATCCCTAATCAGGGAGGATATAATGCGTTTACAAGCCCTTGATTTAAGCTTAAGCTCATTAACTTATGCAAAACACCAAAAACAATAAAAAACAGAAAAACATCAAAAACAAACAATAATTGTCTTCTCCAGGATTCTTTTCTCATCACACTCATTCACAAACGAGAACTTGTTTCTTCCGTCTAATGCAAGACAGATAGCACTCGAGTCAGACAAGTCATACACTTGAGCATAGACAAGCAAGCAGTTCACAGTCAATTTATTTTCAGTCTCTTTGAGTCGAACTACGGTGTTCTGACTTCCTCATTGCACGAGAGGATACGTAGGCACAACTTAACAGTTATCAAACAAAAGTCTCTTTGTCTTCCCCCTCTTTCAGCATTCTTTTCTAAGCCTCAGTTCCTGAGCAATTCAAACCCTTTTGCACTGACACCTGTACTTTCTCTCCCTAGCTTTGCACACAAATATCACATTCACCTACCCCTTTTTAAACACAATCTTGTAAGTGTGGATCCCGTCGAGTACGACGGACGATCTGAGTGCTTATACCTTCCCAGGTCGTAACCAACCCCATTTCTCAGTTTCTCTGGTTCGCAACTGTCTTATCCATATCTTTCTAGGTTCATGCAGCATTACCTTTCCTTCGGGATAAAAATGCCTAGCTGGCGACTCTATTCAATTCAACCTCATCATTCCTCTTTCGCCGACCATTCGCGTCTGCACCTTGGGACCTTAGTGTCTTTTCAGGGGAGCGACACGGTGTCGATGATGTGATCCTCTCATTCCTTGCGCTCCATAATCCTATCCTCAGTTACAATTTATTTCATGTCCCTGTATCCATCACCTCCATGTAAATGAAACATAGTAACAAATCTCCATTCAAATTCTCATATTAAAATATACTCATCATCTTCATCAAATCACAAAACTCAACCCATAAAATCTAACACAAATAACAACAATGACAAGGTGGTAAAAACATAATTCACAATCAAAATCAAAACCAATTTGAAACTGATGTTGAACCAAGTACAAGACAGAAGTCGAATTGAATCAGAAACCAAAATCATGCTAAGTCTGCAAAACCAAGAACTAAATTGTATAACAAGATGAGAATGAAACCCAAACCGATTCAGAACCAAACCTTAACTAAAATAGGAATTAAGTCGAGAATCCAATCCGAATTGAATCGAAACAAAATCAAGTGACTCAAAAATCAAAATGGAAGTGATGTCGGAAGTGAACCTTACTAGAATTACAAACCACTGGCCACGATCACGCAGCCAAAACTGCACTACACACAACTACCGCCACCACATCAGAAAACCACCATGGAAGCAACACTCATTGATGCATGACCATTCTCCACCGCCATTAAAAGATGAGTAACAATTCTGTTATAACTCTAGTTGTTTGCAATATTATCATGTTTATTGAATTTAATTATATGGTGTTCTAGCATTGTTCATACATGTTGGCATTCATCGGAACTCCTTTCTATTCCCCCTGCGCTCGCTAATCTCTGCTCTTCTACATTCTTTTTCTTCACTCTAAAAACTTGTCCTGCAATAACCACAAGTTTAAGCATCTAATTGATCAAAATTACTTGAAATTTCCTCAAATTATGCAATATGAATTCAAACCCCTATTTTCCTTTACAAAAATGCCCAAAATTAGTTAAAAATATATAAATTTAAGCATCTAATTGAATCAAAATCACTTTCGATTCTCGATATATACATGTTTAGGCATATAGTTGAATAAAAATCACTTCATATTGAATCAAAACTCAGAACAACAAATAAATTGAGGAAAGTAGTGTCAGGTGCAAAAAGAGGTGAAGAGTTTATGCAAAAATTAACAAAATTAGAAGAAAAATAAGGAACTTAGGATTTTGATAGACTAACCTCTTTAACTTCCATGGAGATATGAATTTGCGTTTTCGTTTGAGAGTTGTGGTTACAATACTGTGTTTGTGTTTTCTGGTTGAGAGCTGAGTTTACATTTGCGTCTTTCTGAGAGCTTTTCGTGTGCATTTGTGTGTGTCTTCTATGTGTTTTCTACATGTTTTCACAGCTGAATATGGTGTGTACAAGCTTTGTTTCACTTTGTGTATGTTTTCTTGGTGTTTATACTTCAATTTTATATGTATTGCGTCTTTTATGTTTTAAGGGTGAGATTGAATTGGGTGAGTTGAATAAGGAATTGGGGGTGGATAACAATCCAGAAGATTGACATTCTAGGGTTTGAGAGAAGGGAATGGAAAAGTTGAAACTAGGTTGAAAAAGGGATTAAGGGGTGAAAGAAAATCTAGAAAAAATTAAAGGAAGGAAAAGATAAAATAGATGTCATTTGGAAAAATAGGATCGATAAAAAAATTGGGTGAATAAATATAAAGAGTAAATAAAATGAAAAAAAATATAAAAAGATAAAGTAAAAAAAATAAAAAAAAATAAAAGGGTGGGAAAACAGACGGAAGAGTAAAAAAATGAAAATAATTAACAAATAAAAATGCGGGAAAAAAACCAATGAAAAGAAAGAAAAAATGGAAAAGCAAATGAGTAAAATAATTAATAATGACAATTGGTCAAAATAATTGCGATGGTTCGCCTTAACGGTCGTAAGTGTGGAAAAATTAGAGTTTTTGGTAACTTTTGCAATTATGTTGTTTATAATATATATAAAATTTGCGACAGTTTTTCATAACTGTTGTGGCAACCGTCGTAGTCCAGGAATAAGGACAGTTTTATGAGAATTGTCGCAACTCATGTGTCGCAAATCTTCTTTTTTCTTGTAGTGGCTTTCCCCATTGTCGTCGTGACTGAGAAGCATTGTTCAAGCTTTCGTTCTGAGTTCTTTTCGTGACTGAGATACATTGTTCAAGCTTTTGTTCTTGCATTACCATTGTTCAAGCTTTTGTTCTTGCATTGTCGTCGTTCATTTCCGTCGTTCTGAAACCCTCATTGTCGTTGTTTTGAGGTACGTCGTTCTGGTGTTGGTGATGTTGTTGTTCTTGCATATTAGGGTTGTAAATTTTCGTTCTGGTGTTGGTGTTTTGAGGTACGTCATTCTTTGTGATGTTGTTGTTGTACTGATGTACATTGTTGTTGTTGTTGTGAAGAATAGGGTTTTGTTATGAACTGAAATTTTGTTAGTTTAAGTGCTAAAGTATTGTTAGTGTTTGTAATGGCTTTGTTAGTTTAGTAAACACAAAACGAGAATGCTGAAAACTGATTTTGTAAACTGATTTTGTTGATTTGTTGTTGGTGATGGATTATAAACATGATAATAGTATATATGTTACCTTTAGAAACTCCATTTTCTACACCTTGAGTCAACAAGTCCTTCACATAGATTATGTTTAAAGAACAGCCAATATATTTCAATCAACACATGAACAAATTATAACAAAATGAGACTTGGTTAGAGCTACAGATGATAATGATGTAGTAATAATTACATGTTTACAATCCTTGTTGTTGATGATGTTGTTGTTGATAAGTTAAGTTATTATGAATGCCAATATTGATACTTCTAGTACAAAAAATATGTGAAGTGCTTGATTCAATTTTAGTTGTTTTGTGATGTTGTTAGTATAATGGTTTGTTAACTGTTGCCACTTATCAATTTATGACTCATAATTGGTCAATTAATGATATTTCATTTTATGATACGTGTACAGGGTGATCTTGGTAATTCTAACATATTTGGATATTGTGTGGGTCTAGAAGCTATTTACATCTCTACAGGTAATTTTTGTTTTTATTTTTGTTTTTGTTTAGTTTAATTAGTATAACTATGGATAAGAAATGTATATCTTAAAGTCGATTGTCGAAAGAGTACGAGAATAGAGTATCAGAATTCGTTAAGTTTGTTGTTGCACACTTCAAAGACCCCAGTCGAATGAGATGTCCTTGATTGGATTGTTGTTTTGTGGGCGGGTTGACGAGGTTGAGTTGACATCGCATTTACTAAGGCATGGAATTGATCGAAGTTATACATGTTTGAATTTGTATGGTGAGAAAAGTAACGGGAATGTTGAACCGGAGGATAATACGACCTATGCTTCAAACGACAATGGCATAGATACATATGATTATGATCGAGTCGAAGAGATTGCAGAAGCACTTGAAGATTATCTTAAGGATTGTCCTGAAATGTTTGAGAGGTTGGTAAGAGATGCAGAGAAACTATTGTATAATGGTTGTACTAAATTCATAAGAGTGTCTGTGATATTAAAGTTGTACAACTTAAAGGCGGTCAATGAATGGTCGGATAAAAGTTTCATATAGTTATTGGTCCTTATGAAAGATATGCTTCCAGAGGATAATTTTCTTCCTAATTGAACATATGAGGCCAAAAATATGTTTTGCTCTATTGGTATGAGCTATGATAAGATACATGCATGTCCAAACAATTTCCTCTTGTTTCGAAACAAGTATGCATTGTTAAATTATTGTCCTAAATATGGTGTTCCTCGATATAAGAAGTTGTCTCCAACAAAATTCTTATGGTATTTTCCTATAATTATGAGATTTAGACGCATGTTTCATAGTGAAACCGATTCAAGATACATGACTTGGCATGCAGATGAAATAATTATTGATGGAAAGTTTCGACATCCGGCAGATTCACCACAGTGGATGAAAATTGATGATGATTATCCTGAATTAGGAAAAGAAGCAAGAAACCTTCGCTTGGAATTATCTACTAATGGAATGAACCCACACGGTCTTCAAAGTATCTCACATAGCACTTGGCTTGTGATTTTATTGATTTATAACCTACCTCCATGGCTATGTACGAAGCATAAGTACATGATGTTATTTATGTTAATTTATGGGCCTAAACAACCAGGGAATGACATGGACGTATACTTGACACCCTTAATTGAAGATTTAAAGTTTTTGTGGGAGAACGGTGTGGAGGTTTATGATGGGTATAGGAAAGAAAGTTTCAACTCTAGTGCAATGTTGTTTGGCACAATTAATGATTTTCCAACATACGGAAATCTATTAGGTTACAGTATAAAAGGTCAATGTGGGTGTCCTATTTGTGAAGCTAAAACAGATTGAATGTGATTGGAGTTTGGTCAGGAGAAAGGAAAGTCTAAGGACGACCTTAAAGCAAGAAAGGACTTGATAGCAATGGGGATAAGAACTGAATTAGGACCCTTGAAGATAGGAAAACGAACATATCTACCACCTACTGCATATACATTATCTAGAAAGGAGAAAAAAGTATTGTGTAAGTTTCGAAGTGAAGTTAAAGTTCCAAAAGGATACTCTTCAGATATTAGAAGACTTGTGTCTATGAAAGACCTCAAGTTAAAGATTTTAAAGGCGCATGACTACCATGTTATAATGGAACATTTTCTACCAATAGGTATACGTTCTATTCTGCCTGAAAAGGTAAGAAACGCAATAACTAAATTGTGTTTTTTCTTCAAGTCAATTTGCAGTAAGATGATCGATCCTGTGATCTTACCAACATTGCAAAACGAAATAGTTATTACTTTGTGAGATCTTGAAATGTATTTTCCTCCCTCCTTTTTGACATAATGGTTCATCTAGTTGTTCATCTAGTGAAAGAGACACAATTGTGTGGACCGGCTTATATGATATGGATGTACCCTGTTGAACGTTATATGAAAATATTAAAAGGGTATGTGAAAACCCGAAGTTGACCAAAGGGTTGTATTGTTAAATGATACATTGTTGAAGAAGCGATTGAGTTTTGTATTGAATATATGTTTAATGTACAATCAATTGGACTCCCTAAATCTCATATTGTCGGGAAAAAAGCAGGAAAAAAGCTAATTGGAAATGAAGTTGTGACAGTATCAAGGTCGAATGGGATCAAGTGCGTTTGTATGTTATGTACAATGAGAATGAGGTTGAGTCGTATGTTGAAATGCACAAGGATGTTCTTCAAGGTTTAAATTCGAATAGAAATGAGAATTGGATAGTACAAGAGCATAATCGAAGTTTCATACCTTGGTTTAAGGATCACAATTTTGAAAAGTATTATTCAGATCCCGCTTCAATAACAGAAAGATTGAGATGTTTAGCATGTGGTCCAAGTTTGGTTGTGTTTTCTTATAGCGCATACGCATTTAATGGATACACATTTTATACCAAAGAACAAGATGATAAAAGTACTATGCAAAATAGGGGTGTCACCGTGGTAGCTAAGCAATGCACATTTCAAGTGTGAATGATTTAAACCACAAATTTGCAAATCTGTCATATTTTTTGGGTTATCGAGCGCATTTGGGTGTTTGATTATGAGAAGTTTCAGATTCCTATATTTTGTTGCAAGTGGGTTGAAAACAATAATGGCGTTCGAATGGATAAGTCGGGATTTTTGCAAGTGGATCTTAATAGGGTAGGGTACAGAGATGAGCCTTTTATTCTAGCCTCTCAAGCTAAACAAGTGTTATATGTCACTGATCCAATAAGTACAAAATGGTCTATAGTGCTTTTATCTAACAAATTAATTGATGAAAACATTGGGGATCAAGGTGATATTGATGTTGATATTGAATCACTTACTAGAAATTATCAAGATAAAAATATTATAGCGAATGCATCATATACTAGAAATGATCATAATGAGGGTATTTGGATCAATCCAACCGTCCGTGTTGTTAAGAGACAGGTATAACATATTCCAACCAAGAAAAGAAAGAGATGTTCCTAAAAAGGGTACTAATGGCTAGTAATAGATTATAGATTATGAATTTTAGATTTGTCATTTAATTTTTGGATTTTAGATTTGTCATTTAATTTTTCATGTTATATCATTCAATGGATTATAGATTATTATGGATTTTTATAATTTATCATTTAATTTTTGTTTTTTCTTTCTTACATGTATAATGACTAGTAATGAGGAAGACACACACGAGACACATGATACAAATGAAACTCAGAATAAAGCTTCGAAGGTAGAAAGTGAATTAAAATGTGGAATAACAATTATGAGGTCAATTCACCGTGCTAGAGACAAAGGGGTGAAATTTGATATACATTGGAGTGATGAGAACTAACTAATTGAGCCTAACGGTTCAATGTTGGCTTCATACATTGGTTCACTTGTCCTCCATCATATTCCAATTACCATTGATGATTGGAGGAATCCATTGTTGAAAGCTGGTAAAAATAAGGTATGGAGTGAGATACAAGTACTTAATTACTAAACATGATTGATGTGTTATTAGATTTCTTTTGACTTATACTAACACACTTATACTAACACACTTTATGTTTATATGTGTATGTCTTTTTTGTAGAGGTCCTTTAATATTAATGAAAGTCGGTGTAAGTATTGTCTCCAATTGGCCAAAAAGAGACATAGGGGATTTCAAGCCTTATTATCAAACAAATATCTGAGGGATGGTGAAAGAAATTTTGTTGAAGCAGAACTTCCACACTTGTATGCGGATTTGATTACACCAAAAGAATGAGACGCTTTTGTAGCCAAACGGAAAACCAAAAAATTCAATGTAAACTTGTTTATCTTTTCATGTCTATTAATTGTATTATAAAATTGTTTATCTTTGCATTAGTTTGTTCTGATATGACTTAAACTTGTTTATCCAGGATTTGAGTGATATTATTCGCCAAAGAGCATCAAAACCCGCATATCCATACATAAAAAGGTGTTTGGGATATGCATGCTTACAACAACAAATGGTAACAATATATAAATGATATGATCTTATTAATTGTCTCAATATTTTATACTTGATGATCTTATTATTTGTATCAATGTGTAGTTTGAAGAGGATAAAAGTGAAGAAAAATATCTCCCAAAACATGTTTTGTGGAAGGTTGCTCGTGTGGGCAAGAATGAAGTTGCTAGTGAAGACGTTCAACATGTTTATGAGGAACGTGTAAGTAGAACATTATGTCTTTAGAATATAATTAATTTTTAATCTCCACTAATAATTTTTTATTTGTCAATGAATTTCAGGAGACTCTATCTAAATCCTTAACCACCGGTGAGGATCAGGATTACATGAGCATTCTTAGTCGAGTACTAAATATTCCTGAGTATTTCGGTCGGGTGAGGGGTAAAGTATTTGGTGTGACTCCATCTTCCTTGTGTAAGCAACCAAAAAGAAAAAATCCTAGCAATCAAGAAGTGATGCAATCATTGGAGGAACTAAAAGTACAAGTCCATTAATTACAAAAGGATAAAGAGAGATATGAGGCGGAAAAGCGTGGTTCCAGATTGAAAGATACTAGTGACAAAGTTAGTATGAATTGTGAAAATAAATTTCCTGAGGTAATTAGCACATATTTATTTTAATTAAATTAACACATTTATTTTAATTGACTTTTATACACATTAATAGTTATGCATTCACTATTGCTTTAGGGCATTTCCTCTTGTCGGTTGTATTTGTTGATACCGGCTTATCGCATGGTTGAAAAGGGAAAAGTGCATAACAAGGCGGGAGAGTTAATTCACCATAATTTGCTCCTTCATGGATATCTGAAATTGTCAGTTGATATTGCTATAGATAGGGATGCGGTACTACCTATACCTGACATGGTTTCAAAGATAACATTGTTGGGAGATGCAATAGGCTCATTTGTTGCATGGTCGCCAAACCTCATTTTCATAGAAGATGAGGTAAGTTTAAAACCATTATGAGTCTCTTAAGGTATGTTTGGATTGGTGGGATGTGATGGAATGGAGTGGTAACTAATGTGATTCCATTGTTTGGATTTGCAAATAATTGATGGAATGGAATGGAACATGATGGAATCCATTCCATCCCATTCCATCCAAACCCTCATTTTTTGTTCCATCCAATTTGGGGTGTATGTGATGGAATGTGATATTTTTAATAAGATATCCAAACAATGGAGTGGGATCTATATTCCATTCCGCTCCGCTCCATTCCGCTTCGCTATGTTCCACTCCGCTCCGCTCCGTTACGTTCCATCAATCCAAACATAGCCTTAGTATTCAAATGTCAATTTTGAACCATTATGAAAATCATTCATAACCATTATGTACATTTATTTACAATATGGTAATGTTATACTCCTACAAAACCCGCATCTAAAGGGATTTTGCCGAATAAATAATTTGTTGCATCACAACAAAGAGAGGTACATTTAAAGTGTTATTATATGATCTAAAATCAAAAGTTTCATGATTTTCTACTTTACCTAACTTATATGATTGTTAGGTTCATGCTCAAGCTTCACAGCAGGTCGTGAGCAAGAAAAAGGTTTCTACAAGAACCACGCCAGCAAAAGGAGCTCCTACTAATCGCTTTCGGTTGTATCTTGAGACACTTGTGTGAATATCATATGTGATGCAAGGTTGTATTCGTCAAATAGACATGGACGATGGTGTTTTTGGTTTTCCTCATTCCAAGATAATTGGAAGAGAGGACATGGAGCAAATTTTCAGGCATCAAACATTAGGCATCACTGTTATGCATGCCTACATCTGTTACTCCGATCAATCTATTATTTATTTAGTTGAACAATTTATTGACAAATTTCAATGAAAATAGTCTAATGTTTATTATATATGTTTTTATTTAAGGTTCTTGTATGACAAAATCATGTGCAGGACGCAATTGTCAAACTGATTTCGTTTCTTTGCTTCCACCTGTGTCAATGCAATGACAATTGGTTTGAATGCAATTTTAGTAAGAGACCACTTACTTGAGAGATTTATGGCAGCCAATACAGAAACGTTTTTTTACTGTATAATACTGGACACAAGTAAGATTTTCATTCTAATTTTATTCTAATATTTGTATCTTTTGCATAGAAATTATTCATCTAAACTTTGGTTATATTTTACAATGGACATTGTTTGTTGGTTTCCATTAATTCTACAAACAAAGTTGTCTATTATATGAAATCATTGGAGCATGATTGGTCAACATATGAGAGTATGAAGGAAGTCGTTGATACATAAGTGAGCTTGTTCGAAATATTCGTGTATATTAGTATATTTAATTATTTCTGTGAGATTGTTCTAAATTTACGTTTTTCTTTTATAGATCTATACTAGTGTATCGAACACAAAGAGATGCTCGAGTAGCACGGGTGTCGCTCCCTGGATTTCTATCCTGGTACAAATGCGAAAGTGGCGCGAAAAAGGGTAGATTCTCCATAGTTCCCCTAACTAAGGGTGAAAATGATTGCTTGTGTCTTAAGGCTTAAACAACCTGTGTCAATGCTCAGGTGTTGTAGGCTCGGACGACGAGTGCATTACCGTCTTGAAAAGTGACAAGTAGGAGCAAGTTCGCACGGTGAGAGTGAAGGTGATGAAAAGAGAAGTCCCGAAGGAGAGACGCTTATTGTTTTTCATTGTTTTTGTATGAGCTTTTATGAGTGTGGCACAAGGAAGTGAACTCAAGCTCTTTTCCATGGAATACGTAATTGCTACTACATTCCAAGATGGAATAATAGAGCAAGCACACCAAGTAAGGATAATTTATCCAAGACTTGTTTCCAAGGGCAATGGCCTAAGCTCACTAACTTGCTGAAGTTATTAAGTGTTTTAGTGATTAAAATGAAGAAGTATTTTTTTTAGGATTTTCTTTATGAAGATGACTTCATGATCAGACTCGTGCATCATGCTAGACAATTGTACTATTCCAAGATGGAATAAATACATATTCCTCATGGAATAAGGCTATTGCACAAGAAGTCACTTCTTTCTTTATTAATGTTTTTTAGGTTTTTCGTTTTGAGATGAGAAGAGAAAGAACCAAAGGAGCAAAAGGTAAAATAACTAAAGGGGGACTAACAAATCCTAATGTTATCATGCATGCATGAACCTAAGTTAGTGTGGCTTGAAGTCTATCCTAATGAAGAAGAAGGAAAGAAAAGAAAAGCAGAAGAAGAAAAGGAGAAGAAGAAAGTTAGAGAACAACTTACTCCTCTAAAGGAGATAAGTTGCTTCTAAAGGGGGAAGATGAAGAGTTGAATCACATGATGGCATAAGGCACATCAACAATCCAAAATAAAAAGCAAAGTAAAAAAGAAGAGGTGAAGAGTTGAAATGTGGATGACATCCACACTTCACTTACCATTGCACCTACAAATGTTTGCAAAATTTCCAGCACATATTTTGCACATCAATCAAACAAATGCTAACACATCAACACAATTCATGGAATTAACATGTTCAAAGCTTCAAGAAAACAAAAACGTCAAACATGCCAAACTTTGAAAATGAAATCACGTGTCGAGAGAATGAAAGCATACATCAACCAACAAGAAAATCACCCTAAACAAACATATACAATTATCATACAATGATCCATGATGATTAGGGCAATTATGAGAAGCAAACAAACTCAAAACAACCCAAAAATGTCATTTTGCTTTAGTGTTAACCGGTTAACCAAAGCGTTAACCGGTTAACCCACCTCAACCTGTAGCAAAAAAACTCAGAAAATAGACGCGTTAACTGGTTAACGTTGTGCAAACAACAACAAATCCTGCAGAAAAACTCAGTTCAAACCAGCTTAATTCACATAATCCACCAACGGTCTAGCAACCAATTATGCATGAAATAATAAGATCAATTCACATTAATCAACCACAATTATGTTCATGAATTTTAACATGTGGATCCAATCAAAAATCAACCAAGCAAATACAAGCAAAACAAGTAATTAACACAAGCACATAGTGGATCTACAACACAAGCATGCAAATAAGCTAAAAACAGAGATGGATCTGAACTTAACCAACCTACAAAGCTGAGATATGCTTTGGTAAATGTTGTTCAAGCTGGAAATAGTGAATCTCGTGGAAAACTTCGAAGATCCGATGTTATTCTTCACACACAATGCAAAATAAATGCAAGCAAAGGATCTTGATGCAAGAGCTTAGTTCAAAAAGCACTTCTAACCACCAAATCAGATCTGAACCAATAGTAAAACCAGAAAATTTATGCAAAGAAGCTATGGATGAAGGTCTAGTTCCTAGATCAACAAACTTTAATGCAAAGTTTGGTGATCTTCAAAGAAGAGGAACTTTGAGTGAATTGGAAATTGGGAGGGAAAAATGAGAAAAATGGTAAGAGAGTAGTGAAAATTCAGAAAACAAAAGTGTGAATTATGAGAGAGTTTTTTTTCTGGTTTGGAAGGAAATGGGATAAATAGTCTCTAGGTTTGGGGCCCAAAAATTTGGTTTGGAGTCCAAAAAAATGGTTTGGGATTAGCTTAGAAAGGTGGTTAGGATCTAGCTTTGGAATTAGGCTTGGTAAACTCTTTAGATCCTTCTCCATAATTCCCAATTAATTCAAATGAAATAAAATCAGAAAATAAGAAAATAGAGCCAAAACACACATGCTGAACTTGCTGGAAAATTCAAATTTTTGCAGCCATTAACCGGTTAACCAAAGCGTTAACCGGTTAACACAGGAAAAATTTGAATTTTCCCTCCATTTGGTGGGAAGCCCCAAGAATACATCTGCGCCAACCATTCCAATCTGATCTTGATTCTCAATCCGCTTAGGGATTTGAGCATGATATAGAGCTTGTACAAAAGGCCATGTGAGCTTCCTGCCAGGTCACCTGGCTCTTGACTTTGACTTGCAAAAAATCATGAGTTCCCGGATGATTGATCACATACCTTATGCTAGAACATATGAATGATATATTTCATTTTTCTATGCAAAAATGCTAAGGATATGACATGCTTATGATGATTATGATATGATGATGATGCTTAGAAAGAAGAGGGAAAATTTTGGGTGTTACAACTGCCCCTATTCAAGCAACTGTTAATCTGAAAAGGACGATAGCACGGGCTATCGACCGTTCAAGATAAATTGTGGTTGAATACCAAGAAGACCTGAAATTTGCACTCTGTTGGAGAATGCAGAAATGGGAAATAAACCCAACCAAATAACGCTTTGGGTGACATGAAGTGAAGACAAAGAAGACGAGCTCCTTCCAAATTGAATTGTCACGCCGGATAAGAAAACCTAGATAAACGAGTCTCTCTTCAAGCAAACCTGTTACGCCAAGAATTGGACATACGAGCCCTCTCCATACATTTTGCAAAAATATATGACCTGAGACAGACGAACCTCCTTCGGATGAACCTGTTACGCCAGGACCGATGATGCACTTAAGTCTGTGGGATAGACATGCATAATCAGGATAGACGAACCCTCTTCATATATACTCCATAGATATATGGTCTAAGACAGATGAGTCTTCTTCAGATAAGCTGTTACGCCAGGTGCAACATTAGGATTGGACGAACCCTACTCATAAATCATGAGTAGATAAGCGGTGTCTGAGACAAACGAACCTCCTTCGGATAACCTGTTACACCAGGACTAGTAGCCATTTTGATGTTTAATCCCACCGTCAGGAATTCAAACCTCTTCAACACAGACGAGTATTGGATGATCATCAAGAGGACACAGACGAGTGCCATAAGTCAATGATACGAACGAATATCAAACGATGATCTAAGAAACACAGACAAACACTTCAGGCAACGATACATACAAATATCAACTACTGATACAGACGAATATTTGGGGTAGCAATACAGACGAGTACCAGAAATCCAACACAGACGAGCATTTGGAATAGAAATACAAACGAGTACCAAAATGATTATCAAATTAATACATATGGATACAAGCTAACACAAACGAGTGTGGAGGATGATACAAACGAGTATCCAGACAATGCGAACAAGCTTCAAACAAACAACAGACAAGCGCTGGGGAATGCAGACGAGCATCAAACAGATACCAAACACAGACGAGTGCCATGGAATGCAGACGAGCATCAAACAGATATCAAACATAGATGAGTGCTGGAGAATGCAGACGAGCATCAAACAGATATCAAACACAGACGAGCACTGAGGAATGCATACAAGCCTCAAACGAATATCAAACACAGACGAGTGTTGGGGAATGCAGACGAGCATCAAACAACTACCAAACACAAACGAGGGTTGGAGAATGCAGACGAGCAAAAGCAAAGTGCACACACAGACGAGTGTCGGCGAATGCAGGCGAGCATCAAACATATATCAAACACAAACGAGTGCTGGAGAATGCATACAAGCCTCAAACGAATATCAAACACAAACGAGTGTTGGAGAATGCAGTTGGGGAACATTCTGCTTGGGGAGATATGACATCATCCTGCAAAACCTGCAACAACAGTAAACACACATGTGCCCCGGGGACTTACATGGTATGATCTGTTCATCCATTGTCACTCGACACTCAAAGATTTTTTTAAGTGTTTCCTTGCAATTTCATTTTTTTTAGAGAAATCAACATGTTTCAAATGCAATATTCTTTTTGCCAAAAATTTAGGACATTTTTGCAAACAAAACACAACACAGCTTTTAATTGAATATTCATTCATTGAGTGGCCTCTGAATAGGCAAATGTTTACATCAGGAAACAACTACCTGGAAAGAGGTAGCTACCATAAAATTGAGAAAGGAAACTATCCTAATGGCAATGTACACGTCATTCCAATGAGTTTCCTTCCTTCTATGACCAACATATCTTCAAGACTTTCTATTCTTGCCTTTGCTTTCTGAAGAAAATGAGGGGATTGATTCCTACCCTTCTGATATTGCCAGACTGTATGAAATGATGATTTGGTTCAGATTACCTGGATCGCAGTTATTCGCTTATTCCCTTGTTTTGCGTGGATCGCCCTTTCAGGTTTTCAATCCACCGGGATACCCTTTTTTGCCTGAGCTGTCCGATGTGGCTTTTCAACTCAGCGGGTGTACATTTTTTTATTTATTTCCCTAACTTTTTTCCGAGCTTTTTATTTTGTTTTTAGCTCGCTGGGATTCCCTTTTCTTGCCTGGACTTTAATTCTGTTTTTGTCTCCAGCGGGTCTTTTATGCGAAGTATTTTTTAACTGCGTCCGAGTTAACAGGGGATTGGAAGTCTTCTCCATCCATAGAGGTGAGAATTAGTGCCCCGCCTGAGAAAACTTTCTTCACTATGAATGGGCCTTCGTAGTTCGGGGTCCACTTGCCCATGTGATCTGAACATGGAGGAATGATCCTCTTGAGTACAAGCTCGCCTACTTGATACTCTCGAGTACGTACTCATTGGTCGAATGCTCGCTTCATTCTCCTCTGATAAAGCTGACCATGATAGATATCCTCTAATCTCTTTTCATCAATTAGACACAACTGGTTATATCGATCACGTACCCACTCAGCCTCATCAAGCTTCACATCCATTATTACACGTAAGGAAGGAATTTCCACCTCAACAGGCAAGACATCCTCCATGCCATATACCAGGGAAAATGTAGTTGCCCTAGTTGACGTCCTGATTGACATTCGATACCCATGCAGCGCGAATGGTAACATCTCATGCCAATCTTTGTAAGTAACAACCATCTTCTGCACAGTCTTCTTAATATTCTTGTTAGTTGCCTCTACCGCACCATTCATTTTTGGCCGGTGAGGAGAAGAATTGTGATGCTGAATCTTGAAGTCCCAGCACAGTTTTGCCATCATCTTGTTGTTCAAATTGGAACCATTATCAATAATGATTCGCTCGGGCACTCTGTATCTGCAAATGATGTCTCTTTTCAGAAATATAGCTACCACTTGGCGAGTGACATTAGCATAAGATGCTGCTTCAACCCATTTGGTAAAGTAATCGATCGCGACCAAGATGAAGCGATGACCATTTAAAGCAGTAGGCTCTATCTTTCCGATCATGTCAATGCCCCACATAGAAAAGGGCCAAGGAGATGACATGACATTGAGCGGACTGGGAGGTACATGCACCTTGTCTGCATATATCTGGCACTTGTGGCACTTACGGGCGTACGAACAACAATCTGCATCCATTTTTAGCCAATAATACCCTAATCTCAATAACTTCTTAGCCATAGCATGTCCTCCTGCATGAGTACCGAAGGATCCCTCATGGACTTCCTGCATCAACGGGCCTACTTCGTGTCTATCCATGCATCTGAGAAGGACCATGTCAAAGTTCCTCTTATATAGAGCTCCGTCTGCATTCAAGAAGAAGCTAGCAGGAAGTCGTCTCAAGGTCTTATTGTCAATGGATGATGCCCTAACTAGGTATTCTTATTTTTCCAAGAAAATCTTGATATCAAAGTACCAAGGTTTCTCCTCAGACACTGCGTCTACAGAGAAAGCATAAGCTGGTGCGTCAAGCCTGGAAATGCCAATCCTGGGCACATAGTTCCAACACAAGACTTTGATGGATGAAGAAAGAGTAGGCAATGCGTCGGCAAATTGATTCTCATCTCGTGGTATATATTGAAGCTTAACTGTTGTGAAGAACGTCAACAGTCTTCTGGCATAATCCCTATAAGGAATTAAGTGTTCTTGATGTGTATACCACTTGCCGGTAATCTGGTTGATAACGAGGGTTGAATCTCCGAATATCTTGAGGGTCTTAATCTGAAGATTAATAGCCTCCTCTATTCCCATTATGCACGCCTCGTATCCTCTTAATTGTTGGTGCAGCTAAAAGTAATTATGGCAGCGAAGGGAAAGTGAACACTTTCGGGAGTGATAAGAATAGCACCAACTCCGCGTCCATTGATATTAACTGCCCCATCAAACATCAACTTCCATTTGGATTCAGGGTCAGGTGTAACGCCCTGATTCGATTTTCCCAATTTTTGTGGAGTCTTTTATTTTATTTGTATGATGATTGTTCTATGTGTGAAATTATCATGATGATATTTTATGTTGAGGAATTAATGTGATGATATGGTATGTTGTGAGATTTTACCGATTTGTGAATTTTCGGGTAAAATTGGTTTGGAGGGTATTTTAGGTATTTGTTAATTAGTGATGAGTTAGAAATTAGTAGAAATTGGTATTTTTGTGAGAAAATGATATTTGGTTGGAAAGAAATAGAAAGAATAGAGTAAGTGTATAAATAGGAAGGAAAGAATAAGAATAGTTAGTAAGAATAGAAATAGAGAGAAAAGAATATAAGAGAGTAAGAAAGAGTGATATAGAAAGTTAGAAAAGAAGAGAAAGAAAAAGAGAAGAAAGAAAAGGAGAGAAGAGAAAAAGATGAGAAAAGAAGGAAAGTCGGAAAAGCTTCAAGATTGCTCCTAGGAATCAGTATAATCGGGTAAGGGTGATAAACATTGTTATCTTAATCTTGTATATGATTATGTATGTGTTAGATTTTGTGGGTTTTTTATTGGTAGAAGTTAGAGAAGATGAATAGTTAGGGTTTGAGAGAAAATGTGAGAAATTTATGGATTAATCGGTTGGAAATCGTTGTAGCCAAAGTATGATAGCTAGAATATGATGTTGATTATGTTTATGGAAGTATTTTTGAGTTTTGGGATGCTTAGAGTTGACTGTTACGCAACTAGAAATTCTGGAAATCGCAGTGGTCGCTCAGCGAGCTATCCCTCGCTCAGCGAGCGAGAGGGCGCTCTGTGAGCCTGTAGGTTTTTGAGGGAATATGTGTTTTAATCTGTAGCTTTAGTTTCGAGTATCTGTTTTTAGTGATCCTTATATCGATTTGAAGCTAGAAACATGTAGAAACTAATGACGCGAAGAAATGAAATGTTTAGCCGACTTTACCAGACTTTTTTCTGATAAAATGTAGATGAATTAATTATGGAAATGTGGGTTGATGTGATGTTGTGGCCGTTTGGCAAATGAATACATTTTTTGAATTGAATGTCAATGTATGCAAATTGAATGAGATGAATGCATAACTATATTGTGAATATGTATGCATTTTCAAGAATGTTGTGTGTCATTTTGCATGTAAAGCATAATGTATGCATTCTTGTGCTGTGGGATTCCTTGTGAATATGTTGTAGCATTGTGTGCTCATTGGAGTGTGAGCGATGACTACAACAAGACCGTGTGCTCATGTGGGGTGTGAGTGATCGGATTGTGTGCCCGTGTGGGGTGTGAGCAATCCAGAAACATCGTGTGTCCGTGTGGGGTGTGAGCAATCCAGAAACATCGTGTGCCCGTGTGGGGTGTGAGCGATTGGTGATTTATTCACATTGATTGTGTGCCTGTGTGGGGTGTGAGTAATCGGATTGTGTGCCCGTGTGGGGTGTGAGCAATCCATAAACATTGTGTGCCCATGTGGGGTGTGAGCAATGGGGAACATCGTGTTCCCGACGGGGAGTTACTTTAGGTAACAAGCGATGATTCCATTTGGTTCCTGAGTGAACCTTCTGAAATGTTGAGTCGGTACCGCATTTGCATCTGCATAGAGTCGTGTGTCGGTCTCTATGAGTTGCATTTTATCATTTTAATTATGATATGCAGAAATAAACATGAATGTGCATATGTTTATTTGGAGTTTTATGAAGATGATAGTATGTGTGATGAAACATACTTGTTGGTATATATGCATGTTTGATATATGTATATGTATGTGATTTATACATTTATAATGTATATGTGTGATTAAACATAACTACACGTATGTTTATGCGGAATGAATAGAATTGAGGAATAAACATAAATAATGTAAGTTTATGTGAATTAGTGAATTGGCGCATGATGAACATGCTTCATTTGTGTATATACATGTTGCGATTTGTATAGGTGATGAGGTATGAATTGTGGTAAGAATATGTTTTATGTGTATGTTATATGTTGAGATATATAATTATATGCAATGTTATTATGATAATGTTTCTCACCCTTTTGTTGTTTTATGATGCTCTACGAGGCATTGCATAGTAGGTTGCTTGATGGCATATTTTTGTGAAGCTCGTCTTCATCTTTTGGTCGGTCGGCTCTGATATGTAGCACCGGGTAGTTTGGTTGGCTTAGTGCCATTTTTGTGATGCATTGTGTACATGTATCTGTTGGATGAATGTTTTGTATAAACATGAATATTGTTGTTTTTGGCATCAAACTTGTTGATATATATATATATATATATATATATATATATATATATATATATATATATATATATGAATGGAAATATATATGTTAGATGTTGTTGATTTGGTTTCCGCTGTGTAATTATATCTTTGGAGATATGGGTGTAAGGATTAAATTTCCTATGTTGAAAACTACCCCATCGTTGCATATATTTAAATGAGCAGGTGTTGTATGTTTTTAATTTCAAGCATAATGTGGCATGCCTCTTTTATACCATGTTTAATTATACTCTGATGAAATATTTAACATGTGCCTAAAGGATTTAATTGATTATTTGGGGGTATAGAAAGGGGGTGTTACATCAGGCCCCTCCCCCGGAAGTGGTTCCTCGAAATCTCTTTCCTTGAGGTACATGATGTCCTCATCAGGGAAATCAAACTTCATTGGCTGGTATTCGTCTTCAAGCGGCTGCTGTGCAAGATAATCTGACAATATACTTCCTTTGATGGCTTTCTGGGAAGTATATTGTATGTCATACTCTATTAAGATCATTTTCCACCTTGCAACCCTTCCGGTTAATGCGGTTTTCTCGAAAATATACTTGACAGGGTCCATTTTTGAGATTAGCAATGTGGTATGGGTCAACATATACTATCTCAGTCGGCAAGCAGCCCATGCCAAAGTGCAGCAAGTTTTCTCGAGCAATGAGTAACGAGATTCACAATTGGTAAACTTTTTGCTAAGGTAATAAATAGCATGCTCTTTTCGACCAAACTCGTCATGTTGGCCTAGAACACACCCCATCGACCCTTCTAACACAGTCAAGTACATGATAAGTGGCCGTCCTGGAACTGGAGGCATTAGAATCGGAGGCTCCTACAAATATTCTTTTATCTTTTCAAAGGCTCTTTGACAATCCTCATTCCACCTGACCATTTGTTCTTTTCAAAGATTGCTTTTACTTTTGCAGGATCTACCTCGATCCCCCTCTAGCTAACAATAAAACCCAGCAATTTACCGGAACGCACTCCGAAAGTAAACTTGTGTGGATTCAACTTCAATCTGTACTTTATCAATCTGTCAAACAGCTTCTTGAGATTGACCAGGTGTTCTTCTTCGTCCCGAGACTTGGCAATCATATCGTCCACAAAGCACTCAATTTCCTTGTGTATCATGTTGTTGAACAAAGTTACCATAGCCCGTTGATACGTTGCCCCGACATTCTTCAACCCAAAGGACATAACCTTATAAATAAATGTACCCCACGGGGTAATGAACGTTGTTTTCTCCATGTCTTCCGGTGCCATCTTAATCTGATTGTACCCGGAGAAGGCATCCATGAAAGAAAATACCAAGAACTGAGCGGTGTTATCTACCAGCACATCAATGTGAGGTAATGGAAAGTCATCCTTTGGACTTGCTCTGTTTAGATCCCGATAATCGACGCACATTCGGACCTTCCCATATTTATTTGGTACAAGCACAATGTTAGCTACCCAAGGTGGGTAACTAGCTACGGCAAGGAACCCGACATCCCACTGCTTTTGAACTTCCTCCTTGATTTTCATCGCCATGTCAGGGCGAGTTCTTCTCATCTTTTGTTTAACCGAAGGACAGTCTTACTTTAATGGAAGCTTATGTACAACAATGTCGGTATCCAACCCCGGCATATCTTGATACGACTAGGCAAAGATATCCACATATTCACGTAGCATACCAATCAATTCCTTCTTTACCTCGGCCTACCGACTGGCCCCAATCTTTATCTATTTCTTTACATCCTCGGACCCGATGTTGATGATCTCTATTTCTTCCTGATGAGGCTGAATGACCCTTTCCTCTTGTTTTAATAATCTAGCCAATTCTTCTTGGAGTTCATAGTCTTCCTCAACCCCTTCATCATCTTGGTAGATAGGATTCTCGAAGTCATGCATGGTCATAGCAGGAACGTTATCACAAGAATCCGAATGATCAACACTGCACAAATGATGTGCTTATTTCATAATCCGTTCTTTTCAAAAGAGATGCAAACACACAAAAACACTGGAAAAATAAAACATTGCCATTTTATTTGTTCTTTATGTGAAAAATTTTAAAAACGAAAGAAAGAGAACACAGTTTTGCCTAAAAAATTTCCTTTATTTCATGGTAAAAAATGAATGCATTAAAAGCATGGTGGCCCTACAAATGAATCCATGCACCTTGGGCAGAGTGCAGGATTTGACATGCAGTATGATAAAAAATGGAAACAAGAAAATTACTTTGAATGCCAAGTAACTTGAATAAAATCTTCAGCAGACCAATTCTGGAGCTCCTCCCTAGGTGCACATGGGTGAATCCAGTTATCCAAGTCGCAGTTATTATCCTCATCTTCATTGGTAGCACAAACGTTGTTGTAGTCGAGCATTCCAGTGCTAGTGAACGTTATGGACTTACTGCCTGGAGACCAGCTAGACCATCCAGGTTGGTATACGAAACCAAACTTTTCATCCTTCTTTTCCACTTCTAACAATTGTCCCCAGCCATGGGCATTTCCGGATTGAACTACCTCCTTAACTTGCTTGTAGGAGTAGATAGGAGTCCCTTCCTTCTCATTGCTTTGAACTGAAGCAACCGGAGAAAAAGTACCAACATTGATTGTCTCAAAAGCTTGGCAAAGTGTCTCATGGATCTCCCCGTCCATTTCCACGTACTTGAAGGTCGACAGATGGCTTACGAAAATATCTTATTCCCTGCATACAGTAACAACTTGGTCGTATATCACATACTTTATCTTTTGATGCGACGTGGATGTTACTGCGCCTGCAACATGATTCCAAGGACGTCCCAGCAAACAACTATGAGCGGTGTGGATATCCATAACATTGAACATACTCTTGAAGACCTGAGACCCAATCTTTACCGGCAACACCACCTCCCCAAACACAGACCTCCGTGACCCATCAAAGGCTTTCATAATCAAATCACTGGGTCGTAAAACAATTCCATCAACATTCAGCTTCATTAAGGCCTTCTTAGGGAGCACATTGAGAGAATAGCATGTATCTACCAGGACATGTGATAGAACAACTCCCTTACACTCCATGGTAATGTGTAAGGCCTTGTTGTGATTGCGTCCCTTAGAGGTGAGATCTCTATCTGTGAACCCCAACCCATGGCTGGCGTTTACGCTGGCTATCATGGTATATACGCCATTTGCAAAACTTTTAGCAAAGCCTCCCGTTGAGCTTGGGAACACATTAACAACGAAATAATGGATATCTTGGATGGGGTTTGATTCAGCTGTTCAACCACCTTGTAGTCACTTTTCTTAATTATTTTCATGATTTCTTCAACTTCCTTTTCAAAAGTGCCCAGACTAGAAGCAGGAGTTGTCACCTCTTCAGTTTCTATTTGTTTACCCTTAGGCTTTGCAGCAATCTCAGCTTCAGGATCACCTCTAAGAGCTTGAGGAGCAAAGAGACTCCCACTCCGTGTAAACCCACCAACTCATATGACATTCACAATAGTCGGGTCAATTGTCATTGCTTTACTTTCCACTTTTTGACCTTCTACATACACGTCTAAGCCATAGTGCCAAGGAATGGCCTTGTCATCCACATAAGGAACTGGTCCCGGAACAGTAATGGTTATTGGACTCACCTCTGGAACATAGATAGTCACCGGCTCTCTCTGGGAAGGAACTTTAGCAGGATCAAAATAAATTGTTACTGTAGACACAGAATCACTTCTATTGTCGACCTTGTCAAACTGTAGGGACCCCTCGTCAATCAAACATTGCAACCCAGCTTTCAGATCTCTGCAACCATTAACAGAATTCATGCAACCCTCGCAGCCAGAATCACAACCTGGGAATACATGCCCTTTCAGCAATTTGTCTTTCACTACTAACAGCGAAGTTTTCACTTCCTCCACGTTCAAAATCAGGTTCAACCTCTCGCCACCATCAACAACGTTTATCCTGGTCCCTCCATGATTTGGAATGGGATTTGATGTAACATTTGGAGGCGGCGCGAAGTTAATTGCTTTTGAGTCAATCAAATCTTGGACTTTATGTTGTAATTCCCTACACTTCTCCGTTGAGTGCCCAAGAGCTCCTGAATGAAATGCGCATCTTGCATTAGCATCATACCCCACTAAAAGTTCTCCAGGTGGTGGTGGTGCTAATGTCCTCAACTGAACCAAGTTCAAATCTAACAATCTCTGGTGTAATGTTGTATATGTCATAGGGATTTCCTCAAGCACCCTATTATTTGGACGAGCTTGTCTCTGTTGATAGGGTATTTGCTGATAATTATTGCGCTACGGTTGTTGCTGTTGTTGTTGTGGTTGTTGAACAGGACTTGTTGGAATGGTGACAGCTGCCACCTGCTCGTAAGATCCCTTGTATCCACGTCCTCGGCCTCGACCGTACACAACATTAGTTTCTCCCTCCCTTCTCCTTGGAGGTCCATTAAAAGCTTTTCTAACTCTACTTGAGCTACCTGCACCACTGTCTTGGATTTTCCCATTTTTCAGCAGAGTTTCAACCCTTTCTCCGGCTATCACGATGTCATTAAACTTTGTTGCTGAACAAGATGCCAGTCTCTCAATGAACACACCCTGTAGTGTTCCCATAAACATATCTGCCATTTCATTCTCTAACAAGGGAGGTTGCACTCGAGCAGCAAGCTGACGCCACCTCTGGGCGTACTCTTTGAACCCTTCTTTGGCACTCTAAGACATTGTCTGTAACTGGGTACGATTTGGAGCCATATCCAAATTATACTAATATTGTTTCACAAATGCCTCAGCTAAATCCTTCCAACTTTGAATATTGACCATACTCAGCTTCATGTCCCATTCCAAGGAAGCTCCTACAAGACTATCCTGGAAGTAAAACATCCACAACTTCTCATCATCCGTATGCGCAGCAATCCTTCCCACAAAAGACTGAAGGTGAGTTTTCGGGCAAGTCGTGCCGTTGTACTTATCAAAAGTAGGGACCTTGAACTTGTAGGGAATTTTTACCCCTGGCACTAAGCCCAGATCAGTGATGTCAAACCCTAGAGAACTCTGAGATTGAATGGCGCGAATTTGCTCAGCCATTTCTTCAAACCTCCTATTCATGTCAATCCCCTGGCCTCTGCCTCATCCAGCAAAGTGAATTGTTCATCCTGCCCATCCATATGCATTTTATGCATTCCATCATTGATGATAGTGACCCCTGGTTGCACCACAGGGATTTCAACGTGATGGGCGCCAGCCCCATTGCAATTACCTCCATCTGTTGTCCCGTTGTTCCTGGCCTGATTGTTCTCTACCATCTCGCGCAAGCGCTCTTGCGTTTGACCCATCCCAGCCATGAGGGTCATGAAGTTTACCATTCTTGTCCTTAAATCAGCCAAATCTTCTTGCATCTGATCCATTTCCCTCTCTCTCTGTTCACCTTTGTAGGGTATCTGTGTACAGTGGACTGTCTCTGAACCTTCTTGGGAGCTATAATGCCTGAAATTGACATAAACATTAGAAGACTGAAGAATCACCTGCAAAACAACAAACATGTTATATGCATGCAATGTAACTATTCCCGTTTCCATGTTCAGGCATTAATATGCCCCAGTTCTGGTATTTTTGACAAAAAGTACTCCAAATGGCCCTTTTGTAGAAATTGACTTCCTATCACGAATTCTCTTTGAGAGGTATTCAAATCTTGATGGTTTTGGACAAATAGGTTTTAGCATACTCAGAAGATTAATATAGGAAACTATCATAATAATAAAATAAAGGCATTAAAAAGGCAAGAGTAACAACAATTTCCCGAAGGATTACAAGTCTTACAAGTAAAGTGCAAGGAAAAATAAAATGAGATTCCTACAACAAGTCTGTAGGTAATCCAAAATACAAAAAAAACTCTAAAATTCCAAACTACAAGAAGACTCTGGCTCCTCCCCTGAAAGTCTCAACTCTGCCCTGGCTTTCTTCACCCCAACCCTCAACTTGAGTTCTGCATTCTCCTTGAGTACATCTTCAAAAACTTGCTGACTTTGTGCCAACTGTTGGGTCTTTTCCCTTCTTATCGTGTGAATTTTCTCCAATTCAACCTTCTGGTTTTGAAGTTGTATCTTGTACGCCTTCTCTTTCTCTTCAAACTCCTTCTGATCTTTGTCTCTCATTTCCTTCAACCAAGTGATAGATTGTCTAGCCTCCCTAAGGGTCTTCTGAAGCTTCTTGTGCTCTGCTTCCCTTCTTGAGTCCATCAACCCTCTCCTTTGGAAATAGGCTTCCCTTCCAGCGAACTCTTTCTCCTTTGTTTCTTGGGCTACTTGTATTTTCTAGAGCTTCTCCTCCACTTCTGTGTTAGAACGGGTTGCACGATGATACAAACTAGCTATCTCCGTATTCTCAACTCTTAGTTCATGTATTAATGACTCCAATTTCTTGTAACTCTCAACAGAAATAGTGGCTTGAGCAGGTGTTTCTTTTGGATATAATGGAGCCTCAGCTGAAAATAGGAGGAAGAAAGTATCAACCCTACCTTGTATCCAAGCAGCAAACGGGGGATATGTCCTAAGGTCTACCTTTCCAAATTCTTTCTTTCCCTTACTCAATCTCACCTCCCAATCCTGAAACGCCTGAGTGACTAACTTCTCATTTCCTTCCAAAGGTGCATACAGTGACTCCAAAACCTCTTTAGTAGATGGAGGATCTTTCAAAGGGTAACCAAACTGTTTCCGAACCAGAACAAGATTGTAATTGATCATCCCTCTCTTACCAAGCAAACGTACATTGGGAGACTTTCCACAACTGATAATCATCTCTTTTCCCAATAAGTCTATGTTACTTCCCCAGGCTATATCATCTGAAGTCAAGCCCATCAATCTTCTAGCCCATTTCCACTATTGCTTCAGATCTTTGAATGGTCCTGACTTTGGAAGTTGTTTAGCAAACCAATCGGAGAATAAGGGTGCACAACAGTTTACAAATCCCTTTCTTCTCTCGTTCCTATACTGAACATTATAGTAGAAATCTCCCAACAGAGTAGGTACTGGATGTTTCTGAATAAAAATGGAAATTGCCTCCATACAAATTAATCCCTTCTCCTCTGGGAACAAGCTTATCCCGTAAACCATTAAGGCCAATAATGCATTGAATCCCTCCCACTTGTTCCCAAGAGCAAACAAATGAGCCTCTGTTACTAGAAAGTCCAAGGCAATTCCCTTCCCTTCACTAGCTTCTAAACCCATCTGGATTCTGAGCATACTAAGATGGCAAGCATTGGATATGTCTGCATACAAGGGAGCTCTCCCTGAAGCATAATAAGGAATACCCTCTCCAATAGGAATCTTCAAGATGCTGGCAATCTCTTCCAAGGTAGGAGCCAAGATATAATCTGGAAATACGAAGACTCGCAATTGAGGATCATAAAACTGCAGTAATGAATGGAGACTATCCCTCTGGTCAGCAGTTGGTTTGCTTACATAATTCAAAACCTTCCCAAATGTCTTCCTGAAGTCTGCTAAAACCTTATGAGTCATCAAATCTATCCATTTATGAATACTCTCAGTCTCCGGTTGTGGGAAAGTATAATGCATATTCCTTTTCTGGGTGTTTCTTGGACTTCTGCCATCTGGAGAGATAGTGAATACCAGAACTGGGTGCAAGATGCAAATAAATACCTGAAAATGAAAACACAAACAATTAATGCGGGTATGATGCAATGCAAATGCAATACAGGCATATGATCAACATCTGGGACTGTCTGGATACTGAATACTGGACCCAAGTGACCAAGAACCAAGATCCTCTAAATAAAGCCCCATGAACAAGAACTCAATCTCAAATAATCCCCCAAATCAAATATCAGATGACTTAAGAACCCCAGAATCCATGCAGCTATCTCAAATTATAAGACTGTACTGGTAATGAGGTATGATGAGGTCAAAGGGTTCCTGCAAACCTGTAAACCCTTCCCAATCTCACAGGTAGGCTCCGGGTCAAACATCACGGACTCTCAAAGCCGAATAGCAATAATACGTTCACCATTTCCGAGAAATGGCTCATGACCAGATCAGGGAATCGATTTGGCATTATATGTTACTTAGGGAGGTCTCAGCGTGAGTCCGGGAAAAACAAGCATCCTTTATAAGTTCCCAACCTCAAGCGCTGAAATCGAGAAACAATAGTACATTCATCCCGAGGGGTACAATACTATCGTCATACGTCCAGATACTTTTAACTGAGTTCATATAAAAGAACCAGGCCATCCTATGCGAGTTCCCAGTGGGCCCTGGGGTGCGAATGGGTTTGCCACAAAATGTGGTTTGCCAATGTCACCACTAGATATGGATGTTTCCACAAAGGTCCTCGATGATCGGTCCCCAGATGCACATAACTATCAATGTCTTGTAATGATCCAGAAAGATTCTGATATCAATACATTCCCAAGACGGTCGCGAGTCTGGGCGTAGAACTCACTAATACCAACATGGCAAGATGCCATGAAGCCAAAGTGGAACCACTCTGAGTCCTAGGGTGCACTTGGGCCCCGGTTACGAGCTCATCTCATAGTAACCCCATCCGATAAAAAAAGGAAACCAGCACAGCCAGACAGTTCAGTATAATATGATGCATGTGAAAATAAATACTGAAAGCAGTAAATAAATGCTGTAAAGTAAACTATAAACAAACAGCAATAAAATAAACACACAACAGTAAACAATCAACACCCAATAAAACAGAAACAAACAAGCGCTAGGAGAGACTCTAAAGGGAACCAGAGATTCTGGTTTTGGTCCCCAGCAGAGTCACCAGTTGTCGCTCCCTGGATTTCCATCCTGGTACAAACTCAAAAGTGGCGCGTGTTATACCTCGAAAAAATACGACCACGCGATAAAAAATACCGCCGATTAAAATTAAACAATAGAGTCGCCACCGAACTTATTTATTCCAATTAAGGAAAAGGAAAATATCGAGAAACCTTTTAAAAAAAACGGATAGAACAAGGTCTTTGAAACCAGATTCTAGGTTCGGGAGTCGATTCCGTAAGGGGAAGGTATTAGCACCCCTTACATCCGTTGTACTCAACGGGAACCTCTTAGTTTAACTTGCAATTTAGTGTTGACTTATGCTTTCAGTTTTCTTCGAATAATAAAAAGTAAATGCGAACGATTCTAAGCTAGGGTTAATAGGGGAAATGGGTTGTTTTGTTCCAAGGGTGCTCGGTAAGGAGTAAGATCTGTGTGCCTACGTATTCCCTCGTGCAATGAGAAAGTCAGAGCTTCGTAGTTCATGGTACTAAGGTTGGTTGGTTAGTTTATTTTAATGAACGATTATTTAGACCGCATTTTAATTGCTAAGCGTTGACTTTTTTTCTCATGATAGGAGGAGGAAGCGCTAGCTTGTTTGCGAGATAGAAAGGATTTAAGCAATGTTCGTTTAAGGAAAAAATGTTCGATTTAATTAATGTTTTAGGAACGAAAGGGAAAATGAACCACGTCCCATGGGGCAAGCCTCAGGAGCATTCATTCAAGAATTCGAGGAATGCTAGACTCCAGAACTCAATTCTTTCGTTTTTTGATGTGTGGATTAAGCGTTTTAATTAGGGAAGGTCGAATGAACCACGTCCCGTGGGGCGAGCCTCAGGAGCGTTCATTCAAGAATTCGAGGAATGCTAGACTCCAGAATTCAGTTCTTTCTTTATTTAATTATAAAAAGATTTGAATATTCGAGTTTGGAAATGGTTTGATGGCGAGGCACGATGCGCTCGACTTACATGGTTTGCGAATAAATTACAGAGATAAAATGCGAAAAATAAATTAAAGGTAACTATTCGGAGGCGTTGGACCTTTTATTCGGACGTGTCGAAATATAGTTCGTTTACTTCCTTGGAGCCGATTTAAAGTTGAAATCGTTCTATGAGGAGTCGAGCATTTCTATTGGAATGCGATAAAATAAATAAACTAAATCGATTAAATTAAATTGCAGAAATTAAATCGGAATTGAATAACAAATGCAAAATAATAAATTAAATTGATAATATGGCGAATAATCGAAATAAAATAATAAATAAACTAAACTAAATTAAATGGATGAAATAGAAAATAAATCATAAATAAAAATAAATCTAACTACTTTGACCTCATATTAATCAAGTTTTATCGATTTAACGAAATCGGATAAACTTGACCATTTGTTATATCATCGACCCGGGTAATAACTAAAAAACAAAATACTTCCAAATATAGTGAATGCCAATCATGATCTCAAATTTTATAAATCTGAATACATATAAAGATAAACAGCAATAAAAAACTTGAAATAAAGAAAATGAAAGAAAGAAACAAAAACATAAATAAAATAAAATTATAAGAGAGACAGGAAGGTCGTTGGATTATTAGTGTCAAATTATAAAATAAACAGGCCCATTATTAGTGTCAAATTATTAATGTCAAATTATTAGTGTCAAATTATAACAGACCCATTAATATAAAAACAAATATTTTTATAAAATAAACAAGAAAACCAAATAGAATGAGGATTGGTCTTGACCGTGAGAACAACAAAGGCAAAAACACATTCTCAAAAATAAAGAAAACGGATCTACCTTTTCCTCCTTCAGCTCTCACGATAAACTCCAAAAAAACCGGCGAATCTCAACTCAGCGTCGCATACTCTCGGCGTCAATTCTCAGACTCTCTCACCGGTGCAATTTTGCTTCGCTCACTCTCAGAAGGTCTATCGGCGTTTCCGATCTGTTTTTTCGCAAATGGTGAGTTTCTGATCTTGAACGGTTTTGGTGTGTGTGAGTTTGTGTTTGGTTTCGTCGGAAAACGGTTTCCGGCAGTGTGGTTTCGTTTTGTGGGATGCGGTGGGTTTGGATCGGCGTTTTCGACGGTGAGCGGATTCTGGGTTTACGATTTCATGGTGGCTGAGATTGCGATGGTGGTGATGTGATTCACGTCTGTTTTTTTCCAGTGATGGATGAGTTTTTTTGGGTTGAATGAGGGTATTTGGAGTGAAGAGTGTTTATGGTTCGTGTTTTACAGATGGATTTCTCTTGATCTCGTTCACACGGTTTAAGGGTTTTTTTTTGTTTTGACTCGTTTCAAGATCTATGAGTTTCATGATGGTTTCGGTTACTGCTCAGATTCACTTCACCATTTTTATTTCTTTTTCTGCGGTTGAGTTTCGATTACAATGGTGAAGGTGATTTAGTGTGTGGTTCTGTGTTAGTGAAAAGGGGAAGAGTTGGGTTGGAAAAAGAGATTATGTGAGTGTTTATTTGCAGGTTAGAAACGAGTTTATTTTACTATTTTTTGAAGCTTGGTTTATAATTTGGCAGAGATTTTGTGGTTTATCCAAAACTTTTTGTTACTGTGAATAAAGAATGAATTTATAGAGGTTGATGAGGGTAAAATAGGAAAGATTGGGGAGAAATATAAGAAGATTTAGATCAAGATTTAGCTGATTTTATGAGCTGTTAAAATTGGTGTTGAGAGTTAGTTAGTGAGTGAAATAGAATTGCTAAAGATAGTGGAGGCTGTGTAAATTGATTGTTGGTGTGTAGAATATGTTGTGTAATGAATCACATGATGGTAATATAATAATAAAAGAACAATAGAATAAAAAGTTAGAATCAATGAATTTGTTTGAAAGTAATAATAATAATAATAATAATAATAATAATAATAATAAAATAATAATAATAATACAACTGAGAGTTAATAATAATTAATAAATAATAATAATAATAATAAAGATGATAATAATACTAATAAGAATAATAGAAATAGAAATAATAGTTATAATAAAATAATAATGGAAATAAAAGTGAATTTTGTATTTTTTGTAAAAAAAAGATAGACCTATGAATTGGTGATTTATTAAAATGTAAAAACAAAATGTTGGAAATAATACTAATAAATGGATAATAGTAATGAAAATGATAGTTAAAATATGGATGATAAAAGAAATACAAATGGATATATATTTTTTAAAGGAAAACTGGAGAAATAAATTGATTTATTTTTGTAGAATTTTTTGTTGATAAAATGATTAATGAAAAATAAAAGTGATAATCGAATAAAAGACCTCCACACATCACACCGACCTCTTGAATCTGATTTCTCGCACAAACCCTGATTTTGAAAAATAAATGACATTATATTGGATTTTTTCGAATAACAGACAGAAGAATAAAGTAAGACGTATTTTTTGATTTTTGAATAATAGTTAGACAGTAAAATAAAATGGTGCGGGTAGGACAAATTTGGGGTATGATAGTTGCCCCTATCGAATTGACTTAGACCGAGTGAGATGAACTGGCATGCGTTCAAACTTTCAAGGTATAAGACAATTAGATACTAACAGACTCCGAATTTGTCCGACAAAAAGAAAATGCGTAATGATAAAAGCTAATGATTGAAAACTGGAAGGATGGGTAACAAAGCGGAGAAACAAGTTAACTGAAAGTAAATAAATCGCTATCACCAAAAGGATGATAAGGCGACCCCAACACTCGAACTAGGTCGATATGCATGCCGAGTGACAGAAAATTAAATGATCACTACCACCAAAGGATGATAGGAGAACCCGGCACTCGAACTAGGTCGATATGGATGTTGAGTGACAGAAAATAAAATCACTACCACCAAAGGATGATAGGCAAACCCGACACTCTTACTAGGTCGATATGGATGCCAAGTGACAAAAAATAAAATCACTACCACCAAAGGATGATAGGAAAACCCGAAACTCGAACTAGGTCGATATGGATGCCAAGTGACAGAAAATAAAATCACTACCACCAAAGGATGATAGGTGAACCCGACACTCGAACTAGGTCGATATGGATGCCAAGTGACAAAAAAATAAAATCACTATCACCAAAGGATGATAGGCGAACCCGGAACTCGAACTAGGTCGATATGGATGCCAAGTGATAGTAAATTAAAATCACTACCACGAAAGCATGATAGGCGAACCCGGCACTCGAACTAGGTCAATATGCATGCACAGTGATAGAAAATTATAATTACTACCACCAAAGGATTATAGGCGAACCCGGCACTCGAACTAGGTCGATATGGATGCTAAGTGACAGAAAAATAAAATCACTATCACCAAAGGATGATAAGCGAACCGACACTCGAACTAGGTCGATATGGATGCCAAGTGATAGTAAATTAAAATCATTACCACCAAAGGATGATAGGAAAACCCGACACTCGAAAATGGTCGATATGAATGCCAAGTGACAGAAAAATAAAATCACTATCACCAAAGGATGATAGGCGAACCCGACACTCGAACTGGGTCGATATGGATGCCAAGTGACAGTAAATTAAAATCACTATCACCAAAGGATGATAGGCGAACTCGACACTCGAACTAGGTCGATATGGATGCCAAGTGACAGAAAATTAAAATAAATGATCCCCGCCACCAAAGGGAAAACCGGGTGACATAAAATAAACGATCTGGTTGAGGGAAACTAGAAAAACGAGTAAAATTTCGTAGGGAACAAAAGGTTCAATAAAATTATCCAATGGGGGACAACCATTGAATAACATTTGATAAAAAATACTGCTTGGAGAAAAACCGATTTGAACTAGAGACAGGGTTTTAATAACAAAAGTTGAAGAGAAAATATTCAATGGGGGACGACCACTGAATCGTTGAGGAGATGCCTGGAATCTTAGATCGATCCTGGATCTTGACTTATGCATGTTTGATTTTTTGAAACGGAATTCCATAACAATGGAAATGCAATGCAAATGTTTATACACTGGAATGGAAGTTGAAATGTTGGGGAGATGAGAAGCTGATTTATTTAGGTATGCAAATGATGTGTATGTTGTAAATGATTGATGTAAATGATGCATAATGATGCATATGAGATGATCGAAATATGAAATATGACATCTTGGTGGACTTTTGGTCTGGTAATTTGCCAATAATGATTGGACTTTGGGTGGGTGGAGGGTTTGATTCCTCGACGCACGATCTTCGACAGCGTATGGTTAGAAGATGGATATGAATGCTCCAAGTTCGATCACTTTTTGACGAGCGGAGCGACTTAATTTACACATGAAGATTGATTTGCTTTGCATGGTTGCCAACATTTGGCAAGATCTACTTGTTTAGTTGGGGGGTAGAGATAGGAAGATTTGCTCCTTGTTCGCTGCTCCAGTTTGTTGGGTATTTGAAAGAATTATGATGGGGAAGTTTTGAGAGTGACCATGACATGATCTGCCCCAGTATCTAGATTTGGTATGCGTCTGCTCCTGATCGAGCTGTATGAAGATGATTTTCCCCTGATTGAGCTGTTGAAGATGATTTTCCCCTGATTGGGCTGATTTTGAAGAAGTTTTTCCCATGATTGAGCGTTTGAGGGTCTTGCCTCTGATTGAAAGAATTTCTAAAGTAGTCTTGATTCAAGTTCCTCTTTCAATTTCCCCTTGTTGGGATTGTACTGATGTCAAGCACTGATTTGCAATTAAATTGTTCATACACAAATGCTAGTGTTAAGGCAACGTTGATGTAAGTTTTGAAAAAGTCATTTTATTTGAATGATTGTGATAGTGTGACGAATGGACCGTTAGTCCAAATGAGGTGCTGATTTAGAAAGTGCGTGAAAGATGCAGCAAGAATAATGTGCAATCGAGATTGAAGATTAGAAAATATATGGGAGTCAGTTTACGCAACCTTGTTGGTAGCATGCTTTCAGAAAAAACCGGGCCTTAATTAGGACTTTTGAGGGTTGTAACGTGGTCTGGTTCATGGTTTGAGAAGCAAAGGTTAATAGGCTCAAAGTTTGATTTGTACCCACCCCTTCTTCATAATGTTATCCAATCCTACGTTCAGTTAACTCTTCACATGCATTTGTTTTAACATTGTAAGAGTGAAGATGAAGCTTTAAAGTTCGCTTGAAAATGACAGTCATCTTATTTTGCTGGTGACCCTTTGATTCTTGATTTGGTGGTCACTGATCTTTGTGTTTGTTTGTTTTTTGCTGAGGATTTGAGCTCCTCTTTTGATTCATTATTTTTTTACTAAGTCTCCCTTCGGGTGCTCAACTTAGTAGTTTTTTCTTTTCTATTTTTTTTGTATTTTGTTGAATGTTGTGACCGCCAAGTCTTTTATTGATGGTCCTCCGACGGGATATCTCATCTTGCCATTTGAAGGTGTAGTCGGGTCAACTGAACAACTACCCTACCCCGGGTTAAGTATAAGGGTTTGTATCCGAAAGAAACTCCAACTTCTAGGCTCGAAGTGGTTGACTAGGGATTAACTCCTTATCTCTCATGTGTTTGGGAAATTTGAAAAAATGCATATATATCATTGACGAGGTTTTATCCGAAAGCATACCGCAACAGTTATGGGTATTTTGTTTTCATCATCCTCCCTCAAATATTTGCTAAAGTGAAGTGCGGGAATATTTTTGTGATATATGTAAATAATGAGTGAATGCGAATAGACTGATTCAAAACATGCATAAACATAATATTAACAAAACCAAGTACAAACGACAATGTTCACAGCAAATAATACTTAAACAAACAATACAAAATAACAAGAATGCGGAAAGATAAATGGCAATAACGGCCTTGATTTGAGGAATGAACTTATCTTGATTGAATGTTGGCTTTAAAGTTGGAGACCACTCAGCTCGATCTTCAACAACCCCTTCAAAAGTTTTCACTTACCGGCCCCGTGCGGCGGCATTGGATTGACTTGGACATTTGGATTCTTCTGAGTGAAGGTGAGATCCTTAGAGTCGACTAGGTCTTGAACCTTGTGCTTGAAAGCTTTGCAGTTCTCAATCGTGTGACCTAGAGCGCCTTTGTGATACTCATAGCGAGCATTGACATCATAATTTCGGGAGGTACCAGGCTGAGGTGGCATATCTCTCAAAGTAAGAGATCCCTTTGCCATCAGCCCATTAAAGAGTTCTCCATATGACACAGGCAGTGGATCAAAACTTATTTCAAGCCTTCTCTGCTGATTAGGCTGACGCCGTTGAGGAAGGTGTTGTTGTTGTTGACCAGGTTGTTGTGGATAAACCGGTTGCTGGTATGGATTGGGTGCATATTTTGCAGCTGCAACTAGAGGGTATGGACATGGTTGATAAGCCATTTGAGGTGGAAATGGAGCTTGAGTAGGTGGCTGATAAGGCATTGGAGGAATAGGCTGATAAGGAACAACTATTATAGTTAAGGCTTGTATGGCCTCATAAATCTGGTCGATCTTGCTTTTGATAGAGTTTATCTCTTCCCTCATAAAAACTCGCTCTTCTTGAATCACGTCCATCAGTCTTCTAGTGTTGGCTCAAGTTATATACGGGCGTCGAGAACGATACGGGCGTCGGGAAACGATCTTGATTTACTGAAGATGAAGGAACATGCAATGAGTTTTTAGCTTTGGAACGAAATGCAAGATGAACAATTAATGCAAATGAAATGAATATGCGTATGGATGCAATGCAAGATCCAGGATCACGAGTATAATCTGCTCTGAGGTTAACCATAGTAATAAGTAAATAACCGATATCTCTGATAAAAGTAACCTTAACAGGTAGGCTCTTATAGGATTGTTCTAGGTTTTTTACCCGTAAAACCACTCACATGATAGTTTCTACGGTTATGGATAAGATACTCAAGGTCACAAACATTAATCGTACTAAATTCCTGCCATAGGCTAGCTGTATTATGACGATAATAACGATAAGGTCTACCTTGAGTGGAGTTCTCATGTTAGCCGTATGAGAAGCGGGTCCTCTGAGACTAACACTACGCAACTGCCAACATTGAAACCGGTTCTAAAAGTGGGTCCCAGATGTAAAAACCCCAAAATTTCCCTCACTAAGTTCACACCATGGCTTGTGATCTTTCATATTTGCATTAGTTTAAACATATCATCTCATATTGTATTTTAGTTTCACTGCATTAGTTCAAGTTCATCTGCATCTAGGGTTTGTGATCTGGGCAATCCAAGGATCCATCTGAGCCACTCCAAAGGCCTTCAATCACTCCAAGAGGGTCCATGTATGTTCTATCATCATATCATATCCCTTAAAGATCAAGGAAGTCAAAAAATCACAAGAACTGGCAAGGCATGGAAGCTGAGCTATGGTTTCACTACACAGATGACCTAAAATTAGGGTTTTGGTTTCAGAGGCCATAACTCCAAATGTTTTGGTCATTCTTGTTTCTAATAGTCTCAATATGTTATAAGGATCATGTCTACCAAGTTTGATGAAGAAATTCATTGTGGAAGTCATCTGTTCATTGGGTAACTTCTTGAGCAAGTCAGAGCAAAATCAGGGCATCTGAGGCCCCCAACAATGGAACCAAAGTGGATTTTTCATCAAATTGAAGTTATATGATCTTTATTTGATCATTTAAGTGCTTGGAAGTTCACAAAATTGAAGAAAATTGAGCTAAACCAAAAGTTGCCAAAAATGGAAATGACTTGTAATGGAAACCTTCCATTTTGGGAAAGTTTTTCAACCTCCTCTTTCTCAACCAAAAATGATTCAAATGGAAAATTTTTGGTCATGAAAGTTGTAGATTGGATCATTCCCTTTTCAAAAAGTACAAGAACAAGTTCTAATTCATTATGGAACTCAAGTTATGATCTTTCAAAGATAGCAAAAATCCTATAATTTTCAAGAATACACCAAAGAGGGATTTTTGCAAAACCATTTGCCAAGCCATTTTGTGTCCTCTAATACACTTCTATGCATCATACAAACATAGTGCATTGCCTAAAAATCAGAATTGGCCCAAGAATCCTCTCATTTCATGCCTTGAACTTCAAGAAATTCAAAAGGGGCCAAACTTCTTCAAAATTGCAAAAGAGCATGAAACATCTCATACACTTGCTGAATCACCACAAAACCTTTTCCATGGTTCTCCTTGATCCTTGCTGAGCCAGGACAAGCCAAAATCCAGCTGCAACATGAGCCCATACCTCAAGTACAAGTTTTGTTGACTTTTTGCAAGAGAGCCCATACCAATCACCATAGGCCACAACAACTCTTCTGACCTATCAAAGCTTGTTATGTGGACAAAATGCAACTCATAACACACATCACACAGACCTGAAACCAGAAAATCATCAAGCTTCACAAAAATCACCCCAAAGCAAAAACCTTCGAAACTTTCTGTCCAGCCATCAAACTTCAAAACAAACTTCACCATTCATTCAGAAATGATCCATAGAGCATAAACCAACCATCAAACAAGCCTCAAAGCACTCAAAACCAAAACACGATTCTGGTGCAGCAAGAGTGCAAGCTCTCATCCAGCAATTCTAAGCTCCATCAAAGCCTTCCAACATCATCAAGAGGTAAAGAGGAGTGGATTTGCACAAGAGAAGAGGACCAAAAGCTTCAAACTGAGAAAGCTCAAGCTCAGGTAACCTCAAGAACATTTTTTCCAGAAATGTGTTTTTAAGTTTATAAATGATTCTTCATGATTCACTGATGATCCTGATATGTTTAGTTTTGAAAATGATCAAGTATTAAGCATGTATGAGCTCTCTGAAATCTTTTGACCTAGAACTAATTTGCTTCGATTCAGCTTAAATGTGTGAAATAAATTTGTTTTGATGGATGATTCTTGTTATGTGATGTGTGGGGTTTGATTCTGGGCAGATAGATTAGGTTTTAGAGGCTTAGGGAGAGAGATAGCATTTTGAGCTGCCGGAGAAGATGACCGGAGCACTATTCCGGTCATCTGAAAATAATTAGGGCTAATCTCAGGTGATTAGCCAAGTTTGAATGTGGAGCGTTAGATGTGAGATTCGCGCTTGTATGGAGGGCTGGGATCTGTTCACTTAACCCTAATTTTTAATTAATTGATTTAATTTGGATTAATTAGCCAGAGTGCATCTCAGCCACTCATTTCCACGCTGGTCAACTAGGACTTCCCCAGTTCAAATCCTGTCCATTGGATTGTCTTACTTTCTTTTATTTTTATTTTATTTTCATTTTATTCCATTTATTTTGCATATTTAATTTAAAATACTTAGAAAATTCCAAAAATATTTTTCTTCTGCATTTTTGATTTCAAATATTTTTCTTCACCCAAAAACATTTTTATTTTTATTTTTTGCATAAAAAAACCATTTTAAAAATACTTAAATGTTTATTTTAATTAATTAATGGAAATTAATTAATTAAAATACCATTTAGGTTTTTAAAAATTCCAAAAAAATTCACATTGCATCTTAGGACATTTAGAAACATTGTCAAACCATTCATACAAATTTATTTTGGTTTTGATCCAACTTTGACATTTTTCTTGAATTTAGGGTTCATAAAAATCCCTTTTTGGAATCCTAACTTCAAGAATTCTTTTCTGCCTAACCATGAAGGGTTTGACATTGGTTCTTTTTGCATTGTTCTTCATATAGCATGTAGTATCTAGCATATTTTTGTCACAAATTTATCTTGCATTTTCCATTTGATTTGCATTTTTCCTCTTAAGGTACCCAAAAACCCAAGATAACTTAGAAAAATCAAAACCTGCTTTAGGTTAAGAGTTAGACCTCCTCCTTTGGGGTATGATATCATATGGGGTTAGGGTTCCTTTGAGTTCATTTGCAATTTTTTATCTTATGATTTGCTTCTGTTTTTGACTTTTGCATCTCATCCTTTCATATAACCCTAATTTTGCATCTTCATTTGCATTCATCTTGCATATACATCCATACATGAACTTTCCATGACATTTCATGCATTCACATGAAATCTAAGACATCTTAGGACATATTAGAATCATGCTTGATCATTTCTTCATTCATTTGCAATGATATGCATTCATTTCATTCCATGAACTTTCATGAACTTTCAAACTTCAAAAGCATACTTCCTTTGCATCTCATCTCTTGTATGAACATTCATAGCACTTGACATGCTTTTGAATCATCTCATAGCATCATTTGCATCATGTGTTTGCTTCTGGTTTTGTTTTTATCCTTGCATATGTCTTATTTTCATTTCATTTCTTTTCTTTATGCTAACCTTTTCAGGTGGTAATTAATTTGAGAAGTGAATTTGCCTTCACTTCTCATTTCTCTTCTCGTTCTTCTTATGTATCCTTGCTGAATTTTTCTTTGCTTTATATTGAGCTTGCTCATTCATGTTCATCATCCACTTTCTTTCTCCAAGTTACTTATCTTCTTCAGTGAAGTAAGTAACTTGTTTCTTCTGCTTCTCCTCCTTTCATCTGCTTCTTCCATTGGTGGCTTCTTTGAAGATCTCTTGCAAGACTTACAAACCATAGGAACATCCAAGCATGACAATAATTAGGGTTGTGATTAGTCCCCCTTTAGCTTTTACCTTTGTGTCTTCTTTGTGTATCTCTTTTCACCTCATAATCAGAGACTAAACCTTTAAGGTTTTAAGACTTTGTGATTAGGGTTTTGCCTGTATCCTTCTCTTAGGATGGAGTGTATAACTTTAATCCTAAGTGTTAAACCCTTAATTTGTTTAAACCTTTTGATCAATCCATCTTAATAATCACTAAGACAATAGCTTGTAACTTGGGCCTTGCATTAGGGTTCTAATTCTTCCTTTATTGGTTAAGAAGGACTAACCCTAGTGTTAATGGACAAGTCTCCCTCAAGTTGTCTTGACAATCATAAAATTCACTTCTTAATCTTACCCTTAATTAAAATCCACTTTAATAAAGGTTTGTTTTGTCATGAGGTTAATCCCTAATCATGGATTCAGTTGAGGTATCTTCCTCAGCCTAAGTGTGCTCATCTATTATCCTTCTATTAGGATGGTGTAATGGGTTCACTAATCCTTGATTATGGCTTAAACTCATTACTTAACACTAAACAAAAACTCAAAAAACATCTAAATAATCACAAGTAGGTTAATGATCTTAATCCTACACCGTCATGGTAATTAAGTTTGAGGTGCTTATCTCATACTTAAGGTATTCTCATTATCCCTAATCAAAGGGAGGATATGATGAGTTTACTAACCCTTGGTTTAGGCTTAAGCTCATTAACTTATGACAAAACACCAAAAAGCAATAAAAGATTGAAAACACAAAAACAAACAATAATCGTCTCCTTCGGGATTCTTTTCTCATCATCTTCACTCATAAACGAGAACTCGCTTCTTCCGTCTAATGCAAGACAGTTAGCACTCGAGCCAGACGAGTCATACACTTGAGCATAGACAAGCAAGCAGTTCACCAGTCAATTTATCTTTCCAGTCTCTTTGAGTCGAACTACGGTGTTCTGACTTCCTCATTGCACGAGAGGATACGTAGGCATAACTTAACTGTTATCGAACAAAAGTCTCTGTCTTCTTCCCCCTCTTCCAGCATTATCTTTTAAGCCTCATTCCTGAGCTTCTCACTTCACTTTATTGCACTGACACTTGTACATTTTTTTCCAGTTTTTTGCACACAGACAACACAGACACTACCCCTTTAAACACAAATGTTTAAGCGTGGACCCTGTCGAGTACGAAGGACAATATGAGTGCTAATACCTTCCCAGGTTGTAACCAACCCCCTTTCTCAGTTTCTCTGGTTTGCGACCGTCTTATCCATCTCTTTCTAGGTTTATGCAGCATTACCTTTCCTTCGGGATAAAAATGCCTAGTTGGCGACTCTTTTCAGTTCACCTTCAATTCTTCCTTTCGCCGACCGTTCGCGCTTGCACCGGCATGCAAATCTTTGGGAGCGACAGCTTGGCGACTCTACTGGGGATCCTTATATTGCAACCAGGGCTTCTGGTTCTTTTTGCGGGTTCCTCCTAGCGCTTGTTTTATTTGTGTTTATGGGGGTGTTATGTGTTTCTTGTGCTTATTTATTTGTTTGCTTTATTTATTGCTTTCTGTACAGCTTTATTTACTGCTTTCATTTACAGTTTTACGCATTTCATATTGTCATTATCATGTGTTGGATCTCTTGTCTGTTTTGGTGGGTGGGGGTTTCATTGAGTGATTAAGGTCCTATATCGGGGACTCGAGTGACACATAGGTTAGAGTGGCTTCATATTCTTTCCCATTCCATTTCAGTCTGGTGCGGGGATATGAAACACGGTTCAGACATGGGTTTCTTCTTGAGAACTCTGTGCTACAGATTTCATGTAGTACTAGGGCTATCTGGGAAGCCTGCTAAGTCTGGATGACCTTTTTATGACCTTCAGCATCTGAGGTGAATTAGAGGAGGATCTTTTATGGTTATTGTATACACTGTACCTCCGTGTTAGAAGTGTTTACACTTCTCATAATTGATCCAAGTCTGAGGATCCTTGTTCTAGAACAATATATGTGAGGGGGTTGAGATGTTTACAGGTTTGCAGGAACCCTTGGCCATATCATACCCTGTTACTATTGTTGTTTTGAGAATGCACCACTTTGGATAGTTCTTGTGATTACCCTGGACTTGTGACTCTTTATTTGAGTCCCCCACCTGGTTACTGGATTTCTAAGCCTCCATCCGGACTTATAAACATACATGGACTTTTACCAAGGCAGATAAACAGATCCAGCTCTTGATCACAAACCCTTTGCATATCATTTGCATACATCATTTCTGCATCATTTAACATTTGCTTATTTGTTTTACAGGGTATCCATCTTTATCTTTGGTTTGGTTTTGACCCCTTCTGCTGCTCAGACTGCTTCAGTTATCATCTCCAGCATCTCACTCATTGATCTTCATCAGCAGTTTCTCTCAGCTTCTTCACCAGCACCCATGGACACGTCAAGAAAGAGCAACATCACTTACCACTTCTTTGAGCCCACCCTGACTGGCATCAGGCAGATCCAGTTCCTCATTACCCCTGACCATGTCCCACTATTCAGAGAGCATTATGGAGGCATATTGGCCATAGTCATGGATTTAGATGCATCTCAGAGGAGCATGATCCACACTTGCTTGCAGTTTTATGATCCTCCACTCAGATGTTTCACATTTCCTGATTTCCAGTTGGGACCTTTGCTAGAAGAGTTTTCCTTGTTGTTAGGAGTTCCTATCAGGAGAGGGATTCCTTTCAACCCTGAGATGGTTGCTCCCAGAAATGAAGACATAGCCAGGGCATTGCATTTGGAGCCTGCCCTCATTGATCAGAACATGACAACCAAGGCTGGGGTTCCAGGCCTTCACCTAGACTTCTTGATCTCCCAGGCTACCTTGCATGCTGCAATAGGAGAATGGAAGGCTGTTTGTGCACTTTTAGCCCTGGTATATATGGAGTTATTTTGTTTGTAGATGAGCCATAGTTTGTGAGCAAGAATTCCATTCACCTATTCTTATTGAGGAACCCAGTTCCTACCTTGCTGGGAGACTTCTACTACTCAGTACATCATAGGAATGAGAAGCAAAGAGGAAGACTGATCAGATGTTGTGCTCCTCTTTATTACTCTTGGCTGCTAAGACACTTGCCAAAGTCAGATACTTTCCTGAACCCCATCAGCAGAAGAACTGGGCTAAGAGATTTATTGCTTTGACATCAGAGGACATCAGATGGTGCACTCAGAGCACCAAAGGTAAGGACATCATTACTAGCTGTGGTCGATATCCTAATGTGCCTTTGATAGGAGTGAAAGGTTGCATCAACTACAACCCTTTGTTGTTTAAGAGACAATTAGGATATGCTTTGGTTCACCCTCCCAGAGGAAAAGATTTGGCTGAAACTCTTTACTGTGAAATTCAACCCAACTCTGTTGTTGTCAGACAAGCTGCCTGGGCATGGGACAACATATAGACTAAAGGGACAGCCATCCTTGACAAGTGCAATAACATTGCTTCAGCATAGTATTCTGATTGGTCTCGTACCAGAGCTCAGATCACCCGGATGCCTCTCACTTTGGAAGATACACCTGGACCTTCAACAGTGCAACCTGCAGCTACTGTCAGTTTGGAAGAGTTTGAGAAACTGAAAGAGAGAAACACTCAGCTAGCTGAAGCCTTAAAGAAGACTCTCTAGGAGAGAAATGACAGCCGTCTAGATAATGAGAGATTAGAAAGGCTCGAGATTGAGCATTTGACCAAGATTGAGAAGACGAATGACTACATCAGGAAGGCAAGAGCAGGGGAGTTGGTACTGAAGAATGCTTGCAAGGAAGCAAAGCCTCAGAAGGCTAGGGCAGAGCATTATCTAGAGGAGAGCCAGGCTAGGTGGATCAGGATCACTAAAGCCCGTGCACAGGAAGATCAAAGGACTCAAGCTAAGATAGAGAAGTTGGAGGCTAGTGAGAAGAAGCATCAGGAGGCATTATTGGAAGCTCAGAGAGAGATATCTGAATTGAAACTCCGGGCGCGGTTGAAGAGGTCAAAGGATCAAGACAGGCATAAGAAGCTAACCAGTGCCATTGTTACCAGGAACCTCCTCATCAGGACTATTACAGAGCACCCAGTGGGTCCAGTGACTGAGGCCCTCCTGAAGGAAGTCAGGGAGGATGACTTTGGATTAGATGTTTGACTCTTTTGCTTGTACTTTTTTTTTGTTGTACTCTTTCTTTTGTTGTTGTATTTTGACCCACCATGGGAATGTATTGTAATCAAACTATGTATTTTCATCCTTTGTAATATATCAGTTTGTATTATTTATGGTGGGCTTTATCTATCAACATCATCAGCATTTCCTCGAGGTCTGGAAAGGTCAAAACCAAAGAACCAAACCGGATACCCTTGGAAGACGAATAAGCATATTGCATTGCATACTAACACTTTCTTTGTTTTGTAGGTTTTTGTTTTCTTATTGTTTCTCACTTTGTTGTGGTTTCAGGAAACATTGCTCGCAGAAGAGTGTTCCCTGTCAACAGAATACACCGGTACCCGACGCGAAACAACCTTCCGGGACTCCAGATGGATCAAGTTCAGCAAGACTTGAATGAAGTAAGGACCCAAATGGCCAATGAGAGGGTTGAGATGAGGAATCAGATGACCCAATTCATGACTGTAATGACTGGTTTAGCTCAGAGCCAAGAAAGACTAAGGGAGTTGGTTGAAAGGCTGACTCCTGAAGAACACCATCCAGGTATAGGAGGCACCAGTAACAACGATCACGTGCAACCTCACACTGATCCACCAGAGTTTGGGCCTCATCTAAACCCCGAAGTTAATGCCATAAGGAATACTCAGGGTAACACTGCTGGAGGTAGGATCTTGCAAGAGGATCCTCAAGAGGAGCAGTTTACAGTTGTTGGAGCTGGGGACGAAGTTTACGACCGTAGGCTGGATGAAATTGCAGAGAAGCTGAGGTCTCTTGAATCCCAGAATTCCCTAGGATTTGATGTAATGGACATGGGACTGGTGGAAGGGGTGAGAATTCCTCACAAGTTCAAACCCCCATGTTTTGAAAGGTATAACGGCACATCCTGCCCACGCACCCACCTTCAATCACTCTTGGGAAGGTTAAAAGCATACACCATGGATGAAAAGTTGTGGATGTTTTACTTCGAGGATAGTCTAACAGGGGCATCCCGAGAATGGTATTCCCATTTGACTAGAGCCACAGTGAGGAACTGGAAAGACTTGGCTGAAGCTTTTATCCACCAGTATCAGTATAACTTGGACATGGCTCTAAACAAGACCCTTCTGATGGGGATGTCTCAATCTTCCCGTGAAAGCTTCAGGGAATATGCCCAAAGGTGGAGGCAACTTGCTGCTGTAGTACAACCCCCTATGTCTGAAAGGGAAATGGCAGACATGTTCATGAATACTCTTCAAGGAACATACATTGACAGACTGGCTGCATTTTCTTCCACCAGCTTCGCAGACGTGGTAATAGCTGAGGAAAGAATAGAGATCCTATTGAAGATGGGAAAGATCTCTGATAACGGTGCCAGTTCAAGCAGTACAAGAAAACCATTTGCTGGGCCCCGTAGATATGGTGAAACCAACTCTGTGCACATAGGAAGAGGGAGGCCCCAATACCTACCCACAACAGTTGCTGCTGTTACTATCCCTGCTCCACCTCCTCAGTATACTCAACAACCGCAACACTTTCTGCAACAACAACAGTTTCCGCAACAGAGATCATACAACAACAACAACAATCAACAACAACGCCCGTTTCAACAGCGGCCATCTCAGGTCAACCGGGTAATTGACCCCATTCTAATGTTGTATGCTACACTGCTACCACAACTCCTAAAGCTCAATCTTGTTGAGTTAAGGACATTGGCTCCACCTGATCCTCAAAACCTTCCAAGAAAGTATGATGTCAATGCTAGGTGTGCTTTTCATTCCAACGCGCCTGGTCACTCTACGGAAAAATGCAGAGCTCTGCATATGAAGGTTCAGGATCTGGTAGATTCAAAAGCCCTGAACTTTGCACCTCCTCCCAATGTAATGAAGAATCCTATGTTGAGCCACAATGGGCCAAGGATTAATGTTGTAGAGGATGGTTCACCCATGAGTTTGATAGAAGACATTGCATGTATTCAGACACCTCTGGAAGAGGTTAAAGCCCAACTCTTAAAATGCCAAGTGTTTCCAGGTTGTGAGGCCTGTTGTGAATTATGCAAACTTTCTGAGAATGAGTGTGTCGGCCTGAGGAAAGGCATCAATGATTTGATTAAGGAAGGCATTCTGCAAATTACAACCACAGCTTCTACAACACCAACAACCCTTTGGTCAACAACAAGTGAATCTTCTACAAATGCAACAACCATTGTTCCTAGAGTTTCTTCTACAACTGCAACAACTATTGTTCCAACCGATTCAGCTACAACTTCAGCAATCATCCCATCTGTCACTTCAACACATAAAAATTCATTTGCACCGGTGTTGCACCCCAAAATTTGCCCTCTGTTTTTAACTCTAACCGTCTTTTTGTTCACATTCATTTGCATCATCTTCATAGCATAACATTTTTTTTTCCGTCTTAATATTAGCCGGAATAATTTCTCGGAATGTACAAACATACTGGTCAAATTAACTTTTTAACTGTGTCTAAAATTAGTCAACGAAAAAATGTCAAGTTTAAGTTTGCAAATATCGGTAACATTAATCTGCGGTTCACGTGGTTTAATTTGACATGCTAAAAATATTTTTATGACTAATTTTGGTCATATGTTGATCAGTCTGAGCAGTTTAAACGGTCATAATTTTTATTTCAAAATCCGACCAAACGCTGTATTTTTCCGAGTCATTTATTTCGCGTTGATTATTTTGATGTGTTCATTTTATTTTTTCGAGCACTTTGGCGCTCGACTTTTATTTTTTGAGTCTATTTATTTTTATATAGGGTCTAGAATAAATAAATAGGATTATTAGTTATTATTTTTATTTTAACTATTATAATTATTAAACTTTATTTAGTTTTAAATTACATTTTATTGGGTTTAGAATAAATAAATATATTTTTTATTTTTTATTTTAATTTTAACTATTTTTATTAAACTTTATTTAATTATTTATATTAAAATTTTATTGGGTTCCAAAATATATATATAACTTATGTTGTTGTTGCTAGAGGAAAAAAAACCCTCCTTTTTATTCTTTGTACTGTATATGGTCCGTTTGTTTATCATTGGTTCTATCATCATGTTCTTCCTAACACACATGTCTCAAACATATGTATTAATGTGTGTCACTTGTTTCAAACATATGTATGTGTTAACGTGTATTACTGCATTTCAAATTTATGTATATATCACCGTTTTTTTTGTTGCTATATACATATAATAAATTCTTGATTTGTTTTATTGTATATGTTTTTTTGGTGATAAACCATGTTATGGTGCGTACATCTGTTCACTTTGTTATTTATATGGTTAGGTTATTCATGTATAGATATATAAATTTATTTTGTGACACCTTTTTTATTATTATGTTCTTAATACGAGTTTTTATATTTATTCTATAATTTTTTATTTTTTTTAGCTTATTCGGATCGGATCGTGTCGATACGCTATTTTCACATTTGGGTGTATGATGTGTGACATTTGTGTTGATCCGATATAGTTGCGATGATCGCAATTTTGCGTTAGCAACATCTTTGTTCCTTTTTTAATTCATATCATTTTTATGTTATTCATACACATATATTTAGATCTGCATATTGTTTTTCATAACTAACTACCCTGATTTTTTCCTAAACCTTGACGATTTTGCCTCAACCATTTTTTTATACGTTTTCTTTTATTATATAATAACTATTTTCCAGGTACATTCACATGTGTGCGCGTGTCTTAGTGTCAAGAAGGCAAGGCTGGTAATTTTGAGGGCATTTTGACAAAGAAACAAGTTTATTATATAATAACTATTTTCCAGGTACATTCACATGTGTGCGCGTGTCTTAGTGTCAAGAAGGCAAGACTGGTAATTTTGAGGGCATTTTGACAAAGAAACATGAGTTTATCTTCTCTTTCCTAATTTCTCCTAATTTCCTCTATTTTTTTAATTCTCTAATTTCTTAAATTAACTAACCTTAAATATTTAGATTAATTTTATTTGTTTATTTTTTTAAAAAAACTCTTAACTTTTTTTTTAATTACTTATCTTCATAATCCATTCATAATGTTAATTAATTATTTATTTTATTAAATTAATAATTCAATATAGTTTTTTTTTAACAACAAAACTTTTTTTTTTTATATATTTTCATAAACCTTAATTTTTCATGTAAACCTTACAAATTTCTTATAAACTTTAACCGTGTTATTTTCTCTAAATCATAAACCTTTTCTCAAACCTTAACAAACTTGTTATTATTTCTTATTTTCACTAATTTTTTATGTTATTCATTTGCGATTTATTTTTATGTGATTATTTCTCATCTGTAATATTTTTTGGTTTACTTTTATTTTTCGCCTTACAATGATGTAACTGCCCCAAAGCGATGTAATAGTTAGGCATTTATTTTCTGTCATTTTATTTTTCTGCCATTTATTTTCTGCCATTTAAATTCCTGTCATTGATCCTATATTAACTGCGTGGTTTAGTAATGTAGGGCGGGAAAACCTACTAAATTACTTATTTAATATTTTTCTATAATCTTTATATTTTTTGTAAACAAATGTTAATTATTTTTATAAACTTATTTTACTACTTATTTATAACAATGAATCTTTATTTTGTAAATACTAACTCTTTTATTATTTTGTACATATTAAATTAATTTTTTTTCTCTAAAAAATTTCTCAATAACATTTTGTCAATAATATTTTATATATTAACAGTATTTTATTATAATAGTAATAATCATATAGTGTAAATAATTAAAAGTTTTTCTCAATAATCTTTAATTGTTTTTCTCTAAACTTAATTACTTTTTTTTCACTCATTCTAATAACTTCTAAAAAATCTAACTTGTCTAACCTAAACTTTTTTTTTCTTTTTAAATGTTTTAATTTATTTTAACTTTATTATTTTTGCTTTATTAGTATTATTATTGCTTATTTACTATTTTATTATATCTATTATTCTTGCTTTATAATTTATTTTTATCCTACTATTATGTATCTGCCAAAGCCTTGTAATAGCTTATAGATTTATTTTTCCGTCTTTATTTTCTTTGTAAATATTTTACTATATGGTTAGTAACCTTAGGGTGTGTATAACTTATATGTAATTAAATTGAACTTAGATAATTAAAATAAGATAAATACCTGAATATAAACACTCACATACGTAAGTCGATCTTTGATCGCCATCTTGCACTTCCTAAGTTACCCCTCTCAGTTGCCTTAAACATGGTCAAGTCCCTCGAATATAGGGGTGTCTTTAAGCAAAGTCCCTTCATAAAAATCATCAAGTCCCTACAGTTTAAAATATCAAGTCCCTTCGAGGTTGCCTACGGAATAACGATCTTGTCCCTTCGAATAAATGATGATAGTCCCTACGAATTGCTAAAGACGCCCCTCAAAGTTGATTTCTATGACCATACGATGACCCTACGTTTGTCCCTTAACATCCAAGGTAATGACTACCTATTCTTTAATAATAGGGATAGTCTTACCATTGAAAGAACATAGGAGAACACGAAAGACTTAATCTAGGGTAGGTATCTCATAGTTACTTGCTCACACTTTTCAAAATTACTTTTACACCTCACAATTTCTAAACTAGGCTTTGTATACACCCATACGAGGGTCATTACAAAGTACTTAAAGAAATTTTTCTAATCACACACTACACTCTTGCAAACAAACAAAGTGAGCTAAGTAACTAAGAGCCCATGGATAACCATGGATATAAAGGGTGCTAACACCTTCCCTTTGTATAACCTACCCCCCGAACTCAAAATCTTTTAAGGTCTTTCCTGTTCTTTTATACCCTTTCATTTTGGATAAAATAAAAGTTGGTGGCGACTCTTGCTATCCGCAACATTTATAGAAAGTCAGTTCTCCCACCGTGTTACAGAACTGGCGACTCTGCTGGGGACTAATATTAAAGAGGGGTACCCTTAGGAATTAGATCACTTTAAATTTGTTTGCTTTGTTTGCTTTACTTTACTTGTTGGGGATCTTATGTGTGAAAGATCCTAACCCGGATCTAGTGTACCTTAGGTAAATGGAAATAGACCAAGGAAACTGTACGGCGTATACCGATATGGTTGATCTGGTGGCCATGGTTAGTGTGACTTCTTGGTTGGTGCTTATGTTCCTTAAGTAAAGTTGAGGATAATATGAGGTTGCCATATGTTGTCAATACACTAACTAACTTTTAGAACCTTAGTCATCCCATATTGGCCTTTAGAAAGTAGTGAGATAACTGGCTTTGGTGAAGACTGAAGTTGGTTGATACGTGATACTACGCTCATTGAGATCCTAAACTTGGAGGGTTTTGGTTGGCAAGTAAGTTGCTTACTGAACAACCACCCTTGTGAAGGATCAATGATATTGAGATCCCTTAGAACCTGGTTACTTTGTAGGACAGGATGAACTATCTAAACTCCAGGGGAGGGTATTTACTTTAAACCTCATGCAAGCCTCTAAACCTAGGGCTATGGTGTGACTTGTTTGTGTACCACATGTTTGTGATTGAGCATAGAATCATGACATCATGACATCATAAGCATAACATTTTCACTAACCATTTCAAGGACCAAAGGATTTATCTTTGTTCTTGCTTGCAGGTCATGGCTTCTGCTCGTAGGAATACTATCTGGATCAACTTTGTAGGAATACCTCCTAATCTTAAAGAATTGGTCTCTCAAGTTTCTGAAAACTCCCAATTCATCAAAAGGCATGGTCACCTACTGGATCTAGTCACTTCAGGGTTCAATGAAGACATGATGAGTGTCCTATTTCAGTTCTTTGATCCTAAACATCATTGTTTCACATTCCCCGACTATCAGCTGGTTCCTACAATGGAAGAGTTCTCCAAGCTACTGGGTATACCTATCCTTGATCAGAGACCCTTCACAGGCTTAGAGAAAGAGCTTAAACCTGAAGTCATTGCTGCAACCCTACATCTGAAGAAATAAGACATTGTCCTAGAAACGAGAAGTGGAGTTAAGAGCTAAGGTATTGATGGAGAAGGCTCAGGTGTTCTTGGATGCTATGAGTTATTATGCTTTTGAGGGGATCTTAGCCTTATTAATCTATGGCTTAGTTTTGTTCCCTAATCCAGACCAGTACATAGACGTACACGCCATCAACATATTTCTGACTCATAATCCAGTGCCTACATTACTTGGAGACATCTTACACTCTCTTCATACTCGTACTACAAAGGCACGAGGAACTATGATGTGTTGTATACCTCTATTGTCTAGGTGGTTTATTTCTCACCTTCCTCGATCAGTGATGAAAAATGAACAAGGGTTAAGGTGGTCTAAAAGGATCATGTCACTTTCTCATTCAGACATTCATTGGTGTTCTAGATCTATGGAGAATGTTACTATCATTGACCATTGTGGGGAGTTCCCTAATGTGCCACTCCTTGGCATAAGAGGGGGCATTACTTACAACCCTTCTTTAGCTCTACGCCAGTTTGATTATGCTCGGAGTAATGGTCCTCATGACATGCTTATTTAGGATATTGTGTTCGACTACGACAATGATCTGCAAGGTTACCGTCAAAGGTTCATACGAGCTTGGGGTAAAGTGAACAAGGTTGACAGCAAGACTCTGGAACCAAAGTACACCATTCCTATGGAACCTTATCTCAGATGGGTACGAGCACATGCTCAGACCCTTATGATGCCATATCCTGCCATCCTGCCAGTTACCATGGAGCCTATTGCTGAAGGAGATACTCCTTATATCATTCTTCATCCAGACATGCCCACTGACATGGAAGAATTGCAGAGGTCCTGGATCCAGTTGAAGGAGCAAAGGGATACTTTTGAGACTCATTTCAAAGCTAGTCAAGAGAGAATCCTGGAGCTGACAAAACAACTTCACGAGGAGCGGAATCTCAACTCATACCTCAACACAAAGAGGAAACGTCCATAGGAGACTTAAAACCCCATCTTTGTATTCATTTCATTTTTATTGTAAGCCCAAGGGGAAAACAAGTTTATTGATTACTAATAAAAGTTTACTTTCTGGTTGTTTAAACAAATTTAAATCCTGCGGTCCTTGAAAACATTGCATATGCATTTACATACCATATCATTGCATCACAGGTTTCTTATAAGCAGGTTTCTCATCTTCTCGCTGTTTATTTCAGCAGAAATGGCTCTCGAACAATCTGTCAAAGAAATTCAAGCTCAGAATGCTCCGTTTCAAGAAGTGATTCTGAATTTGTCCAAGAGGCAAGAAGAGTTGAAAGCACTTCTCTCTAAGGACATGAAGAAGAAGAATCCTGAGGACAACAAGGATGATCAGCTGAAATAACTACAAGCTGAGATGGCAGAGATGAGGATCCAGATGAATGGTCAAATGGCTCTTATCCAGAGTTTGGCCCAGGGGCAAGAAGAGTTGAGAAGCTTTGTCAATAAGCTTCGACATAACAGAGTTGGGAATCTAATCATCAGTCAACCTTCGTTGAAACAAGCTGACTTGGCTGAAAGGAAAGTAAGGATAAGAGAAGGAAAGAGACAGGCTACTACTGATCATCCTTCAATGGAAGAAAGAAGGCCTTGTAAGGTTAATCCACTTCTATACAAGGAATGTAGAAGACAGTTCATCCGGTCTAGCACACCAATGTCACAAGTTTTGCAATGCCTGTTGGAGATGAAGTTGATTTCCTTGGAAAATTCTCCTAAAAATACTAATACCTCCTCTCCTCGCTATAATCCCAAGGAAAGGTGTATGTATCACTCTGACTGTCCTGGACATGACACAAATAATTGTTGGGCATTGAAGAATAAGATTCAAGACCTAATTGATGAAGGAATACTCGAGGTTACGCCAGAAGGCCAGGTTGAGTTCTTCTATCGTCCATCAAGCATCAAAATTTCCAGATAACTGGAGTGACGAGTTTAGAGGAAGAGGCTTTGAGAACATTTGAATTTTCGTTTGTAATTTCTTTTGTTTTCCTAAACACTTACTATTATGTTAGACTTTATTTTCACTAATGCATTGCATATGTTTGTCTTGAATTAATCCATTCGTTTCACTATATTTAAAACTATGCTTCTTATTTCTATCTTGTGATATTTAACTCTTGATAAAGCTATAAGCCTGTAGAGGGAGGATTACGAAAACAATACCATAATATTAGGCAGTATGCTTTTGAACATACTATGCTGACGATGTACAAGCATTGTTTCAATTCCTAAACAGTGGAGATATAAGGAAATTAATCCCTAGTCAACCCTTTTGAGCCTATGAAGTAGGAGTTTTTTTCATTCTCATACAAATTAAAACCCTTATTCATAACCTGGGGCAGGGTAGTTACTCGGTTAACTCAACTATGCCAATTGTTTGTGTTGTATACAACTAATGATGTTTCCCTGTAATCACTAAAATCTACAAGTCAATATCTAGCAAAAGAAAAGCTCACTAAGTCAAAACCTATGAAGGAGACTTAGTTGTTAGACGCTGTGGCTAGTGATCTAGAGGGGGGGGGGGGTGAATGGATCACCTCCTTGTTTACAAGGATTTAAAAGATTTTTCAGAGTTTTCAAAGATTAACGGAAAAATATACAAGCGTCTATTCTGGACTAGCCACTAGAAGACCGAACATGTGTTAACGTGCTGGATTTACAATTGAGATGATAAAGAATAAAACACACAAGTTGTAAAACAGTTGAATGCACCTATCACAAAAGCTATTTCCAATGAATCAAAAACGATTGAAAACGTAAATAGAGATAGAGAAGGAATACAATACGCAGAGATTTGGTAAGGAAGTTTCCCACGTTCGTCCTCGCGTGTGGGTACGTCTCCCTCTCAATTTCAAACCGAAATTGAGAACTTTTATATCAATATTGCTGAAATCGTTGATTACAAGGTTGCTATACAAACACCAGAAATCTATACACCTAGATCTTCCTATTGTATCAACCTTCACTTGATCTTGAGCCCAATCAAGATTCCCTGCAAGTAATACAAGCAATTCATCGGTTCCACGATCTATTTGCAAAATCCCCCGATTTCCAAATCTTACGTTGCGGCTGAATCTGTCTTGTAAACGTGACTAACAAACCCTCAAGAACACGCCCGTTCTTGAAGGAAAACCCAGCTGGTTTTTCCTTGAAACCCTCTATCACTCTTCAACTCAGCTGGATCTCCGATCGTACCACTGAACGTTATCTCATAAACCTTCAATTCACAGAACAGCACTTAATTCCTTGTTGATGTTCTTGAATTAAGGTATTTGAGAAGATGATGAAGATGAATTTGATTCTAGGTTTTAATCCTACTCAACATTGAATTGTCCACACTCAAAATTCCTTTTCTTGATGTGTTCTTCAATGATCTTTTTCTCTAAAATTCGTCTGCAATTTCTGTGTTAAATTTCTGCACTAAATGAAACACACCACATATACTATGCAGATTCTGTTAGAACTAAAACAGAAAAATGAATCAATTCAAGACACGAATGAATCGACACATAATAGTATTTATACTGTTATGTATCAATACATATTAGTATGAATCGATACATACTGAACAGATGAATAAAAACAGAGAATTAAACAAGCAATGAATCGATGCATGTTTGTATGTGTCGATTCATAGAAGAAATTCCAGAACCATTCTTACAGCATGAATCGATCCATGATGAGATGAATCGATTTATTTTGCGAATTTCCAGAATCATTTCAACAGCATGAATCGATGCATGATGGAATGAATCGATTCATTTTGCGTATTTTCAGAAAAACAAAGACATTATTAAAAATGAGACAAAAAATTTAAAGGCTAGCATTTTGTCTTAATATGAAGCATATGATGAAAGCACAAACACCTAAAATTTATAATCATTCAAAACTAGAGTTGCTCACAAACTCCCCCTTTTTGATGATGACAAATTTTTTTGAAGTGTGAGAATTACTCCCCCTGAGTTTGTGCCTGTCATTTTTCACACTTGCCTTCCCTTTCTCCCCCTTTGTCAACATCAAGAAAGAATGCATAGGTGAAGAAACAAAATCAGCAATACCAAGATATATAAGCAGAATTCACTCACAAAGAATGAAACATAAAGGGCAAACAATTTAGACAAAAGCAAATAATCATAGGCAGTGAAATTGTCAAATAGAGTTGCGAATTAAAGAAACAAACCAAACCTTAAAATGTTTAAACATAAAAAACAAAGAAACTTAAGCAAGAAACAATGATGATATGCAAAATGAAATGCAGCTTCAATGAGGAAAGTGGCCACCACAAGACTCCGCATCATCTCTATCTGGGTCTCGGAAACTTGGAGGAGGAGGTGGAGGAGGCATTTCATCAGGATTCTACCCCATGAAGGCGTAACGCCTGAACCGTCTCTGAACCTCTGTGCTTTGAAATCTTTCCATAATCCCCGGATGCGAACGACAATCATCCATAAATCCAGACATCTCATTATAGAAAACATGATGCCACTTAACCAATTCGGTATGCCATGAATGTTGATTATGATACATTCGAGTATGCTCATCATGCCATTCTCAGTGCTCTTTATGCCATTCCGTTTGCTGGACATGCCACACACGGGTTTCTTCATGCCGGGAATTGTTTGCAATTTCCATCTGCTCAAACATTTGAGTAAGATACGTTGGGTCAGTAGTAGATGAAGCCGGTGGAGCCGATGAAGGAGCCGGTTCATAGTTTGTAGGAGACCACCTTTGTGGTACCCACTCACCCCAACCAGTGTTGGCATTTGCATCAGGAGGATTTTCTGCATCCTCCATATCTTCATCCCTTTGTTCTTTAACATAAATATGTTCAGACGGAATATCAAAGTTGTAGATACGGGTTCTAGTGTTGCGTTCAAAGAAGTAGTAGCAGCGACGCTCGATGTCCCACCGATAACCCATATGAGAGAGAGTGGCATTGTTGAATTCTTGAACACTAGAAGAGGATAAGAGAGGCACAGGAGGGAAAACCACTTTCCAAAACTTAAGAATCCGCATAATCTGGGCAGCATATGCAAGAGTGATGTTTTTGGAGCTATTCCGCGTAAGAAAGATACGCTTGACAAAGTAATTGGGCCAGTTTAATGGTATCTTCTTCTGCAAAATATACAATAGATGGATGTCCGGCTTGTCCAATCGAGAGTGCACACCGGACCTTGGACGCAAGATATGTGAAAAAATCCAATGCAGAATTCTTGGAACACTTTTAATCATACCAGAAGTCAGAGGCTTATCATCAGCAAGAGGTCTTTCCAATTTAGAAATGGATGCACAATATTCCTTCAACTTAAACTGTGTTTCAAAGTTCTAATCATGCCACATCTGCAATTCAGGCAACAGAGATGGCAGATTGAACACTTTGGGCCAATCATCAGCCTCAAAACGGTAAGTTCTGGTTCCAATCGAACACTTGAACATGTAGCCTTTTCCAGTTTTCACACTGTTGCACCGCAAAATTTGCCCTCCACAAGACAAGACTGTGTGTAATAAGAGGTTCAAAAGGTTCACAAAGTTCACAAGACATCATATGAAGTTCACAAGGTTCACAGGGTTCACAATTAGTTAGAAAGTTTGACAATTCCCTCAGACAATGCATCCTCCTAAGCAATGCATCTTAAACTAGGGTTTTGACTTTCATCAGGCTAAATGGACTTCCAAGACTTCAAGTGAGCTTCATAGCATCCTATATGTGTTCAAGAATCCCCATGTCAAGTTTCAAGACTTTCCCAAAAGATTTGCTCAGTCAAATGATCAGATAAGTTAAAATCAGTCAAAGTAGTTAAAAAGTCAAACTGAGGTCAACTGTGGTCAAACCAAAGTCAAACTTCATGATTTTTTGCCAACGTCAAGTATATGAAGTAAAATTCATCATTTGGTCAAGGGTTGATCATGATTCATCAAGGAGATTTCAGATCATCAAGAATCAGGAGTTTCTAAATTAGGGTTTTCATAGGAAAAGTCAACTGAACTTTGACCAGCCAAACTTTCACATGCTTCATCAAAAATTTTCCATCCAAAGCTCATTTTGAAGTAAATTGAATTCTCTACAACTTTGTGTCTCACAAGCCAAGCCCAAAAATGCTTCATTTGGAAGGTATGAGCTAAGACATTATAGGTCCTTTTAAAAGTCAACAAAAAGTCAACAACTTCAAAAGAGCATAACTTGAGAATGGTAAAAGATATGGACGTGAGACCAAAGAGGTTGGTTAGAGGACTCAATAAGCTTTCCAAAATGTTCAAGAAAACCTTCATAGCATTAAAATTGAAGGATTTGTGCCCTTGCAAAGTTGGGAAATTTTGGAAATTTTATGAAGCAAATAAGGCCTTAAAACCAATTTTTGCTAAATGAGCCCACCAAATTACCATCCAATCTTTATAATATCACCAAGCACGACCCAACCCATGCCTTTTCTGATTTTTTACATTTTATTTAATATTTATTTGAATTTTATTCATTAAAATACAAATTAAATTAAAATAAAATATGAAAATCATATATTTGGATGAGATTATGATTCTAGAAGGTTTTAAATATCATTTAGAGATGATTGATTTGATCCAATTTCGTGCTAGCTTGATTTGGAAAGGTTAGATGAGATTTTTTTCATTATTTGAAAGATGGAAACTTCATGATCAAGTCATCATTACAAAGCCCATAAATCCCTGACTTTTTGACCTAATTTTGATCTCTATATATACTTGAAGACATCCCAAGTACAAGAGGAGGATTTGGCTGCCTCTAAGAACACTTTTCATACTTCACAATTTCAAGAAAAAGAGAGATTCGGTTTGGGACTTTGAGGGATTCTCAAGACAAAATAAAGGTTGCTACATGTTCCTTGGACATCACTGATGCTTTCCCAATCATTACCATCACTCAAAACCTCACAAATCATGAAAATCGAATTCATGTTCTTCATTTTTTTTCAATTTTCGATTTCATTCATATAGCTATTATAAATTGTTTTGGTGTTATTAATCTTGTTTGTTATGATGTTTAGATGATTTCTGGACAAGAACATTGAGGAATCGTGCCCTAAACCGAAAACCACCATTGTTAGGGTTAGAGTTCTCAAGTTGGGAATTTACGATTTACTTAAGATAAATGAATTCTAAGAACATGGCCATAACATATAAACTTCATGTGATTGATCTGGGCTGTTAATTTACATTAATATTGTGGTTTGCTTGATGATTTAAAAACATAGGTTTTCTGGTTCAAGAACATGCAGGAAAATTCGCAAGAAACTTTGAAGGAGAATTCGTAGGAAATTGGATGGAGAAGATGAAGTTTTGGCGCTGAAATCAAATTCAAATATGTGTTTTTAAATATATAGTTTGATTATTTGTTTATTTTCAAACGCGCATGTTTAGCTCAGTTGGTTGATACATTGGTCTGTGAACGAATGGTCCTGGGTTCGAATCCCCCCAGCCATTTTGTTTTGTTTTATTTTTTCAATGTTTTCACAGGTTAAAAAATAAAAAGATCATTGCCCAAACTTTATCACCAGCACGCAGCTGGCCTGGTGGCAGCCATGTTGGTCCAAAGGTGGAAAGGCCTAGGGCGTGGGTTCGATCCCTGCCCCAGGTAAGTTTTTAGATTCATTTTTTTAATTACTCTGTTTTGTTAATTTATTTTATAAATTATATTTCTTATAATAAAAACATATTTAAATAATCATATGTAAATATATTATCTTCATATTTTCTAAAGGACCTTTAATTTATTTTCTAAAAAATTTAATCCTAGTTTTTTTTTAAAAATTAAAATATGTATATATTATTATTATATATTTATTAGTTTTGGTAAATTATTAAATTAATAATGTAAATTAAATTATAAATCCTAATTATAGTTTCTAAAATTTCTAAAACCCTAATCCTGATTTTTCTTAATTATAAAATTAACCCTAATTTTTATTTAACTTCAATATTAAACCTAATTAATTTTTCTTATATGTAATTAAATAATTAATCTTATTTTGTAAATAATTATTATATGGTTTTTATTATTCTCATCATCTTATTTCCTTTCTAAAAATTCTAAAAAAATGTTTATTTAATTTTAATTAGCTTGTATATATTTTATACTTTGTGCTAACCTCTTTTTTGTCATTATTTTATTACTAACCCTTTTATTTATGTTTATTATTTTATTTTATTATTATTATTTAAATTGTTCTTATTATTATGTAACTGTATAAGCCATGTAATAGTTGTAGTATTTTAATTGTTTATTTATTTATAAAAATATTGCTATGGTTAGTAAAATAGGGAGTGATAACACGTTTGCTTTAAAATTAACCTATATCACCAATTATAAGATAAAAATATTTGAACTTTTACACGCACACATGTAAGTCGACCTTGGATCGCCATCTCACCTTCTTAAGGATATCCCTCATGTTGCCTAAATAAAAGGTCAAGTAAGGTGTCTAAAATGCAAAGTCCCTTCTCATGAACAAATCATCTAGTCCCTTTAAAGATTATAAGATCAAGTCCCTTCGATGTTGCCTTTGTAAATGATCTTGTCCCTTTCGAATAAAAGATGATAAGTTTCTTCGAATTGCTAAGACACCTTACATTTGCCTAAACACAAATGACCCTTCACATGTCCCTTCTCACATCCAAGGTAATGACTACCTATTCCTTAATAATAGGGATAGTCTTACCATTGAAAGAACATTTAAGAACAGTAAAGATTTAATCATAGGGTAGGTTCCTCTTAAGTACTTGCTCACTCATTCAAAAAAAACCTTTCAAAAACACTTCACATTTTCAAACAATTTTCAAAACAAAGTCTTTATATATATCCGTACAAGGATCATTATAAAGTACTTAAGAAAATTTTTAATCACACACTACACTTCTCAAAACAGTTTAAAGTGAGCTAAGTAACTAAGAGCCCATGGATAACCATGGATGTAAAGGGTGCTAACACCTTCCCTTTACATAACCTACCCCCCGAACCCAAAAATCTTTTTAAGGTCTTTCCTGTTCTTTTATGCCCTTTCCTTTTGGATAAAATAAAAGGCGGTGGCGACTCTTGCTATCCGCAACATTTAACTAAAGTCAGTTCTCCCACTGTGTTACACACACCAGCATAAAAAGCACGAATAAAGTCTTCATGATACTCATCTTTAGCAGTTAAAGAGGACCCAAGATTTTGTGCGTCGATTAAATCCGCAACTTCTTCTAAACAAAGAGTACGTACATCACTAGTATTGAAAACATGTGGTTTCATGACTAACCTCGTCTTAAAAGAAACCTCAAATTCTTCAACAATGGCAAGATAAAGAATGGAAGCCCCAGATGGAGGAATTTCAGGAACAGAAGGAGCCTGATGGGAAGACCCAACGGGTTCTTTGCCTTTACGTTTTCCTTTTTCTCTTGGAAGCATGACTCTTGGAGGCATAATGATGAGATTAGGGTTTTGAGAGAAGAGGGATTTTGTGGCAGTTAGGGTTTAGAAACAAAAATGATGCAAATGGGAGGATGAGGAAGACATAATGGAGTTTTAAAACTGAAGGACATGTCATAGCAGTTGTTGATGTGTCGATTCATAAAAAATAAACTGATTTTAAAACAGTATGCGTCGATTCATGACCTTATGAATCGATTCATTTGACGAAATATTTTAAAAATCAGGTTGCTATGTATCGATACAAACCACGAATGTATCGATACATACTGTAACTATTTTGACAGATTTAAAAGAAAATAAACATGAATCGATTCAATATGGCTTTGATCGATTCATAATGCGAAATGTTTGAAATTCAAATGGCTATGTATCGATACAAGCCACTATGTATCAATACATACTGTAACTATTTTGACAGATTTAAAAGAAAATAATCATGAATCGATTCAATATGGCTGTGATCGATTCATAATGCGAAATTTTTGAAATTCAAATGGCTATGTATCGATACAAGCCACTATGTATCAATACATACTGTAATAATTTTTACAGTGATAAAAGAAATTTAGCAAGAATTGACACAAAAATGAATATGCAAAACACACATTATGCAAAATGCAGAATGAATCATAACATTGTATGGATGCTTAAGAATACTTTACAAACAAAACATCAATGCTCAAACATTCATATGTAAAGAAGTACATGTAAACGAGAAATCATTTCTCAAACATACATTGATCATACAATATCAACAAGGTGAAGAGAGGAACAATATTACCTCCGTCGTAGTATTCTCATGAGGTACGAGTGAAGACTACATTCAGAACTTAGTAAACACGATGAGATAAATAGAAACTACATCAACCAAACTTAAGACACCAATGTGGAGAGATCAAGAATCCCTAATTCACGATGAATGTTGAAGAATGGTTCAGTTGCCAAAGGTTTAGTGAAAATGTCAGCAAGTTGATTTTTAGTATCAACATGCTCAAAAACAATATCTCCTTTTTCAACATGATCGCGAAGGAAGTGATGTCTAATCTCAATATGTTTGGTGTGTGAGTGTAAAACAAGATTCTTAGTGAGATTAATGGCACTAGTGTTGTCACACTTAATTGGAATGCGTTTAAGTTCAATGTCAAAATCTTGTAGTTGTTGTCTTAGCCACAAAATTTGAGCACAACAGCTACCGGCTGCAACATACTCAGCCTCTGCAGTAGACAAAGCTACGGATACTTGCTTTTTACTATGCCAACTTATTAAAGAATTTGAAAACAGATGACATGTGCCACTAGTGCTTTTCCTATCTGATTTGCAGCCAGCAAAATCAGAATCAGAGTAACCTACTAAGCTGCAATCGCTTCCTTTGGAATACCAAAGCCCATATTTAGGTGTTCCATTAAGATACCTAAATATACGTTTGACTGATTTTAAGTGAGATTCCTTAGGATTTGATTAATATCTTGCACACATACACACACTAAACATGATGTCCGGTCTAGAAGCAGTAAGATACAAGAGAGACCCAATCATACCTCTATACATTTTGACATCAACACACTTACCATGTTCATCTTTGTCCAATTGATTTAGAATTATTCATTCCAAAACGCTTGAGCAGCTCTCTACAGTATTTTGTTTGACATACTTTTGTACCTTCATCGAGTTGCTTTATTTGGAGGCCTAAGAAGTAGTTCAACTCCCCCATGAGACTCATCTCAAACTCACCCTGCATAACATTATAAAATTCTTCGACCAAGTGTATATTAGTTGAACACAAAATTATATCGTCTACATAAACTTGAACTAAAAGAATGTGCTTTCCTTTGTGTTTAATGAAGAGTGTATTATCCACTTTACCTCTAGAATATCCATAATCAAGTAGAAATTTGCTAAGTCTTTCGTACCACACACGGGGTGCTTGCTTAAGACCATATAAAGCACACTTTAATTTGTAAACATGATCTAGATATTCAGAATTTTCAAAACCGGGAGGTTGTGAAACATATACTTCTTCATTTATGACACCATTTAAATACGCACTCTTTACGTCCATTTGGTACAACTTGAAATTCATAGAACACGCATAAGCAAGCAAAAGTCGTATAGCTTCAAGGCGAGCCACTGGAGCATAAGTCTCCTCATAATCTATGCCCTCCTCTTGGTTATACCCTTGTGCTACCAAGCGTGCCTTGTTCCTAGTTATCACTCCGCTTTCATCAAGTTTATTCCTAAACACCCATTTAGTACCTATGATGTGATGATCTCGCGGACGAGGGACAAGTTCCCAAACGTCATTTCTTTTAAATTGATTAAGCTCTTCTTGCATGGTCATTAGCCAAAATTCATCAATCAAGGCCTCTTTAGCATTTTTAGGTTCCACTTGTGATACAAAAGCGAAGTGAGAACAAAAGTTACTTATCTTAGAACGAGTCAACACTCCCTTTGAAATATCTCCCAATATATTGTCTATAGGGTGGTCTTTAGAGGATTTCCAAGCTGGTGGAAGGTCCTTCACTTCAGATGTTCCTTCCTCTTTATCTTTTTCATGACTAGTATCTTCCTCCTTCTCAATATCAACTGTTTCAGATTGATCAATTTCCGAAATAGCTTCTTTGAGTATGTCTTTTGTAGATACACATGCGTCATCAAAAGAGATACCTTTTCCGACAATTTTTGGGTAAGACTCATCAAAAGAAACATGGACAGATTCTTCAACAGAAAGTAAACGCCTATTATACACTCTATATGCTTTGCTTGATTGAGAGTATCCAAGAAAAATACCTTCATCAGCTTTGGCATCAAACTTCCAAAGATTTTCCTTACCGTTATTCAAAACAAAACATTTACAACCGAACACATGAAGATGAGACAAGTTTGGTTTTCTACCTTTTAAAATTTCATAAGGGGTTTTATTCAAAATAGGACGAATTAAAATCCTGTTCAGAACATAACAAGCTGTGCTAATTGCATCAGCCCAAAAATATTTTGGTAATCCACCCTCATTGAGCATTGTTCTTGCCAATTCCTCTAAAACTCGATTTTTGCGTTCCACAACACCGTTTTGTTGTGGAGTTCGAGGAGCTGAAAAGTTGTGCTCAATGCCATACTTGTCACAATACTTATCAAAGAGATGGTTTTGAAATTCACCTCCATGATCACTTCAGATTGTAACTATTTTAGAATTCATTTTATTTTGGGACAGCTTTGCAAAACTTTTAAAAGCAGAAAAAGTTTCATCTTTGCTATGAAGGAATATAGTCCAAGTGAATCTAGAGTAGTCATCTACTATTACAAAACCATAATAGTTTCCACCTAAGCTCTTTGTCCTAGATGGTCCAAAGAGGTCCATATGGAGAAGCTCAAGGGGTCTTGAAGTTGAAATTATGTTTTTAGATTTAAAGGAGACCCTTGTTTGTTTCCCCATTTGGCAAGCATCACATAGGTGGTCTTTTGAAAATTTTATTTTTGGAAGACCTACTACTAGATCCTTGGATACAACCTTATTAAGCAAATCGAAATTAACATGCGCTAAGCGTCTATGCCATAGCCATGAATCATCATTTAGGGCTACTAGACATTTAGTGCTTGTTAAAGATACACTCAAAAGATCAAGCATATATATGTTGTTTACTCTTACACCCTTAAACACAACATTATGTTCGGTATGTTCAATTTTGCAACAAGTTTTTGTGAAAGAAACTTTATAACCTTTGTCGCATAATTGACTTATACTTAACAAATTGTGTTTAAGTCCCTCTACAAGATGGACATCAGAAATAGTAGTGGTAGAGGGATTACCTACACTACCTTTACCAAGTATAGCTCCTTTGTTATTGTCTCCATAAGTAACATACCCCTTCTTCTTTGCTTTGAAGTTAATAAAAAGTAATATGTCACCCGTCATGTGCCTTGAACACCCGCTGTCCAGAAACCATCTTCTTTCCATGGATGCAAGACACTCAGCCTACAATATCAAAAGAGAGAGGTAGGTACCCAATTTTTATTGGGTCCAAGTGGGTAAGTGGTAACATGGTTGTCTTTAGGCTTCCATTGATAAATGCCTTTAGGCACTAGAAATCTTCTAAATTTGCATTTTTCAATGGTATGGCCAGCATGACAACAATAATGACAAACACTACGATAATGTTGTTGTTTATGATTGGTCTTTAAATCCTTTGGAACAAAAGAATATTTTGCATATGGAGGATTTAATGACTTTTTGAACAACCTAGTATCAATGGCATAAGTAATCTTAGGTTGCAAGGCTTTTTCCAATTTGACTTTAAGAGAAATAACCTCTTGTTGCCAAATATGACAAGCTTCACAATGCCTTATTTTACTACAACCATCAATATCAATAGCTTTTGAATTTTCTGCAATGCTAGCTTTCAAGTATTCTAAATCTTTTTCAGCATGTTGTACTTTACCTTCCAAGTATGAAAAAAAAATTTTATCGGAAGATAATCTTTTAAATGCTTCTATAGCTTCATTATGCAGTTTTTCAAAAGCTATTTTCAATTCAGAAAAGGACATAGAAGAGAAATTGTTGTAATAAGCTTGTTTTACCTTTTTATCATCACTTTTCCTCTTGTGGTGGGACTGACTTTTGGTGTGAGCCATAAGACACAAATTTGCGGTTTCATCGCTATCACTTGAGCATTGTGTACTTGATGAATCACTATCACTTTCCCAAGCAATGTAAGCTCTTCTTTGCTTATTATACCTTTTTGGTGGAGCTTTTCCTTTATCCTTTTTCTTTAAAGGACAATCCGTTTTATAATGTCCGGACTTGCCACAATTAAAGCAAGACCCTCTTTCTCTATTCTTCTTAATCTCTTCCTGTTTTGAATCTATAGATTGTCTTCTAAACTTTATGAGATTTTTGTTGGAATGCTTGATTCCAATCTTTCGAATGAATCTATTATATCTCCTAACAAAAAGTCCCATTTCTTCGTCATCAGAGTCTTCGTCACTACTTGACTCATTGTTGCTTAGCTCTTTTTGTGAGGACTTTGAGTTAGAAGCCACAAGAGCTATAGGCCTCTTCTCACCCTCTTTGTCTTTATTCTTCTCCTTTCCCTTTTTACTTTTGTTCTCAAACTTTTCTAGACTTTCTAGTTCTTGCTGATGTTCCTCCAGCTTTCTGAACAAAGTAGTCATTGTGAGTGTCGTTAGATCGTTGGCTTCCTTGATAGCTGTTACTTTAGGTTGCCATTCCCTGCTAAGACATCTCAGAATTTTATTAGTAGCAATATCATTGGAAATAGGTTTTCCAAGTGCATTCAAATGATTAATGAGATGAACAAATCTCTTTTGCATGTCGAGAATAGATTCTCCTTGTTTCATGCGAAAGAGTTCGAACTCTTGATTAAGTGTGTTAATGCGGGACTGTTTTACTTCAGTTGTACCTTCATGTGCAATTTCTAAAGCATCCCACATTTCTTTAGCTGTCGAGCAATGGGAAACTCGATAATACTCATCTGCACTAAGTGCTGAAATTAGCATATTTCGAGCTCTCCAATCACTTGACCACTTTTTCTCATCTTTTTCATCCCAATCATCTTCTGGTTCAGGTACTATGGCACCTGCCTCATTCATCATGGTAATTTGAAAAGGACCATTTTGAATGGCAGCCCATACGCGCCTATCCACAGAATTTATGTGAACTCGCATGCAGTCTTTCCAGTAGCCATAATTTTCACCATTGAAAACAGGAGCTTTATTATACGCCCCCTTTGGTTCAGAATCCATAACGTTACAGGCAGCCACAAAGCACCAGCGAACCGGTGCTCTGATACCACTTGTTAGACGCTGTGGCTAGTGATCTAGAGGGGGGTGAATGGATCACCTCCTTGTTTACAAGGATTTAAAAGATTTTTCAGAGTTTTCAAAGATTAACGGAAACAACGGTCCCAAATATACAAGCGTCTATTCTGGACCAGCCACTAGAAGACCGGACATGTGATAACGTGCTGGATTTACGATTGAGATGATAAAGAATAAAACACACAAGCTGTAAAACAGTTGAATGCACCTATCACAAAAGCTATTTCCAATGAATCAAAAACGATTGAAAACGTAAATAGAGATAGAGAAGGAATACAATACGCAGAGATTTGGTAAGGAAGTTCTCCCTCTCAATTTCAAACCGAAATTGAGAACTTTTATATCAATATTGCTGAAATCGTTGATTACAAGGTTTCTATACAAACACCAGAAATCTATACACCTAGATCTTCCTATTGTATCAACCTTCACTTGATCTGAGCCCAATCAGGATTCCCTGCAAGTAATACAAGCAATTCACCGGTTCCACGATCTATTTGCGAAATCCCCCGATTTCCAAATCTTACGTTGCGGCTGAATCTGTCTTGTAAACGTGACTAACAAACCCTCAAGAACACGCCCGTTCTTGAAGGAAAACCCAGCTGGTTTTTCCTTGAAACCTTCTATCACTCTTCAACTCAGCTGGATCTCTGATCGTACCACTGAACGTTATCTCATAAACCTTCAATTCACAGAACAACACTTAATTCCTTGTTGATGTTCTTGAATTAAGGTATTTGAGAAGATGATGAAGATGAATTTGATTCTAGGTTTCAATCCTGCTCAACATTGAATTGTCCACACTCAAAATTCCTTTTCTTGATGTGTTCTTCAATGATCTTTTTCTCTAAAATTCGTCTACAATTTCTGTGTTAAATTTCTGCACTAAATGAAACACACCACATATACTATGCAGATTTTGTTAGAACTAAAACAGAAAAATGAATCGATTCAAGACACGAATGCTTAATTCAGGGATGATCGCCACGAAGATTCATTGCTGATAATCATTACGCAAGTTGTCCTTGGATAGTAGGCAAACGGTCTATACGAAGATCTATTTCCTAATCCAGGATATTTTCAAGGGATATAATCGTCACAAAGATTTAACCCTGAATTCTTTTATCCTTGGATAGTAGGCAAACGGTCTATACGAAGATCTATTCCCTAATCCAGGATATTTTCAAGGGATATAATCGTCACGAAGATTTAATCCTAATATTCTTTTATCCTTGGATAGTAGGCAAACGGTCTATACGAAGATCTATTCCCTAATCCAGGATATTTTAAAGGGATATAATCGTCACGAAGATTTAATCCTGATATTCTTTTATCCTTGGATAGTAGGCCAACGGTCTATATGAAGATCTATTCCCTAATCCAGGATATTTCCAGAAGAGATAATCTTCACGAAGATTTATTTCTACTGGTCTATTCAACAATTCAAAACAGGTCAGAGACGATCTATACGAAGATCTAGTGCTGATACTTAATTCAGAAATAAATCGCCACGAAGATTTGGTTCTGACACTTAAACTAAAGTATGTTCTTAGATATGGTTCAGAGACGATCTATACGAATATCTAAGCCCTGACACTTAATGAAGGATATTCTTTTCCCCCAGAGATAATGCAGAGACAATCTATACGAAGATCTAGTGTTGACATTCAACTCAAACCATGTAACAGGAATGATTCAGAGACGGCCTATACGAAGACCTAGTACTGATATCCAGTAACAGCCTACAGATACCCTCACCTTCTGATATTATGGATGGCATCTATAAGCCCATCTCCATCTCCTCTGAGTGGCATCTTTAAGCCCATTCAAGCATATACAACCAATCAACAGTGTTACTTTACACACTGGCGAGTGCAAATTTTTGGGCTTTCGTGTTCAATCCCCTTCAACCTTCCAAGTCACGAATGGCACACAGGCCAATCTAAATCTTCAGGTTTCAAAAAATTGAACAGGGGCAGTTGTTGCACCCCAAAATTTGCCCTCTGTTTTTAACTCTAACCGACTTTTTGTTCACATTCATTTGCATCATCTTCATAACTTAACATTTTTTTCCGTCTTAATATTAGCCGGAATAATTTCTCGGAATTTACAAACATACTGGTCAAATTAACTTTTTAACTGTGTCTAAAATTATTCAACGAAAAAATGTCAAGTTTAAGTTTGCAAATGTCGGTAACATTAATCTGCGGTTCACGTGGTTTAATTTGACATGCTAAAAATATTTTTATGACTATTTTTGGTCATATGTTGATCAGTCTGAGCAGTTTAAACGGTCATAATTTTTATTTCAAAATCCGACCAAACGCTGTATTTTTCCGAGTCATTTATTTCGCGCTGATTATTTTGATGTGTTCATTTTATTTTTTCGAGCACTTTGGCGCTTGACTTTTATTTTTTGAGTCTATTTATTTTTATATAGGGTCTAGAATAAATAAATAGGATTATTAGTTATTATTTTTATTTTAACTATTTTAATTATTAAACTTTATTTAGTTTTAAATTACATTTTATTGGGTCTAGAATAAATAAATAAATTTGTTAGTTTTTATTTTAATTTTAACTATTTTTATTAAACTTTATTTAATTATTTATATTAAAATTTTATTGGGTTCCAAAATAAATATTTAGGCCCATTATGCTAACCCTAATTGGTTCTTATATATATAACTTATGTTGTTGTTGCTAGAGGAAAAAAAACCTCCTTTTTATTCTTTGTATTGTATATGGTCCGTTTGTTTATCATTGGTTCTATCATCATGTTCTTCCTAACACACATGTCTCAAACATATGTATTAATGTGTGTCACTTGTTTCAAACATATATATGTGTTAACGTGTATTACTGCATTTCAAATTTATGTATATATTACCGTTTTTTTTGTTGCTATATACATATAATAAATTCTTGATTTGTTTTATTGTATATGTTTTTTTGGTGATAAACCATGTTATGGTGCGTACATCCTGTTCACTTTGTTATTTATATGGTTAAGTTATTCATGTATAGATATATAAATTTATTTTGTGACACCTTTTTTATTATTATGTTCTTAATACGAGTTTTTATATTTATTCTATAATTTTTTATTTTTTTTAGATTATTCGGATCGGATCGTGTCGATACGCTATTTTCACATTTGGGTGTATGATGCGTGACATTTGTGTTGATCCGATATAGTTGCGATGATCGCAATTTTGCGTTAGCAACATCTTTGTTCCTTTTTTAATTCATATCATTTTTATGTTATTCATACACATATATTTAGATCTGCACATTTTTTTTCATAACTAACTACCCTGATTTTTTCCTAAACCTTGACGATTTTGCCTCAACCATTTTTTTATACGTTTTCTTTTATTATATAATAACTATTTTCCAGGTACATTCACATGTGTGCGCGTGTCTTAGTGTCAAGAAGGCAAGGCTGGTAATTTAGAGGGCATTTTGACAAAGAAACAAGTTTATTATATAATAACTATTTTCCAGGTACATTTACATGTGTGCGCGTGTCTTAGTGTCAAGAAGGCAAGACTGGTAATTTTGAGGGCATTTTGACAAAGAAACATGAGTTTATCTTCTCTTTCCTAATTTCTCCTAATTTCCTCTATTTTTTTAATTCTCTAATTTCTTAAATTAACAAACCTTAAATATTTAGATTAATTTTATTTGTTTATTTTCTAAAAAAAACTCTTAACTTTTTTTTAATTACTTATCTTCATAATCCATTCATAATGTTAATTAATTATTTATTTTATTAAATTAATAATTCAATATAGTTTTTTTTTAACAACAAAACTTTTTTTTTATATATTTTCATAAACCTTAATTTTTCATGTAAACCTTACAAATTTCTTATAAACTTTAACCGTGTTATTTTCTCTAAATCATAAACCTTTTCTCAAACCTTAACAAACCTGTTATTATTTCTTATTTTCAATAATTTTTTATGTTATTCATCTGGGATTTATTTTTATGTGATTATTTTCTCATCTGTAATATTTTTTGGTTTATTTTTTTTTTTTTCGCCTTACAATGATGTAACTGCCCCAAAGCGATGTAATAGTTAGGCATTTATTTTCTGTCATTTTATTTTTCTGCCATTTATTTTCTGTCATTTAAATTCCTGCCATTGATCCTATATTAACTGCGTGGTTTAATAATATAGGGCGTGAAAACCTACTAAATTACTTATTTAATATTTTTCTATAATCTTTATATTTTTTGTAAATAAATGTTAATTATTTTTATAAAATTATTTTACTACTTATTTATAACAATGAATCTTTATTTTGTAAATACTAACTCTTTTATTATTTTGTACATATTAAATTAATTTTTTTTCTCTAAAAAATTTCTCAATAACATTTTGTCAATAATATTTTATATATTAATAGTATTTTATTATAATAGTAATAATCATATAGTGTAAATAATTAAAAGTTTTTCTCAATAATCTTTAATTGTTTTTCTCTAAACTTAATTACTTTTTTTTCACTCATTCTAATAACTTCTAAAAAATCTAACTTGTCTAACCTAAACTTTTTTTTCTTTTTAAATGTTTTAATTTATTTTAACTTTATTATTTTTGCTTTATTAGTATTATTATTGCTTATTTACTATTTTATTATATATATTATTCTTGCTTTATAATTTATTTTTATCCTACTATTATGTATCTGCCAAAGCCTTGTAATAGCTTATAGATGTATTTTTCCGTCTTTATTTTCTTTGTAAATATTTTACTATATGGTTAGTAACCTTAGGGTGTGTATAACTTATATGTAATTAAATTGAACTTAGATAATTAAAATAAGATAAATACCTGAATATAAACACTCACACACGTAAGTCGATCTTTGATCGCCATCTTGCACTTCCTAAGTTACCCCTCCCAGTTGCCTTAAACATGGTCAAGTCCCTCGAATATAGGGGTGTCTTTAAGCAAAGTCCCTTCATAAAAATCATCAAGTCCCTACAGTTTAAAAGATCAAGTCCCTTCGAGGTTGCCTACAGAATAACGATCTTGTCCCTTCGAATAAATGATGATAGTCCCTACGAATTGCTAAAGACACCCCTCAAAGTTGCTTTCTATGACCATACGATGACCCTTCGTTTGTCCCTTAACATCCAAGGTAATGACTACCTATTCCTTAATAATAGGGATAGTCTTAGCATTGAAAGAACATACGAGAACACGAAAGACTTAATCTAGGGTAGGTATCTCATAGTTACTCTCTTACACTTTTCAAAATTACTTTTACACCTCACAATTTCTAAACTAGGCTTTGTATACACCCATACGAGGGTCATTACAAAGTTCTTAAAGAAATTTTTCTAATCAAACACTACACTCTTGCAAACAAACAAATTGAGCTAAGTAACTAAGAGCCCATGGATAAACATGGATATAAAGGGTGCTAACACCTTCCCTTTGTATAACCTACCCCCCGAACTCAAAATCTTTTAAGGTCTTTCCTGTTCTTTTATACCCTTTCCTTTTGGATAAAATAAAAGTCGATGGCGACTCTTGCTATCCGCAACATTTATAGAAAGTCAGTTCTCCCACCGTGTTACAACCGGCTACTACAACTTCAACCACCAATAATGATGTTTCCACTGTCACATTTTATTATGACCCGACAACGGTCTCGAATTCCAGCAACTTTCAGCAAAATCAACAACAGTCTCAACAAAGCTTCAATTTATCTCTACCAACATCCACCAGAGGTCCTGTTACAATTTTCTACGAGCCACAAACTATTACAGTCCCAACATCTGCTGCAGTAAGCCCAATCACTATCACGGTGCCCGGGCCAATCCCATATGATAAAGACAGTGCTATACCATGGCATTATGGTGCTGATCTATACTGCAATGGAGAGAAAGTCCTTCTTGATTCTCCAGTTCTCACTCCCCAAGTGGACAATGTTGGGGGAGGCGGAGGCTTCACCCGAAGCGGACGTCTCTTCGCTTCACAAATCCCTAGAACCAACACTGAGACAGAGGCTGCTACCAGAGCCAAAGGGAAGAGTGTGATACCGGAAGAATATGAACCCAAAGAAACTCATAAGTCATCCTTTGATCAAGATGTGGATGAGTTTATGAGAATCATTAAAATAAGTGACTATAAAGTTGTGGACCAACTCCACCAGACTCCTTCAAAGATCTCAATCCTATCACTGTTGTTGTGTTTTGAAGCCCATCGGGATGCACTACTCAAAGTTTTGCACGTTGCCTACGTGCCAGAAGAGATCACTGTAAATTAGTTGGAAACAGTAGTATCAAATGTCAATACTAGCCATGGGCTAGGTTTTACTGATGTTGATTCGAAAACAGAAGGATGCCTCTACAATAAAGCCTTGCACATAACCCTGGAGTGCAATGGAGTTGTACTATCTCATGTTCTTGTAGACACTGGGTCTTCACTCAATGTCTTACCCAAGAAAGCCCTAGTCAAGCTAGAATATGATGGGATAGCTCTCTGGCCAAGTAACCTTGTGGTCAGGGCTTTTGATGGCTCCAAAAGATCTATTCTGGGAGAGGAGGAGCTGCCAGTGATAATTGGTCCATAAGTCTTTAAGACCATTTTCTATGTGATGGACATACAACCGACATACATCTGTTTGCTAGGGCGACCCTGGATCCACGCCGCAGGCACAGTAACGTCGACCCTTCACCAGAAACTGAAGTATGAATAGGAACGACAGATTATCACCATCTGTGGTAAGGAAGACATATTTGTTAGCCATCTGGCTACATACAAGTATATTGAGATGGAAGGTGAAATCCACAAGACAATGAGCCAAGGGTTTGAGGCCCTAAATGTAAGTGAGGCTACTGTAGTATTCGCTGCATCCCAGGAAGACAGGATGGGTACTTCAATCATCTCTTATCAGCAAGCCCAGAAGGTTGTTGAAGAAGGTACTGCTCAAGGCTAAGGAAAGTTGCTGCCAGTGGAAAAGAAGGAAGATAGATTCGGTTTGGGTTACAGACCATTCCGACAAGATCAATCAGAGGCTGCCAAAGAGCCCAAATTTATCAGTGGGGGATGCTCACCCCAGATGTTGTTAACAATCTAGAAGACGAGGCGGAAAGCGACCGCAACCTGGAGAGCTGGATACGTCTAAGGATCCCGGGGAACCAAGTGCTTAACTGGTCTTCCCAGGAGATTATAAGGGTTACTCCTGCAGAGTAATTATTATTTCCTATCTTTTTAGCATGCATCAAGTCCTGCATCTTGCCCAAGGTGTCAGGACTCGTTTTGTAATAGGGCCATATTGTAATTTTGTGCAAATGATTAATCAATGAATATCAGACATCTTTTGCAAACGAGTCTCTTTTTCGCTCACTGTCTTTTCATTTTTCACTTTTGTACAAAACAATAAAATGGCAATGTTTTCAAAATAAATAACTTCATTTTCACTTTTTCCAAACAAGATTAAAACTGATCACTAAAACGAACCAATCTCAACCCTTGCAGAGATTATCCTCCAGATTGCACCGACAACAACACCGCTATGACCTTGTATGACTTCGACAATCCAATTAATCAAGCTAATGAAGGGGTTGAAGAAGACTATGAGTTACCTGAAGAGTTAGCCAGGTTGTTAAGGTAAGAAGAGAAGGTGATTACTCCTCATCAGGAGGATGTTGAAACAGTTAATCTTGGTACCGAGGAGGATTTGAAAGAAGTAAAGATTGGGGCCAGTCTGCAAGATTCAGTGAAGGAACAACTTATTGACATGCTTCAAGAATACGTCGACGTTTTTGCTAGGTCCTATCAAGACATGAGAGGTCTAGATACGGACATTGTTATGCACAAGCTGCCTTTGAAAGAAGATTGTCCTCCAGTGAAATAGAAGCTACGCCGTACTCGTCCAGATATGGCCATGAAGATTAAAGAAGAGGTACAAAAACAGTGGGACGTCGGTTTCCTTGCTGTAACTAGTTACCCGCCGTGGGTTGCTAATATTGTACCAGTGCCTAAAAAGGATGGCAAAGTAAGGATGTGTGTGGATTACCGGGATCTGAACAGAGCTAGCCCAAAGGATGACTTCTCATTACCTCACATTGATGTATTGGTCGACAACACAGCTCAGTTCTCGGTATTTTCCTTCATGGATGGGTTTTCCGGATATAATCAAATCAGGATGTCAACCGAAGATATGGAGAAGACAACCTTCATTACACCTTGGGGAAAATTTTTGTTATAAGGTAATGCCTTTCGGACTGAAGAATGTCGGTGCCACTTATCAGCGGGCTATGGTAACACTATTCCATGACATGATTCACAAAGAAATTGAATTCTACGTGGATGACATGATTGCCAAGTCCCTCACTAAAGAAGATCATCTGGTAAATCTGCTGAAGTTGTTCAAGCGTCTGAGAAAATATCAGCTCAAGCTAAATCCCAATAAATGCACATTCGGGGTACGTTCCGTTAAGCTGATGGGATTCATTGTAAGTGAGAAAGGAATTGAAGTTGATCCTGACAAAGTCAAGGCCATTCAGGAGATGCCTGCTCCTAGGAATGAAAAGGAAGTTCGGGGGTTCTTAGGAAGATTGAACTAAATATCAAGGTTCATATCTCACCTTACTGCAACTTGTGAGCCCTTGTTCAAATTGCTAAGAAAGGAACAAACAGTCAGGTGGAACGAAGATTGTCAGAAGGCTTTTGATAAAATCAAGGAGTACTTACAAGAACCTCCAATTCTTATGCCTCCAGTTGAAGGAAGACCTCTAATAATGTACCTGACACTATTAGAATGGTCAATAGGGTGTGTGTTGGGCCAGCATGACGAGTCTGGTCGAAAAGAGTATGCAATATACTACCAAAGCAAAAAGTTTACCGACTATGAACAACGTTATTCACTGCTCGAGAAAACTTGTTGTGCTTTAGCATGGGCTGCTCGCCGACTAAGACAGTATATGTTGACTCACACTACCTTGTTGATTTCAAAGATGGACCCCATCAAGTACATATTTGAGAAGCCAGCACTTACCAGAAGGGTTGCAAGATGGCAAATGATTCTGACAGAGTATGAAATTCAATACACATCTCAAAAGGCCATCAAAGGCAGTGTACTGTCTGACTATCTAGCTCAGCAACCCATTGATGATTACCAACCAATGAGATTTGACTTCTCTGATGAAGACATCATGTTCCTAAAAGCAAAAGATCATGAAGAGCCTGTTCACACCGAAGGGCCCGACCCAGAAGAAGAGTGAACAATGATGTTTGATGGGGATGTTAATATGAATGGACATGGAGTTGGTGCAATGCTATTTACACCTAAGGGAGTTCATATGCCTTTCTCAGCAAAACTCACTTCTGCATGCACTAACAACGAAGCTGAATACGAAGCCTGTACCATGGGTTTTGAGGAAGCCATTGACCTCAGAATCAAGACATTAACTGTATTCGGGGATTCAGCTTTGGTAATAAATCAAACCAACAGCAAATGGTACACTCACCAAGAGCATCTGATTCCATACCATGACTATACGAGGAGATTATTGACTTTCTTCACAACAGTCAAACTTGAGTATCTCCCTCGAGACGAAAATCAGTTCGCAGATGCTTTAGCTACCATTTCCTCCATGATCAAGGTTCAGACTGCCAATTATGTGCCTCGGATTTCAGTATCCAGATTAGACCGACCGACATACGTATTCTCCGTGGATGTTGCAAAAGATGACAAGCCATGGTTCCACGACATCAAGTGCTTCTTAGAAGATCAGACATACCCACCTGGGGCATCATCCAATGATAAGAAGACATTAAGAAGGTTGGCTGGTAGTTTCTTCCTTAATGCCGATGGCTCATTATATAAGAGAAACTTTGACATGGTTCTGCTCAGATGTGTTGATAAGAAAGAAGCAGACTTGCTGATGCACGAGGTGCATGAAGGATCTTTCGGTAACCATGCTGGAGGACATGCAATGGCTAAGAAATTATTACGATCAGGCTACTACTGGATCACAATGGACGCAGACTGTTGTGCTTATGCCAGGAAGTGCCATAAATTCCAGATTTACGTAGATAAAGTGCATGTGCCTCCGAGTCCTTTGAATGTAATGTCTTCACCTTGGCCCTTTGCCATGTGGGGAATTAACATGATTGGAAAGATTGAACCGACTGCTTTAAATGGCCACAGATTCATCCTGGTAGCCATTGATTACTTCACCAAGGGGGTTGAAGCAGCTGCGTATGCAAACGTCACCAGACAAGTAGTAGCCAGATTTCTGAAAAGAGACATCATATGTCGATATGGAGTACCCGAGCGAATCATTACTGATAATGGTTCCAATTTGAACAACAAAATGATGGCAGCACTGTGTCGGAACTTCAAAATCCAACATCACAACTCTTCTCCTTATAGGCCAAAGATGAATGGTGTTGTCGAGGCAGCTAACAAAAATATCAAGAAGATTGTGCAGAAGATGGTGGTTACTTACAAAGACTGGCATGAAATTCTACCATTTGCCTTGCATGGGTATCGTACCTCAATCAGAACATCCACTGGGGCAACACCGTATCAACTTGTGTATGGTATGGAGGCAGTCCTACCTGTTGAAGTTGAATTACCCTCCTTACGGGTACTGATGGATGTGAAGTTGAATGAAGCAGAATGGGTCCGTTCTCGGTATAATCAACTAAATATAATCGAAGAGAAGAGATTAGCTGCAATATGTCATGGGCAGTTATATCAAAAAAAGGATGAATAAAGCCTTCGATCAGAAAGTCAGGCTTCGGGAATACCAAGTGGGAGATCTTGTGCTGAAAAGACTCCTTCCTCCTCATACAGACCACAGGGGCAAGTGGACTCCGAACTACGATGGTCCATTCATAGTAAAGAAGGTTTTCTCTGGTGGAGCACTGATGCTCACTAATATGGATGGTGAAGATTTCTTGTCCCCTGTGAATTCAGATGCAATTAAAAAATACTTCGCATAAAATGACCCGCTGGACATAAAAACAGAATGTAAGTCCAGGCAAAAATAGGGCATCCTGGCGAGTCAAAAATAGAATAAAAGGCTCGGGCAAAAATAAGGGAAAATAAAAAAATGTACACCCGCTGAGTTGAAAAGCCGCATTGGATAACTCAGGCAAAAATGGGTATCCCGGTGGATTGAAAACCCGAAAGGGCGATCCACGCAAAATCAGGGAATAAGCGAATAACTGCATTCTGAATTCGTCTGTATCACTTACAACATGGCAAGCTTCGAAAGGATAAAGCATCGGTCAAAATCAACCTTCTTCGGAAAAGCAAGACGAGAAGAACGTCAAGGTCATATGGGTCATAACAAAGGAAGCTCGCCGGAGCGTCGTCAACATTGCCAGTACCTTTATTTTTTCTCAATTTGTAACAATCTCCTCATTTCAGGGGATTTGTTTCTTTGACTGTATTTGCCAATTCAGGGCACCCGCATTAATAAAATCAGAATTATCAATCACATTGTTTTTTGTACACTTTCATTTCGTTTGCAAAATGTCCAGTATCCATGATATAATATTTGCATAAAACAAATGAGCCATTATTAATAAATGCTTGCAGGAAATGTATTTACTTTCAGGAATATCTAACTCCTATGACGGAATATGGTAAGGGATACCTCGGGACACTTGTGCGTTTCTTTGTCTTAACAGGTTGTAGGTATTCAAACATGGGGCATGCCAAGCATCCCTTCCCCAACACATCTCCTCCAAGAAGTATCTGGAATGCTTTTTCCCAGCGGAGTTGTCAAAGCCTCCTCATCCCTAGCCAGGATCCCCACATAGTTCTCTAGGAAGACCGTTCAGTGATCTTTTCTTTCCCCAACAGAGTGCCATACCTCTCATCCTTAGCAAAGTTAATAGAACCACCCCCCGCAGAGTCCGAACCTCTACCCAGAAGAGCAATGCCTGAAATTCTCACACAACAATGTGATGGAAGTTTTCTCATCCCCATCTGGGTTTTCTCCTTACAGGATATCTCTATCAGAGATCTATTTCCACAAGCAGAGCTATATATCTTATCAGATCTACCAATGATCTCATCCCCAGCTGGCATATCCTTCCAAGCAGATCAGCCAGAGATCTTCACAGCAGCAGGATTCGAATCCCAGATCGGTTTCTTTTGCATTATCATAGCATTTGTATCATATTTCCCCACAAAGCGTAGCATTCCGTCTAATACGGAGCATTACGGCAAAAATCCAACATTTGCATGATCACAAGTCAGGTTCAAACCAGTCACCTATAAATACCAACAATACCACATCAACAATATATACAAAGACTCACATCCCCTACACATAAAAGCCACAGCGTCCCATTTGAACTCTGAAGCACAAATACTTGTCCATGACATGTTCTTCTCGACACTCGTCCGTGTCATCTCAATCTCCCCACAGAAAGCCAAAGCATCCCCTTTGCACTGTCCAACAAATGCTTGTTCATATATACCTTTCCGACACTCATCCGTGTCATATCGCTCCCCTGCAGATATAAACCATCCTCTGTGATTACAAATACCTATACAGTTCTCTTCCGACACCCGTCTGTGTCACCTCTCCCCAGCACAGTTGCCCAAACACTTGTTGCAAACCAAGTACTTGTTTATAATACACTCTTTTTGACACTCGTCCGTGTCATCCTCTCCCCACAGGTTGCCAGAATACCTTTTTACACTCATAAGTTCATAACTTATACACCTTTCTCTTCTGACACCCGTTCGTGTCAATCTTTTCCCAGCAAGTTGAACACTCGTCAGTGTCTTACTCATACTCCGCATACCGATACTCGTCCATATCTTATATACATATATTATTCCCCACATATTTGACACTCGTTCGTGTTCTTTGTTAGCCAGTTGGTACTCGTCCGTATCATCATCTCTGAACACGCGTCATCGTTTGTTTCTACCGGTACTCGTTCGTATCGTGGTCTTAAGGATGCTCGTCTGCATCTTTAATCTATACACAGCGTCAAAAACTTATACCTTTTAATTCTTGAGCATAAGCATTCGTCCGTGTTTACCCTCCCCCAGTAAGTCGCCTGCAGAACAACTTTTCTCCTATCCGACAATTATCCTATGTCGTGATACTTTCGGCAGCCGTCCCCTGCCAGGTGATCGTCCTTCACCTTTGGATGACCGTCCCTCATCCTTTCCCCAGCGGAGTCTCCATTATCGGAACCTCTTTCTATCCGAAATTCGTCCTATGTCGTGATATAGAGCAGTCGTCCCCTACTGGGTGATCGTCCTTCATCATTTTATCCAATGGTCATCCCCATCGTTGATTTTGTTATCTGATATTCGTCCTATGTCATGATAAACCCCGAGAGCAGCCGTCCCCTGCAAGGTGATCATCCTTCACCTCTTGACGATCGTCCTTCATCATGCTTATCCGATGGTCGTCCCCATCGTCGACCTTTTCTATCCGACATTCGTCCTATGTCGTGATAAAGAGCAGCCGTCCCCTGCTAGGTGATCTTCCTTCACCTTTTATGATCGTCCCTCATCATTTATTTCATTTATTCTTTAAACTGATGGCCGTCCCTATCGTTGTTTACCTTACTTTGCAAGCCTGATGTCCGTCCCCATCATTGACTTTATCTTTAATCCCCAGAGAACCCTGTTTCTTTGCCTGATGGCCGTCCCCATCATAATCTCTTTATTTCCCCAGCTTGTCAGTCATCCTCGTCATTGCTTTATCCCCCAGCAGTCGTCCTCTTCTCGATGGTCGTCCTCCATTGCCCGCAGTTGATAATCATACTATACTTTCATTTACAATTTATATCCCTTTTCTTCTTCTACCCAGCGAGTGCAAATTTTGGATTGTCTTTGGTATTCAACCACAAGTTATCTTGTTTGTCTGTTAAGCCTGTCGCTTACATCCTGCACAGCTAACTCATTCTTGAATAGGGGCAGCTGTAAACACCCCAAATTTTCCCTCACTAATTTCACACCATGGCTTATGATCTTTCATATTTGCATTAGTTTAAACATATCATCTCATATTGTATTTTTGTTTCACTGCATTAGTTCAAGTTCATCTGCATCTAGGGTTTGTGATCTGAGCAATCCAAGGATCCATGTGAGCCACTCCAAAGGCCTTCAATCATTCCAAAGGGTCCATGTATTTTATATCATCATATCATATCCCTCAAAGATCAAGGAAGTCAAAAAATCACAAGAACTGGCAAGGCATGGAAGCTGAGCTAGGGTTTCATTGCATAGATGACCTAAAATTAGGGTTTTGGTTTCAGAGGCCATAACTCCAAATTTTTTGTGTGTACCAAGTTTGATGAAGAAATTCATTGTGGAAGTCATTTGTTCATTGGGTAACTTCTTGAGCAAGTCAGAGCAAAATCAGGGCATCTGAGGCCCCCAACAATGGAACCAAAGTGGATTTTTCATCAAATTGAAGTTATATGATCTTTATTTGATCATTGAATTGCTTGGAAGTTCACAAAATTGAAGAAAATTAAGCTAAACCAAAAGTTGCCAAAAATGGAAATGACTTGTAATGAAAACTTTCCATTTTGGGAAAGTTTTTCAACCTCCTCTTTCTCAACCAAAAATGCTTCAAATGAAAAATTGTTGGTCATGAAAGTTGTAGATTGGATCATTCCCTTTTCAAAAAGTAAAAGAACAAGTTCTAATTCATTATAGAACTCAAGTTATGATCTTTCAAAGTTGGCAAAAATCCTATAATTTTCAAGAATACACCAAAGAGGGATTTTTACAAAACCACTTGCCAAGCCATTTTGTGACCTCTAATACACTTCTATGCATCATACAAACATAGTGCATTGCCTAAAAATCAGAATTGGCCCAAGAATCCTCTCATTTCATGCCTTGAACTTAAAGAAATTCAAAAGGGGCCAAACTTCTTCAAAATTGCAAAAGAGCATGAAACATCTCATACACTTACTGAATTACCACAAAACCTTTTCCATGGTTCTCCTTGATCCTTGCTGAGCTAGGACAAGTAAAAAGCCAGCTGCAACATGAGCGCATACCTCAAGTTCATGTTTTGTTGACTTTTTGCAAGAGAGCCCATACCAATCACCATAGGCCACAACAACTCTTCTGACCTATCAAAGCTTGTTATGTGGACAAAATACAACTCATAACACACATCACATAGGCCTGAAACCAGAAAATCATCAAGCTTCCCAAAAATCACCCCAAAGCAAAAACCTTCGAAACTTTCTGTCCAGCCATCAAACTTCAAAACAAACTTCACCATTCATTCAGAAATGATCCATAGAGCATAAACCAACCATCAAACAAGCCTCAAAGCACTCAAAACCAAAACACGATTCTGGTGCAGCAAGAGTGCAAGCTCTCATTCCAGCCATTCTAAGCTCCATCAAAGCCTTCCAACATCATCAGGAGGTAAAGACGAGTGGATTTGCACAAGAGAACCTCAAGAACATTTTTTCCAGAAATATGTTTTTAAGTTCCTAAATGATTCTTCATGATTCACTGATGATCCTGATATGTTTAGTTTTGAAAATGATCATGTATTAAGCATGTATGAGCTCTCAGAAATTTTTTGACCTAGAACTAATTTGCTTCGATTCATCTTAAATGTGTGAAATAAATTTGTTTTGATGGGTGATTCTTGTTATGTGATGTGTGGGGTTTGATTCTGGGCAGAGAAATTAGGTTTTAGTGGCTTAGGGAGAGAGATAGCATTTTGAGCTGCCGGAGAAGATGACCGGAGCACTATTCCGGTCATCTGAAAATAATTAGGGCTAATCTCAAGTGATTAGCCAAGTTTGAATATGGAGCGTTATATGTGAGATTCGCGCGTGTATGGAGGGTTGGGATCTGTTCACTTAACCCTAATTTTTAATTAATTAATTTAATCTGGATTAATGAGCCAGAGTGCATCTCAGCCACTCATTTGCGCGCTGGTCAACCAGGACTTCCCTAGTTCAAATCCTGTCCATTGGATTATCTTAGTTTCTTTTATTTTTATTTTATTTTCATTTTATTCCATTTATTTTGCATATTTAATTTAAAATACTTAGAAAATTCCAAAAATATTTTTCTTCTGCATTTTTGATTTCAAATATTTGTCTTCACCCAAAAACATTTTTATTTTTATTTTTTGCATTAAAAAAACCATTTTAAAAATATTTAAATGTTTATTTTAATTAATTAATGGAAATTAATTAATTAAAATACCATTTAGGTTTCTACAAATTCCAAAAAAATTCACATTGCATCTTAGGACATTTAGAAACAATTTCAAACCATTCATACAAATTTCTTTTTGGTTTTGATCCAACTTTGACATTTTTCTTGAATTTAGGGTTCATAAAAATTCCTTTTTGGAACCCTAACTTCAAGAATTCTTTTCTGGGTTTGACATTGGTTCTTTTTGCATTGTTCTTCATATAGCATTTAGTATCTAGCATATTTTTTTCACAAATTTATCTTGCATTTTCCATTTGATTTGCATTTTTCCTCTTAAGGTACCCAAAAACCCTAGATAACTTAGAAAAATCAAAACTTTCTTTAGGTTAAGAGCTAGACCTCCTCCTTTGGGGTGTGATATCATATGGGGTTAGGGTTCCTTTGAGTTCATTTGAAATTTTTTATCTTATGATTTGCTTATGTTTTTGACTTTTGCATCTCATCCTTTCATATAACCCTAATTTTGCATCTTCATTTGCATTCATCTTGCATATGCATCCATACATGAACTTGCCATGACATTTCATGCATTCACAGGACATCTAAGACATCTTAGGGCATATTAGAATCATGCTTGATCATTTCTTCATTCATTTGCCATGATATGCATTCATTTCATTCCATGAACTTTCATGAACTTTCAAACTTCAAAAGCATGCTTCCTTTGCATCTCATCTCTTGTATGAAAATTCATAGCACTTGACATGCTTTTGCATCATCTCATAGAATCATTTGCATCATGTTTTTGCTTCTGGTTTTTTTTATCCTTCTATATGTCTCATTTTCATTTCATTTCTTTTCTTTATGCTATCCATCTTAATAATCACTAAGACAATAACTTGTAACTTGGGCCTTGCATTAGGGTTCTAATTCTTCCTTTATTGGTTAAGAAGGACTAACCCTAGTGTTAATGGACAAGTCCCTCTCAAGTTGTCTTGCCAATCATAAAATTCACTTCTTAATCTTACCCTTAATTAAAATTCACTTTAATAAAGGTTTGTTTTGTCATGAGGTTAATCCCTAATCATGGATTAAGTTGAGGTGTCTTCCTCAGCTTAAGTGTGCTCATCTATTATCCTTCTATTAGGATGGTGTAATGGGTTCACTAATCCTTGATTATGGCTTAAACTCATTACTTAACACTAAACAAAAACTCAAAAAAAATCTAAATAATCACAAGTAGGTTAATGATCTTAATCCTACACCGTTATGGTAATTAAGTTTGAGGTGCTTATCTCATACTTAAGGTATTCTCATTATCCCTAATTAAAGGGAGGATATGATGAGTTTACTAACCCTTGGTTTAGGCTTAAGCTCATTAACTTATGACAAAACACCAAAAAGCAATAAAAGATTGAAAACACAAAAACAAACAATAATCGTCTCCTTCGGGATTCTTTTCTCATCATCTTCACTCATAAACGAGAACTCGCTTCTTCCGTCTAATGCAAGACAGTTAGCACTCGAGCCAGACGAGTCATACACTTGAGCATAGACAAGCAAGCAGTTCACCAGTCAATTTATCTTTCTAGTCTCTTTTGAGTCGAACTACGGTGTTCTGACTTCCTCATTGCACGAGAGGATATGTAGGCATAACTTAACTGTTATCGAACAAAAGTCTCTGTCTTCTTCCCCCTCTTCCAGCATTATCTTTTAAGCCTCATTCCTGAGCATCTCACTTCACTTTCTTGCACTGACACTTGTACATTCTTTTTCCAGCTTTTTGCACATAGACAACATAGACACTACCCCTTTAAACACAAACTTTTAAGCGTGGATCTCGTCGAGTACGACGGACAATCTGGGTGCTAATACTTTCCCAGGTTGTAACCAACCCCATTTCTCAGTTTCTCTGGTTCGCGACCGTCTTATCCATCTCTTTCTAGGTTTATGCAGCATTACCTTTCCTTCTGGATAAAAATGCCTAGCTAGCGACTCTTTTCAATTCACCTTCATTTCTTCCTTTCGCCGACCGTTCGCGCTTTTACCGGGATGCAAATCTTTGGGAGCGACACCAGAGTCACAACCCTTTCATGAATCAAGTCATGCGACAGGCTAGCTGCGTTATGACGAGATCTACGAATAGGTCTACTCTCTAGGGGGAGCTTTCACGCTAGGCTTGCAAGGAGCGAGCCCTTGGAGACTAACACTAATAACTTCCAATTCTAAACTAGGTGTTCCCTCTTCTTTTTTCAAAAACTCAGGTGTCATCCCAGGATTCAACAAGCAAGTATGATAATGATCATAATAAGAAGAGCGAATAAACAAGCATAAATAATTAAAAAAAAGCAAAGAAAACAGATAGGCAAAGTCAACATTGATCTCAAATTAAACTAAGTTAGGCTTGACTCTCTAGATGTCCCCAGCAGAGTCGCCATCCGTCGTACCTCGAAAAAATACGACCTCGCGATAAAAAATACCGCGGATAAAAATTAAACAACAGAGTCGCCACCGAACTTATTTTATTCCAATTAAGGAAAAGGAAAATATCGAGAAACCTTTAAAAAAACGGATAGAACAAGGTCTATGAAACCATATTCTAGGTTCGAGAGTGGATTCCGTAAGGGGAAGGTATTAGCACCCCTTATGTCTGTTGTACTCAACGGGAACCTCTTAGTTTAACTTGCGATTTAATGTTGACTTATGCTTTCTGTTTTCTTCGAATAATAAAAAGTAAACGCGAACGATTCTAAGCTAGGGTTAATAGGGGAAATGGGTTGTTTTGTTCCTAGGGTGCTCGACAAGGAGTAAGATCCGTGTGCCTAGGTATTCCCTCGTGCAATGGGAAATTCAGAGCTTTGTAGTTTGTGGTACTAAGGTTGGTTGATTGGTTTGTTTTAATGAACGCTTATTTAGACCGCATTCTAACTGCTAAGCATTGGCTTGTCTGCTCGCGATAGGAGGCGGAAGCGCTAGCTTGTTTGCGAGATAGAAAGGATTTAACCAATGTTCGTTTAAGGAAAAAATGTTCGATTTAATTAATGTTTTAGGAACGAAAGGGCGAATGAACCACGTCCTATGGGGCAAGCCTCAGGAGCGTTCATTCAATAATTCGAGGAATGCTAGACTCCAGAACTCAATTCTTTCGTTTTTTGATGTGTGGATTAAGCGTTTTAATTAGGGAAGGTCGAATGAACCACGTCCCGTGGGGCGAGCCTCAGGAGTTTTCATTCAAGAATTCGAGGAATGCTAGACTCCAGAATTCAGTTCTTTCTTTATTTAATTATAAAAAGATTTGAATATTCGAGTTTGGAAATGGTTTGATGGCAAGGCACGATGCGCTCGACTTACATGGTTTGCGAATAAATCAAAGAGATAAAATGCGAAAAATAAATTAAAGGTAACTATTCGGAGGCGTTGGACCTTTTATTCGAACGTGTCGAAATATAGTTCGTTTACTTCCTTAGAGCCGATTTAAAGTTGAAATCCTTCTATGAGGAGTTGAGCGTGTCTATTGGAATGAGATAAAATAAATAAACTAAATCGATTAAATTAAATTGCGGAAATTAAATCGGAACAAAATAACAAATGCAAAATAATAAATTAAATTGATAATATGGCGAATAATCGAAATAAAATAATAAATAAACTAAACTAAATTAAATGGATGAAATAGAAAATAAATGATAAATAAAAATAAATGATAAATAAAAATAAATCTAACTACTTTGGCCTCATATTAATCAAGTTTTACTGATTTAACAAAATCAGATAAACTTGACTGTTTGTTATATCATCGACCTGGGTAATAACTAAAAAATAAAATACTTCCAAATATAGTGAATGCCAATCATGATCTCGAATTTTATAAATCTGAATACATATAAAGATAAACAATAATAAAAAACTTGAAATAAAGAAAATGAAAGAAAGAAAAAAAATACATAAATAAAATAAAATTATAAGAGAGACAGGAAGGTCGCTGGATTATTAGCGTCAAATTATAAAATAAACATAACCATTATTAGTGTCAAATTATTAATGTCAAATTATTAGTGTCAAATTATAACAGACCCATTAATAAACAAACAAATCTTTTTATAAAATAAACAAGAAAACCAAATAGAATGAGGATTGGTCTTGGCCGTGAGAACAACAAAGGAAAAAACACAGTCTCAGAAATAAAGAAAACGGATCTACCTTTTCCTCCTTCAGCTCTCATGATAAACTCCAAAAAAAACTGGCGAATCTCAACTCAGCGTCACATACTCTCGGCGTCAGTTCTCGGAATCTCTCACCAGTGCAATTTTGCTTCGCTCACTCTCGGAAGGTCTCGCGGCGTTTTCGATCTGTTTGCTCGCAAATGGTGAGTTTCGGATCTTGAACGGTTTTGGTCTGTGCGAGTTTGTGTTTGGTTTCGTCAGAAAATGGTTTCCGGCAGTGTGGTTCCGTTTTGTGGGATGCGGTGCGTTTGGATCGGCGTTTTCAGCGGTGAGCGGATTCTGGGTTTACGATTTCATGGTGGCTGAGGTTGTGATGGTGGTGATGTGATTCGCGTCTGTTTTTTTTGTTTCAGTGATGGATGAGTTTTTTTAGGTTGAAGGAGGGTATTTGGAGTGAAGAGTGTTTATGGTTCGTGTTTTGCAGATGGATTTCTCTTGATCTCATTCACACGGTTTGAGTGTTTTTTTTTTGTTTTGACTCATTTCAAGATCTGTGAGTTTCATGATGGTTTCGGTTACTGTTCACATTCACTTCACCATTTTTATTTCTTTTTTTGCGGTTGAGTTTCGATTATAGTGGTGAAGGTGATTTAGTGTGTGGTTTTGTGTTAGTGAAAATGGGAAGAGTTGGGTTGGAAAAAGAGATTATGTGGGTGTTTATTTGCAGGTTAGAAACGAGTTTTTTTTATACTATTTTTTGAAGCTTGGGTTATAATTTGGCAGATATTTTGTGGTTTATCCAAAACTTTTTGTTACTGTGAATAAAGAATGAATTTATAGAGAGGTTGATGAGGGTAAAATAGGAAAGATTGGGGAGAAAGATAAGAAGATTTGGATCAAGATTGAGCTGATTTTATGAGCTATTAAAATTGGTGTTGAGAGTTTGTTAGTGAGTAGAATGGAATTGCTAAATATAATGGAGGTTGTGTAAATTGATTGCTGGTGTGTAGAATATGATGTGTAATGAATCACATGTTGGTAATATAATAATAAAAGAACAATAGAATAAAAAGTTAGAATCAATGAATTTGCTTGAAAGTAATAATAATAATAATAATAATTATAATACAACTGAGAGTTAATAATAATAATAATATTAATAAGAATAATAAAAATAGAAATAATAGTTATAATAAAATAATAATGGAAATAAAAGTGAATTTTGTATTTTTTGTAGAGAAAAGATAGACCTATGAATTAGTGATTTATTAAAATGTAAAAACAAAATTTTGGAAATAATACTAATAAATGGATAATAGTAATGAAAATGATAGTTAAAATATGGATGACAAAAGAAATACAAATGGATATATATTTTTCAAAGGAAAAGTGGAGAAATAAAAGTGATAATCGAATAAAAGAGCTCCACACATCACACCGACCTCTTGAATCTGATTTCTCGCACAAACCCTGATTTTGAAAAATAAATGACATATTTTTGGATTTTTTCGAATAACAGACAGAAGAATAAAGTAATACATATTTTTGGATTTTTGAATAATAGTTAGAAAGTAAAATAAAATGGTGCGGGTAGGACAAATTTGGGATATGACAGCGCGGGAAAGGGTAGAGTCGCCGTAGTTCCCCTAACTAGGGGCGAAAAGGATTGCCTGTGTCTTAAGGCTTGAACTGCCTATGTCAATGCTCAGGTGTTGCAGGCTCGGACGATGAGTGTGTTACCGTCTTGCAAAGTGACAAGTAGGAGAAAGTTCGCCCGATGAGAGTGAAGGTGATGAGAAGAGAAGTCCCTAAGGAGAGACGCTTATTGTTTGTCTAGTGTTTTTTTATGAGCTTTTATGAGTGTGGCACAAGGAAGTGAACTCAAGCTCTTTTCCATGGAATGTGTACTTTCTACTACATTCCAAGATGGAATAATGGAGCAAGCACACAAGTAAGGAGAATTTATCCAAGACTTGTTTCCAAGGGCAAGGGCCTAAGCTCACAAACTTGCTAAAGTTATTAAGTGTTTTAGTGATTAAAATCAAGAAGTATTTTTTTAGGCTTTTATTTATGAAGATGACTTCATGATTAGACTCGTGCATGATGCTAGAAAAGTGTACTATTCCAAGATGGAATGAATACATATGCCTCATGGAATAAGGCTATTGCACAAGAAGTCACTTCTTTCTTTATAAATGTTTTTTAGGTTTTTCGTTTTTAGATGAGAAGAGAAAGAACCAAAGGAGAAAAAGGTAAAATAACTAAAGGGGGACTAACAAATCCTAATGTTATTGTTCCGGGCAGGCCCAACTTTCAGAGTTGGGCCAAACAAATTAATGACCCAACACGTTCTTCGTCGAGCATCATGCTCGGGAGGATGGTCTGTGTCGACCAAGGCTGAATCGACCGGAATGAAATCCCCTAACGGCTAGTTTTGACCATTACCTATTCATACGAATTCCAAGGTCTGCGCCCAACGGTTTGAACCAATAGCCATCCACCAAGGACAGTATATAAACTCTCTCACACGAGAAGGTCAGGTATTCAATTCTCTCACCCTTATTCTCGTACTTGCACGCTTTTTGCTCAGTCTCTTACTTTAGCATCGGAGTGCCTTGCAGGTACACCCCATCCTCTCCTCAACAACCGTCCTTCAACAACGCTCCACGCCAGCCATATCAGATCCTGATCTCCAGGTATGATCAGGTGGCGCTGTCTGTGGGAATCACTGATTTCCCCGTTCTTCTCTCTCAAGATCTTCAAGAACCAAAGTCTCTTACCAAGATCCATGGCTGCTCGAGACAACTACAATCCCGAAAATCAGTTGAACAATGGTATTCTCCTCACACAACGTGAGAGCGATTCTAATAATCCTCCACACAAAGAAACCGTGCAGGATTGCCCAGATGGGAGGATAACCTCACCTTCCCCCGATCGCAACCAGCCTCTAAAAAGTCGCCCGAAGGTCCTCTTTTCTCCAACACTTCAGGATTTGAATTTGCTACGCTGGCTGAGATTCTCAACCAGACGAATTTGTTGCTCCTCGCCCACGGTGAGAAGATTTCCTGTCTCGAGGACAACAATCTTCGGTCGTCCCGATCCCCGACGAGACATCGAGGAAGACGTAGTCCTTCCCCTCCTAAAAGTAAAAGTAAAGGATACAATGGTGAATCAACTAGTAACAAACGGTCCCGCTCGTCTCCTCCTCGATCGCCAAGAAAGTTAAGAAAGAGCAGATCAAGATCTTCATCACCCCGGCGAACCAAGAAGCACACGCCCCGGTCTCCTTCATTCAATTCCAGTGATGATGAGGACACCAGGGGCCCCCTTTCGTCGGAAATCATGGCTACTAAACTCCCACGGGGTTTAGTGAAACCTCCACCCTTAGGCTCGTATGACGGGACCACCGATCCTGACGAGCATATCGAGAATATTGATGCCTTGCTCGACTACCGAGGGGAAATCAAATATCGCCTCTTTCCTACGACTCTGAGGAAGGGTGTGATTGCTGCACCCCAAAATTTGCCCTCACAAGACAAGACTTTGTGTACTAAGAGGTTCACAAGGTTCACAAGACATCTTATGAGGTTACAAGGTTCACAAGACCTCCCAGGAGGTTCACAAAGTTTACAAGGCATCTTATGAGGTTCACAAGGTTCATAATACATCTTATGAGGTTCACAAGGTTCACAAAGTTCACAATTAGTCAGAAGATTTGACAATTCCCTCAGACAATGCATCCTCCTAAGCACTGCATCCTAAACTAGGGTTTTGACTTTAATCAGGCTAAATGGACTTCCAAGACTTCAAGTGAGCTTCATAACAGCTTATATGTGTTTAATAATCCCCATGACAAGTTTCAAGACTTTTCCCAAAGGATTGCTCAGTCAGATGATCAGATAGGTCAAAATCAGTCAAAGTAGTTAAAAAGTCAAACTGAGGTCAACTGTGGTCAAACCAAAGTCAAACTTCATGATTTTTTGCCAACATCAAGTATATGAAGTAAATTTCATCATTTGATCAAGGGTTGATCATGATTCATCAAGGATATTTCAGATCATCAAGAATCAGGGGTTTCTAAATTAGGGTTTCCTCAGGAAAAGTCAATTGAACTTTGACCAGCCATAACTTTCACATGCTTCATCAAAGTTTTCCCATCCAAAGCTCATTTTGAAGGAAATTGAATTCCCTACATCTTTTTGTCTCACAAGCCAAGCCCAAAAATGCTTCATTTGGAAGGTATGAGCTAAGACATTATAGGTCCTTTTAAAAGTCAACAAAAAGTCAACAACTTCCAAAGGGCATAACTTGAGAATGTTAAAAGATATGGACATGAAACCAATGGGGTTGGTTAGAGGACTCTTTAAGCTTTCCAAAATGTCCAAGAAAACCCTCATAGCATTAAAATTGAAGGATTTGTGCCCTTGCAAAGTTGGGAAATTTTTGGGAGGTTTATGAAGCAAATAGGGCTTTAAAACCAAATTCTTCCAAATGGGCTTGCAATTTTGTGATCCAAACTTCAACATTACATCATGCACGACCCAATCCTCATTTATTCAGATTTTTATTATTTTTTATTTTATTTATTTTGATTTTATTCATTTAAAACCATTTTAAATCAAAATAAAATATGAAAATTGAATATTTAAAAGTGATTCTTCTTCTAGAAACTCTTAATGACCATTTAAGTTGATTTGATGCTATACAAATTCGTGCTAAGGCATTATAGCATGAAAATATTTGATTTTTTGACTAATTTGGCAAGGAGGTTTCTTCACACTCAAGGTATCTATTAAGCCCACATATCCACCACTTTTCTGACCTAATTCCATTCTTCTATAAGTATACAAACTACACAAATGCATAGGGACGATTTTTTGCTGCCTCAAGAGTAAGTTTCAAAGTTTCAAAATTCATCCTAAGAACACAAATTCGGTTTGATACCTAGAGCTACTTTCAAGACAAACCAAAGGTTGCAACTTGTTCCTTGGAGTTCATAGATCGATTCTTGATCATAACATTGTCCATTCATGCCCTAATTCGCACAAACCGAATGCATCCCTTTCATACTCTAAGTTTTTTCGATTTGATTGATTTATGCCTTGATATTGAAAACTAATTATAGATTTGTGTTTGTTGTGATGTTTAGAAGCTTTTTGAATGGATTAATTCAGTTATTGTGGATTGTATCGAAGTTTGCCATTGCTAGGGTTTGGAGCTTCAAAACGGGAACCAAGCATTTAGGGCCTTAAAACAAATTCTAAGACCATGGCTATGACATATGAACCTTGTACAGTTGATCTGGGTTACTAATTTTTGTTATTATGATGGTTTGCATGATGGTTCAAAAAACGTAGGTTTCTGGTTTTGTAAATTCGCAGGAAATTTCGCATGTAATTTCGCAGGTGTTTTTGCAGGTCTTGATGAAGAAGAAGACCCCTGGCGCGAAATTCAAATGTTTGAATTTGAATATGTATTATATATTATTGTTTGTATTATATATTGTGAGAAACATTGATGGCTTGGTGGTGAGGACGCGCGTGTGTGAAGCTAGAGTCCAGGGTTCGAATCCAGTCAGGACCAATTTTTTTGCTTTAATTTCTTTTGTTTTGTAGGAATGGAATAAAACAAAGTTATGCTGTTTACTAACACAAGTGCGCAGGTGGCCTAGCTGGTTTTGGAGAGTCTTCATCCAGGTAAAGGACCTGGGTTCAAATCCTAGGTCCTGTTTTTTTAGGTTTTATTTTCATTTATTTTTGATATGCTTTGTTTTATTCTTTAATTAATCAAAACAAATTTCTAAAAATATATAAAAACATTTTCTAACCAAACTTTATTTTGTTTAAAAAATTTTATGTTATTTTCTTAAAAAAACTAAATTAGTGTATTTATGTTTATATTTATATGTATTTATATTTTATATAATATTTAAATTAATTCTTAATCTTAATATTGTTAAAACCCTAATTCTATTTTCTAAACTCATAAATCCTAAATTATTTATATTAACCCTAATATTTTTATAAACCCTAATTGTAAATATTAATTTATTTGTTTATTTTAATTTCATAATTTTTGTTTATATTTTAATTAAGTAGTAAACCCTAATGTATTTTTCTAAATAATTAAACCCTAATTTTATTTTATGTATATAATTTATGCTTATTTAATTTTGATTAGATATTTTTATAATATGTATATGAAATTAAAATAATTAGACTATTAATCATATTTTGTTAATATATAATATTTATCATTTGTTTCTATTATTAATTAAAAAACCTTAAAAATAGTTATTCATTTAAAATTGAACTTTTAATTTATGATTTATTATGATTCTTATTCTTATTTATTTTATTACTACTAACCCCCTTTATTTATTTATTTACTTCTTATGTGATTATTTATTTTATTATTATTATTACTAACCCAATTATTTATTTATTCACTTATTTATTTTAATTATTTTAATTATTATAATGTAATTGTATCCCTTATGTAATAGTTGTAGTAATTTTTATTATTTATTTTTAAATGCTATGGTTAGTAAAATAGGGAGTGTAAAACATGTTTGTATGTAAACTTGAATTTAGATCATTAAAATTTAAAGATAAATATCTGAATTGGTACACTCACACATGTAAGCCGATCTTTGATCGCCATCTCACATTCTTAAGGGTTACCTCTCAAGTAGCCTAAACAAAAGGTCAAGTAAGGTGTAAAGAAAAGTCCCTCATCTCATATCATCTAGTCCCTTAATAGATAAAAAGATCAAGTCCCTTCATGGTTGCCTTCGTAAATGATCTTGTCCCTTTCGAATAAAGATGATAAGTCCCTTCGAATTGCTAAATACACCTTACAGTTGCCTAATCACAGATGACCCTTCATATGTCCCTCACACATCCAAGGTAATGACTACCTATTCCTTAATAATAGGGATAATCTTACCATTTAAAGGATATTTAAGAACAGAAAAGACTTAACTTAGGGTAGGTTCCTCTTATGTACTTGCTCACTCTTCAAAACATTTCAAACATACTTCACATTTCAAGCAATTTTCAAAACAAAGGCTTTATATATATCCGTACATGGATCATTATAAAGTACTTAAGAAAATTTCTAAACACACACTACACATTTCAAAAACATTTTAAAGTGAGCTAAGTAACTAAGAGCCCATGGATAACCATGGATGTAAAGGGTGCTAACACCTTCCCTTTACATAACCTACCCCCCGAACCTAAAAATCTTTTTAAGGTCTTTCCTGTTCTTTTATGCCTTTCCTTTGGATAAAATAAAAGTCGGTGGCGACTCTTGCTATCCGTAACATTTAACTAAAGTCAGTTCTCCCACCGTGTTACAGTGATGACGTGGTACAAGAGCCTCGAAGCAGAGTCCATCACTTCCTGGAAACAGCTCGGACTCACGTTTTCCAAGCACTTCACCGCTTCTAGACGCAACCCGAAATCGGAGGCATCGCTCGAAGCAATCATCCAAGGGAAGGACGAGCCTCTACGAACCTATATCGAGAGGTTCAACAAAGAAGCGGTCCAGGTACCACCACAGACGACATGAAGAAATACTTGTTGAAGCGGGGTTTGCGCCCGTCGACCGACTTTCACCGTGCGGTTGGCATCGAGACCCCGACCACCTTTGACGATTTCTTGTTAAAAGCCCAAGCTTACATCCAATACGAGGAGAAGCTGGCTGCTAGCTTCGTCCGAGATGCCCGGCGTCGTGAGGACGCAAAACCCTCCAAAGTCGATGAACCCTCGACATCTCGTCGGGGAGGAGACAAAAGAAAGGAAGATTGCTCTCGTGAACCGCGGGAGCACAGAGGACCCGTCGATCGGTTTCATGAATATACCCATCTCCTGGTCTTAAGATAGAAGATCATGTCTGAATGTGCCAATTCGGAGTTTAGGCAAGCGGGAGTACGCTTCCCGAAGCAGCTACATAATAAACCGGGAACGGACAAGACGAAGTACTGTAGATTCCACAAGATTCAAGGTCATAATACTGAAGACTGCATCCATCTCAAGGATGCAATCGAGATACTTATTAAAGACGGGCACCTCAAGCAATTTACTAAATCAAGAGATGCCCCTCGCCAAGAGGCGCAGGAGGCTCAGAAGATCGAAGAGGTTGTACCCATACCATCAGATGCGAACATGCAAGTTGCTCTAAGCATCTACCGCCCGAAAGACTTCTTCCTGCCCGACCATACCGAGAGCCCAAGGTATTTTTCCTCCCACAGCCCGTCGGAGACCTTTCCCTCTACAATGGTCATCTCAGGGGGAAAATTCAACAAGATCACGGTCGGGTCCGTGAAGAGGAAATTTGACCAATTGATCGCGAAAGGTCCTGCTCAAAACGCAACCTTGGACCCCCCAAGAGAGGGCTCGATACCCCTTTCCTTTTACAAAGAGGAACTCTTGGGAGGGCACCAAATGCCAGCATCCCATTACTCATCCGTGCGCGGATGGAAAATTTCGATGTCAGAAGAATCCTGGTGGACCGAGGTAACTCGTGCGACATCATGTATTCCCAATTATTTTCAACACTCCAGTTGAATGAAACACACCTGACTCCGTACGTCGGATTAGACCTAAAAGGCTTCAACGGAGCATTTTCTCGACCGTGGGGCTACGTCGATCTCATCGTCACCTTCCGGGCATCCGAGACCGCCAGATCTGCTCGCGTCCAATTCTTGGTCGTGGATTGTCCTTCGTTATACCAATGTATTTTGGGGCGACCAACATTGGCTGAGTTGATCGCTGTTCCATCCACCATTCATCTAAAGATGAAGTACTATACTACCTCGGGCAAGGTCGCTACACTACACGGTGACGTCGAAGCTGCTTGCCGATGCTTCGAAGCAGCCTCCAGAGGCCTCAGCTCGATATCATACCAGCCAAACCCATCTGCTCCAACACCTTCGGATGCTCCGCGAATATCTAAAGCTTTTCCCCAGGTCGACTCAATCGATCTAGATTGCAGGTTCTCAGATGAAGACGAAGGCGTTCGGAGGCTGTCTGATCCACTGTCCCGGCCAATTCCTGACGGAGAATTCGAGCTAATTCCTTTGGGGGATGTTCCAACTCGGTGCGTCAAGATCGGGGCCCATTTTCCCGACTTGGCGAAACGAAAATTGGAGGCATGCCTCAAGGGAAACGCCGATCTATTTGTTTGGAGCACCGCAGAAATGCCAGGGCTCGACCCCAAGACGGTCTGCCATCATCTCTCTATCGATCCAATACACAAAGTTGTCGCCCAGCGTAGGAGGAAGTAGTCGACCGAGAAGACCAAAGCGGATGAGTCAGCTGTTAAAGACCCCCTAGAGGAAAATTTTGTAACTGAGGCCAGGTATACAACCTGGCACTCAAATGTTGTACTTGTCAAAAAAATCTAATGGAAAATGGAGAATGTGTGTTGACTATACCGATCTTAATCGAGCTTGTCTGAAAGACGCATATCCTTTGCCCAACATTGACAAATTGGTCGACAATTCGGCCGGTTTCAAACTATTATCCTTTTTGGACGCCTACTCAGGGTATAATCAAATCCGTATGGCCATGGCCAACAAAAAATACACGGCCTTCAAGACCGAATCGGACAACTATTATTATAACGTTATGCCCTTTGGTTTAAAAAACGCAGGCGCGACCTATCAGCGCATGATAAACAAAATTTTCCGAGCTGAAATTGGGGACATGCTCGAAGTATACATGGACGACATGATAGTCAAATCCCAGGAAGAAACAGATCATGCTTCCCACCTACGAAAGGTGTTCGACCAAGCTCGAAAATGCTAGATGCGTTTCAACCCTGAAAAATGTACATTCGGAGTTCGGGCAGGTAAATTCCTTGGGTTCTACTTAACTGAGCGAGGGATCGAAGCCAACCCGGATAAATGTCGAGCATTCATAGAAATACCTACCCCAAACTCTAAATAATCAATGCAATCGTTGAACGGGGTTCTCGCCTCCCTCGCCCAGTTTGTGGCGAAATCCGCTCAGCATGCCCTCCCGTTTTACAAACTCCTTCGCAAGGAGGCTGCCTTTGAATGGACGGAGGAATGCGAGCAGGCTTTGTCTCATTTAAAAAAATCATTGTCTGAGCCCCCAGTCCTGTTTAGACCCAACGAAGGGGAGACACTCTACCTCTATCTCGTTGTGGCAAACGAGGCCGTGAGCGCATCCCTCGTTCGCGAACTACCCGTGGGGAAGAAACTTATTTACTTTATGAGCAAGGCGGTGCACGGCCCTGAACTTCGATACCTCCAGATAGAAAAGGTGGCATTGGCCCTCCTTTTTGTAGCTAGAAGACTACGACATTATTTCCTAGCCCACATTGTTGTCGTAAGATCAGACCAACCCATAAAGGAATTGCTCGGAAGGCCAGACATGGTCGGGCAAATGTTAAAATGGTCGTTGGAATTGTCCAAGTTCGATATCAGGTTTGAAGGGAGACAAGCTCTCAAAGCTCAAGAGCTAGCCGACTTTGTGGAAGAACTCACTTTCACCGAGCAAGAGTCAAAATCTCTATCCAAATGGACCATCTTCGTAGATGGGGCGTCCGACTCGACGGGTAGTGGAGCTGGGATAATTCTGGAAAACGAGGAAGGAAACATCATCGAAGTATCTTTGACTTTGTATTTCCCCACATCTAACAACCAGGCGGAGTACAAGGCTTTCCTGGCCAGTCTGCGACTCGCGAGCGATCTGGAGGCGGAAGAAATCGTAATATGCACGGATTCCTAGTTGGTCGCCAACCAAGTCCGAGGAGATTTCCAGGCCAAAAACGACAATATGGCTGAATATTTGGCCCTTGTCAGGGAAAAGCTGAAACGATTCCGAGCATAGATGTCAGACACGTCCCGCGGGAAAATAACACCCGAGCTGATATCCTTTCCAAGCTGGCAAGCACCAAGGGAAAACGAAGCAACAAGTCTGTCATACAAGAAGTGCTCCCCCGACCAAGCATTGGACAATCTTCGACCCACATAGACGTTAACCTCGTTGGCGGTGCCAACTGCTGGATGACCCCAGTATTTAACTACTTGACCAAGGATGAGTTACCAACAGATCCGAAAGCGGCCAGTACCGTGCATCGAAGGTCGTGCTCATATACTTTGGTCGGTGGGCGTATGTATCGCCGATGCTTCTCCACACCACTCCTCAGGTGCGTCAAGGAAGAGAACATCCCACACGTACTAAGGGAAGTCCACGAAGGAATCAACGCACAGCATCCGGGCGGATGATCGCTAGCCCGAAAGATCCTTCGGGCAGGATATTATTGGCCGACACTCCAGAACGACGCGAAAGAGCACGTAAAAAGATGCGACAAATTCCAAGGACATGGGGACGTGCACGTGGCGCCCCTACCGAGCTAAAATCGCTATCTTCCCCATGGCCATTCACATGGTGGGGGATGGACATCTTAGGGCCATTCATCGTCGGATCCAGCCAAAATAAGTACCTCATCGTGGGCGTCGATTATTTCACCAAATGGATAGAGGCGGAGGCCTTAGACAAGATTACGGCACTCAACATACTACGCTTCTTTAAGAGGAGCATCCTCGCTCGGTTCGGAGTGTCGCTCGCCATTGTAACAGATAACGGAATCCAATTCACCGATAGACATTTCCAGGAATTTGTTGCTTCGGTGGGAACAAAATAGCACTTCGCTTCGGTTGAACATCCCCAAATAAACGGACAAGCGGGATCCACTAATAGGGTAATCCTGAGATGTCTAAAGAAAACACTTGAGGAGCACAAGAAACACTGGGTCGAGGAACTACACAACGTACTTTGGGCATACAAGACCACTCCACACTCAACGACCGGTGAATTTCCATTCTGGTTGGCCTATGGGACCGAAGCAGTAATTCCCATAGAAATGCACGTCTGGTCCAGAAGAATAGAGTCTCCAATGGACCAGGACACCAACTCCGAAGCGCTAAGATAAGAGCTTGGTCTGGTTGAAGAAATCTGATCAGAAGCTGCTCTCTGAGAAGCCACTCTTAAACAAAAAATAGCAGCTCGACATGACTCTAAGGTCATAAGACGAATATTCGAGGTGGGCAGTCTTGTTCTAAGAAGAAATCATAGAGATTCCCGCGAAGGAAAACTGATGCCAAATTGGAAGCGTCCATATCGTGTCCGGGCAAAGACCGAAAATGGGACCTACTACTTAGAAAATCTTCACGGGGAAGAGCTCGCTCGGCCGTGGAACACCGAGAAGCTCAAACAGTATTATAGTTAATTACAAAGTCACCTTGCTCGGCTACCAAGCGAGGAGCAACAAGCCTGACTAAACCTGCGTGCCTAGGTAGAAGCACAACAGCCCAAATAATATGGTTATCAGGATCCTCTTCGGGAAGAAGAAGATGACTGTTGCACGGGGGAATACTCAACCGAGTCTGATGTCACCTATGTACCACGACCAGGAAGAACCCTAGCTCGCGATGGGACGTTCAAGCCTCGGAGCCCGAGCCATTATCTTAACTCGGGCACTGATCAAGAGCCAACCTCCAACATCTGACCGGTCCCCCAAACCGACGGATTACAAACACGTACCCCGTATTTGCCCAATTAAATCTGACCCTCGTAACAATCACATGAGCATCAAACACTTAACATTTATGGAAACGTAAAAGAAAGGGAGTCCTCTGACGGACGCATAGTTATAGATACATGTAAGTAAAAAACATTATAAAGTAACAAACGACCACCAAGGTCGGACACATTTAATCAAAAAGTTGCGACCCCGAAGGGCCGACTTGTTCAAGATTACATTCAAAGAGGACCGCGTCCCCAAGCAAAACAAAGACATAATAAATTACAAGTTATGGCACGCAGGCCAGACTAGTTACCCTCCCACTCTTAGGCACCAGGTTGACCTTCGCTCTGGGGCCGCTGCACCTCAGGTTGTTCTGGCTGAACAACACCCCCGGGATGAGAGTCTTCCACGACCAGATCTGCAGGGACCACTATCTAACCGTTTTCAAATTTGTATAGATAGCTGATGCAGTTGGTATCCAAGAATAGTTCGGGATGGAGGGCTTGTATCTGATCTAAAGCATTTTGGAAACTGAGCTCATTCGTCGAGTTCAGATCTTCCATATCCTGGTCAATCCGAGCAAGAAACTAGGCCCTGGTCACCAAATCCTTGGTATCAGCTTCCTCATCATCCTTCGGGAAAAAATCTTCTTTCATCTTTTTGTTCTTGTCCAAGGCCCTCCTTTTGTCGACCTCCAGCTTGGCAATAATGTTCGCCCGCTCAGTCAACTCCTTGGCAAAAGCAGCAGCTTTTCTTCAGCAGCGACCAGGATCTCTTTCAACCTTGTCACCTCCCTCTCCTTCCCGGGATTTCCTTCAACCGTCAGCCAAGCCATAGATAACACCCGCATAACCGCGCTCGCATCTTGTGCTAAAGACAAGCGCCGAGCAGGGCGGTCCATTCCCTCGACATAAAAGGAGTCCGCCCGATCGACCTTCATGCTTGCCCCTTCGAAGAAATTCCGCTTCACAAAGTAGGGCGGAAGCACATACTTCAGTTTGGGAGGGGCGTTGACCGTCAAATCCACGGTCGCTGCAGATTTATGCTTCTTCATGTGCGAGCCAGTGGATGCACTTGGAGATCCTTGGACTGGGGGGCCCGACCCCGAGCCGCTCATTTCAGTCAGCTTGGTTTAAACAACCCTCGACCTTTTTTTCTGGTTTTGGCATAATCGTTCCTGGATTTTGTCTAGGGGATTCGCCATAGAGCCTGCAAAGAAAAGAGACCAAATTAGTCACGAGCGTCAAGATTATCAAAAAAGAATAATAAACAGAAATAAAAGGAAATACCAAAGAACTCAGACACTTCTTGCCCGGTGTTACACGCAAGGAGGTCTGTGACGTCTATCAAAGGATGCTCCACAGCCTCTCCCCCGTCCTGGTCCAACATTATCTTGGCTTCCCCGTCCAGCAGAGGGGTCGGAGTAAAAGAAGCCATCAGCTTCCGAAACTCCTCGAAGCTAGTTGTGTCGTCCTCGTTCAAGAAGTCCCCTACTTGGATAAACTCACTAACTGGACGCCCATAATGTGAGTAACTCCATGAGAAGGGGAACATCCAGAACCTCCTTGGAATCGTCTGCCCTTGATCGTCTAGTCTAGGCTCTTCGTTTTCATTGGTATCTACTCCCATAAAACACAACGCTCTCACGGCTTCTTTGCTTGCCGGCTTTACCAGGAAATAGTCGGTCTTGAAATCCCTGATAGATTCCGAGTGAGCCTTTAATATTTTGGTCCGCTACTTAAAGGAGATGAAACCCTTTCGGTCAGTTCCCCGTCCTACCTAGTGCTGCAGCGAGAACAATCTGAAGAACAGAGGGAGCGTGGTCCCTACGCCCAGATAAGCGCACGTCACCTCGAACACTTTCATGAACGCATAAGAGTTGGGGTGCAACTGAGATGGTGCTACACCCAGATGTCCGAGCATGGCGCAAACCAAATCGCGAAAGGGCAATGTTATCCCCAAAGTCGAGGTCGCATACTCATACATTGAGAACTTTCGACCGCCATAGTCTGAGAATATCCGGTCATCATCCCTCGGGCAGGTGACGACCCAATCCTCAGGATCACCAACGATGGGCAAGGGCTATGCACGAGGTTGTGAAAAGGACGACACCTTGTCAAGAAGGTCCTCCACTATCCATTCCTCGGGCGAAATTACTTTTTCCTCGCCCTGAGGAGTACCAGCTTCTTCTCCAGAATCAGGGGACACATCCTCTGCGATGGTCGCTTCAGAGTCATCCGACGAGCTTCCAGAGTCGGAAGGAACCGATGTCGAAGAACCAGAATCTTCTGAGGATGCCTCCTCTGAGGAAACCTCGTACGAGTAGATGAGCGTAGTTTCACCTAAAAAGCAGAGGAAAGGCATCCGTGAATTCGATTAGAATATCAAATCCACCCTTCCACCGCTAGACAAGTGAAAGGGCGTGTGCCGACCCAGGAATAAGATCCCAGGCCAAAGCCCTCGGTTAACCATCGCTCAAGGCGATGGCCAGCTCCCGACAATAGCGATGGTATATTCAAGTCCTAGCTGCTTATCAGGTCCCAGATCAAGGTCGACAGGGACCGTCCTCGACCATAAATAAGGGTTTGCAGTTGACGAGCAACGATAACAGAAGGCCTATTATCTACATATTCTAGTCTAAACTACCGGAAAATCTATCCCAAACCACATGTTTGGGTAAATTATCAAACCTATGGCTAAGAGAAACACGAACCGAGCCATACCTTGAGCTTTAGAGGCCATTGAAGAAAATTTTGATTTGAAAATGCGGTGGTCGGTAGGTAGATACGTTGGTCAACAGCTAAGAGTTATCGTCTGGGACACGAGCAATATAGCAGAGGGGAAGAGGAAGCGAAAAAGCATACAAAATACTATGGGTTCCTACTTATAGAGAAGGGAGCACGTGCAGATTCGCGTGACCCCTATCCCTAGGCAATGATTACCTACACTCTAGCCCCTAGGCTAGCCATCAAAATGTTGAATAGGCGCGAATTTCCAAACATGCCAACTTTTCGTTTCATCTCCCTCCTTCGTCGAACGACCGAATAATTGCTCGTCTTCAGTGCATCATCAAACGATCATTCTCCGGTCAACACACGAAAATCGCCAGATATAATGCATGCACCTTGGACAGAATACCATCACTAAGTCATCGCTCCTCCCCAGAAGCAACGACTTGGGGGGCTCCTATTCCGGGCAGGCCCAACATTCAGAGTTGGGCCAAACAAATTAACGGCCCAACATGCTCTTCATCGAGCATCATGCTCGGGAGGATGGTCTATGTCGACCAAGGCTGAATCGACCGGAATGAAATCCCCTAACGGATAGTTTTGACCGTTACCTATTCATATGAATTCCACGGTCCGTGCCCAACGGTTTGAACCAATAGCCATCCACCAAGGACAGTATATAAACCCTCTCACACGAGAGGGTCAGGTATTCAATTCTCTCACCCTTATTCTCATACTTGCACGCTCTTTGCTCAGTCTCTTACATTAGCATCGGAGTGCCTTGCAGGTACACCCCTCCTCCCCTCATCAACCATCCTTCAATAACGCTCGACGCCAGCCATATCGGATCCTGATCTCCAGGTACGATTAGTTATCATGCATGGATGAACCTAAGTTAGTGTGGCTTGAAGTCTATCTTAATGAAGAAGAAGGAAAGAAAAGAAAATAAGAAGAAGAAAGTTAGAGAACAGCTTACTCCTCTAAAGGAGATAAGTTGCTTCTAAAGGGGAAAAATGAAGAGTTGAATCACATGATGGCATAAGGCACATCAACAATCCAAAATAAAAAGCAAAGTAAAAAAGAAGAGGTGAAGAGTTGAAATGTGGATGACATCCACACTTCACTTACCATTTCACCTACAAATGTTAGCAAATTTTCCAGCACATATTCAGCACATCAATCAAACAAATGATAACACATCAACACAATTCATGGAATTAACATGTTCAAAGCTTCAAGAAAACTAAAACGTCAAACATGCCAAACTTTGAAAATGAAATGACGTGTCGAGAGAATGAAAGCATACATCAACCAGCAAACAAACCACCCTAAACAAGCATATAAAATGATCATACAATGATCCATGATGATTAGGGCAAGTATGAGAAGCAAACAAACTCAAAACAGCCCAAAAATGTAATTCTGCTTCAGTGTTAACCGGTTAACCAAAGCGTTAACCGGTTAACCCACCTTAACCTGCAGCAAAAAACTCAAAAAACAGACGCGTTAACTGGTTAACCAAAGCGTTAACCAGTTAACACTGTGCAAACAGCAGCAAAACCTGCAGAAAAACTCAGTTCAAACCAGCTTAATTCACATAATCCACCAACGGTCCAGCAATCAATTATGCATGAAATAATAAGATCAATTCACATTAATCAACCACAATTATGTTCATGAATATTAACATGTGAATCCAATCACCAATCAACCAAGCAAATACAAGCAAAACAAGTAATTAACACAAGCACATAGTGGATCTACAACACAAGCATGCAAATAAGCTAAAAACAGAGATGGATCTGAACTTAACCAACCTACAAAGCTGAGATATGCTTTGGTAAATGTTGTTCAAGCTGGAAATAGTGAATCTCGCGGAAAACTTCTAAGATCCGGTGCTATTCTTCACACACAATGCAAAATAAATGCAAGCAAAGTATCTTGATGCAAGAGCTTAGTTCCAAAAGCACTTCTAACCACCAAATCAGATCTGAACCAATAGTAAAACCAGAAAATTGATGCAAAGAAGCTATGGATGAAGGTCTAGTTCCAAGATCAACAAACTTTAATGCAAAGTTTTGTGATCTTCAAAGAAGAGGAACTTTGAGTGATTTGGAAATTGGGATAGAAAAATGAGAAAAATGGTGAGAGAGTAGTGAAAATTCAGAAATCAAAAGTGTGAATTATGATAGAGTTTTTTTTCTGGTTTGGAGGGAAATAGGATAAATAGTCTCTAGGTTTGGGGCCCAAAAATTTTGTTTGGTGTCCAAAAAAATGGTTTGGGATTAGCTTAGAAAGGTGGTTAGGATCTAGCTTTGGAACTAGGCTTGGTAAACTCTCTAGATCCTTCTCCATAAGAAAATGGAGCCAAAACACACATGTTGAACTTGTTGGAAAATTCAAATTTTCGCAGCCGTTAACTGGTTAACGCAGGAAAAATTTGAATTTTCCCCCCATTTGGTGGTAAACCCCAAGAATACATCTACGCCAACCATTCCAATCTGATCTTGATTCTCAATCCGCTTAGGGCTTTGACCATGATACAAAGCTTGTACAAAAGGCCCTGTGAGCTTCCTGCCAGGTCACCTGGATCTTGACTTTGACTTGCAAAAAATCCTGAGTTCCCGAATGATTGATCACATACCTTATGCTAGAACATATGAATGTTATGCTTCATTTTCTATGCAAAAATGCTAAGGATATGACATGCTTATGATGATTATGATATGATGATGATGCTTAGAAAGAAGAGGGAAAATTTAGGGTGTTACAACGGGCTAACACAAACACTATTTCATGGATCCATGTGCAGGTTGATTACTTTAATTTTCACAATGTTGCTTATTAGTGATGTTACTTGATAACACAAAACAACTATATGTTAATTCTTATTTATTTGTCTATGTGTAGTGTCTTCAACAGAAAAATGGCATAGACTGCGGGTACTACGTTTTGAGGTTCATGAGAGAAATCCTTCAATTGGATCGATTAGAGATTCCTATTCAGGTATGCATGGATTATAAAATTTGGATTTATTTTAATATTTATCGGATATGTCATAATGCATATCATGGAGGAATTTTTTTTAAGGAATAGGATCTATAAAAGTGTTTTAAGATATAAGATCTATATTATGGAGGAATTGTGTTTATCGGATATGTCATAATGAATATTATGGAGGAATTATGTTTTATGTCATAATGCATATTTATCGTATATTATGCATATTATCGGATACTAACTATTGCATATTTTATTTTGTTATGTAGTACTTTGATGAATTCGCGTGTCCTCATTACACGCCCTCAAAAGTTGGTGAAATTATGGAGGAATTGTGCGAATATATTATAGAAAAAAGGATAATTTAATGTATGGGATTATGTAAATGAAATAGAATCATTTATTGTAAATAACTTGTGGTATGTAAATGAAATGGTTTATATTGTGATTTCCGGTGATAAATACCGAGAATATTAAAATGGTTTATATTGGTTTGGAATGGATTGAAATGAAATGAAATGGTTTATAATGTGGTATTTAAATATCTTGTGGTATGTAAATGAAATGGTTTATATTAGTTTATAAAAATGGTTTGGAATGGATTGAAATGGTTTATACAAGTTTATAAAAATGTGAATTATTCAGGTTTCTTCATAAAAAGAATTATACAGGTTTCTGCATTAAAAAATGGATAAAATGGGATTTAAAAAAAATCATTAAAATTATACGTAAAGCAAAGACAACGCTTTTAAGAAAACACGCTCTCTGTAGTCCACAAAAGAAAGTGTTTTCTCCAAAAAGCGCTCTCTAAAGTTAAAGAAAAAAAATTAAAATTATAGGTATACTTTAGAGAGCGTTTTTGAAAAACGCTATCTAAAGAGGAACCAAAGAAAGTGATTTTTAGCCAAAAAGCGCTCTCTAAAGGTATGTAAAAAAAATTATTAAAATTTTATACGTATACATTAGACAGCGCTTTAAAAGCGTTGTCTAAAGGCCCACTTTAGAGAGTTCTTTTTAAGGAAAAAGTGCTTTTAAAGGCCTACTTTAGAAAGCGTTTTTCCTTTAAAAGCGCTTTCTAAAGTAGGCCTTTAAAAGAACTTTATCTTTATAAAAAAACATTGTCTTTTCCTACGATAGTGCAGCCTTAGACAGCACTTTTAAGCGCTCTTATAGGTCAAAAAAGTGCTTTCTTTGCCCTTGTTTGCCATAGTGAGGTGAAAGAAGTGAGGTTACAAACTCACAAAAAGGGCTGATGAATTTCATCAGATGGAATACAATGAAAGAATTACATATTTCTTTACAAGAGTTATGAAACTTGTGAATCAAATTAAAGTATGTGGAGAAGTGTTAACAAAGAAAGCAGTTGTCTCAAAGATTTTGAGATTGTTGGCTCCAAAGTTCGACCATGTGGTAGTAGCCATAGAAGAGTCAAAAGATTTGTTGAAGGTGACTAAAGAAGAACTTCAAGGGACACTTGAATCTCATGAACAAATAATGGCTGAAAGAGCAACAGGATAGTCTAAGAGTGATGTGGCTATGTAGGCTCAATCAACAAGAGATAAGAAAGGAAAAGGAAAGGTGTTCGACAATAAAGGAAGAGGAGTCTACAACAATTCGACTAGTCAAAGTCAGCAAGAAGGAGGCTGGTCGAATCAAAGAAAACCCTGGAACGAAGGAAACCAAAGAGGTGGTGTTGCAGTTAGAGGAAAAAGTGGTGGTCGAAAGCAAAAAAAGAAGTCATATTCAGTGTTTCAACTGTCAGAAGTATGGTCAATATTTTAGTAGTTTTCCAGAAAAGCAAAAGAATCAAGATTATGATGCTAGGTTGCTAAAGCATGAAGAAGAAATGTTGTAGATGGTCACAACAAGAGATGAAGAGAGATTCCAGGACCAATGGTACTTGGAATCAGGATGCTCATCACACGTGACTAGTAGGAAATACTAGTTTGTCAGTATGAAGCCCTCAATGAAGAACACGGTGAAATTCACAAATGACAATAATCTAGATGCTAAAGGTATTGGTGATGTTCTGATTAAGTGGGAGGATGGCAAGAGGTCAGTAATTTCCAACGTTTTGTACATACTAGGCATGAAGAGCAATTTTCTCAATATAAGGCAGTTGGTCGAAAATAACTACAAGGTGTCGGTCGAAGAAAAGGTGATGAGTGTCGTCGACACATGTGGTAGGTTGATCTTGAAGGCTCCAATGTCTCAGAATAGAACCGTCAAGATCGAACTAAATATGATGGAGCATAAGTGCCTTGCAAGTTCAGCCAATAAAGATGAATGGTTATGGCACTATAGACTTTGTCATCTCAATTTCAAAGACATCAGATATTTGAAGAGAAGAAATATGGTTTCAGTATTTCCAAAAATCGACATTCCAAACAAAGTGTGTGAAGAATGTGTTCAGTTGAAACAACACAAGAATAACTTCAGCAAGAATGTAAGAAGCAGGTCGAAGGAAATTATGGAAGGCATATACTCTGATGTATGTGGTCTTATCCAGGTGGATTCAATTGGAGGTAACAAATAATTTGTTAGTTTCATAGATGATTTCAGTCGAAAATTATAGACTTACCTGATAAAGAAGAAAAGTGAAGTGATCGAGGTATTTCCCAAGTTTAAATCTATGGTCGAAAGACAAAGTGGTTAAAAGCTTAAGATTTTGAGGACTGATGGTGGTAGAGAATATGTGTCGAAAGATTTCGACGCATTATATGTGAAAGAAGGGATCGTGCATGAGGTGGTGCCACCCTACACTCCACAACATAATAGAATTACAGAAAAGAAGAATCGAAACATCATGAACATGGTGAGAAGTATGTTGAATTGCAAGCATCTACCCAAAGAACTATGGGGATAATTTGTGTCGACTGCAACATATATTTTGAATGGGTGTCCGACGAAGAAGCTAGAAGCAGTTACACCAGAAGAGTGTTCATCTAGCATCAAGCCTAGATTGAGTCATCTAAAGGTGTTTGGATCTATAGCACATAGACATATTCCATATCAGTTGAGAAGAAAGCTTGATGACAAGTCTAGTCAAATGATTTTGATAGGATATCATTCGACTAGAGGTTACTAGTTGTTCGACCCAGTGAACAAGAAAGTAGTGATCTGTAGGTGTAGACACCCTAAATTTTCCCTCTGGTTTTCTGGCTTTTCGTTTGCATCTCATTTGCATTTCCATTAGGTCATTAACATTTAGAATTCATATCATGTGCATGAGGCATGGGATCGGCATTTTCTGAAAATTAGGATTTCACGACCCATATTTGGTTATCAGGAGAATTCAAGGGTTTGGATTGCAACCATCAGTTATATCATTCTCCCCTGCTACTGCCATTGAATTAGGGCTTATTTCCCTAAAATCAGTGATCTTCAGAGATTTCACGTCTGCAAAGATTATTCTCTATGCGTCTGGCCCATCATCAGAAGCTTTGGTTCCAAGTTCAGGAAATGTTTATCAAGTCAAGTTGTGTCGTTTGGAATTCATCATATTATCAAGCAGTGATTCATGAGAGTAGTGAATTGTTTCAGGAGTGCGTTCATCCGTGTTTGATTAGTGGATATTGACAGAGTTCGAGTGTGATATGTGGATTGAATTCGGTCGAGGTGCATCATCGACTTTTGGTAGTGGTTCATATCCATTTATTTCCATCATTCCCTATCCATAATTACCCAGTTTTTATTCTTTTTTCCATTAACCACTTTCAAATCCATTTTCAACTTTCACAAAGTTCTTGAACCATTTTTATAGTTTTTTACCTTATCCATCCTTAAGGTTTTGTTCACATTTTAAACCTCATTGTTTCTAACCAAAATCCACAAGATCATTTATCTTTCCAAACCATATATCATTTTTTCTAATTAAATTACTTTTTTGTTAAACTTTTTTTTCACTCATTTCATAAGCCCACATCATTTCTACAAAGCCCATTTCTCACTTTTTCATTTAACTTACAACACATTTTATTTTGATCTCTACATTTTTATTTTCATTTTTTTAGCATTCACCATTTTTAAGTTTGTGACAGCTACTCAACATCAACACACAATTTGTTGGACCCACCACATACATATTTCTCTCACTCATGCTTTTTTCACTCCAACAAATTCATACACGGGCCCCATGTCTCGCATTCCACATATTCTCACACATTTTCATTCACGTTTTATCACCAACACACGCTGCCAAATCCACTACCTGACCATAGGTCCCACACAGCCACAAGGACGCCATCCCACACGCAGGAATGATGCGCAAAAAGCAAAAAAAAAGGAGAAAATGCACAAGGCATGGAAACGGATTCACTTATATGAATTGAAAAAAGGTCACAGAATAGTAAAAAAACAACTGAATCCTGCATATTTGCAAATGAGAAAAACTCACAGCGACTCTCATGCTTTTACGACTCATTATTCATAAAACAATCAACAACCAACAGACCTTTTCATCCTCTTCACTCACCCACAACAACATCTCTCAAACAATAATCGAACCAACCACTACAATCCATCACTCTTCTTCATCACCACACCGCATCATCCTTCATTTCACTCACCTCCACACCATTGAACCTCCCTCACAACAACAGCAAAACAAAACCATAAAACAAAAAGACAGCATCACACACCAAAACCGTTTTCCGTCTTCTCATCACACTCAGCCTTCATCAATCTTCTTCACAAACTTCAACCGCAATCCTTTTCATTCCATCAAACCAAACCGACCTGCACCTCCTCAAATCCCTTCAACAAACCTAACTCAAACCTCTCACTAGTCTTTCTGCAAATCCGAAACCCAACCTTCACCTTCAACATTCACCTCCAACCTTCTGAATCACAAACTCCCTCCCAACTCATAAAAACTTCATTCCTGTTTCAACAACAATAAAGGACCCAGATCGAAGTCAGAAGTGAGTAGAAGAAGAAGAGTAAGAGCATCCAGACTGTGCGACTCAGAAGTGTAACCGCGGGTTTGAAAACCTTCGTCGGGCGAGATACGCAAAAGCATTTGAGATCCGAAGCAGAGATTTCGAGAGAGACGAAGCGGTGAAGTCGTCGGTGTAAAGCGGATGGCGATCTCGCGCTGACTTTGTTTCGCGTTTGGATTTGTTTTGGTTTGAGATGAAGGCAAGATCGGAGGTGAGAATGGCCGACGCCGACACGAGATCGAGGCTTGCCGTTGACGGTGGACGTGTTGTGTTTCTTCTAGCTTGATCATCACTTTTGAGTCCGATTGATGAAGAGTGTTGGCGCGTTGTTCTTGTGCGAGCTTCGATGGAGAACAAGAATGACCGACTTTGATGGAATCCACGAGTAGAGAGAAGGTGTCGTCGAGTTTTGAGAAGATGAGCCAAGCCGGTGGCGTTTTTGTGTTTCAGGGATCTGAACTTGTCCTCTTGTTGTCAATATTTATTAGTATATTTTCATTAATTTACTGAGTTTTAACGTTTTTTCTTTTAGCCTTTGTGTGGTTATGGGCCCGGTAAAGCCCATGAGGATTATTCCTATTGCACCTCCAATTTGCGGACAGCTCCTCCCTCTCCATGGTCTTTCTTGTGTTGTTTTTTTTTTATAAATTTTAGCCATTAACACTTTCTCTTGTTTAATTGTTAATATTGTAATTAGTTTTTGGTTAACACTTGTTAAAACCTATCTTGGATTTTATAAATCTTTAATTAGTATTTCAATATATGTTTGTTAGCTTTAATTACTAGTTTTAATATAGCTTAGATTGTAATTCTGATTAATTTGCTTACATTAGTTTTAGTTATGTGCTTGAAGTTTCGTAGGTTTATTGCTTGATTTTGAGGACGGCGGATTTGACTTGGTCATAGCTTTGCAGTTAATTGTTTGTTCCAGGACTGTTGATTTGATAATAAGGTTGAGCTAACCCTAGTGATTCGGGATGTGGAATACTTGAGGACTTACTGGGTTGATTGTGCAAATCTTCTTCTTGATGTTTCTTCTTGAGTTTTCTCGTTTGCACATTGAAGAGGAAACGGACCTTCTCCGTTAGGTAACAATGAGGCCCAATTTTTACCTTTAGCGTACTGCTTGCATCTGGAAGTCCTACTGGTGTAGGCTCTGTTTGTGCATTGTCTGTTTATTCCATTTCACATTATCATCTATTTATCTCATTTCTTCTTCATCTTAATTCTTCTTCCTCATCCTTTTTCTATTCATTCTCGGCTTGAGGTGTGCTTAGGCCACCGTGGAGTTTCTCCTTTCATTTTTTTCTTCTTCTTTCTTTCTTCTTTAGGATAGTAAGCCTCACTAACCTAGGACCATCCGAGCATGTGAATATTAGGATTAGACTTTTCCCGTTAGCTTTTACCTTTGTGATCCTCTTGGTTTCTTCTCTTCTCATCTTCAAATTCAATTCTAATTCATTTAATAAAGGTTGAGTACTTCCATGTGACATGAGACTTTGCTATGAGATACTTGCACGCGTTCCGTTTCGGGGCGAGGTGTGAGTTATCACTCGTGGTGGATAGGTCTTAGCATAAGTACCTCACAAAGAAAAGCTAAAAAACACTTCTTAACCAAAAAACCACAAAAAGACTTAATAATGGTAATAGGCCAGTGTGCTTGAGCCTTCACTTGTGGGACTAGCTTTGGGGATTTCCTCCATAGATAGGTGTGCCTCTTGCGCATTCCATTTCGGGATGATGTGAGATGTACACATCCCATTGAGTAAGACTTGGGTACACTTACCTATGCAAACTTTCACTCATAAAAGTTTCTAAAAAAACACCAAACAAACAATAAGCGTCTTTCCTTCAGGAATTCTTTTCTCACCTCATTCGCTCCGTCCGCGAACTTGCTCCTATTTGTCACTTTGCAAGACGGTTACGCACTCGTCGTCCGAGTCTGCAACACCTGAGCAATGGCATAGGAAGTTCAAGCATTAATTCACCAACAATCCTTTCCAACCCTAGTTAGGGGAACTACGGCGTCTCTGAGCCTCATTATCCTAATGAGGTACGTAGGCAGCGGGGTAGGGCCCGTTCGAGCATAATCTTTATTTTCCCTACATTTTTCCTTTCTTTTCTTATTCAATTCTTTTCCAAGTCCAATTTCTTTTCATTTTCATTTCTTTGCTGCAGTTTTCATACCCTCACCCTTTGAAACAGTTTCTTTGCAAGCGTGGATCCCGTCGGGTACGACGGACGATCTAGGTGCTAATACCTTCCCAGGTCGTAACCGACTCCCGAACTCAGTCTCTTTGGTTCGTAGGACCTGTGTCCTTCCTCTCTCTCTTTCTTCTGGTTTGTGCAGCATTACCATTCCCTTTCTTCGGGATAAAAATGCATGGCTGGCGACTCTGCTGGGGACCGAACCCAGAATCTTTGGTTCCCCTGTGAGTCTCTCCTAGTGCTTGTGTGTTGCTGTTTCATGGGGTGATGTTTGTCTGTTGTGGCTTGTTGTATTTTATTGCTGTTTATTTACAGTTTTATTTACAGTTTTCAGTATTTACTTTCCGCATCATATATATCATACTGGACTGTCTGGACTGGTTTTCTGTTTGGTGGGCTTGGGTGATACTGTTTCTGAGAGATAAGCCAAGTACCCGGCTTGAGTGCACCCTAGGATTAGAGTGGACATATTGTACTCACATGTGGCATGATGAGTGGCGATGTGTTTCACGCTCAGATTGCGGCCGTCTTGGAAATATCTTGTGTGGGGATTTCCTCCACTTCGGGATATGACCTTGATGGTTATGTGCATCTGGGGACCGATCATTGAGAACCTTTGTGGAAACAACCCTCTCCAGTGGTGGCAGTGGCAGACCACATTTTGTGGCAAACCCATTCGCACCCGAGGGTCCACTGGGAACTCGCATAGGATGGCCTGGTTCTCTTATAGGAACTCAGTCAAAGCATCTAGTTGCATGACATTAGTATTGTATCCTACGGGCTGAATGTACTATTGTTTCTCGATTTCAGCGCTTGAATCTGGGGACTTATAAGGGATGCTTGTTTTTCCCGGACTCAGCTGAGGCCTCCCTGCGTAGTACATAATGCCAAACCGATTCCTTGATCTGGTCATGAGCCATTTCCCGGAAATGGTGAAAGTATTATTGCTATTCGGCTTTGAGAGTCCGTGATGTCTGACCCGGAGCCCACCCGTGAGATTGGGAGGGGTTTACAGGTTTGCAGGAACCCATGACCTCAACATACCCTCATTATCAGTGCAGACTTATGTTTTTATCCGGTCACTATGATCCTGAAGTTCTTGGTCCTTTGGTTCTCGGTTACTATTTTGGGCTATTATACAGAGATCTTGTGGTTATAGACACTCGATTCTTGGCTCAGTATTCCAGATTCCAAGCAGTTTCCAATTGTGATCCCATGTCTTTGCATCTTTTGCATCATCATATTGCATTTTTCATTTGCATTTGCATTGCATTATCCTTTTCCAGAGAGCTTATCCCTCCTCTTTTGTTCATGACCAGCCAGCTGATTTCCCGGTACTCAGTTTGAACAAGCGGTAACAGTTAGAAGACGAAATATTGTTTGAAGGAAGATTGAGCAGTGTCAAGAGGTAAGAGGTCAGTTTGGAAGCTGTCAATAGCCATGTCAGAGAACAATCGTCAGAGTGTTGAGTTTCTGCCTGGTTTCACTTCGATGACCAATCCTTTGTATGGTCTATCTCCTGATGAGGATCTTCCACAAGTGAACAACCTTACTCAAGCTCAGCCTGCATAGACCCCGATCGTGAATCAGAGTGTACCTGAACCATCTGTTGTCTGAGGTGGACCTTCATCTTCTTCTGATTCCACAGATTATCAGAGCTTTGCCTTCCCTATGCCGAACTTCCAAGGGGCAATCCCTCTCGTGAAAACCAAGGATCCACAAACTTTTGATCCTGCTGAAAGGTTTCGTGTGTTGGATGAGCAACTCAAAGCCTTAGTGGATCCTGATGCCTTTGGTTTTGAGGCTTTACACCTGTGTTTGGTGCCTGGTCTTGTCATTCCTCCAGATTTCAAGACTCCGAAGTTCGAGAAATACACTGGTGTCAGTTGCCCGAAGCGTCATTTGGTGATGTTCTGCAGAAAAATGACTTCTTACGCCCACAATGATAAGCTGATGATTCACTATTTTCAGGAAAGTTTAAGTGGGGCATCTTTAAGCTGGTATATGGACTTGGAAAGTAGTCGTATCCGGTCGTGGAATGAGTTATCCAGAGCTTTCATAAAGCAATACCAGTACAATATGGACATGGCGCCCTGTCGCACGCACTTGCAGAGCCTATCTCAGAGAACTGGTAAATCTTTCAGAGAATATGCACAATGGTGGAGAGAATTGACAGCCCAAGTGCAACCACCACCTTCAGACAGAGAGTTGGTTGACCTGTTCGTGGGCACGTTGCAAGGTCCATACCTGGAAAGAATGAGTAGCATTGGGACATCAAATTTCTCTGATTTGATGATAGTTGGAGTGCGCATTGAGAGCCTGCTCACAAGTGGAAAGATCCAGTACTCTTTGAACATCCCAGCTAATGAAGATGAGTCTGTTGATTCCCAAGGGGAAGAAGGGTATGACATCAGTGCAGTCATGGCTAAAATTGAATATTCCGGACCAACATCTTCTTAGAGATCACCTTTTCCTAGGTCTGGCTACTCTTATGGGCATTCGGCAATGCTCAGAGCACCATATCAAAAACCTTGGACTCCTCCTCGTCCAAATCTGCAAGCTCATGGTCGTAGACCTCAGAATCAACTTCAAAGCCAACCTAGGCCTCACAAAAATCTGGAAAGAAGGAACGCTCCTCTTCATCCAGTACCCATGGCGTACAGTGAACTCTTGCCACATCTAATTCAAAGCTCTTTTGTGGTTCCTAATCCTCTTAAGCCGTTGCCAGAGCCGTACCCTCTAGGGTACAATCCTCATGAGTAGTGTGGGTATCATGGTGGATCAATGGGGCATTCAACTGAAGATTGTAAAGCTTTTCAGGCCAAAGTCCAACAGTTGACCGACAAGGGCTACATATCCTTTCCAGAAGGAAGCTTGGTTGTGCACGTCAACCTCTCGCCTGATTGAGTTCAAAGACTTCGGAGAAGCGTTTCCTGATTTCAGTGTCTCAGACAACAAAAAGTCATCAAAGTTGGAGATCATTGTATCCTTTTTATCATTTGCATTTGTAGTTTCTTTCCTGTTAGCAGCTACTTGTCTTTTAGGCATTGTTATTTTGAATGGTAATGTTAATGTAGTGATCTTGCACTTTTTGAATCAATTATGTCGCATTCGCTCATTTTTCTTTACTTGCATTGAAAAAACAAAAAAATCTTGCATCCATATACCTCCCATTTATTTCACTGTTGTTTAGCAGGTTTGAGGGAGGATGATGACAACTGAATACCCATAATTGTTGAAGGTATGCTTTCTGGGTAGAATCTGCTGATGATGTACAGGCATTGCTTCAATTCCCAAATACCGGAGATATAAGGGAGATAAACCCTCGTTAACCCCTTTGAGCCTTGAAGTAGGAGTTTCTTTTCTAAACGAAAAAACCCTCACAATTCAACCCGGGGCAGGGTAGTCATCAGTTAATTTGACTGAGCGTTCAAATTTCGAAAGGAGTGTGCATCCGAGGATCCATTACCTTTATTCATTACACCTCAAGAGGTCAAGGGACGTGAAACCACAATGGCTACCCCTTAACAACAAAGGAATGAGGTAGTCATTACCCTTTCAAGCAAGACAGACAAACCTGTGTCGCACGATTTGGTCAACAAAGATCAAAAGAAAAAGAAAAGAAATAAAGCCCGCTAAGTCGAAAATAATGTGAAAACAAATGACTTAGGCAAAAGTTAGGGCATCCCGCTGGACTTTAAAATCGAAAAATTCAAAACAAATTCAGTCCAGGCAAAAATTAGGGAGTAAAAAAAAATCAAAAAGAAAAAGTTCCATTAGAATAAAGTCGTGTGACCAGACACAAAAGTCAGAAGGGGTGACTATTACTCCAAGAAACCTCATTGATGCTTAAACCGTCAACATTGTTGGTTCCTCAACCATCACAAAATCCTTTCGAGAGGCTAGCGCTCAGGCCAAATTAGCTGAATATAGGACTGGAGAACATCAAGGAGAATGGGTGGGCACAAATAAACTTCGAGCCATAAATATTTCTTTCTAGAACCGTGAACCAGGCCACATTATAACCCTTGAAAGTCCTAATTGAATCAGGTTCAATTCTGAAAGCATACTGTGACAAGGTTGCGTAAACTGACTCCTAACGATTTGCTAACTCAGCACTATGTTTGGACTAATCGTCCATTCGTCACACACTGTCACAACATTCAAATAAATAAATTTTCAAAACTTGCATGTGCACTACATTAGAATTACCATATGTGAATGAACAGTTTTAATTGCAAGTCAGTTTGTGACACCCGGGAAGTTCCTACAAAGGGCAATCAGAGGGAACTTGATTATTCAACAATGATGACCAAAATCAAGAGCATAGTGCGGGCCTATGAATCAGGGGCATGTTATCCAGTCGCTTCATTGACCAAGGAATTTGTCAGGGAAAAGCAGATCCCAAGCATCAGTTGATTGAGGAACATCATTCGAGAGTCAGTTGATCAGAGCTGAATCTTCCAAACAGGGGCAGGACACCCAGATTTTTCTGTTGTTTAAGGATGAATTCTTCCAATGCTCAGTCAGAATGAGTCAAGTCGCTTCCACGCTCATACTGGAGCAGGACATTTCCAGAGATCACTAAGTGCAACTCTTCACTAGAGGACATCCAAGTCCGCCATGCCAGGAATTGGATAATCGGTGACAGTCTGTTCAAAGACTCGCCCAACAGGGGCAACTTTAGCTACACATAGCAGGTTATTTCGGAAATCTCCGAGGTCAAGACGAGTATCGGGAAATCGTGTTACCCACCGTCGCCTTTGTCACCCTCTCAACCAGAAGCCCTGTCACTAAGACTTTTTCTTCCCATCCTTGGGAGTTTTTCTAGCTTTTAATGAGCATTGCATAAATCATTTGCATACATTAATCATGTCGCTTCGCTCGAGCATATAGAGCATATGCATCACAGTTGCATTGGGAAACGTAACCCCGCAAGCATCAGATTACATCCAGGGCCTCGTAACCCCAACTTCTTGACATCTCAAAGTCTAGTCCTCGTCTGGCAGACAAACCCAAAGTCCAGTTCTCGTCTGGCAAACCAACTTCAAATACCAGTTCTCGTCTGGTAGGCGAGTCTTTTAACCAGTTCTTGTCTGGTCACCTTTTCATTTAGCCCGTTGAAAACCAGTTCTCGTCTGGTAGTCACTCTTTTTCAGAGTCAATTCTCGTTTGACAATGAACCCCAAGGAGTCAGTTCTCGTCTGACGACTTATTTTCTTTGCCCATCAGTTCTCGTCTGTTGGCCTAACTTCAATAAACCAATTCTCGTCTGGTAATTCACCTTCAAAGTCCAATTGCTTGGCAACCCAACAAATCCCTATCAACCTGGCTCCGGCCGCCTAACCATCCTTGTTTCAGCTCCCGTAGCTTGCATCTTCATATCCTTAGCATCATGAGCATACGTTTATGTCTTGCATCATTTGCATTGCACCTTCACACCGCATGGTTTCTGTTTTTTCTCTGGTGTGAAGCTAGAGCCGTTACAGGACGTAATCTGGGGCAGTCATCTCAAGATCTGCGGATTTCCGCGAGAGTTTGAAGACACTCGGCAATTCTAGATGTCGTGTCTTCTGTAAAATCCTCTAGAGGCGATCTCTTTGTAGACGATGCAATCTGAGGCAATTTGAGGAGTGAAGGAATGTTTGTGCACTCTTGATAATCAGTATGCAACCGTTGAGCTTAGAAGCTTGAAACACTATTTTAATTCTCAAGGAAGGTCTGGTATTTTTTTTCCCAACAGGGCATTGGAAGTTTATTTCTTCCCCGGGCAGAGAATCTTCCTTCAGCCATAAGGTTTCCTCGTGAGGAGTTGTTATTCTCCACAGTCAAAGTCCAATTTTCATCGGAATATCTTCCCAACACAATCGTTATACTATACTTGGGGCATAATTTTGTTTATTATGATCTAATTCTCCAGCAAAGTCTCTCCTCAGCAGAGCATTGCCAAATATGTTTCTCAGCCAATCCAGAAGGTTGACACATCCCCAGCTGAATTAGAGCATATAATATCCCCAGCAGGACTTCAAAGATAATTGAATTGTTCTCATCCCCAAGCGGATTTATCTGTCCACAAGCAAAATATTCCCAACAGGCGGCTGGAGGCCATGCTCCCCACAGGGTTAGAATTGTCAGGATTCTCTCCTCAGCAAGAGTTATTTAACAGAGCATCTCCCCAGCCAAGTATGAAGATGATCTTTCCCAACAGAGTTCATATTTGATTTTTCACTTCCGTCAATGAAATATTTCCCAGCAAAGTTGCCATACTTTTGGGTATTTTGATGATACAGTCAGGTATCTATCTCCTCAGTCAGAGTTGGATATCCAGACCTCTTGACTTGTCTTCCCCTGCAGAGTTGTATCTCTTGTGGCCAATCAGGCATTCGTTTGATGCTCATCTGCAATCCTCAACACTCGTCTGTGTTATCCCTAAGCAAAGTTTCCCTCAGCAGTGATGTATCATGCTTTATTGCCGCTCGTCCGCATCTTTCAACACTCGTCTGTGTTGGCCCTTTGGTATTACTCGTTTGCTTCCCCCAGCAGTGGTTTATGATTACCTTGATATTGCTCGTCTGCAATTTTCCAACACTCGTCTGTGTTTGGTGTGTAATCTCTGTTGTTGTTGCTCGTCTGCAATTTTTCCAGCACTTGTCTGTGTTTGGCATGCCTGATATTTGTGGATACTCGTCTGTATCAGTTCCAGCACTCGTCTGTGTTGTGGTGTTCTAATATCTGTTTGAAGATTTTCTGCATTGTTTGGATACTCGTCTGTATCATCTCCAGCACTCGTCTGTGCTAGTTTATATCTGTATGTGTGGATTTGCTGATTATCTTGACACTTGCTGTTGCTACTTCAAATGCTCGTCTGTGTTTGAATTTCTGGTATTCGTCCATACCAGCTGCTGATACTCGTCTGTATCATTGCTTGAAGCGCTCGTCTGTGTTTCTCAGATCATCCTCTGATACTCGTCTGTATCATTGACTTATGGCACTCGTCTGTGTTATCTTGATGATCATCCAATACTCGTCTGTATTGAAGAGGTTTCAAATCCTGACAGTGGGAATTAATGTCAAAATGGCTACCGGTCCTGGCGTAATAGTTAAATCCGAAGGAGACTCGTCTGTCTCAGGCACCAATTATTGTTGCTGCACCTGGCGTCACAGGTTTGCTCAGAAGACTCGTCTGTCTTATACCATATATTCACGGAGAATATATGAAGAAGGTTCGTCTACCTTGATTGCATGTCTATCACACAGACTTAAGTGCATTACCGGTTCTGGCGTAACAGGTAAATCCGAAGGAGACTCGTCTATCTCATGCTATATGCAGTGTTTGAGGACTCGTTTGTCCAGCCCCTGGCGTCACAGGATCGTTTGAAGACTCGGCTGTCTCAGTTTATGTTCTTCCAGTGTTTGAGGACTCGTTTGTCCAGCTCCTGGCGTCACAGGATGGTTTGAAGACTCGTCTGTCTCAGTTTATGTTCTTGAAGTGCTTGAGGACTCGTTTGTCCAGCTCCTGGCGTCACAGGATGGTTTGAAGACTCGTCTGTCTCAGTTTATGTTCTTGAAGTGCTTGAGGACTCGTTTGTCCAGCTCCTGGCGTCACAGGATTGTTTGAAGACTCGTCTGTCAAAACACTTTTATTTCGAATATCAATTTCAACTTGGAAGAAGCTCGTCTGCTTCCTCTCCTTCATATCCCCAGAGCGTCATCTGGTTGGTTTTATTTCCCAGTGTTGCATTCTTCGTCAGAGTGCAAAGTTTTCAAGGTCTTTTAGGTATTCAATCACTGTTTATCTCGAACGGTCGACAACCCATTGCTACCATCCTTTTCAAATTAACAGTTGATTGAATAGGGGCAGCTGTAGACACCTTAAATTTTCCCTCTGGTTTTCTGGCTTTTCGTTTTCATCTCATTTGCATTTCCATTAGGTCATTAACATTTAGAATTCATATCATGTGCATGAGGCATGGGATCGGCATTTTCTGAAAATTAGGATTTCACGACCCATATTTGGTTATCAGGAGAATTCAAGGGTTTGGATTGCAACCATCAGTTATATCATTCTCCCCTGCTACTGCCATTGAATTAGGGTTTATTTCCCTAAAATCAGTGATCTTTAGAGATTTCACGTCTGCAAGGATTATTCTCTATGCGTCTGGCCCATCATCAGAAGCTTTGGTTCCAAGTTAAGGCAATGTTTATCAAGTCAAGTTGTGTCGTTTGGAATTCATCATATTATCAAGCAGTGATTCATGAGAGTAGTGAATTGTTTCAGGAGTGCGTTCATCCGTTTTTGATTAGTGGATATTAACAGAGTTCAAGTGTGATATGTGGATTGAATTCGGTCGAGGTGCATCATCGGCTTTTGGTAGTGGTTCATATCCATTTATTTCCATCATTCCCTATCCATAATTACCCGATTTTTATTCTTTTTTCCATTAACCACTTTCGAATCCATTTTCAAATTTCACAAAGTTCTTGAACCATTTTTATAGTTTTTTACCTTATCCATCTTTAAGGTTTTGTTCACATTTTAAACCTCATTTTTTCTAACCAAAATCCACAAGATCATTTATCTTCCCAAACCATATATCATTTTTTCTAATTAAATTACTTTTTTGTTAAACTTTTTTTTCACTCATTTCATAAGCCCACATCATTTCTACAAAGCCCATTTCTCACTTTTTCATTTAACTTACAACACATTTTATTTTGATCTCTACATTTTTATTTTCATTTTTTTTAGCATTCACCATTTTTAAGTTTGTGACAGCTACTCAACATCAGCACACCATTTGTTGGACCCACCACATACATATTTCTCTCACTCATGCTTTTTTCACTCCAACAAATTCATACACGGGCCCCATGTCTCGCATCCCACACATTTTCACACATTTTCATTCACGTTTTATCACCAACACACGCTGCCAAATCCACTACCTGACCATAGGTCCCACACAGCCACAAGGACGCCATCCCACACGCAGGAATGATGCGCAAAAAGCAAAAAAAAGGAGAAAATGCACAAGGCATGGAAACGGATTCACTGATATGAATTGAAAAAAGGTCACAGAATAGTAAAAAAACAACTGAATCCTGCATATTTGCAAATGAGAAAAACTCACAGCGACTCTCATGCTTTTACGACTCATTATTCATAAAACAAACAACAACCAACAAACCTTTTCATCCTCTTCACTCACCCACAACAACATCTCTCAAACAATAATCGAACCAACCACTACAATCCATCACTCTTCTTCATCACCACACCGCATCATCCTTCATTTCACTCACCTCCACACCATCGAACCTCCCGCACAACAACAGCAAAACAAAACCATAAAACAAAAAGACATCATCACATACCAAAACCGTTTTCCGTCTTCTCATAACACTCAGCCTTCATCAATCTTCTTTACAAACTTCAACCGCAATCCTTTTCATTCCATCAAACCAAACCAACCTGCACCTCCTCAAATCCCTTCAACAAACCTAACTCAAACCTCTCACTAGTCTTTCTGCAAATCCGAAACCCAACCTTCACCTTCAACATTCACCTCCAACCTTCTGAATCACAAACTCCCTCCCAACTCATAAAAACTTCATTCCTGTTTCAACAACAATAAAGGACCCAGATCGAAGTCAGAAGTGAGTAGAAGAAGAAGAGTAAGAGCATCCAGACCGTGCGACTCAGAAGTGTAACCGCGGGTTTGAAAACCTTCGTCGGGCGAGATACGCAAAAGCGTTTGAGATCCGAAGCAGAGATTTCGAGAGAGACGGAGCGGTGAAGTCGTCGGTGTAAAGCGGATGGCGATCTCGTGCTGACTTTGTTTCGCGTTTGGATTTGTTTTGGTTTGAGAAGAAGGCAAGATCGGAGGTGAGAATGGCTGACGCCGACACGAGATCGAGGCTTGCCGTTGACGGTGGACGCGTTGAGTTTCTTCTAGCTTGATCATCACTTTTGAGTCCGATTGATGAAGAGTGTTGGCGCGTTGTTCTTGTGCGAGCTTCGATGGAGAACAAGAATGACCGGCTTTGATGGAATCCACGAGTAGAGAGAAGGTGTCGTCGAGTTTTGAGAAGATGAGCCAAGCCGGTGGCATTTTTGTGTTTCAGGGATCTGAACTTGTCCTCTTGTTGTCAATATTTATTAGTATATTTTCATTAATTTACTGAGTTTTAACGTTTTTTCTTTTAGCCTTTGTGTGGTTATGGGCCCGGTAAAGCCCATGAGGATTATTCCTATTGCACCTCCAATCTGCGGACAGCTCCTCCCTCTCCATGGTCTTTCTTGTGTTGTTTTTTTTAATAAATTTTAGCCATTAACACTTTCTCTTGTTTAATTGTTAATATTGTAATTAGTTTTTGGTTAACACTTGTTAAAACCTATCTTGGATTTTATAAATCTTTAATTAGTATTTCAATATATGTTTGTTAGCTTTAATTACTAGTTTTAATATAGCTTAGATTGTAATTCTGATTAATTTGCTTACATTAGTTTTAGTTATGTGCTTGAAGTTTCGTAGGTTTATTGCTTGATTTTGAGGACGGCGGATTTGACTTGGTCATAGCTTTGCAGTTAATTGTTTGTTCCAGGACTGTTGATTTGATAATAAGGTTGAGCTAACCCTAGTGATTCGGGATGTGGAATACTTGAGGACTTACTGGGTTGATTGTGCAAATCTTCTTCTTGATGTTTCTTCTTGAGTTTTCTCGTTTGCACATTGAAGAGGCAACGAACCTTCTCCGTTAGGTAACAATGAGGCCCAATTTTTACCTTTAGCGTACTGCTTGCATCTGGAAGTCCTACTGGTGTAGGCTCTGTTTGTGCATTGTCTGTTTATTCCATTTCGCATTCTCATCTCTTTATCTCATTTCTTCTTCATCTTAATTCTTCTTCCTCATCCTTTTTCTATTCATTCTCGGCATGAGGTGTGCTTAGGCCACCGTGGAGTTTCTCCTTTCATTTTTTTCTTCTTCTTTCTTTCTTCTTTAGGATAGTAAGCCTCACTAACCTATGACCATCCGAGCATGTGAATATTAGGATTAGACTTTTCCCGTTAGCTTTTACCTTTGTGATCCTCTTGGTTTCTTCTCTTCTCATCTTCAAATTCAATTCTAATTCATTTAATAAAGGTTGAGTACTTCCATGTGACATGAGACTTTGCTATGAGATACTTGCACGCGTTCCGTTTCGGGGCGAGGTGTGAGTTATCACTCGTAGTGGATAGGTCTTTGCATGAGTACCTCACAAAGAAAAGCTAAAAAACACTTCTTAACCAAAAAACCACAAAAAGACTTAATAATGGTAATAGGCCAGTGTGCTTGAGCCTTCACTTGTGGGACTAGCTTTGGGGATTTCCTCAATAGATAGGTGTGCCTCTTGCGCATTCCATTTCGGGATGATGTGAGATGTACACATCCCATTGAGTAAGACTTGGGTACACTTACCTATTCAAACTTTCACTCATAAAAGTTTCTAAAAAAACACCAAACAAACAATAAGTGTCTTTCCTTCAGGAATTCTTTTCTCACCTCATTCGCTTCGTCCGCGAACTTGCTCCTATTTGTCACTTTGCAAGACGGTTACGCACTCGTCGTCCGAGTCTGCAACACCTGAGCAATGGCATAGGCAGTTCAAGCATTAATTCACCAGCAATCCTTTCCACCCCTAGTTAGGGGAACTACAGCGTCTCTGAGCCTCATTATCCTAATGAGGTACTTAGGCAGCGGGGTAGGGCCCGTTCGAGCACAATCTTTATTTTCCCTACATTTTTCCTTTCTTTCCTTATTCAATTCTTTTCCAAGTCCAATTTCTTTTCATTTTCATTTCTTTGTTGCAGTTTTCATACCCTCATCCTTTGAAACAGTTTCTTTGCAAGCGTGGATCCTGTCGGGTACGGAGGACGATCTGGGTGCTAATACCTTCCCAGGTCGTAACCGACTCCCGAACTCAGTCTCTTTGGTTCGTTGGACCTGTGTCCTTCCTCTTTCTTTCTTCTGGTTTGTGCAGCATTACCATTCCCTTTCTTCGGGATAAAAATGCATGGCTGGCGACTCTTTTCTTTTTTCTGCGACACTTTCGCGTTTGTACCAGGATGGAAATCCGAGGAGCGACAGTAGGGACGTGATCATAGATGAGCTTTAAGAATGGGATTGGACTAAAAATTTCAAGAAAGATTCAGTTGGAATCTTATGTGAAGAACCAGCTAGTGAAGTAGAAAGAGATGTTCGACGAGAAGATGTTAGAGGTGAAGCAAACCCAAGCAGACCCCAACGAATAAGACACACGCTTGCAAGGTTGCAAGAATGTGTAATTACATCAAATGATATGGTCGATGAAGAAGGTAAACTGGTACACTATTCTTTATATCCAGATGTCGAACCTGTCAATGTAGCTGAGGCATTGAAAGATTCGAAGTGGGTGAAAGCAATGAATGAGGAGATGAAGTCCATCGAAGTCAACAAAACTTGGTCACTCGTCGAATTTCCTCAAGGCAAGAAGGAAATTGATGTAAAGTGGGTATACACGGTGAAGATGAATCCAATAGGGGAAGTAAATCGATACAAGGTGAGACTTGTAGCGAAAGGATTTCTTCAGAAGGAAGGAAACAACTTCGATGAAGTATTTGCACCTGTTGCTAGGATCGAAACAATCAGGTTGGTTGTTGGTCTAGCGAATATGAACAATTGGAAGACATGTTGTGAACACCCAAAATTTTCCCTCACTTCTTCTCACACCTTGGCTTGTGATCTTTCATTTTTGCATTATATTAAGCATACCATCTCATATTGCATATTTGTTTCACTGCATAGTTCCATTTTCATTTGCATCTAGGGTTTGTGATCTGAGCAATCCAAGAATCAATCTGAGCCATCCCATTGGTCTTGAAGCTTGCCAAGAGGGTCCATGTGTGTTCCATAATCATAATATGCTCCCCAAGGTTCATGAAAGTCAAGAGATCACAATGTATGGCAAAGGCATAGAGGCAGAGCTAGGGTTTTCCTGCACAGATGACCAAAATTAGGGTTTTGGTTTCAGAGGCCTTAACTCCAAATTTTTTGGTCATTCTTGTTTCTAATGTTCTTAATATGTTATAAGGATCATGTTTACCAAGTTTGATGAAGAAATTCATTGTGGAAGTCATCTGATCATTGGGTAACTTCTTGAGCAAGTAAAGTCAAAATCAGGGCATCTGAGGCCCCCAACAAGGGTACCAAAAGGTCATCATCATCATTTTGAGTCTCTATGATCTTTATTTGATCTTAGAAGTGGTTGGAAGTTCACAAAGTTGAAGAATTTTGGGCCAATTGTGTAACACCCCAAATTTTTCCTCACTCTTTATCACACCATGGCTTGTGATCTTTCATTTTTGTTTTAACAGAAGCATTACATCACATATTGCATTTTTGTTTCACTGCATAGTTCAATTTCATCTGCATCTAGGGTTTGTGATCTGAGCAATCCAAAAATCCATCTGAGCCATTCCAAAGGTTTTAAAGCTTTCCAAGAGGGTCCATGTGTGTTCTATCATCATATTATGCTCCACAAAGTTCATGAAAGTCAAGGGATCACAAGAATTGGCAAAGGCATGGAAGCAGAGCTAGGGTTTTCACTACACAGATGACCAAAATTAGGGTTTTGGTTTCAGAGGCCTTAACTCTAATTTTTTTTGCCATTCTTGTTTCTAATGGTCTTAATATGTTATAAGGATCATATGTACCAAGTTTGATGGAGAAACTCATTGTGGAAGTCATTTGTTCACTGGGTAACTTCCTGAGTAAGTTAAGTCAAAATCAGGGCATCTAAGGCCCCTAACAATGGAACCAAAGGGTTATTTTCATCAAATTGAATTTCAATTATCTTTATTTGATCTTATAAGTGGTTGGAAGTTCACAAGATTGAAGAAATTTGAGCCAATTGCAAACTTGCCATTTTTGGAAATGACTTGAAATGCAAACTTTCCATTTTGGGAAAGATTTTCAACCTCCTCTTTCATGACCAAAAATGCTTCAAATGAAAACTTTTTGGGCATGAAAGTTGTAGATTAGGCCTTTCCCTTTTCAAAAAGTATAAGAACATGTCTTGATTCATCCTAGAACTCAAGATATGGCCTTTCAAATTTGGCAAAAATCACATAATTTTCAAGTTCATGCCAAAGAGGGAATTTTGCAATTTCACTTGCCAAGCATTCTAATGACCTCTAATGTGCACAAACACTTCATAAAATGCCTATGCAACTTCAAAAGATCAGAATTGGACTTTGAAGCTAGGGTTTTCATGACTTGTGATCCAAGAAACACCAAAGGGGGAAAGTTGCAAAATCTAAGCCATCTCATGATCCAAGCCTTCCAGCACATCAAATTCAATCCCATGGCCCTCCATGAACCAAGCTTAGGCCAGACACCCCTCCAAACAACCTCTGACCCGTGCCCATACCTCATAGTACACAATCTTGACTTTTTGCAAAACCTCCCATACTAATCAGCCTATGCCACAACAACTCTCTGTCTAATCAACATTGTTTATATGGACATTAAGCAACTCATTTCATACAACACACAAGGCTAAAACCTCTCATACACTCAGAATCACAAAAACCTCAAGAAATCTTCACCTCTTCGAAATTCATAGCACAACCACTCAAACTTCAAACTTTCTTCACCATTCAACTCAGCATCACCTCAGGATCATTTCCCACCCATCACCATAGCCTAAAACACTCTCAAACTCAAACACGATTTCTGCAACTTCAGAAACCAAACACTCAAAATAGCCACTCTAAGCTTCATTCAAGCTTGCCAATAGCACCAGGAGGTCAAAGGGGATTGGATTGCACAAGGGAGAGGCCCATAAAGCTCCATCTCAAAGAACTGTAACTCAGGTAACCTTCATGAACTTTTTTTCTAGAAGCATGATTTTAAGTTTCTAAATGATTCTACATGTTTAGTTGATCATTGTGATATGTTTATTTTTGAAAATGTGAGAAATGAGCATGTATTCCTCTTCTGAAACTTTTCCCGTGAATTTGTTCTTTCTTCGATTCATCATGTATGCGTAAAATAAATTGTTTTTTATGGTTGATTCTTGCTTATTGATGCCTGGGGAGTGATTCTGGAGAGTTGGAGAGGTTTTTATGTCCTGTGGAGAGAGATAGGGTAGAGACCTTGCCGGAGAAGACGACCGGAACATTGTTTCGGCCGTCTGAAAGTGATTAGGGCTTAAACGTGTTTTAATTCCCAGTTTGATTCTGAGCCATTAGATCATGTTAAGGGTTAGCGCGTGGATGGACCAGATTATATCATTAATCCCTAATTTCACTTAATTAATTTAATAAAAATCATTTAGTCAGTTTGAATGTGGACCATTGAGATGCGCGCGCAGTCAAACCTCTCCCCCCAGGGTCAAATCTCAACCACTAGATCAGATTACTTTCTATTTATTTGGTTTTTATTTCATTTTTATTGCATTTTCTTTCTCATTTATTTTAAAATATCAAAAATCATCACAAAAATATGAAACTTTGCATTCTGACCCTAAATATTTTTCTTAATCCAAAAATTATTTTTATTTTATTTTTTGCATTAAAAAAGTATTTTTAAAATATTTAAATGATATTTTTAATTAATTAAAGTATTTTAATTAATTAAAAATACATTTAGGTTTCTAAAGCTCACCAAAAAAATCACGAACCATTCTAATGCATTTAGAAATATTTTCAAACTCTTCACACAAATTTCTTCTTAGGTTTGATCATAGTTTGCCAATTTTCTATGAATTAAGGGTCATTAAAATCACATTCTTGAACCCTAACTTTGAAAAATCATTTATGCCTAACCAAGAAGAGTTTGAACTTGATTCTTTTTTAATTGTGTGAAATATTGAATGTAGTTTATAGGTCAGTTTCCTCATAAATTTATCTTTCATTTTCAATTTGATTTGCATTTTGCCTTTTGGATCACCCAAAAACCCTAGAAAACGTAGGAAAATCATAACTTTTGATAGGTTAGGCTTCTGACCTTCTCCTTTGGGGTGTGACCTAATATGGGATTAGGGTTTGTTTGAGCTTAACTTCAAATTTTTATCATATTGATTGCTTCTATGTTATTCATTTGCATCTCATGTCCATAAAACCCTAATTTCTCATGTTCATTTGCATTCACCTTGCATATTTATCATCACATGAACTTGCCATGACATCTCAAGCATTCATTTGTCATCTTAGATATCTTAGGACATGTTGGAACCTTGTTTTATCATTTCTTCATTCATTTTCCATATGTTTCATTCATTTCATTTCATAAACATCCATGTGTTTCTAAGCTTCCAAGCATGCTTTCATAACATCTCATTTTTGTATGATCATTCATATGCTTATTGTATGACATTGCATCATCTCATATGTCCTTTGCATTGCATAAACACTTCTGACATTGGTCTTTGCATCTCATTTCATCTCATTCAAATCATTTATTTATGCTTTATACCTTATGCATTCATACTAACACTATATGGTACTTTTGGTAAGTTATTTGGGAGGTGGATATGCCTTCACCTCTCACTTCTCCTTATCTCATTCATATGCATCTTATTTGTCCTTGAAGTGAATCTAATTCACTTATTTTCCATATTTCTCACTTACTTCCTTTAGGTTACTTATCTTCTTAGGAAGTAAGTAACTTATTTCTTCTGCTTCTTCCTCCTTTCATCTGCGTCTTCCATGGTGGCCTTCTTGAAGATTCTTTTCTCTTAAGCCTAATAAACCATAGGATATCCAAGCATGATAATGTTTAGGGTTGTGTTTCGTCCCCCTTAGCTTTTTACCTTTGAATCTCCTTGAGTCTCTCTTCTCATCTCAATAATCAGAGACTAAAATCTTAAAGTTTTAGGACTTTGGAATTAGGGTTATCATGCATCCTTCTCTTAGGATGGAGTGTATAACTTTAATCCTAAGTGTTAAACCTTTAATTTTTTTAAACCTCTTAATCAAATCACCTATTAATCACTAAGACTTTATCTTGTAACTTGGGCCTTACATTAGGGTTCTAACTCTTCCTTATGGTTAAGAGGGACTAACCCTAGTGTTTAATGGACAAGTTCCCCTCAAGTTGTCTTACAAACTTAAAACCCATTTCTTAATCTCATCCCTTAATTAAAATCCATTTAATAAGGGCTTGTTATATAGTGAATAATCCCTAACCATGGATTAAGTTGAGGTATCTTCCTCAGCTTAAGTGTTCTCATATATTATCCTTCTATTAGGATGGTGTAATGAGTTCACTAATCTGTGATTAGAGATTAAACTCATTACTTAACACTAAAAAAAACCCAAAAACATCTAATTAATCACAAGTAGGTTAATGATCTTAATCCTACATCATCATGGTAATTAAGTTGATATGTTTATCTCATACTTAAGTAGGCTCATTATCCCTAATCAGGGAGGATATAATGAGTTTACAAGCCCTTGATTTAGGCTTAAGCTCATAATCCTATGCAAAACACCAAAAACAATAACAAAACTGAAAACACAAAAAATAAACAATAATTATCTCCTCTGGGATTCTTTTCTCATCACACTCATTCACAAACGAGGACTTGCTTCTTCCGTCTAATGCAAGACAGTTAGCACTCGAGCCAGACGAGTCATACACTTGAGCATAGGCAAGCAAGCAGTTCACAATCAATTTATTTCCAGTCTCTTTGAGTCGAACTACGGTGTTTTGACTTCCTCATTGCACGAGAGGATACATAGGCATAACTTAATTGATCGAACAAAAGTCTCTTTGTCTTCCCCCTCTTTCAGCATTCTTTTCCTAAGCCTCAGTTCCTGAGCAATTCACCCTTTTGCACTAACACTGGTATATCTCTTTTCCAGCTTTTGCACACAGATAGCACAGACACTACCCCTTTAAACACAATCTTTTAAGCGTGGATCCCGTCGAGTACGACGGTCAATCTGGGTGCTAATACCTTCCCAGGTTGTAACCAACCCCTTTTCTCAGTTTTTTCTGGTTCGCAACTGTCTTATCCATCTTTCTCCAGGTTTATGCAGCATTACCTTTCTTTCGGGATAAAAATGCCTAGTTGGCGACTCTATTCAATTCACCTTCATTTTCTCTCTTCGCCGACCGTTCGCGTCTGCACCCTGGGACCCTGGTGTCTTTTCGGGGGAGGACAAATTGCAAACTTGCTATTTTTGGAAATGACTTGTAATGGAAACTTTCCATTTTGGGAAAGATTTTCAACCTCCTCTTTCATGACCAAAAATGCTTCAAATGAAAAATTATTGGACATGAAAGTTGTAGATTAGGTCTTTCCCTTTTCAAAAAGTACTAGATTATGTCTTGATTCATCCTAGAACTTAAGATATGGCCTTTCAAAGTTGGCAAAAATCCTATAATTTTCAAGTTCATGCCAAATAGGGAATTTTGCAATTTCACTTGCCAAGCCTTTTTATGACCTCTAATCAACTTCTATGCCTAATAACATGTCAAGGAAACTTCCAAAGATCAGAATTGGCTCAAGATTGCATAGTTTTCATAACTTGATATTTAAGAAATCTCAAAAGGGCCAAAACTCACAAACTTTACAAAATACCTTGGAACCTTTCATCCACTTGTGCCAGCTGCATAAAACCAATTTTATGGCTCTCCTTGATGCAAGCTGAGGCTAGACACCCCTTGAAGCCAGCTCTGCCATGGCCCATACCTCTAAGTACACAAATTTGACTTTTTTGCAACTTGCCCACCAACTCTTCTGATCACTCCTATTGGTTTATACAAACCCTAAGGAACATAAAACACATAACACACAAGCCTACAAGCTCCCATAACTCAGAATCCCAAAAAACACCATAGAACTTCATCTCTTCGAATTGCACAACACAGCCATCAAAACTCAAAAATTCTTTCACCATTCATCTCACCATCACTCAAGGATCATTTCCCACCCTTTGCTATGGCCTAAGAACACCTCAATCAGAAACACGATTCCTGGTGCAGAGGAACTGAAACTCATAAACCAAGCCATACAAACTTGTTCCAAGCATCGCAACATCATCAGGGAGCTCATTGGGGTTGGTTTGAATAAAGAAAGAGTTCCAAAAGCCCAGATTGAGAAAGCTTCACCTTAGGTATACCTCAAGAACAATTTTTCCAGAACATGTTTTTTAAGTTACAAACTGATTCTACATGATGCACTGATCATCCTGATATGTTTACTTTTGAAAATGGTTGAGAAATAAGCATTTCATGATGTTCTGAAAATTTGCCCGTGAAACTTGTTTGATTCGATTCTCTCTGTATGCAAAAAATAAATTGTTTTTGTTGATTGATTCTTGCTTATTGATGTTTGGGGAGTGATTCTGGAGAGTTTGGGGGTTTGGGGTAGCCTAGGGAAGAAGTTAGCATGAATGGCTCGCTGGAGAAGATGACCGGAGCTTGCTCCGGTCACCTGAAAGTAATTAGGGTTAGGATTAGGGTTAATCTCTCCAGTTTGAATCTCAGCCCTTGGATCTAGTTTACGCGTGTTTCAGTGGTCAGGATCATTTCACTTAAACCCTAATTTTAATTAATTAATTTAATCAGTTTAATTAGCCAGTTTAAATGTCAGCCCTTGGATAACGCACGCAGTCAACCCTCCCTTTCCCAGTTTAAATCTCAGCCATCAGATCCTCATACTTTCATTTAAATTCATTTTATTTTCATTTCTTTTGTGCATTTTATTTAAAATAGCTAAAAACATCAAAAAAATATGATTTCTTTCTTTTTTGTTTCAAATATTTTTCTTAACCTGAAGATAATTTTTATTTTATTTTTTGCATTAAAAAAATATTTTTAAAATATTTAAATGATATTTTTAATTAATTAATGGATTTTAATTAATTAAAAATACATTTAGGTTTTTAAAAATCTCCAAACAAATCATGAACCATTCCAATACATTTAGAAACATTTTCAAACTTATCATATGAAATTCTGTGATCAGGTATGAGATGTCCTATGAGATGTCCCAACACTTGACAGATTTAACCAAAACTTAAAGTGCAAGAAAATTAAGCAACACAGAAGTTTGTTAACCCAGTTCAGTGTATAACCACACTTACATCTGGAGGCTACCAAGCCAGGAGGAAATCCACTATAAGTAATATTAATTCTAGACTTAAACAACCCAGTTTAATCTTTCACTTAATATCTACCCAATGCAATTTCTACCTAAGACACAACTTAGATATGAGTACCAACTCACTCCCCCTCAATCACACAGTGATTTTGTTTACAAGTTTAATAAAATTGAAGTCATCCTTCAAACAAAACAGCTTGATCTTACTTAACAGTTTCAATCAAGTCACAAATGCACTTATGCTTAAAAGCTCATCAAGTGGTACAATTAAAAAAACAACCTGCTATTAAAACAATAAACACCCTATTTGGTCTTCTGGAATTCGTACTCAATTCTGTGAGTTTCTGTTGATTAAATAGGTGTTAGTAATTTGGGCTTTCTGTAGGTTAATCCAGTCCTAAAACACAGCAGCTTCCACCTAGAATTAGGGTTTGTTACTTCCTAGATTCTAGGTGATTTAGTTCTTCTGTTTAATCTGAATTCTCATGATAAAACTCCCTACAGATGCGCCTTGTTCTGTTTTTATCCATCCATAATTAATTCTAGATAACTCTCCTTAAATATCTCAGATCAGTTAGTCATTAATTAATTCTAGTAGCAGGTTTGAGATGTCTCAACATCTGTTGGGACATCCTGAAAAACTGAACTTAAGTCATTTACACAATGTCCCAACATCTGGTGTGACATCCTGAATTAAGTTCTTATACTCTGTTTGATAATGTCCCAACATCTGATAGGACATTCCGAACTGAATTCAATATTTCTTGTTGGTCAAAAATTCTGCCAATTCTAAACATCTACAAACTCCCCCTTTGGCTAATTTTTTGGCTAACATCTTTTCTGGTTATCAGAGTGCAGCAGAAGTTCTTTTATCAGAGTATAGCATTACTTTTCTGTTGAATCATATTTGAGATTACTCCCCCTGAAACATACATGTATCCAGTCTTGTTGCAACAGAAATATTTATCAAAACACACTGATTCAGTTCAGACACAAACAAACAGATTTTTCATTCATAATCAAACAACATTATACATTGTTGTTGTTCTCCCCCTTGTTAGACAGAAATTTTGGGGCCAAAGGTACTGATTCAGAAATACAATGCAGCTGTCATACATTTTTCCTCACATACAATGATCACTCAGATTCATCACATTCAGTTTCTTTATCTTCCTCAGTTTCTTCATCAGAAGCAGCTTTCTGATCACCTTCACTCTCCAGCCTTTGGATAATTTCCTCAAGCTTCTGTTTCCTAGCTTCAAGTTCTTTACATGTGCTCTTCAGTTCAGCAATCAATGCAGCCTTGGAGATTGGAGTCTTTGCATTTGAAGGACCTGCAGATGTCCCAGAGGGTGCTTCAACATCTGCTGCATGATGACTCAGGAACAGTTTGTAGTGAAAGGCAAGAGGGCTTTCTCTTTTGCAGACTGTGTCCTTCTCAGTGAGGATTCCAGGGTACTGACTCAGCACTATTCCACACAGCAAGGAAGGGAAAGCTATTGGCAGCTTTGTTGCAGATGAGCTAGCATGTTTCAAGGTCTGATCAAAGATGTAGGCTCCATAATCCAGCTTAGTCTGAGTGCCCACAGCATAAATAAACCTGCCCAAGCCAGTGGATATTGAAGATGTGTGATTGGTAGGCACCCAGTTTGCTGTACCAATCCTGTTCAGCATGGCATATTTTCTTGTCAGCATGCTCACTGAGAGCTTTCCTTTAACTGGCCAAGCCTTGACCTGGTTTGCAGTGATAACCTTGCAAACTTGGTTATCAGTCTTCCCTAGCTCACTTGGTCCATCAGATTCTCTTCCAAGGAATTGGTTGATGATCTGAGGAGAGAACTCTACACACCTGCCTCTAACAAAGACTTTTCTAAATTCAAAAGACTTACCATTGGCACAATCTTCCTGAAGATTGACTATAAATTCTTTGACAAGTAACTCATAGCAGGGAGAGAGGTTGGAGACTGTTTTGAAGAGATCAGCAGCAGAGATAAGATCAATCAGTTCAGTGCACTCAAGTGCATTACTGCTCAGCTCTCTTTCAAGTGCTACCCTTCTTTGGTACACAAACTTCCATCTGTTTACACTTGAAACATGATGAAATGAGATGTTGTCCAAGGGAGCTTCTGGAACAGCAGTTGAAGCCCTAGAGGGTGCTGGTTTCTTCTTTGGAGGAGATGTTGGGACATCTGCTTCAACATCTGAGTCTGATGGAGTGACAACTTTCCTCTTTTGAGTTTGGACTTTGCTCCATTGTTTTTTAGGACCAAAGACAGTTTTGGCTTTGTCTTTCTTTGGGGTAGCTTGCTTTTTCTCAGGAATTGCATGTCCTGCTTGCATCTTTTCTTTCCTAGTCCTGAGCCTTTTGGTTATGCTAGGTCTTACAGAGGCAATGATCTCTGTATCAGAATCCTGCTCTAGGTTCACCACAGGAGGAGATTGAGTAGTCTCCTCTTCAGCTGGTTGATCAGCAGAGATATGTTCTTCAGTTGAGGCTTTGGTTTGATCCTCATATGTTTCAACATCAGCATCAGATGAGGCCTTTTGCTCATCCTCAGATGTTTCAACATCTATTGGGACATCCTGTTGAGCAGGAGTGTCCTTTGCAGCTTGAGTTTGTTGATCTTCTTGAGGAGCTGGCATGGTGTTCAGAGGAATAGAAATGCCACTTACCACTCTTTTCTCAGAAAGGATCTTGGTTACCAACTCCTTTATGGAAGCATCCACATATTCAGAAGATTTTTGAGGCATGTTTGCTGGTGAAGGAATGCCTTTGGCTTTGCTGCAGACTTGATCTTTTGTTCTTTTTGGAGTTCTTGGCTTTTTAGCATGAGGAGCACTTCCTCTGATTTCGTTCATTGGGGTTGACTCCATGGGTACCACAGAAATAGGGGTTGCATGAACCACATCTTCTTTGTTGAGAATTTCTTCAGGAATGTTAGGGTTTTGAGACATTTTCAAAGAAGATGGATGAAGATTTTTAGGGTTGATGATTTCTGAAGAACAACTAGCTAATGCTATTCGCTTTTGATAGTATGATGAGAATATGGATAGCTGAATGCAAGCTGTTATTATATAAGTAGCCGTTACAATGAGAATTATTAGGAATGGAATACCCAAGGTTCTTGACCAGACTGGTGTTGCCATCTGGTGCTTATGCCACACAATGTCATATGACATGTTGGCACATCTCCATAATTGCTAAATCTCACATAAGCAGATTCCCAATTTTCCCCTTAAGTTCTCAAATTGTGTAGCATCCAATGCTTTGGTAAAGATATCAGCCAACTGCAGATTTGTAGCTACATGTTCCAATGAAATCACTTTTTCTTCTACAAGATCTCTGATGAAATGATGTCTGATATCAATATGCTTGGTCCTGCTATGTTGGATAGGATTCTTTGATATGTTAATTGCACTTAAGTTGTCACAGTACAATGTCATGACATCCTGTGGGACATTGTACTCAGTGAGCATTTGCTTCATCCAAACCAACTGAGAACAACTGTTTCCAGCTGCTATATATTAAGCTTCAGCTGTAGATAAGGATACACAATTTTGTTTCTTACTGAACCAAGAAATCAAATTGTTTCCTAGAAAGAAGCATCCTCCTGAAGTGCTTTTTCTGTCATCAGCACTTCCAGCCCAATCAGCATCACAGAAGCCAGTGAGAATTGGTTTGCATCCATGAAAGTACATTATGCCATAGTCACAAGTACCGTTAACATATTTCAGAATTCTCTTGACTTGATTAAGATGACTGACTTTTGGATCAGCTTGATATCTTGCACATACACCTACTGCAAATGCTATGTCTGGTCTGCTAGCAGTCAGATATAACAAGCTTCCAATCATACTTCTGTACATGCTTTGATCTACATTCTCACCCTTTTCATCTTTAGTCAGCTTTAAATGTGTGGGGGCAGGAGTTCTTTTATGAGTAGCACTGTCCATTCCAAATTTCTTAACTATGTTCTTAGCATATTTGCTTTGGGAAATGAACATGGAGTCCTCCATTTGTTTTATTTGCAGTCCAAGAAAGTAGGTTAATTCTCCTACTAGGCTCATTTCAAATTCAAATTCCATTTGGTTGACAAAATGTTTGACCATCCTATCAGACATCCCACCAAAGACAATGTCATCTACATATATTTGAGCAATCATGACATTTCCTTCTTCATCTTTAACAAATAAGGTTTTGTCAATTCCACCTTTCCTGTACCCTTGCTTGATAAGAAAAGTAGTCAGCCTTTCATACCATGCTCTTGGAGCTTGCTTCAGACCATAAAGAGCCTTCTTTAGTTTGTATACATGATTTGGACAGCTTGGATCAACAAATCCTTTAGGCTGTTCTACATATACCTCTTCATTGAGATAACCATTTAGAAAGGCACTTTTCACATCCATTTGAAATAGCTTGAACTTTAAGATACAGGCAATTCCCAAAAGTAGTCTGATTGATTCAAGCCTTGCTACTGGTGCAAAGGTTTCATCAAAGTCTACTCCTTCAATTTGTGTGTATCCTTGAGCTACAAGTCTAGCTTTGTTCTTTGTAACAACTCCTTGTTCATTTGACTTGTTCTTATACACCCATTTTGTTCCAATCACATTTATGTCATCAGGTCTAGGAACAAGATTCCACACTTCATTCCTTGTGAATTGACCTAATTCCTCTTGCATAGCACAAATTCAGTATTCATCAGTAAGAGCTTCCTTGATGTTTTTAGGTTCTATTTTAGAAACAAAACAGGACCCTGAAATCACTTCTCTTGATCTAGTGCTTACACCTCTGTTGGGATCACCAATTATCAAGTCTTTGGGATGATCCTTCTGGATTCTGATGGAGGGAGGTTTGCTGGATTGTTCTGTTCTTTCATCAGTTTGAGTGAAGTCATAATGATCACTCTTATCTTCAGCTTCAATCTTGATATCTGCAGATGTTCCAACATCTTCTGGGACATCTGTAGGAGCATCATCAATTATCACATTTATGGACTCCATGATAACCTTGGTTCTGGAATTAAATACTCTATATGCTCTGTTGTTTATAGAGTATCCAAGAAAAATCCCTTCATCACTTTTAGGATCCATTTTTCTTCTTTGCTCCCTATCTGCCAGAATATAACAGTTACTTCCAAACACATGGAAGTACTTAACTCTGGGTTTTCTGCCCTTCCAGACTTCATAGATTGTAGACAAAGTTCCTTTCCTTAGAGTAACTCTGTTATGGATGTAACAAGCTGTGTTCATAGCTTCAGCCCAGAAGTACAAAGGTAACTTTTTAGCATGGATCATAGCTCTTGCTGATTCTTGAATAGTTCTATTCTTCCTCTCAACAATCCCATTCTGTTGAAGAGTGATTGGTGAAGAATATTCATGATTGATTCCTTCTGAAGAACAGAAATCTAAGAATTTTTGGTTCTCAAATTCTTTTCCATGATCACTTCTTATTCTGATCACACAGCTGGCTTTTTCCCTTTGTATTCTTTGGCATAAGTCTTTGAATACATCAAATACATCAGACTTTTCTTTGATAAAATTTATCCATGTATACCTTGAAAAGTCATCAACCACCACATAGGCATACCTCTTACCACCAAGGCTTTCAACCTGCATAGGTCCCATAAGATCCATATGCAATAGTTCCAAAACTTAGGAAGTTGTCAGATGTTGGAGCTTTGGATGGGACATCTTGGTTTGCTTGCCTATTTGACACTCACCACATATTTTGCCATCATCAATCTTCAGTTTAGGAATACCTCTTACAGCATCCATAGATATAATCTTCTTTATGCCTCTGAAATGAAGATGACCTAGTCTTTGGTGCCATAGTTTCACTTCTTCTTCTTTAGCTAATGAACAAGTTGAAGTGAGACTGAAGTCTTGAGGTTCCCACATGTAACAGTTGTCTTTAGATCTGGCTCCTCTCATAACAACTTCTTGTTCTTTGTTAGACACTATACAGTCAGTTTTGGTAAAGTTTACACTGTACCCTTGATCACATAATTGACTTATGCTGATCAGGTTAGCAGTTAAACCTTTAACCAGTAGCACATCATTTAGCCTTGGTACATCTTGATAGTCCAAGGTCCCAACTCCCTTGATTTCTCCTTTAGCTCCATCTCCAAAGGTTACATATCTGGATGAATGTGACTTTAAGTCTACTAGCAGATTCTTCAATCCAGTCATGTGTCTTGAACATCCACTGTCAAAGTACCAGTCTTCTTTGGCTGATACTCTTAGTGATGTATGTGCTATATATGCAACACCTTTCTTTGACCATTTGAGTTGAGATTTCTTTTGATACCTCTGCCCTGTGTATTGTTCATCAGTAGATTTCCAAGGTTGCTTGTTGATCTTGTTCTTGGGTATGTAGCTTTGATCAGCATGAAGACTAGCTTTTGGTCTCCATACCTTCTTGAAAACCTCTGTTTTCTGCTTAGGAGGTTGCTGATCTCTTTGATGTCTCTGCAGCACTTTCTTGGTAACTTCTACCTTTTGCTTAAGAGGTTGCTGATACATCTGATTTGGATATCCATGTAGCTTATAGCAATGAGGTTTGATATGTCCAAATCTTCCACAATGATGACATCTCCATCTTTGATACTTCTTCTTCATTTTGTTCTTTTCAGAATGTTGAGACATCTGTTGGAACATTATGTTTGACTTTGTGTTCTTATGATGTTGAGACATCTGTTGGGACATGTTGTTTGACTGTATGGACTTTGGAGTAGTTTTGCTAGAGCTAGCTTCATCCTTATGAACTTTGTTGAATCCCAGTCCACTTTTATCCCCTGAATGCTTATTGTTGTTGAGAATAACATCCAGTGTACTTGAGCTACTGTTCAGCATTCTCACAGATTTGGACATGTGTTCCAACTTGGAGTTGAGAAGACTTACTTCACTTTTCAAGGTGTCAATGATCTCTTGATCATTTGCTTTTTCATCTTTTAGTGCCTCATTCTGCTTCTTTAGCTTTATAACATCACTGCATATTTCAGTGCTTCTTTTGTATAGATCTTTGTATGCTTGCTCAAGTCCTTCAAAAGTAAGCTCCTCATCACTGGATTCGCTTTCAGATTCAAATAATCCAGCTAGAGCAGTGATATGCTTAGCTGATTCTTCTTCTGAATCACCTCCTGAGTCTTCATCAGACCAGGTTACAGAAAGTCCTTTCTTTTGCATTTTTAAGTAGGTAGGACATTCATTCCTGATATGTCCATATCCTTCACATCCATGGCATTTGATTCCTTTATCTTGACTGGTTTTTTCATCATAATTTGATCTTCTGTTAGCATCATAAGGTCTTTTGTTCTCAGAAGAGTTTGTGTATCTTCCACTGGGTTTGGATTTGCCTTCCATTCCTCTGAGAATCCTTTTGAATTGTCTTCCAAGCATAGCAATGTTGTCTGATAAGCTTTTACCAGTTTCTGGTTCATCATCTTCTTCTTCATCAGTATTTGTCACTAAGGCTATGCTTTTGTTCTTCTTTACATTTGTGTCATTCATTCCCATCTCAAATGTTTGAAGGGAACCAATGAGCTCTTCAACTTTCATTGTGCATATGTCTTGAGCTTCTTCTATTGCTGTGACTTTCATGTCAAATCATTTTGGCAAAGATCTGAGAATCTTTCTTACAAGCTTTTCATCAGTCATCTTTTCTCCCAAGGCTCCAGAAGTGTTGGCTATTTCTAGGATGTTCATGTAGAATTCATGAACTGTCTCATCTTCCTTCATTCTCAAGTTTTCAAACTTGGTGGTGAGAAGTTGAAGTCTTGACATCTTTACCTTTGATGTTCCTTCATGAGTTGTTTTGAGAGTGTCCCACACATCTTTGGCCAGCTCACAGTGATGCACAAGTCTAAAGATGTTCCTATCAATGCCATTGAATAAAGCATTTAAGGCCTTAGAGTTGCCTAGTGCTGAATCTTCTTCCTCCTTACTCCATTCTTCTTCAGGTTTCAACACTTTTGATCCATCTTTGGTGTCTTGGATAGGATGTTCCCATCCAATGTTGACTGCTCTCCAGGCCCTGTTGTCAAGTGATCTTAAGAATGCAATCATTCTTGGTTTCCAGTAGTCATAATTAGATCCATCCAGTATAGGTGGTCTATTTACTGATCCTATATCTCTGTCCATGTTTCCAGAATTTGTATTCCCTAGATCTCACCCAGTATAAACAGGCAGGGTGCCTGCTCTGATGCCAATTGAAATTCTGTGATCAGGTATGAGATGTCCTATGAGATGTCCCAACACTTGACAGATTTAACCAAAACTTAAAGTGCAAGAAAATTAAACAACACAGAAGTTTGTTAACCCAGTTCAGTGTATAACCACACTTACATCTGGAGGCTACCAAGCCAGGAGGAAATCCACTATAAGTAATATTAATTCTAGACTTAAACAACCCAGTTTAATCTTTCACTTAATATCTACCCAATGCAATTTCTACCTAAGACACAACTTAGATATGAGTACCAACTCACTCCCCCTCAATCACACAGTGATTTTGTTTACAAGTTTAATAAAATTGAAGTCATCCTTCAAACAAAACAGCTTGATCTTACTTAACAGTTTCAATCAAGTCACAAATGCACTTATGCTTAAAAGCTCATCAAGTGGTACAATTAAAAAAACAACCTGCTATTAAAACAATAAACACCCTATTTGGTCTTCTGGAATTCGTACTCAATTCTGTGAGTTTCTGTTGATTAAATAGGTGTTAGTAATTTGGGCTTTCTGTAGGTTAATCCAGTCCTAAAACACAGCAACTTCCACCTAGAATTAGGGTTTGTTACTTCCTAGATTCTAGGTGATTTAGTTCTTCTGTTTAATCTGAATCCTCATAATAAAACTCCCTACAGATGCGCCTTGTTCTGTTTTTATCCATCCATAATTAATTCCAGATAACTCTCCTTAAATATCTCAGATCAGTTAGTCATTAATTAATTCTGGTAGCAGGTTTGAGATGTCTCAACATCTGTTGGGACATCCTGAAAAATTGAACTTAAGTCATTTACACAATGTCCCAACATCTGGTGTGACATCCTGAATTAAGTTCTTATACTCTGTTTGATAATGTCCCAACATCTGATAGGACATTCCGAACTGAATTCAATATTTCTTGTTGGTCAAAAATTCTGCCAATTCTAAACATCTACATCATACAAATTTCTTTATAGGTTTGATCATAATTTCACAATTTTCTTTGAATTAGGGTTCTTAAAAATCACATTTTCTAACCCTAACTTGAAAAATTCATTTCTGCCTAACCATGATGAGTTTGAACTTGATTATTTTTGAATTGTTTCTCATATTGCATATAGTTTATAGGTTATTTTTCTCATGATTTATCTTGCATTTTCAATTTGATTTGCATTTTCCCTTAAGAATCATCCAAAAACCCTAGCAAACTTAGAAAATTCATAACTTTCAATAGGATTAGCTTCTTACATTCTCCTTTGGGGTGTGGCCTTATATGGAATTAGGGTTTGTTTTATCTTGATTTCAATTTTTTTATCATGATGCATGCTTCTGTTTTGGTCATTTGCATCCCATACATTCATAAAACCCTAATTTCTCATGTTCATCTGCATTCATCTTTGCATATCTTCATCAAATGAACTTGCCATGACATTTCAAGCATTTTTATGACATCTTAGACATCTTAAGACATGCTTGAACATTGCTTGATCATTTCCTCATTTATTTTCTATGTCTTGCATTCATTACATCTCATAAACATCCATGTGTTTTCAAACTTCTAAACATGCTTTCATGACATCTCATCTTTGTATGAGCATTCATATGAATCTTGTATGGCTTTGCATCAACTCATATGCCATTTGCGTTGCAAATTCACTTCTGACTTTGGTCTTTGCATATCATTTCATTTCATTTCCTTTTACTTTACGTCTTATGCATTCATACTAACATTTCAGGTACCTTTGGTAAGTTATTTGGGAAGTGGATTTGCCTTCACTTCCCACCTCTTATTATCTCATTCATATGGATTCTTACATGTATTTGAGGTGAATTTGTTCACTTATGTTCCATCCTTCTCACTTTCTTTCTTTCAAGTTACTTATCTTCTTCAAGAAGTAAGTAACTTGTTCTTCTTTCTCCTCCTCTTTTCATCTGCTTCTTCCATTGGTGGCCTTGAATATCCTTTCTCTTAAGCCTAACAAACCATAGAATATCCAAGCATGATAACTTTTAGGGTTGTATATAGTCCCCCTTATTATTTTACCTTTGAGTTTCCTTGAGTCTCTCTTCTCATCTCAATAATTAGAGACTAAACTCTTAAAGTTTTAGGACTTTGGAATTAGGGTTATGCCTGCATCCTTCTCTTAGGATGGAGTGTATAACTTTAATCCTAAGTTTTAAACCTTTAATTTGTTTACACCTTTTAATAAAAACACATTAATAATCACTAAGACTTTATCTTGTAACTTGGGCCTTACATTAGGGTTCTATCTCTTCCTTATGGTTAAGAGGGACTAACCCTAGTGTTTAATGGACAAGTCCTCCTCAAGTTGTCTTACAAACTTACAATCCAATTCTTAATCTCATCCCTTAATTAAAATCCACTTAATAAAGGCTTGTTATATAATGAATTTAATCCCTAATCATGGATTAAGTTGAGGTATCTTCCTCTGCTTAAGTGTTCTCATCTATTATCCTTCTATTAGGATGGTGTAATGAGTTCACTAATCTGTGATTAGAGATTAAACTCATTACTTAACACTAAACAAAAACCAAAAACATCTAAATAATCACAAGTAGGTTAATGATCTTAATCCTACATCATCATGGTAATTAAGTTGAGATGCTTATCTCATACTTAAGTAGGCTCATTATCCCTAATCAGGGAGGATATAATGAGTTTACAAGCCCTTGATTTAGGCTTAAGCTCATAATCCTGTGCAAAATCCCAAAAGCAATAACATGACTGAAAACACAAAAAATAAAATAATCGTCTCCTCCGGGATTCTTTTCTCATCATACTAATTCACAAGCTTGAACTTGCTTCTTCTGTCTAATGCAAGACAATTAGCACTCGAGCTAGACGAGTCATACACTTGAGCATAGACAAGTAAGCAGTTCACAGTCAATTCATTTTCAGTCTCTCGGAGTCGAACTACGGTGTTCTGACTTCCTCATTGCACGAGAGGATACGTAGGCATAACTTAACAGTTATCGAACAAAAGTATCTGTGTCTTCCCCCTCTTTCAGCATTCTTTCTAAAGCCTCGATCTTGAGCATTTCACCCTTTTTTTTACACTGACACCTGTATATTCTTTTCTTAGTTTTTGCACACAGATAGCACATACACTACCCCTTTAAACACAATCTTGTAAGCGTGGATCCTGTCGAGTACGACGGACAATCTGGGTGCTAAAACCTTCCCAGGTTGTAACCAACCCCCTTTCTCAGTTTCTCTAGTTCACAACCGTCTTATCCATCTCTTTCTAGGTTTATGAAGCATTACCTTTCCTTCGGGATAAAAATGCCTAGCTGGTGACTCATTTCAATTCATTTTCATTTTATCTCTTTGCCGACCATTTGCGTCTGCACCTTGGGACCCTGGTGTCTTTTCGGGGGAGCGACAGCTTGGCGACTCTGCTGGGGAACCTATCTTGCAACCAGGGTTTCTGGTTCTTTTTGTGGGTTTCTCCTAGAGCTTGTTTGATTTGTGTTTATGGGGGGATAGAGTAAGGTTCCATACCGGGAGCCTGAGTGACACATAGGATAGAGTGGCTTCATCTTCTTTCCCATTCCATTTCGGTCTGGTGCGGGAATATGAAACACGGTTCAGACATGGGTTTCTTCTTGAGAAATCTATGCTACGGATTTCCTATAGTACTAGGGCTATCTGGGAAGCCTGCTAAGTCTGGATGACCTTTTTAGATGACCTTCATTATTTGAGGTGAATTAGAGAAGGATCCTCTATGATTAATGTAAACACTGTACCTCCGGGTTAGAAGTGTTTACACTTCTCATAACTAATCCATGTCTGAGGATCCTTGTTCTAGAACAATACCTGTGAGGGGGTTGGGATGTTTACAGGTTTGCAGGAACCCTTGGCCTCATCATACCCTGTTACCTAATTTATTTTAAGGTTACATCATTTTGGACTGATCCTATGAAACCCTGGACTTGTGACTCTTTATTTGAGTCCCCCACCTGGTTACTGGTTCTCTGGCCTTCATTTGGACTTATGAACACACATGGACCTTATCAAGGCAGATAACATATCCACCACTTGATCACAAACCCTTGCATATCATTCTGCATACATCATTTTGCATCATTTTAACATTTGTCTATTTGTTTTACAGGGTATCCACATTATCTTTGGTTTGGTTTTGATTGTTCTTCTACTCAGACATCTTCATCAGATATATTCATTAGCCATCTTCATCAGAGATTCTATTCAGCACCTTCATCAGTTACCTTCATCAGTGTTTCTCCTCAGTTATCTTCATCAGCATCCATTATCAGTATGGACACATCCAAGAAGAGCAACATCACATACCATTTCTTTGAGCCCTCCCTAGCAGGCATCAGGCAGATTCAAACACTCATTACTCCTGATCATGTTCCTTTATTCAGGGAACATTATGGTAGTATTATGGACATGATCATGGACTTGGATGCATCACAGAGGAGTATGATCCACACTTGCCTTCAGTTCTATGACCCTCCTATCAGATGTTTTACCTTTCCAGACGTTCAGTTGGGCCCTTTGTTAGAGGAGTTTTCCATGTTGTTGGGTGTCCCCATCAGGAGAGGGATTCCTTTCAACCCTGAGATGACTGCTCCCAGGAATGAGGATATAGCTAAGGCTCTGCATTTGGAAACTACCATCATTGATCAGAATATGACCACCAATGTTGGGATCCCAAGCCTCCATCTGGACTTCTTGATCACTCAGGCCACCATTCATGTTGCATCAGGGAAATGGGACATTGTTTGTGCTCTTTTGGCCCTTAGCATATATGGTATCCTCTTGTTTGCAGACGAGCCTATGTTTGTAAGCAAGAATGCTATCCATCTCTTCTTGCTGAAGAATTCAGTTCCTTCCTTGCTAGGGGATTTCTACTATTCAGTGCACCAGAGAAATGATAAACAGAGGGGAAGATTAGTCAGATGTTGTGCACCTCTCTTATATTGTTGGTTACTGAGACACTTGCCAAAGACAGAAGCTTTCTTGAATCCTCATCAGTCAAGAATCTGGCCTAAGAGAATGATTGCTCTCACTTCAGAAGACATCAGGTGGTGCACTCAGAGCACCAAGGGCAGAGACATAATCACCAGCTGTGGGCAATATCCCAATGTACCTCTGATTGGAGTGAATGGTTGCATCAACTAAAATCCTTTGCTGTTCAAAAGGCAATTAGAGTATGCCTTAGTACATCCACCAAGAGAGCAGGACTTATCAGAAACCCTTTATTGTGACATTCAGAATAATCATGCCATCACCCGACAAGCAGCCTGGGCTTGGGATAACATTCAGACAAAAAGGACTGCCATTCTTGGCAAGTGTAACAACATAGCTTCAGCTCAGTACATTGATTAGTCTCGCACCAGAGGACAGATCACCCGCAAGCCATTCACCCTGGAGGATGTGTCAGGGCCATCAGCAGTAGAGCCTATAGCTACAGTCAGTTTAGAGGAGTTTGAGAAGTTGAAAGAGAGGAATACTCGGCTTTCTGAAGCTCTAAAGAAGACCCTCTGGGAGAGGAATGATAGTCGTCTGGACAATGGGAGGTTAGAGAAGCTCCGGATTGAGCATATGACCAAGATTGAGAAGACAGATGATTACATCATAAGAGACCGAGTTGGGTAGTTGGTATTAAAGAATGCTTGCAAGGAAGCTAAGGTTCAGAAAGCCATAGTTGAGCACTACTTGGAAGAGAGTCAGGCTAGATGGATCAGAATTACTGAGGCTCGTTCACAGGAAGATCAGAAGACCCAGGCTAGCATAGAGCAGTTGGAAGCTAATGAGAAGAAGAGTCAGGAAGCCTTGTTAGTAGCACAGAAGGAAATCTCCGAGTTGAAACTCCAGGCGGGGTTGAAGAGATCTAAAGACCAAGACAAGTATAAGAAGATGACAAATGTTATTGCTACCAGGAACCTTCTAATCAGGACCATCACAGAGCATCCAGTTGGACCAGTGACTGATGCACTCCTGAAGGAAGTCAAAGAGGATGACTTTGGGCTGGATGTTTGATTTCCTTGTATTTGTACTTCATTTTGTTTTTACTTTTGTTAATTTTGTTGTATTTTGACCCATCGTGGGAACTTGTTGTAATCCTAAACTATGTATCTTTACATTTAGTAATATATGGTTTGTGTGTTATCCATTGGGCTTCATTTCTCTTCAGCATCATCATTCCTCAAGGTCTGGAAGGTCAAAACCAAAGAACCAAATCAGATACCCTTGGAAGACAAAATAGACATATTGCATTGCATACTAACCCCATTTCTTTGTTTTGTAGGTATTTTTCTGTTGTTTGTTTTCTCACTTTGCTGTGGTTTCAGGAAACATTGCTCGTAGGAGAGTCTTCCCCATCAACAGAGTTCACCGGTATCCGACAAGAAACAACCTTCTGAGCTTACAAATGGACCAAGTTCAGCAAGATTTGACTGACGTGAGGACTCATATGGCTAATGAAAGAACTGAAATGAGGGCTCAGATGAACCAGTTCATGGCAGTAATGACTGGGTTGGCCCAAAGCCAAGAAAGATTAAGAGAGTTGGTCGAGCGGCAAACTCCTGAAGAAAATCACCCGGGTACAGGGGGTACCAGCAATAATGATCATGTACAGCCACGTACTGACCCCCCGGAGTTTGGGCTTCATCTCAACCCTAAAGTTAATGCTATCAGGAATACCCAAGGTAATCCTGGAGGGCGTGCCTTCCAAGAGGACCCTCAAGAGGAACAGTTCACTGTAGTTGGAGTTGGAGATGAAATCTATGATCGTTGTCTGGATGAGATAGTAGAAAAGCTGAGATCTCTGGAGTCCCATAACTCTTTAGGATTTGACGTTATGGACATGGGCCTAGTTGAGGGAGTAAGAATTCCTCACAAATTCAAACCTCCCCGCTTTGAAAGATATAATGGAACATCTTGCCCTCGCACCCATCTTCAATCCTTTCTGGGAAGATTGAAGGCTTACACTATGGATGAAAAGTTGTGGATGTTCTATTTTGAGGATAGCTTGACCGGGGCATCCCGTGAGTGGTACTTTCATCTGACTAGGGCAACACTCGAAAATTGGAAGGATTTCGCCGAGGCTTTCATACGCCAATATCAATACAATTTAGACATGGCTCCTAACAGAACCCTTCTAATGGGTATGTCACAATCCTCTAGAGAAAGCCTCAGAGAGTATGCTCAGAGGTGGAGGCAATTAGCTGCTGCCGTTTAACCTCCAATGTCAGAAAGAGAAATGGCATATATGTTTATGAACACTCTACAAGGGACATACATTGATAGGTTGGCTGCTTTCTCTTCCACTAGCTTTGCTGACGTGGTCATAGCAGGATAAAGAATTGAAAGTTTGTTAAAAATGGGTAAGATTTCTGATAATGGCGCCAGCTCAAGAAGCACGAGGAAACCTTTTGCAGGGCCTCGCAGGTCGGGTGAAACCAACTCAGTACACATGGGCAGAGGAAGGCCCCAGTATATGCCAAGATCAATTACCGCTGTCACGATTCCCACTCCATCACCTCAACAAAAATACACTCCGCAACCACAACATTTCCCTCGGCAACAATATTTTCCTCAACAAAGGTCTTACAATAACAACAACCAACAACAACTTCCTTTCCAACAAAGGCCATCTAAAGTCAACAGGGTAATCAATCCTATACCGATGCCCTATGCCACTTTGCTACCACAACTTTTGAAACTCAATCTTGTTGAATTAAGGACTCTGGCTCCACCAGATCCTCAGAACCTTCCAAGGAATTACAACGTCAACACCAGATGTGCCTTCCATTCTAATGCACCTGGCCATACCACAGAAACGTGCAGAGCTTTGCACATGAAGGTTCAGGATCTAGTTGATTCAAAGGCTTTAAACTTTGCACCTCCTCCTAACGTCACAAAGAATCCTATGCCTAGCCACAGTGGGCCCAGGATAAATGCAATTAAGGAGGATCAACCATTGAACCTAATTGAAGATATTGCAAGTAATCAAACACCTCTGGCCGAGGTTAAAGCTCAACTTTTAAGATGCCAGGTGTTCCCAGGCTGTGAGGCCTGCTGTGAATCTTGCAAAGTTTCTGCCAATGGTTGTGTAAGTTTAAGAAGTGGCATCAATGGCCTTATCATAGAAGGTATCTTCCAGATAACATCAATGGTTTCTACAACATCAGCAATTCCTCCTACAGTACCAACAAACACCCCTCTTACAACTTCAAAAACAATTGTTCTGACAAACTCTGCTACAAAGTCAACAATCATCTCTTCCACTACTTCAACAAACATTAGTTCAACCGCATCCGCTTCTACAATGACAATAACCATTAATAATGACATCTCCACAATCACCATACATTATGACCCGACAACGGTCCCCGATTCCAACAATTTTCAGAAACAATCTCAACAACAACCCAGCTTCAGTCTTTCACCACCACCACCAGTCAGAAATCCTGTCACCATATATTACGATCTATAGACAATAACAGTTCCTACTTCCGCTGCAGTTAGTCCAGTCACCATCACGGTACCTGGACACATTTCGTATGAAAAAGATAATGTTGTGCCATGGCACTATGGTTCAGACCTCTACTGCAACGGGAAGAGAGTCGCTCTTGATTCTTCAACTTATACACCACAGGTCGATAATGTCGGGGGAGGTGGAGGCTTCACTCGAAGCGAACATCTCTTCGCGTCACAAATTCAAAGAGTTAACACTGAGGCAGAGGCTGCTGCCAAAGCTAAAGGCAAAAATGTGGTGCCTGAAGAACCATTGCCAAAAGAGGCTCATAAGACATCATTTGATCAGGATGTGGATGAATTTATGAGGATAATCAAGAGAAGTGATTATAAGGTTGTGGATCAGCTCCACCAGACTCCTTCCAAGATCTCCATTCTATCATTTCTATTATGTTCCGAAGCTCATCGGGATGCATTACTTAAGGTCCTGCACGCAGCCTACATGCCTGATGAGATCACGGTGAATCAGCTAGAGACATTGGTTTCTAATGTTAATACTAGTCATGGACTAGGCTTCACCAATGCTGATTTGACAACGGAAGGTCGCTGTAACACCCTAAAATTTGCCCTCTGGTTTTCTATCTTTTTCATTTTTGCATTCATACGCATATTCCATTAGGTCATATCATTTGCATGAGCTCCTAAGACATGGAATCATTGTTTTCTGAGGATTAGGATCTCACGTCCTTATATGGGAACTATCATAGAATTCAAGATTTTGTCTATAAAGCCGTCAGTGGCATCATCCTCTTTTTGCTTTTGTCACTAAATTAGGGTTTATTTCCCTGATCAAGGACTTCACGTCTGAAGATTATTCACGGGTGCATCAGGTGCATCATCAGGACATTCTCTTCTTCGCCAGCCTATTCTTCTTTTCTCAACATCTCCGGAGATTTATTCAAATTCAAGTTGCTCGCTTCAGTGGTTGACTTCTTAGACAGTGTGGTTCAATAATCAGGGCAATGTTTCAAGATAATTTAGATGGCATTTGGTTCAGTTGCAAGTGGTTCATTGGTAGTTGTGCTCATGTTTGTTTGTGGTGTGTGGAAACATTTGAGTTTGGTTTTGGATTCATTTGTTCCTTAAATCGAGTTTTCATCATCTATTTATCCACCACTCTTAATGCCCATTTTATTTCTAGCCAATGTCTTTTTCTCATATCCACTTTTCCCTTGTAAATGCGTTTCGACTGATCAATCATTTTATTCGTATTTCCATTCATTTTCCGATTATCCATTCTAAGATCATGTCCATATTTTAAACCATTTTTGTTCATTTTCAAGACCATATTTCATTTAAGGTGAATTATATTTTCCAATTTAATTTAATTTTTCTTTGTTTTTAAAGTCCTTACATTCTAAATAACTCTCATTAGTCCACATTTTTCTAGCCCATTTTTATTAAAGCTCGTCATTGTTCATTTTATTTTACAATTATCATAGGAAAATATTTACAAAAAGAAAGAAACAATTCTCACACAAAGCCAACTAACGGATTCCACACTCACAAGGCATCACACAACTTATTTTCAACCAAAACACTCACAAGGCATCACACAACATAATTTAAACCAAGGGACCACACATGGACCCCACCATTTACACGATTCCCACTTATTTTTCCACCAAGACCACTACAACAACATTCCAACAAATTTCGCTCCTCTCATCACGTCGGACGCACGGCAAAAAAACGCATCACGCACAAAAACACATTCAACCCAACAAACCATTCATACCATCAACCCTTCAAACCTGCACATTTTTCTTCCATAACCAATGCAAATCCTTCACCAACAAACCATTCAACACTATTATTTTCATTCCAAAAATATCAAAACAATAGCCAAAATCCGTCAATCCGCGACCTCCATAACATCATAACAACAACTTCATCAAACCTTCCTCCATTTTCTCCATGAAAACACTAAACCAACAACACTTCATCACTCTTCGACCTGCATAAACTCAAACCTCTCTTCATTCTTCTTCGGACTCAACTCCAGACCATCAAAAACACTTTCGAATTCAAACCACCTTCTTCAATTCAATCGACCCTTTCACAAGCTCCAATCCAACACAGCATAACCACTCAACAGCATCCTCTTCATTGCCTATCCCTCAACGAACCTTCAACAACAAAGTCTCTCCTCAAGCTTCAACAACATTTTTCCTTTTCAGACACAACAACAACACCAACCATCTTCAATCAACAGAACATAACAGAAGGAGTAGAAGAAAAGTGTTTTGATTGAGAGATCTGAGAGATAGCAAGAGAGAGATCGGTAAAAACGGAACCAAACATACCTTCGCAACGAATCGCATCGCAACCATAGTGATCTCGTACCTAATCGTCCTCCCATCGGTGCTTATTGATTCAGACACCAACTCCAAATCGAAGCAGAACCACTGAGAGAAAGATACAACCGCCACGGAACAAAGCGGAGAAAGACTCTCACGATTGAGAGAGTGGTCGGCCTTGTGTTTTCGCAAAATTGACGGAAACAGAGGTGTTCAGTGTGCTGCTGACGTTTTGGCCCAAAAAACGAAGAAGACCGGTGCGATTTAACGGGGAAGACAAGCGCGATTCGAGACTGAAAGAAGAGATGGCGTGTTTGGATTCGTTGTGTGATGAACAGTAGCGATGATTTTGATTTCGGAAAGGAGAAGAGCTGAAAGGAGAACGTTTCTATGGTAGCTGTTGACTGACTTTTGTTTTTTCTTATTTCAATAAATTTGCTTACGTTTTTATGTTTTTAACCTATTTTCTTTCATGTTTTTCCTTAATGTTATAAGAGGATCCTTGGGCTCAACATTTTGTTCAAGCCCACCGATTTGCTAATCACACCATTTCCTGCTATTCCAGCACCCCTCCTTACTGTTATTGTTATGGGATTTACAAGCCCGTTGAATTTTTCTAAACACACCCTATTTCCAGCGGACATCCCCCTCCCATTTGCTTATTCTTATTCTTTTCTTTTTTATTCTAATTAGATTTTCTTTTCTTTAGTTTCACTCAATTAATTGTTATATGGTTACTAATTAATACCTTTTATATGTTTAGTGTTAAAATATGTTATAATTTTGTTATTTTTTCTTTTAATTCTAATATGATTTTGGTTCTAGTTTCGATTAATTTGATTTAATTAAAGAGAATTTTGATTGTTCTTGGTTTTAGCTTTGTTTGATATTTTGTAGACTTCTTGTTTAATTTCGATGATGGAGGATCTTGCTTGATGAGGGCCTTGTTGTTCATTATTCGTGAAGCTCCTGATGCAAGTTGTGATGCTTAGGGGATTATTTCTTGGACATGATGATTTATCTGGATGAATATTCTGTTTGGCTGGTAATTCGGATGCCCACCCTGAGTTCATTATCTTCTGACAAGCATTCTTGAATTTTTTGGTATGAATTGAAGAGGCAACGGACCTTCTCCGTTAGGTAACACTGAGACCCGATTTTACCTTTAGCATGCTGCTGCATCTGGAAGTCCTACTGGTGTAGGCTCTGTTTGTGCATTGTCTGATTAATCCATATTGCATTTCTCCTCTCCTTACTTACCTCTTCTTCATCTCAAGTTCTTCCTCATCTTCTTTTATTCTTTCTTAACTTGAGGTGTGCTTAGGCCACCATGGTTCTTCTTCTTTCTCCTTCTTTTTTTCTCTATCTCTTCTTTAGGATGGTTTAAACCTCACTAACCTAGGACTCCCATGCATGATAACATTAGGAGTAGTCTTCTCCATTAGATTTTACCTTTGAGATCCTTTAGGTGCTCTCTCTTCTCATCTTCAAATTTAACTTTAACTCACTTTAATAAATGACAAGTATTCTCATGTGACACAAGACTTTGCTATGAGATACTTGCACGTGTTCCGTTTTGGGGCGAGGTGTAGGATATCCCTCATGGTGGATAGGTCTTAGCATGAGATTACTTAACAAAGAAAATAAAAAAAACACTTCTTAAACAAAAACAACAAAAAAAACACTTAATAAATGCCAGTAGGTCAGTGTGTCTGAGCCTTCACTTGTGGGACTAGATTTGGGGATTTCCTCCATAGCTAGGTGTGCCTCATGCGCATTCCATTTCAGGATGTTGTAAGAAGTACACACCCCATTGAGTAAGACTTAGGTACACTTACCTATGCAAACTTCAAAGCAGAAAACTCATAAAATACACTAGACAAACAATAAATGTCTCTCCTTCGAGACTTCTCTTCTCATCACCTTCACTCTCATCGTGCGAACTTTCTCTTACTTGTCACTTTGCAAGACGGTAACGCACTCGTCGTCCGAGCCTGCAACACCTGAGCATTGACATAGGCAGTTCGAGCCTTAATTCACAAGCAATTTTTCCACCCCTAGTTAGGGGAACTACGACGACTCTGATCCTCATTGTCCAGATGAGGAATGACTCTGATCCTCATTGTCCAGATGAGGAATGACTCTGATCCTCATTGTCCCGTTCGAGCACAATCTTTATTTTTCCTACATTTTTCTTTTTCATTTCTTTTTCAGTTCCCTTTTCGTTTCTTTCATCCAGCTCAGTTCATTTTCTTTGCAGCAATTTTCATTACTTCACCTTTTGAAACAGTTTCTTTGTAAGTGTGGATCCCGTCGGGTACGGCGGACGATATGGGGTGCTAATAGCTTCCCAGGTCGTAACCGACTCCCGAACTCAGCCTATTTGGTTCGCAGGACCCGTGTCCTTCCTCTTCTTTTCTTCTGGTTTGTGCAGCATTACCATTCCCGTTCCTTTGGGATACAAATGCCTGGCTGGCCACTCTACCTCTTTCCGCGCCACTTTCGCGTTTGTACCAGGACGGAAATCCAGGGAGCAACAGCTGGCGACTCTGCTGGGGACCGAACCCAGAATCTCTTGTTCCCTTGAGAGTCTCTCCTAGCGCTTGTATGTTTCTGTTTCTTTGGGTGTTGACTGTTTGCTATTGTGTGTATATTTTATTGTTGTTTATTTACAGTTTATTTACGGCTTTATTTACAGATTTCAGTATTTGCTTTTCATGCATCATATTATTACTGGATTGTCTGGACTGGTTTTCTGTTTGGTGGGACTCGGGTGATATTGTTACTGAGAGATAAGCCAAATACCCAGCTTGAGTGAACCCTAGGATTATCGTGGACACGTCGTACTCGCATGTGGCAAGATGAGTGGTGATGTGTTTCACACCCAGACTGCGACCGTCTTGGAAATATCTTGTGTGGGGATTTCCTCCACTTCGGGATAGGACCTCGATAGTTATATGCATCTGGGGACCGATCATTGAGAACCTTTTGTGGAAACAACCCTCTCCAGTGGTGACAGTGGAAGACCATATTTTGTGGCAAACCCATTCGCACCCGAGGGTCCACTTGGAACTCGCATAGGATGACCTGGTTCTCTTATAGGAACTCAGTCAAAGCATCTGGTCGTATGACAATTGTACTGTATCCTACAGACTGAATGTACTATTGTTTCTCGATTTCAACGCTCGAAGCTGGGGACTTATAAGGGATGCTTGTTTTTTCCCGGATTGAGCTGAGGCCTCCCTAAGTAGTACATAATGCCAAACTGATTCCCTGATTTGGTCATGAGCCATTTCTCGGAAATGGTGAAAGTATTATTGCTATTCGGCTTTGAGAGTACGTGATGTTTGACCCGGAGCACACCCGTGAGATTGGGAGGGGTTTACAGGTTTGCAGGAACCCTTAACCTCAACATACCCTCATTACCAGTGCAGTCTAATTGTTTTGATCCGATCTTTATGATCCTGGAGTAATTGAACTTTGGTTCTCGGTTACTATTTTGGGTTATTATACATAGATCTTGTGGTTACAGACACTCGTTTCTTGACTCAGTATTCCAGATTCCAGACAGTTTCCAGCATTGATCCCATGTCTTTGCATCTCTAGCATCATCATATTGCATTTTGCATTTGCATCTGCATTGCATTTCCTTCTTCCGGAGAGCTCATTCCTCCTTTTGTCCATGACCAGCCAGCTGACTTCCCGGTACTCAATTTGAACAAAAGGTAACCATTGGAAGACGACAGAGTGTTTAAAGCTAAATCGAGCACTATCAAGAGTTAAAAAGGTTAATTTGGAAGCCGTCAGTAGCTATGTTAGAGAACAACCATCAGAATGTTGAGTTTTCACCTGGTTTCACTTTGATGACCAATCCTTTGTATGGTCTTTCTCCTGATGAGGATCTTCCACAAGTGAACAACCTTACTCAAGCTCAGCCTGCGCAAAGCCCGATCTTGAATCAGAATGTACTTGAACCATCTATTGTCCGGGGTGGACCTTCATCTTCTTCTGATGCTACGGATTATCAGAGCCTTGCTTTCCTATGCCAAACTTCCAAGGGGCAATCCCTCTTGTGAAAACCAAGGATCCACCAACTATTGATCCTGCTGAAAGGTTTCGTGTGTTGGATGAGCAACTCAAAGCCTTAGCGGATCCTGATGCCTTTGGTTTTGATGCTCCAAACCTGTGTTTGGTGCCTGGGCCTGTCATTCCACCAGATTTCAAGACTCCGATGTTCGAGAAGTACACTGGTGTCAGTTTCCCAAAGCGTCATTTGGTGATGTTCTGTAGAAAAATGACTTCTTATGCCCGCAACGATAAGTTGATGATTCACTATTTTCAGGACAGTTTAAGCGGTGCATCTTTAAGTTGGTATATGGATTTGGAAAGCAGTCGTATCCGATCTTGGAATGATTTATCCAGAGCTTTCGTAAAGCAATACTAGTACAATGTGGACATGGCGCCCTGTCGCACGCACTTGCAGAGCCTATCTCAGAGGAGTGGTAAATCGTTCAGAGAATATGCACAGCGGTGGAGAGAATTGGCAGCCCAAGTGCAACCACCACCTTCCGACAGAGAATTAGTTGACCTGTTCGTAGGCACATTGCAAGGTCCGTACTTGGAAAGAATGAGTAGCATTGGGATATCAAGCTTCTCTGATTTGATGATAATTGGAGTACGCATCGAGAGCCTGCTCAAAAGTGGAAAGATCCAAGACTTTTCGAACATCCCAGCTAGTGAAGATGAATCTGTTGGTAGCTCCCAAAGGGAAGAAGGGTATGACATCAATGCATTCATGGAAAATATTGAATATTTTGGACCAACATCTTCTCAGAGATCATCTTTTCCTAGGTCTGGTGACTCTTACGGACAACAAGCGATGCTCAGAGCACCATATCAGAAACCCTGGACTCCTCCTCGTCCAAATATGCAAGCTCAGGGTCGAAGACCTCAGAATCAACGCCAGAGCCAGCCTAGGCCTCACAACAACTTGGAAAGAAGGAACGCTCCTCTTCATCCAGTTCCCATGGCATATAGTGAACTATTACCACATCTAATTCAGAGCTCATTGGTGGTTCCTAAGCCTCTCAAGCCGTTGTCAGAGCTGTACCCTCTAGATTACAATCCTCATGAGTAGTGTGGGTATCATGGTGGATCAATCGGGAATTCAACTGAAGATTGCAAAGCTTTTCAAGCCAAGGTCCAACAGTTGATCGACAAGGGCTACATATCCTTTCCAGAAGGAAGCTTGGTTGTACATGTCAGCCTCTCGCCTGTTTGAGTTCAAAGAATTCGAAGGAGCGTCTCCTGATTTCAGTGGTCCAGACAAGAAAATATCATTAGAGCTGGTGATCATTGTATCCTTTTTATCGTTTGCATTGTAGTTTCTTTCCTGTTAGCAGCTACTTGTCTTTTAAGCATTGTTGTTTTTAATGGTAATGTTAATGAAGTGATCATGCACTTTTTGAATCAATTATGTCGCATTCGCTCATTTTTCTTTACTTGCATTGAAAAACAGAAAAAACAAAAAATGCATCCATATACCTCCTATTTATTTCACTGTTAATTAGCAAGTTTGAGGGAGGATGATGAACACTGAATACCCATAATTGTTGAACGTATGCTTTCAGATTAGAACCTACTGATGATGTACATGCATTGTTTCAATTCCCAAACATCGGAGATATAAGGGAGATAAACCCTCGTCAACCCCTTTCAGCCTTGAAGTAGGAGTTTCTTTTCTGAACGAAAAAACCCTCACATCCAACTCGGGGCAGGGTGGTTATCAATTAATTTGAACGAGCGTTCAAATTACCAAAGGAGTGTGCATCCGAGGATCCGTTACCTTTTATTCATCACACCTCAAAAGGTCAAGGGTCGTGAAACCACAATTGTCACCCTCGCCAACAAAGGAATGAGGCAGTTACAACCCTTTCATGCAAGTCATACAAATCAGTGTCACACGATTTGTTCAAGAAAAAAATCAAAACGATAAAAAAAGAAATAAAGTCCGCTAAGTCGGAAAAAAGATGTGAAAATAGATGACTTAGGCAAAAGTTAGGGCATCCCGCTGGAATTCAAAATCGAAAAAAATTAAGAAAGATTCAGTCCAGGCAAAAGTTAGGGAGTAAAAAAATCAAAGAAAGAAAAATTTCATTAAAACAAAGTCGTGTGACCAGACACAAAGACAAATGGGTGACTGTTATTCCAAAAACCTCCTTGGTGCTTAAACCGTCAACGTCATTGGTTCCTCAACCATCAAAAATCCCTTGTGAGAGATGAGCGCTTAGGACAAATTAGCTGAACATAGGATTGAAGAACATCAAGGAGAATGGGTGGGCACAGATAAACTTTGAGCCATAAATCCTTCTTTCTAAAACCGTGAACCAGACAACGTCATAACCCTGGAAAGTCCTAATTGAATCAGGTTCAATTCTGAAAGCATACTGCGACAAGGTTGCGTAAACTGACTCCTAATGATTTGCTAACTCAGCACTATGTTTGGACTAATGGTCCATTCGTCACACACTGTCACAACATTCAAGTAAATAAATTTTCAAAACTTGCATGTGCACAACATTAAAATTACCATTTGTAAATGAACAGTTTTAATTGCAAGTTATTTTGTGGCATCAGGGGAGTTCCTACAAAGAGCAATCATGAGAGAATTTGATTATTCAACAATGATGACCAAAATCAAGAGCATCGTGTAGGCCTATGAATCAGGGGCATGTTATTCAGTCATTTCGTTGACCAAGGAATCAGTCAGTCTAATGCAAGTTCCCAAGCATCAGTTGGTTGAGGAAAATCATTCAAGAGTCAGTTGATCAGAGCTGAATCTGCCAAGCAGGGGCAGGACACCCGAATTTTCTGTTGACCAAGGATGAATTCTTCCAATGCTCAGTCAGAATGAGTCTAGTCGCTTCCATGCTCATACGGGGGCATAACACTTCCAGAGCTCACCGAGTGCAAATCTCCTCAAGAGAGCATCCAGGTCTGCTATTCCAAGAATTGGATAATCAGGGGAAGTTTGTTCAAATACCTGCCAATTGGGGCAACTTTAGCTTCACAGAGCAAGTTATATCTGTGATCGCCGAGTTCAAGATGAGTGTTGGGAAATCATGCTACCCACCCTCGCCTTTGTCACCCTTCTCAACATGAAGCCTTTCCGCATAAGACCTTTCTTCCCATCCTTGGGAGCATTTCTAGCTTTTCATAATCATTGCATAAATCATTTGCATATATTATTCATGTCGCTTCGTTATAGCATACACATCATATGCATTGAGCATAACCCCACGATTTCAATCTCAACTATAGGGCCTCGTAACCCCAACTTATCAACACTTCAAAGTCCAGTTCTCATCTGGTTACCTTTTCATTTAGCTCGTTGAACACCAGTTCTCGTCTGGTATCATCCTTTTTCAAAGTCAATTCTCGTTTGAGAATGAACCTAAGGAGTCATTTCTCGTCTGACGACTTATTCTTTGCCCATCAGTTCTCGTCTGTTGGCCTACCTTTAATAAACCGGTTCTCGTCTGGTATTCCACCTTCAAAGTCGAATTTCTTGGCAACCAAAAAAGAAAAAAAATATCTATCAACCCGGCCCAGCCGCCCAACCGTCCTTGCATCATCATCTCTAGCTTGCATATCCTCAGCATCCTGAGCATACATTTCCATCTTGCATCATTTGCATTGCATCTTCATACCGCATAGTTTCTGTTTTCTCTCTGATGTGGGGAAGAGCCGTTACAAGATACAATCTGGGGAAGTTATCTCAAGATCTGTTGAACTTCTGCGAGAGTTTGAAGACACTGGGGCAATTCTGGACGCCATGTCTTCTGTAAAATCCTCTAGGGACGACCTTTTCATAGACGATTTAATTTGAGGCATAATTGAGGAGTAAGGAATGCTTGTTCACTCTTGGTAATCAATATGCCATTCTTGAGCTCATAAGCTTGAGGCACCGGGTTAATTCTCAGGGAATATCTGGTATTTCTTTTCCCAACAGGGCATTGGACGTTTATTTCTTCCCGAAGCAGAGAATTTTCCTTCAGCAGATAAGGTTTCTTCACGAGGAATTTTTCGTTCTCACAACACAGTCGTCATACTATACCTGGGGCTTAATTCGACTTATGTTGATCTCTAACTCTCCAACAAAGTCTCCTCAGCAAAGTATTTTCTCAGTAGAGCATTGCCAATATTTTTTTCCATCCAAGCCAGAAGGTTGACATTTCCCCATCTGAGTTAGAGCGGATGGTATCCACAGTAGAACTTCAAAGCTAACTGAATTTTCATCCCTATGCGGAGTTATCTTTCCACCGTGAAATACTCCTGGCAGGCAGCAGAAAGCCTCGTTTCACCATAGAGCTTAGAATTGTCAGAATTCTCTCCCCGACAAATATGTTGGCGAAGCATATCCCCAGCCAAGTCTTAAGATGGTTGTTCTCCACATAGTTGCATGTTTGGAATTTTCCATCATTGAAATATTCCCCAGAGAAGTCGCCAATTTATTTTTGGCTAATGTGAGGACACAGACAGTTGTTCATCCCCCTAACCAGAGTTAAGTGTCAAAGCATCTTGACCTTGTTCTCCCCTGCAGAAGTGAGATTTTTGCTGCCAATCAGGGCACTTTGATATTTGCTCGTATGCACTCCCCAACACTCGTCTGTGTTTGACCTTTGCTTGTTGCTCGTCTGCATTCCCCAACACTCGTCTGTATTTCTACTCCAAATACTCGTCTGTGTTGGATTCCTCGTACTCGTCTGTATTGCTACTCCAAATACTCGTCTGTGTTGGATTCCTGGTACTCACCTGTATTGTTATTCCAAGTGCTCGTTCGTGTTGGATTTCTGGTATTCGTGGTTGATATTCGCATGTATCATCGCTTGAAGCACTCGTCTGTGTTTCTTAGGTCATCATCTGATATTCGTTTGTATCACTGACTTATGGCGCTCGTCTGTGTTTTCTTGATGATCGTCCAACGCTCGTCTGTGTTGAAGAGGTTTGAAGTCCTGACGGTGGGATTAAACGTCAAAATGGTTACCGGTCCTGGCGTAACAGGTTTATCCGAAGAAGGTTCGTCTGTCTCAGAGCGTATGTTGCAAAATGTAAGAGGGCTCGTATGTCTAATTCCTGGCCTAACAGTTTTCTTGAAGAAGACTCGTCTGTCTAAGTTTTCTTATTCGGCGCAACAATTAAATTTGGGAGGGAGCTCATCTGCTTTGTCTTCATTTCAATGACTCAGAATGTTATTTCTTTTGGTTTATTTCCCATTTCTGCATTCTCCGGCAGAGAGAAAATTTCTGGTTATTTTCGGTATTCAATCACAGTTTATCTAGAACGTCTGATATCTGATGCTCTCATCCTTTTCAGATTAACAGATGATTGAATAGGGGCGGCTGTAACACCCTAAAATTTTCCCTCTGGTTTTCTATCTTTTTCATTTTTGCATTCATATGCATATTCCATTAGGTCATATCATTTGCATGAGCTCCTAAGACATGGAATCGTTGTTTTCTGAGGATTAGGGTCTCACGTCCTTATCTGCGAACTATCATAGAATTCAAGATTTTTTCTATACAACCATCAGTGGCATCATCCTCTTTTTGCTTTTGTCACTGAATTAGGGTTTATTTCCCTGATCAAGGACTTCACGTCTGAAGATTATTCACGGGTGCATCAGGTGCATCATCAGGACATTCTCTTCTTCGCCAGCCTATTCTTCTTTTCTCAACATCTCCGGAGATTTATTCAAATTCAAGTTGTTCGCTTCAGTGGATGACTTCTTAGACAGTGTGGTTCAATAATCAGGGCAATGTTTCAAGATAATTTAGATGGCATTTGGTTCAGTTGCAAGTGGTTCATTGGTAGTTGTGCTCATGTTTGTTTGTGGTGTGTGGAAACATTTGAGTTTGGTTTTGGATTCATTTGTTCCTTAAATCGAGTTTTCATCATCTATTTATCCACCACTCTTAATACCCAATTTTTTTCTAGCCAATGTCTTTTTCTCATATCCACTTTTCCATTGTAAATGCGTTTCGACTGATCAATCATTTTATTCGTATTTCCATTCATTTTCCGATTATCCATTCTAAGATCATGTCCATATTTTAAACCATTTTTGTTCATTTTCAAGACCATATTTCATTTAAGGTGAATTATATTTTCCAATTTAATTTAATTTTTCTTTGTTTTTAAAGTCCTTAAATTCTAAATAACTCTCATTAGTCCACATTTTTCTAGCCCATTTTTATTAAAGCCCGTCATTGTTCATTTTATTTTACAATTATCATAGGAAAATATTTACAAAAAGAAAGAAACAATTCTCACACAAAGCCAACTAACGGATTCCACACTCACAAGGCATCACACAACTTATTTTCAACCAAAACACTCACAAGGCATCACACAACATAATTTAAGCCAAGGGACCACACATGGACCCCACCATTTACACGATTTCCACTCATTTTTCCACCAAGACCACTACAAAAACATTCCAACAAATTTCGCTCCTTTCATCACGTCGGACGCACGGCAAAAAAACGCATCACGCACAAAAACACATTCAACCCAGCAAACCATTCATACCATCAACCCTTCAAACCTGCACATTTTTCTTCCATAACCAATGCAAATCCTTCACCAACAAACCATTCAACACTATTATTTTCATTCCAAAAATATCAAAATAATAGCCAAAATCCGTCAATCTGCGACCTCCATAACATCATAACAACAACTTCATCAAACCTTCCTCCATTTTCTCCATGAAAACACTAAACCAACAACACTTCATCACTCTTCGACCTGCATAAACTCAAACCTCTCTTCATTCTTCTTCGGACTCAACTCCAGACCATCAAAAACACTTTCGAATTCAAACCACCTTCATCAATTCAATCGACCCTTTCACAAGCTCTAATCCAACACAACATAACCACTCAACAGCATCCTCTTCATCGCCTATCCCTCAACGAACCTTCAACAACAAAGTCTCTCCTCAAGCTTCAACAACATTTTTCCTTTTCAGACACAACAACAACACCAACCATCTTCAATCAACAGAACATAACAGAAGGAGTAGAAGAAAAGTGTTTTGACCGAGAGATCTGAGAGATAGCAAGAGAGAGATCGGTAAAAATGGAACTAAACATACCTTCGCAACGGATCGCATCGCAACCATAGTGATCTCGTACCTAATCGTCCTCCCATCGGTGCTGATTGATTCAGACACCAACTCCAAATCGAAGCAGAACCACTGAGAGAAAGATACAACCGCCGCGGAACAAAGCGGAGAAAGAGTCTCACGATTTAGAGAGTGGTCGGCCTTGTGTTTTTGCAAAATTGATGGAAACAGAGGCATTCGATGTGCTGCTGACGTTTTGGCCCAAAAAACAAAGAAGACCGGTGCAATTTAACGGGGAAGACAAGCGCGATTCGAGACTGAAAGAAGAGATGGCGTGTTTGGTTTCGTTGTGTGATGAACAGTAGCGATGATTTCGATTTCGGAAAGGAGAAGAGCTGAAAGGAGAACTTTTCTATGGTAGCTGTTGACTGACTTTTGTTTTTTCTTATTTCAATAAATTTGCTTACGTTTTTATGTTTTTAACCTATTTTCTTTCATTTTTTTCCTTAATGTTATAAGAGGATCCTTAGGCTCAACATTTTCTTCAAGCCCACCGATTTGCTAATCACACCATTTCCTGCTATTCCAGCACCCCTCCTTACTGTTATTGTTATGGGATTTACAAGCCCGTTGAATTTTTCTAAACACACCCTATTTCCAGCGGACATCCCCCTCCCATTTGCTTATTCTTATTCTTTTCTTTTTTATTCTAGTTAGATTTTCTTTTCTTTAGTTTCACACAATTAATTGTTATATGGTTACTAATTAATACCTTTTATATGTTTAGTGTTAAAATATGTTATAATTTTGTTATTTTTTCTTTTAATTCTAATATAATTTTGGTTCTAGTTTCGATTAATTTGATTTAATTAAAGAGAATTTTGATTGTTCTTGGTTTTAGCTTTGTTTGATATTTTGTAGACTTCTTGTTTAATTTCGACGATGGAGGATGTTGCTTGATGAGGGCCTTGGTGTTCATTATTCGTGAAGCTCCTGATGCAAGTTGTGATGCTTAGGGGATTATTTCTCGGACATGATGATTTATCTGGATGAATATTCTGTTTGGCTGGTAATTCGGATGCCCACCCTGAGTTCATTATCTTCTGACAAGCATTCTTGAATTTTTTGGTATGAATTGAAGAGGCAACGGACCTTCTCCGTTAGGTACCACTGAGACCCTATTTTACCTTTAGCATGCTGCTGCATCTGGAAGTCCTACTGGTGTAGGCTCTGTTTGTGCATTGTCTGATTAATCCATATTGCATTTCTCCTCTCCTTACTTACCTCTTCTTCATCTCAACTTCTTCCTCATCTTCTTTTATTCTTTCTTAACTTGAGGTGTGCTTAGGCCACCATGGTTCTTCTTCTTTCTCCTTCTTCTTTTCTCTTTCTCTTCTTTAGAATGGTTCAAACCTCACTAACATAGGACTCCCATGCATGATAACATTAGGAGTAGTCTTCTCCATTAGATTTTACCTTTGAGATCCTTTTGGTGCTCTCTCTTCTCATCTTCAAATTTAACTTTAAGTCACTTTAATATATGACAAGTATTCTCATGTGACACGAGACTTTGTTATGAGATACTTGCACGCGTTCCGTTTCGGGGCGAGGTGTAGGATATCCCTCGTGGTGGATAGGTCTTAGCATGAAATTACTTAACAAAGAAAATAAAAAAAACACTTCTTAACCAAAAACAACAAAAAAAAACACTTAATAAATGCCAGTAGGTCAGTGTGTCTGAGCCTTCACTTGTGGGACTAGATTTGGGGATTTCCTCCATAGCTAGGTGTGCCTCATGCGCATTCCATTTCGGGATGATGTAAGAAGTAGACACCCCATTGAGTAAGACTTAGGTACACTTACCTATGCAAACTTCAAAGCAGAAAACTCCTAAAATACACTGGAGAAACAATAAGCGTCTCTCCTTCGAGACTTCTCTTCTCAACACCTTCACCCTCATCGTGCGAACTTGCTCCTACTTGTCACTTTGTAAGACGGTAACGCACTCGTCGTCCGAGCCTGCAACACCTGAGCATTGACATAGGCAGTTCGAGCCTTAATTCACAAGTAATTTTTCCACCCCTAGTTAGGGGAACTACGACGACTCTGATCCTCATTTTCCAGATGAGGTACGTATGCAGCGGGGTAGGGCCCGTTCGAGCATAATCTTTATTTTCCCTACATTTTTCCTTTTCATTTCTTTTTCAGTTCCCTTTTCGTTTCTTTCATCCAGTTCAGTTCATTTTCTTTGCAGCAACTTTCATTTCTTCACCCTTTGAAACAGTTTCTTTGTAAGTGTGGATCCCGTCGGGTACGGCGGACGATCTGGGGTGCTAATACCTTCCCAGGTCGTAACCGACTCCCGAACTCAGTCTCTTTGGTTCGCAGGACCCGTGTCCTTCCTCTTATTTTCTTCTGGTTTGTGCAGCATTACCATTCCCGTTCCTTTGGGATAAAAATGCCTGGCTGGCCACTCTACCTCTTTCCGCGCCACTTTCGCGTTTGTACCAGGATGGAAATCCAGGGAGCGACAACTGGCGACTCTGCTGGGGACCGAACCCAGAATCTCTTGTTCCCTTGAGAGTCTCTCCTAGCGCTTGCATGTTTCTGTTTCTTTGGGTGTTGACTGTTTGCTATTTTGTGTATATTTTATTGTTGTTTATTTACAGTTTATTTACGGCTTTATTTACAGATTTCAGTATTTTCTTTTCATGCATCATATTATTACTGGACTGTCTGGACTGGTTTTCTGTTTGGTGGGACTCGGGTGATATTGTTACTGAGAGATAAGCCAAATACCCAGCTTGAGTGAACCCTAGGATTATCGTGGACACGTCGTACTCGCATGTGGCATGATGAGTGGTGATGTGTTTCACACCCAGACTGCGATCGTCTTGGAAATATCTTGTGTGGGGATTTCCTCCACTTCGGGATAGGACCTCAATAGTTATATGCATCTGGGGACCGATCATTGAGAACCTTTTGTGGAAACAACCCTCTCCAGTGGTGACAGTGGCAGACCATATTTTGTGGCAAACCCATTCGCACCCGAGGGTCCACTTGGAACCCGCATAGGATGACCTGGTTCTCCTATAGGAACTCAGTCAAAGCATCTGGTCGTATGACAATTGTACTGTATCCTACGGACTGAATGTACTATTGTTTCTCGATTTCAACGCTCGAAGCTGGGAACTTATAAGGGATGCTTGTTTTTTCCCGGACTCAGCTGAGGCCTCCCTGAGTAGTACATAATGCCAAACCGATTCCCTGATTTGGTCATGAGCCATTTCTCGGAAATGGTGAAAGTATTATTGCTATTCGGCTTTGAGTGTACGTGATGTTTGACCCGAAGCACACCCGTGAGATTGGGAGGGGTTTACAGGTTTGCAGGAACCCTTAACCTCAACATACCCTCATTACTAGTGCAGTCTTATTGTTTTGATCCGATCACTATGATCCTGGAGTAATTGACCTTTGGTTCTCAGTTACTATTATGGGTTATTATACATAGATCTTGTGGTTACAGACACTCGATTCTTGACTCAGTATTCCAGATTCCAGACAGTTTCCAACATTGATCCCATGTCTTTGCATCTCTAGCGTCATCATATTGCATTTGGCATTTGCATTTGCATTTGCATTGCATTTCCTTCTTCCGGAGAGCTCATTCCTCCTTTTGTCCATGACCAGCCAGCTGACTTCCCGGTACTCAATTTGAACAAGTGGTAACCATTGGAAGACGACAGAGTGTTTGAAGCTAAATCGAGCACTGTCAAGAGTTAAAAAGGTTAATTTGAATGCCGTCAGTAGCTATGTAAGAGAACAACCGTCAGAATGTTGAGTTTCCACCTGGTTTCACTTCGATGACCAATCCTTTGTATGGTCTTTCTCCTGATGAGGATCTTCCACAAGTGAACAACCTTACTCAAGCTCAGCCTGCACAGAGCCCGATCTTGAATCAGAATGTACTTGAACCATCTATTGTCCGGGGTGGACCTTCATCTTCTTCTAATGCTACGGATTATCAGAGCCTTGCTTTCCCTATGCCAAACTTCCAAGGGGCAATCCCTCTTGTGAAAACCAAGGATCCACCAACTATTGATCTTGCTGAAAGGTTTCGTGTGTTGGATGAGCAACTCAAAGCCTTAGCGGATCCTGATGCCTTTGGTTTTGATGCTCCAAACCTGTGTTTGGTGCCTGGGCTTGTCATTCCTCCAGATTTCAAGACTCCGAAGTTCGAGAAGTACACTGGTGTCAGTTGCCCAAAGCGTCATTTGGTGATGTTCTGTAGAAAAATGACTTCTTATGCCCGCAACGATAAGTTGATGATTCACTATTTTCAGGACAGTTTAAGCGGTGCATCTTTAAGTTGGTATATGGATTTGGAAAGCAGTCGTATCCGATCTTGGAATGATTTATCCAGAGCTTTCGTAAAGCAATACCAGTACAATGTGGACATGGCGCCCTGTCGCACGCACTTGCAGAGCCTATCTCAGAGGAGTGGTGAATCTTTCAGAGAATATGCACAACGGTGGAGAGAATTGGCAGCCCAAGTGCAACCACCACCTTCCGACAGAGAATTAGTTGACCTGTTCGTAGGCACGTTGCAAGGTCCGTACTTGGAAAGAATGAGTAGCATTGGGACATCAAGCTTCTCTGATTTGATGATAATTGGAGTACGCATCGAGAGCCTGCTCAAAAGTGGAAAGATCCAAGACTTTTCGAACATCCCAGCTAGTGAAGATGAATCTGTTGGTAGCTCCCAAAGGGAAGAAGGGTATGACATCAATGCATTCATGGAAAATTTTGAATATTTTGGACCAACATCTTCTCAGAGATCATCTTTTCCTAGGTCTGGCGACTCTTACGGACAACAAGTGATGCTCAGAGCACCATATCAGAAACCCTGGACTCCTCCTCGTCCAAATCTGCAAGCTCAGGGTCGAAGACCTCAGAATCAACGCTAGAGCCAGCCTAGGCCTCGCAACAACTTGGAAAGAAGGAACGCTCATATTCATCCAGTTCCCATGGAATACAGTGAACTATTACCACATCTAATTCAGAGCTCATTGGTGGTTCCTAAGCCTCTCAAGTCGTTGTAAGAGTTGTACCCTCTAGATTACAATCCTCATGAGTAGTGTGGGTATCATGGTGGATCAATCGGGCATTCAACTGAAGATTGCAAAGCTTTTCAAGCCAAGGTCCAACAGTTGATCGACAAGGGCTACATATCCTTTCCAGACAGAAGCTTGGTTGTACACGTCAACCTCTCGCCTGTTTGAGTTCAAAGAATTCGAAGGAGCGTCTCCTGATTTCAGTGGTCCAGACAAGAAGATATCATTAGAGCTGGTGATCATTGTATCCTTTTTATCGTTTGCATTGTAGTTTCTTTCCTGTTAGCAGCTACTTGTCTTTTAAGCATTGTTGTTTTGAATGGTAATGTTAATGAAGTGATCATGCACTTTTTGAATCAATTATGTCGCATTCGCTCATTTTTATTTACTTGCATTGAAAAACAGAAAAAACAAAAAATGCATCCATATACCTCCCATTTATTTCACTGTTGTTTAGCAGGTTTGAGGGAGGATGATGAACACTGAATACCCATAATTGTTGAACGTATGCTTTCAGATTAGAACCTGCTGACGATGTATAGATATTGTTTCAATTCCCAAACATCAGAGATATAAGGGAGATAAACCCTCGCCAACCCCTTTGAGCCTTGAAGTAGGAGTTTCTTTTCTGAACGAAAAAACCCTCACATCCAACCCGGGGCAGGGTAGTTATCAATTAATTTGACTGAGCGTTCAAATTTCCAAAGGAGTGTGCATCCGAGGATCCGTTACCTTTTATTCATCACACCTCAAAAGGTCAAGGGACGTGAAACCACAATTGTCACCCTCCCCAACAAAGGAATGAGGCAGTCACAATCCTTTCATGCAAGTCATACAAATCAGTGTCACACGATTTATTCAAGAAAAAAATCAAAACGAAAAAAAAAGAAATAAAGCCCGCTAAGTCGGAAAAACAATGTGAAAATAGATGACTTAGGCAAAAGTTAGGGCATCCTGCTGGACTTCAAAATCGAAAAACATTAAGAAAGATTCAGTCCAGGCAAAAGTTAGGGAGTAAAAAAATCAAAGAAAGAAAAATTTCATTAAAACAAAGTCGTGTGACCAGACACAAAGACAAAGGGGTGACTTTTATTTCAAAAACCTCATTGGTGCTTAAACCGTCAACGTCATTGGTTCCTCAACCATCAAAAATCCCTTGCGAGAGATGAGCGCTTAGGACAAATTAGCTGAACATAGGATTGAAGAACATCAAGGAGAATGGGTGGGCACAGATAAACTTTGAGCCATAAATCCTTCTTTCTAAAACCGTGAACCAGACCACGTCATAACCCTTGAAAGTCCTAATTGAATCAGGTTCAATTCTGAAAGCATACTGCAACAAGGTTGCGTAAACTGACTCCTAATGATTTGCTAACTCAGCACTATGTTTGGAATAATGGTCCATTCGTCACACACTGTCACAACATTCAAGTAAATAAATTTTCAAAACTTGCATGTGCACAACATTAATATTACCATTTGTAAATGAACAGTTTTAATTGCAAGTTATTTTGTGGCATCAGGGGAGTTCCTACAAAGAGCAATCATGAGAGAATTTGATTATTCAACAATGATGACCAAAATCAAGAGCATCGTGTAGGCCTATGAATCAGGGGCATGTTATTCAGTCATTTCGTTGACCAAGGAATCAGTCAGTCTAATGCAAGTTCCCAAGCATCAGTTGGTTGAGGAATATCATTCAAGAGTCAGTTGATCAGAGCTGAATCTTCCAAGCAGGGGCAGGACACCCGAATTTTCTGTTGACCAAGGATGAATTGTTCCAATGCTCAGTCAGAATGAGTCTAGTCGCTTCCATGCTCATACGGGGGCATAACACTTCCAGAGCTCACCGAGTGCAACTCTCCTCAAGAGAGCATCCAGGTCTGCTATTCCAAGAATTGGATAATCAGGGGCAGTTTGTTCAAATACCTGCCAACTGGGGCAACTTTAGCTTCACAGAGCAAGTTATATCGGTGATCGCCGAGTTCAAGATGAGTGTCAGGAAATCATGCTACCCACCCTCGCCTTTGTCACCCTTCTCAACATGAAGCCTTTCCGCATAAGACCTTTCTTCCCATCCTTGGGAGCATTTCTAGCTTTTCATAATCATTGCATAAATCATTTGCATATATTATTCATGTCGCTTCGTTAGAGCATACGCATCATATGCATTGAGCATAACCCCACGATTTCAATCTCAACTATATGGCCTCGTAACCCCAACTTATCAACACTTCAAAGTCCAGTTCTCATCTGGAAAACCACTTCAAAGTCCAGTTCTCATCTGGCAAACCATTTCAAAGTCCAGTTCTCGTCTAGCGAACCACTTCAAAGTCCAATTCTCATCTGGAAAACCAACCCAAAGTCCAGTCCTCGTCTGGAAAACCAACTTCAAATACCGGTTTTCATCTGTTAGGCGAATCTTTTAACCAGTTCTCGTCTGGTTACCTTTTCATTTAGCTCGTTGAACACCAGTTCTCCTCGGGTATCATCCTTTTTCAAAGTCAATTCTCGTTTGACAATGAACCTAAGGAGTCATTTCTCGTCTGACGACTTATTCTTTGCCCATCAGTTCTCGTCTTTTGGCCTACCTTTAATAAACCGGTTCTTGTCTGGTATTCCACCTTCAAAGTCGAATTGCTTGGCAACCAAAAAAGAAAAAAAATATCTATCAACCCAGCCCAGCCGCCCAACCGTCCTTGCATCATCATCTCCCGCTTGCATATCCTCAGCATCCTGAGCATACATTTCCATCTTGCATCATTTGCATTGCATCTTCATACCGCATAGTTTCTGTTTTCTCTCTGATATGGGGATGAGCCGTTACAAGACGCAATCTGGGGCAGTTATCTCAAGATCTGTTGAACTTCTGTGAGAGTTTGAAGACACTGGGGCAATTCTGGACGCCATGTCTTCTGTAAAATCCTCTAGGGACGACCTTTTCATAGACGATGTAATTTGAGGCATAATTGAGGAGTAAGGAATGCTTGTTCACTCTTGGTAATCAGTATGCCATTCTTGAGCTCATAAGCTTGAGGCACCGGGTTAATTCTCAGGGAATATCTGGTATTTCTTTTCCCAACAGGGCATTGGACGTTTATTTCTTCCCGAAGCAGAGAATTTTCCTTCAGCAGACAAGGTTTCTTCACGAGGAATTTTTCGTTCTCACAACACAGTCGTCATACTATACCTGGGGCTTAATTCGACTTATGTTGATCTCTAACTCTCCAACAAAGTCTCCTCAGCAAAGTATTTTCTCAGTAGAGCATTGCCAATATTTTTTTTCAACCAAGCCAGAAGGTTGACATTTCCCCATCTGAGTTAGAGCGGATCGTATCCCCAGTAGAACTTCAAAGCTAACTGAATTTTCATCCCCATGCGGAGTTATCTTTCCACCGTGAAATACTCCCGGCAGGCAGCTGAAAGCCTCGTTTCACCACAGAGCTTAGAATTGTCAGAATTCTCTCCCCGACAAATATGTTGGCGAAGCATATCCCCAGCCAAGTCTTAAGATGGTTGTTCTCCACAGAGTTGCATGTTTGGAATTTTCCATCATTGAAATATTCCCCATAGAAGTCGCCAATTTATTTTTGGCTAATGTGAGGACACAGACAGTTGTTCATCCCCCTAACCAGAGTTAAGTGTCAAAGCATCTTGACCTTGTTCTCCCCTGCAGAAGTGAGATTTTTGCTGCCAATCAAGGAACTTTGATATTTGCTCGTATGCACTCCCCAACACTCGTCTGTGTTTGACCTTTGCTTGTTGCTCGTCTGCATTCCCCAACACTCGTCTGTATTGCTACTCCAAATACTCGTCTGTGTTGGATTCCTCGTACTCGTCTATATTGCTACTCCAAATACTCGTCTGTGTTGGATTCCTGGTACTCACCTGTATTGTTATTCCAAGTGCCCGTTCGTGTTGGATTTCTGGTATTCGTGGTTGATATTCGCCTGTATCATCGCTTGAAGCACTCGTCTGTGTTTCTTAGGTCATCATCTGATATTCGTTTGTATCACTGACTTATGGGGCCCGTCTGTGTTCTCTTGATGATCGTCCAACGCTCGTCTGTGTTGAAGAGGTTTGAAGTCCTGACGCTGGGATTAAACGTCAAAATGGTTACCGGTCCTGGCGTAACAGGTTTATCCGAAGAAGGTCCGTCTGTCTCAGAGCGTATGTTGCAAAATGTAAGAGGGCTCGTATGTCCAATTCCTGGCCTAATAGTTTGCTTGAAGAAGACTCGTCTGTCTAAGTTTTCTTATTCGGCACAACAATTAAATTTGGGAGGGAGCTCATCTGCTTTGTCTTCATTTCAATGACTCAGAATGATATTTGTTTTGGTTTATTTCCCATTTCTGCATTCTCCGGTAGAGTGAAAATTTCTGGTTATTTTCGGTATTCAATCACAATTTATCTTGAACGTCTGATATTTGATGCTCTCATCCTTTTCAGATTAACATATGATTGAATAGGGGCAGCTGTAACACCCTAAAATTTTCCCTCTGGTTTTCTATCTTTTTCATTTTTGCATTCATATGCATATTCCATTAGGTCATATCATTTGCATGAGCTCCTAAGACATGGAATCGTTGTTTTCTGAGGATTAGGGTCTCACGTCCTTATCTGCGAACAATCATAGAATTCAAGATTTTGTCTATACAACCATCAGTGGCATCATCCTCTTTTTGCTTTTGTCACTAAATTAGGGTTTATTTCCCTGATCAAGGACTTCACGTCTGAAGATTATTCACGGGTGCATCAGGTGCATCATCAAGACATTCTCTTCTTCGCCAGCCTATTCTTCTTTTCTCAACATCTCCGGAGATTTATTCAAATTCAAGTTGTTCGCTTCAGTGGTTGACTTCTTAGACAGTGTGGTTGAATAATCAGGGCAATGTTTCAAGATAATTTAGATGGCATTTGGTTCAGTTGCAAGTGGTTCATTGGTAGTTGTGCTCATGTTTGTTTGTGGTGTGTGGAAACATTTGAGTTTGGTTTTGGATTCATTTGTTCCTTAAATCGAGTTTTCATCATCTATTTATCCACCACTCTTAATACCCATTTTATTTCTAGCCAATGTCTTTTTCTCATATCCACTTTTCAATTGTAAATGCGTTTCGACTGATCAATCATTTTATTCGTATTTCCATTCATTTTCCGATTATCCATTCTAAGATCATGTCCATATTTTAAACCATTTTTGTTCATTTTCAAGACCATATTTCATTTAAGGTGAATTATATTTTCCAATTTAATTTAATTTTTCTTTGTTTTTAAAGTCCTTACATTCTAAATAACTCTCATTAGTCCACATTTTTCTAGCCCATTTTTATTAAAGCCCGTCATTGTTCATTTTATTTTACAATTATCATAGGAAACTATTTACAAAAAGAAAGAAACAATTCTCACACAAAGCCAACTAACAGATTCCACACTCACAAGGCATCACACAACTTATTTTCAACCAAAACACTCACAAGGCATCACACAACATAATTTAAGCCAAGGGACCACACATGGACCCCACCATTTACACGATTTCCACTCATTTTTCCACCAAGATCACTACAACAACATTCCAACAAATTTCGCTCCTCTTATCACGTCGGACGCACGGCAAAAAAACGCATCACGCACAAAAACACATTCAACCCAGCAAACCATTCATACCATCAACCCTTCAAACCTGCACATTTTACTTCCATAACCAATGCAAATCCTTCACCAACAAACCATTCAACACTATTATTTTCATTCCAAAAATATCAAAACAATAGCCAAAATCCGTCAATCCGCGACCTCCATAACATCATAACAACAACTTCATCAAACCTTCCTCCATTTTCTCCATGAAAACACTAAACCAACAACACTTCATCACTCTTCGACCTGCATAAACTCAAACCTCTCTTCATTCTTCTTCGGACTCAACTCCAGACCATCAAAAACACTTTCGAATTCAAACCACCTTCATCAATTCAATCGACCCTTTCACAAGCTCCAATCCAACACAGCATAACCACTCAACAACATCCTCTTCATCGCATATCCCTCAACGGACCTTCAACAACAAAGTCTCTCCTCAAGCTTCAACAACATTTTTCCTTTTCAGACACAACAACAACACCAACCATCTTCAATCAACAGGACATAACAGAAGGAGTAGAAGAAAAGTGTTTTGACCGAGAGATCTGAGAGATAGCAAGAGAGAGATCGGTAAAAACGGAACCAAACATACCTTCGCAACGGATCGCATCGCAACCATAGTGATCTCGTACCTAATCGTCCTCCCATCGGTGCTGATTGATTCAGACACCAACTCCAAATCGAAGCAGAACCACTGAGAGAAAGATATAACCGCCGCGGAACAAAGCGGAGAAAGAGTCTCACGATTGAGAGAGTGGTCGGCCTTGTGTTTTCGCAAAATTAATGGAAACAGAGGCATTCGGTGTGCTGCTGACGTTTTGGCCCAAAAAACAAAGAAGACCGGTGCAATTTAACAGGGAAGACAAGCGCGATTCGAGACTGAAAGAAGAGATGGCGTGTTTGGTTTCGTTGTGTGATGAACAGTAGCGATGATTTCGATTTCGGAAAGGAGAAGAGCTGAAAGGAGAACGTTTCTATGGTAGCTGTTGACTGACTTTTGTTTTTTCTTATTTCAATAAATTTGATTACGTTTTTATGTTTTTAACCTATTTTCTTTCATTTTTTTCCTTAATGTTATAAGAGGATCCTTAGGCTCAACATTTTCTTCAAGCCCACCGATTTGCTAATCACACCATTTCCTGCTATTCCAGCACCCCTCCTTACTGTTATTGTTATGGGATTTACAAGCCCGTTGAATTTTTCTAAACACACCCTATTTCCAGCGGACATCCCCCTCCCATTTGCTTATTCTTATTCTTTTCTTTTTTATTCTAATTAGATTTTATTTTCTTTAGTTTCACACAATTAATTGTTATATGGTTACTAATACCTTTTATATGTTTAGTGTTAAAATATGTTATAATTTTGTTATTTTTTCTTTTAATTCTAATATAATTTTGGTTCTAGTTTCGATTAATTTGATTTAATTAAAGAGAATTTTGATTGTTCTTGGTTTTAGCTTTGTTTGATATTTTGTAGACTTCTTGTTTAATTTCGATGATGGAGGATGTTGCTTGATGAGGGCCTTGGTGTTCATTATTCGTGAAGCTCCTGATGCAAGTTGTGATGCTTAGGGGATTATTTCTCGGACATGATGATTTATCTGGATGAATATTCTGTTTGGCTGGTAATTCGGATGCCCACCCTGAGTTCATTATCTTCTGACAAGCATTCTTGAATTTTTTGGTATGAATTGAAGAGGCAACGGACCTTCTCCGTTAGTTAACACTGAGACCTGATTTTACCTTTAGCATGCTGCTGCATCTGGAAGTCCTACTGGTGTAGGCTCTGTTTGTGCATTGTCTGATTAATCCATATTGCATTTCTCCTCTCCTTACTTACCTCTTCTTCATCTCAACTTCTTCCTCATCTTCTTTTATTCTTTCTTAACTTGAGGTGTGCTTAGGCCACCATGGTTCTTCTTCTTTCTCCTTCTTCTTTTCTCTTTCTCTTCTTTAGGATGGTTCAAACCTCACTAACATAGGACTCCCATGCATGATAACATTAGGAGTAGTCTTCTCCATTAGATTTTACCTTTGAGATCCTTTTGGTGCTCTCTCTTCTCATCTTCAAATTTAACTTTAAGTCACTTTAATATATGACAAGTATTCTCATGTGACACGAGACTTTGTTATGAGATACTAGCACGCGTTCCGTTTCGGGGCGAGGTGTAGGATATCCCTCGTGGTGGATAGGTCTTAGCATGAGATTACTTAACAAAGAAAATAAAAAAAACACTTCTTAACCAAAAACAACAAAAAAAACACTTAATAAATGCCAGTAGGTCAGTGTGTCTGAGCCTTCACTTGTGGGACTAGATTTGGGGATTTCCTCCATAGCTAGGTGTGCCTCATGCGCATTCCATTTCGGGATGATGTAAGAAGTACACACCCCATTGAGTAAGACTTAGGTACACTTACCTATGCAAACTTCAAAGCAGAAAACTCCTAAAATACACTGGAGAAACAATAAGCGTCTCTCCTTCGAGACTTCTCTTCTCAACACCTTCACTCTCATCGTGCGAACTTGCTCCTACTTGTCACTTTGTAAGAAGGTAACGCACTCGTCGTCCGAGCCTGCAACACCTGAGCATTGACATAGGCAGTTCGAGCCTTAATTCACAAGCAATTTTTCCACCCCTAGTTAGGGGAACTACGACGACTCTGATCCTCATTTTCCAGATGAGGTACGTAGGCAGCGGGGTAGGGCCCGTTCGAGCACAATCTTTATTTTCCCTACATTTTTCCTTTTCATTTCTTTTTCAGTTCCCTTTTCGTTTCTTTCATCCATTTCAGTTCATTTTCTTTGCAGCAACTTTCATTTCTTCACCCTTTGAAACAGTTTCTTTGTAAGTGTGGATCCCGTCGGGTACGGCGGACGATCTGGGGTGCTAATACCTTCCTAGGTCGTAACCGACTCCCGAACTCAGTCTCTTTGGTTCGCAGGACCCGTGTCCTTCCTCTTATTTTCTTCTGGTTTGTGCAGCATTACCATTCCCGTTCCTTTGGGATAAAAATGCCTGGCTGGCCACTCTACCTCTTTCCGCGCCACTTTCGCATTTGTACCAGGATGGAAATCCAGGGAGCGACAACTGGCGACTCTACTGGGGACCGAACCCAGAATCTCTTGTTCCCTTGAGAGTCTCTCCTAGCGCTTGCATGTTTCTGTTTCTTTGGGTGTTGACTGTTTGCTATTGTGTGTATATTTTATTGTTGTTTATTTACAGTTTATTTACGGCTTTATTTACAGATTTCAGTATTTTCTTTTCATGCATCATATTATTACTGGACTGTCTGGACTGGTTTTCTGTTTGGTGGGACTCGGGTGATATTGTTACTGAGAGATAAGCCAAATACCCAGCTTGAGTGAACCCTAGGATTATCGTGGGCACGTCGTACTCGCATGTGGCATGATGAGTGGTGATGTGTTTCACACCCAGACTGCGACCGTCTTGGAAATATCTTGTGTGGGGATTTCCTCCACTTCGGGATAGGACCTCGATAGTTATATGCATCTGGGGACCGATCATTGAGAACCTTTTGTGGAAACAACCCTCTCCAGTGGTGACAGTGGCAGACCATATTTTGTGGCAAACCCATTCGCACCCGAGGGTCCACTTGGAACTCGCATAGGATGACCTAGTTCTCTTATAGGAACTCAGTCAAAGCATCTGGTCGTATGACAATTGTACTGTATCCTACGGACTGAATGTAATATTGTTTCTCGATTTCAACGCTCGAAGCTGGGGACTTATATGGGATGCTTGTTTTTTCCCGGACTCAGCTGAGGCTTCCCTGAGTAGTACATAATGCCAAACCGATTCCTTGATTTGGTCATGAGCCATTTCTCGGAAATGGTGAAAGTATTATTGCTATTCGGCTTTGAGAGTACGTGATGTTTGACCCGAAGCACACCCGTGAGATTGGGAGGGGTTCACAGGTTTGCAGGAACCCTTAACCTCAACATACCCTCATTACCAGTGCAGTCTTATTGTTTTGATCTGATCACTATGATCCTGGAGTAATTGACCTTTGGTTCTCAGTTACTATTATGGGTTATTATACATAGATCTTTTGGTTACAGACACTCGATTCTTGACTCAGTATTCCAGATTTCAGTCAATTTCCAGCATTGATCCCATGTCTTTGCATCTCTAGCGTCATCATATTGCATTTTGCATTTGCATCTGCATTGCATTTCCTTCTTCCGGAGAGCTCATTCCTCCTTTTGTCCATGACCAGCCAGCTGACTTCCCGGTACTCAATTTGAACAAGTGGTAACCATTGGAAGACGACAGAGTGTTTGAAGCTAAATCGAGCACTGTCAAGAGTTAAAAAGGTTAATTTGGAAGCCGTCAGTAGCTATGTTAGAGAACAACTGTCAGAATGTTGAGTTTCCACCTGGTTTCACTTCGATGACCAATCCTTTGTATGGTCTTTCTCCTGATGAGGATCTTCCACAAGTGAACAACCTTACTCAAGCTCAGCCTGCGCAGAGCCCGATCTTGAATCAGAATGTACTTGAACCATCTATTGTCCGGGGTGGACCTTCATCTTCTTCTAATGCTACGGATTATCAGAGCCTTGCTTTCCCTATGCCAAACTTCCAAGGGGCAATCCCTCTTGTGAAAACCAAGGATCCACCAACTATTGATCCTGCTGAAAGGTTTCGTGTGTTGGATGAGCAACTCAAAGCCTTAGCGGATCCTGATGCCTTTGGTTTTGATGCTCCAAACCTGTGTTTGGTGCCTGGGCTTGTCATTCCTCCAGATTTCAAGACTCCGAAGTTCGAGAAGTACACTGGTGCCAGTTGCCCAAAGCGTCATTTGGTGATGTTCTGTAGAAAAATGACTTCTTATGCCCGAAACGATAAGTTGATGATTCACTATTTTCAGGACAGTTTAAGCGGTGCATCTTTAAGTTGGTATATGGATTTCGAAAGCAGTCGTATCCGATCTTGGAATGATTTATCCAGAGCTTTCGTAAAGCAATACCAGTACAATGTGGACATGGCGCCCTGTCGCACGCACTTGCAGAGCCTATCTCAGAGGAGTGGTGAATCTTTCAGAGAATATGCACATCGATGGAGAGAATTGGCAGCCCAAGTGCAACCACCACCTTCCGACAGAGAATTAGTTGACCTATTCGTAGGCACGTTGCAAGGTCCGTACTTGGAAGGAATGAGTAGCATTGGGACATCAAGCTTCTCTGATTTGATGTTAATTGGAGTACGCATCGAGAGCCTGCTCAAAAGTGGAAAGATCCAAGACTTTTCGAACATCCTAGCTAGTGAAGATGAATCTGTTGGTAGCTCACAAAGGGAAGAAGGGTATGACATCAATGCATTCATGGAAAATATTGAATATTTTGGACCAACATCTTCTCAGAGATCATCTTTTCCTAGGTCTGGCGACTCTTACGGATAACAAGTGATGCTCAGAGCACCATATCAGAAACCCTGGACTCCTCCTCGTCCAAATCTACAAGCTCAGGGTCGAAGACCTCAGAATCAACGCCAGAGCCAGCCTAGGCCTCGCAACAACTTGGAAAGAAGGAACGCTCCTATTCATCCAGTTCCCATGGAATACAGTGAACTATTACCACATCTAATTCAGAGCTCATTGGTGGTTCCTAAGCCTCTCAGGTCGTTGTCAGAGCCGTACCCTCTAGATTACAATCCTCATGAGTAGTGTGGGTATCATGGTGGATCAATCGGGCATTCAACTGAAGATTGCAAAGCTTTTCAAGCCAAGGTCCAACAGTTGATCGACAAGGGCTACATATCCTTTCCAGAAGGAAGCTTGGTTGTACACGTCAACCTCTCGCCTGTTTGAGTTCAAAGAATTCGACGGAGCGTCTCCTGATTTCAGTGGTCCAGACAAGAAGATATCATTAGAGCTGGTGATCATTGTATCCTTTTTATCGTTTGCATTGTAGTTTCTTTCCTGTTAGCAGCTACTTGTCTTTTAAGCATTGTTGTTTTGAATGGTAATGTTAATGAAGTGATCATGCACTTTTTGAATCAATTATGTCGCATTCGCTCATTTTTCTTTACTTGCATTGAAAAACAGAAAAAACAAAAAATGCATCCATATACCTCCCATTTATTTCACTGTTGTTTAGCAGGTTTGAGGGAGGATGATGAACACTGAATACCCATAATTGTTGAACGTATGCTTTCAGATTAGAACCTGCTAACGATGTACAGATATTGTTTCAATTCCCAAACATTAGAGATATAAGGGAGATAAACCCTCGTCAACCCCTTTGAGCCTTGAAGTAGGAGTTTCTTTTCTGAACGAAAAAACCCTCACATCCAACCCGGGGCAGGGTAGTTATCAATTAATTTGACCGAGCGTTCAAATTTCCAAAGGAGTGTGCATCCGAGGATCCGTTACCTTTTATTCATCACACCTCAAAAGGTCAAGGGACGTGAAACCACAATTGTCACCCTCGCCAACAAAGGAATGAGGCAGTCACAACCCTTTCATGCAATTCATACAAATCAGTGTCACACGATTTATTCAAGAAAAAAATCAAAACAAAAAAAAAGAAATAAAGCCCGCTAAGTCGGAAAAAAAATGTGAAAATAGATGACTTAGGCAAAAGTTAGGGCATCCTGCTGGACTTCAAAATCGAAAAACATTAAGAAAGAGTCAGTCCAGGCAAAAGTTAGGGAGTAAAAAAATCAATGAAAGAAAAATTTCATTAAAACAAAGTCGTGTGACCAGACACAAAGACAAAGGGGTGACTGTTATTCCAAAAACCTCATTGGTGCTTAAACCGTCAACGTCATTGGTTCCTCAACCATCAAAAAGCCCTTGCGAGAGATGAGCGCTTAGGACAAATTAGTTGAACATAGGATTGAAGAACATCAAGGAGAATGGGTGGGCACAAATAAACTTTGAGCCATAAATCCTTCATTCTAAAACCGTGAATCAGACCACGTCATAACCCTTGAAAGTCCTAATTGAATCAGGTTCAATTCTGAAAGCATACTGCGACAAGGTTGCGTAAACTGACTCCTAATGATTTGCTAACTCATCACTATGTTTGGACTAATGATCCATTCGTCACACACTGTCACAACATTCAAGTAAATAAAATTTCAAAACTTGCATGTGCACAACATTAAAATTACCATTTGTAAATGAACAGTTTTAATTGCAAGTTATTTTGTGGCATCAGGGGAGTTACTACAAAGAGCAATCATGAGAGAATTTGATTATTCAACAATGATGACCAAAATCAAGAGCATCGTGTAGGCCTATGAATCAGGGGCATGTTATTAAGTCATTTCGTTGACTAAGGAATCAGTAAGTCTAATGCAAGTTCCCAAGCATCAGTTGGTTGAGGAATATCATTCAAGAGTCAGTTGATCAGAGCTGAATCTGCCAAGCAGGGGCAGGACACCCGAATTTTCTGTTGACCAAGGATGAATTCTTCCAATGCTCAGTCAGAATGAGTCTAGTCGCTTCCATGCTCATACGAGGGCATAACACTTCCAGAGCTCACCGAGTGCAACTCTCCTCAAGAGAGCATCCAGGTCTGCTATTCCAAGAAATGGATAATCAGGGGCAGTTTTTTCAAATACCTGCCAACTGGGGCAACTTTAGCTTCACAGAGCAAGTTATATCGGTGATCGCCGAGTTCAAGATGAGTGTCGGGAAATCATGCTACCCACCCTCGCCTTTGTCACCCTTCTCAACATGAAGCCTTTCCGCATAAGACCTTTCTTCCCATCCTTGGGAGCATTTCTAGCTTTTCATAATCATTTGCATATTTTATTCATGTCGCTTTGTTAGAGCATACGCATCATATGCATTGAGCATAACCCCACGATTTCAATCTCAACTATAGGGCCTCGTAACCCCAACTTATTAACACTTCAAAGTCCAGTTCTCATCTGGAAAACCACTTCAAAGTCCAGTTCTCATCTGGCAAACCATTTCAAAGTCCAGTTCTCGTCTGGCGAACCACTTCAAAGTCCAGTTCTCATCTGGAAAACCAACCCAAAGTCCAGTCCTCGTCTGGCAAACCAACTTCAAATACCGGTTTTCATCTGGTAGGCGAATCTTTTAACCAGTTCTCGTCTGGTTACCTTTTCATTTAGCCCGTTGAACGCCAGTTCTCGTCTGGTATCATCCTTTTTCAAAGTCAATTCTCGTTTGACAATGAACCTAAGGAGTCAGTTCTCGTCTGACGAATTATTCTTTGCCCATCAGTTCTCGTCTCTTGGCCTACCTTTAATAAACTGGTTCTCGTCTGGTATTCCACCTTCAAAGTCGAATTGCTTGGCAACCAAAAAAGAAAAAAAATATCTATCAACCCGGTCCAACCGCCCAACCGTCCTTGCATCATCATCTCCCGCTTGCATATCCTCAGCATCTTAAGCATACATTTACATCTTGCATCATTTGCATTGCATCTTCATACCGCATAGTTTTTGTTTTCTCTCTGATGTGGGGCAGAGCTGTTACAAGACGCAATCTGGGGCAGTTATCTCAAGATCTGTTGAACTTCTGCGAGAGTTTGAAGACACTCGGGCAATTCTGGGCGCAATGTCTTCTGTAAAATCCTCTAGGGATGACCTTTTCATAGACGATGTAATTTGAGGCATAATTGAGGAGTAAGGAATGCTTGTTCACTCTTGGTAATCAGTATGCCATTCTTGAGCTCATAAGCTTGAGGCACCGGGTTAATTCTCAGGGAATATCTGGTATTTCTTTTCCCAACAGGGCATTGGACGTTTATTTCTTCCCGAAGCAGAGAATTTTCCTTTAGCAGACAAGGTTTCTTCACGAGGAATTTTTCGTTCTCACAACATAGTCGTCATACTATACCTGGGGCTTAATTCGACTTATGTTGATCTCTAACTCTCCAGCAAAGTCTCCTCAGCAAAGTATTTTCTCAGTAGAGCATTGCCAATATTTTTTCTCAGCCAAGCCAGAAGGTTGACATTTCTCCATCTGAGTTAGAGCGGATGGTATCCCCAGCAGAACTTCAAAGCTAACTGAATTTTCATCCCCATGCGGAGTTATCTTTCCACCGTGAAATACTCCCGGCAGGCAGCTGAAAGCCTCGCTTCACCACAGAGCTTAGAATTGTCAGAATTCTCTCCCCGACAAATATGTTGGCGTAGCATATCCCCAGCCAAGTCTGAAGATGGTTTTTCTCCACAGAGTTGCATGTTTGGAATTTTCCATCATTGAAATATTCCCCAGAGAAGTCGCCAATTTATTTTTGGCTAATGTGAGGACACAGACAGTTGTTCATCCCCCTAACCAGAGTTAAATGTCAAAGCATCTTGACCTTGTTCTCCCCTGCAGAAGTGAGATTCTTGCTGCCAATCAGGGCACTTTGATATTTGCTCGTATGCATTCCCCAACACTCGTCTGTGTTAGACCTTTTCTTGTTGCTCGTCTGCATTCCCCAACACTCGTCTGTATTGCTACTCCAAATGCTCGTCCGTGTTGGATTCCTGGTACTCGTCTGTATTGCTACTCCAAATACTCGGCTGTGTTGGATTCCTGGTACTCACCTGTATTGTTATTCCAAGTGCTCGTTCGTGTTGGATTTCTGGTATTCGTGGTTGATATTCGCCTGTATCATCGCTTGAAGCACTCGTCTGTGTTTCTTAGGTCATCATCTGATATTCGTTTGTATCACTGACTTATGGCGCTTGTCTGTGTTCTCTTGATGATCGTCCAACGCTCGTCTGTGTTGAAGAGGTTTGAAGTCCTGACGGTGGGATTAAACGTCAAAATGGTTACCGGTCCTGGCGTAATAGGTTTATCCGAAGAAGGTTCGTTTGTCTCAGAGCGTATGTTGCAAAATGTAAGTGGGCTCGTATGTCCAATTCCTGGCCTAACAGTTTGCTTGAAGAAGACTCGTCTGTCTAAGTTTTCTTATTCGGTGCAACAATTAAATTTGGGAGGGAGCTCGTCTGCTTTGTCTTCATTTCAATTACTCAGAATGTTATTTGTTTTGGTTTATTTCCCATTTCTGCATTCTCCGGCAGAGTGAAAATTTCTGGTTATTTTCGGTATTCAATCACAGTTTATCTCGAACATCTGATATCTGATGCTCTCATCCTTTTCAGATTAACAGATGATTGAATAGGGGCAGCTGTAACACCCTAAAATTTTCCCTCTGGTTTTCTATCTTTTTCATTATTGCATTCATATGCATATTCCATTAGGTCATATCATTTGCATGAGCTCCTAAGACATGGAGTCATTGTTTTCTAAGGATTAGGGTCTCACGTCCTTATCTGCGAACTATCAGAGAATTCAAGATTTTGTCTATACAACCATCAGTGGCATCATCCTCTTTTTACTTTTGTCACTGAATTGGGGTTTATTTCCCTGATCAAGGACTTCACGTCTGAAGATTATTCATTGGTGCATCAGGTGCATCATCAGGACATTCTTTTCTTCTCCAGCCTATTCTTCTTTTCTCAACATCTCTAGAGATTTATTCAAATTCAAGTTGCTCGCTTCAGTGGTTGACTTCTTAGACAGTGTGGTTCAATAATCAGGGCAATGTTTCAAGATAATTTAGATGGCATTTGGTTCAGTTGCAAGTGGTTGATTGGTAGTTGTGCTCATATTTGTTTGTGGTGTGTGGAAACATTTGAGTTTGGTTTTGGATTCATTTGTTCCTTAAATCGAGTTTTCATCATCTATTTATCCACCACTCTTAATACCCATTTTATTTCTAGCCAATGTCTTTTTCTCATATCCACTTTTCCCTTGTAAATGCGTTTCGACTGATCAATCATTTTATTCGTATTTCCATTCATTTTCCGATTATCCATTCTAAGATCATGTCCATATTTTAAACCATTTTTGTTCATTTTCAAGACCATATTTCATTTAAGGTGAATTATATTTTCCAATTTAATTTAATTTTTCTTTGTTTTTAAAGTCCTTACATTCTAAATAACTCTTATTAGTCCACATTTTTCTAGCCCATGTTTTATTAAAGCCCGTCATTGTTCATTTTATTTTACAATTATCATAGGAAAATATTTACAAAAAGAAAGAAACAATTCTCACACAAAGCCAACTAACGGATTCCACACTCACAAGGCATCACACAACTTATTTTCAACCCAAACACTCACAAGGCATCACACAACATAATTTAAGCCAAGGGACCACACATGGACCCCACCATTTACACGATTTCCACTCATTTTTCCACCAAGACCACTACAACAACATTCCAACAAATTTCGCTCCTCTCATCACGTCGGGCGCACGGCAAAAAAATGCATCACGCACAAAAACACATTCAACCCAGCAAACCATTCATACCATCAACCCTTCAAACCTGCACATTTTTCTTCCATAACCAATGCAAATCCTTCACCAACAAACCATTCAACACTATTATTTTCATTCCAAAAATCTCAAAACAATAGCCAAAATCCGTCAATCCGCGACCTCCATAACATCATAACAACAACTTCATCAAACCTTCCTCCATTTTCTCCATGAAAACACTAAACCAACAACACTTCATCACTCTTCGACCTGCATAAACTCAAACCTCTCTTCATTCTTCTTCGGACTCAACTCCAGACCATCAAAAACAATTTCAAATTCAAACCACCTTCATCAATTCAATCGACCCTTTCACAAGCTCCAATCCAACACAGCATAACCACTCAACAACATCCTCTTCATCGCCTATCCCTCAACGAACCTTCAACAACAAAGTCTCTCCTCAAGCTTCAACAAAATTTTTCCTTTTCAGACACAACAACAACACCAACCATCTTCAATCAACAGAACATAACAGAAGGAGTAGGAGAAAAGTGTTTTGACCGAGAGATCTGAGAGATAGCAAGAGAGAGATCGGTAAAAACGGAACCAAACATACCTTCACAACGGATCGCATCGCAACCATAGTGATCTCGTACCTAATCGTCCTCCCATCGGTGCTGATTGATTCAGACACCAACTCCAAATCGAAGCAGAACCACCGAGAGAAAGATACAACTACCGCGGAACAAAGCGGAGAAAGAGTCTCACGATTGAGAGAGTGGTTGGCCTTGTGTTTTCGCAAAATCGATGGAAACAGAGGCGTTCGGTGTGCTGCTGATGTTTTGGCCCAAAAAACGAAGAAGACCGGTGCGATTTAACGGGGAAGACAATCGTGATTCGAGACTGAAAGAAGATATGGCGTGTTTGGTTTCGTTGTGTGATGAACAGTAGCGATGATTTCGATTTCGGAAAGGAGAAGAGCTGAAAGGAGATCGTTTCTATGGTGGTTGTTAACTGACTTTTGTTTTTTCTTATTTCAATAAATTTTCTTACGTTTTGATATTTTTAACCTATTTTCTTTCATTTCTTTTCTTAATGTTATAAGAGGATCCTTGGGCTCAACATTTTCTTCAAGCCCACCGATTTGCTAATCACACCATTTCCTGCTATTCCAGCACCCCTCCTTGCTGATATTGTTATGGGATTTACAAGCCCATTGAATTTTTCTAAACACACCCTATATACAACGGACATCCCCCTCCCATTTGCTTATTCTTATTCTTTTCTTTTTTATTCTAATTAGATTTTCTTTTCTTTAATTTCACTCAATTAATTTCTATATGGTTACTAATTAATACCTTTTATATGTCTAGTGTTAAAATATGTTATAATTTTGTTATTTTTTCTTTTAATTCTAATATAATTTTGGTTCTAGTTTCGATTAATTTGATTTAATTAAAGAGAATTTTGATTGTTCTTGGTTTTAGCTTTGTTTGATATTTTGTAGACTTCTTGTTTAATTTCGATGATGGAGGATGTTGCTTGATGAGGACCTTGGTGTTCATTATTCGTGAAGCTCCTGATGCAAGTTGTGATGCTTAGGGGATTATTTCTTGGACATGATGATTTATCTGGAAAAATATTTTGTTTGGCTGGTAATTCAGATGCCCACCCTGAGTTCATTATCTTCTGACAAGCATTCTTGAATTTTTTGGTAAGAATTGAAGAGGCAGTGGACATTCTCCGTTAGGTAACACTGAGACCCGATTTTACCTTTAGCATGCTGCTGCATCTGGAAGTCCTACTGGTGTAGGCTCTGTTTGTGCATTGTCTGATTACTCCATATTGCATTTCTCCTCTCCTTACTTACCTCTTCTTCATCTCAACTTCTTCCTCATCTTCTTTTATTCTTTCTTAACTTGAGGTGTGCTTAGGCCACCATGGTTCTTCTTCTTTCTCCTTCTTCTTTTCTCTTTCTCTTCTTTAGGATCGTTTAAACCTCACTAACCTAGGACTCCCATGCATGATAACATTAGGAGTAGTCTTCTCCATTAGATTTTACCTTTGAGATCCTTTTGGTGCTCTCTCTTCTCATCTTCAAATTTAACTTTAAGTCACTTTAATAAATGACAAGTATTCTCATGTGACACGAGACTTTGCTATGAGATACTTGCACGCGTTCCGTTTCGGGGCGAGGTGTAGGATATCCCTCGTGGTGGATAAGTCTTAGCATGAGATTACTTCACAAAGAAAATAAAAAAAAACACTTCTTAACCAAAAACAACAAAAAACAATTAATAAATGCTAGTAGGTCAGTGTGTCTGAGCCTTCACTTGTGGGACTAGATTTGGGGATTTCCTCCATAGCTAGGTGTGCGTCTTGCGCATTCCATTTCGGGATGATGTAAGAAGTACACATCCTATTGAGTAAGACTTAGGTACACTTACCTATGCAAACTTCAAAGCAGAAAACTCCTAAAATACACTGGACAAACAATAAGCGTCTCTCCTTCGAGACTTCTCTTCTCATCACCTTCACTCTCATCGTGCGAACTTGCTCCTACTTGTCACTTTCCAAGACGGTAATGCACTCGTCGTCCGAGCCTGCAACACCTGAGCATTGACATAGGCAGTTCGAGCCTTAATTCACAAGTAATTTTTCCACCCCTAGTTAGGGGAACTACGGCGACTCTGATCCTCATTGTCCAGATGAGGTACGTAGGTAGCGGGGTAGGGCCCGTTCGAGCACAATCTTTATTTTCCATACATTTTTCCTTTTCATTTCTTTTTCAGTTCCCTTTTCGTTTCTTTCATCCAGTTCAGTTCATTTTCTTTGCAGTAGCTTTCATTTCTTCACCCTTTGAAACAGTTTCTTTGTAAGCGTGGATCCCGTCGGGTACGGCGGACGATCTGAGGTGCTAATACCTTCCCAGGTCGTAACCGACTCCCGAACTCAGTCTCTTTGGTTTGCAGGACCCGTGTCCTTCCTCTTCTTTTCTTCTGGTTTGTGCAGCATTAACATTCCCGTTCCTTCGGGATAAAAATACCTGGCTAACGACTCTACCTCTTTCCGCGCCACTTTCGTGTTTGTACTAGGATGAAAATCCAGGGAGCGACAGTCGTCATCACAATAAAGCTTTGCACATCACTCTAGAGTGTTAAGGGGCCGTGCTTTCTCATGTTCTAGTTGACACTTGGTCCTCACTCAATGTCTTGCCAAAGAAAGCCCTTGTTATGCTTGAATATGATGGTATAGCTCTCCGACCAAGCAACCTGGTGGTCAGTGCTTTTGATAGTTCCAAGAGGTCTGTTCTTGTTGAAATGGAGCTGCCTGTGATAATTGGCACGCAGGTCTTTCAAACTATTTTCTACGTGATGGACATTAAGCCGGCCTACAAATGTTTATTAGGTCGACCTTGGATTCACGTTGCTGGCGCAGTTATGTCGACCCTTCACCAGAAATTAAAATACGAGTGGGAAGGGAAAATTATCACAATTTGTGGTGAATAAGAAATTTTTGTTAGCCATCTGGCTACCTACAAATACATTGAGATGGATGGTGAAATCCACGAGACCATGAGCCAAGGTTTCCAAGCACTGAACGTCAATGAGGCGACAACTGAAGTATTTGCTGCATCCCAGGAGGATATGATGGGTACTTCAATTGTCTCCTACCAACAAGCTCGGAAGGTTGTTGAAGATGGGAACGCCCAAGGCTGGGGCAAGCTGCTACCTGTGGAGATGAAGGAGGACAGATTCGGTTTGGGTTACAAACCATTTCGACAAGATCAAGCAGAGGCTGCTAAAGAGCCCAAGTTCATAAGTGGGGGAATGCTGACCCCAGATGCTGTCAATAATGTGGAAGACGAGGCTGAAAGCGACCACAACCTGGAGAGTTGGATTCGTCCAAGGATCCTGGGCCAACAAGTCCTTAACTAGTCTTCCCAGGAAACTATAAGAGTTACTCTTGTAGAGTAATTATTATTTCCTGCTTAAGCATGCATCAAGTCCTGCATCTTGCCCAAGGTGTCAGGACTCATTTTGTAATAAGGCCATATTTGTATTTTGTGCAAATGGAATATCAATGAACAATGGACATCTTTTGCAAACAATTTTCTTTTTCGCTCCCTGTCTTTTCATTTTTGTTATTTTTCGCACAAAACAATAAATGGCAATGTTTTCAAAATAGTAACTTCATTCACACTTTTTCTAAATAAGATTAAAATTAATCACTAAAAACAAATATCAACCCTTGCAGAGATAATCCTCTAGATTGCACCGACAACAGCACTGCTATGACCTTGTATAACTTCGACAATCCAATTAATCAAGCAGATGAAGGGGTTGATAAAGACTATGAGTTTCCCGAAGAGTTGGCCAGGTTGTTGAGGTAAGAAGAGAAAGTGATTACTCCTCATCAGGAGGAAATTGAAACTGTTAATCTTGGTACCGAGGAAGATGTTAAGGAAGTGAAGATTGGGGCCAGTCTACAAGCTCCAGTAAAAGAACAGCTTATCAGTATGCTCCGGGAATATTTCGACGTCTTTGCTTGGTCCTATCAAGATATGCCAGGTCTAGATACATATATTGTCATGCACAGGCTACCCTTGAAAGAAGATTGCCCGCCGGTTAAACAGAAGTTGCGCCGCACTCGCCCAGATATGGCCATGAAGATTAAGGAAGAAGTACAAAAGCAGTAGGATGCCGGTTTCCTTGATGTAACTAGTTACCCTCCGTGGGTTGCTAACATTGTACCCGTGCCTAAGAAGGATTGCAAGGTGCGTATGTGTGTGGATTACCGGGACCTGAACAAAGCTAGCCCAAAAGATGATTTCCCATTACCTCACATTGATGTATTAGTGGACAACACAGCTCAGTTCTCGGTATTTTCTTTCATGGACGGATTTTCTGGGTACAATCAGATCAAGATGTTACCCGAAGACATGGAGAAAACAACTTCCATCACACCTTGGGGCATTATTTGTTACAAGGTAATGCCTTTTGGATTGAAGAACGCCAGGGAAACATATCAACGGGCTATGGTAACATTATTCCACGATATGATCCACAAAGAAATCGAATGCTATGTGGATGACATGATTGCCAAGTCCTTTACTGAAGAAGATCATCTGGTGAATCTGCTGAAGTTGTTTAAGCGTATGAGGAAGTATCAGCTGAAGTTGAACCCCAACAAATGCACATTCGGGGTACGTTCCGGTAAGCTGCTGGGTTTTATCGTAAGTGAAAAGGGAATTGAGGTTGATCCCGACAAAGTCAAACCTATTCAGGAAATGCCTGCACCTAGGACTGAGAAAGAAGTTCGAGGGTTCTTGGGTAGATTGAACTACATCTCAAGGTTCATATCTCATATCACTGTAACCTGTGAACCCTTGTTCAAAGTGTTAAGGAAAAAACAAACAGGCAGGTGGAACGACGATTGTCAGAAAGCTTTTGACAAGATCAAGGAGTACTTGCAAGAACCTCCAATTCTCATGCCTCCAATTGAAGGAAGACCTCTAATCATGTACCTGACAGTATTAGAAGGGTCAATGGGGTGTATGTTGGGCCAGCATGACGAGTCTGGTCGAAAAGAGTATGCAATATACTACCTGAGCAAAAAGATTATCGACTGTGAACAACGTTATTCACTGCTCGAGAAAACTTGTTGTGCTTTAGCGTGGGCTGCTTGCCGACTAAGACAATATATGCTGACTCACACTACTTTGTTGATCTCAAAAATGGACCTCGTCAAGTACATATTTGAGAAGCCAACACTTACCAAAAGGGTTGCAAGATGGCAAATGATTCTAACAGAGTATGACATTCAGTACACCTCTCAAAAAGCCATCAAGGGCAGTGTATTGTCTGATTATTTGGATGAACAACCCATTGATGACTACCAACCAATGAGATTTGACTTCCCGGATGAAGACATCATGTACTTAAAAGCAAAAGATTATGAAGAGCCAGTTCACACTGAAGGGCCTGACCCAGAAGAAGCGTGGACTATGATGTTTGAGGGGGCTGTCAATATGAACGGTCGTGGAGTTGGTGCAGTGCTCATCACACCTAAAGGATTTCATATGCCTTTCTCGGTAAAACTCACCTTTTCCTGCACTAACAACGAAGCAGAATACGAAGCTTGTATCATGGATCTTGAGAAAGCCATTGACCTCAGGATCAAAACCTTGAATGTATTCAGAGATTCAACTTTGGTAATCAACCAGATCAACGACAAATGGTACACTCATTAGGAGCATCTGATTCCATACCGTGACTATACGAGGAGATTATTGACTTTCTTCACAACAGTCAAAATTGAATACATCCCTCGAGATGAGAATCAGTTTGCAGACGCTTTAGCTACCATTTCATCCATTATCAAAGTACAGACTGCTAATTATGTGCCTCGGATTCTGGTATCCAGACTGGACAGACCGACATATGTGTTCTTTGTGGATACTGCTAGTGATGACAAGCCTTAGTTCCAAGACATCAAATGCTTCTTGGAGAATTAGACATACCCACTTGGGGCATCATCAAATGATAAGAAGACATTAAGAAGGCTGGCCGACAATTTCTTCCTCAATACTGATGGTTCATTATACAAGCGAAACTTTGACATAGTCCTGCTCAGAAGTGTTGACAAGAAGGAAGCATATCTACTGATTCACGAGGTGCATGAAGGTTCTTTTGGTACCCATGTCGGAGGACATGCAATGGCAAAGAAGTTGTTAAGATCGGGTTACTACTGGATCATAATGGATGCAGACTGTTGTGCCTATGCCAGAAAATGCCACAAATGCCAGATCTACGCAGATAAAGTGCATGTGCCTCCGAATCCTTTGAACGTGATGTCTTCACCTTGGCCCTTTGCCATGTGGGGCATTGACATGATTGGAAAGATTGAACCGACTACTTCAAATGGTCACTGATTCATCCTGGTTGCCATTGATTACTTCACTAAATGGGTTGAAGCAGCTTCATACGCAAACGTCACCAGACAAATGGTAGCCAGATTTCTGAAAAGAGACATCATCTGTTTATATGGAGTTCCTGAGCGAATCATTACTGATAATGGTTCCAATTTGAACAACAAAATGATGGCAGAACTTTGTCGGGACTTCAAAGGCCAAAGATGAATGGCGCTGTTGAGGCAGCTAACAAGAATATCAAGAAGATTGTGCAGAAGATGGTAGTCACCTACAAAGACTGGCATGAGATGCTACCATTTTCCTTGCATGGGTATCGAACCTCAATTAGGACATCTACTTGGGCAACGCCTTATCAGCTTGTGTATGGTATGGAAGTTGTCCTACCTGTTGAAGTTGAGCTACCCTCCTTACGGGTAATGATGGATGTGAGATTGGATGAAGTAGAATGGGTCCGGTCTTAGTACAATCAACTGAATCTGATTGAAGGGAAAAGATTAGTTGCCATCTGTCATGGGTAGTTATATCAGAAGCGAATGAAGAAAGCCTTCGATCAGAAAGTCAGACCTCGGGAATACCAAGTGGGATAGCTTGTTCTAAAAAGGATCCTTCCTCCTCATACAGACCACATGGGCAAGTGGACACCAAACTATGAAGGTCCCTACGTAATAACTAAAGTCTTCTCAGGTGGGGCACTGATGCTCGCAACCATGGATGGTGAAGACTTCCCGTCTTCTATGAATTCAGATGCAGTTAAAAAATACTTCACATAAAAAAGGACCCACTGGACATAAAAACAAAATGTGAGTCCAGGAAAAAATAGGGCATCCCGGCGAGTCAAAAACAGAATAAAAGACTCGGGAAAAAATAAGGGAAAAATCAAAAAAATGTACACCCACTGAGTTGAAAAGCCACATCGGATAGCTCGGGCAAAAATGGGTATCCTAGTTGATTAAAAACCCGAAAGGGCGGTCCATGCAAAATCAGGGAATAAGCGAACAACTGCATTCTTAATTCGCCTGTATCACTCACAACATGACAAGCTTCGAATGGACAAAGCATCGGTCAGAATCAACCTTCTTCAGAAAGCAAGATAAGAAGAACGTCAAGGTCATACAGGTCATAGCAAAGGAAGCTCACTAGAACGCCAAACTTCAACATTGCCAACTTTTTTATTTTTCTCAATTTACAGCAATCTCCTCCTTTTAGGGGATTCTCTTCTTTAACTGTACTTTCCTATTCAGGGCACACAAATCAATAAAATCAGAATATTCAGTCACACTTTGTGTTTTACCTTTTGTTTTGTTTGCAAAATATCCAGAGTTCGTAATACAACATTTGCATGAAATTTATAGGCCATTTTTAACAAAATGGTTGCAGGAAATATGAATTCTTAAGCAAATATAATTCCTATGACGGAATCCGGTTAAGGATACCTCGGGACACTTGTGCGTTTTCCTTTGTCTTAACGGGTTGTAGGTACTCAAGGAAGACAATCTTTCATAACTTGGGGCATATTAAGCATTAAATCCCCATCACATTACTTCCCGGAAGTTATCTCCTCCTCAAGCGAATCTCCCGAGCAATGATTGGCAACTCTTCCATAGCAAAGTGGTCAAAGAACTTTCTATCCCCCACCAAAGATGCCAGAATTCTCTCATCCTCAGCAGAGTTGGTGGAATTGATTCCCCATAGAGTTTCCTCCCCAGTAGAGCAATACCTGAAACATATCCCCAACGGAGTTGCTAAAACCTCCTCATCCCCATTAAAGAGTTCTCCCTCCGAACATATTTATCAATGATCTCTTCCCCCAGCTGGTTTCTCCCTCCAAACAGATCGGTCGGAGATCTTTATATCCGCAGGATCCGAATCTCGGATCGAGTTTCTCGCTTGCATAATCATAGAATTCACATCATATTCACCAAAATAAGCGTAGCATTCCGTCTAATACGGAGCATTACAGCAAAAATCAAACATTTGCATAATCACGAGCCAGGTTCGAGCCAGTCACTTGCAAATACCACCATCATTTCATCAACAATATACAAAAACATATCTCCTGTAGATAAAAGCCAAGGCACCCCCTTTTCACAATATACAAAAACATATCGTCTGAGTCATTTTATCCCCCCGCAGGTCGCCAGAATACCTTCTGCATTCTCAAATACAGATATTTGTTCATAACTTGTACATATTCTTTTTGAGACTCGTCCGCGTCATACTTCCCCAGCAAGTCAGACACTCGTCTGTGTCTTGCACATACTTCACCAACAGATCAACACTTGTACATATACAATCCTCTGATACTCGTTCGTATCTTGTATATATTACCTCCCTGGAAGTTTAACACTCGTCTGTGTTCCTTGTTTGACTGATTGGTACTCATCCGTATCATCATTTATAAACACGCTTCAGCATTTGTTTCTATCGATACCCGTCCGTATCGTGGTCTTAAGGATGCTTGTCCGCATCTTTAGTCTATACACACCGTCAAACACTTATATCTTTTATCTTAAAGGCGTAAGCACTCGTCCGTGTTTACCATTACCCAGTAAGTCACCAACAAAAAAAATTTCTTTTATCCGACATTCGTCCTATGTCATGATACTTTCAGCAGCCGTCCCCTGCTAGGTGAACGTCCTTCACCTTTTGATGACCGTCCCTCATCTTTTATCTGATGGCCGTCCCCATCGTTGATCTTTGTTATCCGGCATTCGTTATATGTCGTGATAACCCCCGAGAGCAACCGTACCCTGCTAGGTGATCGTCCTTCACTTCTTGATGATCTTCCTTCATCATGCTTAACCGATGGGCGTCCCCATCGTTGGCCTTCTCTATCTGACATTCGTCCTATGTCGTGATATTTTTAGCAGCCGTCCCCTGCTAGTTGGTCTTCCTTCACCTTTGATGACCGTCCCTCGTCATTATTTCATTTATTCTTTCACCAGATGGTCGTCCCCATCATTGTTTACTTTACTTTCCAAGCCTGATGGTCGTCCCCATCAATTCTTTTCTCAATCCCCAGAGAGTTTTATTTCCTTACCCGATGGTCGTCCCTGTCGTGGTCTCCTTATTTCCCCAGCTTGTCGGTCATCCCCGTCATTGCTAAGCTTACCCTTTATCCCCAACAGTCGTCCTCTGCTCGATTGTCATTCTTCATCACTTTCATTTGATACTCATACTATACTACCTTTTACAATTTATATCCCTTTTCTTCTTCTCCCCAGCAAGTGCAAATTTCAGACTGTCTTTAGTATTAAACCACAAGTTATCTTGTTTGTCTGTTAAGTCAAGCGCTTACATCCTGCACAGCTAACTCATGCTTGAATATGGGAAGCTGTGAACACCCCAAATTTTCCCTCACTTCTTCTCACACCTTGGCTTGTGATCTTTCATTTTTGCATTAGATTAAGCATACCATCTCATATTGCATATTTGTTTCACTGCATAGTTCCATTTTCATCTGCATCTAGGGTTTGTGATCTGAGCAATCCAAGAATCAATTTGAGCCATCCCAATGGTCTTGAAGCTTGCCAAGAGGGTCCACATTTGTTCCATAATCATAATATTCTCCCCAAGGTTCATGAAAGTCAAGAGATCACAAAGCATGGCAAAGGCATAGAGGCAGAGTTAGGGTTTTCCTACACAGATGACCAAAATTAGGGTTTTGGTTTCAGAGGCCTTAACTCCAAATTTTTTGGTCATTCTTGTTTCTAATGTTCTTAATATGTTATAAGGATCATGTGTACCAAGTTTGATGAAGAAATTCATTGTGGAAGTCATCTGATCATTGGGTAATGTCTTGAGCAAGTAAAGTCAAAATCAGGGCATCTGAGGCCCCCAACAAGGGTACCAAAGGGTCATCATCATCATTTTGAGTCTCTATGATCTTTATTTGATATTAAAATTGGTTGAAAGTTCACAAAGTTGAAGAATTTTGGGCCAATTGCAAACTTGCTATTTTTGGAAATGACTTGTAATGGAAACTTTCCATTTTGGGAAAGATTTTCAACCTCCTCTTTCATGACCAAAAATGCTTCAAATGAAAAATTATTGGACATGAAAGTTGTAGATTAGGTCTTTCCCTTTTCAAAAAGAACTAGAATGTGTCTTGATTCATCCTATAACTCAAGATATAATTTTCAAGTTCATGCTAAAGAGGGAATTTTGCAATTTCACTTGCCAAGCCTTTTTATGATCTCTAATCAACTTCTATGCCTCATAACATGTCAAGGCAACTTACAAAGATCCGAATTGGCCCAAGATTACATAGTTTTCATGACTTGATCTTTAAGAAATCTCAAAAGGGCCAAAACACACAAACTTTGCAAAATGCCTTGGAACCTTCCATCTACTTGTACCAGCTGCATAAAACCAATTCTGTGGCTCTCCTTGATGCAAACTGAGGCCAGACACCCCTTGAAGCCAGCTCTGCCATGGCACATACCTCTAAGTACATAAATTTGACTTTTTTGCAACTTTCCCATACCAATCACACTAGGCCACACCAACTCTTCTGATCACTCCTATTGGTTTATACAAACCCTAAGGAACACAAAACACATAACACACAAGCCTGCAAGCTCACATAACTCAGAATCCCAAAAATCACCATAGAACTTCATCTCTTCGAATTGCACAACACAACCATCAAAACTCAAAGATTCTTTCACCATTCATCTAACTATCACTCAAGGATCATTTCCCACCCTTTGCTATGGCCTAAGAACACCTCAATCAGAAACACGATTCCTGGTGCAGAGGAACTGAAACTCATAAACCAAGCCATACAAACTTGTTCCAAGCATTACAATATCATCAGGGAGCTCATTGGGGTTGGTTTGAATAAAGAAAGAGGTCCAAAAGCCCAGATTGAGAAAGCTTCACCTCAGGTATACCTCAAGAATAATTTTTCCAGAACATGTTTTTTAAGTTACAAACTGATTCTACATGATGCACTGATCATCCTGATATGTTTACTTTTGAAAATGGTTGAGAAATAAGCATTTCATGATGTTTTGAAAATTTTCCTGTGAAACTTGTTTGATTCGATTCTCTCTGTATGCGAAAAATAAAGTGTTTTTGTTGATTGATTCTTGCTTATTGATGTTTGGGGAGTGATTCTGGAGAGTTTGGGGGTCTGGGGTAGCCTATGGAAGAAGTTAGCATGAATGGCTCGCCGGAGAAGATGACCGGAGCTTGCTCCGGTCACCTGAGAGTAATTAGGGTTAGGATTTGGGTTAATCTCCCCAGTTTGAATCTCAGCCCTTGAATCTAGTTTATCGCGTGTTTCAGTGGTCAGGATCATTTCACTTAAACCCTAATTTTAATTAATTAATTTAATCAGTTTAATTAGCCAATTTAAATGTTATTCCTTAGATAACGCGCGCAATCAACCCTCCTTTTCCCAGTTTAAATCTCAGCCATCAGATCCTCATACTTTCATTTTAATTCATTTTATTTTTATTTCTTTTGTGCATTTTATTTAAAATAGCTAAAAACATCAAAAAAATATGATTTATTTCAAATATTTTTCTTAACCTGAAAATAATTTTTATAATATTTTTTGCATTAAAATGTTTTTTTAAAAAATATTTAAATGATATTTTTAATTAATTAATGGATTTTAATTAATTAAAAATACTTTTAGGTTTCTAAAAATCGCCAAAAAATTCATGAACCATTCCAATACATTTAGAAACATTTTCAAACTCATCATACAAATTTATTTTTAGGTTTGATCATAATTTCACAATTTTCTTTGAATTAGGGTTCTTAAAAATCACATTTTCTAACCCTAACTAGAAAAATTCATTTTTGCCTAACCATGGTGAGTTTGAACTTGGTTCTTTTTGCGTTGTTTCTCATATTGCATGTATTTTATAGGTTATTTTTTCATGAATTTATCTTGCATTTTCAATTTGATTTGCATTTTCCCTTAAGAATCATTCAAAAACCCTAGCAAACTTAGAAAATTCATAACTTTCAATAGGATTAGCTTCTGACCTTCTCCTTTGGGGTGTGACCTTATATGGGATTAGGGTTTGTTTGAGGTTGATTTCAATTTTTAATCATGAAGCATGCTTCTTTTTTGGTCATTTGCATCTCATACATTCATAAAACCCTAATTTCTCATGTTCATCTGCATTCATCTTTGCATATCATCATCATATGAACTTTCCATGACATTTCAAGCATTTGTATGACATCTTAGACATATTAAGACATGCTTGAACATTTCTTGATCATTTCCTCATTTATTTGCTATGTCTTGCATTCATTACATCTCATAAACATCCATGTGTTTTCAAACTTCTAAACATGCTTTCATGATATCTCATCTTTGTATGATCATTCATATGCATCTTGTATGGCTTTGCATCATCTCATATGCCATTTGCATTGCACATTCACTTCGTACTTTGGTCTTTGCATCTCATTTCATTTCATTTCCTTTTACTTTATGCCTTATGCATTCATGCTAACATTTCAGGTACCTTTGGTAAGTTATTTGGGAAGTAGATTAGCCTTCACTTACCACCCCTTCTTATCTCATTCATATGCATTCTTACATGTCTTTGAAGTGAATTTGTTCACTTATGTTCCATGCTTCTCACTTTCTTTCTTTCAAGTTACTTATCTTCTTCAGGAAGTAAGTAACTTGTTCTTCTTTCTCCTTCTCTTTTCATCTGCTTCTTCCATTGGTGGCCTTGAAGATCCTTTCTCTTAATCCTAACAAACCATAGGATATCCAAGCATGATAACTTTTAAGGTTGTATATAGCCCCCTTTAGTCATTTACCTTTGAGTCTCCTTGAGTCTCCCTTCTCATCTCAATAATCAGAGACTAAACTCTTAAAGTTTTAGTACTTTGGAATTAGGGTTATGCCTGCATCCTTCTCTTAGGATGGAGTGTATAACTTTAATCCTAAGTGTTAAACCTTTAATTTGTTTACACCTCTTAATCAAAAAACATTAATAATCACTAAGACTTTATATTGTAACTAGGGCCTTACATTAGGGTTCTATCTCTTCCTTATGGTTAAGAGGGATTAACCCTAGTGTTTAATGGACAAGTCCATCTCAAGTTGTCTTACAAACTTAAAATTCACTTCTTAATCTCATTCCTTAATTAAAATCCGCTTAATAAAGGCTTGTTATATAATGAATTTAATCCCTAACCATGGATTAAGTTGAGGTATCTTCCTCTGCTTAAGTGTTCTCATCTATTATCCTTCTATTATGATGGTGTAATGAGTTCATTAATCTGTGATTAGAGATTAAACTCATTACTTAACACTAAACAAAAACCAAAAACATATAAATAATCATAAGTAGGTTAATGATATTAATCCTACATCATCATGGTAATTAATTTGAGATGCTTATCTCATACTTAAGTAGGCTCATTATCCCTAATCAGGGAGGATATAATGAGTTTACAAGCCCTTGATTTAGGCTTAAGCTCATAATCCTATGCAAAATCCCAAAAGAAATAACAAGACTGAAAACACAAAAACAAACAATAATCGTCTCCTCCGGGATTCTTTTCTCATCATACTCATTCACAAACGAGAACTTGCATCTTCCGTCTAATGCAAGACAGTTAGCACTCGAGCCAGACGAGTCATACACTTGAGCATAGACAAGTAAGCAGTTCACAGTCAATTCATTTTCAGTCTCTTTGAGTCGAACTACGGTGTTCTGACTTCCTCATTACACGAGAGGATACGTAGGCATAACTTAACAGTTATCGAACAAAATTCTATGTGTCTTCCCCCTCTTTCAACATTCTTTCTAAAGCCTCAGTCTTGAGCATTTCACCCTTCATTTTACACCGACACTTGTATATTCTTTTCTTAGTTTTTGCACACTGATAACACATACACTACCCCTTTAAACACAATCTTGTAAGCGTGGATCCCGTCGAGTACGACGGACAATCTGGGTGCTAATACCTTCCCAGGTTGTAACCAACCCCCTTTCTCAGTTTCTCTGGTTCGCAACCGTCTTATCCGTCTCTTTCTAGGTTTATGCATCATTACCTTTCCTTCGGGATAAAAATGCCTAGCTGGCGACTCTATTCAATTCATTTTCATTTTATCTTTTCGCCGACCGTTCGCGTCTGCACCCTGGGACCCTGGTGTCTTTTCGGGGGAGCGACACATATCAGATGGATGTGAAGTGTGCATTCCTTAATGGCTCCTTAGACGAAGAAGTCTATGTTGCACAACCAGCTGGGTTTGTGAAACAAGGAAACAAAAGAAACGTTTACAGGCTGCATAAAGTCCTGTATGGACTTAAGTAAGCTCTAAGAGTTTGGAACAAGAAGATAGATGGCTTTCTAAGGGAGAAGGAATTTGTGAAGTGCACAACTGAACATGGATTATATGTAAGAAAACGCAATGGCGAATTGCTTATACTATGTCTATATGTCGATGATCTTTTGATAACAAGAAGTTGCAAGAAGGAGATCGAAGATTTCAAACATGACCTTAGTGTGGAGTTTGAAATGACATACTTGGGAAATCTCTCATATTTCCTTGGCATCGAATTTTACAAGAGTGGTAAAGGTTTGATGATGCATCAAAGAAGATATGCATGCGGAATACTGAAGAGATTTGAGATGCAAGATTGCAATCCAACTTTGACTCCAGTTGATCCCAAATTACAACTGTCGAAAGATTCAGATGAAGATGATGTCGACCCGACCCAATACAAAAGACTTATTGGGTCACTTTAATAAATTTGTCACACAAGGTCTGACTTAGCATAAATTATTGGTAGATTGAGTAGATTCATGCCGAAGCCAAATGTATCACACCTAGCAGCGGCGAAGAGGATACTAAGGTATCTGAAAGGAACTCTCGACTATGGCATTTAATTTCATGTAGTTGATGAAGGGAAAAAATGTAAGATAGTGGGATACACTGATTCAAGTTGGTGTAGTGATGTCGAGGATCGAAAATTCACAGTTGGATATGTGTTTATGTTAGGTGGTGCATCAGTTGCTTGGAGTTCGAGAAAGTAGCCAATAGTGGCATTGTCATCATGCGAAGCAGAATACATAGTTTCTTCTCTTTGTGCATGCCAAGCAACATGGATGGTGAACCTGGTCGAAGAGATTATATCAGTCATTGAGAAATCACCATGAAGACCGACAATATGTCAGTTATCAATTTGGCGATGAATCTGATAACGCATGTTCGAATCAAGCACATTGAAATGAGGTTCCATTATCTTCGAGAGCAAGTAGCAGAAGGGAAGATGAATTTGGAAAACTGCAGACCTAAGAATCAGATTGCAGATATCATGACGAAGGGAGTGCAGGTCGAAGTGTTCAAGAAGGTAAGGTCTATGATGAATGTAGATAGATTAGACACAAAGAATTAGGTGGTTTGTTGAAATTATAATTCCTTGTGTCGAAGCAGGTTGCTCGACAGAAGGAACCGTGTGTCGAAACAGTTGTTTCACACATATTTGATTTAGTTTCAAAATAGGTATTTTTGGTTTTTATAGTTTTGGGTTTTTTCTTGGGATGTAAGGAAACTTAATTCTATAAATAGGGAGCAACCCTTATATTTTGTAATCAATCAACACATTATAATTCACGGTTTGCAGTTGCAAGTGAATAGAAAGAAAAAAATCCCATAGTTTGTGGGTAACAACATTCTTCTCCAAATTCTCTTAGAACCTTAATATTTTTCCGTTCTCTATTTTCTTCTTTTCTTTGTTATTGTTGCACTAAGAACCCTTCTTATTCATAAAGAAAGGGTCGGAATTTCCATAAATTTTTGGGTTAATTCCAACATGTACCTTGTAAACAGGTTGAGACAGGATGATGTAAGAATATTTGCCTTATCATGTTGTTTTCCACAAAGGCACCATGAACCATTTCGAGACAAAACGCAAGTTATATAATAATGTGATTTTGCCTCAACAATTGTTGTTTATGGTCGAACAAGATATTTCATTGTTTGTTTTCATCTTTTCGGGCTTTCTAGAAAAATTTTATCTGTTTTTCTCAGAAAGGGAGAGAGAGATAGATAGATAGATAAATTAGATAATTAGTTTTGTGTATTACAATAATAATACTTTATTTTCTAAAATATTAGCTATGCATATCTAATATGTATTCTTTTTAAGCAAGGTTACTTATAAGCTTGTTCTTCCCTTTATTCGTTTTGGAGAATGTAAATAAAGCCTTTTATATTCTCCATCTCCTCTTATATAGAAACGCACCCTATTCTTCTTTCTTTGCATCACATATTTGTTCTTGAGTCTCTATCTATTTTCAGCTAAATTTCTCATAACAAGAGAGAGAGAGAGAGAAAGAAGAATATAGTGAGAAATGGAAAGAATGTTCCCATCAAAGAAGCCCTCAAATATGATGAATTCTCTTGATAGACCCATGTGTGCTCAAGGTGATTCTGGCCTTGTTCTCACCACTGATCCAAAGCCACGGCTTCGTTGGACTGTCGAACTTCATGAACGCTTCATCGATGCTGTTGCTCAGCTTGGAGGACCAGATAGTACTCATCTTCTCCTTTTGTTCTTTTCTTTCATATGGTGCAAATTATATAATAAACAAAGAGTGTTTTCAAAGAATATATCTTGAAAAATAAAATTAGTGACACAAAATATGAAATTGTCTAATATTATCACTAAATTTTGAAACAAGATATCTAAGAGGTATTTTAATTTGTCTTTAATTATACTTTTTCTAATAATATAATTAGCAATTTGTGTCTATGTTTTATTAACTGTTACTCTCTTTTGTGTGTTAATTTGTAGAAGCCACTCCTAAAACAATCATGAGGGTTATGGGTGTGAAGGGTCTTACCCTTTACCACCTCAAGAGCCATCTTCAGGTTTGATCACAAACTATACACTCTATATTTCTTTTAATCATTTAGTTCACTTTTGTGACTCAATCAATTTTTTTTTCTTTAAGTTCTTTGTTTTTATTTTATTTTATCTTTTGTATAAATAGAAATTTAGGCTTGGAAAGCAACCCCACAAGGAATTCAATGAACAATTGATTAAGGATGGTATGAGAGGTGAAATGGCACTTTAATTTCCTCTATGTTCCTTTAGTATATTGATTTTCTGAGCTTTTTATTTTTAGTACACTTTGTTGAATTCACATGTATTGTAACACTTTTGTTTTCATGACAGTTTCAGCTTTTGAACTGCAACGAGATACTGGCACCTCGTCTTCTATGACTGGACGCAACATGAATGAGTACGCTAATTTTTTATTCTTAATTAATATATTCATTCAAACCCTCCACCACAAGTAAACTATAATATAGTATAGTTTGTTTCACTCTTTTCTTTTTTACTTTTTGTACTTTTTGTACTTTTTGTTCTTTTGGTTTAGACAAAACAATCTATGTTTTTCTTTAATTTGAATATTTTTCTAAAGAAATCCTAACATAAATGTATGTTATCTGTATAATTTACCTCATATAATGTGAAATTTTCTGTTGATGTTTTAGTTGTATCATGTTTTGCTTGTCTACTGTATGTAACTATGGGTGGTGCAATATTTTAGGATGCAAATGGAGGTGCACAGAAGATTGCATGAACAATTAGAGGTAAAGATTTTATACAAATAATATATGTGGTGCAAATGTTGGAAGTGCTTAGTTTTTATTTGTGGCAGGTTCAAAAGCACCTTCAATTGAGGATTGAGGCTCAAGGAAAATACATGCAAAGTATATTAGAGAAAGCTTATCACACACTTGCTGGAGAAAACATGGCAGCTGCAGCTACAAATTTCAAGGGTATAACTGGAACTCAAAGCATCCCTGACATTAAAGATTTTGTTTCTCCTCTTAATAACTTTCCACATTTCCAAGACCTTAATATTTGTGGTAGTGATGAGGAACAGCTCGAGACACCAATCCTTGAAGGGTTCATGCCAACTAATAATAGTGAAAATGTATTTGTTGGGAAGAAAAGGAACCCTTTTGATGAAAATGGAAAGAGTCCATTAATTTGGAACAATAATGATCGTAGGCTTCATGATTTTGGAACAACTTCATCATGCATTAGTCCACAAGATGTTCCTAATTTCAAAAGTGAGTCATTGGATGGAAGTGATGAAAGTGATCCCATTGGTGAAGCTTATGACACAAAGGTGAGTGAGAAAAAGTTTGGTGCATCTATGAAGCTTGAAATAACAACACCTATGCTCAATGTTGTGGCAACGGGTAGAAACTTATCACCATTTGGTTGAAAATATTTCTTATAATTATCTTTTATGTTACTTGTTTAGAGAACAAACAGTATCTATTTTTGAGTTTGATTTTAGAAATCAGTATAATAGGGTTATTTTTTACTTTTGTTTATGGTCTATATGGATGTCATTGCATGGCATATACCAAAATTCCTTTTAACTATACTCTATATTTCTTTAATTTGATTGATTGATAACAATTATTTATTGATATGTTGATATACACATTTACATGTTTTTAGATGGGTAAAAATAGGAAGCAGACAATTATTCTCTTTTTTGTTTTGCTTTAAAATATGTGATATGGTTGATATGTTTTTAAATATATTATTTTATGTCCATTTATATATGCTTTACTTTGCCTCGTGATTGAGGAACATTCTTTGTTTCTATTTCAAGCAGTTTTTTCTTTTAGTAAGCAAGAGATATCATTAAGATGAGAACTAAGGGATATAGATCAACCCCAATACAAATAAAAAAAGGGGGAAAAAGAAAAATTGCTAACTAATTGATCCTATGAAATAAAAAACATCGGATTTTTACAAAAATCATAATAGTTACAATTGGGTTTAACAATTTCCCCTAAAAAAGACAATTTCCAAGTCGAAATTTTGATGTTCCAAACAATATCCAATACATTCCAAGAATGATTCTAAAAAATTATCCTGTTCCGAACGATCCATATATTCCAAATTGTAGTCAACCAAAAAATACTAATTTTCCTTTTCTTCACTCCTTGAGACAAACAAAAATGATTCCATCTCATGAAGCTTTCTTTACAACCCAACGAGTCGAAACCCGAATTATCTACAAAACCAATCAACTTCTTAATTTCCTTCCAAATCAAAGATAGCACCAAACAAGAGAAGAATAAATTATGATTGTTTTCCAAACAAGAAGAACACAAGACACATCGAGAATTATTATCCGCGAAAATAATACCACTATACGACAAGTTTTCCTTCGTTGGAATCCTATCCCAAAAAACACGCCACCCAAACTCCTTAATCCACATGGGTATATCCATCCTCCAAAGAACACGCCACCCTTTTCACCCTCCGACATCCCGAGAAGGATTGGAAACTCTCGGTTGCCAAAGCACATTCAACACCGACGAAGGAATAGCCGAATAAACACCTTGATTGTCGTCCAAAACTACCGACCTTCCGCTAACATGAGGCACAACAGAAGGCACCCCCTGTTGATCCAAAAGTCGCGGACTGCTATTGGTGGACAAAGCAGCCGCGAAAGACCTCATTGCATCATTCATGCTCTGCCAGCAAGAATCAAATTAGAGCACAACATAAATTCTGGACCTACTATTGTTAAAACAAAACTTTATGTATCAGAATAGCCAATCACACGCTGACTCAAAATAAAACCTACAGAAGACCCAATACCAGGAACAGTATGTGCATCAGATTATTCTTGAATTTCGGATCCTGCACGCCTAGTTCCAGCCGCAAAGAATGGCCCTAAAGCAGAACCTGCAGACTGAGTTCCTTGCATAAAATCCCAATAAACTGCAGCATCAGAATTTGGAAACAAAACATTTGTGCCATCAACCTCTGAACCCGCATAAGCAAGCGAATTTCCTGTTGAAAAAACCATATTCTCCCTTCTATCGTCGCCAACAGAAAAACCAGCCCCAAGCCCATATTGATTAACATTACTCGGTAATCCCGATTCCCTCTTACTATCCAAAATGACCAAACACGATTTTACAGAATAACCATTTGAGATATCTGACAACCACAAGAAAATATCCCTCCCGTCGGTATGAGGACCTGCAAAAAACAAAAAATGATGTAAGTCTAAAAGAGATACTTCGATGTTAAGATCCCTAGGGATCTCAATACTGAAATCATCCCATCTCCAACCCCCTTACAAAATGTGTGATATGTGATTTCTTTAAATTACGGTTGGAATTATTAAAAATGAAAATAAGTTTAAAGAATATTGACCCCAAACATAACATAAAAATATAAATTACAAATTCAACATATAATCAATGTTTTTAGAGAGAGAGGCTCTACCTTCTCTCTAGTTCCCAATTTTCAGGTCTACTGTTGTATCAAGAGGTTGGTTGGCCTTTTTCTTCATGGCGTGGATGAAAGTTGTAAACTGGAGATCGTATACGAAGGCAGCAAGATGGGACGTGTCTGTATGGCAAAAAATCAGTGGGAGTTGAGGCGTCAGAGGGAGTTAGATTGTTTTTCATTTCGGAGTTTCCTGATAGGATCAATGCTAGAGATTTATACGTTTTGTTCGGTTGTATCAAAAATGTTTTTGAGGTGGTGCTTTCTCCGAATAGAAACAAGTTTGGAAAGCGCTTTGGCTTTTCAAGATTTTCTGAAGTAGAGGATGTGCGTATTCTGGGGGTGAAGTTGGATAATGTAATTATAGACGGAAGGAAGATTCACGCCAACCCACCAAGATTCGAGAGTAAGTCGGTGTTGGAAAAGACGAAGAATAATATAGGGTTTGCGGATTCAGGAAGGCTACGTCAGGTTGCAGTGGATAATACTAGTTTCCAACCAAAAGCTACAATCAAAGTTGGGTCAGATAGAACATTTACGGAGATGATCAGTAACAAGAATAGGCAGAATACTTTCAAGTACTCCTCAGATTCTGATAAGTTGGAGAAGTTGAAAAGGGCATTCGTTCGTATTACATTATTACCAGGAATGTCTTATAATATGCAGAGAAACTTTGAAATGGAGGGTATTTTTTATCTAAAAGTTACTCCTCTGGGATCTAATTTGTGCTTACTAGATGAATTGGAATCGGGAGCTCTGAAAGAATTTATCAATGATGCAAGCTTTTGGTGGAGTCAATACTTTAGCTCCATTAGAGAATGGAAAGAAGATGATATTGATGAAGATAGAGTTGTTTGGTTATGAATTTATGGTGTTCCTTGCCATGTTTGGGAGGTGGATTTTCGAGGCTTTCTTGAATTCCTTCGGAAGTTTTATTTGTTGTGACGAAGACACTTCAAAAGGAAACAAGATGGATGCAGCTAGGGTGTTGGTCAAAGTCCCCATGACCTTCAAGCTTCATGAGTTTTATGTGGTGCTTATATATGAAAAGGAATATAATTTACAGTTGAAAGAAGATTCGTTCGGACCTCTGTGGTTAAATCCTGGAGAGGAGATACACAATAAGGTGTTGATTGGCTCGTCGTCTAGTGATTCGGAATATGGGAGTTGGGTGGCGAAAAGTGATTCTACGGCGAAACACCGCCAGGGTGTGGAGGTGGAAGATGAATCTGTTGACTTTGAGACAATATTCTAACGATACTATTTCAGGCAATATTAGCAGGAAGAGTTGGAAGGGGGATGGTTTAGTCAAGAAAGTTGTTGAAAATGAGTTGGATAATTTGAGAAAAAAGGTTCTAGTTAGTAAAAACACTCACACTTCGTACAATTCTTTTGATGATGCGGTAAACAAGGCAAAAAGCAGTTTGCGTGAGTCCAAGGCATGTAATTATGTGGGCAGTCTGTGTGAAAGGTCGTGTGAAGAAGTTTGTAGAAATGTTCAGATTTTAGGTGAGGATAGGGAGGGGGCTACGGATAAGACAAGGGGTGGGGCCCAAGATATTAATTTTTCATTTCTTCAATTTGATGCACATAACAACATGGAGGCAGTCGAAGGGTCATGAGACACTATTAAGGAGTTAGAAGGTGGGGACCACATGTGTTTAAAAAATACGATGAAGAAAATTAAATTCAAAAGCTAGAAAGATTTTATGGGTATTAGAAGAAGTCAGAGGAAGAAGAAAAGTAATGCAAGAATTCTGAATAATTCTTTGACGTCTAACCCTATCTCTATTTCGGGCGGTTTTCCTATTGTGCATACGCCGATTCCAGAAGAGACAAAGACAAATAGCAGTTCAAATAAAAACCTGTTTCATGGCGCAAATTTTGAAGACTCTTGTATTGTAAGGAGTAATTCCAGACTGAGGAAGAATATGAGTTCTTTGTTGGGTGAGAAACTATGGGAGGCAATTCTAAATCTAGGAGTTGCAGTTTCAGAGTTGAAATTGGACTGCGTATCGAAATTGGAGGATCTTGAAAATGGAAAAAGGATATCCAAAGACGGAGGGAAGGCGAATTCAGTTAGGGACCAATGATTATTGGTACCTTGAACATCAGAGGGGGAGGAATTCGTTTGAAGAGGAATCCAATTAGCTAAGTCATAGTTAAAGGTAATGCTGACATTTTTTTGATTCAAGAATCTAAACTTCAGATTGTTAGTGAAGATATTGCTAGGAGTTTGTGGAATAGGGAGGTTGGTTGGTCTTTTTCTAGCTCCGTCGGAGCCTCCGGAGGTTTGATAACTTTATGGAATCCTAATGTGGAAGTCATTTCTAGCTTTAAGGGAGATGGTTTTCTTGGTGTGAAAGTGAGGAGAAAGCACTTTCTTTACATTACTATGAATGTGTATGCGTCTTATGATATTGCCTTAAAGAGGAAGCTGTGGAGAGATTTGACTATTTTGAAATCTAGATTCTTGAATGGAGAGTGGATCATAGGGGGAGATTTCAATGCTATTGTTGATAGTAGAGAAAGGAAGGGGCGAGCGAAAAAGGATGGGAGGTCTGAAAAGAGAGAGTTCTCAGAGTTTATTTCTGATTGTGATTTAGTTGATGTTCCGTTTAAAGGAAAGAAATACTATTGGCACAGTGGGGATGGTTTGTCTTGAGTAGGCTTGATCGTTTCCTAGTTTCGAAATGTGTGATCATAAGATGGGGTATTGTGGGGCAATTGATTGGTTTGAGGGATGTTTCGGATCATTGCCCAGTTTGGTTGATGCCAGATTTTTCCAATTGGGGACCTAAACCTTTCAAGTTCAATAACGAATGATTTCGAGATAAGCAATTTTTAACTTTCGTGGAAAAATTTGAAAGTTCATGGGAAAAGTGATTTTGTTCTTAAGGAGAAACTTCTCTTGCTAAAAATCGAGGTTAAAAGGTGGAATATCGAGGTGTTTTGGAAGTTTGATTTAGAGATGTGTAGCACCCTAATTTTTTCTCTAAGATATCTTCGCATTTCATATGCATCTTGCATACAAACAAGATCGCACTGGTTGCTCGGTTCTTCTCGGGTGTAGGTTTATGTCTCACAGGGGATCACCATTGCTATTTTTTATAATTTGCTTATGTTTACTAATAACTAACCAAAATCCAAAAATATGTTTTAGTTTGCTTCTTCTTCTTATTTGTGCTTTCAGGAGTTGCAGCGTTTTCAAAGCATGGTCGTGATTTCATTTCAGATGTGGTTGTTCAGTTATGATTTGATTCAGATGGACGTTTGACCTAATCTTGGTCAAACAATCAAAAGATTGATTCAACTGCAAATTATTTGTGCCAGTGGTTATTTCTCAGGCAGTGCGTATTTGATGTTAAGTGTGTTGTGTGCAAAAGTTCTTTGGTTTATTGAGTTGCGATTCATGCGAAGTTTGGTCAAGATTATCTTAATTGGGTGTCAATCAGTTCATTTGTGGATTTATTTTCCAAGGATCAATTCAGATATATTTGAAAATATTCAGAGAAATTAAATTTGATGGTTGTTGCTTCAGTGACAATTTTTTCAGTGGCTTGTGGTTGGTTTCATTCATCAGACATGTGAAAAAATTCAAATTTTGTTGTGGGCTTAAAATAATAAAAATCATTGCTTCGTCCATTATTCGATCCATACATTTCTTTTAGTTACCATTTTTTTACCCCATCCATACATCTATTATCCAATTATTTTCTATCCATCTATTTCTAACCATTGTCCATATTCTATTTTTTTTCATTTCCAAATACCAAATTTAATATTCATCATCTTTTTAATTTCCACATTTTAATTCAACTCAATATCCATGTTTTTGTATTACATCACCAAAATTATCATTCACCTTTATTTTAGTCCACATTTCATTTAATTCAATCACAAAAAAAAATCTTACATTACCATTTCTCTAACTTCCATAATATCCATTTTTTTATCCATACTTTTATTCATTTTTCCATAATTCCAATATTAAAAAAAAATCATTATCCATTTTATTATATATAATACCATCATTTTTTATCCATTCTTATACATTTTTCTTCTACCACAAAAAAAATATAAAATTCTACTAAGCTCACATACTAGGCCCACCCTTTCATTGTTTTTTTATATCAAAATAATAAAAAGAAAAAAGAAAAAAGGATGAAGTCACATGTTAGAAGTGTCATAACTTGATATTACTGTAACACACAAATAAGCCATGTTTTCTTTCAGCAAGCATACACATGAGGTGTCCTAATTCTTAGCTTCTACACGCGGAAACAATATACAACAAAACGCAGGAAGCAAGTAAACAAAACGCAAAGCCAAAACGATGTTCATATATGCCAAAATGCACACATCAAGTGAATAGAACGCAGCAAAATGCAGCATGTATCACTTACTTCTCATGTTCAAAACGCAATGAAAAATGCAAAAACGGCATCAGAAAAATTTCACTCAAAATCACTCTAATTATTCTATAAATAGAGCACTCATCTTATTCATTTTCCATGCTTGAAGAGCCTCAAAAAATTATGCTAAAATACTCTCAAAACACCAAAATCTCCATTAAAGCTTTAATTTCAAGCTTCAACCAAATCTTCAAATCTTCACCAAAAATCATTTCTAAGAGTGGAATTCTTCATAAATCAACAAGAGGAAGAGATTAGAAGTTGAAGAGGAGTCTTACTTTGATTTTTGAAGGTAGTTGAAAATTTTCGTCGGTTATTCGGAGCTCTCTTTCTCTCTACTCTTGCATCCTCTGTTAATTCTATTTGCATATTTGGAATCATCTCTGTCTCACGATCGCAATGATATGTGGGTCGAATGTCATCGTTCCGATTTGGTAGAACTCAAAATTTGAAGTTGTGTGGTTATGGTGTGTATGTCGCGGTACTGTTGCATGAAGAAGAAGAAGCACTTTTTTCTTCTTTTTGATTTTTTCAATTGTTTTATATAAAATTGGTGTGATAGTTTGGACTTAAGAGGAAAATTTGAGTCCATAACTATTACCACCATACATTTTCTCCTCCTCACATCCTTTCTTCTTCATTTTTTTTAAATTTTCTTTAACTCCATTTTTTTTAATGGTTTTGTTCTTCTGATTTTTTATTGTGACTATTTTTCTTTTTATGAATTTTGAAATAGAATTTTTGAAAAGAGTTCTAAAAATATTTATAGTATTTTTTTATGGATTATAACTTTTTAAATCCATAATTATCTTCATCTTATTCTTATTTTTCTTTTTGTTCGATGAGATCTCCGATTCGAAGATTATTGATTTTCAAAGAGCTTAATCTTCATTATTCCAAATCTATGGATGTATGATCATTTGGATCATTCTCCATACTTTGGAATTATGATAGGTTTCCTTTGATAAATTAATGTTAAATCTCGATTAAGATTAGACCGTTACCACTTTCTTTTAGTGTGACATGTTTTCGGAGAATGATTAATTATATCATTTCTCTAACATGTATTAGCACTAAAATTGTTCACCTTAATTGGTGTTGGACGGCCTCATTTGTAGGGTAATTACTTCGTAAAGTACTCGGTGATTGCTTAACATAGATCTAAACTTGTCCCGAATTCGGAATAAAAAATCCAATTGGATACTTGCACTTTCATGGACCAGACCTCTTGTTGGTCGCGTAATCCCAAAGCATTTGATTATTTTGTATTAAGAATCAAGACTTATGAATGTTTGATGTGCAGTTGCTTTGGGTCTCCCAATCTTCTTTCAAACCTCATTGAATTCGATTATATTTACCTTAATTAATCGCTATAGTGTAAGATACTAAGCGGATCCGGTTGCCTTTTGATTTTGGTTACTCTTTTGGTTGTGGTTGATTAAGTTCACCATACCATTATTATTATGTAAATATTATTATATTACTACTATACTAATATTTTAGATTCTTGCACTTTAAATTCTTTTATTTTTTATTATGCTTTATTATGTTTTATTCATCCATATCATGTTTAAGTTTCTTGCTCTTATTTTGATTGTGCGATTTTCCATTTGTCCATTTGGACATAAAATATTAATAAAGGATTAAACCTCTAAAAGCTTATGATCTTAATCTTTGGACTATTGGTTACTATCCTTGGCATTAGAATGGAGATTTTGGACTTAGATTTTAGGACACCTCTCCCTTTGCTTTGACCTTCATGAAGTTGGTAGACTTGCCTTTATTTGGCCATTTGCTAGCTTATAAGGATGTAACTCTTATGCACATAATTGGAAGCATCATCAAGTTTGGTTAGATCTTTCTTCCTTTATCTCCTTATTTTATTTTTTAGGATAGTCCCTTCATCTCCACCCCTTCTTTAATTTTCAAAATCCTCTCTCTTTTTTTCAAAGGATTATTGTTTTCTAAAATTATCACATTTTTAATAAATAAAACCTTGACTTTTGTCAAGTGGATTTTACTATTTTCTTTTCTCTTAAAAAATCAATGAATTTAATCATTTTGACTTTAATTCAAAAAATAAAAAGAATCAAACTCATTCAAGTTGTTTTTTGCCTTTGTGCACTTTTGTTTGTTTTCTGTAAAAAAAAGTGTCGATTATGAGTCATTATTCTTTAGTCAAGTGCAAGTCTCTCAATCTCCATGGTTGTAGTTTGATGTAATTGAGTCTCTTGCCATTCGTGGTGGTTTAGTGGCATACTCGTTGATTTTATCCGAGTTGGCGCCCTACCCATAATGATGTATGAGTCCATGCCCTCATTCTCATGGTAGATTTGTTAGGCTATCCACTTAAAAATGAAAAATTCTCTTCACTTAATAAAATCAATTATAACCAACCTTTTTCACTATTTGTACCATGAACTATGGGGTTTTGATCTCGCATTGCACTTTGTGGATACATAGGCATGAGGTGGTAAACCTTTCCAAACACAAAAATATTAAAAATTAATTTTTTTCTCATCCCTCCACTCTCATTTAACAAACCTCTTTCAAAACAAAAGTAGTAAATTTTTCAAAGGGCTCCTGTGGAGTACCACGGACATTTTGGGTGCGTAAAACTTTCCCATTGTGTAACTTATCCCCTTACCCGGTTCTTTGTTGTATTTCTTTAGCTTTTTGCTTTTAGATTCATTAGGATTTATTCGCTCTTTTTTCCTTTTCCTCTTGGAATAAAATAAAAGCGCGGTGGCGACTCTGTTTATTTTGAGTTAAGTTAATTAATAGCTTACACTCATGATTTTACCGCTACAGAAAAGTGGCGAATCTGCTAGGGAGTAATCTCTAAGTGGATTCGGCCTACTTTGATTTATTTACTGCTTTGGTTTGATTTGTTTGTTATTTGTTTGTTCTATTTCAATTTTGGTGATCCTCTGTGAGTGAGATAGATTCTAACCCGGATCTGAGTTGAACTTATGATAGGTCGACGATATTCGATGTGATACGCGATTGAGTAGTCCAAAGCTATATCAATTTGATAATCTCCACTCGGTTAGGCTCTCTTGAATTATCAATGTCATGATGAGTAATCATGCGTGGAATTATTTTCCGACCTTGAGCTGATCATACTAAGGACTGTAGAACCCTTAACCCATCCAAGCCAATTTAGGAACATAGTGCAGAAACTATCTGGGTGTAAACCTAAGGTGGTTGTCACGCGATACAACACTCGGACGAGGTTTATTTTAAGAATGTTATCGGTTGGGGAGTAATCCAATGTACCGATAATATTCTAAAGATGGTTGTTAACTCTAGGCTCCTCTGTTAGAACCCTTTTGGTTTTCTACAGGTACAATGAAAACAAAACCTTAGTACTTACCTGTGTGGGAGGTGTTATGTTACCTTGACTTCATGCTCGTGACTCGGAACCTAAACTTGTGTGCTTTGTGTGATCTTGTTTGTGGTTGTTGCATACATGCACTCATGCATTCATGAGCATTGTTTTTGATATTTCAAGGGACTCATAGGTACTTTTGCAAAATTTCAGATGTCTATGGTTATGAATGTTAAAAGAAGGAACACAAAGAAGTACTTCTTTAAGAATCCTAATCTAGTAGAGCTGAGAAAGCTAGGAGCTTTAGTGGTTGACACCCAGGAGTTCCGGAAATGTTATGGAAAGCTCTTGTTTATCTTGGATACCGATGTACCAGAGGGGATTCTCCCTACCTTGGCTCGGTTTTATGATATGTTGCATCATTGTTTCACCTTTCCTGATTATCAGCTTGTGCCAAACTTGGAGGAGTATTCTCATTGGATGGGTTTACCTATTTTGGACAAGGATTTTCTTTTTAGTGGTTTAGAGAAGGAGCTTACGACCAAAGTCATCGCCGAAGCCCTTTTTCTCAAGGAGTCCGATCTTAATGGCAACTTTCTTCCAAAAGGGAGTGTTTGTGGTATTAATGCTAAGTTCTTAATGGGGGAAAGTTTCTACTTCTCTTACTTTTGTTCATAAGGATGCATTTGAGGCTATTCTTGGTTTGCTCATTTATGGGATTGTTTTGTTTCCTAACTTAGATGGTATTGTGGACGAGAGTGCCATTCAGGTTTTCTTGAAGAGAAATCTGGTACCTACTTTGCTTGAAGACATGTATCATGCCTTTCGTTATATGACCTCTAAAGGTGATGAAGAGATTGTATGTTGTGCGCTTCTTCTCTATAGGTGGTTTATTTCGCACCTACCAAAGTCTGGCGTCTTCAAGGATAATAGAGAGAAGTGAAGATGGTCTCAAAGGATTATGTCTCTTTCTCATAAGGATATGACTTGGTATTGTTCCTATTATGATAATGGAGTGCTTATTGACAATTGTGGAGAGTTTCCTAATGTACCTCTTCTTGGTACATGTGGGGGAATTAGTTACAACCTTATTCTTGTTAGGCGATAGTTGGGATATTGCTTGAAGGACATACCAAACAACCTTTCCTTATCCAATTTCTTCTAAATCAATGGTACAAATCATGTAGAAATGAAGAAAAGGGTTGCTCATTCTTGGTATGCGGTTCATTGGAAAGAGAATGGTCAATTGGGAAAACAACACCTTGCTCCTTCTGAATGTTACATCCAATTGATTCGATCCAGGGCTTCCAAGCTTAAGGTGCCTTATCCACCCGAGGAGCCTTTGTTTCCAATACTACCATTGTCCGCTTTTCTTCCTCCCGTTGATGAGAAGGTTGCTCTTCAAGAAGAGCTGGACATGATGAAGAAAGAGAAAGAAGGATAGCTACTTGTGAAGACGACAATACAAGAGCAACTGAAGGAGAAAGATGATCTCATTGAGTTACTTGAGAGGCGTGTTACGAAGAGGCCATGAAAGGATTTATTTTCCTCTAGTGCTCCATCTACCATTCCTCCTACATCCGGTGCTTGGAAAGCCATTGTTGACCAGTTGGTGACGGATAAGAAAGGCATGGAGAATCGGTATAAGAAAGAGATTAAGAGGATTCACATGAAGTACCAGCCGGGATTTGGATCTTCTTCAGATATGATTCCCTAGTCCTAGTTTACTTTTCTCTCATGTATTAGGATTTTTGAGACTTGTACTTCACTTGTAATACTTACTTTGATTTTAATGAGAATGAGTTTTTAGTACTTCAAAAAACGTTTCTTTATAAATATTTCAATTTATCTTATAGTCCTTTGAAATCTTTGCATTTGCATACACATACCATGCATCATGCCCGCATTGGTCTTGATTTTTTAGAGTTGTACAAGGATCTTATGTTGTTTCTTGGTCTTCATTCAGTTCTCATGTCAAGTTGACTCACCAGGTTGATACTCGAGCTAATCTGAAGAAGATGTTGGAATCCTTACAACAAGAGAATAACGAGCTACGCGAGGAAGTTTCATATCTGAAGGATAGCTTGGAAAGGGTCACCGATATGATGGAAAGCTTGGTGGCTGCTCAAAATCAGCCACCCCATCCTCCTAATTCTCCGGTACAGCATACAATCATCTCTGAAATTGTCAATGCATTGATTCCTGTTGAAGCTGTCATTTCTCCTCGCTACCGCATGCCTTCTAACACACCGTGGGGTATGCCGGTTGATTTCATTCCTGATGGTTATCATCCTCCTCCTCCTGTGACTATTGCATTTAATACTCTTCAGCCAGTAATATCTATTGCACATCCTGTGATATACACTACTCCGCACCATGATGAAATGATTTACCATGCTGAGCCTAGTGAAGGCGCTGGTGTGATTAAAAGACTTGATGATTTTCAAGGCCGTTTGCTGAGATACAGTAGGAGATGAGAGCCTTGAAGCATAAGGATTTGCTCGGAAAAGATGCTTATGATCTCTATTTGGTCCTTAATGTCAAGGTTCCGTACAAGTTCAGGTTTCCTGAGTTCGAGAAGTATAAGGGAAACACTTGTCCTCCGAGTCATTATATTATGTATGCGAGAAAGATGTTTGCTCAGACAGACAATGATCAACTGCTGATTCATTATTTCCAGGATAATTTGACTGGTGCGGCCATGAGATGGTACATGAGTTTGGATAGCATCCAAATCAGGACTTTCAATGATTTGGGAGAGGCTTTTGTTAGGCAATACAAGTATAATGTTGATATGTTACCAGACAGAGATCAGCTCCGTGCTATGTCCCAGAAGAACAAAGAAACTTTCAAAGAGTATGCGCAAAGATGGCACAAGCTAGCAACTCAGATTGTTCCTCCTCTGGAAGAGAAAGAGATGACGAAGATATTTTTGAAGACTTTAGGTTCTTTCTATTATGAGAAGATGATTGCAAGTTCTCCTTCTGATTTCACTAAAATGGTGAGTATATGGATGCGACTAGAAGAAGGTGTCTGTGAGGGACGATCGAGAAAAGAGAGTAGTATTGGCTTGAGCTCTAAGAGGTTTGACTTTGGTAAGATGAAAGAAGGTGAAACTAATGATGTGTCTCATGAAAGTTACAGAAGACCTTGTGGTCGTGAGAATCGTCATCAGCAACATATAGCTTCTGTAAATCCGATGATTAATGTGACTCTAAATGTGCCAGTAGCTCCAAAGTGTCAGTCTCGTTATCAACAGCCTTTTGTGCAACAGAGTGGTAATCAACAGGTTTGTGCTAAGCCGAACTTTGATCCCATTCTAATGTTGTATGCGGATTTGCTTCCATCTCTGATTGAAAAGAATCTTGTTTAAACACGTTCTTTGCCTCCAGTTGCAGAGTCTATCCCATGGTGGTATAAGCCCGAGGCTCACTATGATTTTCATTAAGATGCCCTGGGGCACGATATTGAGAAATGTTATCCATTGAAGTTTGAAGTGCAGAAATTGATAAGGAGAAATGTTTTGTCTTTCAAAGAGATTAATCCAAATGTAAAGACAAAAACGCTTCTGAAGCATGGTAATATGTCGGTGAACATGGTTGATGGTTGTCCTGGTTTGTTCAAGATTTATGAGGTCCGCCATTGTTGCTCCCGGGATTTTCATCCTAGTACAAACGTGAAAGTGGCGCAGAAAAGGTAGAGTCGCCAGCCAGGCATTTTTATCCCGAATGAATGGGAAAGGTAATGTTTCACAAACCTGAGGAAGAAGAAAAGGAAGAGGCCTTGTGAACCAAAGATCTGGGTTCGGGAGTCGGTTACGACCTGGGAAGGTATTAGCGCCCCAAACCCTCCGCCGTACCCGACGGGATCCACGCTTGTTTGTTTTGTTTCAAAGGGTAAAAGAATATAACTGTTGTTGAACAAATGAACTGCTAACTAGAATGAGAATGGAAATGAGAAAGGGAACGAAAAGAAATGGGGAAATGTAGGGTAAATAAAGAATGTGCTTGAACGGGCCCTACCCCGCTGCCTACGTACCTCATTGAGAAAATGAGGATCAGAGTCAACGTAGTTCTCCTAACTAAGGCGAGAACTATTTATTTGTGTTTTTTATAGCTGGAACTGCGTATGTCTATGCTCAGGTGTTGCAGGCTCGTCTGGTACGAGTGTGTTTACCATTTTGCATGCGAGACAAGTCGTCGCGAGTTCGCGTTCAGAATGGATGAGGTGAGAAAGAGAAGTTCCCGTAGGAAAGTCGCTTATCGTTTGTTATTTGCCTTTTAAGAGTTTTTGTGTGAATTTGGCACAAGGAAGCGAATTCCAACTCTTTTCCATGGAATGTGTACTTGTTACTACATTCCAAGATGGAATAATAGAATAAGCACACCAAGAAAGGAGAATTTATCCAAGGCTTGTTTCCAAGGATTAGAGTCTAAGTTCACTAACCTGTTGAACTTATTTAATGCTTTTTGTTGCTTGTGTGAAGAAGTTTCTTTTATATTTTTATTTGTGAAACAACCCCTTGATAAGACTTCTACATCATGCTAGACAAGCCTACACCATTCCAAGATGGAATGAATGCAAGTGCCTCATGGAATAAGGCTATACACAAGGGATCCTCTCATGCATTTATTAAGTCTTTTTGGATTTTTGTTTGAAGATTAGAAGAGAAAGACTCAAAAGGAAAAGGTCAAAGCTAATGGGGGACTAAGACACAACCCTAAATCATCTTATTATGTACAAGTGTGGTCCTATGGTTAATGAGGTATCCTAACCTAAGAAGAAGAAAGAACAAGCTAGAATTCAACTTACTTCCTAAGGAAGTTAAGTTGAATCTAAGGAGAGAAAAGGGAACCTATGAAAAAAGCAGAAAGGTGTTAAGGCAAAACAAATTGATGCATAAGAGATAAGAAATGAAGTGATTACCTCATCTTCACCCCTACAAAACAAATATTAGTATGATGAAGCAAAATGAACAATTATGACATGGTAAATCTTCACAAACCAATCACACTATCTAAGGAAGAGATTATTGAACTCCTAAGACAATTACCTAAGCCTAAGGCAACTTATAAGATGAAAAACCTAAAAAGTCAGTATCTAAACTTATCCTAAGTGTTCTAAGGCTACAAGAGTGAACAACTTCAAACTATGCATTAAAAAGAAGCTAAACCCTATCAAGATCTAAGGTAAAGTTACATGAAGAAACTTAAAGGATTAAGCAATCTAAAAAGGTATAAACCCTAAGGTAAATAGAAAATCCAGGGGCTAACATCACATTAAAGTCTCCTAAGAGGTCAAACTACAAGGGAGGGAGAGATCCAAGTGAAAGAGATGCAAACTATATGAGAAATAGTTTGAACATAAGAAGGAATGCATATGAAACTTTAAAAGGAAGAAAAATTTAAAGTAAGACTCAAATATGAATAAAAGGATTTGAAACCCCCATACAAATACCAGGGACTTGATGTAATGTTATAATGAGGTTTAAACATGCAAGGATTATCACAAAATAGGTTTTGAGGTGTTAAGATGGGAGATGAAGAAGAAATAGATCAAAAGGAAGGCAAAATAAACTTATGATTCAAGAAAACCCTAAAATCAAAAGATAAAGACCTAATGATTGTATCATACACTTAAGGACCTCTAATATGACCTACAAGAACTATAATCAAGATCTTAGATCAATGGCATGAATGCCTTATTCAAATGGAGATGAAAGAAACTTCTAAAAAGCACCAAAAAGGACATAGGACTTAAGTAACTTGGAAAAATTATTAAATGATCTAGAAAAATTATGAAATTTGGCATTATACTTCACAACCCATAGAATGACATGTGTACAAAACATCTCATGAAAATTCCTAATTTTGAGTGGTAAAAGAATCCTTAGAGTGCAATTAGGGTTTATGTGACTAATGTGGGAAAATGGACTTAAAAAGACCCAAACAAAGACCTAAAAATCCAGAGAAAAATCTTTTGAAAGACTTCAAGGAGTTATTTAGAACACAAAAAAAGAATGGGACATTTATCCTACATGGTTTGTGAGAACAAAAATGGACACGTTTATTGGTAAAAAAAAAAATCGAAAATAAAGAAACAATTAAAGTGAAAATTAATTCTGATCTAAAATATGGATAAAAATAAAATCTAAAAATATGAATAATTAGAGAAAACTGTGAGGATCCTACATGAATTTAATTGGAATTGTTTAATGCTTTTTGGTATTTTTAAAAATGCAAAACAAAAATTGTAATAATATGAAAAAGAAAATAAAATGAACTAAAAGACATTGGGCCTGGGGGTGCATTTAGTGGGGAAATGAACATGACTGGGCTTAGGTGAATTATGCAGGTGGTATGAAGAGAAGACTGAAGACTTTGGGTGTTGAATTTGGTCATGTGCCAGGCACGAGAATTTTAATGTGCTGGCGCGTTCTGGGCTCTTGGATTGGTTTCATCTAACGGTTGTGTTATAAAGGAAGCTTCGGCCTAGGGTTATTGTTCAGGTGATCGGAAGTGACCTCTGGTCATCTTCTCCGGTCACCCCTGACCTAGGGTTTCCTAAATCCTTCATGAAAATGGATTCCATCACAGCCATTGCACTCACCTCTCATCACTGATCAAGAATCTACCTTTGTTTTTGGCTTAGGGTTCATGAATTAATCAATTCGAAGGCAAACATCTCCACACCTAAAATTGGATCTATGCATCTAACATGCCTATCATCTAGCCAGACATTGTAGTGCTCTTATTGAGCTTCAATCAACATGAAAACATTGAAATATAGGCAGTTCGATCAAGCAAAGTATCAGAGTATACCTGATTGCAGAGGTGTCTAAATGTTGATAGAATACCAGAGAGGAGGTTCCTCGAGTTGCTTGATCTTGATCTTGATCAGCAAGAGTGAAATAAACACTCTGTGATGTGTGGATCTTGAGAAACTGATGAAGATATAGTGCAATTGCAGAGATGAAACTTAAGAGCTTCAAGCAATGAACACCACAGAAATTGAGCAAAACACGGTGCTGATGATGGATAGATGAAGATCAATGCTAGAGAGGTGAAGATTGTGAAGATTCAATCAAAAATACAGTGCAATCACAAAGTTGCAGTATGTGATTCTTGAGGAATCAAGCTCAGTCATCCATGAAAGCCAAGCTTGAGGTGAGGATGAAGATGAATTGAGGATGATTGAGGTTGGAATGGTGAAGGTGGAAGCTGCTCGAGGCAAAACGCATTGAAGTTGTAGAGAGGATTTGTGAACTTCTATGGTGTGAATTGTGTAACAGCCTGGGCCCCTCGCAAGGCAATCCTGGCACAGCCACCTCACGATCTTCTCTACTCCCCTCACTAGTAGAGTTTTTGCCTTCCGTGGGAATCGAACCCTGTACCCTGGGGTTCAAGTACATGCTCAATCCATTCCCACTACCACTTGAGCTAGTAGCTCAAATGGTAGTGGGAATGGATTGAGCATGTACTTGAACCCCAGGGTACAGGGTTCGATTCCCACGGAAGGCAAAAACTCTACTAGTGAGGGGAGTAGAGAAGATCGTGAGGTGGCAGTGCCGGGATTGCCTTGGGAGGGGCCCGGGCTATTACAAAAAAAGGCGCCTTTTTTTTGTAATAGCCCGGGCCCCTCTCAAGGCAATCCCGGCACTGCCACCTCACGATCTTCTCTACTCCCCTCACTAGTAGAGTTTTTGCCTTCCGTGGGAATCGAACCCTGTACCCTGGGGTTCAAGTACATGCTCAATCCATTCCTACTACCACTTGAGCTAGGAGCTCAAATGGTAGTGGGAATGGATTGAACAATTACTTGAACCCCAGGGTACAGGGTTCGATTCCCACGGAAGGAAAAAACTCTACTAGTGAGGGGAGTAGAGAAGATCGCGAGGTGGCAGTGCCGGGATTGCCTTGCGAGGGGCCTGGGCTGTTACAAATTGAGCAAAATGATGAGCCAGCCCTAGATGTGCATTGATCTCATGCTTTTATAGAGCTATCAAACCTCATTTAACAGTTAGAACCATGGTTCAAACCATGGTTAACTGAGTTGATTCACTTGAGAGTGAGTCAAGTTAGTTAGATTGGTTATGCCAACTGGAATTCTGGAAGCTTCTTGTGCTCGAGCTGGATTCTATGTGAAGAAGAACATGCCAATTATGGTGAGGATAAGTGGAATGCAATGGAGCTAACCTGATCAAATTGTGCAGCATGTTTGATCATGGTTGAAATTATGATGATCATGTAGTCATGTGATAATGCACTCTTTAAGTGAACTTTGTGAATAATGACATGATGGAATGGTGCTTACAACTTGACTGAATTGGAATGCACACGAATTGCATTGCCTTACCACACAAGAAAAAAGTTTTCATATATGGATCTCCCAAGAGATGTAACTTCATGAACAAGCTACCAATAATAAAGATTCTTGTACTCAATTTGAAGGGAATGCTTCATATAACATGTTTGATGTTCATTCCAAAATGAAATATGGTTTCTAGATGACTCAAAAATGCCTTTGAAGATCATGCCTTGATGCTGCATAGCTTACCTGCACACATTGCCTTGCCATCACCATGATTCCCTAGGCCTGACCAGTTGCAACCCTCTCCCTTTAGCCAATCATAACTCTCAATCCTCTGATCAGATGAAAAATTGTTGAACATGAAAGTTGTAGCAATCATATTGGGGAACAACTTTGTCGTTCACCAAAAATTGATTTGAAACATTCTTGACCAAGAAAAATGGCTTGAGATATGACCCTTCACCTGTTTGATGATATGACTTGCAGGGCGTGAGCACTTGCCTGCATTTTCCCTGCCCATGACTTGCCTTGGGCCTTGAATTGTTCAAACTTGCCAAGATCATATTGTCAGACCCTAATTTTTTACCCTAAGATTTTTGGCATCTCATCTGCATTTCACATACAAACAAGATCACGCATTGTTCGTTTATCTTTTTTCAGGTGCAGGTCTTTGCTTCGCAGGGGATCACCATGTTTAATTTCTATTATTTGTTTATATTCACTAACCTCTAACCAAAATATCAAAAAAATATGGTGCAGTCTGTTTCTTCTTCTTCTATTTGTTGCAGGATTTAAAGGACAGGGCGATATTTTCAATTCAGAGACGTTTGTTCAGTCATGATTCGATTCAGATGGACGTTTGACCTAATATTGGTCAAACTATCCGAAGATTGTTTCAATTTCAAGTTGTGTGTGCCAGTGAATTTTGCTCAGGCTGTGCATATTCAAAGTTCAAGACTGTGTTATGTGTGAAGTCATCAGTTATCAGACAATGTCGCGTGCGAAGTTTGGGCTTAATCTTCAGTTACAAGTTATCCAGTTGGTGCAAAAGTGGTCGTATCAGTGGCTTGTTGAAAAATCAGAGTTTGTTGTGGGCTTAAGACCATCAATTCCATATCCATTTCACAAAAATATCCAATAACCATTTTATAATTCATTCTCGATTCTTTTCCATTTCTCAAATAACCATTATCCATTTTCCGATTAAACCATTTCTTTTTATTTTCAATTTTTCTATTGTCCATTTCTATTCATTTTCCATTTTTTATATCAAATCCGCCTTTCAAAATTCCTATTCTTTTCGATTTTTTTATCCAGTTCACAAGAATTTTTATTATCCATTTTTTTATATTTCATAATCCAATTTATTTTTATCCATCCAATATTATCATCACATAAAACAATTTACCATAAAAATAAATAAGTATCATTTTTATATAGCCTATTATACATGTTATTCACAATTTAAAAAAAAATCATAAAGCCATAGGCCCATTGTTTTTACAAACTAAGCCTCCAAAGCCAAAACTCTCCAGCCTGCATCACTCTTCACAAGCCCCACATGCCAAAGACTTCACGCTTCCCGTAGCACAACACGTGAATCTCCCAGCTAGTCAAGCCACAAACCGTACGCAATCACTTCAGATCACATGAACAAAGCAAGCCTGCAGCCATATCAGCCAAAACATAATATCAGGCCCAAAATACGCTAGCCAGCTTCAACATATGCCGCATCCAACAAGCTAATACTTCAACTTTACAATTTTTCACGCCAACAAACAAAATTGTTTCCAAGCCCAAGCCGCAGCAGCATCCGTACACAAATTTCACACGCACGAACACCCAGTTGCTTCGCAAGCCAATATTACAAACTCCCGGCTGCAAAGCAAAACAACAGGCCTAGCCTCAACGCCAAGTCCAAGCTGAAGCCGCACGCACAGGGCAAAAATGCAAGCCAAATACACGCTCACGGAATGCCTCTGAAACGCAAGTCCAAGACAAACAAAACGCCGCGTATCACCTGAAAAGAACACGAGAACTTTACGAGTAAAACACCTGAACTCAATATCAAAACGTAATAAAAAACGCATATGAGAAACAAATAAAACGCAGATCCAAAAATCAAACACAGCAAAAGCGTGACTCTCAAAACGCATTTGAAATCTTCAAAACGACACCTTCATTTCATCTCAAAAACTCACCAATTTCTTCTATTTAAAGAACCCTTCACTCCCTCGAAATTCAAGCTTCAATAGCCCTACCAAAACCCTGTCAAAAATCATTTCAAAGCTCCAACACCATTTTTCCGTTCTTCGCCAACCTCCATTAATCCTTTATACCTTCATCAATTCAAGCTTTTCTCCATAAACATCATCATCAACCTCACATCAAATCAATTGAAACACAGAGAGAAGAGAGTTTCCGCGATTTCGAAAGAAGAATAAGTGTTGAAGCTCGCGGAAGAAGGAAGGAGACTTGAGAGGAGGAAGCGATTCCGTGTTGTTGTTTGTGAAGGTGAGGTAGCCGCTGTGAAGCTTTCATTTTCGTTTCTCTTCACTCGCCGCCGTTTTGAAATTGTTGCCATGTTTCGTTGGTTCATCGCAAAGGAGAAGAAGAGGATTTTCTCTCTGTTTTGTTTTTCTTTCCTTTTAATATTAACTATTCTTTTTTTCTTTTTTTTTAATAAAAACATGATGGAGTGTGGATTGGGCTCTTAGCATTTGGATCTTGATATCCAACACCACCACCCGCGGATAATCCACCTTTTTTTTTCCATTTTTTTTTCTTTATTCATTAGTTTAGTTATTTTTTTTTCTAATGATTTTGGTTATAGTTTAATTTTGATATAAGATTTTTATGAAGCATATTTTTAGGAAATGATTTAGAAAAACTTTTTAGAAACAAATTTAGAAAAGATTTTTTAGAAAAGGATTTAAAAAACTTTTTAATTCTTTTATGGATCTACTTTTAGATCCATTTTTCTTCATCTCTTCTTTTTTGGTCGATGACAATCTCCGATTCGTGATTGTTGATTTCCGATAGGTTTAATCTTCATTATTTCAAATCTATGGATGAATGATAATTTGGATCATTCTCCATACTTTGAGATCGTGATAGGTTGCCTTCGATAAATTCAACGAAAATCTCGATTAAGATTAGACCGTTCTTTTTCTTTTAGTGTGGCATGTTTTCGGAGAACGATCCATAATATCGTTTCTCTAACATGTATTAACACAAATATTTTCCACTTTAATTAGTGGTGGCCGGCCTCATTTGTAGGGTAATTACTTCGTAAATTACTCGGCGATTGCTTAACATAGACCTAAAGTTGTCCCGATTCGGAATAAGATCCACTTGGATCCGGTTGCCTCGATTTTATTATTCTTTTCGTGGTTGTGCTTGATTAAGTTCATCATACCACTTATATTGTAAATATTATAATAATGTGAATATACTAACATTTTAATTCAATCTCTCGCACCTTATCCTTTTTATTTCAATTTCTCGTTCCTTATCTCTCTTATTATGCTATTATACTATATCATTCATCATATTGCTTATTGTTTATATTGTTATACTTGTGATTTTTCCTTTGTCCATTTGGACACAAAAACATTAATAAAGGATTAAACATCTAAAAAATTGGTGACTTTAATTTCGGACTATGGTTACTATCCTTAGCATGGGACTTGGAGTTGGACTTAGATTCTAGGATCATCCCTTTGCTCAAGTTGTTATGGATTGAAGACTTTGGCTCCGATTGAGTTCACTTGGTTATGAAGATGGCAATCCGATTGTTTCAAAGAATGCTTGCCATATGGTTTGATCGTTCTTCCTTTAGCTTTTATTTTCAAGTCTTAGGATAGTCCCTTCATCTCTTCCCATCTTCTTCAATTTTCAAATCTCCTTCCTATTTTCAAAACTTTCTTTGTTTTCAAACTTCAAACATTTTCGCAACCAAACCTTGACTTCGGTCATGTGCTTTTACTTTTTCATTTCATTTCTTAATAAATGCTAAACCACATAAGCATATCGAAACTTTCTTCTCAAAAAACTTTAAAACATTCACAACTCATTCAATTGTTTTTGTGCCCTCGTGCACGTTTCTTTTAACCTTTTTTTATGTTTAGATATGATTCATTCTTTCTAGCGGAATTATTCGCTAAAGAATGAAGACTTATCTTTACATTTTAAAATCAATTCAACTCATTTGCCTTTTCACAATTTGTACCACGAACTACGGGGTTTTGATCTCGCATTGCACTTTGTGGGTACGTAGGCATGAGACGTTCGTCTCTTCAAACACCAAAATCTTAAAAAACATTCTTCTTCTCATCTCTTCAATCTTTTTTCAAGCAAACCATTTCAAACCAAAAATGCAGTAAATATTTCAAAGGGTTCCCGTGGAGTACCACGGACAAGTCGGGTGCGTAAAACCTTCCCGGTTTGTAACCTATCCCCTTACCCATTCTCTGTTTGTTTCTTTTAGCTTTTGCTTTTAGATTCATTAGGCTTTCTTCGTTCTTTTTGCCTTTTTCCTTTTGGAAATAAATAAAAGCGCGGTGGCGACTCTGTGTATATTGAGTTAAGTTAATCAATAGCTTACATTCATGATTTTACCGCTACAGAAAAGTGGCGACTCTGCTGGGGAATCAATCTCTAAGTGGATTCGGCCTACTTTGATTTATTTACTGCTTTAGTTTGATTTGTTTGTTACCTGGTTGTTCTGTTCCGGTTTTTGGTGATTCTCTGTGAAATAGATCCTAACCCGGATCTTAGTGGAACTTATGATAGGACGACGATATTCGAAGCGATACGCGATGGAGTAGTCCAAAGCGATATCAATTTGATAATCTCCACTCGGTTAGGCTCTCTAGGACTATCAATGTCATGACGAGTAATCGTACGTGGCATTATTTTCCGACCTTGAGCTGATCATACTGAGGACCGTAGAACCCTTAACCAATCTAAGCCAATTTAGGAACGTAGTGCGGAAACTATCTGGGTGTAAACCTAAGGCGGTTGTCACGCGATACTACACTCAGACGAGGTCTATTTTAAGAATGTTATCGGTTGGGGAGTAATCCAACGTACCGATGATATTCTAAAGATGGCTGTTAACTCCGGGAACCTCTGTTAGCACCCTTTTGGTTTTTTGCAGGTACAATGAAGACAAACCTTAGTACTTACCTCTGTGGGTTGGTGTTCTGTTACCATGACTCCATGCTCGTGATTCGAACCTTTGAACCTGTGTGTTTTGTGTGATCTTGTTTGTGTTTGTTGCATTTACATATTCATCATGATCATCATCACAACCATTTTTCAAGGAAAATAATTCCGATTATTGCAAATATTGGAAAAGAGTAAATATTCTTTTTTTGTCAAGCTTTTTCATGACAGTATTCTCGATGTTGAACATGTTTGCAATAATCGAGTTGTTTTTCTGAAAATGGAAGTGAACATTGCATATCATTGCATCCTCGCATATTCTTGCGTTCATCCGAGTTGTGTGGGAACTCATCCCGGTTGTTTCTTTCCTCAGTTGTCTGTTGATCCGTCAAGCTGACTCCTCACCACAGATATGGTACTAGAGCTGCTAACAGATTGAGAGCTATCAGATTGAGAATGGAACACCAAGAACAGCATAACATGGAAGTTCGAAAGGAGATTGATGAGTTGAAGGCCGGTATGACCAGGCTCACTGAAATGATGCAAGTTCTGATTGCTCGAGGTGAACCACCTCAAAGGACTGTTATCTCTGAAGTTTTTACTTCTGTTGTTGACCCTCTTGTTACTCAGCAACCAGTTTCTACTTGGCCAGAATATGGGTTACCTCCGGATTATGTGCCAGTTTCTGCTACTGCTCAAGTGGGTGGTCCATCTGTTGTGCCAGTCTTTTCAGCTCCGACTTTTGTCGAACCTCAACCTGTTGTGCACACTACTGCTCAGACTACTTATCAGAATTCTCCTTTCTTGTACCAAGCTGCTGGTCCACAAGCTGAAAGTCAGGGTGAACCTGGATATATGGATGAAGTTAGAGAACAATGTTTGACTCTTGAGAAGAGGGTAAGAGGTCTAGAAGGAAAAGATGTCTTTGGTTCTGCTGCAATAGACATGTGTTTGGTTTCCGACTTGGTTCTTCCTGATAAGTTCAAGGTTCCTGTATTTGAGAAATACAATGGTCATACTTGTCCAAAGATTCATTTGCTGATGTATTGTCGCAAAATGGCTGCGCATGCCAAGGATGACAAGCTGCTTATTCATTGGTTTCAAGATAGTTTGAGTGGTGCTTCTATGAAGTGGTATGTTGGACTCGAGAAGAGTCACATCCGAAGCTGGAAAGATTTATCTGATGCTTTTGTAAGGAAGTATAAGTACAATCTGGACATGGCGCCTGATCGTCGTCAACTTCAAAACATGTCACAGAAAGAGAAAGAATCATTCAAAGAGTATGCTCAGCATTGGAGAGAGTTAGCTGCTCAAGTGAACCACCTTTGCCCGAAAAGGAATTAACTGGTTTGTTCATGGACACTCTTCAACCGTTCTTTTGGGAGAAAATGGTAGGAAGTGTTTCATCTGAGTTTTCTGATCTAGTCACTATTGGAGAAAGACTAGAGGAAGGTATCAAGAAGGGTAAGATTACCAATTCTGAAGCTCCTAATGCTGCAAGAAAGTCTTTTGGGAATCCTCACAAGAGAAGAGATGGTGATGCTTATGCTGTTTCAACTGAGAGGAGGCCTTATCGCCTGCAACAACGATATGTTCAACCATATGTAGCTGCAGTTGCTCCTATTGTCAAAACTCAATCTGCTCAAACTCAAGTTCAAGGTCAAGCTCGACCAGCTCAAGCTCAAGTTCAGATTCGAGCTCAAGCTCAGGTTCCTCATCCTGCTGCTGGACAAAATCAGTATCGCGATAGGCCAAACTTTGATCCTATTCCTATGCCTTACACTGAATTGTTTCCTTCCTTGATTAAGAGTGGTTTAATTACTACTAGGTCTCCGCCTCCTATTCCAATTCCTCTTCCAGTTGGTTATAGATCGGATATTCGCTGTGATTTTCATCAAGGTGGAACTGGTCATGACTTAGAACATTGCTTTGCACTGAAGGCTAAAGTGCAAGAACTTATCAGGAACAACATTCTTTACTTTAATGACCTTAATCCCAATGTTATCAACAATCCTTTGCCGAAACTTGGGAAGTGAATCTTCTAGAAGACTTCAACTGTCAAATTTTCTTCAAGGCCGGAATATCGGACGGGATAGCTCATCCTTGTTGTTGATGGATCACTAGGCCATTGTTTCTTTATGTTTGCAATTTTCTTCAATTGTATTGACTTGTTTGCTTTTAAACTTTGTTTGTACTTTCATGTTAGTTTTAATGAAATGAGCATTGCTTTGTTTTGATTTAATTTCATTTACTATTTGCATCTTTATGCTTTACATTTCAAGTTCATTTTATCTTTTCTCAAAACTTTTACAATGATTGGAGGGAGGATGATGAAAACGAGATACCCATAATGGTTGTTGGTATGCTTTCAATTGAGACTTGGCTGATGATATACAGGCATTGTTTCAAATTCCAAACACTGGAGAAATAAGGAAGTTAATCCCTTGTCAACCCCTTTGAGCCTCAAAGTTGGAGTTTCTTTCTATTCGAAAAAACCCTCAATTTTAAACTCGGGGATGGGTAGTTTTCAATTAATTCAAATGTGCATTCAAGTACAGGAGAATCATTCAAGACACCTTTCAATACAGGTTGCAATCTCAAGCTTTCCTTCACACACATCAAAAAAGTGTTGAAGATGTTTCTCAATTCAAAAGCCAAAGATGGTTCGTCGTAATCATTAAGCCGTGCAGTCATTATCTTTCAAAAAAAAATGATATTAAAAAAAAATTATTGAAAAAAATCAAAGCCCGCTAAGTCAAAACCTATGAAGGAGACTTAGGCAAAAAATAAACTGGGGCATTCCGCTGGCTGTAAGTTGAAATGATACAGTCCAGGAAATAATTAGGGATAATAAAAAGAAATACTTGTCAAGAGGTCATCAAAATCCTCAGCAAAAATAAGTTGAGTGGACCAAGGTCCTTACCAAAAATAACAAAAAGGAAGATGTGACTACTATCTCAAAATCCTTTGGCTTATGAATCATCTTCATCTGTGCAATCCCAAAAATTCTTGGAACTTGAATGCATAGGCTGAATTAATTGAGTGTAGGACTGGAGTTCATTACGAAGTTGGGTTGGGTACAAATAAACTTTGAGCCTATATCCTTTGTTTCATAAACCGTGAACCAGACCACTTTACAACCTTCAAAAGTCCTAATTGAATCCAAGTTTCTTTTGAAAAGCATACTACAACGAGGTTGCGTAAATTGACTCCCAAGTTCTTTACCAATCATCTGTTTCTTACTGTTGCTGTATCTTTAATTTTTGTCTCAACCGCCGTGTTTTGACAATGTTTTCATTTACTGTACATCAATAAATTTCATTCCAAAAATGATTCTTGATTTCAAACTTTGCATTGAACTTTGCATTAAAATTACCAAGTTTGTACAAACATTTTATTTTGCAAATAAACTTTCTTCATCAAGGAATTTTCAAACAGTTGAGAAACTTGGCCGGTGATCTTATCAGGGGCAAGTTTTTCTCAGTTCCTATTGTTTCAAGAGTTGTTGCTCAGTTCAAGTTATTCTCAGATTTGGTTAGTCAGAAGATTCTCTGCAAGTGTCATACTGGGTTCATTTTCCCAACATTCATCTCAAGAACTGAGGCCATGATCAGTTTATTCTTCTCAGTAGTTATCTCAAAGATGTGATTATTTTCTCCAGCAGTAATCATGAACTGAATCCATTATCAGTTTACTTTCATCAGTCATTGAACTTGGGGCAACTTTCTTCAAGAATCCCCAAGCAGCTTCGTATGATTTCTCTCAAAAGATTTTCAACTTGATACAGTTTACTAGTTGTAAACACCCCAAATTTGCCCTCACCCATTCACACCATGGCTTGTGATCATTTCATATGCATAAAACACAATCATACCATTTCATATCACATTTTTGATCCACTGCATAGATTCAAAATCATCTGCATCTAGGGTTTGTGATCTGAGCAATCCAAGAGCTTCTTGAGCCACTCCAAAGGCCACCAATCACTTCAAAGGGGTCCATGTGTGTTCTTATATCATATTATATCCTCTCAAAGTCAAGAATGCCAAGGAATCACAAGAACTGGGATTGGTATGGAAGCAGAGCTAGGCTTGACTGCACAGATGACCTGAAATTAGGGTTTTGGTTTCAGAGGCCATAACTTCAAATTTTTTGGTCATTCTTGTTTCTATTGGTCTCTATATGGTATAGAGAGTATGCATATCAATTTTCATGAAGAAATTCCATGGGGAAGTCATCTGATCAAGAGTTGACTTTTCAAGCAAGTCAGTGCAAAATCAGGGCATCTGAGGCCCCCAATGACCCAACCAAAGGGTATTCTTCATCATTTTGATTGTATATGATCTTTATTTGATCATAGAAGAAGTTGGAAGTTCACAAAATTGAAGAATTTCAAGTCTTTTGCAAAGTTGACTTTTTGGGAAAGTTTGACTTTTAATGAATTTGCCATTTTGGGAAACTTTTTCAACCCTTGCTTTTTGATTCAAAAATGCTTCAAATGAAAAAACTTTGGTCATGAAAGTTGTAGAATGGATCATTCCCTTTTCAAAAAGTACAAGAACTTGACCTAATTCATTTTGGATCCAAAGTTATGGCCTTGCAAAGTTGGATAAAATCATTGAAATTTCACTTTTGCACAAGATGGAAAAATTGCAAAACCTCATGCCAAGGCCAAAGATGACTTCAAAGTGACTTCTAATATTCATACAAACACAATGCAATGCCTAAAATTCAGATTGGCCCAAGAAATTTCTCATTTTTCATGCCTTGATTTTCAAGTATCATAAGCCATTCTTCATGAAAATCACAAAGAGGGAAGTCTTGCAAGAAGGTTTCCTTTGGTTTTGTTTGGTCTCTAATCATTATCAAAGTGTCATAACAACATTATGTGATGCATTTTGCTGCATATTTCTTAAGAGATGTCACATGTTCATGGCCAAAAGTCACAAAATGTCACAAGTTGCCAAAATGCAAAACACATGCTATCTTGCAATCCCAATGTTGCAGTCCTTCACAAACCATCCAAAGGTCCTCCCTAAAGCTGGCTGAGGCAATCCAAACACAGAGATCTCCTCTGCCATGGCCCATACCCCCAAGTACAACTTACTTGACATTTTGGCAACTTGAGCCATACCAATCACATCAGTCCACATCAGCTCCTTTGGCCTATCACACTTGTTTATACAAACCAAAAAGCAAGCCATTTGAAAAAAAAAAGACAGGCCTGAAAACACACAATCTAACTTGCACAAGTTCTGTCCCAAACTGCTTCTCTGAGTTTTTTCTTCACACAGCCAAGAAACCTCAACTTTTCCTTTCACCAACAAGTCACAAATCACCCTTTGAACAAGAACCACCCCCTGAAACAGCTTGAAACATCACACACAAAGACTTCCATTTCTGCTACACCAGAGCAAAACAGCCATAACCAGTCATTCTCAAAGCTATCCAAGCTTCATTTCATCATCAAGGTGCTCAAAGGAGAGGGATTGCACCAAGTTCGAGGCCAGAAAGTTCCACAGTTCAAAGCTCCAGTTCAGGTATCATCAAGAACATTTTTTTAAAGAAATGTAATCTCTTGTTATAGAATGATAGAATTTGTTTCACTCATCATGTTAAGCTTTGAAATACTGAAAATGGTTGAGAAATGAGTGTTTATGCATGTTTTGAAGTTTTTGCAGTGTTCTTGATTTTGCTCAAATCTTGTTGTTGATGCATTATAAATGTGATCTTATGATTGATTCATGTTTGGTGTGGGTAGAGGATGAAATATGGAGACTTAGAGCACTTAACACAACCTAAGGAATGAGTTTGCTTCTGAATTTTTGAAAAAACAGCAGAATGAATCGATTCATTCCAGCATGAATCAATTCAAAACAGCATAATGAATCGATTCATCCCATTATGAATCGATTCATCCTGTAGAAAAGTTCCTGGATTTCGCATAATGAATCGATTCATCCCATTATGAATCGATTCATTCTCCTGTTAACCAAAATTAATTCATTCTGTTTGTATTTTATTTGCATGAATTTTTAAAAATAGCAAAACACTTTGAAAAATTCTGAAATTTTTTGTCAAACATTTCATTAATTTTCAGAACCCAAAAATATTTTTATTTTTATTTTTTTGCATTAAAATTTATTTTTAAATAATTTAAATGTTTATTTTTAATTAATTAATGAAAATTAATTAATTAAAAATACATTTAGGTATTTAAAAATTACAAAAAAATTCACATTGCATTTTAAAACATTTAGAAACATTATCAAACTCTCAAAACAAATTTATTTTTGGTTCTTGACCTATTTTGACAATTTTCATTGGAATTAAATTTGTTAAAAAGCAATATTTTGATTCAAACTTGGAAAAATCCATTCTGCCTAACCATTGAGAGTTTGATGATGGTTCTTCTTGCATTGCATCCTCCATAGCATGTATTTTATAGGATAAATTTGGTTTGAATTGATCTTTCATTTTCAATTTGTTTGGTATTTTTCTTTGTGAGGCATCCCAAAACCCTAGTAATCTTAGAAAAATCACAACTCTCACTAGGTTAAGAGTTAGATCCCCTCCTTTGGGAAGTGAACATATATAGGTTTAGGGTACCTTTGATCCCATTTTCAATTTTTTATCTCATGTCTTTCTTCTGATTTTGAATTTTGCATCTCATGTTGTACATAAACCCTAATTTGCATCTTCCTTTTGCATCCATCTTGCATTTGCTTGCATACCATGACTTTCCATGACATTTTGTGCATCCATTTGATTCATAACACATCTTAGGACACATTATAACCATGTTTGATCATTGCATCTTTCATTTGTCTTGTTGTATGTCATTTGCATTTCATAACTTTTCAGGTGTTTTCATGGTTCAATACATGCCTCATTCGCATCCATATGCTTGTATGATCATTCTAATGCCTTGCCTCATGTTTGCATCATCCTTTAGCATCATTAACATCATACTCATGCTTCTTACTTTGGCATTTGCCCATCCATATGCATTGTTTCATCTCATTTCATCCCATATGCATCTTGTACTAACTTTTCAGGTTAATGGTAAGTTTGTTCGGGAGGTGGATTTGCCTTCACCTCCTACCTCTTCTCACCTCATCATTTTACATCCTTGCTGCATTTTTACTTGTCTTTGAGTGAGCTTGCTCACTTGTGCCTCTCTTCCCTCTTTTCTCTTCTCATCTTATCCTTTTTCTATCTTGCTTCTCCTTGGTGGCTTCCTTGAAGATTTCTCTTGTTAACCTCACAAACCTTAGGAACAACCAAGCATGACAATAATTAGGGTTTTGATTAGTCCCCCCATTTAGCTTTTACCTTTGTGTCTCATTGAGTCTTCTCTTCTCATCTCATAATCAGGGACTAAACCCTAAAGGCTTTAAGGCTTTGTGATTAAGCTTATGCCTGCATCCTTCTATTAGGATGGAGTGTATAACTTTAATCCTAAGTGTTAAACCCTTAATGTGTTTAAATCCTTTAATCAATCCATCTAATAATCATCAAGACATCAAACTTGTAACTTGGGCCTTGCATTAGGGTTCTAATTCTTCCTTAATTGGTTAAGAAGGACTAACCCTAGTGTTAATGGACAAGTCCCCCTCAAGTTGTCTTACAAACCATAAAACTCACTTCTTCATCATATCATTAAATAAAATCCACTTAACAAAGGCTTTGTTTTGTCATGAGTTTAATCCCTAATCATGGATTAAGTTGAGGAGCTTTCCTCAGCTTAAACATTCTCATCTATTATCCTTCTATTAGGATGGTGTAATGAGTCTGTTTAATCCCTGATTATGGCTTAACCTCATTCCTTAACACTAAACAAAAACAACAAAAACATCTAAATAATCAACAAGTAGGTTAATGATCTTAATCCTACTCCATGGTGATTAAGTGTGAGAAGCTGACTTCACACTTAAGGTATTCTCATTACCCCTAATCAGAGGGAGGATGTGATGAGTTTACTAAATCCATTGGTTTAGGCTTAAGCTCATTAACTTATGACAAATCCAAAAGCAATAAAAGACTGAAAACTCAAAAACAAACAATAATCGTCTCCTTCGGGATTCTTTTCTCATCTCATTCACTCACAAACGAGAACTTGCTTCTTCCGTCTAATGCAAGACAGTTTGCACCTGAGCCAGACAGGTCATACACTTGAGCATAGACAAGTAAGCAGTTCACAAGTCAATTTATCTTTCAGTCTCTTTGGGTCGAACTACGGTGTTCTGACTTCCTCATTGCACGAGAGGATACGTAGGCATAACTTAACAGTTATCGAACAAAAGTCTCTGTATATCCCCCCTCTTTTCAGCCTTATTCTTTAAGCCTCATGATCTTGAGCATCTCATTCCTGTTCCTGCACTGACACTGTATATATTACACTTTACACTTCTTTTACACTGACACCTGCACATCCTTTTCCAGCTCTTTTATACACAAATTGCACTGACACTACCCCTTTAAAACACAAATCTTTTAAGCGTGGATCCCGTCGAGTACGGCGGACAATCTGGGTGCTAATACCTTCCCAGGTTGTAACGAACCCCCTTTCTCAGTCTCTCTGGTTCGCAACCGTCTTATCTATCTTTCTAGGCTTATGCAGCATTGCCTTTCCTTCGGGATAAAAAATGCCTAGCTGGCGACTCTTTTCATCTCCAGTGAGTTCACGGCTGTGTGTTCTCATTGTCCCTCTCGCCGACCGTTCGCGTTTGTACCTTTATCTGGGCCATTCCCATTTATCGGGAGCGACAGCTTGGCGACTCTGCTGGGGACCCTTATACTGTAACCAGGGCTTCTGGTTCTTTTTGTGGGTTCCTCCTAGCGCTTGTTTGATTTGTGTTTACTGGGGTGTTATCTGTGCTTGTATGTTTTGTTTTATTTACTGCTTTATGTACAGTTGTTTATTTGCTTTATTCATAGCTTTACATATATCATACTGTCATGCTGTCTGGCTGGATCTGGTTTTGCTTTGGTGGGTGGGGTTCTATTGAGAGATAAGGTCCTATACCTGGGACCTGAGTGACACCTAGGCTAGAGTGGTTCATATTCTTTCCCATTCCATCTCGGTCTGGTGCGGGAATATGAAACACGGTTCAGATATGGGTTTCTTCTTGAGAACTCTGTGTTGCAGATTTCCTGCAATACTAGGGCTATCTGGGAAGCCTGCTAAGTCTGGATGACCTTTAGTATTGACCTTCAGAAACTGAGGTGAATTAGAGGAGGAACTTTTATGGTTATTGTAAACACTGTACCTCCGGGTTGGAAATGTTTACACTTCTCATAACTGATCCAAGTCTGAGGATCCTTGTTCTAGAACATCACCTGTGAGGGGGGTTGGGCTGTTTACAGGTTTGCAGGTACCCTTGACCTCAACATACCCTGTTACTTTGATTTGATTAAGAGTACTCCATGTTGGAACAGTTCTTGTGATTTTTAACCTTGGACATGTGGCTCTTTATTTGAGTCCCCTACCTTGGTTACTGGACTTATAGACCTCCATCTGGATTTCTTGAACATATGTGGACCTATATCAGAGCAGTTAATCAGATCCAGCTCAGTCACAAACCCTTGCATGTCATTTGCATACATCCTCATTGCATCATTTTGACATGTGTTTATTTGTTTTTCAGGGTATCCATCCTATCATTTTGGCTTGGTTTTGAACCCTTCTTCAGCTTAGACCTGTCTTCATCAGTGCTTACTTCAGCTATCAGCTACCTGCTTCAGTCACTTGCATCCTCAGTCTCAGCCTGTCAGTGGCCTATCTTCAGTGTTATTCTCAGCATCTGTCTCAGCAACATGGCACCTAAGAAAAGTAACATCTCCTATCACTTCTTTGAGCCTGAGCTAGCTAGCATCAGGAGGATTCAGACCCTGATTACTCCAGACCATATACCACTTTTCAGAGAACATTATGGAGGAATCCTTGACGTGGTTATGGATTTGGACCCTTCACAGAGGAGCTTGATACATACTTGCCTGCAATTTTATGATCCCCCACTGAGGTGTTTCACTTTTCAAGATTTCCAGTTGGGACCTTTATTGGAGGAGTACTCATCATTGGTTGGTATACCTATCAGGGGTGGAGTCCCTTTCAACCCTGAGATGGTCTTTCCTGGTAATGAAGAAGTAGCAAAGGCATTGCATCTTGAGCCAGTTCTGATTGGGCAGAATTTGACATCTAAAGCTGGAATCTCTGGTTTTCATCTGGATTTCTTGACCTCTCAGGCTAGTTTGAAGGCCTCCCTAGGGGAGTGGAAGGCAGTCTGTGCTCTGTTGGCCCTTAGCATATATGGGATCATACTTTTTGCAGATGAGCCTAGGTTTGTTAGCAAGAATGCAGTCCATCTTTTCATCCTGAGAAACCCAGTGCCTACCTTACTGGGAGATCTTTACTACTCAGTCCATCAGAGGAATGAAAAGCAAAGGGGGAGATTAGTGAGATGCTGTGCACCTTTGTTCCATACTTGGCTGCTCAAGCATTTGCCAAAGACTGATTCATTCTTGAACCCTCACCAGCAGAAGAACTGGGCTAGGAGGCTTGTTGCTCTAACCTCAGATGATATCAGATGGTGTACTCAGAGCACCAAGGGCAGGGACATCATTACCAGCTGTGGGCAATTTCCCAATGTGCCTCTGATCGGAGTGAAGGGTTGCATCAACTACAACCCTCTGTTATTCAAAAGACAACTGGGCTATGCATTAGTCCATCCTCCTAGAGCACAAGATCTGACTGAGACCCTTTATGTTGAAATCAAGCCTAATCTGGCTATTGTCAGGCAAGCATCCTGGGCCTGGGACAATGTGCAGACTAAAGGGGTAACCATTCTTGGAAGATGCAACAATGTGGCCTCAACACAGTACTATGAGTGGTCACATGCCAGGGCTCAAATTTCTGGAATGCCCTTCACTATTGAAGATATGCCTGGACCTTCCACAGCACCACCTCCAGCAACTGTCAGCTTAGAGGAGTTTGAGAAATTGAAAGAGAGAAATGAGAAGTTGACTCAAGCTCTACAGAAGACCCTCTGGGAGAGGAGTGATGGTAGGTTGGATATTGAGAGGCTAGAAAAGCTGAAGGTGGAGCATTTGGCTAGAATTGAGAAGTCTGAGGATTACATTAAGAAGTCTAGGGCTGGAGAACAGATCTTGAAGAATGCCTGCAAGGAAGCTCAGTTCCAGAAGGCCAGGACTGATTTGTATCTGAAGGAGAGTCAGGCTAGGTGGGTCAGGATCACCGAAGCCCGTACTCAAGAGGATAAAAGGACTCAGGATAAGATTGAGCAGCTGGAAGCTAATGCAAAAGAGCAACAGGAAGCCCTGGCAGCAGCCCAGAGGGAGGTCTCAGAGTTGAAAATCAGAGCTGGAGTGAAGAGGTCAAAGGACCAAAGTCAACACAAGAAGCTAACTGCAGCTGTTACTACCAGGAATCTTCTTATCAGGAGCCTCACAGAGCGTCCAGCTGATCCTGTGACTGAAGCACTTCTCAAGGAAGTTCAGGAGGATGAGTTTGGTCTGGGTGTCTGACTTTTGCTTGTTGTTGCTTTCATTTCATGTATTTTTATTTTCTTATGTTGTATTTTGACCCCTCAGAGGGCATGATTTGTAAGAAACAAACTATGTACCATTTACCTTTTTGTAATATATGCGTTGGTTTGTTTCATCTGAATTCTTCAAGCAACATCACAAGCATCTTCTTCAAGGGGTCTGGAAAGGTCAAAACCAAGTACCAAGCCGGATACCTTGGAAACAAATAGACACACTGCATTGCATACTAACCTTTTGTTTTGTTTTGTAGGTTTTGTTTTATTGTTACTAACTCTGTTGTGAGTTCAGGAACTATTGCTCGACGTCGAGGGTTTCCACTCAACCGTCCACACAGATACCCCACCCGCAACAATCTTCCGGGCATACAGATGGACCAAATGCAGCAGGACCTTACAGAGGTCAGGAATCAAATGACCAACGAGAGGTTGGAAATGAGGAATCAGATGACACAATTTATGGAAGTGATGAACAATATGGCTCAAAGCCAGGAGAGGTTAAGAGCACTGGTAGAAGGGAGGAATCAGGAAGACCATCATCCAGGGACTGCTGGGACAAGCAACAATGAAAGAGTCCAACCTCATGTCAATCCCCCAGTCTTTGGACCCCACCAACATCCAGAGATCAACATTCCTGCAAATGTTCAAGGGACTGCCACTGCAGGCAGGGTGCTGCAAGAAGACCCCCAGGAAGATCAGTTCACAGTGATGGGAGCTGGGGAGGAAGCCTATGACAGAAGGCTGGATGAGATAGCTGAGAAATTAAGATCCTTAGAGTCTCAAAATTCTTTGGGTTTTGATGTTATGGACATGGGCTTGGTAGACGGGGTCAGGATTCCCCACAAGTTTAAGCCTCCTTGCTTTGAGAAGTATAACGGGACTTCCTGTCCCCGGACCCATTTACAGTCTTTTCTGGGGAGGCTGAAGGCCTATACCATAGACGAGAAGCTATGGATGTTTTATTTTGAGGATAGCTTGACTAGAGCTTCGAGGGAATGGTACTCCCATCTGACAAGAGCAACCATCAGGTGTTGGAAGGACCTGGCAGAGGCCTTTATCAGACAGTATCAGTACAACTTAGATATGGCACCCAACAGGACCCTCCTAATGGGAATGTCACAGTCGTCTAGGGAAAGCTTCCGTGAATACGCTCAAAGATGGAGACAGCTTGCTGCTGCTGTCCAGCCACCTATGTCAGAGAGGGAGATGGCTGATATGTTCATGAACACCCTCCAGGGGACTTACATTGATAGGCTAGCTGCCTTCTCATCTACCAGCTTTGCAGATGTAGTCATAGCCGGGGAGAGAATTGAAAGCCTATTGAAGATGGGAAAGATCTCAGACAACGGTGCCAGCTCATCCAGCAATCCAAGGAAGCCTTTTGTAGGCCCAAGAAGAACTGGTGAAACCAATGCTATCCACACCAACAGGGGCAGGCCCCAATATGTTCATAGGTCTGTGGCAGCAGTCACCATTCCCGCTCCAGCTCATCCACAACCAGCTTATCAACCACCGCAACAAAATTATCAGCAACAACCTCAGTACCAGCAACAAACTCAGTATCCTCCGAGAAATTACAACAACAGCAACACCAACAACAATAATCAGCAGAGACCATTCCAACAGAGGCCCTCTCAGGCCAATAGGGTGATTGATCCGATCCCGATGCCCTATGCCACATTACTGCCACAACTCTTGAAACTCAACCTAGTTGAGCTAAGGACATTGGCCCCTCCAGATCCTAACAGTCTGCCCAGAAATTACGACGCCAGCGCCAGATGTGCCTTTCACTCAAATGCACCTGGTCATAGTACGGAAAAGTGCAGAGCTTTGCACATGAAAGTGCAGGATTTAGTGGATTCCAAGGCTTTAAACTTTGCACCACCACCAAATGTCAACAAGAACCCTATGCCACACCATGGTGGTCCCCGAATCAATGCTATTGAAGAAGACAAGCCGTCTTACTTGATAACCAGTGTGGGTCAGATTCGGACACCTTTGGTAGAGATCAAAGCTCAGCTCCTTGAATGTCAAATGTTCCCAGGATGTGAGTTAGGGTGTGCTTACTGCAACATTTCAGTGAATGGTTGTGATAACTTGAGGGATGGCATAGATGGTCTCATTCAGAGTGGCCTGCTTCAAATTACAACATCAATTCCTACCAATCCAGCAATCTCATTAACAACAGCTCCAGAACCTCCTACAACTGCAACAACCATTGTTCCAGACAACTCTTCAGCTTCATCAACAAATTTTTCATCTGTCATTTCAACTGACCAGATATCAACGAACATTCCTTCTACAACTTCAGCACGACTTCATTTTGAATCTCCTACAACAACAACACCCATCCTTCCAACAATGTCTCCTACAACATCAGCAGCAAACCATGAAGATGTCTCAACAGTTACGATTTATTATGATCCTGAAAATGATTCTGCCTACAACTCACAAAGTGCTACTCCTATCAGAGCACCAGTCACAATATATTATGATCCACAGACTATCACAGCCCCTTCTGCAGCTGCCATCAGTCCAGTCACTGTCACAGTGCCTGGGCCAGTACCTTATGAAAGCAGTAATGCCATCCCTTGGCATTACGGCTCTGATTTATACCGCGAAGGACAAAAGATCACTTTTGAATCATCAACTTCTGCACCACAAATAGACAATGTGGGAGGAGGCGGAGGCTTCACTCGAAGCGGACGTCTCTTTGCCCCGCAAATTCAAAGACCCACTGCCGAAGCAGAAGCTGCTGCCAAGGCAAAAGGGAAGAGCATGGTGCAAGAAGAGCAGGTTGTTAGAGAAGCTTTAAAAACACCTTTTGATCAGGAAGTTGATGAGTTCATGAGAATCATCAAGAAAAGTGATTACAAGATAGTGGACCAGCTTCACCAGACCCCTTCCAAGATCTCCATTCTATCACTGCTAATGTGCTCCGAGGCTCATCGGAACGCACTACTAAAAGTCTTGCACGCAGCTTACGTGCCAGAGGAGATCACCGTCAATCAGTTGGAAGCTGTAGTTGGAAATGTCAATGCTAGTAATGGACTAGGATTTACCAACACTGATTTGACTACGGAAGGCCGCAATCATAACAAGGCTTTGCACATTACCATGGAATGTAAAGGTGCAGTTCTTTCCCATGTGCTGGTAGACACAGGATCATCCCTCAATGTCTTACCTAAAAAAGCCCTTGTGAAGCTGGAATATGAAGGATTGGCATTACGTCCCAGTAACTTGGTAGTGAGAGCCTTTGACGGCTCTAAGAGATCAGTTCTGGGAGAAATTGAGTTGCCTGTAACGATTGGCCCACAGACTTTCAAAACGACCTTCTACGTGATGGACATTCAGCCTGCCTACAGCTGTTTGTTGGATAGACCATGGATTCATGCCGCTGGCGCAGTTACGTCTACCCTTCACCAGAAGTTAAAATTCGAGTGGGAAGGCCAAGTCGTTACAATTTGGGGAGAGGAGGATATTTTTGTCAGCCATCTGGCTACCTATAAATACATTGAGATGGATGGGGAGATCCACGAAACGATGAGTCAGGGGTTTGAGGCCCTGAATGTAAATGAAGCATCTGCTGTGCTTGGAATCTCCATGGCATCTTATCAACAAGCCCGGAAGGTTGTTGAGGAGGGAACTGCCCAAGGCTGGGGTAAGGTTTTATCTGTGGAGGAAAAGAAGGACAAATTTGGGTTGGGTTACAAACCAACTCACCGAGATCAAGCAGAGGCTGCTGGGAAGCCCGGTTTTGTCAGTGGGGGGATGCTCACCCCTGATGCTGTCAACAACTTGGAAGACGAGTTGGAAGAAGAACGCAACCTGGAAAGCTGGATTCGTCCAAAGATCCCGGGGAGCAGTATCTCAAACTGGTCTTCCCAGGAAATTATAAGAGTTACTCATGCAGAGTAATTATTATTTCCTGTATTTTTATAGCATGCATCAAAGTCTTGCATCTTGCCCAAGATGACAAGACTCATTTTGTAATCGGGCCATCTGTACTTTTTGTGCAACAAGATTAATCATTGAAATATCAGACATCTTTTGCAAACAAGTCTTTTTCTTTTCCGCTCACTGTTTTTCCATTTTTCTTTTTGTACAAAAAATAAATGGCGATGTTTTCAAAATGACAACTTTATTTCACTTTTCTAAACAAGATTAAAATCAATCACTAAAATGAACAGACTGAACCCTTGCAGAGAGTGCCTTCCAGACAGCACCGACAACAGCACGGCTATGACCTCGTATGACTTTGACAATCCGATCAATCAAGCTGATGAAGGGGTTGAAGAAGATCACGAGCTTCCTGAAGAGCTAGCCAGATTGTTGAGACAAGAGGAGAAGTTTATCACTCCTCATCAGGAGGAGGTGGAAACGATTAATCTTGGTACAGATGAAGACGTGAAAGAGGTTAAAATCGGGGCCTGCCTACAAGACTCAGTGAAGAGACAACTGATTGATCTGCTTCAAGAATATGTGGATGTGTTTGCTTGGTCTTACCAGGATATGCCAGGGTTGGACACCGATATCGTCATGCACAAGCTGCCTTTAAGAGAAGAATGCCCACCGGTCAAACAGAAACTGCGCCGTACTCGCCCAGACATGGCAATGAAGATCAAGGAAGAGGTACAAAAGCAGTGGGACGCCGGGTTCCTTGCTGTAACCAGCTATCCACCGTGGGTTGCTAATATAGTACCTGTGCCTAAGAAGGACGGCAAAGTAAGAATGTGTGTTGACTACCAGGATCTGAACAGAGCCAACCCGAAAGATGATTTCCCATTACCTCACATTGATGTATTGGTTGATAATACGGCTCAGTTCTCGGTATTCTCCTTCATGGACGGATTTTCAGGATACAATCAGATCAAAATGTCACCTGAAGACATGGAGAAGACAACTTTCATCACACCCTGGGGCACATTCTGTTATAAGGTGATGCCATTCGGTTTGAAGAATGCAGGTGCAACATATCAACGGGCTATGGTAACATTATTCCACGATATGATCCATAAGGAAATAGAATGTTATGTGGATGACATGATTGCCAAGTCCCTTACAGAGGAAGACCACCTGTTAAATCTGCTGAAGCTATTCAAGCGTCTGAGGAAGTACCAATTGAAGTTGAACCCCAACAAGTGCACATTCGGGGTGCGATCTGGTAAACTGCTGGGCTTTATTGTGAGTGAGAAAGGGATTGAAGTTGACCCTGATAAAGTCAAAGCCATTCAAGATATGCCTGCACCAAAAACTGAGAAAGAAGTTCGAGGGTTTCTGGGTAGATTGAACTACATTTCAAGGTTTATATCTCACCTTACAGCAACCTGTGAACCCTTGTTCAAGCTGTTAAGAAAGGAACAAACGGTCAGGTGGAACGAAGACTGCCAGAGGGCTTTTGACAAGATCAAAGGGTACTTGCAAGAACCGCCAATCCTTATGCCTCCAGTTGAAGGAAGACCTCTGATAATGTACTTGACAGTATTAGAAGAGTCAATGGGGTGTGTGCTGGGCCAGCATGACGAGTCTGGTCGAAAAGAGTATGCAATATACTACCTGAGCAAAAAGTTTACCGACTGTGAACAACGTTATTCACTGCTCGAGAAAACTTGCTGTGCTTTAGCGTGGGCTGCTCGCCGACTAAGACAGTATATGTTGACCCACACCACTTTATTGATCTCAAAGATGGACCCAGTTAAGTACATTTTTGAGAAGCCAGCACTTACCGGACGGGTTGCAAGATGGCAAATGATTCTTACAGAATATGACATTCAGTACACCTCTCAGAAAGCCATCAAGGGCAGTGTATTGTCTGAATATCTTGCTGAGCAACCTATTGATGACTACCAGCCTATGAGATTTGACTTCCCTGATGAAGACATCATGTTCATAAAAGCAAAAGATCATGAAGAGCCTGTTCACACTGAAGGGCCTGACCCGAAGGAAGAGTGGACTATGATGTTTGATGGGGCTGTTAACATGAATGGTCGTGGTGTTGGTGCAGTACTTATCACACCTAAAGGAGTTCACATGCCTTTCTCGGCAAAACTCACTTTCAACTGCACTAACAATGAAGCTGAATACGAAGCTTGCATTATGGGTCTTGAGGAAGCCATTGACCTCAGGATCAAGACATTGACTGTATTCGGAGATTCAGCTCTGGTAGTTAATCAAACCAACGGCAAATGGTACACACACCAGGATCATCTGATACCTTATAGGGATTATACAAGAAGGTTATTGACTTTCTTCACAACAGTCAAGCTTGAGTATATCCCTCGGGACGAGAATCAGTTTGCAGATGCTCTGGCTACCATTTCATCCATGATCAAAGTTCAAGCTGCCAACTTTGTACCTCAGATTTCAGTGTCCAGACTTGACAGACCAGCATATGTATTCGCGGCAGATGTTGTCAAAGATGATAAGCCTTGGTTCCATGACATTAAGTGCTTCTTGGAGGATCAAACATACCCACCTGGGGCATTTTCCAATGATAAGAAGACTTTGAGAAGGCTTGCTGGTAGTTTCTTCCTGAACACTGATGGTTCCCTGTATAAGAGAAACTTTGATATGGTACTCCTCAGATGTGTTGATAAAACAGAAGCGGACTTGTTGATGCACGAGGTGCACGAAGGATCCTTTGGTACCCATGCTGGAGGGCATGCCATGGCCAAGAAGTTGTTGAGATCAGGCTATTACTGGATCACAATGGACGCCGACTGTTGTGCCTATGCCAGAAAATGCCATAAATGCCAGATCTATGCGGATAAAGTGCATGTGCCTCCCAATCCTTTGAATATAATGTCTTCACCCTGGCCCTTTGCTATGTGGGGCATTGATATGATCGGCAATATTGAACCGACTGCTTCGAATGGCCACAGATTCATCCTGGTAGCCATTGACTATTTCACCAAGTGGGTCGAAGCAGCCTCATACGCAAATGTTACAAGGCAAGTGGTAGCCAGATTTTTGAAAAGGGATATCATCTGTCGATACGGAGTGCCCGAGCGAATCATTACTGATAATGGTTCCAATCTAAACAACAAGATGATGGCTGAATTATGCCGGGACTTCAAGATCCAACACCACAATTCTTCTCCTTACAGGCCAAAGATGAACGGCGCTGTTGAGGCAGCAAATAAGAATATCAAGAAGATTGTGCAGAAGATGGTAGTCACCTACAAAGACTGGCATGAGATGCTACCGTTTGCCTTGCATGGGTACCGCACGTCAATCAGGACATCCACTGGGGCAACACCGTATCAGCTTGTGTATGGTATGGAGGCAGTCCTACCAGTTGAAGTTGAATTACCCTCTCTGCGAGTACTGATGGATGTTAAGCTGAACGAAGCAGAGTGGGTCCGATCCCGATTCGAACAACTGAGTCTGATTGAAGAAAAAAGATTGGCTGCAATCTGTCATGGACAGTTGTATCAGAAAAGAATGAAGAGAGCCTTCAATCAGAAAGTCAGGCACCGAGAGTATCAAGTGGGAGACCTTGTGCTGAAGAGAATCCTCCCTCCTCATACAGACCACAGGGGCAAATGGACTCCGAATTATGAAGGACCGTTTGTGGTAAAGAAAGTCTTCTCTGGTGGAGCACTGATGCTCAACACCATGGATGGTGAAGATTTCCCATCCCCTGTGAATTCAGATGCAGTTAAAAAATACTTCGCATAAAAATGACCCGCTGGACATAAAAACAGAATGTAAGTCCAGGCAAAAACAGGGCATCCCGGCAAGTCAAAAAACAGAATAAAAGACTTGGGCAAAAATAAGGGAAAATAAACAAAAATGTACACCCGCTGAGTTGAAAAGCCGCATTGGACAGCTCAGGCAAAAATGGGTATCCCGATGGATTGAAAACCCGAAAGGGCGATCCATGCAAAATAAGGGAATAAGCGAACAACTGCATTCTGAATTCGTCTGTATCACTTACAACCGGTTAAGCTTCAAAAGGATCAAGCTTCTGTCAGAACCAGCCTTCTTCAGAAAGCAAGACGAGAAGAGCGTCAATAGTCATACGAGTCATAGCAAGAGGAAGCTACTTCAAAGCGTCGTCAACATTGCCAGCATTTTGTTTCTCAATTTGTAACAATCTCCTCATTTCAGGAGATATGTTTCCTTGACTGTATCTTGCCAATTCAGGGCACATGAATTAATAAAATCAGATTTTTCAGTCATGTTTCGTCTTGTACATTTTTATTTGCAAAAAATGTCTGATGTCTCTAAAAAACTGATTGCATAAGTACAGATGCTTACCTTCAAAAATAAAAGCACGTGCTTGCAGGAAAATGTATTTACTCTCAAAAGTGTCTAACTCCTATGACGGAATCCAGCAAGGGATGCCTCGGGATTACTTGTGCGTTTCTTGTCTTTTCAGGATTGCAGGTATTCAAAAGCGCAGCATGGGGCATGGAAGCTTCGTCCCGGCAAGCTGGCAAATCAACACTCACTCAATCTTAGCACTCAAGGTGTCTTCTCCCCAGCTGAATTGCCACTTGCTGCTTCTCCCAGCCGAGTTGCCAACAATCCTTCCTCAGTCAAGTACAAAAGCCAGGGAACCATCTCCCCACAGAATCCTCAGCCTCTATCCAGAAGAGCAACGCACGGAGGAGTCACAACAGAGTGACGAAAGCTTCTACAAACCCCAGCTGGGTCCCTTATTGCAAGGATGGGTCTATCAGTGACCTATTCCCCCAAGCAAATAAATCTTGATTAGATCTACCAATGATCTCATCCCCAGCTAGGATGTTCACTCCAACCAGACCAGCCAAAGATCTTTATAGCAACGGGATCCGAATCCCGGATCGGTATCTTTGCATAATCATAGCATTCACATCATATTCACCCACAAAGCGTAGCATTCCGTCTAATACGGAGCATTACGGCAAAAATAAAACATATCGCATAATCATAAGCCATGTTTCGAATCAAACACTTGTGAATATTGACAATCTATCAGCAATATGCAGAATACCCCCAGATTCCCCAGCAAAAGCAGTTGCCTCACATTCACCAACATCAGTATATACTCCCTGTGGCACCCGTCCGTATCATATCCCCAATAAAAGACCAAAGCGTCCTCTTTGCACTCACAGATGCTATATATATACAACTTTCTCGACACCCGTCCGTGTCACTTTCTCCAACATAGTTACATAAGCACTTTGTATACCAGATACTTGATTATACTATACCTTTCTCCTATCGACACCCGTTCGTGTCACTCTCCCCAGCAGGTTAAATACCCGTCTATACACTACTCATACGTATTGCTCATACTCACATTTATACAGATACTCGTCCGTATCTTATATACACCATCAATATCCCCACAGATTCAACACTAGTCCGTGTTCTTTGTTAACCAGTTGGTACTCGTCCGTACCATCATCTCAGAACATGCGTCAGGCGTTTGTTTCTACCTGATACTCGTCTGTATCATAATCTTAAGGATGCTCGTCCGCATCTTTAATCCATACACCATGTCTTCTTGAATGTAGATACTCGTCTGTGTCTACTATTCCCCAGAAGATTTCTTTCAGATTCAATACTCGTCCGTGTTCTCTGTTAACCAGTTGATACTCGTCCGTATCATCATCTCTGAACATGTGTCAGTACTTGTTTCTACCTGATACTCGTCAGTATCATAGTCTTAAGGATGCTCGTCCGCATCTTTAATCTATACACAATACCAAAACACTTATACCTTTTATTTCTTGGATATAAACACTCGTCCGTGTTTACTATTCCCCGGCAAAACAAATTTCTTTTTTATCTGACATTCGTCATGATAAACCCTGAGAGCAGCCGTACCCTGCTAGGTGGTCGTCCTCCACCTCTTGATGGTCGTCCTCCATCATGCTCATCCGATGGCCGTCCCCATCGTTGATCTTTTATCCGACATTCGTCCTATGTCGTGATATTTAGCAGCCGTCCCCTGCTAGGTGATCGTCCTTCACCTTTTGATGATCGTCCTTCATCATTTTATCCAATGGCCGTCCCCATTGTTGATTTTTTTTGGTTATCTGACATTCGTCCTATGTCATGATAAACCTTGAGAGCAGCCGTCCCCTGCTAGGTGGTCGTCCTCCACCTCTTGATGATCGTCCTTCATCATGCTCGTTCGATGGCCGTCCCCATCGTTGACCTTTTATCCGGCATTCGTCCTATGTCGCGATATTTTCGGCAGCCGTACCCTGCCAGGTGATCGTCCTTCACCTTAGATGACCGTCCCTCATCTTATACCCAACAGAGCAGCCGTCCCCTGCTAGGTGATCGTCCTTCACCTTTGATGACCGTACCTCATCATCTGTTTATTTCATTTATTCTTTAACCCGATGGCCGTCCCCGTCGTGGTCCCTTTTCCTTTTCCTGATGATCGTCCTTCATCAGTTTTAGCCCGATGGCCGTCCCCATCGTTGGTTACCTTACTTTATGAACTTGATGGCCGTCCCCATCATTTTTCATTGATCCCTAGAGAATCTTATAGCTTTACTTGATGGCCGTCCCCATCATAACTCCTTTTATCCCCAGCATGTCGGCCGTCCCCGTCATTGCTTTATTTTCCGCACTTTTCCAGCATGTCGGTCGTCCCCGTCATTGCTCTTTACCCAGCAGTCGTCCTCTGCTCGACGGCCGTCCTCCGTCGCCCACACTTTACAATATACTTTATTTTCTTTTACAATCTATATCCCTTTTCTTCTTCATTCTGTGAGTGCAAATTTTGGACTGTCTTTGGTATTCAACCACAAGTTATCTTGTTTGCCTGTTAAGCCGTTGCTTACATCCTGCACAGCTAACTCATGTTTGAATAGGGGCAGCTGTAAACACCCCAAATTTGCCCTCACCCATTCACACCATGGCTTGTGATCATTTCATATGCATAAAACACAATCATACCATTTCATATCACATTTTTGATCCACTGCATAGATTCAAAATCATCTGCATCTAGGGTTTGTGATCTGAGCAATCCAAGAGCTTCTTGAGCCACTCCAAAGGCCACCAATCACTTCAAAGGGGTCCATGTGTGTTCTTATATCATATTATATCCTCTCAAAGTCAAGAATGCCAAGGAATCACAAGAACTGGGATTGGTATGGAAGCAGAGCTAGGCTTGACTGCACAGATGACCTGAAATTAGGGTTTTGGTTTCAGAGGCCATAACTTCAAATTTTTTGGTCATTCTTGTTTCTATTGGTCTCTATATGGTATAGAGAGTATGCATATCAATTTTCATGAAGAAATTCCATGGGGAAGTCATCTGATCAAGAGTTGACTTTTCAAGCAAGTCAGTGCAAAATCAGGGCATCTGAGGCCCCCAATGACCCAACCAAAGGGCATTCTTCATCATTTTGATTGTATATGATCTTTATTTGATCATAGAAGAAGTTGGAAGTTCACAAAATTGAAGAATTTCAAGTCTTTTGCAAAGTTGACTTTTTGGGAAAGTTTGACTTTTAATGAATTTGCCATTTTGGGAAACTTTTTCAACCCTTGCTTTTTGATTCAAAAATGCTTCAAATGAAAAAACTTTGGTCATGAAAGTTGTAGAATGGATCATTCCCTTTTCAAAAAGTACAAGAACTTGACCTAATTCATTTTGGATCCAAAGTTATGGCCTTGCAAAGTTGGATAAAATCATTGAAATTTCACTTTTGCACAAGATGGAAAAATTGCAAAACCTCATGCCAAGGCCAAAGATGACTTCAAAGTGACTTCTAATATTCATACAAACACAATGCAATGCCTAAAATTCAGATTGGCCCAAGAAATTTCTCATTTTTCATGCCTTGATTTTCAAGTATCATAAGCCATTCTTCATGAAAATCACAAAGAGGGAAGTCTTGCAAGAAGGTTTCCTTTGGTTTTGTTTGGTCTCTAATCATTATCAAAGTGTCATAACAACATTATGTGATGCATTTTGCTGCATATTTCTTAAGAGATGTCACATGTTCATGGCCAAAAGTCACAAAATGTCACAAGTTGCCAAAATGCAAAACACATGCTATCTTGCAATCCCAATGTTGCAGTCCTTCACAAACCATCCAAAGGTCCTCCCTAAAGCTGGCTGAGGCAATCCAAACACAGAGATCTCCTCTGCCATGGCCCATACCCCCAAGTACAACTTACTTGACATTTTGGCAACTTGAGCCATACCAATCACATCAGTCCACATCAGCTCCTTTGGCCTATCACACTTGTTTATACAAACCAAAAAGCAAGCCATTTGAAAAAAAAAAGACAGGCCTGAAAACACACAATCTAACTTGCACAAGTTCTGTCCCAAACTGCTTCTCTGAGTTTTTTCTTCACACAGCCAAGAAACCTCAACTTTTCCTTTCACCAACAAGTCACAAATCACCCTTTGAACAAGAACCACCCCCTGAAACAGCTTGAAACATCACACACAAAGACTTCCATTTCTGCTACACCAGAGCAAAACAGCCATAACCAGTCATTCTCAAAGCTATCCAAGCTTCATTTCATCATCAAGGTGCTCAAAGGAGAGGGATTGCACCAAGTTCGAGGCCAGAAAGTTCCACAGTTCAAAGCTCCAGTTCAGGTATCATCAAGAACATTTTTTTAAAGAAATGTAATCTCTTGTTATAGAATGATAGAATTTGTTTCACTCATCATGTTAAGCTTTGAAATACTGAAAATGGTTGAGAAATGAGTGTTTATGCATGTTTTGAAGTTTTTGCAGTGTTCTTGATTTTGCTCAAATCTTGTTGTTGATGCATTATAAATGTGATCTTATGATTGATTCATGTTTGGTGTGGGTAGAGGATGAAATATGGAGACTTAGAGCACTTAACACAACCTAAGGAATGAGTTTGCTTCTGAATTTTTGAAAAAACAGCAGAATGAATCGATTCATTCCAGCATGAATCAATTCAAAACAGCATAATGAATCGATTCATCCCATTATGAATCGATTCATCCTGTAGAAAAGTTCCTGGATTTCGCATAATGAATCGATTCATCCCATTATGAATCGATTCATTCTCCTGTTAACCAAAATTAATTCATTCTGTTTGTATTTTATTTGCATGAATTTTTAAAAATAGCAAAACACTTTGAAAAATTCTGAAATTTTTTGTCAAACATTTCATTAATTTTCAGAACCCAAAAATATTTTTATTTTTATTTTTTTGCATTAAAATTTATTTTTAAATAATTTAAATGTTTATTTTTAATTAATTAATGAAAATTAATTAATTAAAAATACATTTAGGTATTTAAAAATTACAAAAAAATTCACATTGCATTTTAAAACATTTAGAAACATTATCAAACTCTCAAAACAAATTTATTTTTGGTTCTTGACCTATTTTGACAATTTTCATTGGAATTAAATTTGTTAAAAAGCAATATTTTGATTCAAACTTGGAAAAATCCATTCTGCCTAACCATTGAGAGTTTGATGATGGTTCTTCTTGCATTGCATCCTCCATAGCATGTAGTTTATAGGATAAATTTGGTTTGAATTGATCTTGCATTTTCAATTTGTTTGGTATTTTTCTTTGTGAGGCATCCCAAAACCCTAGTAATCTTAGAAAAATCACAACTCTCACTAGGTTAAGAGTTAGATCCCCTCCTTTGGGCAGTGAACTGATATAGGTTTAGGGTACCTTTGATCCCATTTTCAATTTTTTATCTCATGTCTTGCTTCTGATTTTGAATTTTGCATCTCATGTTGTACATAAACCCTAATTTGCATCTTCCTTTTGCATCCATCTTGCATTTGCTTGCATACCATGACTTTCCATGACATTTTGTGCATCCATTTGATTCATAACACATCTTAGGACACATTATAACCATGTTTGATCATTGCATCTTTCATTTGTCTTGTTGTATGTCATTTGCATTTCATAACTTTTCAGGTGTTTTCATGGTTCAATACATGCCTCATTCGCATCCATATGCTTTTATGATCATTCTAATGCCTTGCCTCATGTTTTCATAATCCTTTAGCATCATTAACATCATACTCATGCTTCTTACTTTGGCATTTGCCCATCCATATGCATTGTTTCATCTCATTTCATCCCATATGCATCTTGTACTAACTTTTCAGGTTAATGGTAAGTTTGTTCGGGAGGTGGATTTGCCTTCACCTCCTACCTCTTCTCACCTCATCATTTTACATCCTTGCTGCATTTTTACTTGTCTTTGAGTGAGCTTGCTCACTTGTGCCTCTCTTCCCTCTTTTCTCTTCTCATCTTATCCTTTTTCTATCTTGCTTCTCCTTGGTGGCTTCCTTGAAGATTTCTCTTGTTAACCTCACAAACCTTAGGAACAACCAAGCATGACAATAATTAGGGTTTTGATTAGTCCCCCCATTTAGCTTTTACCTTTGTGTCTCATTGAGTCTTCTCTTCTCATCTCATAATCAGGGACTAAACCCTAAAGGCTTTAAGGCTTTGTGATTAAGCTTATGCCTGCATCCTTCTATTAGGATGGAGTGTATAACTTTAATCCTAAGTGTTAAACCCTTAATGTGTTTAAATCCTTTAATCAATCCATCTAATAATCATCAAGACATCAAACTTGTAACTTGGGCCTTGCATTAGGGTTCTAATTCTTCCTTAATTGGTTAAGAAGGACTAACCCTAGTGTTAATGGACAAGTCCCCCTCAAGTTGTCTTACAAACCATAAAACTCACTTCTTCATCATATCATTAAATAAAATCCACTTAACAAAGGCTTTGTTTTGTCATGAGTTTAATCCCTAATCATGGATTAAGTTGAGGAGCTTTCCTCAGCTTAAACATTCTCATCTATTATCCTTCTATTAGGATGGTGTAATGAGTCTGTTTAATCCCTGATTATGGCTTAACCTCATTCCTTAACACTAAACAAAAACAACAAAAACATCTAAATAATCAACAAGTAGGTTAATGATCTTAATCCTACTCCATGGTGATTAAGTGTGAGAAGTTGACTTCACACTTAAGGTATTCTCATTACCCCTAATCAGAGGGAGGATGTGATGAGTTTACTAAATCCATTGGTTTAGGCTTAAGCTCATTAACTTATGACAAATCCAAAAGCAATAAAAGACTGAAAACTCAAAAACAAACAATAATCGTCTCCTTCGGGATTCTTTTCTCATCTCATTCACTCACAAACGAGAACTTGCTTCTTCCGTCTAATGCAAGACAGTTTGCACCTGAGCCAGACAGGTCATACACTTGAGCATAGACAAGTAAGCAGTTCACAAGTCAATTTATCTTTCAGTCTCTTTGGGTCGAACTACGGTGTTCTGACTTTCTCATTGCACGAGAGGATACGTAGGCATAACTTAACAGTTATCGAACAAAAGTCTCTGTATATCCCCCCTCTTTTCAGCCTTATTCTTTAAGCCTCATGATCTTGAGCATCTCATTCCTGTTCCTGCACTGACACTGTATATATTACACTTTACACTTCTTTTACACTGACACCTGCACATCCTTTTCCAGCTCTTTTATACACAAATTGCACTGACACTACCCCTTTAAAACACAAATCTTTTAAGCGTGGATCCCGTCGAGTACGGCGGACAATCTGGGTGCTAATACCTTCCCAGGTTGTAACCAACCCCCTTTCTCAGTCTCTCTGGTTCGCAACCGTCTTATCTATCTTTCTAGGCTTATGCAGCATTGCCTTTCCTTCGGGATAAAAAATGCCTAGCTGGCGACTCTTTTCATCTCCAGTGAGTTCACGGCTGTGTGTTCTCATTGTCCCTCTCGCCGACCGTTCGCGTCTGTACCTTTATCTGGGCCATTCCCATTTATCGGGAGCGACACTAGTGGGACAAAGATTTGTTCAGCAGTAGCATTTCTAATTTCCGAGCAGAATGGCAGTGATCTCTGTGTTGAGGAGTCAGTCTTCCATCTTTTCCACTCCTCTAAGAGTCTAAACTGGTTGTCTAACATTTTATATCACCTTTGTCTCTTGAATGTGTTATTCCCCAGTCTTGTTTAACTTTGCATATTTGAGTGTTTTAGTCCTCGTTATGCATGATCTTGGGTGGTTTAGTCCCCATTTTCGTAAATGTCCGCATACTGAGTGTTTTAGTCCTCATATGCATTTCTTGAAGTCTTGTTGTTTTCAACTTCTTACTTTTTGGTCGAAGTCCAATTTACTTGGCATTTCTCTGTCTCTCCAGAACCTTTTCTTCACCTACTTGTTGTTTTCTCTCATATATTACACCCTTTTTATCCGATTGCCATTCTCGGATGTCCATAGTGAAGTCATCATTGATTTGATGTACTGTCCCGAACCTTTTTCCATCTCATTCAGTTCTGTTCCTGAATGTTATGATTCACATTTTATCCGATTGCTATTCTTGGATGTTGTGATCACTTGCCTTCCGATTTCCATTCTCGGATGTCCACAGTGAAGTCATCATTAAGTTGATGTACTGTCCCGGACTTTTTCCCATTTCATTCAGTTTTGTTCCTGAATGTTGTGATTCATATTTTATCTGATTGCCATTCTCAGATATTAAGATCACTTTCCATACGATTGCCATTCTCGGATGTCCATAGCGAAGTCATCATTGATTTGATGTACTATCCCGGACCTTTCTCCCATCTCATTCAGTTATGTTCCTGAATGTTGTGATTCATATTTTATCTGATTGCTATTCTCAGATGTTGTGATCACTTTCTTTCCGATTGCCATTCTCGGATTTCCATGTTGGAGTCATCATTGAGTTGATTATGCTTTCCCGAACTTTTCCCATTTCATTCAGTGCTGTTCCTGAATGTTGTGATTCACATTTCATCTGATTGCTATTCTCAGATATTGTGATTACCTTTTTTCGATTGCTATTCTCGGATATCCCTATTAAAGTCAGTAATGTCATCCTTGGATGCTTCTGGTGTACTTTTTCGGGATTTTTCTTACCTCATTCAGTGCCATTCCTGGATGTTGTGATCCTTTCTGTCCAATTGCCATTCTTGGACATTTTCACCTCAGCTGAGCCATATGTTGGTCTCTAGCATGTTATTTTTCCCGTCGGAGTCTCATGCTCTTTATCCCCAGAATGTATTCTTTTTCATGTGTCGTCTTGTCCTTCACGGACTTCTCTGCATTTCATTTGGTTTCGGATACATTTCATATCATCTCATGATTTCTCTCATAATATTTCATATGCTGTCACATTTTTTTTCTCTGCATTTCACATATTTCCTCTGCAGTTCATATACATCTCATATGCTTCATACCTGTTCCATATCATCTTCATATCGTTCATTTCATTTCATTCCAGTTTTTGGCATCTTAGGATCAAAAATTGGGTTTTTTGATATTTAAGTATCTTCCATCTTGTCGAAACGAAGATTTCAATCTTCATTATCTCTGGATTGAAGAAACTTAAATAGGGGCATCTGTCAGACCCTAATTTTTGACCCTAAGATTTTTTGCATCTCATCTGCATTTCACATACAAACAAGATCACGCATTGTTCGTTTATCTTTTTTCAGGTGAAGGTCTTTGCTTCGCAGGGGATCACCATGTTTAATTTCTGTTATTTGTTTATATTCACTAACCTCTAACCAAAATATCAAAAAAATATGGTGCAATCTGTTTCTTCTTCTTCTATTTGTTGCAGGATTTAAAGGACAGGGCGATATTTTCAATTCAGAGGCGTTTGTTCAGTCATGATTCGATTCAGATGGACGTTTGACCTAATATTGGTCAAACTATCCGAAGATTGTTTCAATTGCAAGTTGTGTGTGCCAGTGAATTTTTCTCAGGCTGTGCGTATTCAAAGTTCAAGACTGTGTTATGTGTGAAGTCATCAGTTATCAGACAATGTCGCCTGCGAAGTTTGGGCTGAATCTTCAGTTACAAGTTATCCAGTTGGTGCAAAAGTGGTCGTATCAGCGGCTTGTTGAAAAATCAGATTTTGCTGTGGGCTTAAGACCATCAATTCCATATCCATTTCACAAAAATATCCAATAACCATTTTATAATTCATTCTCGATTCTTTTCCATTTCTCAAATACCCATTATCCATTTTCCGATTAAACTATTTCTTTTTATTTTCAATTTTTCTATTGTCCATTTCTATTCATTTTCCATTTTTTATATCAAATCCGCCTTTCAAAATTCCTATTCTTTTCGATTTTTTTATCCAGTTCACAAGAATTTTTATTATCCATTTTTTTATATTTCATAATCCAATGTATTTTTATCCATCCAGTATTATCATCACATAAAACAATTTACCATAAAAATAAACAAGTATCATTTTTATATAGCCTATTATCCATGTCATTCACAATTTAAAAACAAATCATAAAGCCATTAGCCCATTGTTTTTACAAACTAAGCCTCCAAAGCCAAAACTCTCCAGCCTGCATCACTCTTCACAAGCCCCACATGCCAAAGACTTCACGCTAGCCAGCTTCATGAATCTCCCAGCTAGTCAAGCCACAAACCGTACGCAATCACTTCACATCACATGAACAAAGCAAGCCTGCAGCCGTATCAGCCAAAACATAATATCAGGCCCAAAATACGCTAGCCAGCTTCAACATATGCCGCATCCAACAAGCTACTACTTCAACTTTACAATTTTTCACGCCAACAAACAAAATTGTTTCCAAGCCCAAGCCGCAGCAGCATCCGTACACAAATTTCACACGCACGAACACCCAGTTGCTTCGCAAGCCAATATTACAAACTCTCGGCTGCAAAGCAAAACAACAGGCCTAGCCTCAATGCCAAGTCCAAGCTGAAGCCGCACGCACAGGGCAAAAATGCAAGCCAAATACACGCTCACGGAATGCCTCTGAAACGCAGGTCCAAGACAAACAAAACGCCGCGTATCACCTGAAAAGCACACGAGAACTTTACGAGCAAAACACCTGAACTCAATATCAAAACGTAATAAAAAGCGCATATGAGAAACAAATAAAACGCAGATCCAAAAATCAAACACAGCAAAAGCGTGACTCTCAAAACGCATTTGAAATCTTCAGAACGGCACCTCCATTTCATCTCAAAAACTCACCAATTTCTTCTATTTAAAGAACCCTTCACTCCCTCCAAATTCAAGCTTCAATAGCCCTACCAAAACCCTGTCAAAAATCATTTCAAAGCTCCAACACCATTTTTCCGTTCTTTGCCAACCTCCATTAATCCTTTATACCTTCATCAATTCAAGCTTTTCTCCATAAACATCATCATCAACCTCACATCAAATCAATTGAAACACAGAGAGAAGAGAGTTTCCGCGATTTCGAAAGAAGAATAAGTGTTGAAGCTCGCAGAAGAAGGAAGGAGACTTGAGAGGAGGAAGCGATTCCGTGTTGTTGTTTGTGAAGGTGAGGTAGCCGCTGTGAAGCTTTCATTTTCGTTTCTCTTCACTCGCCGCCGTTTTGAAATTGTTGCCCTGTTTCGTTGGTTCATCGCAAAGGAGAAGAAGAGGATTTTCTCTCTGTTTTGTTTTTCTTTCCTTTTAATATTAACTATTCTTTTATTCTTTTTTTTTTAATAAAAACATGATGGAGTGTGGATTGGGCTCTTAGCATTTGTATCTTGGTATCCAACACCACCACCCGCGGATAATCCACCTTTTTTTCCATTTTTTTCTCTTTATTCATTAGTTTAGTTTTTTTTTTTCTAATGATTTTGGTTATAGTTTAATTTTGATATAAGATTTTTATGAAGCATATTTTTAGGAAATGATTTAGAAAAACTTTTTAGAAACAAATTTAGAAAAGATTTTTTAGAAAAAGGATTTAAAAAACATTTTAATTCTTTTATGGATCTACTTTTAGATCCATTTTTCTTCATCTCTTCTTTTTTGGTCGATGACAATCTCCGGTTCGTGATTGTTGATTTCCGATAGGTTTAATCTTCATTATTTCAAATCTATGGATGAATGATCATTTGGATCATTCTCCATACTTTGAGATCGTGATAGGTTGCCTTCGATAAATTCAACGAAAATCTCGATTAAGATTAGACCGTTCTTTTTCTTTTAGTGTGGCATGTTTTCGGAGAACGATCCATAATATCGTTTCTCTAACATGTATTAACACGAATATTTTCCACTTTAATTAGTGGTGGCCGGCTTCATTTGTAGGGTAATTACTTCGTAAATTACTCGGCGATTGCTTAACATAGACCTAAAGTTGTCCCGATTCGGAATAAGATCCACTTGGATCCGGTTGCCTCGATTTTATTATTCTTTTCGTGGTTGTGCTTGATTAAGTTCATCATACCACTTATATTGTAAATATTATAATAATGTGAATATACTAACATTTTAATTCAATCTCTCGCACCTTATCCTTTTTATTTCAATTTCTCATTCCTTATCTCTCTTATTATGCTATTATACTATATCATTCATCATATTGCTTATTGTTTATATTGTTATACTTGTGATTTTTCCTTTGTCCATTTGGACACAAAAACATTAATAAAGGATTAAACATCTAAAAAATTGGTGACTTTAATTTCGAACTATGGTTACTATCCTTAGCATGGGACTTGGAGTTGGACTTAGATTCTAGGATCATCCCTTTGCTCAAGTTGTTATGGATTGAAGACTTTGGCTCCGATTGAGTTCACTTGGTTATGAAGATGGCAATCCGATTGTTTCAAAGAATGCTTGCCATATGGTTTGATCGTTCTTCCTTTAGCTTTTATTTTCAAGTCTTAGGATAGTCCCTTCATCTCTTCCCATCTTCTTCAATTTTCAAATCTCCTTCCTATTTTCAAAACTTTCTTTGTTTTCAAACTTCAAACATTTTCGCAACCAAACCTTGACTTCGGTCATGTGCTTTTACTTTTTCATTTCATTTCTTAATAAATGCTAAACCACATAAGCATATCGAAACTTTCTTCTCAAAAAACTTTAAAACATTCACAACTCATTCAATTGTTTTTGTGCCCTCGTGCACGTTTCTTTTAACCTTTTTTTATGTTTAGATATGATTCATTCTTTCTAGCGGAATTATTCGCTAAAGAATGATGACTTATATTTACATTTTAAAATCAATTCAACTCATTTGCCTTTTCACAATTTGTACCACGAACTACGGGGTTTTGATCTCGCATTGCACTTTGTGGGTACGTAGGCATGAGACGTTCGTCTCTTCAAACACCAAAATCTTAAAAAACATTCTTCTTCTCATCTCTTCAATCTTTTTTCAAGCAAACCATTTCAAACCAAAAATGCAGTAAATATTTCAAAGGGTTCCCGTGGAGTACCACGACAAGTCGGGTGCGTAAAACCTTCCCGGTTTGTAACCTATCCCCTTACCCATTCTCTGTTTGTTTCTTTTAGCTTTTTCTTTTAGATTCATTAGGCTTTCTTCGTTCTTTTTGCCTTTTTCCTTTTGGAAATAAATAAAAGCGCGGTGGCGACTCTGTGTATATTGAGTTAAGTTAATCAATAGCTTACACTCATGATTTTACCGCTACACATATCTCACTCATTTTTATGCTATAGAGGAGTTCCACCTATGGATTTGAAGCTCAAGATACCCTCTTTAATTGGATCAAAGTAGAATTTTTATATCCCTCATATTTTGGGAGGAGGCCTCTCTCAAAGATGCTGCAAAAATGGCCAAAACTTGCCATTTTTGGAAACCCTAAGTTTTCTTGATTTCTCTTGATTCCTCCATCATTTCTTGATCAAATTTGACCAATAGGATCATTGTAACCCTAATTTCATGATTTTGATCTCAAAAATTCAGGAGTTGACGTTTTCTTCAGCATGGTTGACTTTTCATCAAATCCTTGATTTTCAATCATCTGGCCAATTGAACCTCTTCCAAAATGAATTTGTGGATGAAATTTGAACCCTAGGCACTTGTCATCATATATAAGACAATTTAATCCTCTTTGAATAAAAACATCTTGCAGAAACCCATTAGAAATGAAACCTGGCCTTTTTCATTAGGAGGTGTTGCACTGCTTGCCTTCCTTTATCAAACCAAATATTTCCATGACTTGTGGCTTCAAATGAGAACTTGTGAGATGTTGTGGACCCTTTTCACAATGTTGAGAAGCTTTGTGGCCCTTTGATTGTCTTTGTATAGCCCTCATTTGCTCCAGTCATTGACCACATACCTATGCCTCAGCTATGCTACACATGATGCAATGTTTTGGGCTATTTTGTGAACTTATATATGCTAAATGCTATGCAAAATGTTGAGGATATGAGAGGGAAAATTTTGAGGTATTACAGCCATATTCTAAGGTCTTTGGTTGATTCATGCTTTCTTAAGTGAATATCACGATATTGATCATGATTATGTTGGATGTTGTATTTGTTCGGTGAACCCTCGTGGTTGTGTGATTGTTAAGAGAGACATTCAAAAGATGATGGATGATAAGTTGATTGAAGTGACAGAGAAAAGAGATGAGTATTAAAATGAAGTGAATGTTATTGTGCCTCAGTTTAATATTCCTAATAAGGTTGTTCCTGAGAAGGTGGTTATTTCTTTTGATAGCCGCAAATATGTTGTTACTCCATTGGTGATCAATTTGCCTGGTCCAATACCATATGAGTCTGATAAAGCTGTTTCGTATCGGTATAATGCTACGATGATAGAAAATGGTAAGTAAGTTCATATTCCTTCCCCAATGTCTGTGGTTAGCATTGCTGATGTTACAAAGGTTACTCGAAGTGGTAGAGTTTATGCTTCGGATCCTCCGAAGAGAGCTGAAGATACATGTGCGAATAAACAAATTATGGATGTTTTTGCATTCCAGTTTGAAGGATAGTGAAGATGAAGTGTCGAAATTGATAAAGCAGAGCGAGTACAACATTATTGAGCAGTTGTTGCATTCTCCGTCGAAGATATCAGTTTTATCACTGTTGATGTGCTCTGAGGCTCATTGGCAGTCTTTACAGAAGATTCTTGATCAAGCCTATGTTGATCATGATGTGACTGTTGATCAGTTTGATAGTATTGTGGCTAATATCACATCGTGCCACAATCTGAGTTTCTGTGATGATGACTTGCCTGAAGAAGGAAGGAACCATAACTTGGCTTTGCATATTTTTGTTAATTATCAGGAAGATGCTATGTCTAAAGTGCTGGTTGATACTGGATCTTCTCTGAATGTGATGCCGAAGTCAACTTTGTCAAGGCTTGCGTACAAAGGTGCTCTCATGAGGCATAGTGGGATTATTGTGAAAGCATTTGACGGATCGAAGAAGATTGTGATGGTGAAGTTGATCTTCCTATTTTGATTGGACCGTTTATATTACAAATTACTTTTTAAGTAATGGATATATGTCCCGCTTACAATTGTCTCCTTGGAAGACCCTGGATTCATGAGGCAGGAGCTATGATGATCTACTATCCATCAGAAGCTGAAGTTTGTGAAAGATGGGAAATTAGTGACTATTAGCGGTGAGCAGGAAATACTAGTGAGCAATTTGTCATCTTTCTCCTATATTGATGTTGAAGAAGAGGTGGGAACTTCATTCTAGGCTCTTTATGTTGTTGATAATGTTGTTAAGAAGAATGTTATGCCTATGTCTTCTCTCAAGGATTCTCTGCGTGTGCTTGAAACTGGTCGATCTGACGGTTGGGGACGAGTTATTGACGTTGTTAACAACAAAGAAGGATTTGGTATTGGTTTTGCACCAGGTGTGGCTCTCAATGACCCGAAGAATATTCAGGATGGATTCCTAAGTGCTGGGTTTATCAACAATCATTCCGTTGCTGCCATCATTGAAGATGATGAGGATGAAGAAAGGCCTAACTTTGTTACGCACGGAAAGATTTGCAAGAACTTGATTGTTGTTGATGTTCCTTCTATTGTTCATGCTTCAAAGTAATTTGTTTTATTTTCTTTCAAAAATCCTTTCACTCTGCCCAAGGTGAAAGTGATGTTTGTCGGGCTTTGTTTCAAATTTTATCATCATCAGTAAAATTTTATTTTGTTATTTCCATATGTGTTTTTCCTTTTTGCTTTATTCTGAAAAATGGTAAACTGGAAAACCCAAAAATAACCACTGTTTATCTGCATAATGTTTGCACTTTTGTTCATACTCTAAAATAAAAAGAAAATCATTGTGCAAATTGATTGATAAACCCATTGAAAACAATGATCCTATGCCCATTCCCAACTTTGAATTCCCTGTGTTCGAAGCTGAGGAAGAGGGTGTTGAAGAGATTCCTGATGAGATTTCTCGGTTGCTTGAGCACGAGGAGAAAGTTATTCATCCTCATGGAGAGTCTATAGAGATGGTCAACTTAGGTTCTGAAGATGATAAGAAAGAAGTTAAGATTGGAGCATTGCTTGGTCCTAAGGTTAAGAAGAGGATTGTAGAGCTTCTTAGAGAATATGTTGATGTATTTGCTTGGTCTTATCAGGACAAGCCAGGTCTTGATACTAATATTGTGGAGCATAGATAACCGCTGAAGCCTGAATGTCCACCTGTGAAGAAAAAGTTGAGAAGAACTCATCTTGATATGGCAGTAAAGATCAAAAAGGAGTTTCAAAAGAAGATTGATGCAGGTTTTCTTGTGACATCTAATTATCCTCAATGGGTGGCCAATATTGTGCATGTTCCAAAGAAAGACGGAAAAGTACAAATGTGTGTTGATTACAGATATTTGAATAAAGCCAATCCAAATGGTGATTTTCCATTGCCACACATTGATGTGTATGTAGATAACACGGCTAAGTTTGATGTATTCTCCTTTATGGACAGATTTTCCAGTTATAATCAAATAAAGATGGCACACGAAGACATGAAAAAGACCACATTTATTACACCATGGGGAACATTCTGCTACAAAGTGATGCCCTTTAGATTGAAGAATACTGGTGCGACATACCAAAGAACTATGACCATGCTTTTCCATGATATGATGCATAAAGAAATTGAGGTATATATCGATGATATGATTGCTAAGTTGAGGACTGAAGAGGATCATGTTGAACATTTGTTGAAGTTGTTTCAGAGATTATGGAAGTTTAAGCTTCGTTTGAATCCGAATAAGTGCACGTTTGGTGTATGTTCTGGAAATTTGTTAGGTTTCATTGTCAGCCAAAGAGGCATTGGAGTTGATCCTGATAAAGTGAAAGCTATTCGAGAAATTCCTGCTCCAAGAACTGAAAAGCAAGTAAGAGGATTCTTGGGCTGTTTGAATTATATTTCGAGGTTTATCTCTCACATGCCTGCCATATGTGCTCCGATCTTCAAGTTGCTTCAGAAAGACCAAGGTTGTGTCTGGACAGATGATTGTCAGAAGGAGTTTGAAAGTATCTGCTTGAACCTTCTATCTTGTCTCCTCCGGTGGAAGGTAGACCGTTAATTATGTACTTGACTGTGTTGGAAGATTCCATGGGTTGTGTGCTTGGTCAGCAAGATGAATCTGGAAGAAAAAAACATGCGATATACTAATTGAGTAAGAAATTCACTGATTGTGAGTATCGGTACTCTATGCTTGAAAAAACTTGTTGTGCCTTAGCTTGGGCTGCAAAGCGTCTTCACCAGTATATGTTGAATCATACAACTTGGTTGATCTCTAAAATGGATCCAATCAAGTATATCTTTGAAAAGCCTGCTTTGACTGGGAGGATTGTTCATTGGCAAATGTTATTATCACAATATGATATCGAGTACCGGGCTCAAAAAGTTATAAAAGGTAGTATCTTGGCTGACCATTTGGCACATCAACTGATTAATGATTACCAGCCTATTAAGTTTGATTTTCTAGATGAGGATGTAATGTATTTGGAAATTAAAGATTGTGATGGACCTTTTATTGAGGAAAGGATGGAGCCTGGATCTCGATGGGGTTTAGTTTTTGATAGTGTTGTAATTGCACGCGAAAGAGGAATTGGGGCAATGATCATTACTCCCCATGGTTCACATATTCCTTTTGCTTCAAGGTTGACTTTCCCTTGTACCAATAATGAAGCTGAGTATGAAGCATGTATTATGGGTCTTGAGGAAGCTATTTATCTAAGGATTAAGCATCTTGATGTGTATGGAGATTCTTCCTTGGTAATCAATCAGATCAAGGGTGAGTGGGTAACTCATCAACCCTAATTGATCCCTTATAGAGATTATGCCAGGAGGATAACAACTTTCTTCACTACAGTTAAGTTTCATTATGTGCCTCGCGATGAAAATCAGATGGCAGATGCTTTGGTAACTATAGCTTCAATGATAAAGGTGCACCAGTGGAATGACATTCCCATGATCAGAGTGATGCGGCTTGAAAGACCAGGTCATGTGTTTGTAGTTGAAGAGGTCCATGATGACAATCCTTGGTATCATGATATTAAATGTTTTCTCCAGAGTTAGGAATACCCACTTGGGGAATCCAATAAATATAAGAGGACTTTGAGGAGATTGGCAGGCAACTTCTTCCTGAACGGAAATGTGCTTTATAAAAGGAATTTTGACATGGTCTTGCTCAGATGCGTGGATAGACACGAAGCAGACATGTTAATGAAAGAAATTCATGAAGGATCTTTTGGTACTCATGACAATGGGCATGCAATGGCTAAAAAGATGTTGAGAGCAGGTTACTATTTGATGGCAATGGAATCTGACTGTTGTAAGTATGTGAAAAAGTGCCATAAGTGTAAAGTCCAAAAGGTGATTTTCCATTGCCACACATTGATGTGTATGTAGATAATATGGCTAAGTTTGATGTATTCTCCTTTATGGACAGATTTTCCGGTTATAATCAAATAAATATGGCACCCGAGGACATGGAAAACACCACATTTATTACACCATGGGAACATTCTGCTATAGAGTGATGCCCTTTGGATTGAAGAATGTTGGGGCGACATACCAAATAGATATGACCATGCTTTTCCATGATATGATTCATAAAGAAATTAAGGTATATGTTGATGATATGATCGCTAAGTTGAGGACTGAAGAGGATCATGTTGAAAATTTGTTGAAGTTGTTTCAGAGGTTAAGGAAGTTTAAGATTCGAATGAATTCGAACAAGTGCAAGTTTGGTGTACATTCTGGATATTTGTTAGGTTTCATTGTTAGCCAAAGAGGCATTGAAGTTGATCCTGATAAAGTGAAAGTTATTCGGGAAATGCCTGCTCCAAGAACTGAAAAGCAAGTAAGAGGATTCTTGGGCCGTTTGAATTATATTTCGAGGATAATCTCTCACATGACTGCCACATGTGCTCCGATCTTCAAGTTGCTTTAGAAAGACCAAGGTTGTGTCTGGACAGATGATTGTCTAAAGGCGTTTGAAAGTATCAATGAGTATCTGCTTGAACCTCCTATCTTGTCTCCTTTGGTGGAAGGTAGACTGTTAATTATGTACTTGACTGTGTTGGAAGATTCCATGGGTTGTGTGCTTGGTCAGCAAGATGAATCTGGAAAAAAAAGAGCATGCGATATACTAATTGAGTAAGAAATTCACTGATTGTGAGTCTCGGTACTCTATGCTTGAAAAAACTTGTTGTGCCTTAGCTTGGGCTACAAAGCATCTTCGCCAGTATATGTTGAATTATACAACTTAGTTGATCTCTAAAATGGATCCAATCAAGTATATCTTTGAAAAGCCTGCTTTGACTGGGAGGATTGCTCGTTGGCAAATGTTATTATCAGAATATGATATCAAGTACTAGGCTCAAAAAGCTATAAAAGGTAGTATCTTGGCTGACCATTTGGTACATCAACCGATTGATGATTACCAGCCTATCAAGTTTGATTTTCTAGATAAGATGTAATGTATTTGAAAATGAAAGATTGTGATGGACCTTTGATTGAGGAAGGGCTGTAACCTGGATCTCGATGGGGTTTTGTTTTTGATGGTTTTGTAAATGCACGCGGAAGAGGAATTGGGGCAATGATCATTACTCCCCATGGTTCACATATTCCTTTTGCTTCAAGGTTGACTTTCCCTTGTACCAATAATGAAGCTGAGTATGAAGCATGTATTATGGGTCTTGAGGAAGCTATTGATCTAAGGATTAAGCATCTTGAGGTGTATGGAGATTCTGCCTTGGTAATCAATCAGATCAAGGGTAAGTGGGTAACTCATCAACCCCACTTGATCCTTTATAGAGATTATTCCAGGAGGATATCAACTTTCTTCACTAAAGTTGAGTTTCATTATGTTCCTCACGATGAAAATCAGATGGCAGATGCTTTGGCAACTATAGCTTATATGATAAAGGTGCACCAGTGGAATGTCATTCCCATGTTCAGAGTGATGTGGCTAGAAAGACCAGCTCATGTGTTTGCAGTTGAAGAGGTCCATGATGACAAGCCTTGGTATCATGATATTAAATGTTTTCTCCAGAGTCAGGAATACCCACTTGGGGCATCCGATAAATATAAGAGGACTTTGAGGAGATTGGCAGGCAACTTCTTCCTGAATGGAAATGTGCTTTATAAGAGGAATTTTGACATGGTCTTGCTCAGATGCGTGGATAGACACGAAGCAGACATGTTAATGAAAGAAATTCATGAAGGATCTTTTGGTACTCATGCCAATGGGCATGCAATGGCTAAAAAGATGTTGAGAGCAGTTTACTATTGGATGGCAATGGAATCTGACTGTTGTAAGAATGTGAAAAAGTGTCATTAGTGCCAAGTGTATGCTGATAAGATTCATGTGCCACCAACTCATCTCAATGTAATTTCTTCCCCGTGGCGTTTCTCTATGTGGGGAACTGATATGATTGGTATGATTGAACCCAAGGCTTCGAATGGACATCGTTTTATTCTTGTGGTAGTTGACTACTTTACCAAGTGGGTGGAAGCGGCATCATATGCTAATGTGACCAAGTATGTTGTGGTTCGGTTTATCAAGAATAACATTATCTGCAGATATGGTGTTCCGAATAGAATCATTATTGATAATGGTTCGAACTTGAATAATAAGATGATGAAAGAGCTTTGTGAAGAATTCAAGATTTAACACCATAATTCTTCTCCTTATAAATCGAAGATGAATGGGGCTGTTGAAGCTGCAAATAAGAACATTAAGAAAATCATTCAGAAGATGGTTGTGACATATAAGGACTGGCATGAGATGCTACCTTTTGCTTTGCACGGGTATCGTACATTTGTCTGCACTTCAATAGGGGTAACCCCTTTCTCCCTTGTTTATGGTACATAAGGAATGCTCCCCGTCGAGGTTGAGATCCCATCAATGAGAGTTCTTATGGAAGCTAGGTTGACTGAGGATGAATGGTGTCAGGGTAGATTTGATCAGTTGAATTTGATTGAGGAAAAGAGAATAACAGCTTTGTGTCATGGTCGATTGTACCAGCTATGAATGAAGAAAGCTTTTGACAATAAGGTCAAACCTTATGTATTCAGAGAAGGCGACCTCATGCTCAAAAAGATTTAGTCTTTCATTACAGATTCTCGGGGCAAGTGGAATCCGAACTATGATGGTCCATATGTTGTTAAGAAATCCTTCTCTGGCGGTTCATTAATTCTTGCAACTATGGATGGTGAGGAGATCACTCGTCCTGTGAATGCGGATGCAGTCAAGAAATAATTCTCCTAAAAATATAAAAGAACAACTCACTAAGTTAAAAACCCTAAGGGGAGGCTTAGGCAAAAATGAGCATCTCAGTGGATTGAAAACTCGAAAGGGCGGTCCAGGCAAAAATTAGAGACATAAACATAAATAATTATCCCGGTAGATTGAAAACCCGAAAGGGCAATCTAGGAAAAAGTTAGGGATCATGGCAAGTAACTGCATCAACAGACTGGATCACTTGTGGCAACCGAGGATTTCAAATTCTATCCCTCATAAGAATTTCCCATCAAAGATTCTTATTCACTCATCCTTGGTAGAAGTTTCGGACACAGTGGAGTTCAAAGTTGATAGGGAGAATAGTTATTATTGTATTTCAATGTAGTCATTTTCCATGTATTTACCATTTTTCAAACTTATAATGATCCATGGAGTCATGCCATTTGCTGACTACCATTCTATCAATGAATTTGAGCTTTTATCCAACTATTTGCAACTCTTTATATTATTTATGTTTACAAAATTTCAATTTATTGTTGATGATGATTTTTGAAACAAATTTAATAAATTTAATCTTTGAAGATTATGAAAACATTTTTCTTTTGATATGTGAATAAAGAAAGGATATCAATAGTGATTCCAGGGATGGTAAAGTCTGGATGTGTAACTTATCTCTCCCAAAGCAGGGTTTGATTTGGTTGTGTCCATGTGAAATTCCTTAATAGTCTTGGCAGGTTGATGTTAATAATGTTTTGTTCCCCAGAAACAAGCATGAACGGGGTTGGTATGAATGTTCCTAGTTTAAGTTCCAATGTCAACCCCTAAAGAATTGTTGGAAAGGATATTCTTGAGAAACCCCGGCTGAGTTTTGATCTCTTCCTCAACAGTTTACCTTTGACTTGAAAAGCATTGGGAATCCTCAGCCAAGTTCTTGTTCCTCAGCTTGAGTTGGTTGCATCCCTTAGCAGAAGTATTGATATAGTAGTCAGTTTATAGGTTTTCTTTCACCTGATGGTGTGTATTGATTTAAAATCCCTTGTAACTATGTTTTGGCTATGATATTAACTTTTGTTATCCCCGTGTGGTTTGGCAACTCTGAAATTTTTAGTGATGAATGATCTCCATAGATCTTTCCCACATATCCTTAGTAGGTCTACGTGTGATGGTTTCCAGCAGGTTCCTATATGATCCTTAGCAAGCTTGAACCCTTTCCCAAGCGAAGCAGGAGTGGTATGATGGTTATTCTTCGCATAGTTTGATTCTTAACAAGAATATTTTTTTCCCTAGAAAGGATTGTGGAAGCTTTTCCCCATCCTCGACAGATTATTACCTTTTCTCAGCAGGGTGGTATCCCTATGCAGAGTTGATGATTGATGTTTGATACTCCAGTAGGCTATGCTTTATTTGCATCACTGGTAGATCTTTATCTTGTTTCCCCAAACAGAGTTATAAAGATATTTGTCCCCATCAGAGTTTAATGATGACATTTCCCTCTTTCCCTTAAGAGTGGAAGATTTTGTGCTATTGGTGTTTCTCCAACACGTTGACCTCTTAGAGTGGAATTTCTAATGTTATCCTTCACGAATTTTTGAAGATTGGATCCCTAGCATATGTTTCCTCAGTTTGAGTTAAGCCTTGTAGTAGGATTTTATTCCTTTGATGGCTTTTGATGTTTCCCTGCAGGATGTCTAGTTGAATTTCCAGCAGGATTCCCCAACGTTGTTGTCTTAGGATTAGCCGAGTATTCGGTTGTTGTGGTGTTTATGTCACCCGTTTCTTATCTTTATGTCTATTTTGTCAACATATTCATACGCATATTCATACACCTAAGCATAGCATCACTTTCTTGCATTCTTGCATTTATCAGTGTTCCCTGCTTTTTGGTGTGGATTTTCCCTACAAAGTGTGTGTGTTGTCTTCCTCTCAAGTTTAAAGTGTCGACCATTAAGCAGAAAATGTTTATCCTTTCTAAATTCCCCACTGAGTTTGTTCCCCGTGGATGATATTGATTCAGTTTCCTCCCTAGTTTATTATCTGGATGGAATTTCCCCAGTTGAGATTTTTCCTCCTCAGGACGAGTCTTGTTTGACTGTTTCTCTCCAACTTGTTCTTGGATTGAACTTTGGTCCTCTTTATGAATAATATTGCTTTGGAAATAAGCTATCATTGTTTGATAGTGGGTGATATTTCCTCCAGCTCTAGTATATTTCTTTGGAATTAAGATATCAATTATTCGATAGTGGGTAATATTACCAAGTTAATCAAGCTCATTTCTTGTGCTCCTACCCAGTAAATCTGGTAGTTGAGAATTCCACATATTTTTCTACCTAGTAAACAGGTAGTTGAGGTTATCTTTCTTTGTTTTACTCCTACCTAGTAAATCCTGTAGTTGAGAATTCTTTTAACATCTACAGTTTTTTTTACCTAGTAAACAGGTAGTAGAGGTTATCTCTCTGTGTTTTACTCCTATCCAGTAAATCGATAGTTGAGTCCATTGTTTTCATATTTCCTACCCATTAAACCGGTAGTTGATGATTCTTTTCCAACTCGGTATTCCTCCATTTTTGGACTTTAATACTTTGTTTGGTTGATATTCCTTGGCAGAGCGTTTACTCTTCCTCGTTGAATCTTTTACCTTGATTATAACATATTTTTCCCCAAGTTGAGTCAGTTATCCAGTGATTTATTTTCCTGGTAAACTCTCTTGTTGTCTGTTGTTTTTCCCCAGCAGGATTTTCTTCTATGTCCCCAAGCTTTTGCTTTCCTCTGGTGGTCGTGTTCTCCCCACAAAGATCTTGGGTTTGCATATCATATCATATTCATACCATACCATGCAGAGATGAAGATGTCAATCTTCATATCTCTAGATTGAAGAAACTTAAATAGGGACAACTGTAGCACCCAAATTTTTGCCCTAAGATTTCTTCGTATTTCATATGCATCTTTCATACAAACAAGATGGCACTGGTTGCTCAGTTCTTCTCGGGTGTAGGTTTATGCCTCACATGGGATCACCATTGCTATTGTTTTTTATTATTTGCTTATGTTTACTAATCACTAACCAAAATCCAAAAATATGTTTTAGTTTGCTTCTTCTTCTTCTTTGTGCTTTCAGGAGTTGTAGGGTTTTCAAAGCATGGCCGTGATTTTATTTCAGATGTGGTTGTTCAGTTATGATTCGATTCAAATGGACGTTTGACCTAATCTTGGTAAAAAAATCAAAAGATTGGTTCAACTGCAAATTATTTGTGTCAGTGATTATTTCTCAGGCAATGCATAATTGATGTTATGTTGTGTTGTGTGCGAAAATTCTCTGGTTTATTGAGTTGTGATTCATGGGAAGTTTGGTCCAGATTATCTTAATTGGGTGTTCATCAGTTCATCCGTGGATTTATTTTCCAAGGATCAATTCAGATATATTTGAAAAGATTCAGAGAAATTAAAGTTGATGGTTGTTGCTTCAGTGACAATTTGTTCAGTGGCTTATGGTTGGTTTTATTCATCAGGCATGTGGGAAAATTCAAATTTTGTTGTGGGATTAAAATAATAAAAATCATTCCTTCGTCTATTATTCGATTCATACATTTCATTTAGTTACCATTTTTTACCCCATCCATACATCTATTATCCAATTATTTATTATCCATCAATTTCTAATCATTGTCCATATTCTATTTTTTTTCATTTCCAAATACCAAATTTAATATTCATCATCATTTTAATTTCCACATTTTAATTCATCTGAATATCCACTTTTTTGTACTACATCACCAAAATTATCATTCATCTTTATTTTTGTCCACATTTCATTTAATTCAATCACAAAAAAATAAAATATTATCTTACATTACCATTTCTCTAACTTCCATAATATCCATTTTATTTATCCACGCGTTTATTCATTTTTCCATAATTCCAATATTTAAAAAAATCATTACCCATTTTATTATATCTAATACCATCATTTTTTATCCATTCTTATACATTTTTCTTCTACCACAAAAAAATATAAAATTCTACTAAGCCCACATACTAGGCCCACCCTTTCATTGTTTTTTTTATATCAAAATAATAAAAAGAAAAAAGGATGAAGTCACATGTTAGAAGTTCCATAACTTGATATTACTGTAACACACAAATAAGCCACGTTTTCTTTCAGCACGCATGCTCATGAGGTGTCCTTATTCTTAGCTTCTACACGCGAAAACAACATACAGTAAAACGCATGAAGAAAGTAAAGAAAACGCAAAGCCAAAACTTTGTTCATATATGCCAAAACGCACACATCAAGTGAATAAAATGCAGAAAAATTCCGCATGTATCACATACTTATCATCTTCAAAATGCAATGAAAAATGCAAAAACTACATCAACAAATTTTCACTAAAAATCCCTCCAATTATTCTATAAATAGAGCACTCATCTCATTCATTTTCCAAGCTTGAAGAGCCTCCAAAGATTCTGCACAAATACTCTCAAAACACCAAAAACTCCATTAAAGCTTCAATTTCAAGCTTCAACCAAATCTTCAAATCTTCACCAAAAATTGTTTCTAAGAGTGGAATTCTTCATAAAACAACAAGAGGAAGAGATTAGAAGTTGAAGAGGAGTCTTGCTTTGATTTTTAAAGGTAGTTGAAAATATCCGTCGGTTATTCGGAGCTCACTTTCTCTCTACTCTTGCATCTTCTGTTAGTTTTATTTGCATATTTGGAATCCTCTCTGTCTCACGATCGCAACGATATGTGGATCGAATGACGTCGTTCCGATTTGGTAGAACTTAAAATTTGAAGTTGTGTTGTTATGGTTGTAAACACCCCAAATTTTCCCTCACTAATTTCACACAATGGCTTGTGATCTTTCATATTTACATTAGTTTAAGCATATCATTTCATGTTGCATTTTTGCTTCACTACATTAGTTCAAGTTCATCTGCATCTAGGGTTTGTGATCTGAGCAATCCAAGAATTCATCTGAGCCACTCCAAAGGTCATCAATAATCTCAAGAGGGTCCATGTATGTTCAATCATCATATTTTATCCTCCAAAGATCAAGGAAGCCAAAGATTCACAAGAACTGGCAAAGCATGGAAGCAGAGCTAGGGTTTAACTACACAGATGACCTGAAATTAGGGTTTTGGTTTCAGAGGCCATAACTCCAAATTTTTTGGTCATTCTTGTTTCTATTGGTCTCAATATGTTATGAGGATCATGCATACCAAGTTTAATGAAGAAATTCATTGTGGAAGTCATCTGATCACTGGGTAACTTCTTGAGCAAGTCAGAGCAAAATCAGGGCATCTGAGGCCCCCCAACATGGAACCAAAGTGGATTTTTCATCAAATTGAGGTTATATGGTCTTTATTTGATCATTGAAGTGCTTAGAAGTTCACAAAATTGAAGAAAAGTGAGCTAAACCAAAAGTTGCCAAAAATGGAAATGACTTGTAATGTAAACTTTCCATTTTGGGAAAGTATTTCAACCTCCTCTTTCTCAACCAAAAATGCTTCAAATGAAACTTTGTTGGTCATGAAAGTTGTAGATTGGATCATTCCCTTTTCAAAAAGTACAAGAACAAGTTCTAATTCATTATGGAACTCAAGATATGGCTTGTCAAAGTTGGCAAAAATCCCATAATTTTCAAGAATGCACCAAAAGGGATTCTTTGCAAAACCACTTGCCAAGGCTTTTTGTGACTTCAAACCCACTTCAATGTATCATAACATCATAGTGCATTGCCTCTAGATCAGAATTGCCCAAAGAATTGCAAGATTGCATGCCTTGAACATCAAGATTTCTCAAAGGGGCCAAAACTTCACATAATTGCAAAACCCCCCATAACTTTACTCCCACATGCTGAATTGCCTCAAGATTGATTTTGTGGACATCCTTGAAGTCAGATGCGCATGGACATTCCCAAAGGCCAGCTGCATTCTTGCCCATACCTCAAGTACACAAGTTGGTGACTTTTTGCAAAAAGGCCATACCAATCACCATAGGGCACAACCACTTCTCTGACCTATCACAACTTGATATGTGGACCAAATGTTGATCATAACACACAAGAACACAGCTGAAACCTAAGAATCCTCAAGTTCCCAAAATCTCTCCCTCTTGCATTTTCCTTCGAAACTCATAGCTCAGTGACTCAAACTCAAAACCAATTCCACCATTCATCTCTAAATCACTCACTGATCACAAACCAACCATTGAAACAGCCAAAAACACCCCATACACCAAACACGATTTCTGACCAGTTGGATTGCTACCACTCAAACCAGCCATCCTCAAGGCTTTCCAAGCATTGCAACTGCCTCAGGAGTTTCAAAGGAGTCTTTTTGCACCAAGGAAGTGGCCAGAAAGCTCAAGGGTGAAAAGCTTCATCTCAGGTAGCCATCTGAATTCATTTTTCCAGAACTCTCTTTTTATGTTACAATATGATAAAGCATGCTTCACTGATCACATTGAACTTTGAATTTTCGAAAATGGTGTAGAAATGAGTTTCTATGATTGTTATGAAATTTCTGCCATTTTTGTTCTTCCTTTCGAATCTTGAATTTGAGCATGAATAAATGTGATTTTAGTGTAGATTTGAGCTTAGGGGAGTGAGGGGAGTTAATATGGAGCTTTAGAGCTCCAAAAATAACCTAGGGAAGAAGATAGGAATTTTCAGGTGAGGGGGTCATCAGAGAAGACGACCGGAGCTCTTCTCCGGTGACCTGAAAGTCATTAGTGTGATAATTAGGGTTAGGGTTTCATTTGAATCTGGGCCCTTGGATTTCCCTTCCCGCGCGTGTTTGTGTGATGGAGATTAGCTCATTAATATATAATCTGGATTAATTAATTAGTTAATTAGGTTTAAGTGAATTTGAATGTGAGCCATAGGATTGCGCGCCAAGTCAACCCTGGATTTCCCCAGAATCAACCTCATCCCTTGGATCAGCATACCTCCATTTAATTCAATTTTAATTTCATTTTTCTCATTTAATTTTGTACCATTTATTTAAAATAGTTAAAAATTTCCAAAAATATTTTTATTCTGCATTTTTATTTCAAATAATTTTCTTAACCCAAAAATATTTTTATTTTTATTTTTCACATTAAAAAATCATTTTTTAAACATTTAAATGTTTATTTTAATTAATTAATGAAAATTAATTAATTAAAATATCATTTAGGTTTCTAAAAAATCCCAAAAAAATTCATATTGCATCTTTAAACATTTAGAGACATTGTCATACCATCCACACAAATTTATTTTTGGTTTTGAACCATCTTTGATAATTTTCTTGAATTTAGGGTTCATAAAATTCACATTTTAGAACCCTAACTTCAAGAATTATTTTCTGCCTAACCAAGAATGGTATGACAATGATTCTTTTTGCATTGATCTTCATTTGACATGTAGATGCCTTAAAACCCTAGAAAACTTTCATTAGGTTAAGAGTTAGGTCTTCTCCTTTGGGGTGTGATATCATGTGGGGTTTATGGTTCTTTTGATTGCATTTTCAATTTTTTATCTTGTCATTTGCTTCTGTTTTTGAGTTTTGCATCTCATGTTGTATGAAAACCCTAATTTCTCATCTTCCTTTGCATACATCTTGCATAAGCACTCATATAAGAACTTTCCATGACATTTTATGCATTCACATGACATATAAGACATCCTAGGACACATTAGAACCATTCTTGATCATTTCTTTATCCATTTACCATGTTATGCATTCATTACATTCCATGAGCATTCATGAACTTTCATGACTCTTTCATGCTTCATTTGCATTCTCATCACTTGTATGATCATCCATGACTCTTGACATACATTTGCATCATATCTTAGCATCATTAACTTCATGAACATGCTTCTGGTTTTGGTTTGCATCCTTGCATACATTCCATTTTCATTTCATTTCATTTCCTTATGCTAACTTTTCAGGTGGTAAGCATTTTTGAGAAGTGAATTTGCCTTCACTTCTCATAATCTCTTTTTCTCTCTCTTATGCATCCTTGCTGCATTTTGTATTTGTATTAGAGTGAGCCTACTCATTCATTCTCTCCATTCACTTTCCTTCTTCAAGTGACTTATCTTCTTAAGTGAAGTAAGTTAACTTGCTTCTTCTGCTTCTCCTCCTTCCATCTTGTCTTCTCCTTGGTGGCTTTTCTTGAAGATCTCTTGCAAGCCTCATAAATCCTAGGAACACCCAATCATGATAACAATTAGGGTTTTTATTAGTCCCCCTTTAGTTTTACCTTTGTGTCTTCTTTTGTGTCTCTCCTCTCATCTCATAATCAGGGACTAAACCTTTAAGGTTTTAAGGCTTTGTGATTAAGGTTATGACTGCATCCTTCTTTTAGGATGGAGTGTATAACTTTAATCCTAAGTGTTAAACCCTTAATGTGTTTAAATACCTTAGTCAATTCATCTAATAATCACTAAGATATCAAGCTTGTAACTTGGGCCTTGCATTAGGGTTCTAATTCTTCCTTAATTGGTTAAGAAGGACTAACCCTAGTGTTAATGGACAAGTCCCCCTCAAGTTGTCTTACAAACCATAAAATCCACTTCTTAATCTTATCATAAACTAAAATCCACTTTAATAAAGGTTTTGTTTTGTCATGAGGTTAATCCCTAATCATGGATTAAGTTGAAGTATCTTCCTCAGCTTAAATGTTCTCATCTATTATCCTTCTATTAGGATGGTGTAATGGGTCCATTAAATCCTTGATTATGGCTTAAACTCATTACTTAACACTAAACAAAAATACCAAAAACATCTAAATAAATGCAAGTAGGTTAATGATCTTAATCCTACAACATGGTGATTAAGTGTGAGGTGTTTACTTCATACTTAAGGTATTCTCATTACCCCTAATCCAAGGGAAGATGTGATGAGTTTACTAACCCTTTGTTTAGGCTTAAGCTCATTTTCGTATGACAAACTCCAAAAGTAATAAAAGATTTAAAAACTCAAAAACAAACAATAATCCTCTCCTCCGGGATTCTTTTCTCACCTCTAATGCAAGACAGTTTGCACCTGAGCCAGACAGGTCATACACTTGGGCATAGGCAAGCAAGCAGTTCACAAATCAATTTATCTTTCAGTCTCTTTGAGTCTGTAAACACCCCAAATTTTCCCTCACTCATTTCACCATGGCTTGTGATCTTTTCATTTGCATAAGTTCAATCATGTCATCTCATATTACATTTTGCTTCACTGCATTGGTTCTAAGTCATCTGCATTTAGGGTTTGTGATCTGAGCCATCCCTGAGCTATCTGAGCCACTCCAAAGGTATTCAATTATCTCAAGAGGGTCCATGTATGTTCAAGCATCATATTGTATCCTCCCAAGATCAAGAAAGTCAGAAAATCACAAGAACTGAGAAAGGCATGGAAGCAGAGCCAAGCTTAACTGCACAGATGACCTGAAATTAGAGTTTTGGTTTCAGAGGCCATAACTCCAATTTTTTTGGTCATTCTCGTTTCTATTGGTCTCTATATGATATAAGGATCATGCATACCAATTTTCATGAATAAATTCAATGGGGAAGGCATCTGATCAATAGATGACTTCTTGAGCAAGTCAGTGCAAAATCAGGGCATCTGAGGCCCCCAATCATCCAACCAAAGGGTCTTCTCCATCATTTTAGGTGTATATGATCTTTATTTGATCTTAAAAGAAGTTATAAGTTCACAAAATTGAAGAATTTCAAGCCATTTGCAAAGTTGCCATTTTGGGAAAGTGACTTATAATGCAAACTTGCCATTTTGGGAAAGTTTTTCAACCTCCTCTTTTTGATTCAAAAATGCTTCAAATGAAAAATTCTTGGTCCTGAAAGTTGTAGATTGGATTATTCCCTTTTCAAAAAGTACAAGAACTAGATCTAATTCATCATAGAACTCAAGATATGGCCTTGCAAAGTTGGGAAAAATCACAAAATTTCACTTATGAACCAAAGAGGGAAACTTGCAAAAACTCTTGCCAAGGAAATTTGTGACCTCTAATTGACTTCTAACCATTACACAAACATCATACATGACCTATAATTCAGAATTGCCCAAATAAATCTCAAGTTTCATGCCTTGATCATCAAGAATTCTCAAAGGGGCCAAACTTCATAGAATTTGCAAAATGACACATAACTTCTCACAAACTTGCTGATTTGCCTCAATTTCAATTCTATGGACCTCCTTGATCTCAGCTGCACCAAGACAAGCCAAAAGGCCAGCTGCAAGAATGCCCATACCTCAAGTACAAGTCATGTTGACATTTTGGCAACTTGCCCATACCAATCACCACAGTCCACCACCCACTCTCTGGCCTATCCAGACTTTACAAGCATGCTTCAAGGATTGATTTTCATAAGATACACAAGCCAAACACTCCAAGAACTCAGCATTCCACAAAACTCCCCAACTTGCAAAACCCTTCGAATCTTTCAGCTCACTCACTCAATCTTAAAACCAATTTCACCATTGATCTCAAAATCACTCACTGACCACAAAGCAACCATTAAAATAGCCACAAACACTCCATAGCCAAAACACGATTTCTGACCAGCAAGAGTGAAAGCTCTTAAACCAGCCAAAAGAAACTCCTTCCAAGCATCAAAGCTTCATCAGGAGGTCAAGGGGAGTCATTTTGCAAAAGAGAGGTGGCCAGAAAGCTCAGTTTGAGAAAGCTCAAGCTCAGGTAACTTCTTCAAACTTTTTTCCAGAAATGCTATTTTAAGTTTTTAGAATGATCTTCATGCTCTGCTGATTACAATGATGTGTTTACTTTTAAAAATAGTTGAGTAATGAGCTTGTATACGTGTTCTGAAACTTTTTTCAGTTTTTGAGTTTTGATTCGAATCATGAGTTTGAGCCATTAGAAATTTGTTTTGAAGGTGGATTTGAGTTCAGGGAGAGGAGATGATTTGATCTGGAGCTTTAGAGCTCCAGAAATAACCTAGGGAGAGAGTTTGAGATTTTCAGGTGAGGTGTGTCACCGGAGAAGACGACCGGAGCTCTTCTCCGGTGACCTGAAAGTGATTAGTTTGATAATTAGGGTTAGGGTTTTGGTTTAAATGTGGACCCTTAGATTTCCCCTTCCCGCGCATGTTGTGTGGCTGAGATCATTTCATTAGTTTTAATTATGGATTAAAGAATTAATTAATTAAGATTAATGAAATTTGAATACTGGCCATAATCAATCTAAGCCACTGGATCATCATACTTCTGTTTATTTCAATTTTATTTCATATTTTCTCATTTATTTTGCACATTTTATTTTAAATAGCTAGAAAACCCTAAAAATATTTTTCTTCTGCATTTTGCATTCAAATATTTTTCTTAACCCCAAAAAAATTTGTATTTTACTTTTTGCATAAAATTTGTATTTTTAAAATATTTAAATGTTTATTTTAATTAATTAATTAAAATACCATTTAAGTTTCTAAAAATCACCAAAAAAATTATATTACATCTTGACACATTTAGAGACATTATCAAACCATTCATACAAATTTATTTTTGGTTCTTGATCCATTTTGACATTTTCTTTGGATTTAGGGTTCTTAAAAATCATTATTTTTGACCCTAACTTAGAAAAATCTTTTCTGCCTAACCATGAAGAGTTTGATAATGGTTCTTTGTGCATTGCATTCCACATATCATGTAGTTTCTAGGATAAAATTGGCATGAATTTATCTTTCATTTTTTATTTGTTTTGCATTTTTCCTTGTGAGGTACCTTAAAACCCTAGCAAACTTAGAAAAATCATAAGTCCTTTAGGGTTTAGCTTCTGACCTTCCCCTTTGGGCAGTGAACTTGTATAGGTTTAGGGTACCTTTGATCCCATTTTAAATTTTTTATCTTGTCATTTGCTTCTGATTTTTGAATTTTGCATTGCATCTTGTACATAAACCCTAATCTTTGCCTTCATTTGCATTCATTCTTCATATGCTTGCATACATGAACTTGGCATGACATTTTGTGCATCCACGTGACATTTAAGACATCTTAGGACACATTAGAATCATGTTTGATCATTGCATCATCCATTTGCCATGTTATGCATCCATTGCATTTCATAAGTTTTCATGAACTTTCATGCTTACTTTCATGTCTCATTTGCATCTTCATCACTTGTATGATCATCCTCATTTCTTGACATGCTTTCATACTATCTAATAGCATCATTTGCATCATGATTATGCTTCTGATTTTGGTTTGCACTCTTGCATCTCATCTCATTTTCATTTCATTTCATTTATTGTTGCTAACTTTTCAGGTGGTAAGTGTTTGAGAAGTGAATTTTCCTTCACTTCTCATAATCTCTTCTCATCTCTTTTATGCATCTTTGCTGCATTTTTACTTGTGAATTAGAGTGAGCTTGCTCATTCATGTTCCCTCCTTACTTTCTTTCTTCATGCAACTTGTCTTCTTAAGTGAAGCAAGTTGCCTTGCTTCCTTTTGCTTCTCCTCCTTTCATCTGTTTCTTCCTTGGTGGCTCTTCTTGAAGATTTTCTTGCAAGCTTTATAAACCCTAGGAATACCCAAGCATGATAAAAATTAGGGTTTTATTAGTCCCCCCATTAGTTTTACCTTTGTGTCATCTTTGTGTCTTCTCTTCTCATCTCTTAATCAAGGACTAAACCTTAAAGGTTTTAAGGCTTTGTGATTAGGGTTATGCCTGCATCCTTCTATTTGGATGGAGTGTATAACTTTAATCCTAAGTGTTAAACCCTTAATGTGTTTAAACCCTTTAATCAATTCACCTAATAATCACTAAGACATCAAGCTTGTAACTTGGGCCTTGCATTAGGGTTCTAATTCTTCCTTAATTGGTTAAGAAGGACTAACCCCAGTGTTAATGGACAAGTCCCCCTCAAGTGGTCTTACAAACCATAAAATCCACTTCTTAATCTTACCATTAACTAAAATCCATGTAATAAAGGCTTTGTTTTGTCATGAGGTTAATCCCTAATCATGGATTAAGTTGAGGAGCCTTCCTCAGCTTAAATGTTCTCATCTATTATCCTTCTATTAGGATGGTATAATGAGTCCATTAAATCCTTGATTATGGCTTAAACTCATTACTTAACACTAAACAAAAACTCCAAAAACATCTAAATAATTGCAAGTAGGTTAATGATCTTAATCCTACATCATGGTGATTAAGTGTGAGGTGTTTACCTCATACTTAAGGTATTCTCATTACCCCTAATCAGAGGGAAGATGTGATGAGTTTACTAACCCTTGGTTTAGGCTTAAGCTCATTTTCTTATGACCAACTCAAAAAGCAATAAAAGATTGAAAACACAAAAAATAGACAATAATCGTCTCCTCCGGGATTCTTTTCTCATCTCATTCACTCACAAGTGAGAACTTGCTTCTTCCGTCTGATGCAAGACAGTTAGCACTCGAGCCAGACGAGTCATAAACTTGAGCATAGGCATGCAAGAAGTTCACAAGTCAATTTATCTTTCAGTCTCTTTGAGTCGAACTACGGTGTTCTGACTTCCTCATTGCACGAGAGGATACGTAGGCATAACTTAACAGTTATCGAACAAAAGTCTCTGTATATTCCCCCTCTTTCAGTATTATTCTTTAAGTCTCATAATCTTGAGCTTCATACTCTTTTCTTACACTGACACTTCTCTTATTCACTTCACATTTCTTTTATACTGACACTTGCATTCTTTTCCAGCTTTTGCACACAGAATAGCACTGACACTACCCCTTTAAACACAAACTTTCAAGCGTGGATCCCGTCGAGTACGGCGGACAATCTGGGTGCTAATACCTTCCCAGGTTGTAACCGACCCCTTTCTCAGTTTCTCTGGTTCGCAACCGTCTTATCCATCTTTTCTTAGGTCTATGCAGCATTACCTTTCCTTCGGGATAAAAATGCCTAGCTGGCGACTCTTTTCAGTTCACTCTTGTGTTCTCCTCTCTCGCCGACCGTTCGCGTCTGTACCCTATTTGACCTAGCCTCATTTAGTGGGAGCGACAACTTGGCGACTCTGCTGGGGACCCTTATATTGTAACCAGGGCTTCTGGTTCTTTTTGTGGGTTCCTCCTAGTGCTTGTTTGATTTGTGTTTACTGGGGTGTTATGTGCTATGTGTGTCTGTTTATTTTCCTTTATTTATTGCTTTATGTACAGTTTTATTTATTGCTTTATTTACAGTTTTATACATCATACTATCATTGCTGGATCTGGTTTTCTTTGGTGGGTGGGGTTCCATTGAGAGTTTAAGGTCGTATACCTGGGACCTGAGTGACACCTAGGCTAGAGTGGTTCATGTTCTTTCCCATTCCATTTCGGTCTGGTGCGGGAATATGAAACACGATTCATATGTGGGTTTCTTCTTGAGAACTCTGTGCTACAGATTTCCTGTAGTACTAGGGCTATCTGGGAAGCCTGCTAAGTCTGGATGACCTTTATTACGACCTTCAGAAGCTGAGGTGAATTAGAGGAGGATCTTTTATGGTTATTGTAAACACTGTACCTCCGGGTTAGAAGTGTTTACACTTCTCATAACAGATCCAAGTATGAGGATCCTTGTTCTAGAATATTACCTGTGAGGGGGTTGTTCTATTTACAGGTTTGCAGGAACCCTTGGCCACATCACACCCTGTTATTGTTTTGTTTAAGAATACTCCACTTTGAACAGTTCTTGTGATTAACCCCAGACATGTGACTCTTTATTTGAGTCCCCCACCCTGGTTACTAGATTTCTGAGCCTTCATCTGGACTTTTGAACTTACATGGGCCCTATATCAAGACAGATAATCAGATCCAGCTTTATCACAAACCCTTGCATATCATTTGCATATATCATCATTCCATCATTTGACATTTGTATATTTGATTTTCAGGGTATCCACTTCATTATATCTTGGTTTTGGTTTTGACCCCTTCTTCTGCATAGACCTCTACTTCAGTTGTCTTCATCAGTTATCTGCTTTAGTTATCTCCATCCTCACCAACATCAGTCTGTCAGTGGTTCACTTCCAGCATCAGTCTGTGATCTTCATCAGCATTTGTCTTCATCTTCTTCAGCAGCACCCATGGCTACTCCCAGGAAGAGCAACATATCCTACCACTTTTTTGAGCCTGTGTTGACTGGCATCAGGCAGATCCAGTCACTTATTAAACCTGACCACATCCCACTGTTTAGAGAGCATTATGGAGGTATCTTGGATATGGTTATGTGTAGCGGTAAAATCGTGAGTGTAAGCTATTGATTAACTTCACTCAAGGTACACAGAGTCGCCACCGCGCTTTTGTTTATTTCCAAAAGGAAAAAGGTAAAAGAACGAATAAAAACCTAGGGATCTAAAAGCAAAAGCTAAAAGAAACAAACAGAGATTGGGTAAGAGGATTGGTTACGAACCGGGATGGTTTTAGGCACCCGACTCCTCCGTGGTACTCCACGGGAGCCCTTTGAAATATTTATTGCTTTTTGGTTTGAAATTGGTTTGCTTGAAAATGATTGAAGGGATGAGAAGAAGAATGTTTTTTAAGATTTTGTGTTTGATGAGGTTTTAACGCCTCATGCCTACGTACCCACAAAGTGCAATGCGAGATCAAAACCTCGTAGTTCGTGGTACAAGATTCGAAAAGAAACAATGAGTTGCATCAATTTTAAAATGTAGAGATAAGTCGTCATCCTTTAGCGAATAATTCCGCTAGAAAGGATGAATCATATCTAAACATGTGAAAAGAAAAGGTGCACAAAGGCACAAAAACAATTGAGTGAGTTTTGTATTTTTTAAAGTACTTAAGAAAAGAATTTCGATATATTTACATGGATTAACATTTATTAAGAAAATAAAATGAAAAGATTAAAATCGCTTGACCTAAGTCAAGGTTTAATTGCGAAAGCATTTGAAGTTTAAAAACAAAGAAGATTTTTGAAATAGGGAGAAGTTTTGAAAATTTAAGAATGAGGAGAAGATGAAGGGACTATCCTAATACTTGCATTAAAAAGTTAAGATAAGAGTTACCAAACCATATTTGCACATTTCTTCAAAGTTCGGAATTCCATCTTCAAAAACCAATGAAGTGACTTGAGGCCAAAGTTTCCAATCCATCATAACTTGAGCAAGGGTAGAGATCCTAAAATCTAAGTCCATACTCCAAAGCAAAGGATAGTAACCATAGTCCGAAATTAAAGTCACAAGTCTTTTAGGTGTTTAATCCTTTATTAGTGTTTTGGTATCCAAATGGACAAAATAAAAACCACAAGCAACAATATAAACATAAACAAATGATATATGATATAATATGATAAAGCATAATAAAGAGATAAGGAACGAGGAATTGAAATAAAAGGATAAGGTGCGAGAGATTAAATTTAAACGAATTATTATATTCACATTATTATAATATTTACAATATAAGTGGTATGATGAACTTAATCAAGCACAACCACGAAAAGAAAAATAAAATCGAGGCAAACGGATCCAAGTGGATCTTAATCCGAATCGGGACAACTTTAGGTCTATGTTAAGCAATCGCCAGGTAATTTACGAAGTAATTACCCTACAAATGAGGCCGTCCACCACTAATTAAAGTGGAAAATATTCGTGTTAATACATGTTAGAGAAACGATATTATGAATCGTTCTCCGAAAACATGCCACACTAAAAGAAAGAGAACGGTCGAATCTTAATCGAGATTTTCGTTGAATTTATCGAAAAGCAACCTATCACGATCTCAAAGTATGGAGAATGATCCAAATGATCATTCATCCATAGATTTGAAATAATGAAGATTAAACCTATCGGAAATCAACAATCTACGAATCGGAGATTGTCATCGACCAAAAATAAAAAAAGGAGATGGAAAAAGAATAATGGATCTAAAAAAAATAAATCCATAAAAGAACTCAACTATTTTTTAAATCCTTTTCTTAAAATATATTTTCCAAATACCTCTTTTAAAAATACTTTTCTAAAATATAACTTCTAAAAAAAACTTACCTAAAATATATTTTAAAATACTTTCTAAAATATATTCCTAAAATCTTTTTAACAAAATCATTTTAAAAAAAGAGAACAAATAAATCTAATTAAAGAAATAAAAAAAAAAGAGAGTAATGGAAATGGGAGGGGGAAAGAGTGATCCGCGGGCAGGTGGTGATAGCACAGACAGATTCAAGGCCATAGGCCCAAACTCTAAACCATTATCACATTCTTTAAACAAAAAAAATGAAATAAAACTTATAATAAATAAAAAAAAAAGAAAAAAAAGAGAAGAGACAAATGCTCTTCTTCTTCTTCAACGCGAAATGAACACAATGGTTCCGCGGCTCACCTTCTCAAAAATCAGACCGAAAAATGCAACTCTCTCTTCTCCTTGATTCAAACCGCAAGCTCTTCTTCTTCTTCTCACCGCTCTCCCTCTCTCAATCACTTCGGATTGTGTGTTTGAAGGATTAGATTTTGGGATTTTGAGAATTTAATTGAAGGAATTAAGATAGAAATTGAAGGTTGAAGGTTTTTGTAATGGAGGGTTGAAAGAAAGATTTGAAGAAATTTCTTGCTAGGTTTCGATTTCGGCAGCAATTTGGAGGCTCTCAAAAGCTTCCTTTGAAAAGAGAACTGAGCTCAATTTATAGAAGGGGAAGAAGATTCGAGAGATGCCGTTTTGTGATTTTTGGAAGCGTTTTGAATGCGGGTGAGGTTCTCGTGCTTGCGTTGAGTTTTTGATTTCGCGTTTTGCTGCGTTTTGCTTTTACAGGATGCGTGTGCATTTTCATCTCAAGGGTTGCGTTTTATTTTGATTTGTTTTGCGTTTTAAACACTGAAGATTGTGCGAGATTCGTGACTGTGTATTACTGTGTTGGCTTGCAAGTTGTTGCTTGTTGATGTTTCGGCTTGGCCTGAAGGAAGTTTGTTTATGCTGTTTGGAAAAATCACTTGGAAGGTTGTGGGCCAGGCTGTTGGGCAGGAATTTGGCTTGGATGTTTGTCAATGCGTGAGGTTTGTACGAGCTGACAGGAAAAGTTGTTGGGCAGGAATTTGGCTTGGGGGAATTTGTTTGTGTAAAGCTGTCGCGAGGCTTGGAGGGCTTACGGCTTGTTGAATTTGTTGGCTTGAGGCAGGGAGTTTGGCACGCGTAAAGTGTGGAAAGTTGAGGTCATGCGTGTTTTGGCTGAGGCAACACGTGATAAAGCTGGGCGTGTGAGCTGGCTGAAGTGAAGTGATATGAGGCTGATGGCGTATGGATGTGGAAGTGAGGCTAAAGCTATTGTGTACATGCGTGAAGCTATTGGTGTGGGCTGCCTGGAGTTGGAAGTTGGATGCAAGTGTGGTGTGTTTTGATGAGCTGAAGAAAGCCTGTGGTAGAAATCACGTGCGGCTGGAGAATATTTTTAGGCTGGTTTAGTTGCACATGATGAGGCTGAAAAGGCTTGCGTGGGATGATGTCTTTTGGCTGGGAGAAGTGCTTGTTTTGCGTGTGAAGCCTACGTGAAGTGTGGCTGGGACTTGGTGTGATGTAAGCTAGATGTTATGAGGCAATGGACAAGGCTCTGGCTTACGGATTGTTGTGGCTTGGAATGGCTGTGAATATTTTGAGGCTTGGAGAAGTGATGGGCGCGTGAGGGAATGTGATGTGAAGTGGCTTTTGCTGCTTTGTGAAAAGGCTGAAGTCAAGTGAGGCCTTTTGGAAAACAAATTATAAAAATAAGAAAAAACAATTGACTTAATCAATATTTTTGTTATTTATTTTTTTTATACTTATTACTAATTGGATTATAACAAAAACATATGGGCTTAAAGAAAAAAACAATTGGGCTTATTATATGAATTAAGAATATGGATTAAAAAAATGAATTAATTGGGAATGATTAAAAGGAAATAATAAAAAAATGGATTAAAAGATATAAAAAAATGGAGAATGAAAATATAAAAAAATAAAATAATCGGGAATTGGATTAAAAGATAATTTGAAATGGTTATTTGAAAAAAAAAATCGAAAAGTTTAGAATTTGGAATTTTTGTGAATAATAAAAAAAAATGAATAATCGGGTAATTGAACTAAAAAAATGGTTATTGAAGATTTGGATAAGCTGGTTTAATCAAGAAATGGATAATGGATGGAATTTGGTTTTCAAGCCCACAACAAATCTCGATATCTCTTGCACAAGCCTCTGATGAAAGTGAACACAGCCAACACAACCCCACTGGATATTTCACAACTTAAGACATCTGTCATATGGAAATTGTCTGATTATTTCCCTGAAAAACTGAATCCATACTGAGGAAAATAAATCCTCAGATGAATCACTGATGAACTGATGAATCAAACCAAACTTCGCACAAAACACTATCACATAACCCAACTTGTACTTTGAAAACGCATTGTCCGAGAAATAAACCAATGGTACACACAACTTGCAGTCGAAACAATTTATCTGATAGTTTGACCAAATTAGGTCAAACATCCATCTGAAATCGAATTGTGACTGAACAAACGCATCTGAATTGAAATCATTGCCCTATCTTTGAAAACCTGCAACATAGAGAAGAAGAAGAACATTGCAACATATTTTTGGTATTTTGGTTAGTGGTCAGTAAATATAAACAAATATAAAGAAGTAAAAACAAGGGTGATCCCCTGCGAAGCATAGACTCTTCATCTGAGAAGAAACTCGAAACCAGTGCGATCTTGTTTGTATGCAAAAATGCAGATGAAATGAGAAGGAATCTTAGGTCAAAAATTAGGGTGTTACATTATGGACCTTGACCGTTCTCAGAGGAGCATGATCCACACATGCTTGCAGGTTTATGACCCTCCATTGAGATACTTCACATTCCCAGACTTCCAGTTAGGGCCTCTGTTGGAAGAGTTTTCTTTACTGATTGGAGTACCTATCAGAGGTGGAGTCCCTTTCAACCCAGAGATGACTGCTTCTAGAAATGAAGAGATAGCAAGGGCACTGTACTTGGAGCTTGCCCTTATTGAGCAAAGTATGACAACAAAAGTTGGGATTCCTGGTTTACATTTGGACTTCTTGATCTCTCAGGCCATCCTGAAAGCTTCATTGGGAGAGTGGATGGCAGTCTGTGCATTGTTAGCCCTCAGTATATATGGGGCTATACTGTTTGCAGATGAGCCCAAATTTGTGAGTAAGAATGCCATCCATCTGTTTCTTTTGAAGAATCCAGTGCCCACAATGCTAGGAGATTTTTACTATTCCATCCATCAGAGGAATGAGAAACAGAGGGGGAAGTTGGTGAGATGTTGTGCTCCTTTGTTTCACACCTGGCTGCTCAGACACCTGCTTAAGTCAGATGCTTTCCTGAACCCACATCAGCAGAAGAATTGGCCAAGAGGTTCATTGCCTTGACTTCAGATGATATCAGATGGTGCACCCAGAGCACCAAAGGCAAGGACATTATCACCAGCTATGGATAATACCCAAATGTGTCTCTGATAGGAGTGAAGAGTTTCATCAACTACAATCCTTTACTGTTTAAGAGACAACTGGGCTATGCCTTGGTTCACCCTCCCAGAGGACAGGATTTAGCTGAGACCTTATATTGTGAAGTGCAACCTAATTCAGCTGTTGTCAGACAAGCTGCTTGGGCTTGGGACAACATCCAGACAGAAGGAGTAGCTATTCTTGGAAGATGTAACAATTTTGCTTCAGCTCAGTACTCAGACTGGTCCCGCACTAGAGCTCAGATTACCAGAAAGCCTTTCACCTTGGAAGACATACCTGGGCCATCCACAGTACAGCCTGCAACAACAGTTAGCCTGGAGGAATTTGAAAAGTTGAAAGAAAGGAATGAGCAGTTACCTCAGGCCTTGAAGAAGACTCTTTGGGAAAGAAGTGATGGTCGCCTGGACATTGAGAGATTGGAAAAGCTCAGGGTTGAGCATCTGACCAAGATCGAACGGACAGAAGACTACATAAAGAAAGCAAGGGCTGTGGAACAGATATTGAAGAATTCCTGCAAGGAGGCCAAGATTCAGAAAGCTAGGGCTGAGCACTATCTGCAAGAGAGTCAGGCTAGGTGGGTCAGGATCACCGAAGCCCGTACACAAGAAGACCAGAGGACTCAAACCAAGATTGAGCAGTTGGAAGCTAATGAGAAGAAACAGCAGGAAGCCCTGTTGGCTGCACAGAAGGAGATATCAGAGTTGAAGCTTAGAGCAGGGTTGAAGAGATCAAAAGACCAGGACAAGCATAAGAAGCTGACTACTGTTATTGCTACCAGGAACCTCTTCATCAGGACTATTACAGAGCACCCAGTTGGTCCAGTGACTGAGGCACTCCTGAAGGAGGTCATAGAAGATGAGTTTGGGCTGGATGTCTGATCCTTTGCTTGTTGTTTATTTCCATTTGATGTACTTTTCTCTTTTGTTGTATTTTGACCCTCCATGGGCATGTATTGTAAAAAAAACTATGTATTGTTCACCATTTGTAATATATTTTAGTTTGTTTTCATTTGGGTTTTCTCTCAACAACATCAAGCATCTTCCTCGAGGTCTGGAAAGGTCAAAACCAAGAACCAAACCGGATACCTTGGAAAACAAATAAGCATACTGCATTGCATACTAACTTTGTTTTTGTTTTGTAGGTCTTGTTATTATTTTTGTTTCTAACTTTGTTGTGATCTCAGGAAACATTGCTCGTCGCCGAGTGTTCCCTGTCAACCGCACGCACCGGTACCCGACTCGTAACAACTTTCCCGGTATTCAAATGGAACAAGTACAGCAGGATCTGACAGAGGTCAGAAATCAGATGGCCAATGACAGAGTAGAGATGAGAAATCAGATGTCTCAATTCATGGCAATGATGATTGGCTTAGCCTAGAGTCAAGAAAGGTTAAGAGAGCTGGTGGAAAGACAAACTCCTGAGGAACCTCATCTGGGAATAGGAGGAACTAGCAACAATGAAGGAGGCCAGCCTCGTATTAACCCACCAGAGTATGGACCTCATCTGAATCCAGAAGTTAACATCCCAAGAAATGGTCAAGGTAATGCTACTGGGGGCCAAATCCTGCAGGAGGATCCCCAGGGAGAACAATTTACTGTCATTGGGGTTGGAAATGAGATATACGACAGGAGATTGGACGAGATTGCTAAAAAGTTAAGATCTTTGGAATCTCAGAATTCTTTGGGCTTCGATGTGATGGATAGGGGACTAGTGGATGGGGTGTGAATTCCCTGCAAATTTAAACCCCCATGCTTTGAAAAGTACAATGGTACTTCCTGTCCTCGCACTCATCTGCAGTCTTTCTTGGGAAGGCTCAAAGCCTATACCATGGATGAAAAGTTATGGATGTTCTACTTTGAGGACAGTCTGACTCGAGCTTCGAGAGAATGGTATTCGCATTTATCCAGGGCCACCATAAGATGTTGGAAGGTTTGGCCGAAGCTTTCATCCGTCAGTATCAGTACAACCTGGACATGGCTCCCAATAGAACTCTTCTAATGGGCATGTCTCAGTCTTCTAGAGAGAGCTTCCGGGATTATGCTCAAAGGTGGAGACAGCTTGCTGCTACTGTCCAACCACCCATGTCAGAAAGGGAAATGGCTGACATGTTCATGAACACATTGCAAGGGACCTATATTGACAGACTTGCTGCCTTCTCCTCTACCAGTTTTGCTGATGTGGTCATAGCTGGTGAGAGGATTGAAAGTCTCTAGAGGATGGTCAAAATCTCCGATAGTGGTGCAAGTTCCTCCAGCAATCCCAGAAAACCTTTTGCGGGACCCCGAAGGGCAGGTGAAACAAATTCCATTCATACAAGCAGGGGTAGGCCTCAGTATGCTCACTGGTCAGTAGCAGCTGTTACCATCCCAGCTCCAATTCCACAACAATCATCATATCCTCAACAACAATAACCATAGTATCAACAACAAGCTCATTATCCGCAACAAAGGTCGTACAACAACAACAATAGCAACCAACAGCAGCGTCCCTTCCAACAAAGGCCATCACAAGAAAACAGGGTAATTGACCCAATCCCAATGCCATATGCTGCACTCTTGCCACAACTCCTAAAGCTCAACCTGGTTGAGTTAAGGACGTTGGCCCCTCCAGATCCTCTCAATATGCCAAAGAACTAGGATGCAAATGCCAGGTGTGAATTCCACTCAAACGCACCGGGGCATAATACTGAAAAGTACAGGGCCCTATAGATGAAAGTCCAGGATCTGGTGGACTCAAAAGCTCTCAATTTTTCACCTCCTCCGAACATTACAAGAAATCCAATGCCTAGTCACAAAGGGCCTAGGATCAATGCTATCGAGGAAGGCAAACCATCCACATTAATTAACAATGTTGCACAAATCCGAAGACCCTTGGTTGAAATCAAAGCTCAGCTGTTAGAATGCCAGGTGTTCCCCGGATGTGAGGTCGGATGTGGATATTGCAACATTGCCGTTAATGGATGTGAGAGACTGAGAAATGGCATAGATGGCCTCATTAGAGATGGCATTCTTCAGATTACAACAACAATGACTACAACTCCAACAATTCCTTCATCAATTATCACAGATACTCCTACAACGTCAGCAACCATTGTTCCAACAGATTCTGCTACAACTCCAACAATTACTCAATCAATCACTTCAACAGATACAAGTTCAGTCACAATTCCTTCTACAACGACAACACCCATTACTCCATCAGTTCCTACTACAACTTCAACACCCGTCCAGTCAACAGTACCGTCCACAACATCATCAACAGTTAATGAAAGCGTCTCAACGGTTACGATATACTACGATCCCACAAATGTTCCTTCCAGCAACTCACAACAAAATGCTACTCCTGTCAGAGCTCCGGTTACTATATATTATGATCCAAACACCATTGTGGTCCCCTCTGCAGCTGCTATCAATCCGGTCACTATCACGGTGCCTGGGCCAGTTCCTTACGAAAGCGATAATGCCATCCCTTGCCATTATGGCTCAGATATATACTGTGAGGGGCAGAAAATCACTTTAGAATCATCAACTTCTTCACCTCAGATAGACAATGTGGGGGGAGGCGGAGGCTTCACTAGAAGCGGACGTCTCTTTGCCTCGCAAATACCAAGACCCATTGCTGAAGCAGAAGCTGCTGCTAATGCAAAAGGGAAGAGTGTGGTGCTAGAAGAACCAGTTGCTAAAGAAACTTTGAAGACTCCTTTTGATCAAGAGGTTGATGAATTCATGCGGATAATCAAGAGGGGTGATTATAAGGTGGTGGACCAGCTTCACCAGACACCTTCCAAAATCTCCATACTATCATTGCTAATGTGCTCCGAGGCTCATCGGAACGCACTATTAAAAGTCCTGCACGCAGCTTATGTGCCGGAGGAGATTACTGTCAATCAGTTAGAGGCTGTGGTTGGAAATGTCAACGCTAGTCATGGGCTAGGATTTACCAACGCTGATCTGACAACGGAAGGTCACAATCACAACAAGGCTTTGCACATTACCTTGGATTGTAAGGGTGCAGTTCTTTCTCACGTATTGGTGGACACAGGGTCATCACTCAATGTCCTACCCAAGAAAGCCCTTGTGAAGCTGGAGTATGATGGATTGGCACTATGCCCAAGAAACTTGGTAGTGAGAGCCTTTGACGGTTCTAAAAGATCAGTTCTGGGAGAGATAGAGTTGCCAATAATGATTGGCCCATAGATTTTCAAAACGACCTTCTTTGTGATGGATATACAGCCTGCCTACAGCTGTCTATTGGGTAGACCATGGATACACGCCGCTAGCGCCGTGACGTCAACCCCTTCACCAGAAGTTAAAATTTGAGTGGGAGGGCCAAGTCATTACCATTTATGGGGAAGAGGATATCTTCGTTAGCCAGCTGGCTACTTTCAAATACATTGAAATGGATGGGGAAATCCATGAGACCATGAGTCAAGGGTTTGAGGCCCTTAATATTAATGAAACATCTGTTGTGTCTGGGACCTCCATAACATCATATCAACAAGCCCAAAAGGTTGTTGAGGAAGGTATCGCTCAAGGCTGGGGCAAGCTGCTGCCAGTTGAAAAGAAAGATGACCGATTCGGGTTGGGTTACAGACCAACTCGACAAGATCAACCAGAGGCTGCAACGGAGCCCAAGTTTGTCAGCGGGGGGATGCTCACCCCGGATGCTGTGAATAGTTTGGAAGACGAGTCAGAAGACGAGCGCAACCTGGAAATCTGGATACGTCCAAGGATCCCGGGGAACCATGTCTCAAATTGGTATATCCAGGAAATTATAAGAGTTACTCCTGCAGAGTAATTATTATTTCCTGTCCTTAAGCATGCATCAAGTCCTGCATCTTGCCCAAGATGTCAGGGCTCATTTTGTAATCGAGCCATCTTGTATTTTGTGCAAACGATCAATTAATGAATATCAGGACATCTTTTGCAAATGAGTCTTTTCTTTTTACGCTCACTGTTTTTCCTTTTTCATTTTTTGTACAAAAATAAAATGGCAATGTTCTTTCAAAATAATAACTTCATTTTCACTTTTTCTAAGCAAGATAAAATTGATCACTAAAATGAACAAATCTAAACGCTTGCAGAGAGTGCCCTCCAAACTGCATCGACAACAACACCGCTATGACTTCGTATGACTTTGACAATCCGATTAATCAAGCTGGTGAAGGGGTCGAAGAAGATTATGAGCTACCTGAAGAGCTAGCCAGGTTGTTGAGACAAGAGGAGAAGGTTATCACTCCTCATCAGGAGGAAGTTGAGACGGTTAATCTTGGTACAGAAGAAGACCTAAAAGAAGTGAAAATCAGGGCCTGCCTGCAAGATTCAGTAAAAGAGCAACTTATTGACATGCTTCGGGAGTATGTGGATGTTTTTGCTTGGTCTTATCAGGATATGCCAGGGTTGGACACCGACATTGTTATGCACAAACTGCCTCTGAAAGAAGACTGTCCGCCAGTAAAACAGAAGTTGCGCCGTACTCGCCCAGATATGGCAATGGAGATAAAAGAAGAGGTACAAAAATAGTGGATGTGTGGATGACTTCCCAGTGGATGTGTGGATAACATTGTACCTGTGCCTAAGAAGGATGGAAAAGTGAGGATGTGTGTGGATTACCGGGACCTGAATAGAGCCAACCCGAAAGATGACTTCCCATTACCTCACATTGATGTATTGGTCGACAATACGGCTCAGTTCTCGGTGTTCTCCTTCATGGATGGATTTTCAGGATATAATCAGATCAAGATGTCACCTGAAGACATGGAGAAGACAACTTTCATCACACCCTGGGGCACATTCTGTTATAAGGTAATGCCATTCGGACTGAAGAATGCTGGTGCCACTTATCAATGGGCTATGGTAACATTATTCCATGACATGATCCACAAAGAAATCGAATGTTATGTGGATGACATGATTGCCAAGTCCCTCACAGAAGAAGACCACCTGGTGAATCTGTTGAAGATATTCAAGTGTCTGAGGAAGTACCAATTGAAGTTAAACCCCAATAAATGCACATTCGGGGTGCGATCCGGTAAGCTGCTGGGATTTATTGTAAGTGATAAAGGGATTGAAGTTGACCCTGACAAAGTCAAAGCCATCTAAGAAATGCCTGCACCGAAGACTGAGAAAGAAGTTCAGGGGTTCCTAGGTAGATTGAACTACATTTCAAGATTCATATCTCATCTTACAGCAACCTGTGAACCCTTTTTCAAGTTGTTAAGAAAAGAACAAACGGTCAGGTGGAATGAAGACTGCCAAAGGGCTTTTGACAAAATCAAGGAATACCTACAAGAGCCTCCGATCCTTATGCCTCCAATTGAAGGAATACCTCTAATAATGTACTTGACAGTATTAGAAGAGTCAATGGGGTGTGTGATGGGCCAGCATGACGAGTCTGGTCGAAAAGAGTATGCAATTTAGTACCTAAGCAAAAAGTTTATCGACTGTGAACAACGTTATTCACTGCTCGAGAAAACTTGTTGTGCTTTAGCGTGGGCTGCTCGCCGACTAAGGCAGTATATGTTGACCCACACTACCTTATTGATCTCCAAGATGGACCCGGTCAAGTACATTTTTGAGAAGCCAACACTTACCGGACGAGTTGCAAGATGGCAAATGATTCTCACGGAATATGACATTCAGTATACATCTCAGAAAGCCATCAAAGGCAGTGTATTGTCTGATTATCTTGCTGAGCAACCCATTGATGATTACCAGCCTATGAGATTTGACTTCCTTGACGAAGACATCATGTTCATAAAAGCAAAAGATCATGAAGATCCTATTCACACTGAAGGGCCTGACCCAGAAGAAGAATGGACTATGATGTTTGATGGGGTTGTTAATATGAACGGTCGTGGTGTTGGTGCAGTACTCATTACACCTAAGGGAGTTCACATGCCTTTCTCGGCAAAACTCACTTTTAATTGCACTAACAACAAAGCTGAATACGAAGCTTGTATTATGGGTCTTGAGGAAGCCATTGACCTCAGGATCAAGACTTTAACTGTGTTCGGAGATTCAGCTCTGGTAATCAATCAAACCAACGGAAAATGGTATACTCACCAGGAGCATCTGATTCCTTACCGGGATTATACAAGGAGGTTACTCACATTATTTACAACAGTCAAGCTTGAGTATATCCCTCGAGATGAAAATCAGTTTGCAGATGCTCTGGCTACCATTTCATCCATGATCAAAGTTCAAGCTGCCACCTTTGTGCCTCGGATTTCAGTATCCAGACTTGACAGACCAGCATACGTATTCTCTGCAGACCTTGCTAAAGATGATAAGCCTTGGTTCCATGACATCAAATGCTTCTTGGAGGATCAAACATACCCACCTGGGGCATCGTCCAATGACAAGAAGACATTAAGAAGGCTAGATGGTAGTTTCTTCTTGAATGCTGATGGTTCCTTGTACAAGAGAAACTTTGATATGGTACTCCTTAGATGTGTTGATAAGACGGAGGCAGATTTGTTGATGCACGAGGTGCATGAAGGATCTTTTGGTACCCATGCTGGAGGGCATGCTATGGCTAAAAGGTTGTTAAGATCAGGCTATTATTGGATCACAATGGATGCAGACTGTTGTGCCTATGCCAGAAAATGCCATAAATTCCAGATTTATGCAGACAAAGTGCATGTACCTTCGAATCCTTTGAATGTAATGTCTTCACCTTGGCCCTTTGCCATGTGGGGCATAGATATGATTGGCAAGATTGAACTGACTGCTTCAAATGGCCACAGATTCATCCTGGTTGCCATTGACTATATTACCAAGTGGGTTGAAGCAGCTTCATATGCAAACGTCACCAGGCAAGTGGTAGCCCGATTCCTGAAGAGAGACATCATTTGTCGGTATGGAGTGCCCGAGCGAATCATTACTGATAATGGTTCCAACTTGAACAACAAAATGATGGCAGAACTGTGTCGGGACTTCAAAATCCAACACCACAATTCTTCTCCATACAGGCCAAAGATGAATGGCGCTGTAGAGGCAGCTAATAAGAATATCAAGAAGATTGTGCAGAAGATGGTGGTCACCTACAAAGACTGGCATGAAATGCTACCATTTGCCTTGCATGGGTACCGTACCTCAATCAAAACATCCACTAGGGAAACACCGTATCAGCTTGTGTATGGTATGGAGGCAGTCCTACCTGTTGAAGTTGAACTACCCTCCTTGCAGGTACTGATGGATGTTAAACTGAATGAAGCAGAATGGGTCTGATCCCGATACAAACAACTGAATCTGATAGAAGAGAAGAGATTAGCTGCAATCTGTCATGGGCAGTAGTACCAGAAAAGAATGAAGAAAGCCTTCGATCAGAAAGTCAGGCTTCGGGAATACCAAGTAGGAGATCTTGTGCTGAAAAGACTCCTCCCTCCTCATTCAGACCACAGGGGCAAGTGGACTCCGAATTACGATGGTCCGTTCATAGTAAAGAAAGTTTTCTCTGGTGGAGCACTGATGCTCAGTACTATGGATGGTGAAGACTTCCTGTCCCCTGTGAATTCAGATGCAGTTAAAAAATACTTCGCATAAAATGACCCGCTGGACACAAAAACAGAATGTAAGTCCAGGCAAAAATAGGGCATCCCGGCGAGTCAAAAACAGAATAAAAGACTCGGGAAAAAATAAGGGAAAATAAATAAAAAAATGTACACCCGCTGAGTTGAAAATCCGCATTGGACAGCTCAGGAAAAAAGGGGTATCCCGGTGGATTGAAAACCTGAAAAGGCGATCCACGCAAAATAAGGGAATAAGTGAACAACTTCATTCTGAATTCGTCTGTATCACTTACAACATGGTAAGTTTCGAAGGGTTAAAACATCGGTCAGAATTAGCCTTCTTCAGAAATCAAGATGAGAAGAACATCAATGTCATACGAGTCATAGAAGATGGGAAGCACACTGAAGCGTCATCAACATTGCCAGCATCTTTTTGTTTCTCAATTTGTAACAATCTCCTCATTTCAGGGGATTTGTTTCTTTGACTGTACTTGCCAATTCAGGGCACACAAATTAATAAAATCAGATTTTCAGTCACATTTCGTCTCATACATTTTATTTTTCATTTGCAAAAATGTCCAATGTCCTTAAAATATCGATTGCATAAATACAGATGCGTCTTTTCTAAATTACATGCTTACAGGAAATATATTTGCTCCTGGGAGTATCTAAATTCCTATGATGGAATCCAGTAAGGGATACCTTGGGGTACTTGTATGTTTCTTTGTCATAACAGGATTGCAGGTATTCAAAGCGCAGCTTTGGGGCATGAAAACTCCTCCCCATCAGAGCAGCATCAGAAGGGGATCATTTCCCCAACTGAGTACATCATCCTCAGCAGGATCCCCACAGAAACCTCTAGGAAGGTCGTTCAGTGATCGTTCCTCTCCAGCCAAGTTCAAGGACAGGGAACCATCTCCCCACAGAGTTCCAGCCTCCGTCTAGATGAGCAATGTCTAAAGATCGCACAACAGAGTGACGAAAGCTTCCGCAGACCCCAGCTGGGCTCCTCCTCATTAAAATAGGTCTATCAGTGACCTATTTTCCCAAGCAGAGTCATACATCTTATCAGATATATCAATGATCTCATCCCCAGCTGGGATATTTCTTTCAAAGCAGATCAGCCAGGGATCTTCACAGCAGCGGGATCTGAATCCCAGATCGGTCTTTGCATCATCATAGCATTCGCATCATGTTTTCTCCCAAAGCGTAGCATTCCGTCTAATACGGAGCATTACGGCAAAAATCAAACATATTGCATAATCATAAGCCATGCTTTGAATCAAGCACCTGTATATACCGACATCCCATCAACAATATATACAAAGACTCACAGTACCGACACATCCCTTTAAATACAAATACATGCTCCCTTTTGGCACTCGTCCGTGTCATTTTCCCCAGTAAAGTCGCCAGAACATTCTCCACAAACAGACACCTATGCACTCATTGGACACCCGTCCGTGTCACCATTTCCCAGCATGGTTGCCTAAACACTCATTGTAAGCAAAACACTTATTTATATATACTTCTTCCGACACCCGTCCGTGTCATCTTATCCCCACAGATCTTCAGAATATCTTTTACATAAGTTCATAGCTTACACACTTCCTCTTATGATACTCGTCTGTATCCTGCTCTCCCCAGCAAGTTGAATACTCGTCTGTGTCTCACTCATACTCTTTACTCATACAGATGCTCGTATGTATCTTGTATACACCATTTATCTTTTCCCAGATTCAACACTCGTCCGTGTTCTTTGTTAACCAGTTGGTACTCGTCCGTATCATCATCTCTGAACATGCGTCAGCATTTGTTTATACCGATACTCATCCGTATCATGGTCCTAAGGATTCTCGTCCGCATCTTTAATCTATACACAGTGTCAAACACTTATACCTTTCATTTCTTGAAAGTAGACACTCGTCCGTGTTTACCATTCCCCAGTGGAATTACTTTTCTTCTATCTGACATTCGTCCTATGTCATGATACTTTCGGCAGCCGTCCTTCACCTTTTTGATGATCGTCCTTCATCATTCCCCCAGCGGAGTCTCCATTATTAGAGCCCTTTCATATCCGACATTCGTCCTATGTCGTGATATTTTAGCAGCCGTACCCTACTAGGTGATCGTCCTTCACCTCTTGATGATCGTCCTTCATCATTTTATCCGATGGTCGTCCCCCATCGTTGATCTTGTTATCTGACATTCGTCCTATGTCATGATAAACCCCAAGAGCAGCCGTACCCTGCTAGGTGATCGTCCTTCACCTCTTGATGATCGTCCTTCATCACACTTATCCGATGGCCGTCCCCCATCATCGACCTTTTCTACCCGACATTCGTCCTATGTCGTGGTACCTTCGGCAACCGCACCTTGCCAGGTGATCGTCCTTCACCTTAGATGACCGTCCCTCATCCTTATCCCCAACAGAGCAGCCGTCCCCTGCTAGGTGATTGTCCTTCACCTTTGATGACAGTCCTTCATCATTTATTTCCTCAACCCGATGGTCGTCCCCATCATTGCCTTACCTTTAATCCCCGGAGAATCTTGTTACTTTACCTGATGGCCGTCCCCATCATAACCTCTTCATTTCCCCAGCATGTCGGCCGTCCCCGTCATTACTTCATCCCCAGCAGTCATCCTCTGCCCGACAGTCGTTCTCCATCGCCCGCACTTTATAATCATACTTTACTTCCTTTTACAATCTATATCCCTTTTCTTCTTCATCTAGTGAGTGCAAATCTTGGACTGTCTTTGGTATTCAACCACAAGTTATCTTGTTTGTCTTTTAAGCCAGGCGCTTACATCCTACACAACTAACTCATGTTTGAATAGGGGCAGCTGTAAACACCCCAAATTTGTCCTCACTCATTTCACCCTGGCTTGTGATCTTTTCATTTGCATAAGTTCAATCATGTCATCTCATATTACATTTTGCTTCACTGCATTGGTTCTAAGTCATTTGTATCTAGGGTTTGTGATCTGAGCCATCCCTGAGCTATCTGAGCCACTCCAAAGGTCTTCAATCATCTCAAGAGGGTCCATGTATGTTCAATCATCATATTGTATCCTCCCAAGATCAAGAAAGTCAGAAAATCACAAGAACTGAGAAAGGCATGGAAGCAGAGCCAAGCTTAACTACACAGATGACCTGAAATTAGGGTTTTGGTTTCAGAGGCCATAACTCCAATTTTTTTGGTCATTCTTGTTTCTATTGGTCTCTATATGATATAGGGATCATGCATACCAATTTTCATGAAGAAATTCAATGGGTAATGCATTTGATCAATAGATGACTTCTTGAGCAAGTCAGTGCAAAATCAGGGCATCTGAGGCCCCCAATCATCCAACCAAAGGGTCTTCTCCATCATTTTAGGTGTATATGATCTTTATTTGATCTTAGAAGAAGTTATAAGTTCACAAAATTGAAGAATTTCAAGCCATTTGCAAAGTTGCCATTTTGGGAAAGTGACTTGTAATGCAAACTTGCCATTTTGGGAAAGTTTTTCAACCTCCTCTTTTTGATTCAAAAATGCTTCAAATGAAAAATTCTTGGTCATGAAAGTTGTAGATTGGATCATTCCCTTTTCAAAAAATACAAGAACTTGATCTAATTCATCATAGAACTCAAGATATGGCCTTGCAAAGTTGGGAAAAATCACAAAATTTCACTTATGAACCAAAGAGGGAAACTTGCAAAAACTCTTGCCAAGGCAATTTGTGACCTCTAATTGACTTCTGACCATTACACAAACATCATACATGACCTATAATTCAGAATTTCCCAAAGAAATCTCAAGTTTCATGCCTTGATCATCAAGAATTCTCAAAGGGGCCAAACTTCATAGAATTTGCAAAATGACACATAACTTCTCACAAACTTGCTGATTTGCCTCAATTTCAATTCTATGGACCTCCTTGATCTTAGCTGCACCAAGACAAGCCAAAAGGCCAGCTGCAAGAATGCCCATACCTCAAGTACAAGTCATGTTGACATTTTGGCAACTTGCCCATACCAATCACCACAGTCCACCACCCACTCTCTGGCCTATCCAGACTTTACAAGCATGCTTCAAGGATTGATTTTCATAAGATACATAAGCCAAACACTCCAAGAACTCAGCATTCCACAAAACTCCCCAACTTGCAAAACCCTTTGAATCTCTCAGCTCATTCACTCAATCTTAAAACCAATTTCACCATTGATCTCAAAATCACTCACTGACCACAAAGCAACCAATTTCAGTTTTTGAGTTTTGATTCGAATCATGAGTTTGAGCCATTAGAAATTTGTTTTGAAGGTGGATTTGAGTTCAGGGAGAGGAGAGGATTTGATCTGGAGCTTTAGAGCTCCAGAAATAACCTAGGGAGAGAGTTTGAGATTTTCAGGTGAGGGTGTCACCGGAGAAGACGACCGGAGCTCTTCTCCGGTGACCTGAAAGTGATAAGTTTGATAATTAGGGTTAGGGTTTTGGTTTAAATGTGGACCCTTAGATTTCCCCTTCCCGCGCGTGTTGTGTGGCTGAGATCATTTCATTAGTTTTAATTATGGATTAAAGAATTAATTAATTAAGATTAATGAAATTTGAATACTGGCCATAGGATCTGGCGTGCAGTCAACCCTGGAAATCCTCAGAATCAATCTAAGCCACTGGATCATCATACTTCTATTTATTTCATTTTTATTTCATATTTTCTCATTTATTTTGCACATTTTATTTTAAATAGCTAGAAAACCCTAAAAATATTTTTCTTCTGCATTTTGCATTCAAATATTTTTCTTAACCCAAAAATAATTTTTATTTTATTTATTGCATAAAATTTGTATTTTTAAAATATTTTAATGTTTATTTTAATTAATTAATGGAAATTAATTAATTAAAATACCATTTAAGTTTCTAAAAATCACCAAAAAAATCACATTACATCTTGACACATTTAGAGACATTATCAAACCATTCATACAAATTTCTTTTTGGTTCTTGATCCATTTTGACATTTTCTTTGGATTTAGGGTTCTTAAAAATCAATATTTTTGACCCTAACTTAGAAAAATCTTTTCTGCCTAACCATGAAGAGTTTAATAATGGTTCTTTTTGCATTGCATTCCACATATCATGTAGTTTCTAGGATAAAATTGGCATGAATTTATCTTTTATTTTTGATTTGTTTTGCATTTTTCCTTGTGAGGTACCTTAAAACCCTAGCAAACTTAGAAAAATCATAAGTCCTTTAGGGTTTAGCTTCTGACCTTCCCCTTTGGGCAGTGAACTTGTACAGGTTTAGGGTACCTTTGATCCCATTTTCAATTCTTTATCTTGTCATTTGCTTCTGATTTTTGAATTTTGCATTGCATCTTGTACATAAACCCTAATCTTTGCCTTCATTTGCATTCATTCTTCATATGCTTGCATACATGAACTTGCCATGACATTTTGTGCATCCACATGACATATAAGACATCTTAGAATCATTTTTTATCATTGCATCATCCATTTGCCATGTTATGCATCCATTGCATTTCATAAGTTTTCATGAACTTTCATGCTTACTTTCATGTCTCATTTGCATCTTCATCACTTGTATGATCATCCTCATTTCTTGACATGCTTTCATACTATCTCATAGCATCATTTGCATCATGATTATGCTTCTGATTTTGGTTTGCACTCTTGCATCTCATCTCATTTTTATTTCATTTCATTTCTTGTTGCTAACTTTTCAGGTGGTAAGTGTTTGAGAAGTGAATTTTCCTTCACTTCTCATAATCTCTTCTCATCCCTTTTATGCATCTTTGCTGCATTTTTACTTGTGAATTAGAGTGAGCTTGCTCATTCATGTTCCCTCCTCACTTTCTTCCTTCAAGCAATTTGTCTTCTTAAGTGAAGCAAGTTGTCTTGCTTCCTTCTGCTTCTCCTCCTTTCATCTGTTTCTTCCTTGGTGGCTCTTCTTGAAGATTTTCTTGCAAGCTTCATAAACCCTAGGAATACCCAAGCATGATAACAATTAGGGTTTGATTAGTCCCCCCATTAGTTTTACCTTTGTGTCATCTTTGTGTCTTCTCTTCTCATCTCTTAATCAAGGACTAAACCTTAAAGGTTTTAAGGCTTTGTGATTAGGGTTATGCCTGCATCCTTCTATTAGGATGGAGTGTATAACTTTAATCCTAAGTGTTAAACCCTTAATGTGTTTAAACCCTTTAATCAATTCACCTAATAATCACTAAGACATCAAGCTTGTAACTTGGGCCTTGCATTAGGGTTCTAATTCTTCCTTAATTGGTTAAGAAGGACTAACCCTAGTGTTAATGGACAAATCCCCCTCAAGTGGTCTTACAAACCATAAAATCCACTTCTTAATCTTACCATTAACTAAAATCCATGTAATAAAGGCTTTGTTTTGTCATGAGGTTAATCCCTAATCATGGATTAAGTTGAGGAGCCTTCCTCAGCTTAAATGTTCTCATCTATTATCCTTCTATTAGGATGGTGTAATGAGTCCATTAAATCCTTGATTATGGCTTAAACTCATTACTTAACACTAAACAAAAACTCCAAAAACATCTAAATAATTGCAAGTAGGTTAATGATCTTAATCCTACATCATGGTGATTAAGTGTGAGGTGTTTACCTCATACTTAAGGTATTCTCATTACCCCTAATCAGAGGGAAGATGTGATGAGTTTACTAACCCTTGATTTAGGCTTAAGCTCATTTTCTTATGACCAACTCAAAAAGCAATAAAAGATTGAAAACACAAAAAACAGATAATAATCGTCTCCTCCGAGATTCTTTTCTCATCTCATTCACTCATAAGCGAGAACTTGCTTCTTCCGTCTAATGCAAGACAGTTAGCACTCGAGTCAGACGAGTCATACACTTGAGCATAGGCATGCAAGCAGTTCACAAGTCAATTTATCTTTCAGTCTCTTTGAGTCGAACTACGGTGTTCTGACTTCCTCATTGCACGAGAGGATACGTAGGCATAACTTAACAGTTATCGAACAAAAGTCTTTGTATATTCCCCCTCTTTCAGTATTATTCTTTAAGTCTCATAATCTTGAGCTTCATACTCTTTTCTTACACTGACACTTCTCTTATTCACTTCACATTTCTTTTACACTGACACTTGCATTCTTTTCCAACTTTTGCACACAGAATAGCACTGACACTACCCCATTAAACACAAACTTTCAAGCGTGGATCCCGTCGAGTACGGCGGACAATCTGGGTGCTAATACCTTCCCAGGTTGTAACCGACTCCATTTCTCAGTTTCTCTGGTTCGCAACCGTCTTATCCATCTTTTCTTAGGTCTATGCAGCATTACCTTTCCTTCGGGATAAAAATGCCTAGCTGGCGACTCTTTTCAGTTCACTCTTGTGTTCTCCTCTCTCGCCGACCGTTCGCGTCTGTACCCTATTTGACCTAGCCTCATTTAGTGGGAGCGACAGAGTCGAACTACGATGTTCTGACTTCCTCATTGCACGAGAGGATACGTAGGCATAACTTAACTGTTATCGAACAAAAGTCTCTGTCTCTTCCCCCCTCTTCCAGCATTATTCTTTTGCACTGACACCTGTACATTCTTTTCAGTATTTTACACATAGATAGCACTGACACTACCCCTTTAAACACAAATCTTTCAAGCGTGGATCCCGTCGAGTACGACGGACAATCTGGGTGCTAACACCTTCCCAGGTTGTAACCAACCCCCTTTCTCAATTTCTCTGGTTCGCGAACGTCTTATCCATCTTTTCTCGGGTTTATACAACATTACCTTTCCTTCGGGATAAAAATGCCTAGCTGGAGACTCTTTTCAATTCATCTTCATGTTCTCTTTCGCCGACCGTTTGCGTCTGTACCCTATCTGACCTGGTTGTCATTTGGTGGGAGCGACAACTTGGCGACTCTGCTGGGGACCCTTATACCGCAACCAGGGCTTTTGGTTCTTTTTGCGGGCTCCTCCTAGCGCTTGTTTGATTTGTGTTTACGGGGGTGTTATGTGCTAATTGTGCTTGTTCATTTGCTTTATTTATGGCCTTATGTACAATTTTATTTACTACTTTCTTTATAGTTTTTATACATCATACTGTCATTATCATTGCTGGATCTGGTTTCTGTTTTGATGGGTGGGGTTTCACTGAGTGATTAAGGTCCTATACCTGGGACCTGAGTGATACCTAGGATAGAGTGGTTCATGTTCTTTCCCATTTCATTTCGGTCTGGTGCGGGAATATGAAACACGGTTCAGATGTGGGTTTCTTCTTGAGAACTTTGTGCTACAGATTTCCTGTATTGCTAGGGCTATCTGGGAAGCCTGCTAAGTCTGGATGACCTTTATTTTTGACCTTCAGAATCTGGGGTGAATTAGAGGAGGATCCTTTATGGTTATTATAAACACTGTACCTCCGGGTTAGAAGTATTTACACTTCTCATAACTGATCCAAGTCTGAGGATCCTTGTTTTAGAACATTACATGTGAGGGGGTTGGGTTGTTTACAGGTTTGCAGGAACCCTTGGCCACATCATACCCTGTTACTGTATTGTTTAAGAGTAGTTCACTTTGGACAATTCTTGTGATTAGCCCTGGACATGTGACTCTTTATTTGAGTCCCCCACCCTGGTTACTGGACTTCTGAGCCTCCATCCGGACCTTTGAACATACATGGACCTTATACCAAGACAGATAATCAGATCCAGCTCTTGATCACAAACCCTTGCATATCATTTGCATATATCATCGTTGCATCATTTAACATTTGTTTATTTGTTTTTTAGGGTATCCATCATATCATATTTGGTTTGGTTTTGACCCCTTCTATTTCTTAGACCTCTGCCTCAGTTATCTTCTCCAACATCTGCTTCAGCTTTCTCCTTCAGCACCTGTATCAGTCTGTCAGAGACTTACCTCCAGCTTTTCAGTCTATGATCTTCATCAGCATTTGACTTCAGCTTCTTCATCAGCACTCATGAATATTCCAAGGAAAAGCAACATATCTTATCACTTCTTTGAGCCTTCTTTGACTTGTATCAGACAAGTCCAGTCACTTATCACACCTGACCACATCCCACTGTTTAGAGAGCACTATGGGGGTATTTTGGACATGGTTATGGATCTTGATTCATCTCAGAGGAGCATGATCCACACATGCTTGCAGTTTTATGACCCCTCACTCAGATGCTTCACTTTTCCAGATTTCCAGATGGGGCCTCTGTTGGAAGAGTTTTCCTTGTTGATTGGAGTGCCTATCAGAGGAGGGATCCCCTTCAACCTAGAGATGACTGCTCCCAGAAGTGAAGAGATAGCAAGGGCATTGTATTTGGAGCCTGCCTTCATTGAGCAAAACTTGACAACAAAAGCTGGGATTCCTGGCTTACATCTGGACTTCTTAATTTCTCAGGCCACCCTGAAGGCTACATTGGGAGAATGGAAGGCAGTCTGTGCACTTTTAGCCCTCAACATATATGGGGTTATATTGTTTGCAGATGAGCCCAAATTTGTGAGTAAGAATGCCATCCACTTGTTTCTGCTGAGGAACCCAGTGCCTACATTGCTGGGAGACTTCTACTACTCCATCCATCAGAGAAATGAAAAGCAAAGGGGGAAGCTAGTCAGATGTTGTGCTCCTCTGTTCTACTCTTGGTTGCTCAGACACTTGCCCAAATCAGATGCCTTCTTGAACCCACATCAGCAGAAGAATTGGGCCAAGAGATTCATTGCCTTAACATCAGATGATATCAGATGGTGCACCCAGAGCACCAAAGGCAAGGATATTATTACCAGCTGTGGGCAATACCCTAATGTGCCTCTAATAGGAGTAAAAGGTTGCCTCAATTACAACCCTTTACTGTTTAAGAGACAATTGGGATATGCCTTGGTTCATCCTCCTAGAGGGCAAGATTTGGCTGAGACCCTATACTATGAGATCCAATTTGGCTCTGCTGTTGTCAGGCAAGTTGTCTGGGCTTGGGACAACATTCAGACCAAAGGGACAGCCATCCTTGGAAGGTGCAACAATATTACTTCAGCCTAGTACTCTGACTGGTCCCGTACTATAGCTCAAATCACCAAGATGCCTTTCACCTTGGAAGACACACCTGGACCTTCTACAGTACAGCCTGCAGCAACTGTTAGCCTGGAGGAATTTGAAAAGCTGAAAGAGAGGAACAATCAGCTATCTGAAGCCCTGAAGAAGACTCTTTGGGAAAGAAATGATGGTTATCTGGACATTGAGAGATTTGAAAGACTCAAGACTGAGCATCTGACCAAGATTGAAAGAACAGATGACTACATAAGGAAGGCAAGAGCAGGAGAGTTGGTTTTGAAGAATGCCTGCAAGGAGGCCAAGATTCAGAAAGCTAGGGCTGAGCACTATCTGGAGGAGAGCCAGGCTAGGTGGATCAGGATCACCGAGGCCCGTGCACAAGAAGACCAGAGGACTCAAGCCAAGATTGATCAGCTGGAGGCCAATGAAAAGAAGCAGCAGGAAGCTTTATTGGCAACACAGAAGGAGATATCAGATTTGAAACTCCGGGCGGGGTTGAAAAAATCAAAGGATCAGGACAGGCATAAGAAGCTGACTAATGCCATTGCTACCGGGAACCTCCTCATTAGGACTATTACAGAGCACCCAGCTGGTCCGGTGACTGACGCCCTCCTGAAGGAAGTCAAGGAGGATGACTTTGGATTGGATGTCTGATTCCTTTTGCTTATATCTCTTTTTCTTTTGATGTAATTTTTCTTTTGATTGATTGTATTTTTGACCCACCATGGGCATGTATTGTAAACAGACTATGTATTTCCATCATTTGTAATATATCAGTTTGTTTTATTTTGGTGGGCTTTCTCTCAACATCATCAAGCATTTCCTCGAGGTCTGGAAAGGTCAAAACTAAGAACCAAACTGGATACCTTAGAAGACAAATAAGCATATTGCATTGCATACTAACATTTTCTTTGTTTTGTAGGTTTTGTTTGTTATTTTGTTTCTCACTTTGTTGTGGTTTCAGGAAACATTGCTCGTCGCAGAGTGTTCCCTGTCAACCGCACACACCGGTACCCAACGCGAAACAACCTTCCAGGCATCCAAATGGATCAGGTGCAGCAGGACCTGAATGAAGTAAGAAATCAAATGGCAAACGAAAGGGTTGAAATGAGAAACCAAATGACCCAATTTATGGCTGTGATGACTGGCTTAGCTCAGAGCCAGGAGAGGCTGAGAGAGCTGGTAGAAAGGCAGACACCTGAAGAGCCCCACCCTGGAACGGGAGGAACCAACAATAATGAACGCGGGCAGCCTGGCATCGACCCACCAGAGTTCGGGCCCTATTTGAACCCAGATGTTAATATCCCAAGGAATATTCAAGGAAACACTGCTGCAGGCAGGATCTTGCAAGAAGATCCTCAGGAGGAGCAGTTCACAGTGATTGGGGCTGGGGATGAGGTGTATGACCGAAGACTGGATGAGATTGCTGAAAAGCTGAGATCATTGGAATCCCAGAATTCTTTAGGCTTTGACGTAATGGATATGGGGCTGGTAGATGGGGTGAGGATTCCCCACAAATTCAAACCCCCATGCTTTGAAAAATATAATGGTACCTCCTGCCCGCGTACTCATCTGCAATCTTTCTTAGGAAGACTTAAGGCTTATACCATGGACGAGAAGTTATGGATGTTCTATTTTAAGGACAGCCTGACTGGAGCATCAAGAGAATGGTATTCGCATCTGACAAGGGCCACTATAATATGTTGGAAAGACTTGGCCGAAGCCTTTATCTGGCAATACCAGTACAACTTAGACATGGCCCCCAATAGAACTCTTCTAATGGGCATGTCTCAGTCTTCAAGGGAAAGCTTTCGGGATTATGCTTAGAGGTGGAGACAACTTGCTGCTGCTGTCCAGCCACCCATGTCTGAAAGAGAAATGGCTGACATGTTTATGAACACCTTGCAAGGAACGTATATTGACAGACTTGCTGCTTTCTCTTCCACCAGTTTTGCCGATGTAGTTATAGCTGGTGAGAGAATTGAGAGTCTTTTGAAAATGGGCAAAATCTTCGACAATGGTGCAAGCTTTTCCAACAACTCCAGAAAGCCTTTCTCAGGACCCCGAAGGGCAGGTGAAACAAATGTTATCCATGCAGGCAGGGGTAGACCCCAGTATCCTCACAGATCAATAGCAGTCGTTACCATCCCTTCTCCAGCTCCACAGCAACCACTTTTTCCTCAACAACAACAACAACAACATCACTATCAGCAACAATCTCACTTTCCACAACAAAGAACGAACAACAATAACAACAACAACCAACAGCAGCGCCCCTTTCAACAGAGGCCATCTCAGAAAAATAGGGTAATTGACCCCGTTCATATGCCTTATGCTGCTTTACTGCCACAACTCCTGAAGCTTAACCTGGTTGAGTTAAGGACGTTGGCTTCACCAGATCCTCTCAACCTCCCAAAGAATTATGATGCTAATGCCAGGTGTGCCTTTCATTCCAACGCACCTGGTCACAATACCGAGAAATGTAGAGCCTTGCAAATGAAGGTTCAGGATTTGGTCGATTCCAAAGCTCTCAATTTCGCACCTCCTCCGAATCTTAACAGAAATCCTATGCCTAATCATGGTGGGCCCAGGATTAATGCCATAGAGGAGGACCAACCATCTGCACTGATTGATAATGTTGCACAGATTCAAACACCGCTGGCAGAAGTCAAAACTCAACTTTTAAGATGCCAGGTATTCCCGGGCTATGAGGCCTGCTGCGAATTGTGCAATACTGCTATTAATGGTTGTGAGAAGCTAAGGCTTGGCATAAATGGCCTCATCAAAGATGGAATCTTGCAAATTACCACAATGGCTCCTTCAACATCAACAACTCTTTCTTCAGCAAGAGCAGACCCTACTACAACTGCAACGACTATCATCCCCACTGATTCATCCACAACTCCAGCAATCAATCCATCCATTATTTCAACAAATCAAAGTTCAGCAACATTTACTTCTACAACATCAGCGGGAACGCCTACAACACCAGCAAACACTAGCGAAGATGTCTCAACGGTCACGATGTATTATGACCCAGCAAATGTTCATCCCAACAACAATTTTCAACAACAAACTGCAACACCTACTGTCAGGTCTCCAGTCACAATCTATTACGACCCGCATACCATCATAGTTCCTTCCGCTGCAGCAATCAGTCCAGTTACCATTATTGTGCCTGTACCCGTTCCTTATGAAAGCAGTAATGCCATACCTTGGCACTACGGCTCTGATCTCTAGTGCGACGGAAAGAAGATCACTCTAGATTCATCAACCTCTTCACCACAAGTTGACAATGTTGGGGGAGGCGGAGGCTTCACCAGAAGCGGACGCCTTTTTGCCTCACAAACACCAAGACCCAATGTTGAAGCAGAAGCTGCTGCTAAGGCAAAAGGGAAGAATGTGGTACTTGAATAGCCAACTGTTAAAGAAACTCCGAAGACGTCTTTTGAATAAGAGGTGGACGAGTTCATGAGAATAATAAAAAAAAGTGATTACAAAGTGGTGGACCAGCTTCATCAGACACCCTCCAAAATCTCTATATTATCATTATTAATGTGCTCCGAAGCCCATAGGAATGCACTTTTGAGGGTCCTGCACGCAGCCTACGTGCCGGAAGAGATTACGGTTAATCAGCTGGAAACAATGGTCGCAAATGTTAACACCAGTCATGGACTGGGCTTCACAGATGCTGATTTAACGATAGAGGGACACGATTATAACAAGGCTTTACATATCACCTTAGAATGAAAATGTGTTGTTCTTTCTCATGTGCTGGTGGACACTGGGTCCTAGCTTAATGTCCTCCCAAAGAAAGCCTTGGTGAAGCTGGAGTATGATGGTTTGGCATTGCGTCCTAGTAACTTGGTGGTGAGAGCATTTGATGGCTCTAAGAGATCAGTGCTTGGAGAGATTGATCTACCTGTGATGATTGGCCCACAAACCTTTAAAACTACTTTCTTCGTGATGGACATACAGCCGGCCTACAACTGTTTGTTGGGTAGACCCTGGATTCATGCCGCTGGCGCTGTTACATCTACCCTTCACCATAAATTAAAATTTGAGTGGGAAGGCCAGATCATCACAATCTGTGGGGAGGAAGACATTTTCGTTAGCCAACTGGCTACTTACAAGTATATAGAGATGGATGGGGAGATCCATGAGACTATGAGTCAGGGGTTTGAGGCCCTTAACATCAATGAAGCAACTGCTGTATCTGGAACTTCCATCACTTCATATCAACAAGCCCGGAAGGTTGTTGAGGAGGGTACCGCTCAAGGCTGGGGCAAGCTGCTGCCAGTAGAAAAGAAAGAAGACAGATTCAGGTTGGGTTACAGAGCAACTCGACAAGATCAACCGGAGACTGCAACGGAGCCCAAATTTGTCAGCGGTGGAATGCTTACCCCAGATGCTGTGAATAGTCTGGAAGACGAGGAAGAATACGAACGCAACCTGGAAAGCTGGATACGTCCTAGGATCCCGGGGAACTAAGTCTCTAACTGGTCTTCCCAGGAAATTATAAGAGTTACTCCTGCAGAGTCATTATTATTTCCAGTCTTTTAAGCATGCATCAAGTCCTGCATCTTGCCCAAGATGTCAGGACTCATTTTGTAATCGGGCCATCTTGTATTTTGTGCAAACGATCAATTAATGAATATCAGGACATCTTTTGCAAACAAGTCTCTTTTTCGCTCACTGTTTTTCATTTTTCATTTTTTGTACAAAACAATAAAATGGCAATGTTTTCAAAATTTTCACTTTTTTAAACAAGATAAAACTGATCACTAAAATGAACAAATCTAAACCCTTGCAGAGAGTGCCCTCCAGACTGCATCGACAACGACACTGCTATGACTTTGTATGACTTCGATAATTCAATTAATCAAGCCGATAAAGGGTTGAAGAAGATTATGAGCTACCTGAAGAGCTAGCCAGACTGCTAAGGCAAGAGGAGAAGGTTATCACTCCTCATCAGGAGGAGGTTGAGACAGTAAATCTTGGTACCGAAGAAGACTTGAAAAAAGTGAAGATCGGGGCCCGTCTGCAAGATTCAGTGAAGGAACAACTTATTGACATGCTGCAAGAGTACGTTGATGTCTTTTCTTGGTCCTACCAAGACATGCCAGGTCTGGATACCGACATTGTTATGCACAAGCTGCCACTAAAAGAAGACTGTCCTCCAGTAAAATAGAAGCTACGCCGTACTCGTCCGGATATGGCTATGAAGATAAAAGAAGAGGTGCAAAAACAGTGGGACGTTGGTTTCCTTGTTGTAACTAGTTACCCGCCGTGGGTTGCTAACATTGTACCAGTACCTAAGAAGGATGGAAAAGTATGAATGTGTGTGGATTACCGGGATCTGAACAGAGCTAGCCCGAAAGATGACTTCCCTTTACCTCACATTGATGTATTGGTCGACAACACGACTCAGTTCTCTGTATTCTCCTTCATGGATGGATTTTCAGGATATAATCAGATCAAGATGTCACCTGAAGACATGGAGAAGACAACTTTCATCACACCCTGGGGCACATTCTGTTATAAGGTAATGCCATTTGGACTGAAGAATGCTGGTGCCACTTATCAACGGGCTATGGTAACATTATTCCACGACATGATCCACAAAGAAATTGAATGTTATGTGGATGACATGATTGCCAAGTCCCTCACAGAAGAAGACCATCTGGTAAATCTGTTGAAACTATTCAAGTGTCTGAGAAAGTATCAACTGAAGCTAAACCCCAACAAATGCATATTCGGGGTACGTTCCGGTAAACTGCTGGGGTTCATTGTAAGTGAAAAAGGAATTGAAGTTGACCCTGACAAAGTCAAAGCCATTCAAGAGATGCCTGCACCAAGGACAGAAAAAGATGTTCGGGGGTTCTTAGGTAGATTGAACTACATTTCACGGTTCATATCTCACCTCACAACAACCTGTGAGCCCCTGTTCAAATTGTTAAGAAAAGAACAAATGGTTAGGTGGAATGAAGACTGCCAGAAGGCTTTTGACAAAATCAAGGAGTACTTACAAGAACCTTCAATCCTCATGCCTCCAGTTGAAGGAAGACCTCTAATAATGTACCTGATAGTATTAGAAGGATCAATGGGGTGTGTGTTGGGCCAGCATGACGAGTCTGGTCGAAAAGAGTATGCAATATACTACCTAAGCAAAAAGTTTACCGACTGTGAACAACGTTATTCACTGCTCGCCGACTAAGACAGTATATGTTGACCCAAACTACCTTATTAATCTCAAAGATGGATCCAGTCAAGTACATATTTGAGAAGCCAGCACTTACCGGAAGGGTTGCAAGATGGCAAATGATTCTCAAAAAGCCATCAAAGGCAGTGTATTGTCCGACTATCTTGCTGAGCAACCCATTGATGATTACCAGCCTATGAGATTTGACTTCCCTGATGAAGACATCATGTTCTTAAAAGCAAAATATCATGAAGAGCCTGTTCACACTGAAGGGCCTGACCCAGAAGAAGAATGGATAATGATGTTTGATGGGGCTGTTAATATGAATGGTCGTGGAGTTGGTGCAGTGCTCATTACACCTAAGGGAATTTACATGCCTTTCTCGGCAAAACTCACCTTTGCATGCACTAACAACGAAGCTGAATACGAAGCCTGTATCATGGGACTTGAGGAAGCTATTGACCTCAGGATCAAGACTTTGATTGTATTCGGAGATTCAGCTCTGGTAATCAATCAGACCAACGGAAAATGGTACACCCACCAAGAGCATTTGATTCCATACCGAGACTACACGAGGAGATTACTGACTTTCTTCACTACAATCAAACTTGAGTATATCCCTCGAGATGAAAATCAGTTTGCAGATGCTCTGGCTACCATTTTCTCCATGATCAAAGTTCAAGCTGCCAACTTTGTGCCTCGGATTTTAGTGTCCAGACTTGACAGACCAGCATACGTATTCTCTGTGGACATTGCTAAAGATGACAAGCCTTGGTTCCATGAAATCAAATGCTTCTTAGAGGATCAAACATACCCACCTGGGGCATCATCCAATGATAAGAAGACCTTAAGAAGGCTGACTGGTGTCGCTCCCACCTGATGACACAGGGCCAAGAGGGGTACAGACGCGAACGGTCGGCGAAAGGGAGTGAGAACACACAAGGGTGAACTCAAAAGAAAAGAGTCACCAGCTAGGCATTTTTATCCCGTAGGAAAGGTAATGCTGCATAGACCTAGATAGATATGGATAAGACGGTCGCGAACCAGAGAAACTGAGAAAGGGGTTTGGTTACAACCTGGGAAGGTATTAGCACCCAGATTGTCCGCCGTACTCGACGGGATCCACGCTTGAAAGTTTTGTGTTTTAAAGGGGTAGTGTCAGTGCAATTTGTGTATCAAAGCTGGAAAGAATGCAAGTGTCAGTGTAAAAAGAAATGTGATGTGAAATATGTGAAGTGTCAGTGTAAGGAAAGAGTGCAAAGCTTAAGACTATGAGGCTTAAAGAATAATGATGGAAGGGGGGGGGGGGAAATATTCAGAGACTTTTGTTCGATAACTGTTAAGTTATGCCTACGTATCCTCTTGTGCAATGAGGAAGTCAGAACACCGTAGTTCGACTCAGAGAGACTGAAAGGTAAATTGACTTGTGAACTGCTTACTTGTCTATGCTCAAGTGTATGACATGTCTGGCTCATGTGCAAACTGTCTTGCATTAGACGGAAGAAGCGAGTTCCCGTTTGTGAGTGAATAAGGTGAGAAAAGAATCCCGGAGGAGACATTTATTGTTTGTTTTTGGTGTTTTCAATCTTTTATTGCTTTTGGGGTTTTGTCATAAGTTGATGAGCTTAAGCCTAAGCCAAGGGTTAGTAAACTCATTACATCTTCCCTCTGATTAGGGGTAATGAGTATACCTTAAGTATGAAGTAAACACCTCACACTTAGTCACCGTGATGTAGGATTAAGATCATTAACCTACTTGCATTTATTAGATGTTTTTGTTGTTTTTGTTTAGTGTTAAGTAATGAGATTAAGCCATAATCAGGGATTTAATGGGCTCATTACACCATCCTAATAGAAGGATAATAGATGAGAACATTTGAGCTGAGGAAGGCTCCTCAACTTAATCCATGATTAGGGATTAACCTCATGACAAAAAAAAAGCCTTTATTAAATGGATTTTAGTTAATGGTAAGATTAAGAAGTGGATTTTATGGTTTGTAATACAACTTGAGGGGGACTTGTCCATTAACACTAGGGTTAGTCCTTTTTAACCAATTAAGGAAGAATTAGAACCCTAATGCAAGGCCCAAGTTACAAGCTTGATGTCTTGGTGATTATTAGAGGGATTGATTAAAGGATTTAAACACATTAAGGGCTTAACACTTAGGATTAAAGTTATACACTCCATCCTAATAGAAGGATGCAGGTATAAGCTTAATCACAAAGCCTTAACACCTTTAGGGTTTAGTCCTTGATTATGAGATGACAAGAGAAGACTCAAAGATGACACAAAGGTAAAACTAGTGGGGGGACTAATCAAACCCTAATCATGATCATGCTTGGGTATCCTAGGGTTTGTGAGGCTTAAGAGAGAAAGAATCTTCAAAGAGCCACCAAGGAAAGAAGCAGATGAAAGGAGAAAGAAGCAGAGAGAAGCAAGACAACTTACTTCACTTAAGAAGACAAGTTGCTTGAAGGAAGAAAGTGGGAAAGAGCATGAATGAGCAAGCTCACTCTAATACAAAGATAAAATGCAGCAATGATGCATAAGAGAGATGAAGAGAGATTGTGAGAAGTGAAGGCAAATTCACTTCTCAAAACAACTTACCACCTGAAAAGTTAGCAAGAGAAATGAAATGCAATGAAGATGAGATGAAATGCCATGATGCAAACCAAAGTCAAAAGCATAAACATGATGTTAATGATGCTAAGAGATGATGCAAACACATGTCAAGAGTTGTGGATGATCATACAAGGATGAGGATGCAGATGAAGCATACTTTGAACCATAAAAGTTCATGAAAGTTTATGAAATGATATGAACATATAACATGGCAAATGAAAGATGCAATGATAAAACATGATTCTAATATGCCCTAAGATGTCTTATGTGTCACATGGATGCACAAAATGTCATGGCAAGTTCTTGAATGCAAGCAAATGGAAGATGGATGCAAAGGAAGGCAAGAATTAGGGTTTATGAACAACATGCATCACAAAATTCAACATCAGAAGCAAATGACAAGATAAAAATTGAAAATGGGATCAAAGGAACCCTAACCCTACACAAGTTCACTGCCCAAAGGAGGAGACCTAAATCTTAACCTAATGGAAGTTATGATTTTTCTAAGTCAACTAGGGTTTCAAGGCACCTCAAAAGAAAAAATGCTCATTAAATTGGAAATGGAAGATAAATTCAAACCAAATTTAACCTAGAAACTACATCACATGGAGAATGCAATGCAAGAAGAACCATCATCAACCTCTTCATGGTTAGGAAGAATGAATTTTTTCAAGTTAGGACCAAAATATTGCCTTTAAATGACTTTAATTCCAATGAAAATTGTCAAAATACATCAAGGATCAAAAAGATAGTTGTTTTGAGAGTTTGATAATGTTTCTAAATGTTTTAAAATGCAATGTGAATTTTTTGGTGATTTTTAAATACCTAAATGTATTTTTAATTAATTAATTTCCATTAACTAATTAAAAATAAACATTTAAATGATTTAAAAGTAATTTTTAATGCAAAAAATAAAAATAAAAATATTTTTGGGTTCTGAAAATTAATAAAAGGCTTGACAAAAAATTTCAGAATTTTTTAATATGTTTTGCTATTTTTAAAAATTCGTGTAAATAAAATGCAAATAAAAAGAAATAAAATGAAATAAAAGGGGAAGTATGCAGATCCTGTGGCTGGAATTTGAACTGGGGTGAGATTGGTTGACTGCGCGCGCTGACCAACGGCTGGGATTCCTTCTAGCTTAATTAACTTAATTATGATTTATTAAATTAATAAAAACAGATTAGGGTTTAATGAATTGATCTGGGCCACTCAAAACTTAAGCTAATCCGCATCCAATGGCTACGAACGCATCTGGAAAACTAATTAGGGTTAGGGCTTAATGACTTTCAGGTGACCGGAGGGAGGCTCCGGTCATCTTCTCCGGCGGGTCAAAAACCCTAGTTTCTTCTACAGGCCACCTCACATCAAATTGAACACAGGGAAATGGTCCTCTACCCAAACCCCATTCAAAACACCCCTCAAACAACATTTATAACCCAAGAACAGAGGGAATCGAAGCAAACAAATTTCACGGGTGAAATTTCAGAGAGCAACCAAATAGTCATTTCTTCACCATTTTTAATTCTAAAGATAGCAGCATGATCAGCATAACATATACTTTCATTTTGTAATAAAAAAATACAAGCTCTGAAAAGTTTGATGTTTGAAGCTACCTGAGGTGATGAACTGTGAATATGAGCTTTCCAGGCCTTTCTTTTATGCAAAGTGTCTCCTCTGGACCTCCTGAGATCAATGGAATGCTCAAAATCTTTTGTTGGTGGCTGATTTGGGAGTTTGAGTTCTGGTATAGCAGGTTTCACAGTTGAGATACATGGGGTTTCAGGCTGTTTCAATGGTGGATTTTGGTTCCATGGAAGATGTGTGATTCATTGGTGAAGGAAAAATGAAGGTTTGATGGATGTGTGAAGAAATTCGAAGAGGAGAAGTTTTGAACAGATTTTGTGCAAGCTGGATTGTGGGAGGTTTTTGGCTTGTGTGTGGTGTGCTTTGGGATGCTTGAGGTCCACATATTAGACTCTGATTGGGCAGAGAGTTGGTGGTGGCACAGTGTGATTGACATGGCCCCTTTTGCAAAAAGTCAAGTCTATGTGTACTATAAGCATGGGCTGGAACAGAAGTAGTTCAATGGGGTGTCTTACCTCAGCATGGTTTATGGTGAGCCCTAGGATCAAAAAGATGCAGCTGGATGGCTTGGATAGCAAGATGGCATAAGTTTTGCATTTTGCCCTCTTTGAAGTTTCTTGTGAACCAAGGCATGAAATCTTATAATTTCTTGGGAAATTTGAAGCAAAATGAGTTGTGTGATCTTGTTATGATGTTTTGATACCAATTAGAAGTCAAACCAATCCTTGGACATCATTCTTGCGAGAATTCCTTTTTGGAGAATTTTATGGAAAATGGCTTATGAAAGTTTGTGATCCAAGGCATGAATCTTGTAAACTCTTGGGCAATTCTGATTTTTCTAAGTTGCAATATGTTATAATGATGCAAAGAAGTCATTTAGAGGTCTTGAAAGTGCTTGGAACTTGAATTTGCAAAAATCCCTCTTTGGTGTCAAAAGTGGAAATTTAGTGATTTTGTCCAACTTTAACGAGCCATAACTTTTGATCCAAAATGAATTAGAATGAGTTCTTGTACTTTTTGAAAAGGGAATGATCCAATCTACAACTTTTATAATCAAAGTTTTCTCATTTGAGGCATTTTTGAATCAAAAAGAGGAGGTTGAAAAACTTTCCCAAAATGGCAAGTTTTCATTATATGTCACTTCCCCAAAAAGGCAACTTTGCAAATGGCTTGAAATTCTTCAATTTTGTGAACTTATAACATCTTCTATGATCAAATAAAGATCATACACATTCAAAATGATGGAGAACACCCTTTGTTTGGGTCACTGGGGGCCTCAGATGCCCTAATTTTGCACTGACTTGCACAAGAAGTCATCCATTGATCAGATGCCTTCCCCATTGAATTTCTTCATGAAAAATGATATGCATGATCCTCATAACATATAGAGACCAATAGAAACTAGAATGACCAAAAAAATTGGAGTTATGGCCTCTGAAACCAAAACCTTAATTCTAGGTCATCTGTGCAGTTAAACCTGGCTCTGCTTCCATGCCTTTCTCAATTCTTGTGATTCTTTGATTTTCTTGACCTTGTGAGGATGTAATATGATGCTTGAACATACATGGACTCTCTTGGGGTGATTGAAGACCTTTGGAGTGGCTCAGATAGCCCATGGATGGCCCAGATCACAAACCCTAGATGCAGATGACTTAGAACCAATGTAGTGAAGCAAACATGCAATATGAGATGATATGATTGAACTTATGCATATGAAAAGATCACAAGCCATGGTGAAATGGGTGAGGGCAAATTTGGGGTGTTTACAGCTGCCCCTATTCAAACATGAGTTAGCTGTGCAGGATGTAAGCAACGGCTTAACAGGCAAACAAGATAACTTGTGGTTGAATACCAAAGACAGTCCAAAATTTGCACTCAATGAAATGAAGAAGAAAAGGGATATAGATTGTAAAAGAAAATAAAGTATGATTATAAGGTGCGGGCGGCGGAGAACGACCGTCGAGCAGAGGACGACTGTTGGGGATAAAGCAATGACGCGGACGACCGATATGCTGGGGGAATAGAGAGGTCACGATAGGGACGGCCATCACATAAAGAAATAAGACTTTCTGGGGATTAAAGGTAAATGATGGGGACGGCCATCTGGTTCAAGGCATAAATGAATTAAATGATGAGGTACGGTCATCAAAGGTGAAGGACGATCACCTAGCAGGGGACGACTGCTCTGTTAGGGATAAGGATGAGGGACGGTCATCCAAGGTGAAGGACGATCACCTGGCAAGGTACGGTTGCCAAAAGTATCACAACATAGGACGAATGTCGGATGAAAAGGTCGATGATGGGGACGACCATAGGATAAGCATGATGAAGGACGATCATCAAGAGGTGAAGGACGATCACCTAGCAGGGTACGGCTGCTCTGAGGGTTTATCATGACATATGACGAATGTCAGATAACAAGATCAACGATGGGGACGGCCATCGGATAATATGATGAAGGAAGATTATCAAGAGGTGAAGGACGATCACCTGGCAGGGTACGGCTGCCGAAAAGGTATCATGACATAGGACGAATGTCAGATAGAAAGGAAATAATTCAATCGGGATTTGCTGGGGATTCTTCTAGGGAATGGTAGACACAGACGAATGTCTAAATTCAAGAAGATATAAGTGTTTGACATGGTGTATAGATTAAAGATGCGGACGAGCATCCCTAAGACTTTGATACGGACGAGTATCAGTAGAAACAAATGCTAACGCATGCTCAGAGATGATGATACGGACAAGTATCAACTGGTTAACAAAGAACATGGACGAGTGTCGACTCTGAGGGGATAAGGGGTGTAACCAAGATACTGACGAGTATCTGAAAATAAGTAAACATGAGAGAGACACAAACGAGTGTTCAACTTGCTAGGGAGAGCATGACACGGACGGGTGTCGAAAAAAGTGTATTATAAACAAGTATTTGATCTACAAAGTGTTTAGGTAACTATGTTGGGAGAGGTGACAGGGACGAGTGTCAAAAGAGAAAGTGTAGATATATGTACACATGTGTTGTCAGTGAAAAGGGGACGCTTTGGCTTTTCCGCTGGGGATATGACACAGACGAGTGTCAAGAAGTATCTGTTTGCTCGGGCAATTTACTGGGGAATGATGACACGGACGAGTGCCGAAAGGAGCATGTATCTGTATTTGTGAGTGCAAAGGGGACGCTTTGGCTTTCTGCTGGGGAGTTGGGAAGTATTTTGTATATTGCTGATGTGGTATTGTTGGTATTTACAAGTGTTTGGTTCAGATCATGGCTTATGATTATGCAATATGTTTGATTTTTTCCATAATGCTCCGTATTAGACGGAATGCTACGCTTTGTGGGGAAAATATGATGCGAATGCTATGATTATGCAAAGATACCGATCCGGGATTCGGATCCCGTTGCTGTGGAGATCTCTGGCTGATCTGCTTGAAGTGGATATCCCAGCTGGGGATGAGATCATTGGTAGATCTGACACATCCGACTCTGCATGGGGAAATAGATCATTGATAGAACTATCTCAGTAATGAGGGACCCAACTGGGGTTTGAAAAAGCTTTCTTTACTCTGTTGTGAGATCTTCAGGCGTTGCTCTTCCGGATAGAGGTTGAAACTCTGCGGGGAGATAGTTCCCTGTCTGACATTTGGCTGAGGAGGAATGATGACTAGCAACTCAGCTGGGGATAAAGCATCTCTGGTATTATTTGGAAGACGTGCTGAGTAGGTAATGATTTGGCAGCTTGCTGGGGAGAAACTTTCATGCCCCATGATGCGTTTTGACCGCTTGCAATCCTGTATGACAAAGAAACGTACAAGTATTCCGAGGTATCCCTTACTGGATTCCATCATAAGAATTTTGACACTCCCGAGAGTTAATATATTTCCTCCAAGCATGTAGTTTAGAAAAGACGCATCTATATTTATGCAATCATTATATTAAGGACATCAGACATTTTTTGCAAAAAATAGAATGTACGAGATGAAACGTGACTGAAAATCTAATTTTATTAATTTGTGTGCCCTGAATTGGCAAGATACAGTCAAAGAAACGGATCCCCTGAAATGAGGAGATCGTTACAAATTGAGAGACAAAAAAGATGCTGGCAATGTTGTCGACGCTTCAGTGAGCTTCCCTTTTACTATGACTCGTATGACATTGACGCTCTTCTCATTCTGCTTTCTGAAGAAGGCTGATTCTGACTGATGCTTGAACCTTTGGAAGCTTTCCATGTTGTAAGTGATACAGATGAATTCAGAATGCAGTTGTTCGCTTATTCCCTTATTTTGCGTGGATCGCCCTTTCGGGTTTTCAATCCACCAGGATACCCATTTTTGCCTGAGTTGTCCAATGCGGCTTTTCAACTCAGCGGGTGTACATTTCTTTATTTATTTTCCCTTATTTTTTCCTGAGTCTTTGATTCTGTTTTTTGACTCGCCGGGATGCCCTATTTTTGCCTGGACATACATTCTGTTTTTATGTCCAGAGGGTCATTTTATGCGAAGTATTTCTTAACCGCATCTGAATTTACAGGGGACAGGAAGTCTTCACCATCCATAGTACTGAGCATCAGGGCTCCACCAAAGAAAACTTTCTTTACTATAAATGGCCCATCATAATTCGGAGTCCACTTGCCCCTGTGGTCTGTATGAGGAGGGATGAGTCTCTTCAGCACGAGATCTCCTACTTGGTACTCTCGAAGCCTGACTTTCTGATCAAAGGCTTTCTTCATTCTCTTCTGATACAGCTGGATATGACATATTGCAGCCAATATCTTTTCTTCAATCAGACTCAGTTGTTCGTATCGGGACCGGACCCATTCTGCTTCGTTCAACTTGACATCCATCAATACCCGTAAAGATGGTAACTCAACTTCAACAGGTAGGACTGCCTCCATACCATACACAAGCTGATACGGTGTTGCCCCAGTGGATGTTCTGATTGACGTTCGGTACCCATGTAAGGCAAATGGTAGCATTTCATGCCAGTCTTTGTAGGTGACCACCATCTTCTGTACAATCTTCTTGATATTCTTGTTAGCTGCCTCTACAGCGCCATTCATCTTTGGCCTGTAAGGAGAAGAATTATGGTGTTGGATCTTGAAGTCCCGGCATAGTTCTGCCATCATTTTATTGTTCAAGTTGGAACCATTATCAGTAATGATTCGCTCGGGCACTCCATACCGACATATGATGTCCCTCTTCAGAAATCGGGCTACCACTTGCCTTGTGACATTTGCATAGGAAGCTGCCTCAACCCACTTGGTGAAATAATCAATGGCTACCAGGATGAATCTGTGGCCATTTGAAGCAGTCAGTTCAATCTTACCAATCATATCAATGCCCCACATGGCAAAGGGCCAGGGTGAAGACATCACATTCAGAGGATTCGGAGGCACATGCACTTTATCCGCGTAAATCTGGCATTTATGACATTTTCTGGCATAAGCACGACAATCCGCATCCATTGTGATCCAATAATAGCCTGATCTCAACAACTTTTTAGCCATAGCATGCCCTCCAGCATGGGTACCAAAGGATCCTTCGTGCACCTCGTGCATCAACAAGTCTGCTTTTGTCCTGTCAACGCATCTGAGGAGTACCATATCAAAGTTTCTCTTGTATAGGGAACCGTCAGTATTCAGAAAGAAACTACCAGCTAGCCTTCTTAATGTCTTCTTATCATTGGAAGATGCCCCAGGTGGGTATGTTTGATCCTCCAAGAAGCATTTGATATCATGGAACCAAGGCTTATCATCTTTGACAACATCTACCGAGAACACGTATGCTGGTCTGTCAAGTCTGGACACTGAAATCCGAGGCACAAAGTTGGCAGCTTGAACTTTGATCATAGATGAAATGGTAGCCAGAGCATCTGCAAACTGATTTTCATCTCGAGGGATATACTCAAGCTTGACTGTTGTGAAGAAACTCAATAACCTCCTTGTATAATCCCGATAAGGTATCAGATGATCCTGGTGCGTGTACCATTTGCCGTTGGTTTGATTGATTACTAGAGCCGAATCCCCGAATACAGTCAAAGTCTTGATCCTGAGGTCAATGGCTTCCTCAAGACCCATGATACAAGCTTCGTATTCAGCTTCGTTGTTAGTGCAATTAAAGGTGAGTTTTGCCGAGAAAGGCATGTGAACTCCTTTAGGTGTAATGAGTACTGCACCAACACCACGACCATTCATATTAACAGCCCCGTCAAACATCATAGTCCATTCTTCTTCCGGGTCGGGCCCTTCAGTGTGAATAGGCTCTTCATGATCTTTTGCTTTTATAACCATGATGTATTCATCAGGGAAGTCAAATCTCATAGGCTGGTAATCATTAATGGGTTGCTCAGCGAGATAATCAGACAATACACTACCTTTGATGGCCTTTTGGGATGTATACTGAATGTCGTATTCCGTGAGGATCATTTGCCATCTTGCAACCCGTCCGGTAAGTGCTGGCTTCTCAAAAATGTACTTAACTGGATCCATCTTTGAGATCAATAAAGTAGTGTGGGTCAACATATACTGTCTTAGTCGGCGAGTAGCCCATGCTAAAGCACATCAAGTTTTCTCGAGCAGTGAATAACGTTGTTCACAGTCGGTAAACTTTTTGCTTAGGTAGTATATTGCATACTCTTTTCGACCAGACTCGTCATGCTGGCCCAACACACACCCCATTGACTCTTCTAATACTGTCAAGTACATGATTAGAGGTCTTCCTCCAACTGGAGGCATAAGGATCGGAGGCTCTTGTAAGTATTCCTTGATTTTGTCAAAAGCCCTCTGGCAATCTTCGTTCCACCTGACCGTTTGTTCTTTTCTTAACAGCTTAAACAAGGGCTCACAGGTTGCTGTAAGGTGAGATATAAACCGTGAAATGTAGTTCAATCTACCTAGAAACCCCCGAACTTCTTTTTCTGACTTCGGTGCAGGTATTTCCTGAATGGCTTTGACTTTGTCAGGGTCAACTTCAATCCCTTTCTCACTCACAATAAATCCCAGCAGCTTACCGGATCGCACCCTGAATGTGCACTTGTTGGGGTTTAACTTCAGTTGATACTTCCTCAGACGCTTGAATAGCTTCAACAGGTTTACCAGGTGGTCTTCTTCTGTGAGGGACTTGGCAATCATGTCATCCACATAACATTCAATTTCTTTGTGGATCATGTCATGGAATAATGTTACCATAGCTCGTTGATAAGTGGCACCAGCATTCTTCAGTCTGAATGGCATCACCTTATAACAGAATGTGCCCCAGGGTGTGATGAAAGTTGTCTTCTTCATGTCTTCAGGTGACATCTTGATCTGATTATATCCTGAAAATCCATCCATGAAGGAGAACACCGAGAACTGAGCCGTATTATCAACCAATACATCAATGTGAGGTAAAGGGAAGTCATCTTTTGGGCTAGCTCTGTTCAGGTCCCGGTAATCCACACACATCCTCACATTGCCGTCTTTCTTAGGCACAGGTACAATATTAGCAACCCACGGCGGATAGCTGGTCACAGCAAGGAACCCGGTGTCCCATTGTTTTTGTACCTCTTCTTTAATCTTCATTGCCATATCTGGGCGAGTACGGCGCAACTTCTGTTTTACTGGTGGGCAGTCTTCCTTTAGAGGCAGCTTGTGCATGACAATGTCGGTGTCCAACCCTGGCATGTCCTGATAAGACCAAGCAAAAACATCCACATATTCCTGAAGCATGTCAACCAGTTGCGCTTTTACTGAATCTTGCAGACAGGCCCCGATCTTAACCTTTTTCATGTCTTCTTCCGTTCCAAGATTAACCGTTTCAATCTCCTCCTGATGAGGAGTGATAACCTTCTCCTCTTGTCTTAACAACCTGGCTAGCTCTTCAGGTAGCTCATAATCTTCTTCAAACCCTTCATCAGCTTGATTGATTGGATTGTCGAAGTCATACGAAGTCATAGCAGTGTTGTTGTCGGTGCAGTCTGAAAGGCACTTTCTGCAAGGGTTTAGATTGGTTTATTTTAGTGATCAATTTTATCTTATTTAGAAAAAAGTGAAAATGAAGTTATTTTATTTTGAAAAACATTGCCATTTTATTTTTGTACAAAAAGAAAAAATGAAAAACAGTGAGCGGAAAAGAAAAGACTCATTTGCAAAAGATGTCCGATATTCATTGATTAATCCATTTGCACAAAATTACAAGATGGCCCGATTACAAAATGAGTCTTGACATCTTGGGCAAGATGCAAGACTTGATGCATGCTTTAAAATACAGGAAATAATAATTACTCTGCAGGAGTAACCCTTATAATTTCCTGGGAAGACCAGTTAAGGACTTGGCTCCCCGGGATCCTTGGACGTATCCAGCTCTCCAGGTTTCGGTCGCTTTCCTCCTCGTCTTCCAAATTATTCACAGCATCCGGGGTGAGCATTCCCCCGCTGACAAAATTGGGCTCTTTTGCAGCCTCTGGTTGATCTTGTTGAGTTGGTCTGTAACCCAACCCAAATCGGTTTTCTTTATTTTCCACGGGCAACAGCTTGCCCCAGCCTTGAGCGGTACCTTCCTCAACAACCTTCCGGGCTTGCTGATATGACGCTATGGAAGTTCCCAGTACAACAGATGCTTCATTAATGTTCAGGGCCTCAAACCCCTGGCTCATGGTTTCATGGATTTCTCCATCCATTTCTATGTACTTATACGTAGCCAGATGGCTAACAAAGATGTCTTCCTCCCCACAGATGGTGATGATCTGGCCTTCCCACTCGAATTTCAACTTCTGGTGAAGGGTAGACATAACAGCGCCAGCGGCGTGGATCCAGGGTCTACCCAACAGACAGCTGTAGGCCGGCTGAATGTCCATCACAAAGAAGGTAGTTTTGAAGGTCTACGGGCCAATCATCACAGGCAGATCAATCTCCCCAAGGACTGATCTTTTAGAGCCATCAAATTCTCTCACCACCAAGTTACTCGGACGCAGTGCCAAACCATCATATTCCAGCTTCACTAAGGCTTTCTTTGGCAGAACATTGAGTGATGACCCAGTGTCCACCAGTACATGAGATAGAACAGCACCCTTGCATTCCAAGGTGATATGTAAAGCCTTGTTATGGTTGCGTCTCTCCGTGGTTAAGTCAGCATTGGTAAAGCCCAGTCCATGACTGGTGTTGACATTTGCCACCACAGTTTCTAGCTGATTAACAGTGATCTCCTCTGGCACGTATGTTGCGTGCAGGACTTTCAATAATGCATTCCTGTGAGCTTCAGAACACATCAACAGTGATAATATGGAGATTTTTTAGGGAGTTTGGTGAAGCTGATCCACCACCTTGTAATCACTTCTTTTTATGATTCTCATGAACTCGTCTACATCCTGTTCAAAAGATGTCTTCTGAGTTTCTTTGACAGTCGGCTCTTCAGGTACCACACTCTTTCCCTTTGCTTTGGCAACAGCTTCTGCCTCAACATTAGGCCTTTGTGTTTGTGAGGAAAAAAGGCGTCCGCTTCTGGTGAAGCCTCCGCCTCCCCCAACATTATCAACTTGTGGAGAAGAGGTTGATGAATCCAGAGTGATTTTCTCCCCGTTGCAGTAGAGATCAGAGCCATAATGCCAAGGTATGGCATTACTGCTTTCATAAGGAACTGGTCCAGGTACCGTAATGGTAACCAGACTGATTGCTGCAGAGGAGGGTACTGTAATGGTGTGCGGATCGTAGTAAATTGTGACTGGTGATCTGGCAGGAGGTGCCACTGTTTGTTGTTGGAAATTGCTGCTGGGAGGAACATTTGATGGGTCATAGTAGATTGTGACTGTCGAGACATCTTCATTAATCTTTTCTGGTGTTGTAGAAGATTCTGCTAATGAAATGGATGCTGATGTTGTAGAAGAAACGGCTGTTGAATTTTGACTTGTTGAAGTGATGGACGGAGTAACTGCTGATGATATTGATGAGTCGGTAGGAATGATTGTTGCTGCTGTTGTAGAAGAATCAGGAATTGTTGTTAAAGGAATTGTTGGATTTGTAGGCGACGTTGTTGAAATCTGAAGGATACCATCCTTAATAAGACCATCTATGCCGCTTCTCAACTTTTCACACCCGTTGACTGCAATGTTGCAATACCCACAACCGAGCTCACACCCGGAGAACACTTGGCACTCTAGAAGCTGAGCTTTAATTTCGACCAAAGGTGTTCGAATCTGTGCAACACTGGTGATCAAGGTAGATGGTTTGTCTTCCTCAATGGCATTAATCCTCGGCCCTCCATGATTAGGCATAGGATTTTTGTTGACATTCGGAGGAGGTGCAAAGTTGAGGGCTTTAGAATCCACCAGATCTTGGACTTTCATTTGTAAGGCCCTGCATTTCTCAGTATTGTGACCAGGTGCATTGGAATGGAAAGCACACCTGGCGTTGACATCATAATTCCTTAGGAGATTGAGGGGATCTGGTGGTGCCAACGTCCTTAACTCAACCAAGTTAAGCTTCAGGAGTTGTGGCAATAAGGCAGCATAAGGCATGGGGATAGGGTCAATCACCCTGTTTGCCTGTGATGGTCTTTGTTGGAAGGGTCGTTGTTGTTGACTGCTATTGTTGTTTCTATAGGTTCTCTGTTGCGGGTACTGAACTTGTTGTTGATAATGTGATTGTTGTTGTTCTTGATATGTTGATTGCTGAGGAATCGGAGCTGGAATGGTGACAGCTGCTACTGATCTGTGAACATACTGAGGTCTGCCCCTGCTGGCGTGAATGGCATTTGTCTCACCGGTCCTTCGGGGTCCCACAAAAGGCTTCCTGGGATTACTAGATGAACTTGCACCATTATCAGAAATTTTGCCCATTTTTAATAGGCTTTCAATCCTTTCCCCAGCTATAACTACGTCAGCAAAACTGGTAGAAGAAAAGGCAGCCAATCTATCAATATATGTTCCTTGCAAAGTATTCATGAACATGTCGGCCATTTCTCTTTCTGACATGGGTGGTTGGACAGCAGCAGCAAGCTGTCTCCACCTCTGGGCATATTCTCTGAAGCTTTCTCTGGAAGATTGAGTCATTCAAATTAGGAGGGTCCTGTTGGGAGCCATGTCCAGATTGTATTGATACTGTCTGATGAAGGCTTCAGCCAAGTCCTTCTAGCACCTGATAGTAGCTCTGGTCAAGTGTGAATACCACTCTCTTGAAGCCCCAGTCAGACTGTCTTCAAAGTAGAACATCCACAGCTTTTCATCCATGGTATATGCTTTAAGTATTCCCAGGAAAGACTGCAGGTGAGTTCGTGGACAAGAGGTTCCATTGTATTTCTCGAAGCACGGGGGTTTGAATTTGTGGGGAATTCTCACCCCATCCACTAGCCCCATATCCATTACATCGAAGCCCAAGGAATTTTGAGACTCCAAAGATCTCAACTTCTCAGCAATTTCATCTAACCTCCTATCATAGACTTCGTCTCCTGCTCCCATGGCAGTAAATTGCTCTTTTTGGGGGTCTTCTTATAAGATCCTCCCCCCAGCAGTATTTCCTTTCACATTTCCCGGGATGTTGACTTCCGGATCTAGATGAGGTCCAAATACTGGTGGATTAACATGAGGCTGACCCCTTTCATTATTACCTGTTCCTCCAGTTCCAGGATGAGGTTCCTCGGGAGTTTGCCTTTCTACCAATGCCCTTAACCTTTCTTGGCTCTGGGCCAAGCCAGTCATCACAGCCATGAATTGGGTCATTTGGTTTCTCATCTCCACTCTTTCATTAGCCATCTGAGTCCTGACCTCAGTCAGGTCCTGCTGTACTTGCTCCATTTGGATACCAGGAAGGTTGTTGCGAGTAGGGTACCGGTGCGCACGGTTGACAGGGAACACTCTTCTGCGAGCAATGTTTCCTGAGATCACAACAGAGTTAGAAACAAAAAATAACAAAACCTACAAAACAAAACAAGGTTAGTATGCAATACAGTATGCTTATTTGTTTTCCAAGGTATCCGGCTTGGTTCTTGGTTTTGACCTTTCCAGACCTCGAGGAAGATGCTTGATGTTGTTGAGAAAAGAAACCCAATGAAAGCAAACTAATATATTACAAATGATGAACAATACATAGTTTGTTTTACAACATATGCCCCTGGAGGGTCAAAATACACCAAAAAGAAAAGTACATAAAATGGAAATGAATAACATGCAAAGAAGTCAAACATCCAATCCAAACTCATCCTCCTTAACCTCCTTCAGAAGTGCCTCAGTTACTGGACCAGCTGGATGCTCTGTAATAGTCCTGATGAGGAGGTTCCTGGTGGCAATGGCAGTGGTCAACTTCGTGTGTCTGTCCAGATCCTTTGATCTCTTCAATCCAGCCCTAAGCTTCAACTCTGAAATCTCCTTCTGGGCTGCCAGCAAAGCTTCCTGCTGCTTCCTTTCATTGGCCTCTAACTGTTCAATCTTGGCTTGAATTCTCTTATCTTCTTGTGTCCGGGCTTCAGTGATCCTGACCCACCTAGCCTGACTTTCTTGCAGATAGAGCTCAGTCCTAGCCTTCTGAATCTTGGCTTCTTTACAGGTATTTTTCAATATTTGTTCCCCAGCCCTTGCTTTCCTGATGTAGTCCTCTGTCTTCTCAATTTTGGTGAGATGCTCCACCCTGAGCTTTTCTAACCTCTCAATGTCCAGACGACCATCACTTCTTTCCCAAAGGGTCTTCTTCAAAGCCTGAGATAGGTTCTCATTCCTCTCCTTCAGCTTCTCAAATTCTTCTAGACTGACAGTTGCTGCTGGCTGCACTGTTGAGGGTCCAGGTATGTCCTCCAGGGTGAAGGGCATTCCAATAATCTGAGCTCTAGCACGGGACCAGTCATAGTACTAAGCTGAAGCAACATTATTACACTTTCCAAGAATAGCCATCCCTTTTGTCTGGATGTTGTCCCAAGCCCAGGATGCTTGTTTGACAACAGCTGAATTAGGATTTACTTCACAATACAGGGTCTCAGCTAAATCTTGCACTCTAGGAGGGTGAACCAAAGCATATCCCAGTTGTCTCTTAAACAGCAAAGGATTGTAGTTGATGCAACCCTTTACTCCTATCAGAGGTACATTTGGGTACTGCCCACAGCTAGTGATAACGTCCTTGCCTTTGGTGCTCTGGGTGCACCATCTGATGTCATCCGAAGTTAAAGCAATGAGCCTTTTGGCCCAATTCTTCTGTTGGTGAGGGTTCAGGAAGGCATCTGATTTGGGTAAGTGTCTGAGCAGCCAGGTGTGAAACAAAGGAGCACAGCATCTCACCAACTTCCCCCTTTGTTTCTCATTCCTCTGATGAACGGAGTAGTAAAAATCTCCCAGCAATGTGGGTACTGGGTCCTTAGAAGGAAAAGATGAATGGCATTCTTGCTGACAAATTTGGGCTCATCTGCAAACAGTATAACCCCATATATGCTTAGGGCTAACAGTGCACAGACTGCCCTCCACTCTCCCAAGGAGGCCTTCAGGATGGCCTGAGAAATCAAGAAGTCCAAGTGCAAACCAGGGATCCCAGCTTTTGTTGTCATGCTTTGCTCAATTAAAGCAGGCTCCAGGTATAGTGCTTTTGCTACTTCTCCATTGCTGGGAAAAGTCATCTCTGGGTTGAAAGGGAGTCCACCCCTGATAGGTACTCCAATCAATGAGGAAAACTCTTCTAGTAGAGGTCCTAGCTAGAAGTCTGGAAATGTGAAGCATCTCAAAGGAGGGTCATAAAACTGTAGGCAGGTGTGGATCATGCTCCTCTGAGAAGGGTCAAGGTCCATAACCATATCCAGGATACCCCCATAGTGTTCTCTAAACAATGGGATGTGGTCAGGTGTGATAAGTGACTGGACCTGCCTGATGCCAGTCAACACAGGCTCAAAGAAATGGTAGGAAATGTTGCTCTTCCTAGGAGTAGTCATGAATGTTGCTGAAGAAGATGAAGATATGTGCTGATGAAGATCAAGACTGGTACTAGAGATGAACCACTGATAGGCTGATGCTGGTGATGATGAGAATAGCTGAGGCAGATCACTGATGAAGTAGAGGTTTATGCAGAAGAAGGGGTCAAAACCAAGCCAGATATAATGTGGATACCCTTAAAAACAAATAAACAAATGTTAAATGATGCAATGATGATGTATGCAAATGATGTGCAAGGGTTTGTGATCAAGCTGGATCTGATTATCTGTCTTGATATAAGCCCATGTATGTTCAAAGAAGGTCCAGATGAAGGTTCAGAAATCCAGTAACCAGGGTGGGGGACTCAAATAAAGAGTCACATGTCCAGGGTTAAATCACAAGAACTGTCCAAAATGGAGTACTCTTAAACAAAACAAGTAACAGGGTATGATGTGGCCAAAGGGTACCTACAAACCTGTAAACAGCCCAACCCCCTCACAGGTAATGTTCTAAAACAAGGATCCTCAGACTCGGATCAGTTATGAGAAGTGTAAACACTTCTAACCCGGAGGTACAGTGTTTACAATAACCATAAAAGATTCTCCTCTAATTCACCCCAGTTTCTGAAGGTCATAATAAAGGTCATCCAGACATAGCAGGCTTCCCAGATAGCCCTAGCACTACAGGAAATCTGTAGCACAGAGTTCTCAAGAAGAAACCCACATCTGAACTGTGTTTCATATTCGCACACCATACCGAAATGGAATGGGAAAGAACATGAACCACTCTAGCCTAGGTGTCACTCAGGTCCCAGGTATAGGACCTTAAACTCTCAATGAAACCCCACCCATCAAAACAGAAACCAGATCCAGCAATGATAATGACAGTATGAAATATGAAGAACTGTAAAGGAAAGCAATAAATAAAGTTGTACATAAAGCAATAAATAAAGCAAATAAATAAACACAATTAGCACATAACACCCCAGTAAACACAAATCAAACAAGCGCTAGGAGGAACCCACAAAAAGAACCAGAAGCCCTGGTTACAGTATAAGGGTCCCCAGCAGAGTCGCCAAGCTGTCGCTCCCACCTGATGACACAGGGCCAAGAGGGGTACAGACGCGAACGGTCGGCGAAAGGGAGTGAGAACACACAAGGGTGAACTCAAAAGAAAAGAGTCGCCAGCTAGGCATTTTTATCCCGTAGGAAAGGTAATGCTGCATAGACCTAGAAAGATATGGATAAGACGGTCGCGAACCAAAGAAACTGAGAAAGGGGGTTGGTTACAACCTGGGAAGGTATTAGCACCCAGATTGTCCGCCGTACTCGACGGGATCCACGCTTGAAAGTTTTGTGTTTTAAAGGGGTAATGTCAGTGCAATTTGTGTATCAAAGCTGGAAAGAATGCAAGTGTCAGTGTAAAAAGAAATGTGATGTGAAATATGTGAAGTGTCAGTGTAAGGAAAGAGTGCAAAGCTCAAGACTATGAGGCTTAAAGAATAATGCTGGAAGGGGGGGGGGGAATTATACAGAGACTTTTGTTCGATAACTGTTAAGTTATGCCTACGTATCCTCTCGTGCAATGAGGAAGTCAGAACACCGTAGTTCGACTCAGAGAGACTAAAAGGTAAATTGAATTGTGAACTTCTTACTTGTCTATGCTCAAGTGTATGACCCGTCTGGCTCAGGTGCAAACTGTCTTGCATTAGACGGAAGAAGCGAGTTCCCGTTTGTGAGTGAATAAGGTGAGAAAAGAATCCCGGAGGAGACGTTTATTGTTTGTTTTTGGTGTTTTCAATCTTTTATTGCTTTTGGGGTTTTGTCATAAGTTGATGAGCTTAAGCCTAAGCCAAGGGTTAGTAAACTCATCACATCTTCCCTCTAATTAGGGGTAATGAGTATACCTTAAGTAAGAAGTAAACACCTCCCACTTAGTCACCATGATGTAGGATTAAGATCATTAACCTACTTGAATTTATTAGATGTTTTTGTTGTTTTTGTTTAGTGTTAAGTAATGAGATTAAGCCATAATCAGGGATTTAATGGGCTCATTACACCATCCTAATAGAAGGATAATAGATGAGAACATTTGAGATGAGGAAGGCTCCTCAACTTAATCCATGATTAGGGATTAACCTCATGACAAAACAAAACCTTTATTAAATGGATTTTAGTTAACGGTAAGATTAAGAAGTGGATTTTATGGTTTGTAAGACAACTTGAGGGGGACTTGTCCATTTACACTAGGGTTAGTCCTTCTTAACCAATTAAGGAAGAATTAGAACCCTAATGCAAGGCCCAAGTTACAAGCTTGATGTCTTGGTGATTATTAGATGGATTGATTAAAGGATTTAAACACATTAAGGGCTTAACACTTAGGATTAAAGTTATACACTCCATCCTAATAGAAGGATGCAGGTATAAGCTTAATCACAAAGCCTTAAAACCTTTAGGGTTTAGTCCTTGATTATGAGATGAGAAGAGATGACTCAAAGATGACACAAAGGTAAAACTAGTGAGGGGACTAATCAAACCCTAATCATGATCATGCTTGGGTATCCTAGGGTTTGTGAGGCTTAAGAGAGAAAGAATCTTCAAAGAGCCACCAAGGAAAGAAGCAGATGAAAGGAGAAAGATGCAGAGAGAAGCAAGACAACTTACTTCACTTAAGTAGACAAGTTGCTTGAAGGAAGAAAGTGGGAAAGAGCATGAATGAGCAAGCTCACTCTAATAAAAAGATAAAATGCAGCAATGATGCATAAGAGAGATGAAGAGAGATTGTGAGAAGTGAATGCAAATTCACTTCTCAAAACAACTTACCACCTGAAAAGTTAGCAAGAGAAATAAAATGCAATGAAGATGAGATGAAATGCCATGATGCAAACCAAAGTCAGAAGCATAAACATGATTTTAATGATGCTAAGAGATGATGCAAACACATGTCAAGAGTTGTGGATGATCATACAAGGATGAGGATGCAGATGAAGCATACTTTGACCCATAAAAGTTCATGAAAGTTTATGAAATGATATGAACATATAACATGGCAAATGAAAGATGCAATGATAAAACATGATTCTAATATGCCCTAAGATGTCTTATGTGTCACATGGATGCACAAAATGTCATGGCAAGTTCTTGAATGCAAGCAAATGGAAGATGGATGCAAAGGAAGGCAAGAATTAGGGTTTATGAACAACATGCATCACAAAATTCAACATCAGAAGCAAATGACAAGATAAAAATTGAAAATGGGATCAAAGGAACCCTAACCCTACACAAGTTCACTGCCCAAAGGAGGAGACCTAAATCTTAACCTAATGGAAGTTATGATTTTTCTAAGTCAACTAGGGTTTCAAGGCACCTCAAAAGAAAAAATGCTCATTAAATTGGAAATGGAAGATAAATTCAAACCAAATTTAACCTAGAAACTACATCACATGGAGAATGCAATGCAAGAAGAACCATCATCAACCTCTTCATGGTTAGGAAGAATGAATTTTTTCAAGTTAGGACCAAAATATTGCCTTTAAATGACTTTAATTCCAATGAAAATTGTCAAAATACATCAAGGATCAAAAAGAAAGTTGTTTTGAGAGTTTGATAATGTTTCTAAATGTTTTAAAATGCAATGTGAATTTTTTGGTGATTTTTAAATACCTAAATGTATTTTTAATTAATTAATTTCCATTAACTAATTAAAAAAAAACATTTAAATGATTTAAAAGTAATTTTTAATGCAAAATATAAAAATAAAAATATTTTTGGGTTCTGAAAATTAATAAAAGGCTTGACAAAAAATTTCAGAATTTTTTAATATGTTTTGCTATTTTTAAAAATTCGTGTAAATAAAATGCAAATAAAAAGAAATAAAATGAAATAAAAGGGGAAGTATGCAGATCCTGTGGCTGGAATTTGAACTGGGGTGAGATTGGTTGACTGCGCGTGCTGACCAACGGCTGGGATTCCTTCTAGATTAATTAACTTAATTATGATTTATTAAATTAATAAAATCATATTAGGGTTTAATGAATTGATCTGGGCCACTCAAAACTTAAGCTAATCCGCATCCAATGGCTACGAACGCATCTGGCAAACTAATTAGGGTTAGGGCTTAATGACTTTCAGGTGACCGGAGGGAGGCTCCGGTCATCTTCTCCGGCGGGTCAAAAACCCTAGTTTCTTCTACAGGCCACCTCACATCAAATTGAACACAGGGAAATGATCCTCTACCCAAACCCCATTCAAAACACCCCTCAAACAACATTTATAACCCAAGAACAGAAGGAATCGAAGCAAACAAATTTCACGGGTGAAATTTCAGAGAGCAACCAAATAGTCATTTCTTCACCATTTTTAATTCTAAAGATATCAGCATGATCAGCATAACATATACTTTCATTTTGTAATAAAAAATACAAGCTCTGAAAAGTTTGATGTTTGAAGCTACCTGAGGTGATGAACTGTGAATATGAGCTTTCCAGGCCTTTCTTTTATGCAAAGTGTCTCCTCTGGACCTCCTGAGATCAATGGAATGCTCAAAATCTTTTGTTGGTGGCTGATTTGGGAGTTTGAGTTCTGGTATAGCAGGTTTCACAGTTGAGATACATGGGGTTTCAGGCTGTTTCAATGGTGGATTTTGGTTCCATGGAAGATGTGTGATTCATTGGTGAAGGAAAAATGAAGGTTTGATGGATGTGTGAAGAAATTCGAAGAGGAGAAGTTTTGAACAGATTTTGTGTAAGCTGGATTGTGGGAGGTTTCTGGCTTGTGTGTGGTGTGCTTTGGGATGCTTGAGGTCCACATATTAGACTCTGATTGGGCAGAGAGTTGGTGGTGGCACAGTGTGATTGACATGGCCCCTTTTGCAAAAAGTCAAGTCTATGTGTACTATAAGCATGGGCTGGAACAGAAGTAGTTCAATGGGGTGTCTTACCTCAGCATGGTTTATGGTGAGCCCTAGGATCAAAAAGATGCAGCTGGATGGCTTGGATAGCAAGATGGCATAAGTTTTGCATTTTGCCCTCTTTGAAGTTTCTTGTGAACCAAGGCATGAAATCTTATAATTTCTTGGGAAATTTGAAGCAAAATGAGTTGTGTGATGTTGTTATGATGTTTTGATACCAATTAGAAGTCAAACCAATCCTTGGACATCATTCTTGCGAGAATTCTTTTTTGGAGAATTTTATGGAAAATGGCTTATGAAAGTTTGTGATCCAAGGCATGAATCTTGTAAACTCTTGGGCAATTCTGATTTTGCTAAGTTTCAATATGTTATAATGATGCAAAGAAGTCATTTAGAGGTCTTGAAAGTGCTTGGAACTTGAATTTGCAAAAATCCCTCTTTGGTGTCAAAAGTGGAAATTTAGTGATTTTGTCCAACTTTAACGAGCCATAACTTTTGATCCAAAATGAATTCGAATGAGTTCTTGTACTTTTTGAAAAGGGAATGATCCAATCTACAACTTTTATGATCAAAGTTTTCTCATTTGAGGCATTTTTGAATCAAAAAGAGGAGGTTGAAAAACTTTCCCAAAATGGCAAGTTTTCATTATAAGTCACTTCCCCAAAAAGGCAACTTTGCAAATGGCTTGAAATTCTTCAATTTTGTGAACTTATAACATCTTCTATGATCAAATAAAGATCATACACATTCAAAATTATGGAGAACACCCTTTGGTTGGGTCACTGGGGGCCTCAGATGCCCTAATTTTGCACTGACTTGCACAAGAAGTCATCCATTGATCAGATGCCTTCCCCATTGAATTTCTTCATGAAAAATGATATGCATGATCCTCATAACATATAGAGACCAATAGAAACTAGAATGACCAAAAAAATTGGAGTTATGGCCTTTGAAACCAAAACCCTAATTCTAGGTCATCTGTGCAGTTAAACCTGGCTCTGCTTCCATGCCTTTCTCAGTTCTTGTGATTCTTTGATTTTCTTGACCTTGTGAGGATGTAATATGATGCTTGAACATACATGGACTCTCTTGGGGTGATTGAAGACCTTTGGAGTGGCTCAGATAGCCCAGGGATGGCCCAGATCACAAACCCTAAATGCAGATGACTTAGAACCAATGCAGTGAAGCAAACATGCAATATGAGATGATATGATTGAACTTATGCATATGAAAAGATCACAAGCCATGGTGAAATGGGTGAGGGCAAATTTGGGGTGTTTACAGCTGGTAGTTTCTTCCTGAATACTGATGGTTCCTTGTACAAGAGAAACTTTGACATGGTGCTTCTCAGATATGTTGATAAGAAAGAGGCAGACTTGTTGATGCACGAGGTGCATGAAGGATATTTTGGTACCCATGCTGAAGGGCATGCAATGGCTAAGAAATTGCTAAGATCAGGTTACTACTGGATCACAATGGATGCAGACTGTTGTGCCTACGCCAGAAAGTGCCACAAATGCCAGATTTATGCAGACAAAGTGCATGTACCTCCGAATCCTTTGAATGTGATGTCTTCACCTTGGCCCTTTGCCATGTGGGGCATTGATATGATTTGAAAGATCGAGCCGACTGCTTCAAATGGCCACAGATTCATCTTGGTAGCCATTGATTACTTCACCAAATGGGTTGAAGCAGCTTCGTATGCAAATGTCACCAGACAAGTGGTAGCCAGATTCCTGAAGAGAGACATCATCTGTCGGTATGGAGTACCCGAGCGAATCATTACTGATAATGGTTCCAACTTGAACAATAAAATGATGGCAGAACTGTGTCGGGACTTCAAGATTCAACATCACAACTCTTCTCCTTACAGGCCAAAGATGAATGGAGTTGTTGAGGCAGCTAACAAGAATATCAAGAAGATTGTGCAAAAGATGGTGGTTACATACAAAGACTGGCATGAGATGCTACCATTTGCCTTGCATGGGTACCGTACCTCAATCAGAACATCCACTGGGGCAACACCGTATCAGCTTGTGTATGGTATGGAGGCAGTCCTACCTGTTGAAGTTGAATTACCCTCTTTACGGGTATTGATGGATGTCAAGTTGAATGAAGCAGAATGGGTCCGTTCTCGGTACAATAAACTGAATCTGATCGAAGAGAAGAGATTAGCTGCAATCTGTCATGGGCAGCTGTATCAGAAGAGAATGAAGAAAGCCTTCGATCAAAAAGTCAGGCTTTGGGAATACCAAGTAGGAGATCTTGTGCTGAAAAGACTCATTCCTCCTCATACAGACCACAGGGGCAAATGGACTCCAAATTATGATGGTCCGTTCATAGTAAAGAAAGTTTTCTCTAGTGGAGCATTGATGCTCACTACTATGGATGGTAAAGATTTCCTATCCCCTGTGAATTCAGATGCAGTTAAAAAATACTTCGCATAAAATGACCCGCTGGACATAAAAACAGAATGTAAGTCCAGGCAAAAATAGGGCATCCTGGCAAGTCAAAAATAGAATAAAATACTCGGGCAAAAATAAGGGAAAAATAAAAAAATGTACACCCGCTGAGTTGAAAAGCCGCATTGGACAGCTCAGGAAAAAATGGGTATCCCGGTGGATTGAAAACCTGAAAGGGCGATCCACGCAAAATTAGGGAATAAGCGAACAACTGCATTCTGAATTCGTCTGTATCACTTACAACATGGAAAACTTCGAAAGGTTAAAGCATCGGTCAGAATCAACTTTTTCAGAAAGCAAGATAAGAAGAACGTCGAGGTCATACGGTCATGGCAAAGGGAAGCCCACTGAAGCGTCATCAACATTGCCAGCACCTTCATTTTTCTCAATTTGTAACAATCTCCTCATTTAAGGGGATTTGTTTCTTTGACTGTACTTGCCAATTCAGGGCACACAAATTAATAAAACCAGAATTTTCAGTCACATTTTGTCTTGTACATTTTTGTTTCATTTGCAAAATGTCAAATATTCATGATATGATACTTTCACAAAACAGATATGCCTTTTTAATAAATGCTTGCAGGAAATGTATTTTACTCCCAAGAGTATCTAAAACTCCTATGATGGAATCCGGTAAGGGATACCTCGGGGCACTTGTGCATTTCTTTGTCTTAACAGGATTGTAGGTATTCAATTCGTGACATGGGGCATGCCAAGCATACTTCCTCCCCTAACAGTATCTGGATTGTTTTTTCCCAGCGAAGTTGCCAAGGCATCACTCCTCCAGCATATGTTCCTCAAGCAGTATTAGTAAATGCTCATTTCCCCAGCTGAATTGTCAAGTCTCCTCATCCTCAGCAGGATCCCCACAGAAATCTTTAGGAAGATTGTTCAGTGATTTTCCCTCCCAACAGAGCACCAGATCTCTCATCATCAGCAAAAACAGGGAATCATCTCCCCACAGAGCTCCAGCCTCTTCCCAAAAGAGCAATGTCTGAAGTTCCCACACAACAAAGTGACGGAAGCTTTCTCATCCCCAGCTGGGTTATCTCATTGCCGGATAGATCTATCAGTGATCTAGCCACAAGTAGAGTCGTATATTTTATCAGATCTACCAATGATCTCGTCCCCAACTGGGATATCCTTTCAAGAAGATCAGTCAGAGATCTCCGCCAACCGTGGGATCCGAATCCCGGATTGGTATCTTTGCATAATCATGGAATTCGCATCATAAATCACCACAAAAAGCGTAGCATTCCGTCTAATACGGAGCATTACGACAAAAATCAAACATATTGCATGATCACAAGTCAGGCTCGAACCCGTCGCCTGTAAATATCAACAGTACTTCATCAGCAATATACAAAATACATCTCAATTTCGCCCTAACAGAAAGCCAAAGCATCCCCTTTGCACTCTTCAACACAAATACATGCTTATATATACTCATTCGACACTCGTCCGTGTCATATCATCCCCTGTAGACATAAACCAAACCAGTGCTTGTACATTCTCTTGACACCCGTCTGTGTCACCTATTCCCAGCATGGTTACCCAAACACTTATTATAGTACACTCTCATTGACGCCCGTCCGTGTCACCCTATCCCCACAAATTTCCTGAACACCTTTTACACTTATAAGTGCATAACTTATACACTTTCTCTTTCGACACTCGTCCGTGTCGCTTTTCCCAGCAAGTTGAGCACTCGTTCGTATCTTGCTCATACTTCACAAAGCTTATTTTTACTCATACAAATACTCGTCCGTATCTTGTATACACATTTTTTCCCCTCAGATTCGACACTCGTCCGTGTTCTTTGTTAATCAGTTGATACCCGTTCGTATCATCATCTCTGAACATGTGTCAGCGTTGTTTCTGCCGATACTCGTCCGTATCGTAGTCTTAAGGATGCTCGTCCGCATTTTTAATCTATACACAGTGTCAAACACTTATACCTTTGCTTCTTAAGAGCGTAAGCACTCGTCCGTGTTTACCTTTCCCCGGTAAGGTAATCTTTCTGTTATCTGACATTCTTCCTATGTCACGATACTTTCGGCAACCATACCCTGCCAGGTGATCGTCCTTCACCTTTGGATGACCGTCCCTCATCCATTCCCCAGTGGAGTCTCCATTATTGGAACCCTTTTCCGACATTTGTCCTATGTCGTGATACTTTCGGCAGTCGTACCCTGCCAGGTGATCGTCCTTCACCTTGGATGACCGTCCCTCATCCTTTTCCCCAATAGAGCAGTCGTCCCTTGCTAGGTGATCGTCCTTCACCTTCTGATGATCTTCCTTCATCAGTTTTTCCGATGGCCGTCCCCATCGTTGATCTTGTTATCTGACATTCGTCCTATGTCACGATAAACCCCGAGAGCAGCCGTACCCTGCTAGGTGATCGTCCTTCACCTTCTGATGATCGTCCTTCATCATTTTATCCGATGGTCGTCCCCATTGTTGACTTTTTCTATCCGACATTCGTCCTATGTCGTGGTAAAGAGCAGTCGTCCCCTGCTAGGTGATTGTCCTTCACCATTGTTGACCGTCCCTCATCATTACATCATTTATTCTCTGAACTTTATGGCCTTCCCCATCATTGCCTTTATTTTAATCCCCAGGGAGTCTTGATGGCCGTCCCCGTCATGATCTCTTTATTTCCCCAGCATGTCGGCCGTCCCCGTCATTGCTCTATCCCCAGCAGTCGTCCTTTGCTCGATGGTCTTCCTCCATTGGCCGCACTTTATAATCATATTATACTTTCCTTTTACAATCTATATCCCTTTTCTTCTTCTCCTCAGTGAGTGCAAATTTCCGGCTGTCTTTGGTATTCAACCACAAGTTATCTTGTTTGTTTGTTAAGCCCGCCGCTTACATCCTACACAACTAACTCATGCTTGAATAGGGGCAGCTGTAAACACCCCAAATTTTCCCTCACTAAGTTCACACCATGGCTTGTGATCTTTCATATTTACATTAGTTTAAGCATATCATTTCATGTTGCATTTTTGCTTCACTGCATTAGTTCAAGTTCATCTGCATCTAGGGTTTGTGATCTGAGCAATCCAAGGATTCATCTGAGCCACTCCAAAGGTCATCAATCATATCAAGAGGTTCCATGTATGTTCAATCATCATATTTTATCCTCCAAAGATCAAGGAAGCCAAAGAATCACAAGAACTGGCAAAGCATGGAAGCAGAGCTAGGGTTTAACTACACAGATGACCTGAAATTAGGGTTTTGGTTTCAGAGGCCATAACTCCAAATTTTTTGGTCTTTCTTGTTTCTATTGGTCTCAATATTTTATGAGGATCATGCATACCAAGTTTGATGAAGAAATTCATTGTGGAAGTCATCTTATCACTGGGTAACTTCTTGAGCAAGTCAGAGCAAAATCAGGGCATCTGAGGCCCCCCAACATGGAACCAAAGTGGATTTTTCATCAAATTGAGGTTATATGGTCTTTATTTGATCATTGAAGTTCTTATAAGTTCACAAAATTGAATAAAAGTGAGCTAAACCAAAAGTTGCCAAAAATGGAAATGACTTGTAATGTAAACTTTCCATTTTGGGAGAGTATTTCAACCTCCTCTTTCTCAACCAAAAATGCTTCAAATGAAAAATTGTTGGTCATGAAAGTTGTATATTGGATCATTCCCTTTTTAAAAAGTACAAGAACAAGTTCTAATTCATTGTGGAACTCAAGATATGGCTTGTCAAAGTTGGCAAAAATCCCATAATTTTCAAGAATGCACCAAAAGGGATTCTTTGCAAAACCACTTGCCAAGGCTTTTTGTGACTTCAAACACACTTCAATGTATCATAACATCATAGTGCATTGCCTCTAGATCAGAATTGCCCAAAGAATTGCAAGATTGCATGCCTTGAACATCAAGATTTCTCAAAGGGGCCAAAACATCACATAATTGCAAAATCCCCCATAACTTTACTCACACATGCTGAATTGCCTCAAGATTGATTTTGTGGACATCCTTGAAGTCAGCTGCGCATGGACATTCCCAAAGGCCAGCTGCATTCTTGCCCATACCTCAAGTACACAAGTTGGTGACTTTTTGCAAGAAGGCCATACCAATCACCATAGGGCACAACCACTTCTCTGACCTATCACAACTTGATATGTGGACCAAATGCTGATCATAACACACAAGAACATAAGCTGAAACCTAAGAATCCTCAAGTTCCCAAAATCTCTCCCTCTTGCATTTTCCTTCGAAACTCATAGCTCACTGACTCAAACTCAAAACTAATTCCACCATTCATCTCTAAATCACTCACTGATCACAAACCAACCATTGAAACAGCCAAAAACACCCCATTCACCAAACACGATTTCTGACCAGTTGGATTGCTACCACTCAAACCAGCCATCCTCAAGGCTTTCCAAGCATTGCAACTGCCTCAGGAGTTTCAAAGAAGTCTTTTTGCACCAAGGAAGTGGCCAGAAAGCTCAAGGGTGAAAAGCTTCATCTCAGTAGCCATCTGAATTCATTTTTCCAGAACTCTCTTTTTATGTTACAATATGATAAAGCATGCTTCACTGATCACACTGAACTTTGAATTTTCGAAAATGGTGTAGAAATGAGTTTGTATGATTGTTCTGAAATTTATGCCATTTTTGTTCTTCCTTTCGAATCTCGAGTTTGAGCATGAATAAATGTAATTTGAGTGTAGATTTGAGCTTAGGGGAGTGAGGGGAGTTAATTTGGAGCTTTAGAGCTCCAGAAATAACCTAGGGAAGAAGATAGGAATTTTCAGGTGAGGGGGTCACCGGAGAAGACGACCGGAGCTCTTCTCTGGTGACCTGAAAGTCATTAGTGTGATAATTAGGGTTAGGGTTTCATTTGAATCTGGGCCCTTGGATTTCCCTTCCCGCGCGTGTTTGTGTGGTGGAGATTAGCTCATTAATATTTAATCTGGATTAATTAATTAGTTAATTAGGTTTAAGTGAATTTGAATGTGAGTCATAGGATTACGCGCCAAGTCAACCCTGGATTTCCCCAGAATCAACCTCATCCCTTGGATCAGCATACCTCCATTTAATTAAATTTTAATTTCATTTTTCTCATTTAATTTTATACCATTTATTTAAAATAGTTAAAAATTTCCAAAAATATTTTTATTCTGCATTTTTATTTCAAATAATTTTCTTAACCCAAAAACATTTTTATTTTTATTTTTCACATTAAAAAATCATTTTTTAAACATTTAAATGTTTATTTTAATTAATTAATGAAAATTAATTAATTAAAATATCATTTAGGTTTCTAAGAAATCCCAAAAAAATCATATTGCAGCTTTAAACATTTAGAGACATTGTCATACCATCCACACAAATTTCTTTTTGGTTTTGTACCATCTTTGATAATTTTCTTGAATTTAGGGTTCATAAAATTTACATTTTAGAACCCTAACTTCAAGAATTATTTTCTTCCTAACCAAGAATGGTATGACAATGATTCTTTTTGCATTGATCTTCATTTGACATGTAGTTTCTAGCATAATTTTGTCACAAATTTCTTCTGCCTTTTTGATTTGATTTGCATTTTTTCCCTTTAGGTGCCTTAAAACCCTAGAAAACTTAGAAAAATCATAAATTTCATTAGGTTAAGAGTTAGGTCTTCTCCTTTGGGGTGTGATATCATGTGGGGTTTAGGGTTCTTTTGATTGCATTTTCAATTTTTTATCTTGTCATTTGCTTCTGTTTTTGAGTTTTGCATCTCATGTTGTATGAAAACCCTAATTTCTCATTTTCCTTTGCATACATCTTGCATAAGCACTCATATAAGAACTTTCCATGACATTTTATGCATTCACATGACATATAAGACATCCTAGGACACATTAGAACCATGCTTGATCATTTCTTCATCCATTTACCATGTTATGCATTCATTACATTCCATGAGCATTCATGAACTTTCATGCCTCTTTCATGCTTCATTTGCATTCTCATCACTTGTATGATCATCCATGACTCTTGACATACATTTGCATCATCTCTTAGCATCATTAACTTCATGAACATACTTCTGGTTTTGGTTTGCATCCTTGCATACATTCCATTTTCATTTCATTTCATTTCCTTATGCTAACTTTTCAGGTGGTAAGCGATTTTGAGAAGTGAATTTGCCTTCACTTCTCATAATCTATTTTTCTCTCTCTCTCTCTCTTATGCATCCTTGTTGCATTTTGTATTTGTATTAGAGTGAGCCTGCTCATTCATGCTCTCCATTTACTTTCCTTCTTCAAGTGACTTATCTTCTTAAGTGAAGTAAGTTAACTTGCTTCTTCTGCTTCTCCTCCTTCCATCTTGTCTTCTCCTTGGTGGCTTTTCTTGAAGATATCTTGCAAGCCTCATAAACCCTAGGAACACCCAAGCATGATAATAATTAGGGTTTTGATTAGTCCCCCTTTAGTTTTACCTTTGTGTCTTCTTTTGTGTCTCTCCTCTCATCTCATAATCAGGGACTAAACCTTTAAGGTTTTAAGGCTTTGTGATTAAGGTTATGCATGCATCCTTCTCTTAAGATGGAGTGTATAACTTTAATCCTAAGTGTTAAACACTTAATGTGTTTAAATCCCTTAGTCAATTCATCTAATAATCACTAAGACATCAAGCTTGTAACTTGGATCTTGCATTAGGGTTCTAATTCTTCCTTAATTGGTTAAGAAGGACTAACCCTAGTGTTAATGGACAAGTCCCCCTCAAGTTGTCTTACAAACCATAAAATCCACTTCTTAATCTTATCATTAACTAAAATCCACTTTAATAAAGATTTTGTTTTGTCATGAGGTTAATCCCTAATCATGGATTAAGTTGAAGTATCTTCCTCAGCTTAAATGTTCTCATATATTATCCTTCTATTAGGATGGTGTAATGGGTCCATTAAATCCTTGATTATGGCTTAAACTCATTACTTAACACTAAACAAAAATACCAAAAACATCTAAATAAATTCAAGTAGGTTAATGATCTTAATCCTATATCATGGTGATTAAGTGTGAGGTGTTTACTTCATACTTAAGGTATTCTCATTACCCCTAATCAGAGGGAAGATGTGATGAGTTTAATAACCCTTTGTTTAGGCTTAAGCTCATTTTCTTATGACAAACTCCAAAAGCAATAAAAGATTGAAAAACTCAAAAACTAACAATAATTGTCTCCTCCGGGATTCTTTTCTCACCTCATTCACTCATAAACGAGAACTCGCTTCTTTCGTCTAATGCAAGACAATTTGCACCTGAGCCAGACAGGTCATACACTTGAGCATAGGCAAGCAAGTAGTTCACAAATAAATTTATCTTTCAGTCACTTTGAATCGAACTACAGTGTTCTGACTTCCTCATTGCACGAGAGGATATGTAGGCTTAACTTAACTGTTATCGAACAAAAGTCTCTGTCTCTTCTCCCCTCTTCCAGCATTATTCTTTTAAGCCTCATTCCTGAGCATTTCACTTCACATCTCTTTTGCACTGACACCTGTACATTCTTACAAATAGCACTGACACTACCCCCTTAAACACAAATCTTTCAAGCGTGGATCTCGTCGAGTACGACGGACAATCTGGGTGCTAACACCTTCCCAGGTTTTAACCAACCCCCTTTCTCAGTTTCTCTGGTTCGTGACCGTCTTATCCATATTTTCTTAGGTTTATGCAGCATTACCTTTCCTCCGGGATAAAAATGCCTAGCTGGCGACTCTTTTCAGTTCATCTTCATGTTCTCTTTCGCTAACTGTTCGCGTCTGTACCCTATCTGACCTGGTTGTCATTTGGTGGGAGCGACAAGGCCAAATTAGGCTTCTTCAGTGTTCTTCATTGATTTTTCACTCTACATTAAAAATTAATGAATTTAATTGGTACCATGGTGTTCATGAGTTAAAAACGAGCAAGATTGATGTTTATTTAATTTCATTTCATTACATATTCAGTGAGATATGAGGGATTTTACAAAATCCCCATTTATGGGAAACCTGAAGAACACGCGTTTGTTCTTGCCATGTTCTTGGCATTTTTTTAAATCAAATATTTGAATTTTGTGATTTTATTTTATTCAATCCAAATTAATTTCCCTCTGAATATTTTGAGTTTTTAAATGATTCTTTTTTCCTTAATTCTAAAAAATGTTTAAATATTTTATTCCATGAAAAAATCTCCAAAAGATATATTTTTTCATATATTTATTATTTTCATATAGAATTAATTTTATTTGTTTCGAAACATTTCAAAATTCATTTCTTTCACTTGATTTTTCAAACATAAATGATATTCAAGTTGTCTCATGGATAAAATATAATTTTTCAAACATTGATCCATGGTTTCAACTTGTTTTTCAATTATGTTTGAAATTTATCAGAGATTTTAAATATTTTTATATTTAAAATATAAAAAAAATCAAAAGCAAGGGTTTTGATTTTAATCACCCTCAAATTGGTTTTTATCACTCTTGGGCATCTATTAGAGTCTAAGACCCATCCTGTTTTGAACAATAAACCATTAGGGTTCGTCTGATCCATTTTCAAAAACTCGTCACAATCACCTTTTTTCCCTGCATTAAGTTTTCATCTATGAATCTTTCTCTGTGATTATCTTTACGCATAACCATTTATTTTCTAAAATGAATTGTCAAAATGTGTCATGAGGAATCCTTTGTTTTTAGGACTCATTCTTTCTGTTTTAAACTTTCTCCGGTCTGTTTTATATCCCCGCTAGGCTTCCGTATAAGTCCTGAACCCACCAACTGTTTCTTAAACAATTTAAAATTTCTTGTACAGGGATTATGAGCATTTGTTAACAAATCTCATCCCCTTTTCTTTTTCATAATGTTAAATTTATTTGTTTAGCTTCAACCTTGGGCTTCAATCAAGGAACGTATAAAACAAACCTTCCCTCTTTAGAGATGACAAATTATCTCTACTTAACACCTTTTTTACCTTCAAACTTGGGCTTCAATCAAGGCACATACAGTCAAACACTATACAGTCACTCAAAATCAATCATAGTCTTGGACTATAACTAAGCTAATTCTTTCATTACAGTCATAGTCTTGGACTTTAACTAAGCTAGCACCAGTCATAGTCTTGGACTTAAACTAAGCTAATCACATCATTACAGACATAGTCTTGGACTTTAACTAAGCTAAATTCCCATAATACAGTCATAGTCATGGACTCTAACTAAGTTAAACGTCCAGCCTTTCTTGAGTTATGCAAATCAAGATAACCCATTCAGCTGTCCTGAGTTATGCAATTCAGGTCAACCATTCAGTCCTCCTTGAGCTATGCAATTCAGGGTACCCATTCAGCCTTTCTTGACCTATGCAAATCAAGATACCATTCAGTTTATGCCTTGAGCTATGCAATTCAAGAAACCAACCAACAAGTTACAAACAACTATTTGTTAGCTACAATTATAGGCTTTGAAAATGAAACAAACAAACTTTTCAGCTTCAATCTTGGGCTTTGATCAAGACACAAATACAAACTTTTGAGCATCAACATCTTGTGCTTTAACTAGGATACAAATCAACCACTTCCTCCTAGCTCTAGCCTTTAAGAAGGAACTATGATGTTGTGATCCCTCAATTCTCTTTTTGGGGGTACGTAGGCAAAAGGTTGTAAGTTCTTTGCGAGCACACCAAACAAAAACAATAAGTAGGTTTCTAGCAAATCAAGATACCATCCAGTTTATGCCTTGAGCTGTGCAATTCAAGCAACCAACCAACCGGTTACAAACAACTATTTTTCAGCTTCAATTATGGGCTTTGATAATGAAACAAACAAACTTTTCAGCTTCAATCTTGGGCTTTGATCAAGACACAAATACAAACTTTTGAGCATCAACATCATGTGCTTTAACAAGGATACAAATCAACCCCTTCCACCTAGCTCTAGCCTTTAAGGAGGAACTATGATGTTGTGATCCCTCAATTCTCTTTTTAGGGGTACGTAGGCAAAAGGTCGTAAGATCTTTGCGAGCACACCAAACAAAAACAATAAGTAGGTTTCTAAACCTTCAAAAAGCATCAAAAACTTATGATGATCCAAAAACACAAAAAAATCAACATTATCCTATCAATCGGCACTCACATCATACCCAAACCCATATCAAAGAAACCCCCCATCAATATCAAAAAGAACAAATTTTGCACTAATCCAAAGGAGAAATAATCTAAGAAAGAACCCAAAACCATGTGGGCATCGGTCAATAACAGTATGCAAAGCAGGGTGAGTTTAAGATATCTTTTCCCTTCCATAATCAGCTTTACCAGGAAATATTAAGAAATAAAAAAAGTAGAAAAACTGCGATAGGGATTGAAGACCACAAAAATCGAGCTACATGGTCTCGTCATTTAATCGAGATTTCAAGTCAGCTTGTGACGAATCTCAAAATCTAGATGTTCATCGACCATAAATCAAAAATAAAATAACAAATAAAATAAACTAAAATAAATGATTTTCAAAAGGGAAAATAAATCGAAATAAATCGATAAACAAATAAACTAAACTAAGTTAGCCTCATATTGATCACATTTTGTCGATTTATCAAAATCGTTTAATAGTGACCTTTTAGAATATCATTGGCCCTAAAATAAAATTAAAACGAAACTAAATCCAGCAACCAAAACTAAAATAATTCTTATTAAATGAACTAATAAAAAAATTTAAAAAAAGGAAATAGAGAAGGGTGCGGTACTGGATTTGGGTGCACATGAGAAATAACCATCCTGGGCTTAGAAGCCCCCACGACCCAAAAGGAATAAACTAGGGTTTCTTTTTTAAAAAAATAAAAATAAAATGATCAACATCATATTTTAAAGAGACGATCCTTTTCATTTTAACGTTTTAAAACTTCTAATCATAAAAGAAAGGTCCACCTTCAATAGGCATCATAGAATCCCACCCCTTTTTACGATTCTCATGACGGCTTTGCTTCAACAATCAAATGAAACCGCGCCGTCACTATTCAACTCCGGCCAGATGAAAAAGGTGTTGCACCTCTCTATTGAATCTCTCTTAGTTATTTCGATTTTGTTTATGTTCGTATCATATTCTATATTTATGAATGGTTGATGCTTATGAGATTTGTAGGGAATTTGTGTGTTTGCGGATTTATGGTTTTTCAAACTCTCAGATTTGTTCATCTCATGGCTTCTGTTTTTTTGGTTTTTTTATTTGTATATGTTTTTTCGATTGTTGTTTGGAGGTAGTGTTTGTGGTTTCTATGTTGAATAAGAGGAATGAAAGGTTTAGTGAGAGTGTTGTTTTGGTTTATGGTGTTTGATTTGTTTTTGCAAATTTATGAGCTATGGAGGTTTGTGTTTAATCAGGTATTTTATTAAAGAAGAAGGATATTTTTAGTGAAGCTTGGCTTAGTATTTCTCAGAATTTCAGTGTGCCTTCCAATCTTGTTATAGGAATGACTAGAAGATTGGTTTTATAGAGGGATATGCAGGGGTATAAGAGGCATACTTGGGAGAAAGGTGTAGGAAATTTGGTGGTTTCTACTGCTTGTGCGTGTTGTGTAATTTTTGTGTACGTTGCGGATGCTATGCAGAAGTTGTAATGTTTAGAGTGTGATAGGTGGATCTGCATAACGGAATTTTGCAGAATAATGGTAGAGATCATGTTGGATCATGAGATTTTTTTGTGTCAGGTTTATTTGATGTGCGTGATACTTGCCTTTTTTTCAGCATTGTTTTGCTTTTGTGTTGTTTAGGTGGTATGTGTATTGGTAAATTATGGGGCTGCATTATTGCTGCAAATAAATTGTGTGGGTAGTTGTAGCACCCCAAATTTGCCCTCTCTTTTTCATAGCATTTAGCATATCATTTTCATATTTCGCACTACATCATTAGCATAGAAAGATGAAGCATAACATTCATGTCATAGCATAAGCTGGCAGTGATTTCACTTCGGGCGTGGTTGTTCAGTTCGTGATTCCCTTCAAATGGACGTTTGACCTAATCTCGGTCAAACTATCAAAGGATAGGTTCATTTGCAAGTTATATGTGCTTGTGGTTATTTTTCAGGCAACATGTTTCAAAGTCCATTATGTGCATAGGTCATTAGCTCACCAGGCAGTGGTTCATGTGTTGGTTTTGGATTCAAAGATTCAGGCTTATCACGATGACACTCAGAGTGTGATTTATCCGGAAGGTTGGTGGTTTCTGTGGAGGCAATGCAAGCTTAGTTTTGAGTTGAGTGAATTGATTGAATCGATATTTCGTGGCTATGTGCGTATTGGTGATAATTGGTTCGTCCCACAAAATTATATGTCTTATATCCATTTCTAAACTTCTTGTCGAATTATCCATTAAAACCAATTTCTCAAACATTGTCCATGTTTCGTGTTCTCCCAATTTTTTGAATATAATTTAAATCCATATCCAGTCATTTCTAATTTCCATTTTTTCTTTATTATATTATCACCGATTTTTCTTTAGTCCCAAATTCAAATGCCCAAATTCCCTTTTTACTTTCCAATTTCATATTAATTTTCCAGATTTGTTACAAGCCCATCATAGGCCCATTTATGAGAAAATGTTACAAAAAAGAAAGCCATTTGATGCACTCCCTAATCCTCAATTTGCAGCATCCTAAAAGGTGAAAAAAATACGTCATCACCATGACCACAATGCAAAACGCACACACGCCGGTACAAGCAACGAAAAACAGGCCAATGGTTATCAAAAAATACAGCTCAGCATACATCACGCATACAACACCTGTGAAGAAAAAAAAAACGCAGTAAACTTGTGTTCAAAACGCAATGGATACGTGAATGAAACGCAGAGCCCAACCCATCTAGAAACTAACATAAAAAATCCATAACAAAATTTGAAGAAAATTGGAAAAAAGAAGATAACAGAAGGAGAGAAAAAGACTGAAGGAAATTCAAAATCACGTTCATAATCACAAATAACTGACAGATTCATCACACTCTTCACACCATAACAGAATTTTTTATTTTCACTCTTCATTATCTTCATAATAGCATCACAAATTCATTCTCTTCATCATTGATATCATCATCATAACCGATTCAACATTACTCCAATATCACACAAGAAAATCAAAATCGAATTCACAGTGAACTCCACCTATCAAAACTCAGAATCTCTCATAGCAACTTTTTGACCTTCAATCTTCAACAAAGTCTCAAACTCCAATTGTTTTCAACGTCATCATCAATAAACGGATTCTTCTTCATCGCATCACCAATAGCCGAATCCGGTTACACATCTTCATGACACCATAATGCTAAGTTCATCACTCTTCACCATCACCGATCGATCATTCTTGAACACAACTTTCATCATCAAGAACAGAATGCGATCAAATCTTCATCAACCTGCAAACAGAGAGCTCTCAACATCATTATCGAAATCGACGCATTGAAGCTGAACAATAACGTAGCGTCGGGAAATAGAAGAAGGAAGAGGAAATTGGCTTGAAGCTGCTTGGAAGATTTTCGGCTCGGCGTCGGATTTCGCTCTTCATAGTTGAAGAAGCACCGGACTTCTCTCCGGTAGGTACGTATTGCGTGAACGTTTTCGTGTCGATGCTCATATACTCCATCATGAATGCTTCGTTGTTGTTGCTATTTTTGCTTGTTTGTGGATTGTTACGATCCGGATGTTTGGCTTAGTTTTTGAGGATTACAGACTTAGATTCGTAATCAGAAGAGGATTTCGGTTATAGTGTGTGAAGATGTTTTGGTGTTTGGAGGAAAGCTCCGGCGGCGGCGGGATTTGAAAGAGGAAGAAGACGGAAGGAACGACGGCTAGGTCAAGGGAGAAGGTGTGCGGCGAGAAAGTGAGAGAGTTTGAGGTTGCTGAGCTTTTTCAATTTTTGATCTCTTTTGTTGATGTATTTGTTAAGGTTGGTAATAAATATTAAGAGAATTTCATAAAGTATTGTTGAATAAAGTGAGGTAAACGAAGAGATAAGATAAGCCATGGAGATACTTGTTGTTTCTGTCCACACCGGCGATGACACTTGTCACCATCCGGTAGGACCTGCCCCTTTCATTTCCTGCACGTCTGTACACCATAGTACCGTACTCCTTTGCCCTCTAGAGCCGCACGATGATCTTACTATTGAGAGACCTAGATCCAACGCTTCCAGTTTGGTCAACCTTTTGACCGCAGCCACACCATATGCTCCTTCAGCCTTATGCGCTTTGGGCTTGCTTCGCCCTGCTATCAACACCCCACCTTTAATTAGGCCCAGTTTCTATAACTATTTTTCCTACTGTTTGCACCCCCTCCATATTTCCTTTGTTTTTTATTTTCTTGTTGCATATAGTATCAATTTTAATTCATTTAAAATACAAAAACTCATTATAAAATTCCATGAAAATTATGTTAGCATTTTAATTCATTTTAGAGATTTTCCACACTTTTATTTTCTGATTTTTTTATTAATTTCTCATTTTATTTCGAATTTCCTTTTACTTCCATCTCATTTAATTTCCATATTAACGCATTAACTTGTAGATTTTATTTCTTCCGCCTCGATTAACAATTCGACTCCGTTCTTTTTTCATCTTTTAAAAGACTTATAAAAGCTCATAAAAATAATTTTGTCTTATTTTTAATTCCATTTTATCCATAGTTTTAGGAGTCGTGTTTGCGCGTTTTTGTTACTTGTTCCTAAGCAACTTTGTGAGATTATTCGGTAGAGTTTAATTGTGAATTTTTGTGAGCCATTTTGACACATTATTTGTTGCTGGTTGTTGACTTTAGAGATTTAATTTCATAATTTTCTCATGTCCTTTGATATTTGATTGGTGTTTTGTTTCTTAGGTAGCGTTTCGTGCCTCTTTCTTCCTCCTTTCTAACATAGTTTGAGGAAGGCATTTATGCCATCCTATTAGGTTTTATTGGTCTTTTTTTTAGGTCACTTATAGGGTTTAGGTACTGACTTTGTTGATTGTGGTTGGTTTGTAACCTTTGTTTGGTTTGTGTATTGTTTAAAGCTTCTTATTTTCATCTTATACTTATGTGGTTCGCTAACCTTTCCTTTCAGGGGCTCATGGTAAGTGAAGTGTGGATGATATCCACATTTCAAGTCGTTATCTCATCCTTTATTTTTTGCTTTCTCATTTGTCTCTGTGATGTGCCTTATGTCATCTCGTGAATAACTTCATTACTTCCCTTTTAGAAACAACTTAACTTCTTTAGAGAAATAAGTCGTCTTCTAGCGTTTTCCGCTCCTTTCTTCTTCTATCTTCTTCTTCTCTTCTTCATTAGGGTAGAAACCTCACTAACCTAGGACCATCCGAGCATGTGAATATTAGGATTAGACTTTTCCCTTTAGAATTTTTCCTTTGAGATCTTTTTGGTTCTTCTTCTCTTCTCATCTCATAACTCTAAAAAACACTTTAATAAATGTGAAGTGATGCATTGATCCATAGCCTTATTCCATGAGGTATGTTTGTAGTCTTCCCATCTTGGGATAGTACAAGTTTACCTTGTGATGCACAAGTCTTATCAAGGTATCTTATTCATAAAAGAAAAGCATAAAAAACACTTTTTCATGTAAATAATCAAAACACCTAATTAGTAAACAAGTTAGTGAGCCTAAGTCCTAGTCTTTGGGTTCAAGTTTTGGGGATCTTCTCCTTACTTGAGTGTGCTTGTTCTATTATTCCATCTTGGAATGTAGTGACAAGTGCACATTCCATTGATAAGAGCTTGAGTTCACTTCCTTGTGACACACTCATAAGAGCTTCATAAAAAACACAAACAAACAATAAGCGTCTTTCCTTCGGGAATTCTTTTCTCACCTCATTCGCTCCGTACATGAACTTGCTCCTACTTGTCACTTTGCAAGGCGGTTACGCGCTCGTCGTCCGAGTCTGCAACACCTGAGCATTGACATAGGCAGTTCAAGCCTTAATTCACAAGCATTCTTTTCTACCCCTAGTTAGGGGAACTACGGCGTCTCTGATCCTCATTATCCTGATGAGGTACGTAGGCAGCGGGGTAAGGCCCGTTCGAGTACAATCTTTATTTTCCCTACATTTTTCACTTTGTTTTCTCATTCAGTTCCTTTCTCAGTTTCTTGTTCCAGTTCAGTTTATTTTTGTTGCCGCAGCTTTCATACCCTCACCCTTTGAAACAGTTTCTTTTGCAAGCGTGGATCCCGTCGGGTACGGCGGACGATCTGGGTGCTAATACCTTCCCAGGTCGTAACCGACTCCCGAACTCAGTCTCTTTGGTTCGTGGGACCTGTGTCCTTCCTCTTCTTTCTTCTGGTTTGTGCAGCATTACCATTCCCGTTCCTTCTGGATAAAAATGCTTGGCTGGCGACTCTATTCTTTTTCTGCGCTACTTTCGTGTTTGTACCAGGATGAAAATCCCGGGAGCGACAGCTGGCGACTCTGCTGGGGACTTGCACACCAGGAATCTCTGGTTCCCCTGTGAGTCTCTCCTAGCGCCTGTGTGTTTCTGTTTCATTGGGTGATGTTTGTTTGCTGTGGCTTGTTGTATTGTATTGTTGATTATTTACAGCTTTATTTATGGCTTTATTTACAATTTTCAACATTTATTTTTCGCATCATATATCATACTGGACTGTCTGGACTGGTTTTCTGTTTAGTGGGCTCGGGTGATACTGTTTCTGAGAGATAAGCCAAGTACCCGGCTTGAGTGCACTATAGGATTAGAGTGGCCATATTGTACTCACATGTGACATGATGAGTGGCGATGTGTTTCACGCCCAGATTGCGACCGTCTTGGAAATATCTTGTGTGGGGATTTCCTCCACTTCGGGATAGGACCTTGATAGTTATGTGCATCTAGGGACCGATCATTGAGAACCTTTGTGGAAACAACCCTCTCCAGTGGTGGCAGTGGCAGACCATATTTTGTGGCAAACCCATTCGCACCCGAGGGTCCACTGGGGACTCGCATAGGATGGCCTGGTTCTCTTATAGGAACTTAGTCAAAGCATCTGGTCGTATGACAATAGTACTGTATCCTACGGGCTGAATGTACTATTGTTTCTCGATTTCAGCGCTCGAAGCTGGGGACTTATAAGGGATGCTTGTTCTTCCCGGACTCAGCTGAGGCCTCCCTGCGTAGTACATAATGCCTAACCGATTCCCTGATTTGGTCATGAGCCATTTCTCGGAAATGGTGAAAGTATTATTGCTATTCGGCTTTGAGAGTCCGTGATGTCTGACCCGGAGCCTACCAGTGAGATTGGGAGGGGTTTACAGGTTTATAGGAACCCTTAACCTCAACATACCCTTCATCATCAGTGCGATCTTATGTTTTGATCCGGTTACTATGGTTTTGGAGTTCTTGATCCTTGGTTTTGAGTTCTTATTAGATGGTTATTATTCAGAGGGCATATATCATCAGTTGCTTGGTTCTCAACTCAGTGTTCCGTATCCAGACAGACACTTGTTCTCGATCACTTGCCAGTTGCATACATGCCATCATAGCATTCTAGCATACATGTTCAGTTATTTCTGAGGATCTCATCCCTGAATTATTTCTGTTAGATTTTTGTATAAAAATGTGGATCAAAGCAGATAGATTCTTTGGAAGTAACTGAACATGGCATCTCATATCATTTGCATTGCATTTTTGTTTCACAGGCAGGGCTCATCCGTTCTTTGTTCACCATCTACAGTTGAGACTCCAGTTCTCGTATCAGACTTGAAGCAACTTTCGAGAAAAATCATGGACCCTGGAGAGCAAAGCCAGTCTGCAAGTGTTAGGTTGACAAGAGATCAGTGGGACCAACTTTTGGAGGTTATGATGACTTTGTCAAGGCAGGATGACCGTAATTCCGCTCAAGCTCAGCCTGCACATATTCCCGTTGGAAATCCAGATGTTCAAGAGCGCCAGGTCACCCGAAGTGGACATTCTTCTTCTGTTGATGCTGCAGATTATCACAGTTTTGCTTTCACCATGCCAGATCCCCAAGAGGCAATCCCTGTGGTGAGACTCCCAGATCCACGAGCTGTGGAGAGGGATGAAAGATTCTGTGTGTTGGAGGAAGAGATTAAAGCCCTTCAAAGTCGTGATGTCATTGATCTAAGTGCTGCGAGCATGTGTCTGGTGCATGGCCTGGTAATACCTCCAAAGTTCAAAGTACCGAAGTTTGAAAAGTACAAAGGGGATAGTTGTCCAAGACAACATTTGGTGAGATTTTGAAGAAGGATGGCCTCACATGAGCATAATGACAAATTGATGATTCATTGTTTCCAATACAGTCTGAGTGAGACATCGTCGAATTGGTATATGCAGTTAGAGAGCAGTCGTATCCAATCATGGTCAGACCTAGCCAATGCTTTTGTGAAGCAGTATGACTACAATCTTGACAGAGCTCTTAGCCGCATGGATTTGCAAGTTTTATCCCAAAGAGATGGTGAATCTTTCAGAGAGTATGCCCAGAGGTGGAGAGAAATAGCTGCTCGGGTGCAACCCCCGCTATCAGATAGAGAGTTGGTTGATCTTTTCATAGAAACCTTACAGGGTCCGTACTTGGAGAGATTGAGTGGCAGTGGAACTTCAAGTTTCTCGGACTTGGTGATAGTTGGAGAACGCATTGAGAGTTTTATCAAGATGGGAAAGATCCAAGGCATTTCAGATAGCTCAGCTGAAGAGAATGAATCTTTTGTCAGTTCCCAAGATAAGGATGTGATTGATGCAATCTGGGAAGATCCTCAAACTCCGTTGACTTATCCACAGTACTCGCGCATCTCAACTGGTCAGAGTCAGCAACATTCTGAAGACGTATGTCAGATATCAGTTAACAGTGAATCTCCTCAGTATCAACAGCTACCATGCCAATAGAAGAATACTCCGCAAAGGCATCGTTACTACACTAAGAGATCCAAAAGATATTTCGATCCATTGCCAGTGCCATACAGTCAAATACTCCCAGGCCTGTTCGATTGTGGATTGATAGTGCCGAAGAAGCCGGGTCCAGTGCCTTGTCCATACCCACCAAGTTTTGATCCCAAGGTTCAATGTGGATTCCATGGCAATGCACCAGGACATTCAGCTGAAGAATGCAAGCCTCTCAGGGATAAGGTTCAAGATTTGATTGAGTCTGGTTTGATTACAATGACGCCTCAAGGCATTCAAGTTAACAAGTCTCCGTTTGGTCATGTGGGATCGTCAGCTCATGTTATGGAGGAATTTATTGAAGATATATGTGAAGGTGATTCTCAGTTTGATTCAGAAGAGCGGCTATGTACCTCATTTTGATCCCTATTGAGGGGAACTACGTCGCTCTGATTCTTCATTGGTCTTTGGTCAATGGAGATACGTAGGCAGAAGATCGTCAGGTCTTTCCGAGCAACCTTAGGTATCAAACTTATGTGGCAACTTCATCTCAGTGTCACTCTTTTCTTTAGATATCTCGTGTCAATGTTTGAACGTTGAAAGCTTTAGGTCAGAATAATTGGGAATGAAGTATGGTGTTGACATGTGGCCAATGGATCGAAGACTGCAAATCTTATCAGGAAAAGCTGCTGACTACTGAAAGTATTCAAGATCAACAAGTCCAGACGGAGTCAAGTCTCCTCAACAATGGCATTGTGCAGTTTCTTTACTGCATTTTCATGTGTCGCGTTTATATGTTTGTTTGAACATTTGTATGCTTGCATGAAACTTGTTTGTTTTGAATGATAATTAATGAAATGCACATGTTTTTCTTGAAGTAATTAATTCGTATTTTTAATTTTAATTTTGTGTGTGCATTGCAATACCAATTGTTGTTCTTAAACTCTGTGATGGAGGATGACGAAATGAAAACGCAAAAATCTCCATTTGTGTGCTCTTGAATAAGACCTTGTTGACGATGTACAGGCATTGTTTCAAATCCTAAACACCGGAGACATAAGGGAGAGACCCTCGTTAACCCCTTTGAGCCTTGAAGTAGGAGTTTCTTTTCGCATGAAAAAAAAAACCCTCGCATTTAACCCTGGGTAGGGTAGGTGTCAGCTAGTTGGACCAGACGTTCATGCTTCCATAAAGGAGTGTATCTGAGGATCCCTAACTTTTCATTGTACCAAATCAAGAGGTCCGAACACCGAAAACCACCATGGTTATTCTTCATCAACTGAAAAGTGAGACAGTCACAACCCTTACAAAACAGTCAAGACAAACAGTGTCACATGATTTGTTCGAAAAAAAATAAGTAGCCCGCTAAGTCGAAACTTGAAAACAAGCGACTTAGGCAAAAATTAGGGCATCCCGCTGGACTCCAATTGCAAAAGATTTACAAGAATAAGTCTGGCAAAAGTTAGGGATAAGAAAAAGAATGAAAAGCGAAAGAAAGATCCTTGAGCAAAAACAAATCGTGTGATACGGACACAAAAGACAATAAGGGTGGCTGTTATACCCAACAATAACCTCAATGGTGCTTAAACTGTTAGAGTAATGGTTCCTCAATCAATACGAAGCCCTTAGGAAAGGTGAGTGTTTGCGAAAACTAGTTGAACATAGGAATAGATGGACATCACGAAGAGGGGTGAGCACAAATAAACTTTGAGCCTATATCCTTTGTTTCTATAACCGTGAACCAGGCCACGATACAACCCTTAAAAGTCCTAACTGAAGCAGGGATAATTTGAGAGCGTGCCACCAGGAGATAGCGTTCCTGACTCCTACGAGTTGTGCTAACAGACCCTCGTTGGTATTGCATATGCATGTTTATTTCATAAAAAATATTGTACTGTCTTAACTAGTGATTCGTTCATAAACGACATCTTTTCAATAAAAGCTTCAAGATTAACATGTGTTGCATTAGAATTTTCATTCTCAGAATAAGACATTTTCTGCTTGCATACATTTGTTTGGCATCAAAGAGGTTCACATATGGAACCTCAGTCTAGAAGCTTGATCTTGCCAAGTTGAGAAGGCGGAAACTTCTGAGGGACATTCATGTCAAGGGGCACTTTTCCAAGAAACTTCGTTGAATAGGGCCTTTTCCAACCAGTTGGGTTAAATGCAGCCAATCTGGGGCAATAACGTCTATCAATCTCTTCAACAGCCAATCTGGGGCAATCACTTCGAGATTCAAATCTCTCACAGAGCAGTTAGCATGGGTGTTTTCTCTAAAGCAATACTCGTACTGGAGCAGGTCACCCTAGGAGCACTAGAAGTTACTCTCTCCAGAAGACGGTTAATCAGATGCACCTACCCAAGGTTCAGAATACTAGGGCATAACACCTGCGAGATCTTGGGGCAAATTCCTTCATGGACCATATAATTTGAGGCGTTTACTTCGAGATATTCAAGAGTTTGAAAATACTGAAGCATTTCAGATGCTAGGTTTTCTGTAAAATCCTCTTGAGACAGTATTACGGCATGCAAGGCCGTTCCTAGAATGAACGTCTGATGATTGACCCCAGTAGGGTGCTTCCCTAGTCAGAGAATTTATCCTCAGTTGTTATGGACTTCATATGATCATCATATATGGTTAAAGTCCAATAGTCATTGGCGTCTTCACGGTTAAAGTCCAATTTTTGTTGGCATCTCTTCAACTATGACTAGTTGGCATTTATATGCGTTCAGCCTCTCACTTCAGCTGAGTGTGGCAATCTTCGCTTTGGTTTTCTTCGACCCTCGAGTCGATGTCATCGCTTCCGTTTCCTCAACCCTCGAGTTGATGTTGTTTTGTTATCCTCGACCCTCGAGTCGATGTTTCTATTTTATTCCCTCAACCCTCGAGTTGATGTTGCTTTGTTGTCCTCGACCCTCGAGTCGATATTGTTACTGTCATTTCCTCAACCCTCAAGTTGATGTTGCTTTATTTTGTTCCACGACCCTCGAGTCGATACCATTGCCTTCGTTTCCTCAACCCTCGAGTTGATGTTGTGTTCTCCTCGACCCTTGATTCGATATTTCCGTTTCTTACGACCCTTGAGTCGATATCATAGTCTTCACTTCTTCAACCCTTGAGTTGATACCCAGTGAGTCTGTCATAAAAGGAAATTCAAAATCACAACATCAAAGTTCAGACATACTTGGACTCATTTATGCCCGGGGCAGGTGTGCATATCTTTGTGCTTACAGGGCACAATATTTCGCAGTGACACGAGGTTTTTCAGGAATCCTTGCGAGACAAATTCTTCCACAGTCTATGCAGTCTGGGGCAGTTATGTCAAGATTCGACGAATCTCTAAAGAGTTTGAAGACTTGGACATTTTGGATGTCAGGTCTTCTGTAAAATCCTCTTAGATTGATTTTCAATCAGTCAACTAGTCCGGAAAATGCAAGATGTCACTAGATGATATTCCCCACAGAGTTCATATTGGATTTTCTCTTCCAATCAGTGAAATATTCCCCAGTGAAATTGCCATACTTTTGGGTCAATTTGATGATACGAGCAGGTATTTATCACCTCAGTCAGAGTTAGGTGTCCAGACCTCTTGACTTGTTTCCCCTGCAGAGTTGTAACTCTTGTGGCCAATCAGGTATTCGTCTACCGCTCGTCTGCGTTTGTCGACACTCGTCTGTGTTATCCCTAAACGGAGTTCTCCCCAGCATTGGTATTACTGCTTTATTGTTGCTCGTCTGAATCTTTCAACACCCGTCTGTGTTGGCTTTGTGGTATTGCTCGCCTGTTTTCCCCCAGCATTGGCTTATGATTACCTTGATATTTCTCGTCTGCGATTTTTCAACACTCGTTTGTATTTGGTTATGATAGTTGATGTTGCTCGTCCGCAACTCCTCAACACTCGTCTGTGTTCTGATATGATATTTGTTGTTGCTCGTCTGCAACCTCCCAACACTCGTCTGTGTTTGGTATTGGATCCTTTGTTGCACTCGTCTGTGCCTTGATGTGTTCTCTGCTGTTGCTCGTCTGCAACTGTCCAGCACTCGTCCGTGTTTGTTTGAAGCTCGTCTGCTTTTATTCCCCAGCACTCATCTGTGCTAGCTTACATCTGTATGTGAAGGCTTGTTGTTTACCCTGGTATTTTTGTATTGCTACTTCAAATGCTCGTCTATGTTTGAATTTCTGGTATTCGTCTATACCAGTTGATGATACTCGTCTGTATCATTGCCTGAAGCGCTCGTCTGTGTTTCTCAGATCATCGTCTGATACTCGTCTGTATCATTGACTTATGGCACTCGTCTGTGTTATCTTGATGATCATCCGATACTCATCTGTATTGAAGAGGTTTCGAATCCTGACAGTGGGAATTAAAAATGTCGAAATGGTTACCGGTCCTGGCGTAACAGGTTTGCTCAGAAGACTCGTCTGTCTTATACCATATATCCGCGGATAATATATGAAGAAGGTTCGTCTACCTTGGTTGCATGTCTATCCCACACACTTTAGTGCATTACCGGTCCTGGCGTAACAGGTAAATCCGAAGGAGACTCATCTGTCTCATGCTATATGCAGCGTTTTGAGGACTCGTATGTCCAGTTTCCTGGCGTCACAGGAGTGTTTGAAGACTCGTCTGTCTCAGATTGTTCTTGCAGTGTTTGAGGACTCGTATGTCCAGCTCCTGGCGTCACAGGATTGTTTGAAGACTCGTCTGTCAACGTATTCTTATTCCAGATAGCAGTTTCAACTTGGAAGAAGCTCGTATGCATTTTCCCCACTTCTTATCCCCAGAGCGTCATCTGGTTGGGTTTATTTCCCGGTGTTGCATTCTTCGTCAGAGTGAAAATTTCCGGTCTTCTTGGTATTCAACCACAGTTTATCTTGAATGGTCGATAGCCCGTACTATCGCCCTTTTCAGATTAACTGATGATTGAATAGGGGCAGTTGTAGCACCCCAAATTTGCCCTCTCTTTTTCATAGCATTTAGCATATCATTTTCATATTTCGCACTACATCATTAGCATAGAAAGATGAAGCATAACATTCATGTCATAGCATAAGCTGGCAGTGATTTCACTTCGGGCATGGTTGTTCAGTTCGCGATTCCCTTCAAATGGAAGTTTTACCTAATCTCGGTCAAACTATCAAAGGATAGGTTCATTTGCAAGTTATATGTGCTTGTGGTTATTTTTCAGGCAACATGTTTCAAAGTCCATTATGTGCATATGTCATTAGCTCACCAGGCAGTGGTTCATGTGTTGGTTTTGGATTCAAAGATTCAGGCTTATCACGATGACACTCAGAGTGTGATTTATCCGGAAGGTTGGTGGTTTCTGTGGAGGCAATGCGAGCTTAGTTTTTAGGTGAGTGAATTGATTGAATCGATATTTCGTGGCTATGTGCGTATTGGTGATAATTGGTTCGTCCCACAAAAATATATGTCTTATATCCATTTCTAAACTTCTTGTCGAATTATCCATTAAAACCAATTTCTCAAACATTGTCCATGTTTCGAGTTCTCCCAATTTTTTGAATATCATTTAAATCCATATCCAGTCATTTCTAATTTCCATTTTTTCTTTATTATTTTATCACCGATTTTTCTTTAGTCCCATATTCAAATGCCCAAATTCCCTTTTTACTTTCCAATTTCATATTAATTTTCCAGATTTGTTACAAGCCCATCATAGGCCCATTTATGAGAAAATGTTACAAAAAAAAAAGCCATTTGATGCACTCCCTAATCCTCAATTTGCAGCATCCTAAAAGGTGAAAAAAATACGTCATCACCATGACCACAATGCAAAACGCACACACGCCGGTACAAGCAACGAAAAACAGGCCAATGGTTATCAAAAAATACAGCTCTACATACATCACGCATACAACACCTGTGAAGAAAAAAAAACGCAGTAAACTTGTGTTCAAAACGCAATGGATACATGAATGAAACGCATAGCCCAACCCATCTAGAAACTAACATAAAAAATCCATAACAAAATTTGAAGAAAATTGGAAAAAAGAAGATAACAGAAGGAGAGAAAAAGAGTGAAGGAAATTCAAAATCACGTTCATAATCACAAATAACTGACAGATTCATCACACTATTCACACCATAACAAAAAATTTTATTTTCACTCTTCATTATCTTCATAATAGCATCAAAAATTCATTCTCTTCATCATTGATATCATCATCATAACCGATTCAACATTACTCCAATATCACACAAGAAAATCAAAACCGAATTCACAGTGAACTCCACCTATCAAAACTCAGAATCTCTCATAGCAACTTTTTGACCTTCAATCTTCAACAAAGTCTCAAACTCCAACTGTCTTCAACGTTATCATCAACAAATGGATTCTTCTTCATCGCATCACCAATAGCCGAATCCGGTTACACATCTTCATGACACCATAATGCTAAGTTCATCACTCTTCACCATCACCGATCGATCATTCTTGAACACAACTTTCATCATCAAGAACAGAATGCGATCAAATCTTCATCAACCTGCAAACAGAGAGCTCTCAACATCATTATCGAAATCTGTAAACACCCCAAATTTTCCCTCACCCATTCACACCATGTCTTGTGATCATTTCATATGCATAAACACAGACATAACATCTCATATTGCCTTTTTGGTTCACTGCATTGTTTCTAAGTCATCTGCATCTAGGGTTTGTGATCTGAGCAATCCAAGAGCTTCTTGAGCCACTCCAAAGGTCATCAATCACTTCAAAGGGGTCCATGTATGTTCAAGCATCATATTATATCCCCACAAAGTCAAGAAAGTCAAAGAATCACAAGAACTGAGAATGGCATGGAAGCAGGGCCAGGTTTAACTACACAGATGACCTAAAATTAGGGTTTTGGTTTCAGAGGCCATAACTCCAATTTTTTTGGTCATTCTTGTTTCTATTGGTCTCTATATGGTATAGGGAGCATGCATATCAATTTTCATGAAGAAATTCAATGGGGAAGTCATCTGATCAAGAGTTGACTTTTTGAGCAAGTCAGTGTAAAATCAGGGCATCTGAGGCCCCCAATGACCCAACCAAAGGGTGTTCATCATCATTTTGATTATGTATGATCTTTATTTGATCATAGAAGATGTTATAAGTTCACAAAATTGGAAATTTTCAAGTCATTTGCAAAGTTGACTTTTTGGGAAAGTTGACTTATAATGAAAATTGCCATTTTGGGAAACTTTTTCAACCCTTGCTTTTTGATTCAAAAATGCTTCAAATGGAAAAACTTTGGTCATGAAAGTTATAGAATGGATCATTCCCTTTTCAAAAAGTACAAGAACTTGACCTAATTCATTTTGGATCAAAAGTTATGGCTTGTCAAAGTTGGCCAAAATCACAAAATTTGAAGTTTTCTACCAAAGAGGCATTTTGCAAAATGCTATGATCAAGTGTTCTAAAGGCCTCAAATGTTTACTAATTCTTCACAACATGATCACATGACCTCTAAAATTCAGAATGGGCCAAGGAACTTTGCATTTTGATGCCTTGAGTCTCAAGAATTCCCAAAGGAACCAAACTTTGTGAAACTTGCAAAACCTATCACAAACCATCAACCACTTGCTGCATTGCTTCTAGACCTGTTCCATAGCATTCCTTGATTCAAGCTGAGCCAAAGAAAGCCAAAAAGCAAGTTGTACCATTGCCCATACCTCTCTTACACAAAGTTTGACATTTTGGCAACTTGCCCATACCAATCACCATAGGCCACCAACAACTCTCTGACCTATCACCTTTTGATACATAGACCAAAGCCAGCATAACACACCACACATCCAAGCCTGAATCAAAGGAGAAGCCATAGTTCCAAGTTTATGCTTCATTTGCAAAACCTTTCGAAACACTCTCCACAAGCATCAAACACACAAATAGACTTCACAAACAATCTCCACATGACTTGCTGATCACAAACCAACCATTAAAATAGCCTGAAAGCCACTGAAACCAAAACAAGATCACCACCCCCCCTTGAACAGAACTTCTGCCATCTCCTAAACCAGCCATCAACAAGAGTTGTGAAGCATTCCATTGAGCTCAGGGGGACCAAAGGAGTCAGTTTGCATAGGAGAAAGGCTCAGAAAGCTCCTGTTCGAAGGACTTCAGTTCAGGTATCCATCAAGAACAAATTTTCCAGAACTTCATTTACTTGTTATAAATTGATTCTACATGTTATCCTGATCATCATGATGTGTTTAAAAATGAAAATGGTGGAATATTGAGCATGTATGAGTTGTCTGAAACTTTCTGCCCTAAATTTGTCTTGCTTCGATTTGCATGATTGATGAATGAAAAATGGTTTTTGTTTGGGGGTTTTGATTCAATGTTGAATGGGGTTGGATTCTGGGCAATTAGATTTCATTTTCATGGAGTTTAGAGAGAGTTAGAGATTTGGCTCGTCGGAGAAGATGACCGGAACACTGTTCCGGTCATCTGAAAGTCATTAGGGTTAATTAATTAGGGTTTAGTCTTAATTACGTAAGTTTGAATGTGAGCCGTCCAGATGCGCGCACTAGTCAATTCCCTCCCTTTTCGTTTGAATCTTGGCCCTTGGATGCGCTGACTTTCTCATTTTCAGTTTAAATTCATTTATATTTTCATTTTATTTCATTTGCTTTGTACATTTTATAAAAAATAGTAAAAATCATTGAAAAATTCTGAAAATTTTTATTCAAGCTTTTATTAATTTTCAGAAACCAAAAACATTTTTATTTTTATTTTTTGCATTAAAAAATATTTTTAAATCATTTAAAAGATTATTTTTAATTAATTAATGAGAATTAATTAATTAAAAATACTTTTAGGTATTTAAAAATCACAAAAAAATTCATGAAACATTTAAAATCATTTAGAAACATTGTCCAACTCTCAAACTAAATTTCTTTTTTGATCTTGATGTCTTTTGACAATTTTCCATGGAATTAATTTCATTTCAAGGCATTATTTTGATCCAATCTTCAAAAATTCATTTCTGCCTAGCCTTTAAGAGTTGGACCTTGATTCTTCTTGCATTGCATCTTGTATAGCATGTAGTTTAGAGGATTAAATTGGCATGAATTGATCTTGCATTTATTATTTGTTTGACATTTTTCTTGACAAGGTACCTTAAAACCCTAGCAATCTTAAGAAATTCATAACCCTCATTAGGTTAAGAGTTAGAACCCCTCCTTTGGGCAGTGAGTTTGTATAGGTTTAGGGTTCCTTTGAATGCATTTTCAATTTTTTGTCTTGATGTTTGCTTCTGGTTTTGAATTTTGTTTTGTGTATGGATCATAAACCCTAATTTTGGCTTTCATTTGCATCCATCTTCCATTTGCTTGCATACCATGACTTGCCTTGACATTTTGTGCATTCATTTGATTCATAATACATCTTAGGACATATTAGAATCATGTTTGATCATTTCATCTTTCATTTGTCATGTTGTATGTCATTTGCATTCCATACCTTTTCATGTATGTTCATGGTTCTAAGCATGCTTCTCTTGCATCCATATGTTTGTATGATCATTCTCATGCCTTGCCTCATGTTTGCATCATCTCTTAGCATCATCAACATCACACACATGCTTCTGGTTTTGGTTTGCATCATTCCATTTCATCTCATTTTGCATTGCATTGCATTTCTTTCACTAACTTTTCAGGTGGTAAGTTACTTTGAGAAGTGAATTTGCCTTCACTTCTCACAATCTCTTTTCATCCTCTTATGAATCATTGCTGCATTTTATATTGTGTTTGAGATTGAGCTTGCTCTTTCTTCTTCATCCTACTTTCTTTCTTCAAGTGACTTGTCTTCTTAAATGAAGCAAGTTACTTTGCTTCTCTTTGCTCCTTTCATCTGCTTCCTGGTGGCTTCTTTGGAGATCTTTCTTGTAAACTTCACAAACCTTAGGAACCACCAAGCATGAAAATAATTAGGGTTTTGATTAGTTCCCCCCATTTAGCTTTTACCTTTGTGTCATCATTGAGTCTTCTCCTCTCATCTCATAATCAGGGACTAAACCCTAAAGGCTTTAAGACTTTGTGATTAAGCTTATGCCTGCATCCTTCTATTAGGATGGAGTGTATAACTTTAATCCTAAATGTTAAACCCTTAATGTGTTTAAATCCTTTAATTAATCCATCTAATAATCATCAAGACATCAAGCTTGTAACTTGGGCCTTGCATTAGGGTTCTAATTCTTCCTTAATTGGTTAAGAAGGACTAACCCTAGTGTTAATGGACAAGTCCCCCTCAAGTTGTCTTACAAACCCTAAAACTCACTTCATCATCTTATCATTAACTAAAATCCACTTAATAAAGGCTTTGTTTTGTCATGAGTTTAATCCCTAATCATGGATTAAGTTGAGGAGCTTTCCTCAGCTTAAACATTCTCATTTATTATCCTTCTATTAGGATGGTGTAATGAGTCTGTTTAATCCCTGATTATGGCTTAACCTCATTACTTAACACTAAACAAAAACTCCAAAAACATCTAAATAATCACAAGTAGGTTAATGATCTTAATCCTACTTCAGGGTGATTAAGTGTGAGAAGCTGACTTCACACTTAAGGTATTCTCATTACCCCTAATCAGAGGGAAGATGTGATGAGTTTACTAACCCATTGGTTTAGGCTTAAGCTCATTAACTTATGACACATTTCCAAAAGCAATAAAAGACTGAAAACTCAAAAACAAACAATAATCGTCTCCTTCGGGATTCTTTTCTCATCACACTCATTCTACAAACGAGAACTCGCTTCTTCCGTCTAATGCAAAACAGTTTGCACCTGAGCCAGACAGGTCATACACTTGAGCATGGACAAGTAAGCAGTTCACCAGTCAATTCATCTTTCAGTCTCTTTGAGTCGAACTACGGTGTTCTGACTTCCTCATTGCACGAGAGGATACGTAGGCATAACTTAACAGTTATCGAACAAAAGTCTCTGTATATTCCCCCCTCTTTCCAGCATTATTCTTTTAGCCTCATAATCTTGAGCTTCATTCATTTCTTACACTGACACTGTACATTTATACCCTCCACATTCTTTTACACTGACACTTGTATTCTTTCCAGCTTTGATACACAAATTGCACTGACACTACCCCTTTAAAACACAAATCTTTTAAGCGTGGATCCCGTCGAGTACGACGGACAATCTGGGTGCTAATACCTTCCCAGGTTGTAACCAACCCCCTTTCTCAGTCTCTCTGGTTCGCAACCGTCTTATCCACATCTTTCTAGGTTTATGCAGCATTACCTTTCCTTCGGGATAAAAATGCCTAGCTGGAAACTCTATTCATTTCATTTCATCCTTTCGCCGACCATTCGCGTCTGTACCCCTTCTGACTTAGCCTCATTTTGTGGGAGCGACAGCTTGGCGACTCTGCTGGGGACCCTTATACTGTAACCAGGGCTTCTGGTTCCTTTTGTGGGTTCCTCCTAGCGCTTGTTTGATTTGTGTTTACTGGGGTGTTATGTGCTATTTGTGTTTGTATATTTGTTTTATTTACTGCTTTATGTACAGTTATTTATTGCTTTCTTTTCAGCTTTATATCATCGTACTGTCATACTGTTATCTGGCTGGATCTGTTTTCTGTCTTGGTGGGTGGGGTTCTATTGAGAGTTTAAGGTCCTATACCTGGGACCTGAGTGACACCTAGGCTAGAGTGGTTCATGTTCTTTCCCATTCCATTTCGGTCTGGTGCGGGAATATGAAACACGGTTCAGATATGGGTTTCTTCTTGAGAACTCTGTGCTACAGATTTCCTGTAGTGCTAGGGCTATCTGGGAAGCCTGCTAAGTCTGGATGACCTTTATTATGACCTTCAGAAACTGAGGTGAATTAGAGGAGGATCTTTTATGGTTATTGTAAACACTGTACCTCCGGGTTAGAAGTGTTTACACTTCTCATAACGGATCCAAGTCTGAGGATCCTTGTTTTAGAACACCACCTGTGAGGGGGTTGGGCTGTTTACAGGTTTGCAGGTACCCTTGACCTCAGCATACCCTGATACTTTGTTTTGAATAAGAATACTCCACTTTGGGACAGTTCTTGTGATTTTAACCCTGGATATGTGGCTCTTTATTTGAGTCCCCCACCTTGGTTACTGGACTTATGAACCTCCATCTGGATTTCTTGAACATACATGGATTTATATCAAGGCAGTAGTCAGATCCAGCTTGATCACAAACCCTTTGCATATCATTTGCATACATCATCATTGCATCATTTAACATGTGTTTATTTGTTTTTCAGGGTATCCATATTACATTTGGCTTGGTTTTGACCCCTTCATCTGCATAGGCCCTTGCTCACCAGCTATCTGCTTCAGCTACTTTCATCAGCTACCTTTTTCAGTCACCTGCATCACCAGTATCAGCCTATCAGTGGCCCATCTCCAGTGTTAGTCTCCATCATCAGTTTTTGTTTCAGCTCTTCATCAGCAGACATGGCACCCAAGAATAGCAACATCTCATATCATTTCTTTGAGCCTGAGCTGACTGGCATCAGGAAGGTCCAGGCCCTTATCACTCCAGACCATATACCACTATTCAGAGAACATTATGGAGGCATCCTTGATGTGATTATGGATTTGGACCCTTCTCATAGGAGCTTGATTCACACTTGCCTACAGTTCTATGATCCTCCTTTGAGATGCTTCACCTTCCAGAATTTTCAGTTGGGACCCTTGTTGGAAGAGTATTCATCACTGATTGGTGTACCTGTCAGGGGTGGTGTCCCCTTCAACCCTGAGATGGCTTTTCCCAATAATGAAGAGGTGGCAAAAGCACTGTATCTGGAACCTATACTGATTGAGCAGAACATGACAACAAAGGCTGGAATCTCTGGTCTACACTTGGATGTCTTGACTTCTCAGGCTATCCTGAAGGCCTCCTTGGGAGAATGGAAGGCAGTCTGTGCATTGTTAGCCCTCAGCATATATGGGGTTATATTATTTGCAGATGAGCCTAAGTTTATTAGCAAGAATGCCATTCATCTTTTCATTCTGAGGAACCCAGTGCCCACCTTACTGGGAGATTTCTACTACTCTGTTCACCAAAGGAATGAAAAGCAAAGAGGAAGGTTGGTGAGATGCTGTGCTCCCCTGTTCCATACCTGGCTGCTCAAACACTTGCCCAAGACTGATGCCTTCTTGAATCCTCACCAACAGAAGAATTGGGCTAGGAGACTTGTTGCTTTGACCTCAGATGACATCAGGTGGTGCACCCAGAGCACCAAGGGCAGGGACATCATTACTAGTTGTGGGCAGTTCCCCAATGTACCTCTGATAGGAGTGAAGGGTTGCATCAACTACAACCCTCTGCTATTCAAAAGACAATTGGGCTATGCATTGGTCCACCCTCCTAGAGTGCAAGATCTAGCTGAGACCCTTTATTGTGAGATTAAGCCTAATCTAGCTGTTGTCAGGCAAGCATCCTGGGCTTGGGACAATGTCCAGACCAAAGGGATGGCCATTCTTGGGAGATGCAACAATGTGGCCTCAGCTCAGTATTATGAGTGGTCTCATGCCAGAGCTCAAGTTTCTGGGATGCCCTTCACCATTGAGGATGCGCCTGGACCATCCACAGCACCACCTCCAGCCACTGTCAGCCTGGAAGAGTTTGAAAAGCTAAAAGAAAGGAATGAGAATCTGTCTCAAGCCCTGAAGAGAACCCTCTGGGAGAGGAGTGATGGTCGTCTGGACATTGAAAGGTTGGAAAAGCTTAAGGTGGAGCATCTAGCCAAGATTGAAAAGGAAGAGGACTACATCAAGAAGTCAAGAGCTGGAGAGCAGATTTTGAAGAATGCCTGTAAGGAGGCCCAGTTTCAGAAGGCCAGGACTGACCTCTATCTGAAAGAAAGTCAAGCTAGGTGGGTCAGGATCACTGAAGCTCGCACTCAGGAGGATAAGAGAACTCAGGACAGGATTGAGCAGTTAGAGGCCAGTGCAAAGGAGCAACAGGAAGCTCTGCTAGCAGCCCAGAAGGAAATCTCAGAATTGAAACTTAGGGCTGGTGTGAAGAGGTCAAAGGACCAGGGCAGACAAAAGAAGCTAACCACTGCTATTGCCACCAGGAATCTTCTCATCAGGAACCTCACAGAGCATCCAGCCGACCCTGTAACTGAAGCACTTCTGAAGGAAGTTAAGGAGGATGACTTTGGTCTTGGTGTCTGACTTTTGCTTGTTGTTGCTTTCATTTCATGTACTTTTCTCTTATGTTTTATTTTTGACCCCTCAGAGGGCATGTATTGTAAAAAACAAACTATGTATGATTAACCATTTGTAATATATTCATTAGTTTGTTTCATTCGAATCTCTTTCTCCCAAGCAACATCAAGGCACCTTCCTCAGGGGTCTGGAAAGGTCAAAACCAAATGCCAAGCCGGATACCTTGGAAACAAATAAGCATACTGCATTGCATGCTAACTCTTGTTTTGTTTTGTAGGTTTTTGTTTTGTTTGTTACTAACTCTGTTGTGGTTCAGGAACTATTGCTCGACGACGGGTGTTCCCTCTCAACCGTCCGCACAGATATCCCACTCGCAACAACCTTTCGGGTATACAGATGGACCAAGTACAACAGGACCTTACAGAAGTCAGGACTCAAATGGCCAATGAGAGGCTAGAAATGAGAAACCAGATGACCCAGTTCATGGAGGTGATGAATGGCTTGGCTCAAAGCCAAGAAAGATTAAGGGCATTGGTAGAAAGGCAGACCCAGGAGGAACCCCATCTAGGGACTGGAGGAACAAGCAACAATGAGAGGGTTCAGCCTCATGTTAATCCACCTGTGTATGGGCCCCACCTTCATCCAGAGATCAACATCCCTGCTAATGTACAAGGGAATGCTACTGCAGGCAGAGTATTACAAGAAGACCCCTAGGAGGATCAATTCACTGTGATGGGAGCTGGGGATGAAGCCTATGACAGAAGGCTAGATGAAATTGCTGAGAAATTGAGATCTCTGGAGTCTCAAAACTCCCTGGGCTTTGATGTCATGGACATGGGTTTAGTGGATGGGGTAAGGATTCCCCACAAGTTTAAACCCCCGTGCTTCGAGAAGTACAACGGAACTTCCTGTCCACGAACCCACTTACAATCCTTTCTGGGGAGGCTAAAGGCATACACCATGGATGAAAAACTGTGGATGTTTTATTTCGAAGACAGTTTAACTGGAGCTTCAAGGGAATGGTACTCTCACTTGACTAGAGCAACCATCAGATGCTGGAAGGACCTAGCTGAGGCCTTCATCAGACAGTACCAGTACAACTTGGACATGGCTCCTAACAGGACCCTCCTGATGGGAATGTCTCAGTCGTCCAGGGAAAGCTTCCGGGAATACGCCCAGAGGTGGAGACAGCTTGCTGCTGCTGTCCAGCCACCCATGTCGGAAAGGGAAATGGCCGACATGTTTATGAACACCCTTCAAGGGACATATATTGACAAGCTAGCTGCCTTTTCTTCCACCAGCTTCGCTGACGTAGTCATAGCTGGAGAAAGGATTGAAAGCCTATTAAAGATGGGCAAAATTTCTGACAATGGTGCGAGCTCGTCCAGCAACCCCAGAAAACCTTTTGTGGGGCCTAGAAGAACCGGTGAGACTAACGCTATTCAGGCCAACAGGGGCAGACCTCAGTATGTTCAGAGGTCAGTGGCAGCTGTCACTATTCCCGCTCCAATTCCTCAGCAACCAGCATATCAACCACAGCAACAACCCCACTATCAGCAACAAGTTCAATATCCGCCTCAGAGAAACTACAACAACAACAACAACAACAACAATCAACAAAGACCTTTTTAACAGAGACCATCTCAGGCCAATAGGGTGATTGATCCAATCCCTATGCCTTATGCCGCTTTATTGCCACAGCTCCTGAAGCTCAACTTGGTTGAGTTAAGGACGTTGGCACCACCAGATCCTTCCAGTCTGCCAAGAAACTATGACGCCAACGCCAGATGTGCTTTTCACTCCAATGCACCTGGCCACAGTACAGAGAAATGTAGGGCTCTACAAATGAAGGTGCAAGACTTGGTAGATTCTAAAGCTCTAAAATTTGCACCCCCGCCAAATGTTAACAAGAATCCCATGCCCAACCACGGAGGACCAAGAATCAATGCTATTGAGGAAGACAAGCCGTCTTTCTTAATAACAAGTGTTGGGCAGATTCGGACACCTCTGGTAGAAATTAAAGCTCAGCTCTTAGAATGCCAGATGTTCCCCGGGTGTGAGCTCGGTTGTGGTTATTGTAACATCTCGGTAAACGGGTGTGATAACTTGAGAAGCGGCATAGATGGTCTTATCCAGAGTGGTCTACTTCAAATCACAACATCAACACCCTCAAATCCAGCAATCTTTTTGACAACAATCCCCGAGTCTTCTACAAATGCAACAACAGTCATTCCAAGCAATTCATCAGCACTATCAACAATGGCTTCGTCTATCATATCAACAAATCATGCGTCAACAAACATTCCTTCTACAACATCAGCACCCCTTTATTCAGAATCTTCTACAAAATCAACAGCCATTTATCCAACAAGATCTTCTACAACACCAGCAGACATCTCAGCAGTCACCATTTATTATGATCCGTCAAGTATTCCTCCGAACAATAATTTTCAACAACAAACAGTGGCGTCTCCTTCCAGGTCACCAGTTACCATCTACTACGATTCACACACTATTTCAACACCCTCCTCTGCTGCAGTCAGCCCGGTTACCATCACGGTACCTGGGCCCGTTCCATATGAAAGCAGTAATGCCATCCCTTGGCATTATGGCTCTGACCTTTACTGCAATGGGGAGAAAATCACTCTTGACTCTTCAAACTCTTCTCCACGGATTGATAATGTCGGGGGAGGCGGTGGCTTCACCAGAAGCGGACGCCTTTTTGCCTCGCAATCACAAAGACCTAATGCTGAAGCAGAAGCTACTGCCAAAGCAAAAGGAAAGAGTGTAATGTCTGAAGAACCCATTCTCAAGGAAACTCAGAAGACATCCTTTGAACAAGATGTAGACGAGTTTATGAGAATTATAAAGAAGAGTGATTACAAGGTGGTGGATCAGCTTCACCAAACTCCCTCAAAAATCTCCATTTTATCCCTGCTGATGTGTTCCGAAGCTCACCGGAATGCATTACTAAAAGTCTTGCACGCAGCATATGTGCCAGAGGAGATCACCGTTAATCAGCTGGAGACCGTGGTAGCAAATGTCAATACCAGCCATGGGTTGGGTTTTACCAATGCTGATTTAACAACTGAGGGATGTAATCACAACAAGGCTTTACACATCACTCTTGAATGCAAGGGTGCTGTCCTATCACATGTACTGGTAGACACTGGGTCTTCACTCAATGTTCTACCAAAGAAAGCCTTGGTGAAGCTGGAGTATGATGGCTTGGCATTGCGTCCAAGTAATTTGGTAGTGAGAGCATTTGATGGCTCTAAGAGATCAGTGCTAGGAGAGATTGATCTGCCTGTGATGATTGGCCCACAGACTTTTAGAATTACCTTCTATGTGATGGACATTCAGCCGGCCTACAGCTGTTTGTTGGGTAGACCTTGGATCCATGCCGCTGGCGCAGTTACGTCTACCCTTCACCAGAAGCTGAAATTCGAGTGGGAGGGCCAGATCATCACCATTTGTGGTGAAGAAGATATTTTTGTTAGCCACCTGGCTACATACAAATATATTGAGATGGATGGAGAGATCCATGAAACTATGAGCCAGGGATTTGAAGCCCTGAACATTAATGAAGCATCTGCTGTACTTGGAACCTCCATGACGTCTTATCAGCAAGCCAGGAAGGTTGTTAAAGAGGGGACTGCCCAAGGCTGGGGCAAGTTGCTGCCTGTGGAGAAGAAAGAGGACAGATTTGGGTTGGGTTACAAACCAACTCAACAAGATCAATCAGAGGCTGCTAAGAAGCCCAATTTTGTCAGCGGGGGAATGCTCACCCCGGATGCAGTGAACAACTTGGAAGACGAGGATGAAAGCGACCGCAACCTGGAGAGCTGGATACGTCCAAGGATCCCGGGGAGCCGAGTCCTTAACTGGTCTTCCCAGGAAATTATAAGGGTTACTCCTGCAGAGTAATTATTATTTCCTGTATTTTTAAGCATGCATCAAGTCTTGCATCTTGCCCAAGATGACATGACTCATTTTGTAATCGGGCCATCTTGTAATTTTGTGCAAACAGATCAATCAATGAATATCGGACATCTTTTGCAAATGAGTCTTTTCCTTTTCCGCTCACTGTTTTTCACTTTTCTTTTTGTACAAAAAATAAAATGGCAATGTTTTCCAAAATGATAAACTTCATTTCACTTTTTCTAAACAAGATTAAAATCAATCACTAAAATGAACAATCTAAACCCTTGCAGAGAGTGCCTTTCAGACCGCACTGACAACAACACAGCTATGACTTCGTATGACTTTGATAATCCAATCAATCAAGCTGACGAAGGGGTTGAAGAAGATTATGAGCTTCCGGAAGAGCTAGCCAGGTTGTTAAGGCAAGAGGAGAAGGTTATCACTCCTCATCAGGAGGAGATTGAAACGGTTAATCTTGGAACGGAAGAAGACGTGAAAGAGGTTAAGATCGGGGCCTGCCTACAAGATTCAGTGAAAGAGCAACTGATTGATATGCTTCGGGAGTATGTGGATGTGTTTGCTTAGTCTTATCAGGACATGCCAGGGTTGGACACCGATATTGTCATGCACAAGCTGCCTTTGAAAGAAGACTGCCCGCCGGTTAAACAGAAGTTGCGCCGTACTCGCCCAGATATGGCAATGAAGATAAAGGAAGAGGTGCAAAAGCAGTGGGACGCCGGGTTCCTTGCTGTAACTAGCTATCCGCCGTGGGTTGCTAATATTGTACCTGTGCCTAAGAAAGACGGCAAAGTGAGAATGTGTGTTGACTACCGGGACCTGAACAGAGCCAGCCCGAAAGATGACTTCCCATTACCTCACATTGATGTATTGGTGGATAATACGGCTCAGTTCTCGGTGTTCTCCTTCATGGACGGATTTTTAGGATACAATCAGATCAAGATGTCACCTGAAGACATGGAGAAGACAACTTTCATCACACCCTGGGGCACGTTCTGTTATAAGGTGATGCCATTCGGACTAAAGAATGCTGGTGCAACGTATCAACGGGCTATGGTAACATTATTCCACGACATGATCCATAAAGAAATCGAGTGTTATGTGGATGACATGATTGCCAAGTCCCTCACAGAAGAAGATCACCTGGTAAATCTGTTGAAGCTATTCAAGCGTCTGAGGAAGTACCAACTGAAGTTGAACCCCAACAAATGCACGTTCGGGGTGCGATCTGGTAAGCTGCTGGGCTTTATTGTAAGCGAGAAAGGGATTGAAGTTGACCCTGATAAAGTCAAAGCCATTCAAGAAATGCCTGCACCGAAAACTGAGAAAGAAGTTCGGGGGTTTCTAGGTAGATTGAACTACATTTCAAGGTTCATATCTCACCTTACTGCAACCTGTGAGCCCTTGTTCAAGCTGTTGAGAAAGGAACAAACGGTCAGGTGGAACGAAGACTGCCAGAGGGCTTTTGACAAGATCAAGGAGTACTTGCAAGAACCTCCAATCCTTATGCCTCCAGTTGAAGGAAGACCTCTGATAATGTACTTAACAGTATTAGAAGGGTCAATGGGGTGTGTGCTGGGCCAGCATGACGAGTCTGGTCGAAAAGAGTATGCAATTTACTACCTAAGCAAAAAGTTTACCGACTGTGAACAACGTTATTCACTGCTCGAGAAAACTTGTTGTGCTTTAGCGTGGGCTGCTCGCCGACTGAGAAAGTATATGTTGACCCACACTACTTTATTGATATCCAAGATGGACCCAGTTAAGTACATTTTTGAGAAGCCAGCACTCACCGGAAGGGTTGCAAGATGGAAAATGATCCTCACAGAATATGACATCCAGTACATATCTCAGAAAGCCATCAAGGGCAGCGTATTGTCTGATTATCTTGCTGAGCAACCTATTGATGATTACCAGCCTATGAGATTTGACTTCCCTGATGAAGACATCATGTTCATAAAAGCAAAAGATCATGAAGAGCCTGTTCACACTGAAGGGCCTGACCCAGAAGAAGAATGGACTATGATGTTTGACGGGGCTGTTAATATGAATGGTCGTGGCGTTGGTGCAGTACTCATTACACCTAAGGGAGTCCACATGCCTTTCTCGGCAAAGCTCACCTTCAACTGCACTAACAACGAAGCTGAATACGAAGCTTGCATTATGGGTCTTGAGGAAGCCATTGACCTCAGGATCAAGACATTGACTGTATTCGGAGATTCAGCTCTGGTAGTTAATCAAACCAACGGCAAGTGGTACACTCACCAGGATCATTTGGTACCTTACAGGGATTATACAAGGAGGTTATTGACTTTCTTTACAACGGTCAAGCTTGAGTAATTCCCCGGGACGAGAATCAGTTTGCAGATGCTCTGGCTACCATTTCATCCATGATCAAAGTTCAAGCTGCCAACTTTGTGCCTCAGATTTCAGTGTCCAGACTTGACAGACCAGCATATGTATTTGCAGCAGACGTTGTCAAAGATGATAAGCCTTGGTTCCATGACATTAAGTGCTTCTTGGAGGATCAAACATACCCACCTGGGGCATCTTCCAATGATAAGAAGACTCTAAGAAGGCTTGCTGGTAGTTTCTTTCTGAACACTGATGGTTCCCTGTACAAGAGAAACTTTGATATGGTACTCCTCAGATGCGTTGATAGAACAGAAGCAGACTTGTTGATGCACGAGGTGCACGAAGGATCCTTTGGTATCCATGCAGGAGGGCATGCCATGGCTAAAAAGTTGTTAAGATCAGGCTATTACTGGATCACAATGGATGCCGACTGTTGTACCTATGCCCAAAAATGCCATAAATGTCAGATCTATGCGGATAAGGTGCATGTGCCTCCCAATCCCCTGAATGTGATGTCTTCACCCTGGCCCTTTGCTATGTGGGGCATTGATATGATTGGCAAGATTGAGCCAACTGCTTCAAATGGCCACAGATTCATCCTGGTAGCCATTGACTATTTCACCAAGTGGGTTGAAGCAGCTTCCTATGCAAATGTTACAAGGCAAGTGGTAGCCCGATTTCTTAAAAGAGACATCATTTGTCGATACGGAGTTCCCGAGCGAATCATTACTGATAATGGTTCCAACTTAAACAATAAAATGATGGCAGAGCTATGCCAGGACTTCAAGATCCAACACCACAATTCTTCTCCTTACAGGCCAAAGATGAACGGCGCTGTTGAGGCAGCTAATAAGAATATCAAGAAGATTGTGCAGAAGATGGTAGTCACCTACAAAGACTGGCATGAAATGCTACCGTTTGCCTTGCATGGGTACCGCACGTCAATCAGAACATCCACTGGGGCAACACCGTATCAGCTTGTGTATGGTATGGAAGCAGTCCTACCAGTTGAAGTTGAACTACCCTCCCTACGGGTACTGATGGATGTTAAGCTGAACGAAGCAGAATGGGTCTGATCCCGATACGAACAACTAAGTCTGATTGAAGAGAAAAGATTGGATGCAATCTGTCATGGGCAGTTGTATCAGAAAAGAATGAAGAAAGCCTTCGATCAGAAAGTCAGGCTCCGAGAGTACCAAGTAGGAGATCTTGTGCTGAAAAGACTCCTCCCTCCTCATACAGACTACAGGGGGAAGTGGACTCCAAACTATGAAGGGCCATTCGTGGTAAAGAAAGTTTTCTCTGGTGGAGCACTGATGCTCAGCACTATGGATGGTGAAGACTTCCCGTCCCCTGTGAATTCAGATGCAGTTAAAAAATACTTCGCATAAAACGACCCGCTGGATATAAAACAGAATGTAAGTCCAGGCAAAAATAGGGCATCCCGGCGAGTCAAAAACAGAATAAAAGACTCGGGCAAAAATAAGGGAAAATAAACAAAAAATGTATACCCGCTGAGTTGAAGAGCCGCATTGGACAACTCAGGCAAAAATGGGTATCCCGATGGCTTGAAAACCTGAAAGGGCGATCCATGCAAAATAAGGGAATAAGCGAACAATTGCATTCTGAATTCGTCTGTATCACTTACAACTGGGTAAGCTTCGAAAGGATCAAGCTTCTTTCATAATCAGCCTTCTTCAGAAAGCAAGACGAGAAGAACGTCAAATGTCATACGAGTCATAGCAAAAGGGAAGCTCCTTGAAGCGTCGTCAACATTGCCAATATTTTGTTTCTCAATTTGTAACAATCTCCTCATTTTAGGGGATATGTTTCTTTGGCTGTATCTTGCCAATTCAGGGCATATGAATTAATAAAATCAGATTTTCATTCATGTCTCGTCTCGTACATTTTATTTTTCATTTGCAAAATGTCAGATGTCTATAAGACACTGATTGCATAAATACAGATGTTTCTCTCCTAAAAGAATATGTGCTTGCAGGAAATATATTTACTCCCGGGAGTGTCTGAACTCCCACGACGGAATCCGGTAAGGGATACCTCGGGATTACTTGTGCGTTTCTCTGTCTTTGCAGGATTTCAGGTGTTCAAGACGCAACATGGGGCATGTAAGCTTCACCCCAGCGAGCTGGAAAATCATTATCCACTCAGCACCGGAGATGGTTTCTCCCCAGCTGAGTCCTCCAGCATCATCCTCGGCAGGCCCCTTACAGGAATTTCCAGGAAGACCTTCCCTTGGTCTTTCTTCTTCCCCAGCCGAGTTGCCATCCATTTTTCCTCCTCAGCCAAGTACAAAAAGCCAGGGAACCATCTCCCCACAGAGTGTAAACCTCTACCCGGAAGAACAACACGCGAAGGAATCACAACAGAGTGAAGAAAGCTTCTACAAACCCCAGCTGGGTCCCTTATTACCAAGATGGGTCTATCAGTGACCTATTCCCCCAAGCAGATACATCTCATCAGATCTACCAATGATCTCATCCCCAGTTGGGATGTCCACTTCAAGCAGATCAACCAGGGATCTTTGCAGCAACGGGACCCGAATCCCGGATCATTATCCTTTTGCATAAACATGGCATTCGCATCATATTCACCCCACAAAGCGTAGCATTCCGTCTAATACGGAGCATTACGGAAAAAATCAAACATATTGCATAATCATAAGCCATGTTCTGAATCAAACACTTGTGAATAAAGACCATCCATCAACCATATACAGAACGCTCCCCCCAGATTCCCTAGCGGAGAGCTAAAGCTAAAGCAGTTGCCTTACACTCACAAACATTAGTACATACTCCTTGTGGCACCCGTCCGTGTCATATCCCCAGCAGAAAGCCAAAGTGTCCCCTTTGCACTCACAGATACATATACATATATATAATTTTCTTGACATCCGCCCGCGTCACTTTCCCCAGCATAATTACCTAAACACTTTGTAAAGCATATACTTGTATATAACTCTCTTGACACTCGTCCGTGTCACTCTCCCCAGCAGGTTAAATACCTGTCTATACACCACTCATACTTATATCCTCTCAAATTCGACACTCGTCCGTGTTCTTTGTTAACCAGTTGATACTCGTCCGTATCATCATCTCAGAACATGCGTCAAGCGTTTGTTTCTACCTGATACTCGTCCGTATCGTAGTCTTAGGGATGCTCGTCCGCATCTTTAATCCATACACTGTGTCAAACACTCATGTCTTCTTGAATTTAAATACTCGTCTGTGTCTACCTTTCCCCAGAAGAGTCCCCTCAGAATCAACATTCGTCTGTGTTCCTTGTTAACCAGTTGATACTCGTCCGTATCATCATCTCTGAACACGTGTCAGTATTGGTTTCTACCCGATACTCGTCCGTATCGTAGTCTTAGGGATGCTCGTCCGCATCTTTAATCTATACACAACGTCAAAACACTTATACCTTTCATCTCTTGGATATAAACACCTGTCCGTGTTTACTACTTCCCCAGTAGGTCGCCAGCAAAGCAAAATTTCTTTTCTATCTGACATTCGTCCCATGTTATGATAAACCCTGAGAGCAGCCGTACCCTGCTAGGTGATCATCCTTCACCTCTTGATGATCGTCCTTCATCATGCTCATCCGATGGTCGTCCCCATCGTTGATCCTTTTATCTGGCATTCGTCCTGTGTCGTGATATTTGGCAGCCGTCCCCTGCTAGGTGATCATCCTTCATCTCTTGATGATCGTCCTTCATCATTTTATCCGATGGTCGTCCCCATCGTTGATATTGTTATCTGACATTCGTCCTATGTCATGATAAACCCTGAGAGCAGCAGTCCCCTGCTAGGTGATCGTCCTTCACCTCTTGATGATCGTCCTTCATCATGCTCGTCCGATGGCCGTCCCCATCGTCGACTTTTTTATCCAGCATTCGTCCTATGTCGCGATACTTTCGGCAGCCGTACCCTGCCAGGTGATCGTCCTTCACCTTAGATGATCGTCCCTCATCTTATCCCCAACGGAGCAGCCGTCCCCTGCTAGGTGATCGTCCTTCACCTTTGATGACCGTCCCTCATCATTATTTCATTTATTCTTTAACCCGATGGCCATCCCCATCGTGGTCCCTTTTCCTTTTCCTGATGATCGTCCTTCATCAGTTTAGCCTGATGGTCGTCCCCATCATTGTTTTCATTACTTTATGAACCTGATGACCGTATCTCATCATTTACTTTTTACATATTCCCCAGAGAATCTTACAAGCTTTACTTGATGGCCGTCCCCATCATAATCTCTTATATCCCCAGCATGCCGGCCGTCCCCGTCATCGCTTTATTTCCCGCATTTTCCCCAGCATGCCGGCCGTCCCCGTCATTGCTCTTTCCCCAGCAGTCGTCCTCTGCTCGGCGGTCGTCCTCTGTCGCCCGCACTTTATATTATACTTTATTTTTCTTTTACAATCTATATCCCTTTTCTTCTTCATTCTGTGAGTGCAAATTTTGGACTGTCTTTTGTATTCAACCACAAGTTATCTTGTTTGCCTGATAAGCCGTCGCTTACATCCTGCACAGCTAACTCATGTTTGAATAGGGGCAGCTGTAAACACCCCAAATTTGCCCTCACCCATTCACACCATGGCTTGTGATCATTTCATATGCATAAACACAGACATAACATCTCATATTGCCTTTTTGGTTCACTGCATTGTTTCTAAGTCATCTGCATCTAGGGTTTGTGATCTGAGCAATCCAAGAGCTTCTTGAGCCACTCCAAAGGTCATCAATCACTTCAAAGGGGTCCATGTATGTTCAAGCATCATATTATATCCCCACAATGTCAAGAAAGTCAAAGAATCACAAGAACTGAGAATGGCATGGAAGCAGAGCCAGGTTTAACTGCACAGATGACCTAAAATTAGGGTTTTGGTTTCAGAGGCCATAACTCCAATTTTTTTTGGTCATTCTTGTTTCTATTGGTCTCTATATGGTATAGGGAGAATGCATATCAATTTTCATGAAGAAATTCAATGGGGAAGTCATCTGATCAAGAGTTGACTTTTTGAGCAAGTCAGTGTAAAATCAGGGCATCTGAGGCCCCCAATGACCCAACCAAAGGGTGTTCATCATCATTTTGATTATGTATGATCTTTATTTGATCATAGAAGATGTTAGAAGTTCACAAAATTGGAAAATTTCAAGTCATTTGCAAAGTTGACTTTTTGGGAAAGTTGACTTATAATGAAAATTGCCATTTTGGGAAACTTTTTCAACCCTTGCTTTTTGATTAAAAAATGCTTCAAATGGAAAAACTTTGGTCATGAAAGTTATAGAATGGATCATTCTCTTTTCAAAAAGTACAAGAACTTGACCTAATTCATTTTGGATCAAAAGTTATGGCTTGTCAAAGTTGGCCAAAATCACAAAATTTGAAGTTTTCTACCAAAGAGGCATTTTGCAAAATGCTATGATCAAGTGTTCTAAAGGCCTCAAATGTGTACCAATTCTTCACAACATGATTACATGACCTCTAAAATTCAGAATGGGCCAAGGAACTTTGCATTTTGATGCCTTGAGTCTCAAGAATTCCCAAAGGAACCAAACTTTGTGAAACTTGCAAAACCTATCACAAACCATCAACCACTTGTTGCATTGCTTCTAGACCTGTTCCATAGCATTCCTTGATTCAAGCTGAGCCAAAGCAAGCCAAAAAGCAAGTTGTACCATTGCCCATACCTCTCTTACACAAAGTTTGACATTTTGGCAACTTGCCCATACCAATCACCATAGGCCACCAACAACTCTCTGACCTATCACCTTTTGATACATGGACCAAAGCCAGCATAACACACCACACATCCAAGCCTGAATCAAAGGAGAAGCCATAGTTCCAAGTTTATGCTTCATTTGCAAAACCTTTCGAAACACTCTCCACAAGCATCAAACACACAAACAGACTTCACAAACAATCTCCACATGACTTGCTGATCACAAACCAACCATTAAAATAGCCTGAAAGCCACTGAAACCAAAACACGATCACCACCCCCCCTTGAACAGAACTTCTGCCATCTCCTAAACCAGCCATCAACAAGAGTTGTGAAGCATTCCATTGAGCTCAGGGGGACCAAAGGAGTCAGTTTGCATAGGAGAAAGGCTCAGAAAGCTCCTGTTCGAAGGACTTCAGTTCAGGTATCCATCAAGAACAAATTTTCCAGAACTTCATTTACTTGTTATAAATTGATTCTACATGTTATCCTGATCATCATGATGTGTTTAAAAATGAAAATGGTGGAATATTGAGCATGTATGAGTTGTCTGAAACTTTCTGCCCTAAATTTGTCTTGCTTCGATTTGCATGATTGATGAATGAAAAATGGTTTTTGTTTGGGGGTTTTGATTCAGTGTTGAATGGGGTTGGATTCTGGGCAATTAGATTTCATTTTCATGGAGTTTAGAGAGAGTTAGAGATTTGGCTCGTCGGAGAAGATGACCGGAACACTGTTTCGGTCATCTGAAAGTCATTAGGGTTAATTAATTTGGGTTTAGTCTTAATTACGTAAGTTTGAATGTGAGCCGTCCAGATGCGCGCGCTAGTCAATTCCCTCCCTTTTCGTTTGAATCTTGGCCCTTGGATGCGCTGACTTTCTCATTTTCAGTTTAAATTCATTTATATTTTCATTTTATTTCATTTGCTTTGAACATTTTATAAAAAATAGTAAAAATCATTGAAAAATTCTGAAAATTTTTATTCAAGCTTTTATTAATTTTCAGAAACCAAAAACATTTTTATTTTTATTTTTTGCATTAAAAAATATTTTTAAATCATTTAAAAGATTATTTTTAATTAATTAATGAGAATTAATTAATTAAAAATACTTTTAGGTATTTAAAAATCACAAAAAAATTCATGAAACATTTAAAATCATTTAGAAACATTGTCCAACTCTCAAACTAAATTTCTTTTTTGATCTTGATGTCTTTTGACAATTTTCCATGGAATTAATTTCATTTCAAGGCATTATTTTGATCCAATCTTCAAAAATTCATTTCTGCCTAGCCTTTAAGAGTTGGACCTTGATTCTTCTTGCATTGCATCTTGTATAGCATGTAGTTTAGAGGATTAAATTGGCATGAATTGATCTTGCATTTCTTATTTGTTTGACATTTTTCTTGACAAGGTACCTTAAAACCCTAGCAATCTTAAGAAATTCATAACCCTCATTAGGTTAAGAGTTTGAACCCCTCCTTTGGGCAGTGAGTTTGTATAGGTTTAGGGTTCCTTTGAATGCATTTTCAATTTTTTGTCTTGATGTTTGCTTCTGGTTTTGAATTTTGTTTTGTGTATGGATCATAAACCCTAATTTGGGCTTTCATTTGCATCCATCTTCCATTTGCTTGCATACCATGACTTGCCTTGACATTTTGTGCATCCATTTGATTCATAATACATCTTAGGACATATTAGAATCATGTTTGATCATTGCATCTTTCATTTTCCATGTTGTATGTCATTTGCATTCCATAACTTTTCATGTATGTTCATGGTTCTAAGCATGCTTCTCTTGCATCCATATGTTTGTATGATCATTCTCATGCCTTGCCTCATGTTTGCATCATCTCTTAGCATCATCAACATCACACACATGCTTCTGGTTTTGGTTTGCATCATGCCATTTCATCTCATTTTGCATTGCATTGCATTTCTTTCACTAACTTTTCAGGTGGTAAGTTACTTTGAGAAGTGAATTTGCCTTCACTTCTCACAATCTCTTTTCATCCTCTTATGCATCATTGCTGCATTTTATCTTGTGTTTGAGATTGAGCTTGCTCTTTCTTCTTCATCCTACTTTCTTTCTTTAAGTGACTTGTCTTCTTAAATGAAGCAAGTTACTTTGCTTCTCTTTGCTCCTTTCATCTGCTTCCTGGTGGCTTCTTTGGAGATCTTTCTTGTAAACTTCACAAACCTTAGGAACCACCAAGCATGACAATAATTAGGGTTTTGATTAGTTCCCCCCATTTAGCTTTTACCTTTGTGTCATCATTGAGTCTTCTCCTCTCATCTCATAATCAGGGACTAAACCCTAAAGGCTTTAAGACTTTGTGATTAAGCTTATGCCTGCATCCTTCTATTAGGATGGAGTGTATAACTTTAATCCTAAATGTTAAACCCTTAATGTGTTTAAATCCTTTAACTTGGGCCTTGCATTAGGGTTCTAATTCTTCCTTAATTGGTTAAGAAGGACTAACCCTAGTGTTAATGGACAAGTCCCCCTCAAGTTGTCTTACAAACCCTAAAACTCACTTCATCATCTTATCATTAACTAAAATCCACTTAATAAAGGCTTTGTTTTGTCATGAGTTTAATCCCTAATCATGGATTAAGTTGAGGAGCTTTCCTCAGCTTAAACATTCTCATCTATTATCCTTCTATTAGGATGGTGTAATGAGTCTGTTTAATCCCTGATTATGGCTTAACCTCATTACTTAACACTAAACAAAAACTCCAAAAACATCTAAATAATCACAAGTAGTTTAATGATCTTAATCCTACTTCAGGGTGATTAAGTGTGAGAAGCTGACTTCACACTTAAGGTATTCTCATTACCCCTAATCAGAGGGAAGATGTGATGAGTTTACTAACCCATTGGTTTAGGCTTAAGCTCATTAACTTATGACACATTTCCAAAAGCAATAAAAGACTGAAAACTCAAAAACAAACAATAATCGTCTCCTTCGGGATTCTTTTCTCATCACACTCATTCTACAAACGAGAACTCGCTTCTTCCGTCTAATGCAAAATAGTTTGCACCTGAGCCAGACAGGTCATACACTTGAGCATGGACAAGTAAGCAGTTCACCAGTCAATTCATCTTTCAGTCTCTTTGAGTCGAACTACGGTGTTCTGACTTCCTCATTGCACGAGAGGATACGTATGCATAACTTAACAGTTATCGAACAAAAGTCTCTGTATATTCCCCCCTCTTTCCAGCATTATTCTTTTAGCCTCATAATCTTGAGCTTCATTCATTTCTTACACTGACACTGTACATTTATACCCTCCACATTCTTTTACACTGACACTTGTATTCTTTCCAGCTTTGATACACAAATTGCACTGACACTACCCCTTTAAAACACAAATCTTTTAAGCGTGGATCCCGTCGAGTACGACGGACAATCTAGGTGCTAATACCTTCCCAGGTTGTAACCAACCCCCTTTCTCAGTCTCTCTGGTTCGCAACCGTCTTATCCACATCTTTCTAGGTTTATGCAGCATTACCTTTCCTTCGGGATAAAAATGCCTAGCTGGCGACTCTATTCATTTCATTTCATCCTTTCACCGACCGTTCGCGTCTGTACCCCTTCTGAATTAGCCTCATTTGGTGGGAGCGACAAAATCGACGCATTGAAGCTGAACAATAATGTAGCGTCGGGAAATAGAAGAAGGAAGAGGAAATTGGCTTGAAGCTGCTTGGAAGATTTTCGGCTTGGCGTCGGATTTCGCTCTTCATAGTTGAAGAAGCACCGAACTTCTCTCCGGTAGGTACGTATTGCGTGAACGTTTTCGTGTCGATGCTCATATACTCCATCATGAATGCTTCGTTGTTGTTGCTATTTTTGCTTGTTTGCGGATTGTTACGATCCGGATGTTTGGCTTAGTTTTTGAGGATTACGGACTTAGATTCGTAATCAGAAGAGGATTTCGGTTATAGTGTGTGAAGATGTTTTGGTGTTTGGAGGAAAGCTCCGGTGGCGGCGGGATTTGAAAGAGGAAGAAGACGGAAGGAACGACGGCTAGGTCAAGGGAGAAGGTGTGCGGCGAGAAAGTGAGAGAGTTTGAGGTTGCTGAGCTTTTTCAATTTTTGATCTCTTTTGTTGATGTATTTGTTAAGGTTGGTAATAAATATTAAGAGAATTTCATAAAGTATTGTTGAATAAAGTGAGGTAAACGAAGAGATAAGATAAGCCATGGAGATTCTTGTTGTTTCTGTCCACACCGGCGGTGAAACTTGTCACCGTCCGGTAGGACCTGCCCCTTTCATTTCCTGCACGTCTGTACACCATAGTACCGTACTCCTTGGCCCTCCAGAGCCGCACGATGATCTTACTATTGAGAGACCTAGATCCAACGCTTCCAGTTTGGTCAACCTTTTGACCGCAGCCACACCCTACCTTATGCGCTTTGGGCTTGCTTCGCCCTGCTATCAACACCCTACCTTTAATTAGGCCCAGTTTCTATAACTATTTTTCCTACTGTTTGCACCCCCTCCATATTTCCTTTGTTTTTTATTTTCTTTTTGCATATAGTATCAATTTTAATTCATTTAAAATACAAAAACTCATTATAAAATTCCATGAAAATTATGTTAGCATTTTAATTCATTTAAGAGATTTTCCACACTTTTATTTTCTGATTTTTTTTATTAATTTCTCATTTTATTTCGAATTTCCTTTTATTTCCATCTCATTTAATTTCCATATTAACGCATTAACTTGTAGATTTTATTTCTTCCGCCTCGATTAACAATTCGACTCCGTTCTTTTTGCATCTTTTAAAAGACTTATAAAAGCTCATAAAAATAATTTTGTCTTATTTTTAATTCCATTTTATCCATAGTTTTAGGAGTCGTGTTTGCGCGTTTTTGTTACTTGTTCCTAAGCAACTTTGTGCGATTATTCGGTAGAGTTTAATTGTGAATTTTTGTGATCCATTTTGACACATTATTTGTTGCTGGTTGTTGACTTTAGAGATTTAATTTCATAATTTTCTCATGTCCTTTGGTATTTGATTGGTGTTTTGTTTCTTAGGTAGCGTTTCGTGCCTCTTTCTTCCTCCTTTCTAACATAGTTTGAGGAAGGCATTTATGCCATCCTATTAGGTTTTATTGGTCTTTGTTTTAGGTCACTTATAGGGTTTAGGTACTGACTTTGTTGATTGTGGTTGGTTTGTAACCTTTGTTTGGTTTGTGTATTGTTTAAAGCTTCTTATTTTCATCTTATACTTATGTGGTTCGCTAACCTTTCCTTTCAGGGGCTCATGGTAAGTGAAGTGTGGATGATATCCACATTTCAAGTCGTTATCTCATCCTTTATTTTTTGCTTTCTCATTTGTCTCTGTGATGTGCCTTATGTCATCTCGTGAATAACTTCATTACTTCCCTTTTAGAAACAACTTAACTTCTTTAGAGAAGTAAGTCGTCTTCTAGCGTTTTCCGCTCCTTTCTTCTTCTATCTTCTTCTTCTCTTCTTCATTAGGGTAGAAACCTCACTAACCTAGGACCATCCTAGCATGTGAATATTAGGATTAGACTTTTCCCTTTAGAATTTTTCCTTTGAGATCCTTTTGGTTCTTCTTCTCTTCTCATCTCATAACTCTAAAAAACACTTTAATAAATGTGAAGTGATGCATTGATCCATAGCCTTATTCCATGAGGTATGTTTGTAGTCTTCCCATCTTGGGATAGTACAAGTTTACCTTGTGATGCACAAGTCTGATCAAGGTATCTTCTTCATAAAAGAAAAGCATAAAAAACACTTTTTCATGTAAATAATCAAAACACCTAATAAGTAAACAAGTTAGTGAGCCTAAGTCCTAGTCTTTGGGTTCAAGTTTTGGGGATCTTCTCCTTACTTGAGTGTGCTTGTTCTATTATTCCATCTTGGAATGTAGTGACAAGTGCACATTCCATTGATAAGAGCTTGAGTTCACTTCCTTGTGACACACTCATAAAAGCTTCATAAAAAACACAAACAAACAATAAGCGTCTTTCCTTCGGGAATTCTTTTCTCACCTCATTCGCTCTGTACGCGAACTTGCTCCTACTTGTCACTTTGCAAGACGGTTACACGCTCGTCGTCCGAGTCTGCAACACCTGAGCATTGACATAGGCAGTTCAAGCCTTAATTTACAAGCATTCTTTTCTACCCCTAGTTAGGGGAACTACGGCATCTCTGATCCTCATTATCCTGATGAGGTACGTAGGCAGCGGGGTAGGGCCCGTTCGAGCACAATCTTTATTTTCCCTACATTTTTCTCTTTGTTTTCTCATTCAGTTCCTTTCTCAGTTTCTTGTTCCAGTTCAGTTTATTTTTGTTGCCGCAGCTTTCATACCCTCACCTTTGAAACATTTTCTTTTGCAAGCGTGGATCCCGTCGGGTACAACGGACGATCTGGGTGCTAATACCTTCCCAGGTCGTAACCGACTCCCGAACTCAGTCTCTTTGGTTCGTGGGACCTGTGTCCTTCCTCTTCTTTCTTCTGGTTTGTGCAGCATTACCATTCTCGTTCCTTCGGGATAAAAATGCCTGGCTGGCGACTCTATTCTTTTTCCGCGCCACTTTCGCGTTTGTACCAGGATGAAAATCCCGGGAGCGACAGTAGTGTGGAACGAATTGTGGTTACTGAACAAATTTGTAGATCGCTTACTGTGTGTGCATCATGCTGAGGCCAATTCAATTTGGGTGGGGCCTTTTTGGTTGTCATGAGAGGTGGGTAGGCTGAAGATATGAGCTGCACTGAGGGGGATTATTATGGGAAAAAGGTGGTCATGGTGAAAGAAATGAAGTCGTGGCTTCATGTATTTTGTTTTAATTTTTTCTTTTTTGTAATGTGTAATGGGTTTAGTAGAAATATGGGATGTTTGAATTATGGCCTTGATTCTTTGTAAATGGATGGGCTTTGAAAATTAAAAAAATGGTTAATAGACTTGAATAAAATTTAGAACTTGGATGATGAATTGGTTTGGATAATAATAATAAAAAAAGAAAAAAAAATGAAATGGATATGGATTAATAATAATGGATATAAAAGGATAATGAATGGATAATTCAAATGGAAAATGGATGGTGATTATGAATTGAAATGAATAATAAACTAAAAGGTAAAAGAATTGATATTTAAGAATGTGGAATTAAAACTGGAATATGATTAAGAAAAAAATGGATAAAAGATGGATGGATTGAAATCGAAAATGGACAAAAGGCTTTCGCACAAAACACTGAATTTAAGTCATCACTGCACACAAGCTTGAACTGACGATCTTAATTAAACCCTATCTTTTCGCACATACCCTGAACTCAGTCAATGACATATTTTTGAGATTTTTGAATAATGGTTAAACAGAAATAAAAATGATATACAGGTAGGAGAAATTTGGGGTATGACAGTTGCCCCTATCGAATTGGCTTAAACCGAGTAAGATAAATTGGATTGCGTTCATACTTTCAATTTAGAAGTCAATTAGATAAAAAAAAGACTCTAAATTTGTCTAAAAAGAAAGAAAGTGTGATGAAAGATTAACGACAATAACTGACGATTTAAAACTAGAAAGGTTGCTAACACCAAAAGGAATACAGAAAGACCACAAACTTGATATCACCAAAAGGGTAATAACAAAACACACACTGGTTTTAAAGGTTGCCATTCAGCAGAAGGATGATACACAGACCAAAGGTTAAAGAATTGTCGACACCAAAAGGATGAGAGACCTATCACCAAAAGGGTAATAGAAGACACAAAACTTTAAACATCACCAGCACCAATAGGATGAGGGTAACACATAAGTGACAAATAATTTCCAATACCAAAAGGATAATGGACATCAACACCAAAAGGAGGAAGATAAGAATGAAACGAAATTATTTGCTACCACCAAAAGGATGATATGGCGATTCTGGACACCAAAAGGATCTAGGTAAACTAAAATAAAATAATTCTCTACCATCAAAATGATGATATGGCGACTCTTGACACCAAAAAGATGTAAGTAAATTGAATAAAATAATTCTCTATCACTAAAAAGGATGACATGGATATTCACGACACCAACAGGATGTAGGTAAACTGAAATAAAATAATTCGCTACCACCAAAAGGATGATATGGCGATTCTCGACACCAAAAGGATGTAGGTAAACTGAAATAAAATAAATAGCTACCGCCAAAAGGATGATATGGAAATTCTTGACGCCAAAAGAATTTAGGTAAAATGAAATAAAATAAATCGCTTCAACTAAAAGGATGATAAGGTGATTCCTGACACCAAAAGGATGTAGGTAAACTAAAAATAAAATAATCCGCTACCACCAAAAGGATGATATGGTGATTCCCGACACCAAAAGGATGTAGGTAAACTGAAAATTAAATAAATCGCTACCACCAATAGGATGATAAGGCGATTCCCGACACCAAAAGGATGAAGGTAAACTAAAAAATAAAATAAATCTCTGCCACCAAAAGGATGATACGGTGATTCCCGACACCAAAAAGAATGTAGGTAAACTGAAATAAAATAATTCGCTACCACCAAAAGGAGTATATGGAGAATCCCGAAACCAAAAGGATGTATGTAAACTGAAATAAAATAATTCGCTATCACCAAAAGGATGATATGGCGATTCCCGACACCAAAAGTATGTAGGTAAACTAAAATAAAATAATTCGCTACCACCAAAAGGATGGTATGGCGATTCCCAACACCAAAAGGATGTAGGTGAATTGAAACTTCATCAAAAAGTGCTTTTGTGTTGTTTCAAGATGAATGAGTCGACTTATCAACCTCAACAGGCCGACTCATTCAGTTGAGAAAATTTGAGTCGACTCACCTAATGATTTAGGTCTACTCAAATAAAGGTAAAAACACTTTGGAACTCACGGGTCCCAACAGGATGACTGAGGGCATTATTTAGGTCGACTCAGTTTTAAACGGGTCGACTCAAAGCTTGTTTTAGGTCGACACATTCCTGCAGTTCTCAACAGATCAACTCAGATATTTATGTAGGTTAACACATTCTTGTAGTGAGACGTCTTTCACATTTCTCTCTCTCTCTCTCTCTCTCTCTCTCTCCCTCTCTCTCTCTCACTTATTATAAGTCTTCCCATTATTTTTGCCTACTAGTATAAATAGCTGCCGATTTTATTTTGGCAAAGGAACAAGAAAAGTGAAATAGATACACAAGTGTTCTCTTCATCTTCTCCTTATCTAGCATTCATTAACAACTACACACAACATTGTTTGTTAATCAAAGTGCAAGCTTCAAGGTGTTAACATTAAAATGGTGAAATTCCAATTTTAGTTTGGGTTGAGAGATTTGTGGGTTTTTCTAGAATAAACCTTGAGAGGTTGTCCTCCAAGATCATTGTGATTTGGGATTTTGCATGCATCATTTGTTCGTAGATTCAGCCGAGTGAAGAGGTTTAAAGGTCAAGGTGATTGTTCAACCATATCAAGGTAACCGGGGGGTTGCGAAGAACGGTGTGGGTTCACAAGTATCGAATAAAGTGATCATGCTCGAAGTTTGGAGAATCGTGGATTCTTTCAAGAAGGGAGTAATTAATCGGAGGTTTATTCGACGCGAGTTAAGGACTTGATTCAACTCGAATCAATGGGCAAAGAGAAGCATAGCAACAACTACAATTAGGATTAGTTTGTCATTCCTATTTTCTCTTGGTATAAACATTTCAATTTCAATAAAATATCCCAATTCGGTTTGTGAATTTGGGGCAGAGGTACCCTTAGCGAGGACGGTAGGGGAACTACCTAAACAAATTCTTATGTCCTTCGCATTTTTTATTTTGTAAATTTTTTGCACAATTTGAAATAATTGAGTTTTGAAAATTCTATTTTTCATAGTTTAGTGCATACCAAGTGTTTTTGAAATTGTTGCTATCACTTTTACATAGCAACCGTAGAGAAAATTATGCATTAAACTATTTGGAAAAACACACTAAGTGTGTTGTGCACACCAAGTGTTTGACAAAATTTCAAAACACATTATTTCTTGTTGATTGTGCTTATTTCTTCTCACTTTACATTGTTGGAAGTTACTTAATCAATTGCTTCAACCTTAAGTGATAAATTTGCGTTTTATTGATTAGTTAATTCATCTTCATTATCCCATTTGGTTTATGCATATCCGATCACTGGTGTCTTAGAAAATTTTAGACGTGATTTTTTCGAGGAACTTCCGCAAAATATTTTTCAATTAATTTTTGAAAAGTAAATTTTTAGAAGGGATTTATTCAACTCCTCTTCTAGGCCCGTGCCTACGTCTAACAAATAAGACTGTTTGGGGAGATCAACAGAAGGTTGAAGAAAATGACCCAATAAGGAACACCCACTGAATAACACTTGATAAGAATTTCTCATGGAGAAATACTGGATAACTGAGAATCAGAGCTTTATCAACTAAAGGTTGAAGAAAACAGTTCCATGGGGAACGCCCACTGGACTTGCTGAGGAGAAAAACTTCATCAACAAAAGCTTGAAGAAAACATTCCATGGGGGACGCCCACTGGATATGTTGAGGATTGGCCTGTAATCTTTGATTGATCTTGGATCCTAACTTATGTATATATGCATGTTTGATTTTTAAAATAGTACTCCATTATGATGGAAATACAATGCAAATGTTTATTCACTGAGATGAAAGTATAAATGTAAATGTTGGGGATATGAAAACTCTGATTTGCTTATGTAATGAAATGTATGATGTAAATGATGCATAATGATGCATAAGATGTATTGATATGAATGATGCATAATGTTGCATATGAGTGATAGGAATTTGATGAAAGGTGCCAACATGGCAGACTTTTGGTCTGGTAGTTGCCAATAATGATTGGACTTTAGGTGGGTGGAAGGGTCTGATTCCCTAACACTCGATCTTCGACAATGTGTAGTCATAAGATAGATCGGGATGCTCCATGTTTGCTCACTTGCTAATGAGTGAAGCAACCTAATCGGCGCATGAAGATTTCTCTTGCTTTGAATGGTTGTCAACGTCTGGCAAGATCTGCTTGTTCAGTTGGGGAGTAGAGAGTGGAATGTTTGCTCCTTGTTTGCTTGCCCCTGTCTATAGGGTGTTTGAAATAATTATGGTGGGGAAGCTTTGAGAATTGTCATGATCGGCCTCAGTGTCTGGATTTGGTAGACGTTTGCCCCTGATTGAGCCGTTGAAGATGATTTTCCCCTGATTGAGCTATTGAGGATGATTTTCCCCTGATTGAGCTATTGAGGATGATTTTCCCCTTATTGAGTTATTGAGGGTCTTGCCTCTGATTGAATTGACTTTGAATTAGTCTTGATTCGGGTCAACACCAATGAAGGTTCAAGTTCCTCTTTGATTGCCCCTTGTTAGAAATGCTTTGATGTCAAGTACTGATTTGCAATTAAATTGTTCATACACAAATGGTAGTGTTAATGCAATGTTCATGCAAGCTTTGAAAAAGTCAATTATTTGAATGATTGTGATTGTGTGACGAATGGACCGCTAGTCCAAACGTGGTGCTAATTTAGAAAGTGTGTGAAAGATACAACAAGAAGAATATGCAATCAAGATTAAATATTAGCAAATCTCTAGGAGTCAGTTTATGCAACCTTGTTGTTGTATGCTTTCAGAATAAACTTCGCCTCAATTAGCTCTTTTGAGGGTTGTAACGTGTTCTGGTTTATGGTTATTGAAACAAAGGTATAAGGCTCAAATGATTTGTATGCACCCCTTCTTCGTGATGATCTCCAGTTCTACATTCAATTAACTTTACACATGCATTTGTCTTCCAAAAAGGACTTGACGATGTGAGGTGAAGATGAAGCTTCAAGGTTCGCTTTGAAGTGGCAGTCATTTTATTTTATTGGTGGATGTTTGTGACCCTTTAATTTTAATATGGTGGTCACCTGATCTTTGTTATTGTCTTTGATGAGGATTTGAGCTCCTCTTTTTCTTGATTCTTTGTTTCGAATATGACTATACTACTTTATGAAGCACTTGGTCCACCCGGATTTGCTGTGATTCTTTTTTTGACAAAGTCTCCCTTTGGATGCTCAACTTAGTAGTTTTCTTTGATTTTCTTCTCTTTTTTTGTTGAAGGTTGTGACTGCCAAGTCATTTGTTGATGGTCCTCCGATGAGATGTCTCATCTTATGATTTTAAGGTATAGTTAGGTTAACTGAATAACCACCCTACCATGGGTTAAGCGTAAGGGTTTGTATCTGAAAGAAATACCTACTTCTAGGCTCGAAGTAGTTGACTAGGGATTAAATCTTTATATTTCCAGTGTTTGGGGATTTTAAAAATGCATGTACATCATTGACGAGGTTTAATTCAAAAGCATTCGACAACAATTATGGGTATTCAATTTTCATCATCCTCCCTCAAATCTTTGCTAAAGAAAGTGAAGTGGAGAAATATTTTGTGAATTTATGATAAATGAGAAATGATGAGCAAATGCGAATAGACTAATTCAAAACATGCATAAACATAACATTAACAAAACAAATAAGAATAAATATGTTCAAAGCAAATAGTACTTAAACAAACAATACAAAATGTAAAATAAGAAATGGCATGACAACTGCCTTCATTTGAGGAATTGAACTTTTCTTAATTGTCTGTCTTCTTCAGAATTGGAGACTACTCCGATTGGTCTTCGAAAACCTATTCAAACTCATTCATTGACGGGCCACTTGCAGCGACATGGGATTTGTTGAATCTGATTCATTACTCGTCTGATGTTGGCTTGAGCAATGTGGGAGTGTCGAGGAGTCAGCTTGGTAATTTTCGTTGGAAGATGAAATGAGTTTTAGGCTTTGGAATGAAATGCAATATGCATAGTGATGCAAATGCAAAATAAAGTGATATGCATATGGATGCAATATCAGAATTCAGGATCACAAGATCAGGGTCTCGGATTAATCCAGAATTATTAATCATAGGAATTCATGAGTCCGATGTATAGATCGAGGATACTCTGATTGCTCTCCTCACAAGGAACTCATTGGGTAGGCTCTAAATTTTAAAGGAACCCCAAAGTTATCGATCCATATGGTTGTTCATCACATACACCATCAATATGACGGTTGATTGACTCCCTCATATGAATATATTTTGGGTAAGATTTTCATAGTTATGGACTTTTCTCAACTATTTGTTTCACATGTCATCTTTTAACAGTCAATCAAATCCATTGAGAAAGTCTATTCTGAGTGAGATCTTCGTATCGAGCCACACAAGGGTGAACCTCGGTGCCCCATCTAACACCTCGTTTTTAACATTTAATCGTCGGGTAATTTTGTTTTTATGTTGGCCTTAGTTAAGGTGTTTGTCTTGTTATTTTTAGTGTTGTGTCCTAGTGGGACGGGTATATTCGGGTACAAATAGCAATAGAGAGTGTGTGAATATTAGTAAGACCATTTAATTACTATTTTTATTATTATTAATCCCTTGATAAAAAGCAATAATTGAAATAATAAAATTATTATTATTAACTGGATTAAGGGGCGGTTTAGTAAAAAGTTAGTAGAGGGTTAATATTGAATTAGTCAAAAACAAAAAAAAAATATTAGTGTTAGATTAATCGTGAAATTTTGGTGAGAAGAACAAAGGAGGCTAGGAAGAAGAACACATCTAAGGCACCCAAATCATCCAAAATTCGCAGGATTTTTCACTGAAATTCGAGGTAAGGGGGAGAACGAATTTAAATTCAGGTGGTTTAACATGATGGGTAGTGAGGGCTTCCTTCCCTCGTAGGAATTTCTGATATTCATAATGTTACTTAATAATCTGTGAATATGTGAATCTTTGTTGCGAATCTGTGAATATGATGATATAATCTTGGTGAAATTCTGATGAAATATTGTTGTTGTTGCTCTGGATAATGTGTAATTATGCAGATGTTTTTGTTGTTGATGAACAGTATGATATCTAGATCTAGAACAAATGATAAACTAGATTTAATAATGATAAGTAAAAGGAGAATAAGATTATTAGTGTAAAATTGATGTAGAAACAAGTTTAGGCTTGAATCGTAGTGGAAAAATATGAAACCTGTAGCAAAATCTGGGTTGGTGGGGGAAAACAGTTTTTAGTAACAGATCTGGCCTTACGAGTAACACTCTAGGCATTACGCGTAACACTCTGGGCATTACGAGTAACACTACACTTGTTACGCACATTACGTGTAACACTCTGGGCATTACGCGTAACACTACACTTGTTACGCACGTTACGCGTAACACTCTGGGCATTAATCGTAACATTATAGGCATTACGCGTAACACATTAGGCATAACGCGTAACACCAGCGAAGGTGAGGAAAAATGTGATTTTTGCGACTTCTCTCCCGATTTTGCGTGCGTAGCCAATTCTTTTGGTGTGAGGAATTGAGATGAATCTTAAAACATGTTTAATCGATATTTAACCGTGATATTGAATAATTGTTGGAAATTAGGTGGATTAATTTAGTCGGAGAATCAATTAAATCGCGTGAGGTGAATATAGGTGATTTTTGATGGAAATTATGTTGTGCATTGATCTGATGGATCGTGTAGATATATAATATGATGAATTATACATGATGTATACTTTTACATTGTCATGCATACATTTGTTGATTATTGTTGGGATGATCGGCCGGATAGGCGAATACGATCACCCGTACTCCGTTACAGAAAGTATGGGGATAATCATTGTCGGATGGGTGTATGTGATTATCCGTGTTCGATTGAATGAACAAACCCTGGTACCATATGCATTGTGTCGTGTCGAGTCACATTGCATAACTTATTGTTATTTGTTGTGTATATCTATTTGTTGTATCTGTTGTTGTGGATTATTGGTGAACGTTGTTGTGATTGTTGGTGTTTGTGTGAGAAACTACCCTGTATATGTTATATGCACCGTTTATATTCATAATGTTTCTTAATAATCTTTGAATATGTGAATCTTTGTTGCGAATCTGTGAATATGATGATATAATCTTGGTGAAATTCTGATGAAATATTGTTGTTGTTGCTCTGGATAATGTGTAATTATGCAGATGTTTTTGTTGTTGATGAACAGTATGATATCTAGATCTAGAACAAATGATAAACTAGATTTAATAATGATAAGTAAAAGGAGAATAAGATTATTAGTGTAAAATTGATGTAGAAACAAGTTTAGGCTTGAATCGTAGTGGAAAAATATGAAACCTGTAACAAAATCTGGGCTGGTGGGGGAAAACAGTTTTTAGTCACAGATTTGGCCTTACGAGTAACACTCTAGGCATTACGCGTAACACTCTGGGCATTACGAGTAACACTACACTTGTTACGCACATTACGTGTAACACTCTGGGCATTACGCGTAACACAACACTTGTTACGCACGTTACGCGTAACACTCTGGGCATTAATCGTAACATTATAGGCATTACGCGTAACACATTAGGCATAACGCGTAACACCAGCGAAGGTGAGGAAAAATGTGATTTTTGCGACTTCTCTCCCGATTTTGCGTGCGTAGCCAATTCTTTTGGTGTGAGGAATTGAGATGAATCTTAAAACATGTTTAATCGATATTTAACCGTGATATTGAATAATTGTTGGAAATTAGGTGGATTAATTTAGTCGGAGAATCAATTAAATCGCGTGAGGTGAATATAGGTGATTTTTGATGGAAATTATGTTGTGCATTGATCTGATGGATCGTGTAGATATATAATATGATGAATTATACATGATGTATACTTTTACATTGTCATGCATACATTTGTTGATTATTGTTGGGATGATCGGCCGGATAGGCGAATACGATCACCCGTACTCCGTTACAGAAAGTATGGGGATAATCATTGTCGGATGGGTGTATGTGATTATCCGTGTTCGATTGAATGAACAAACCCTGGTACCATATGCATTGTGTCGTGTCGAGTCACATTGCATAACTTATTGTTATTTGTTGTGTATATCTATTTGTTGTATCTGTTGTTGTGGATTATTGGTGAACGTTGTTGTGATTGTTGGTGTTTGTGTGAGAAACTACCCTGTATATGTTATATGCACCGTTTATATTCATAATGTTTCTTAATAATCTTTGAATATGTGAATCTTTGTTGCGAATCTGTGAATATGATGATATAATCTTGGTGAAATTCTGATGAAATATTGTTGTTGTTGCTCTGGATAATGTGTAATTATGCAGATGTTTTTGTTGTTGATGAACAGTATGATATCTAGATCTAGAACAAATGATAAACTAGATTTAATAATGATAAGTAAAAGGAGAATAAGATTATTAGAGTAAAATTGATGTAGAAACAAGTTTAGGCTTGAATCGTAGTGGAAAAATATGAAACCTGTAGCAAAATCTGGGCTGGTGGGGGAAAACAGTTTTTAGTAACAGATCTGGCCTTACGAGTAACACTCTAGGCATTACGCGTAACACTCTGGGCATTACAAGTAACACTACACTTGTTACGCACATTACGTGTAACACTCTGGGCATTACGCGTAACACAACACTTGTTACGCACGTTACGCGTAACACTCTGGGCATTAATCGTAACATTATAGGCATTACGCGTAACACATTAGGCATAACGCGTAACACCAGCGAAGGTGAGGAAAAATGTGATTTTTGCGACTTCTCTCCCGATTTTGCGTGCGTAGCCAATTCTTTTGGTGTGAGGAATTGAGATGAATCTTAAAACATGTTTAATCGATATTTAACCGTGATATTGAATAATTGTTGGAAATTAGGTGGATTAATTTAGTCGGAGAATCAATTAAATCGCGTGAGGTGAATATAGGTGATTTTTGATGGAAATTATGTTGTGCATTGATCTGATGGATCTTGTATATATATAATATGATGAATTATACATGATGTATACTTTTACATTGTCATGCATACATTTGTTGATTATTGTTGGGATGATCGGCCGGATAGGCGAATACGATCACCCGTACTCCGTTACAGAAAGTATGGGGATAATCATTGTCGGATGGGTGTATGTGATTATCCGTGTTCGATTGAATGAACAAACCCTGGTACCATATGCATTGTGTCGTGTCGAGTCACATTGCATAACTTATTGTTATTTGTTGTGTATATCTATTTGTTGTATCTGTTGTTGTGGATTATTGGTGAACGTTGTTGTGATTGTTGGTGTTTGTGTGAGAAACTACCCTGTATATGTTATATGCACCGTTTATATTCATAATGTTTCTTAATAATCTGTGAATATGTGAATCTTTGTTGCGAATCTGTGAATATGATGATATAATCTAGGTGAAATTCTGATGAAATATTGTTGTTGTTGCTCTGGATAATGTGTAATTATGCAGATGTTTTTGTTGTTGATGAACAGTATGATATCTAGATCTAGAACAAATGATAAACTAGATTTAATAATGATAAGTAAAAGGAGAATAAGATTATTAGTGTAAAATTGATGTAGAAACAAGTTTAGGCTTGAATCGTAGTGGAAAAATATGAAACCTGTAACAAAATCTGGGCTGGTGGGGGAAAACAGTTTTTAGTAACAGATCTGGCCTTACGAGTAACACTCTAGGCATTACGCGTAACACTCTGGGCATTACGAGTAACACTACACTTGTTACGCACATTACGTGTAACACTCTGGGCATTACGCGTAACACTACACTTGTTACGCACGTTACGCGTAACACTCTGGGCATTAATCGTAACATTATAGGCATTACGCGTAACACATTAGGCATATCGCGTAACACCAGCGAAGGTGAGGAAAAATGTGATTTTTGCGACTTCTCTCCCGATTTTGCGTGTGTAGCCAATTCTTTTGGTGTGAGGAATTGAGATGAATCTTAAAACATGTTTAATCGATATTTAACCGTGATATTGAATAATTGTTGGAAATTAGGTGGATTAATTTAGTCGGAGAATCAATTAAATCGCGTGAGGTGAATATAGGTGATTTTTGATGGAAATTATGTTGTGCATTGATCTGATGGATCGTGTAGATATATAATATGATGAATTATACATGATGTATAATTTTACATTGTCATGCATACATTTGTTGATTATTGTTGGGATGATCGGCCAGATAGGCGAATACGATCACCCGTACTCCGTTACAGAAAGTATGGGGATAATCATTGTCGGATGGGTGTATGTGATTATCCGTGTTCGATTGAATGAACAAACCCTGGTACCATATGCATTGTGTCGTGTCGAGTCACATTGCATAACTTATTGTTATTTGTTGTGTATATCTATTTGTTGTATCTGTTGTTGTGGATTATTGGTGAACGTTGTTGTGATTGTTGGTGTTTGTGTGAGAAACTACCCTGTATATGTTATATGCACCGTTTATATTCATAATGTTTCTTAATAATCTTAGAATATGTGAATCTTTGTTGCGAATCTGTGAATATGATGATATAATCTTGGTGAAATTCTGATGAAATATTGTTGTTGTTGCTCTGGATAATGTGTAATTATGCAGATGTTTTTGTTGTTGATGAACAGTATGATATCTAGATCTAGAACAAATGATAAACTAGATTTAATAATGATAAGTAAAAGGAGAATAAGATTATTAGTGTAAAATTGATGTAGAAACAAGTTTAGGCTTGAATCGTAGTGGCAAAATATGAAACCTGTAACAAAATCTGGGCTGGTGGGGGAAAACAGTTTTTAGTAACAGATCTGGCCTTACGAGTAACACTCTAGGCATTACGCGTAACACTCTGGGCATTACGAGTAACACTACACTTGTTACGCACATTACGTGTAACACTCTGGGCATTACGCGTAACACTACACTTGTTACGAACGTTACGCGTAACACTCTGGGCATTAATCGTAACATTATAGGCATTACGCGTAACACATTAGGCATTACGCGTAACACCAGCGAAGGTGAGGAAAAATGTGATTTTTGCGACTTCTCTCCCGATTTTGCGTGCGTAGCCAATTCTTTTGGTGTGAGGAATTGAGATGAATCTTAAAACATGTTTAATCGATATTTAACCGTGATATTGAATAATTGTTGGAAATTAGGTGGATTAATTTAGTCGGAGAATCAATTAAATCGCGTGAGGTGAATATAGGTGATTATTGATGGAAATTATGCTGTGCATTGATCTGATGGATCGTGTAGATATATAATATGATGAATTATACATGATGTATACTTTTACATTGTCATGCATACATTTGTTGATTTTTGTTGGGATGATCGGCCAGATAGGCGAATACGATCACCCGTACTCCGTTACAGAAAGTATGGGGATAATCATTGTCGGATGGGTGTATGTGATTATCCGTGTTCGATTGAATGAACAAACCCTGGTACCATATGCATTGTGTCGTGTCGAGTCACATTGCATAACTTATTGTTATTTGTTGTTTATATCTATTTGTTGTATCTGTTGTTGTGGATTATTGGTGAACGTTGTTGTGATTGTTGGTGGTTGTGTGAGAAACTACCCTGTATATGTTATATGCACCGTTTATATTCATAATGTTTCTTAATAATCTTTGAATATGTGAATCTTTGTTGCGAATCTGTGAATATGATGATATAATCTTGGTGAAATTCTGATGAAATATTGTTGTTGTTGCTCTGGATAATGTGTAATTATGCAGATGTTTTTGTTGTTGATGAACAGTATGATATCTAGATCTAGAACAAATGATAAACTAGATTTAATAATGATAAGTAAAAGGAGAATAAGATTATTAGTGTAAAATTGATGTAGAAACAAGTTTAGGCTTGAATCGTAGTGGAAAAATATGAAACCTGTAGCAAAATCTGGGCTGGTGGGGGAAAACAGTTTTTAGTAACAGATCTGGCCTTACGAGTAACACTCTAGGCATTACGCGTAACACTCTGGGCATTACGAGTAACACTACACTTGTTACGCACATTACGTGTAACACTCTGGGCATTACGCGTAACACTACACTTGTTACGCACGTTACGCGTAACACTCTGGGCATTAATCGTAACATTATAGGCATTACGCGTAACACATTAGGCATATCGCGTAACACCAGCGAAGGTGAGGAAAAATGTGATTTTTGCGACTTCTCTCCCGATTTTGCGTGCGTAGCCAATTCTTTTGGTGTGAGGAATTGAGATGAATCTTAAAACATGTTTAATCGATATTTAACCGTGATATTGAATAATTGTTGGAAATTAGGTGGATTAATTTAGTCGGAGAATCAATTAAATCGCGTGAGGTGAATATAGGTGATTTTTGATGGAAATTATGTTGTGCATTGATCTGATGGATCGTGTAGATATATAATATGATGAATTATACATGATGTATAATTTTACATTGTCATGCATACATTTGTTGATTATTGTTGGGATGATCGGCCAGATAGGCGAATACGATCACCCGTACTCCGTTACAGAAAGTATGGGGATAATCATTGTCGGATGGGTGTATGTGATTATCCGTGTTCGATTGAATGAACAAACCCTGGTACCATATGCATTGTGTCGTGTCGAGTCACATTGCATAACTTATTGTTATTCGTTGTGTATTTCTATTTGTTGTATCTGTTGTTGTGGATTATTGGTGAACGTTGTTGTGATTGTTGGTGTTTGTGTGAGAAACTACCCTGTATATGTTATATGCACCGTTTATATTCATAATGTTTCTTAATAATCTTTGAATATGTGAATCTTTGTTGCGAATCTGTGAATATGATGATATAATCTTGGTGAAATTCTGATGAAATATTGTTGTTGTTGCTCTGGATAATGTGTAATTATGCAGATGTTTTTGTTGTTGATGAACAGTATGATATCTAGATCTAGAACAAATGATAAACTAGATTTAATAATGATAAGTAAAAGGAGAATAAGATTATTAGTGTAAAATTGATGTAGAAACAAGTTTAGGCTTGAATCGTAGTGGAAAAATATGAAACCTGTAGCAAAATCTGGGCTGGTGGGGGAAAACAGTTTTTAGTAACAGATCTGGCCTTACGAGTAACACTCTAGGCATTACGCGTAACACTCTGGGCATTACGAGTAACACTACACTTGTTACGCACATTACGTGTAACACTCTGGGCATTACGCGTAACACTACACTTGTTACGCACGTTACGCGTAACACTCTGGGCATTAATCGTAACATTATAGGCATTACGCGTAACACATTAGGCATATCGCGTAACACCAGCGAAGGTGAGGAAAAATGTGATTTTTGCGACTTCTCTCCCGATTTTGCGTGCGTAGCCAATTCTTTTGGTGTGAGGAATTGAGATGAATCTTAAAACATGTTTAATCGATATTTAACCGTGATATTGAATAATTGTTGGAAATTAGGTGGATTAATTTAGTCGGAGAATCAATTAAATCGCGTGAGGTGAATATAGGTGATTATTGATGGAAATTATGTTGTGCATTGATCTGATGGATCGTGTAGATATATAATATGATGAATTATACATGATGTATAATTTTACATTGTCATGCATACATTTGTTGATTATTGTTGGGATGATCGGCCAGATAGGCGAATACGATCACCCGTACTCCGTTACAGAAAGTATGGGGATAATTATTGTCGGATGGGTGTATGTGATTATCCGTGTTCGATTGAATGAACAAACCCTGGTACCATATGCATTGTGTCGTGTCGAGTCACATTGCATAACTTATTGTTATTCGTTGTGTATATCTATTTGTTGTATCTGTTGTTGTGGATTATTGGTGAACGTTGTTGTGATTGTTGGTGTTTGTGTGAGAAACTACCCTGTATATGTTATATGCACCGTTTATATTCATAATGTTTCTTAATAATCTTTGAATATGTGAATCTTTGTTGCGAATCTGTGAATATGATGATATAATCTTGGTGAAATTCTGATGAAATATTGTTGTTGTTGCTCTGGATAATGTGTAATTATGCAGATGTTTTTGTTGTTGATGAACAGTATGATATCTAGATCTAGAACAAATGATAAACTAGATTTAATAATGATAAGTAAAAGGAGAATAAGATTATTAGTGTAAAATTGATGTAGAAACAAGTTTAGGCTTGAATCGTAGTGGAAAAATATGAAACCTGTAACAAAATCTGGGCTGGTGGGGGAAAACAGTTTTTAGTAACAGATCTGGCCTTACGAGTAACACTCTAGGCATTACGCGTAACACTCTGGGCATTACGAGTAACACTACACTTGTTACGCACATTACGTGTAACACTCTGGGCATTACGCGTAACACTACACTTGTTACGCACGTTACGCGTAACACTCTGGGCATTAATCGTAACATTATAGGCATTACGCGTAACACATTAGGCATTACGCGTAACACCAGCGAAGGTGAGGAAAAATGTGATTTTTGCGACTTCTCTCCCGATTTTGCGTGCGTAGCCAATTCTTTTGGTGTGAGGAATTGAGATGAATCTTAAAACATGTTTAATCGATATTTAACCGTGATATTGAATAATTGTTGGAAATTAGGTGGATTAATTTAGTCGGAGAATCAATTAAATCGCGTGAGGTGAATATAGGTGATTATTGATGGAAATTATGTTGTGCATTGATCTGATGGATCGTGTAGATATATAATATGATGAATTATACATGATGTATACTTTTACATTGTCATGCATACATTTGTTGATTATTGTTGGGATGATCGGCCAGATAGGCGAATACGATCACCCGTACTCCGTTACAGAAAGTATGGGGATAATCATTGTCGGATGGGTGTATGTGATTATCCGTGTTCGATTGAATGAACAAACCCTGGTACCATATGCATTGTGTCGTGTCGAGTCACATTGCATAACTTATTGTTATTTGTTGTTTATATCTATTTGTTGTATCTGTTGTTGTGGATTATTGGTGAACGTTGTTGTGATTGTTGGTGTTTGTGTGAGAAACTACCCTGTATATGTTATATGCACCGTTTATATTCATAATGTTTCTTAATAATCTTTGAATATGTGAATCTTTGTTGCGAATCTGTGAATATGATGATATAATCTTGGTGAAATTCTGATGAAATATTGTTGTTGTTGCTCTGGATAATGTGTAATTATGCAGATGTTTTTGTTGTTGATGAACAGTATGATATCTAGATCTAGAACAAATGATAAACTAGATTTAATAATGATAAGTAAAAGGAGAATAAGATTATTAGTGTAAAATTGATGTAGAAACAAGTTTAGGCTTGAATCGTAGTGGAAAAATATGAAACCTGTAGCAAAATCTGGGCTAGTGGGGGAAAACAGTTTTTAGTAACAGATCTGGCCTTACGAGTAACACTCTAGGCATTACGCGTAACACTCTAGGCATTACGAGTAACACTACACTTGTTACGCACATTACGTGTAACACTCTGGGCATTACGCGTAACACTACACTTGTTACGCACGTTACGCGTAACACTCTGGGCATTAATCGTAACATTATAGGCATTACGCGTAACACATTAGGCATTACGCGTAACACCAGCGAAGGTGAGGAAAAATGTGATTTTTGCGACTTCTCTCCCGATTTTGCGTGCGTAGCCAATTCTTTTGGTGTGAGGAATTGAGATGAATCTTAAAACATGTTTAATCGATATTTAACCGTGATATTGAATAATTGTTGGAAATTAGGTGGATTAATTTAGTCGGAGAATCAATTAAATCGCGTGAGGTGAATATAGGTGATTATTGATGGAAATTATGTTGTGCATTGATCTGATGGATCGTGTAGATATATAATATGATGAATTATACATGATGTATACTTTTACATTGTCATGCATACATTTGTTGATTATTGTTGGGATGATCGGCCAGATAGGCGAATACGATCACCCGTACTCCGTTACAGAAAGTATGGGGATAATCATTGTCGGATGGGTGTATGTGATTATCCGTGTTCGATTGAATGAACAAACCCTGGTACCATATGCATTGTGTCGTGTCGAGTCACATTGCATAACTTATTGTTATTTGTTGTTTATATCTATTTGTTGTATCTGTTGTTGTGGATTATTGGTGAACGTTGTTGTGATTGTTGGTGTTTGTGTGAGAAACTACCCTGTATATGTTATATGCACCGTTTATATTCATAATGTTTCTTAATAATCTTTGAATATGTGAATCTTTGTTGCGAATCTGTGAATATGATGATATAATCTTGGTGAAATTCTGATGAAATATTGTTGTTGTTGCTCTGGATAATGTGTAATTATGCAGATGTTTTTGTTGTTGATGAACAGTATGATATCTAGATCTAGAACAAATGATAAACTAGATTTAATAATGATAAGTAAAAGGAGAATAAGATTATTAGTGTAAAATTGATGTAGAAACAAGTTTAGGCTTGAATCGTAGTGGAAAAATATGAAACCTGTAGCAAAATCTGGGCTAGTGGGGGAAAACAGTTTTTAGTAACAGATCTGGCCTTACGAGTAACACTCTAGGCATTACGCGTAACACTCTAGGCATTACGAGTAACACTACACTTGTTACGCACATTACGTGTAACACTCTGGGCATTACGCGTAACACTACACTTGTTACGCACGTTACGCGTAACACTCTGGGCATTAATCGTAACATTATAGGCATTACGCGTAACACATTAGGCATTACGCGTAACACCAGCGAAGGTGAGGAAAAATGTGATTTTTGCGACTTCTCTCCCGATTTTGCGTGCGTAGCCAATTCTTTTGGTGTGAGGAATTGAGATGAATCTTAAAACATGTTTAATCGATATTTAACCGTGATATTGAATAATTGTTGGAAATTAGGTGGATTAATTTAGTCGGAGAATCAATTAAATCGCGTGAGGTGAATATAGGTGATTATTAATGGAAATTATGTTGTGCATTGATCTGATGGATCGTGTAGATATATAATATGATGAATTATACATGATGTATACTTTTACATTGTCATGCATACATTTGTTGATTATTGTTGGGATGATCGGCCGGATAGGCGAATACGATCACCCATACTCCGTTACAGAAAGTATGGGGATAATCATTGTCGGATGGGTGTATGTGATTATCCGTGTTCGATTGAATGAACAAACCCTGGTACCATATGCATTGTGTCGTGTCGAGTCACATTGCATAACTTATTGTTATTTGTTGTTTATATCTATTTGTTGTATCTGTTGTTGTGGATTATTGGTGAACGTTGTTGTGATTGTTGGTGGTTGTGTGAGAAACTACCCTGTATATGTTATATGCACCGTTTATATTCATAATGTTTCTTAATAATCTTTGAATATGTGAATCTTTGTTGCGAATCTGTGAATATGATGATATAATCTTGGTGAAATTCTGATGAAATATTGTTGTTGTTGCTCTGGATAATGTGTAATTATGCAGATGTTTTTGTTGTTGATGAACAGTATGATATCTAGATCTAGAACAAATGATAAACTAGATTTAATAATGATAAGTAAAAGGAGAATAAGATTATTAGTGTAAAATTGATGTAGAAACAAGTTTAGGCTTGAATCGTAGTGGAAAAATATGAAACCTGTAGCAAAATCTGGGCTGGTGGGGGAAAACAGTTTTTAGTAACAGATCTGGCCTTACGAGTAACACTCTAGGCATTACGCGTAACACTCTGGGCATTACGAGTAACACTACACTTGTTACGCACATTACGTGTAACACTCTGGGCATTACGCGTAACACTACACTTGTTACGCACGTTACGCGTAACACTCTGGGCATTAATCGTAACATTATAGGCATTACGCGTAACACATTAGGCATTACGCGTAACACCAGCGAAGGTGAGGAAAAATGTGATTTTTGCGACTTCTCTCCCGATTTTGCGTGCGTAGCCAATTCTTTTGGTGTGAGGAATTGAGATGAATCTTAAAACATGTTTAATCGATATTTAACCGTGATATTGAATAATTGTTGGAAATTAGGTGGATTAATTTAGTCGGAGAATCAATTAAATCACGTGAGGTGAATATAGGTGATTATTGATGGAAATTATGTTGTGCATTGATCTGATGGATCGTGTAGATATATAATATGATGAATTATACATGATGTATACTTTTACATTGTCATGCATACATTTGTTGATTATTGTTGGGATGATCGGCCGGATAGGCGAATACGATCACCCGTACTCCGTTACAGAAAGTATGGGGATAATCATTTTCGGATGGGTGTATGTGATTATCCGTGTTCGATTGAATGAACAAACCCTGGTACCATATGTATTGTGTCGTGTCGAGTCACATTGCATAACTTATTGTTATTTGTTGTGTATATCTATTTGTTGTATCTGTTGTTGTGGATTATTGGTGAACGTTGTTGTGATTGTTGGTGTTTGTGTTAGAAACTACCCTGTATATGTTATATGCACCGTTTATATTCATAATGTTTCTTAATAATCTTTGAATATGTGAATCTTTGTTGCGAATCTGTGAATATGATGATATAATCTTGGTGAAATTATGATGAAATATTGTTGTTGTTGCTCTGGATAATGTGTAATTATGCAGATGTTTTTGTTGTTGATGAACAGTATGATATCTAGATCTAGAACAAATGATAAACTAGATTTAATAATGATAAGTAAAAGGAGAATAAGATTATTAGTGTAAAATTGATGTAGAAACAAGTTTAGGCTTGAATCGTAGTGGAAAAATATGAAACCTGTAGCAAAATCTGGGCTGGTGGGGGAAAACAGTTTTTAGTAACAGATCTGGCCTTACGAATAACACTCTAGGCATTACGCGTAACACTCTGGGCATTACGAGTAACACTACACTTGTTACGCACATTACGTGTAACACTCTGGGCATTACGCGTAACACTACACTTGTTACGCACGTTACGCGTAACACTCTGGGCATTAATCGTAACATTATAGGCATTACGCGTAACACATTAGGCATTACGCGTAACACCAGCGAAGGTGAGGAAAAATGTGATTTTTGCGACTTCTCTCCCGATTTTGCGTGCGTAGCCAATTCTTTTGGTGTGAGGAATTGAGATGAATCTTAAAACATGTTTAATCGATATTTAACCGTGATATTGAATAATTGTTGGAAATTAGGTGGATTAATTTAGTCGGAGAATCAATTAAATCGCGTGAGGTGAATATAGGTGATTATTGATGGAAATTATGTTGTGCATTGATCTAATGGATCGTGTAGATATATAATATGATGAATTATATATGATGTATACTTTTACATTGTCATGCATACATTTGTTGATTATTGTTGGGATGATCGGCCGGATAGGCGAATACGATCACCCGTACTCCGTTACAGAAAGTATGGGGATAATCATTGTCGGATGGGTGTATGTGATTATCCGTGTTCGATTGTATGAACAAACCCTGGTACCATATGCATTGTGTCGTGTCGAGTCACATTGCATAACTTATTGTTATTTGTTGTGTATATTTATTTGTTGTATCTGTTGTTGTGGATTATTGGTGAACGTTGTTGTGATTGTTGGTGTTTGTGTTAGAAACTACCCTGTATATGTTATATGCACCGTTTATATTGATAATGTTTCTTAATAATCTTTGAATATGTGAATCTTTGTTGCGAATCTGTGAATATGATGATATAATCTTGGTGAAATTCTGATGAAATATTGTTGTTGTTGCTCTGGATAATGTGTAATTATGCAGATGTTTTTGTTGTTGATGAACAGTATGATATCTAGATCTAGAACAAATGATAAACTAGATTTAATAATGATAAGTAAAAGGAGAATAAGATTATTAGTGTAAAATTGATGTAGAAACAAGTTTAGGCATGAATCGTAGTGGAAAAATATGAAACCTGTAGCAAAATCTGGGCTGGTGGGGGAAAACAGTTTTTAGTAACAGATCTGGCCTTACGAGTAACACTCTAGGCATTACGCGTAACACTCTGGGCATTACGAGTAACACTACACTTGTTACGCACATTACGTGTAACACTCTGGGCATTACGCGTAACACTACACTTGTTACGCACGTTACGCGTAACACTCTGGGCATTAATCGTAACATTATAGGCATTACGCGTAACACATTAGGCATTACGCGTAACACCAGCGAAGGTGAGGAAAAATGTGATTTTTGCGACTTCTCTCCCGATTTTGCGTGCGTAGCCAATTCTTTTGGTGTGAGGAATTGAGATGAATCTTAAAACATGTTTAATCGATATTTAACCGTGATATTGAATAATTGTTGGAAATTAGGTGGATTAATTTAGTCGGAGAATCAATTAAATCGCGTGAGGTGAATATAGGTGATTATTGATGGAAATTATGTTGTGCATTGATCTGATGGATCGTGTAGATATATAATATTATGAATTATACATGATGTATACTTTTACATTGTCATGCATACATTTGTTGATTATTGTTGGGATGATCGGCCGGATAGGCGAATACGATCACCCGTACTCCGTTACAGAAAGTATGGGGATAATCATTGTCGGATGGGTGTATGTGATTATCCGTGTTCGATTGAATGAACAAACCCTGGTACCATATGCATTGTGTCGTGTCGAGTCACATTGCATAACTTATTGTTATTTGTTGTGTATATCTATTTGTTGTATCTGTTGTTGTGGATTATTGGTGAACGTTGTTGTGATTGTTGGTGTTTGTGTGAGAAACTACCCTGTATATGTTATATGCACCGTTTATATTCATAATGTTTCTTAATAATCTGTGAATATGTGAATCTTTGTTGCGAATCTGTGAATATGATGATATAATCTTGGTGAAATTCTGATGAAATATTGTTGTTGTTGCTCTGGATAATGTGTAATTATGCAGATGTTTTTGTTGTTGATGAACAGTATGATATCTAGATCTAGAACAAATGATAAACTAGATTTAATAATGATAAGTAAAAGGAGAATAAGATTATTAGTGTAAAATTGATGTAGAAACAAGTTTAGGCTTGAATCATAGTGGAAAAATATGAAACCTGTAGCAAAATCTGGGCTGGTGGGGGAAAACAGTTATTAGTAACAGATCTGGCCTTACGAGTAACACTCTAGGCATTACGCGTAACACTCTGGGCATTACGAGTAACACTACACTTGTTACGCACATTACGTGTAACACTATGGGCATTACGCGTAACACTCCACTTGTTACGCACGTTACACGTAACACTCTGGGCATTAATCGTAACATTATAGGCATTACGCGTAACACATTAGGCATTACGCGTAACACCAGCGAAGGTGAGGAAAAATGTGATTTTTGCGACTTCTCTCCCGATTTTGCGTGCGTAGCCAATTCTTTTGGTGTGAGGAATTGAGATGAATCTTAAAACATGTTTAATCGATATTTAACCGTGATATTGAATAATTGTTGGAAATTAGGTGGATTAATTTAGTCGGAGAATCAATTAAATCGCGTGAGGTGAATATAGGTGATTATTGATGGAAATTATGTGGTGCATTGATCTGATGGATCGTGTAGATATATAATATGATGAATTATACATGATGTATACTTTTACATTGTCATGCATACATTTGTTGATTATTGTTGGGATGATCGGCCGGATAGGCGAATACGATCACCCGTACTCCGTTACAGAAAGTATGGGGATAATCATTGTCGGATGGGTGTATGTGATTATCCGTGTTCGATTGAATGAACAAACCCTGGTACCATATGCATTGTGTCGTGTCGAGTCACATTGCATAACTTATTGTTATTTGTTGTGTATATCTATTTGTTGTATCTGTTGTTGTGGATTATTGGTGAACGTTGTTGTGATTGTTGGTGTTTGTGTGAGAAACTACCCTGTATATGTTATATGCACCGTTTATATTCATAATGTTTCTTAATAATCTGTGAATATGTGAATCTTTGTTGCGAATCTGTGAATATGATGATATAATCTTGGTGAAATTCTGATGAAATATTGTTGTTGTTGCTCTGGATAATGTGTAATTATGCAGATGTTTTTGTTGTTGATGAACAGTATGATATCTAGATCTAGAACAAATGATAAACTAGATTTAATAATGATAAGTAAAAGGAGAATAAGATTATTAGTGTAAAATTGATGTAGAAACAAGTTTAGGCTTGAATCATAGTGGAAAAATATGAAACCTGTAGCAAAATCTGGGCTGGTGGGGGAAAACAGTTATTAGTAACAGATCTGGCCTTACGAGTAACACTCTAGGCATTACGCGTAACACTCTGGGCATTACGAGTAACACTACACTTGTTACGCACATTACGTGTAACACTATGGGCATTACGCGTAACACTCCACTTGTTACGCACGTTACACGTAACTCTCTGGGCATTAATCGTAACATTATAGGCATTACGCGTAACACATTAGGCATTACGCGTAACACCAGCGAAGGTGAGGAAAAATGTGATTTTTGCGACTTCTCTCCCGATTTTGCGTGCGTAGCCAATTCTTTTGGTGTGAGGAATTGAGATGAATCTTAAAACATGTTTAATCGATATTTAACCGTGATATTGAATAATTGTTGGAAATTAGGTGGATTAATTTAGTCGGAGAATCAATTAAATCGCGTGAGGTGAATATAGGTGATTATTGATGGAAATTATGTTGTGCATTGATCTGATGGATCGTGTAGATATATAATATGATGAATTATACATGATGTATACTTTTACATTGTCATGCATACATTTGTTGATTTTTGATGGGATGATCGGCCAGATAGGCGAATACGATCACCCGTACTCCGTTACAGAAAGTATGGGGATAATCATTGTCGGATGGGTGTATGTGATTATCCGTGTTCGATTGAATGAACAAACCCTGGTACCATATGCATTGTGTCGTGTCGAGTCACATTGCATAACTTATTGTTATTTGTTGTTTATATCTATTTGTTGTATCTGTTGTTGTGGATTATTGGTGAACGTTGTTGTGATTGTTGGTGGTTGTGTGAGAAACTACCCTGTATATGTTATATGCACCGTTTATATTCATAATGTTTCTTAATAATCTGTGAATATGTGAATCTTTGTTGCGAATCTGTGAATATGATGATATAATCTTGGTGAAATTCTGATGAAATATTGTTGTTGTTGCTCTGGATAATGTGTAATTATGCAGATGTTTTTGTTGTTGATGAACAGTATGATATCTAGATCTAGAACAAATGATAAACTAGATTTAATAATGATAAGTAAAAGGAGAATAAGATTATTAGTGTAAAATTGATGTAGAAACAAGTTTAGGCTTGAATCATAGTGGAAAAATATGAAACCTGTAGCAAAATCTGGGCTGGTGGGGGAAAACAGTTATTAGTAACAGATCTGGCCTTACGAGTAACACTCTAGGCATTACGCGTAACACTCTGGGCATTACGAGTAACACTACACTTGTTACGCACATTACGTGTAACACTATGGGCATTACGCGTAACACTCCACTTGTTACGCACGTTACACGTAACACTCTGGGCATTAATCGTAACATTATAGGCATTACGCGTAACACATTAGGCATTACGCGTAACACCAGCGAAGGTGAGGAAAAATGTGATTTTTGCGACTTCTCTCCCGATTTTGCGTGCGTAGCCAATTCTTTTGGTGTGAGGAATTGAGATGAATCTTAAAACATGTTTAATCGATATTTAACCGTGATATTGAATAATTGTTGGAAATTAGGTGGATTAATTTAGTCGGAGAATCAATTAAATCGCGTGAGGTGAATATAGGTGATTATTGATGGAAATTATGTGGTGCATTGATCTGATGGATCGTGTAGATATATAATATGATGAATTATACATGATGTATACTTTTACATTGTCATGCATACATTTGTTGATTATTGTTGGGATGATCGGCCGGATAGGCGAATACGATCACCCGTACTCCGTTACAGAAAGTATGGGGATAATCATTGTCGGATGGGTGTATGTGATTATCCGTGTTCGATTGAATGAACAAACCCTGGTACCATATGCATTGTGTCGTGTCGAGTCACATTGCATAACTTATTGTTATTTGTTGTGTATATCTATTTGTTGTATCTGTTGTTGTGGATTATTGGTGAACGTTGTTGTGATTGTTGGTGTTTGTGTGAGAAACTACCCTGTATATGTTATATGCACCGTTTATATTCATAATGTTTCTTAATAATCTGTGAATATGTGAATCTTTGTTGCGAATCTGTGAATATGATGATATAATCTTGGTGAAATTCTGATGAAATATTGTTGTTGTTGCTCTGGATAATGTGTAATTATGCAGATGTTTTTGTTGTTGATGAACAGTATGATATCTAGATCTAGAACAAATGATAAACTAGATTTAATAATGATAAGTAAAAGGAGAATAAGATTATTAGTGTAAAATTGATGTAGAAACAAGTTTAGGCTTGAATCATAGTGGAAAAATATGAAACCTGTAGCAAAATCTGGGCTGGTGGGGGAAAACAGTTATTAGTAACAGATCTGGCCTTACGAGTAACACTCTAGGCATTACGCGTAACACTCTGGGCATTACGAGTAACACTACACTTGTTACGCACATTACGTGTAACACTATGGGCATTACGCGTAACACTCCACTTGTTACGCACGTTACACGTAACTCTCTGGGCATTAATCGTAACATTATAGGCATTACGCGTAACACATTAGGCATTACGCGTAACACCAGCGAAGGTGAGGAAAAATGTGATTTTTGCGACTTCTCTCCCGATTTTGCGTGCGTAGCCAATTCTTTTGGTGTGAGGAATTGAGATGAATCTTAAAACATGTTTAATCGATATTTAACCGTGATATTGAATAATTGTTGGAAATTAGGTGGATTAATTTAGTCGGAGAATCAATTAAATCGCGTGAGGTGAATATAGGTGATTATTGATGGAAATTATGTTGTGCATTGATCTGATGGATCGTGTAGATATATAATATGATGAATTATACATGATGTATACTTTTACATTGTCATGCATACATTTGTTGATTTTTGATGGGATGATCGGCCAGATAGGCGAATACGATCACCCGTACTCCGTTACAGAAAGTATGGGGATAATCATTGTCGGATGGGTGTATGTGATTATCCGTGTTCGATTGAATGAACAAACCCTGGTACCATATGCATTGTGTCGTGTCGAGTCACATTGCATAACTTATTGTTATTTGTTGTTTATATCTATTTGTTGTATCTGTTGTTGTGGATTATTGGTGAACGTTGTTGTGATTGTTGGTGGTTGTGTGAGAAACTACCCTGTATATGTTATATGCACCGTTTATATTCATAATGTTTCTTAATAATCTGTGAATATGTGAATCTTTGTTGCGAATCTGTGAATATGATGATATAATCTTGGTGAAATTCTGATGAAATATTGTTGTTGTTGCTCTGGATAATGTGTAATTATGCAGATGTTTTTGTTGTTGATGAACAGTATGATATCTAGATCTAGAACAAATGATAAACTAGATTTAATAATGATAAGTAAAAGGAGAATAAGATTATTAGTGTAAAATTGATGTAGAAACAAGTTTAGGCTTGAATCATAGTGGAAAAATATGAAACCTGTAGCAAAATCTGGGCTGGTGGGGGAAAACAGTTATTAGTAACAGATCTGGCCTTACGAGTAACACTCTAGGCATTACGCGTAACACTCTGGGCATTACGAGTAACACTACACTTGTTACGCACATTACGTGTAACACTATGGGCATTACGCGTAACACTCCACTTGTTACGCACGTTACACGTAACACTCTGGGCATTAATCGTAACATTATAGGCATTACGCGTAACACATTAGGCATTACGCGTAACACCAGCGAAGGTGAGGAAAAATGTGATTTTTGCGACTTCTCTCCCGATTTTGCGTGCGTAGCCAATTCTTTTGGTGTGAGGAATTGAGATGAATCTTAAAACATGTTTAATCGATATTTAACCGTGATATTGAATAATTGTTGGAAATTAGGTGGATTAATTTAGTCGGAGAATCAATTAAATCGCGTGAGGTGAATATAGGTGATTATTGATGGAAATTATGTTGTGCATTGATCTGATGGATCGTGTAGATATATAATATGATGAATTATACATGATGTATACTTTTACATTGTCATGCATACATTTGTTGATTATTGTTGGGATGATCGGCCGGATAGGCGAATACGATCACCCGTACTCCGTTACAGAAAGTATGGGGATAATCATTGCCGGATGGGTATATGTGATTATCCGTGTTCGATTGAATGAACAAACCCTGGTACCATATGCATTGTGTCGTGTCGAGTCACATTGCATAACTTATTGTTATTTGTTGTGTATATCTATTTGTTGTATCTGTTGTTGTGGATTATTAGTGAACGTTTTTGTGATTGTTGGTGTTTGTGTGAGAAACTACCCTGTATATGTTACATGCACCGTTTATATTCATAATGTTTCTTAATAATCTTTGAATATGTGAATCTTTGTTGCGAATCTGTGAATATGATGATATAATCTTGGTGAAATTCTGATGAAATATTGTTGTTGTTGCTCTGGATAATGTGTAATTATGCAGATGTTTTTGTTGTTGATGAACAGTATGATATCTAGATCTAGAACAAATGATAAACTAGATTTAATAATGATAAGTAAAAGGAGAATAAGATTATTAGTGTAAAATTGATGTAGAAACAAGTTTAGGCTTGAATCGTAGTGGAAAAATATGAAACCTGTAGCAAAATCTGGGCTGGTGGGGGAAAACAGTTTTTAGTAACAGATCTGGCCTTACGAGTAACACTCTAGACATTACGCGTAACACTCTGGGCATTACGAGTAACACTACACTTGTTACGCACATTACGTGTAACACTCTGGGCATTACGTGTAACACTACACTTGTTACGCACGTTACGCGTAACACTCTGGGCATTAATCGTAACATTATAGGCATTACGCGTAACACATTAGGCATTACGCGTAACACCAGCGAAGGTGAGGAAAAATGTGATTTTTGCGACTTCTCTCCCGATTTTGCGTGCGTAGCCAATTCTTTTGGTGTGAGGAATTGAGATGAATCTTAAAACATGTTTAATCGATATTTAACCGTGATATTGAATAATTGTTGGAAATTAGGTGGATTAATTTAGTCGGAGAATCAATTAAATCGCGTGAGGTGAATATAGGTGATTTTTGATGGAAATTATGTTGTGCATTGATCTGATGGATCGTGTAGATATATAATATGATGAATTATACATGATGTATACTTTTACATTGTCATGCATACATTTGTTGATTATTGTTGGGATGATCGGCCGGATAGGCGAATACGATCACCCGTACTCCGTTACAGAAAGTATGGGGATAATCATTGTCGGATGGGTGTATGTGATTATCCGTGTTCGATTGAATGAACAAACCCTGGTACCATATGCATTGTGTCGTGTCGAGTCACATTGCATAACTTATTGTTATTTGTTGTGTATATCTATTTGTTGTATCTGTTGTTGTGGATTATTGGTGAACGTTGTTGTGATTGTTGGTGTTTGTGTGAGAAACTACCCTGTATATGTTATATGCACCGTTTATATTCATAATGTTTCTTAATAATCTGTGAATATGTGAATCTTTGTTGCGAATCTGTGAATATGATGATATAATCTTGGTGAAATTCTGATGAAATATTGTTGTTGTTGCTCTGGATAATGTGTAATTATGCAGATGTTTTTGTTGTTGATGAACAGTATGATATCTAGATCTAGAACAAATGATAAACTAGATTTAATAATGATAAGTAAAAGGAGAATAAGATTATTAGTGTAAAATTGATGTAGAAACAAGTTTAGGCTTGAATCATAGTGGAAAAATATGAAACCTGTAGCAAAATCTGGGCTGGTGGGGGAAAACAGTTATTAGTAACAGATCTGGCCTTACGAGTAACACTCTAGGCATTACGCGTAACACTCTGGGCATTACGAGTAACACTACACTTGTTACGCACATTACGTGTAACACTATGGGCATTACGCGTAACACTCCACTTGTTACGCACGTTACACGTAACTCTCTAGGCATTAATCGTAACATTATAGGCATTACGCGTAACACATTAGGCATTACGCGTAACACCAGCGAAGGTGAGGAAAAATGTGATTTTTGCGACTTCTCTCCCGATTTTGCGTGCGTAGCCAATTCTTTTGGTGTGAGGAATTGAGATGAATCTTAAAACATGTTTAATCGATATTTAACCGTGATATTGAATAATTGTTGGAAATTAGGTGGATTAATTTAGTCGGAGAATCAATTAAATCGCGTGAGGTGAATATAGGTGATTATTGATGGAAATTATGTGGTGCATTGATCTGATGGATCGTGTAGATATATAATATGATGAATTATACATGATGTATACTTTTACATTGTCATGCATACATTTGTTGATTATTGTTGGGATGATCGGCCGGATAGGCGAATACGATCACCCGTACTCCGTTACAGAAAGTATGGGGATAATCATTGTCGGATGGGTGTATGTGATTATCCGTGTTCGATTGAATGAACAAACCCTGGTACCATATGCATTGTGTCGTGTCGAGTCACATTGCATAACTTATTGTTATTTGTTGTGTATATCTATTTGTTGTATCTGTTGTTGTGGATTATTGGTGAACGTTGTTGTGATTGTTGGTGTTTGTGTGAGAAACTACCCTGTATATGTTATATGCACCGTTTATATTCATAATGTTTCTTAATAATCTGTGAATATGTGAATCTTTGTTGCGAATCTGTGAATATGATGATATAATCTTGGTGAAATTCTGATGAAATATTGTTGTTGTTGCTCTGGATAATGTGTAATTATGCAGATGTTTTTGTTGTTGATGAACAGTATGATATCTAGATCTAGAACAAATGATAAACTAGATTTAATAATGATAAGTAAAAGGAGAATAAGATTATTAGTGTAAAATTGATGTAGAAACAAGTTTAGGCTTGAATCATAGTGGAAAAATATGAAACCTGTAGCAAAATCTGGGCTGGTGGGGGAAAACAGTTATTAGTAACAGATCTGGCCTTACGAGTAACACTCTAGGCATTACGCGTAACACTCTGGGCATTACGAGTAACACTACACTTGTTACGCACATTACGTGTAACACTATGGGCATTACGCGTAACACTCCACTTGTTACGCACGTTACACGTAACTCTCTAGGCATTAATCGTAACATTATAGGCATTACGCGTAACACATTAGGCATTACGCGTAACACCAGCGAAGGTGAGGAAAAATGTGATTTTTGCGACTTCTCTCCCGATTTTGCGTGCGTAGCCAATTCTTTTGGTGTGAGGAATTGAGATGAATCTTAAAACATGTTTAATCGATATTTAACCGTGATATTGAATAATTGTTGGAAATTAGGTGGATTAATTTAGTCGGAGAATCAATTAAATCGCGTGAGGTGAATATAGGTGATTATTGATGGAAATTATGTGGTGCATTGATCTGATGGATCGTGTAGATATATAATATGATGAATTATACATGATGTATACTTTTACATTGTCATGCATACATTTGTTGATTATTGTTGGGATGATCGGCCGGATAGGCGAATACGATCACCCGTACTCCGTTACAGAAAGTATGGGGATAATCATTGTCGGATGGGTGTATGTGATTATCCGTGTTCGATTGAATGAACAAACCCTGGTACCATATGCATTGTGTCGTGTCGAGTCACATTGCATAACTTATTGTTATTTGTTGTGTATATCTATTTGTTGTATCTGTTGTTGTGGATTATTGGTGAACGTTGTTGTGATTGTTGGTGTTTGTGTGAGAAACTACCCTGTATATGTTATATGCACCGTTTATATTCATAATGTTTCTTAATAATCTGTGAATATGTGAATCTTTGTTGCGAATCTGTGAATATGATGATATAATCTTGGTGAAATTCTGATGAAATATTGTTGTTGTTGCTCTGGATAATGTGTAATTATGCAGATGTTTTTGTTGTTGATGAACAGTATGATATCTAGATCTAGAACAAATGATAAACTAGATTTAATAATGATAAGTAAAAGGAGAATAAGATTATTAGTGTAAAATTGATGTAGAAACAAGTTTAGGCTTGAATCGTAGTGGAAAAATATGAAACCTGTAGCAAAATCTGGGCTGGTGGGGGAAAACAGTTTTTAGTAACAGATCTGGCCTTACGAGTAACACTCTAGGCATTACGCGTAACACTCTGGGCATTACGAGTAACATTACACTTGTTACGCACATTACGTGTAACACTCTGGGCATTACGCGTAACACTACACTTGTTACGCACGTTACGCGTAACACTCTGGGCATTAATCGTAACATTATAGGCATTACGCGTAACACATTAGGCATTACGCGTAACACCAGCGAAGGTGAGGAAAAATGTGATTTTTGCGACTTCTCTCCCGATTTTGCGTGCGTAGCCAATTCTTTTGGTGTGAGGAATTGAGATGAATCTTAAAACATGTTTAATCGATATTTAACCGTGATATTGAATAATTGTTGGAAATTAGGTGGATTAATTTAGTCGGAGAATCAATTAAATCGCGTGAGGTGAATATAGGTGATTATTGATGGAAATTATGTTGTGCATTGATCTGATGGATCGTGTAGATATATAATATGATGAATTATACATGATGTATACTTTTACATTGTCATGCATACATTTGTTGATTATTGTTGGGATGATCGGCCGGATAGGCGAATACGATCACCCGTACTCCGTTACAGAAAGTATGGGGATAATCATTGCCGGATGGGTATATGTGATTATCCGTGTTCGATTGAATGAACAAACCCTGGTACCATATGCATTGTGTCGTGTCGAGTCACATTGCATAACTTATTGTTATTTGTTGTGTATATCTATTTGTTGTATCTGTTGTTGTGGATTATTAGTGAACGTTTTTGTGATTGTTGGTGTTTGTGTGAGAAACTACCCTGTATATGTTACATGCACCGTTTATATTCATAATGTTTCTTAATAATCTTTGAATATGTGAATCTTTGTTGCGAATCTGTGAATATGATGATATAATCTTGGTGAAATTCTGATGAAATATTGTTGTTGTTGCTCTGGATAATGTGTAATTATGCAGATGTTTTTGTTGTTGATGAACAGTATGATATCTAGATCTAGAACAAATGATAAACTAGATTTAATAATGATAAGTAAAAGGAGAATAAGATTATTAGTGTAAAATTGATGTAGAAACAAGTTTAGGCTTGAATCGTAGTGGAAAAATATGAAACCTGTAGCAAAATCTGGGCTGGTGGGGGAAAACAGTTTTTAGTAACAGATCTGGCCTTACGAGTAACACTCTAGGCATTACGCGTAACACTCTGGGCATTACGAGTAACATTACACTTGTTACGCACATTACGTGTAACACTCTGGGCATTACGCGTAACACTACACTTGTTACGCACGTTACGCGTAACACTCTGGGCATTAATCGTAACATTATAGGCATTACGCGTAACACATTAGGCATTACGCGTAACACCAGCGAAGGTGAGGAAAAATGTGATTTTTGCGACTTCTCTCCCGATTTTGCGTGCGTAGCCAATTCTTTTGGTGTGAGGAATTGAGATGAATCTTAAAACATGTTTAATCGATATTTAACCGTGATATTGAATAATTGTTGGAAATTAGGTGGATTAATTTAGTCGGAGAATCAATTAAATCGCGTGAGGTGAATATAGGTGATTATTGATGGAAATTATGTTGTGCATTGATCTGATGGATCGTGTAGATATATAATATGATGAATTATACATGATGTATACTTTTACATTGTCATGCATACATTTGTTGATTATTGTTGGGATGATCGGCCGGATAGGCGAATACGATCACCCGTACTCCGTTACAGAAAGTATGGGGATAATCATTGCCGGATGGGTATATGTGATTATCCGTGTTCGATTGAATGAACAAACCCTGGTACCATATGCATTGTGTCGTGTCGAGTCACATTGCATAACTTATTGTTATTTGTTGTGTATATCTATTTGTTGTATCTGTTGTTGTGGATTATTAGTGAACGTTTTTGTGATTGTTGGTGTTTGTGTGAGAAACTACCCTGTATATGTTACATGCACCGTTTATATTCATAATGTTTCTTAATAATCTTTGAATATGTGAATCTTTGTTGCGAATCTGTGAATATGATGATATAATCTTGGTGAAATTCTGATGAAATATTGTTGTTGTTGCTCTGGATAATGTGTAATTATGCAGATGTTTTTGTTGTTGATGAACAGTATGATATCTAGATCTAGAACAAATGATAAACTAGATTTAATAATGATAAGTAAAAGGAGAATAAGATTATTAGTGTAAAATTGATGTAGAAACAAGTTTAGGCTTGAATCGTAGTGGAAAAATATGAAACCTGTAGCAAAATCTGGGCTGGTGGGGGAAAACAGTTTTTAGTAACAGATCTGGCCTTACGAGTAACACTCTAGACATTACGCGTAACACTCTGGGCATTACGAGTAACACTACACTTGTTACGCACATTACGTGTAACACTCTGGGCATTACGTGTAACACTACACTTGTTACGCACGTTACGCGTAACACTCTGGGCATTAATCGTAACATTATAGGCATTACGCGTAACACATTAGGCATTACGCGTAACACCAGCGAAGGTGAGGAAAAATGTGATTTTTGCGACTTCTCTCCCGATTTTGCGTGCGTAGCCAATTCTTTTGGTGTGAGGAATTGAGATGAATCTTAAAACATGTTTAATCGATATTTAACCGTGATATTGAATAATTGTTGGAAATTAGGTGGATTAATTTAGTCGGAGAATCAATTAAATCGCGTGAGGTGAATATAGGTGATTTTTGATGGAAATTATGTTGTGCATTGATCTGATGGATCGTGTAGATATATAATATGATGAATTATACATGATGTATACTTTTACATTGTCATGCATACATTTGTTGATTATTGTTGGGATGATCGGCCGGATAGGCGAATACGATCACCCGTACTCCGTTACAGAAAGTATGGGGATAATCATTGTCGGATGGGTGTATGTGATTATCCGTGTTCGATTGAATGAACAAACCCTGGTACCATATGCATTGTGTCGTGTCGAGTCACATTGCATAACTTATTGTTATTTGTTGTGTATATCTATTTGTTGTATCTGTTGTTGTGGATTATTGGTGAACGTTGTTGTGATTGTTGGTGTTTGTGTGAGAAACTACCCTGTATATGTTATATGCACCGTTTATATTCATAATGTTTCTTAATAATCTGTGAATATGTGAATCTTTGTTGCGAATCTGTGAATATGATGATATAATCTTGGTGAAATTCTGATGAAATATTGTTGTTGTTGCTCTGGATAATGTGTAATTATGCAGATGTTTTTGTTGTTGATGAACAGTATGATATCTAGATCTAGAACAAATGATAAACTAGATTTAATAATGATAAGTAAAAGGAGAATAAGATTATTAGTGTAAAATTGATGTAGAAACAAGTTTAGGCTTGAATCGTAGTGGAAAAATATGAAACCTGTAGCAAAATCTGGGCTGGTGGGGGAAAACAGTTTTTAGTAACAGATCTGGCCTTACGAGTAACACTCTAGGCATTACGCGTAACACTCTGGGCATTACGAGTAACACTACACTTGTTACGCACATTACGTGTAACACTCTGGGCATTACGTGTAACACTACACTTGTTACGCACGTTACGCGTAACACTCTGGGCATTAATCGTAACATTATAGGCATTACGCGTAACACATTAGGCATTACGCGTAACACCAGCGAAGGTGAGGAAAAATGTGATTTTTGCGACTTCTCTCCCGATTTTGCGTGCGTAGCCAATTCTTTTGGTGTGAGGAATTGAGATGAATCTTAAAACATGTTTAATCGATATTTAACCGTGATATTGAATAATTGTTGGAAATTAGGTGGATTAATTTAGTCGGAGAATCAATTAAATCGCGTGAGGTGAATATAGGTGATTATTGATGGAAATTATGTTGTGCATTGATCTGATGGATCGTGTAGATATATAATATGATGAATTATACATGATGTATACTTTTACATTGTCATGCATACATTTGTTGATTATTGTTGGGATGATCGGCCGGATAGGCGAATACGATCACCCGTACTCCGTTACAGAAAGTATGGGGATAATCATTGTCGGATGGGTATATGTGATTATCCGTGTTCGATTGAATGAACAAACCCTGGTACCATATGCATTGTGTCGTGTCGAGTCACATTGCATAACTTATTGTTATTTGTTGTGTATATCTATTTGTTGTATCTGTTGTTGTGGATTATTAGTGAACGTTTTTGTGATTGTTGGTGTTTGTGTGAGAAACTACCCTGTATATGTTACATGCACCGTTTATATTCATAATGTTTCTTAATAATCTTTGAATATGTGAATCTTTGTTGCGAATCTGTGAATATGATGATATAATCTTGGTGAAATTCTGATGAAATATTGTTGTTGTTGCTCTGGATAATGTGTAATTATGCAGATGTTTTTGTTGTTGATGAACAATATGATATCTAGATCTAGAACAAATGATAAACTAGATTTAATAATGATAAGTAAAAGGAGAATAAGATTATTAGTGTAAAATTGATGTAGAAACAAGTTTAGGCTTGAATCGTAGTGGAAAAATATGAAACCTGTAGCAAAATCTGGGCTGGTGGGGGAAAACAGTTTTTAGTAACAGATCTGGCCTTACGAGTAACACTCTAGGCATTACGCGTAACACTCTGGGCATTACGAGTAACACTACACTTGTTACGCACATTACGTGTAACACTCTGGGCATTACGTGTAACACTACACTTGTTACGCACGTTACGCGTAACACTCTGGGCATTAATCGTAACATTATAGGCATTACGCGTAACACATTAGGCATTACGCGTAACACCAGCGAAGGTGAGGAAAAATGTGATTTTTGCGACTTCTCTCCCGATTTTGCGTGCGTAGCCAATTCTTTTGGTGTGAGGAATTGAGATGAATCTTAAAACATGTTTAATCGATATTTAACCGTGATATTGAATAATTGTTGGAAATTAGGTGGATTAATTTAGTCGGAGAATCAATTAAATCGCGTGAGGTGAATATAGGTGATTATTGATGGAAATTATGTTGTGCATTGATCTGATGGATCGTGTAGATATATAATATGATGAATTATACATGATGTATACTTTTACATTGTCATGCATACATTTGTTGATTATTGTTGGGATGATCGGCCGGATAGGCGAATACGATCACCCGTACTCCGTTACAGAAAGTATGGGGATAATCATTGTCGGATGGGTATATGTGATTATCCGTGTTCGATTGAATGAACAAACCCTGGTACCATATGCATTGTGTCGTGTCGAGTCACATTGCATAACTTATTGTTATTTGTTGTGTATATCTATTTGTTGTATCTGTTGTTGTGGATTATTGGTGAACGTTGTTGTGATTGTTGGTGTTTGTGTGAGAAACTACCCTGTATATGTTATATGCACCGTTTATATTCATAATGTTTCTTAATAATCTGTTAATATGTGAATCTTTGTTGCGAATCTGTGAATATGATGATATAATCTTGGTGAAATTCTGATGAAATATTGTTGTTGTTGCTCTGGATAATGTGTAATTATGCAGATGTTTTTGTTGTTGATGAACAGTATGATATCTAGATCTAGAACAAATGATAAACTAGATTTAATAATGATAAGTAAAAGGAGAATAAGATTATTAGTGTAAAATTGATGTAGAAACAAGTTTAGGCTTGAATCGTAGTGGAAAAATATGAAACCTGTAGCAAAATCTGGGCTGGTGGGGGAAAACAGTTTTTAGTAACAGATCTGGCCTTACGAGTAACACTCTAGGCATTACGCGTAACACTCTGGGCATTACGAGTAACACTACACTTGTTACGCACATTACGTGTAACACTCTGGGCATTACGTGTAACACTACACTTGTTACGCACGTTACGCGTAACACTCTGGGCATTAATCGTAACATTATAGGCATTACGCGTAACACATTAGGCATTACGCGTAACACCAGCGAAGGTGAGGAAAAATGTGATTTTTGCGACTTCTCTCCCGATTTTGCGTGCGTAGCCAATTCTTTTGGTGTGAGGAATTGAGATGAATCTTAAAACATGTTTAATCGATATTTAACCGTGATATTGAATAATTGTTGGAAATTAGGTGGATTAATTTAGTCGGAGAATCAATTAAATCGCGTGAGGTGAATATAGGTGATTATTGATGGAAATTATGTTGTGCATTGATCTGATGGATCGTGTAGATATATAATATGATGAATTATACATGATGTATACTTTTACATTGTCATGCATACATTTGTTGATTATTGTTGGGATGATCGGCCGGATAGGCGAATACGATCACCCGTACTCCGTTACAGAAAGTATGGGGATAATCATTGTCGGATGGGTATATGTGATTATCCGTGTTCGATTGAATGAACAAACCCTGGTACCATATGCATTGTGTCGTGTCGAGTCACATTGCATAACTTATTGTTATTTGTTGTGTATATCTATTTGTTGTATCTGTTGTTGTGGATTATTAGTGAACGTTTTTGTGATTGTTGGTGTTTGTGTGAGAAACTACCCTGTATATGTTACATGCACCGTTTATATTCATAATGTTTCTTAATAATCTTTGAATATGTGAATCTTTGTTGCGAATCTGTGAATATGATGATATAATCTTGGTGAAATTCTGATGAAATATTGTTGTTGTTGCTCTGGATAATGTGTAATTATGCAGATGTTTTTGTTGTTGATGAACAATATGATATCTAGATCTAGAACAAATGATAAACTAGATTTAATAATGATAAGTAAAAGGAGAATAAGATTATTAGTGTAAAATTGATGTAGAAACAAGTTTAGGCTTGAATCGTAGTGGAAAAATATGAAACCTGTAGCAAAATCTGGGCTGGTGGGGGAAAACAGTTTTTAGTAACAGATCTGGCCTTACGAGTAACACTCTAGGCATTACGCGTAACACTCTGGGCATTACGAGTAACACTACACTTGTTACGCACATTACGTGTAACACTCTGGGCATTACGTGTAACACTACACTTGTTACGCACGTTACGCGTAACACTCTGGGCATTAATCGTAACATTATAGGCATTACGCGTAACACATTAGGCATTACGCGTAACACCAGCGAAGGTGAGGAAAAATGTGATTTTTGCGACTTCTCTCCCGATTTTGCGTGCGTAGCCAATTCTTTTGGTGTGAGGAATTGAGATGAATCTTAAAACATGTTTAATCGATATTTAACCGTGATATTGAATAATTGTTGGAAATTAGGTGGATTAATTTAGTCGGAGAATCAATTAAATCGCGTGAGGTGAATATAGGTGATTATTGATGGAAATTATGTTGTGCATTGATCTGATGGATCGTGTAGATATATAATATGATGAATTATACATGATGTATACTTTTACATTGTCATGCATACATTTGTTGATTATTGTTGGGATGATCGGCCGGATAGGCGAATACGATCACCCGTACTCCGTTACAGAAAGTATGGGGATAATCATTGTCGGATGGGTATATGTGATTATCCGTGTTCGATTGAATGAACAAACCCTGGTACCATATGCATTGTGTCGTGTCGAGTCACATTGCATAACTTATTGTTATTTGTTGTGTATATCTATTTGTTGTATCTGTTGTTGTGGATTATTAGTGAACGTTTTTGTGATTGTTGGTGTTTGTGTGAGAAACTACCCTGTATATGTTACATGCACCGTTTATATTCATAATGTTTCTTAATAATCTTTGAATATGTGAATCTTTGTTGCGAATCTGTGAATATGATGATATAATCTTGGTGAAATTCTGATGAAATATTGTTGTTGTTGCTCTGGATAATGTGTAATTATGCAGATGTTTTTGTTGTTGATGAACAGTATGATATCTAGATCTAGAACAAATGATAAACTAGATTTAATAATGATAAGTAAAAGGAGAATAAGATTATTAGTGTAAAATTGATGTAGAAACAAGTTTAGGCTTGAATCGTAGTGGAAAAATATGAAACCTGTAGCAAAATCTGGGCTGGTGGGGGAAAACAGTTTTTAGTAACAGATCTGGCCTTACGAGTAACACTCTAGGCATTACGCGTAACACTCTGGGCATTACGAGTAACACTACACTTGTTACGCACATTACGTGTAACACTCTGGGCATTACGTGTAACACTACACTTGTTACGCACGTTACGCGTAACACTCTGGGCATTAATCGTAACATTATAGGCATTACGCGTAACACATTAGGCATTACGCGTAACACCAGCGAAGGTGAGGAAAAATGTGATTTTTGCGACTTCTCTCCCGATTTTGCGTGCGTAGCCAATTCTTTTGGTGTGAGGAATTGAGATGAATCTTAAAACATGTTTAATCGATATTTAACCGTGATATTGAATAATTGTTGGAAATTAGGTGGATTAATTTAGTCGGAGAATCAATTAAATCGCGTGAGGTGAATATAGGTGATTATTGATGGAAATTATGTTGTGCATTGATCTGATGGATCGTGTAGATATATAATATGATGAATTATACATGATGTATACTTTTACATTGTCATGCATACATTTGTTGATTATTGTTGGGATGATCGGCCGGATAGGCGAATACGATCACCCGTACTCCGTTACAGAAAGTATGGGGATAATCATTGTCGGATGGGTATATGTGATTATCCGTGTTCGATTGAATGAACAAACCCTGGTACCATATGCATTGTGTCGTGTCGAGTCACATTGCATAACTTATTGTTATTTGTTGTGTATATCTATTTGTTGTATCTGTTGTTGTGGATTATTAGTGAACGTTTTTGTGATTGTTGGTGTTTGTGTGAGAAACTACCCTGTATATGTTACATGCACCGTTTATATTCATAATGTTTCTTAATAATCTTTGAATATGTGAATCTTTGTTGCGAATCTGTGAATATGATGATATAATCTTGGTGAAATTCTGATGAAATATTGTTGTTGTTGCTCTGGATAATGTGTAATTATGCAGATGTTTTTGTTGTTGATGAACAGTATGATATCTAGATCTAGAACAAATGATAAACTAGATTTAATAATGATAAGTAAAAGGAGAATAAGATTATTAGTGTAAAATTGATGTAGAAACAAGTTTAGGCTTGAATCGTAGTGGAAAAATATGAAACCTGTAGCAAAATCTGGGCTGGTGGGGGAAAACAGTTTTTAGTAACAGATCTGGCCTTACGAGTAACACTCTAGGCATTACGCGTAACACTCTGGGCATTACGAGTAACACTACACTTGTTACGCACATTACGTGTAACACTCTGGGCATTACGTGTAACACTACACTTGTTACGCACGTTACGCGTAACACTCTGGGCATTAATCGTAACATTATAGGCATTACGCGTAACACATTAGGCATTACGCGTAACACCAGCGAAGGTGAGGAAAAATGTGATTTTTGCGACTTCTCTCCCGATTTTGCGTGCGTAGCCAATTCTTTTGGTGTGAGGAATTGAGATGAATCTTAAAACATGTTTAATCGATATTTAACCGTGATATTGAATAATTGTTGGAAATTAGGTGGATTAATTTAGTCGGAGAATCAATTAAATCGCGTGAGGTGAATATAGGTGATTTTTGATGGAAATAATGTTGTGCATTGATCTGATGGATCGTGTAGATATATAATATGATGAATTATACATGATGTATACTTTTACATTGTCATGCATACATTTGTTGATTATTGTTGGGATGATCGGCCGGATAGGCGAATACGATCACCCGTACTCCGTTACAGAAAGTATGGGGATAATCATTGTCGGATGGGTATATGTGATTATCCGTGTTCGATTGAATGAACAAACCCTGGTACCATATGCATTGTGTCGTGTCGAGTCACATTGCATAACTTATTGTTATTTGTTGTGTATATCTATTTGTTGTATCTGTTGTTGTGGATTATTAGTGAACGTTTTTGTGATTGTTGGTGTTTGTGTGAGAAACTACCCTGTATATGTTACATGCACCGTTTATATTCATAATGTTTCTTAATAATCTTTGAATATGTGAATCTTTGTTGCGAATCTGTGAATATGATGATATAATCTTGGTGAAATTCTGATGAAATATTGTTGTTGTTGCTCTGGATAATGTGTAATTATGCAGATGTTTTTGTTGTTGATGAACAGTATGATATCTAGATCTAGAACAAATGATAAACTAGATTTAATAATGATAAGTAAAAGGAGAATAAGATTATTAGTGTAAAATTGATGTAGAAACAAGTTTAGGCTTGAATCGTAGTGGAAAAATATGAAACCTGTAGCAAAATCTGGGCTGGTGGGGGAAAACAGTTTTTAGTAACAGATCTGGCCTTACGAGTAACACTCTAGGCATTACGCGTAACACTCTGGGCATTACGAGTAACACTACACTTGTTACGCACATTACGTGTAACACTCTGGGCATTACGGGTAACACTACACTTGTTACGCACGTTACGCGTAACACTCTGGGCATTAATCGTAACATTATAGGCATTACGCGTAACACATTAGGCATTACGCGTAACACCAGCGAAGGTGAGGAAAAATGTGATTTTTGCGACTTCTCTCCCGATTTTGCGTGCGTAGCCAATTCTTTTGGTGTGAGGAATTGAGATGAATCTTAAAACATGTTTAATCGATATTTAACCGTGATATTGAATAATTGTTGGAAATTAGGTGGATTAATTTAGTCGGAGAATCAATTAAATCGCGTGAGGTGAATATAGGTGATTATAGATGGAAATTATGTTGTGCATTGATCTGATGGATCGTGTAGATATATAATATGATGAATTATACATGATGTATACTTTTACATTGTCATGCATACATTTGTTGATTATTGTTGGGATGATCGGCCGGATAGGCGAATACGATCACCCGTACTCCGTTACAGAAAGTATGGGGATAATCATTGTCGGATGGGTGTATGTGATTATCCGTGTTCGATTGAATGAACAAACCCTGGTACCATATGCATTGTGTCGTGTCGAGTCACATTGCATAACTTATTGTTATTTGTTGTGTATATCTATTTGTTGTATCTGTTGTTGTGGATTATTGGTGAACGTTGTTGTGATTGTTGGTGTTTGTGTGAGAAACTACCCTGTATATGTTATATGCACCGTTTATATTTGAATTTGTTTCTCACCCCTTTGTTATTGTTAATGCGTTTGTGCTTCTTTGGAAGTACAAATAATCCAGGTACTTAGAGTGCGTGGAGTCGTGTTGTTGTGTTCGAGTCTAGGATGCTTTTATACGTAACACGAGATGAGATTTTTTTATTGTTTGTTTTTATTTCTGTAACGTATCTGTTTTATGGAATTGAACTTATTGAGGATAATTTGTTGAACTGGCTTATTGCCTCTATTGTTTTAAATGGATTATTATTTCGTTGCTTTATTTCAAAACATTTTTGTTGGTCATTATTGATGAGACGTGGCATTCCACTTATTGAAATACTCTGAGTTTTGATATAAACTATTAATTTTATGATATTGGGAAAGTGGGGTGTTACAATTGGTATTAGAGCAGGTAGGTCCAACCGGCCAGATGATGCGTCGAGTCAGTCCTTAGAATAGGGATTGTTGTTGTGTTCTAACCTATAGTGTCTATGTTTATTGTGATAGTAAGACAGGAAGGAATGATGTTGCACTTGTTGCTGCTATGCAAGCCATGGCACAAGCTGTTGAGATCCCGGAAAGTTTTCCATTCCTTGTATTTTGGGGAATCATGTCATCGAAAAAGCTTTTCTAGACTTAGGAGCTAGTGTGAGCTTAATGCCTTTAGCAGTTTGTGAGAGATTAAACTTAGGAGAATCACAACCTACTAAGATGTCACTTCAATTAGCCGATAGATCCGTTAAATACCCTATAGGCATACTTGAAGACGTCCCTGTTAGGATAGGTCAGTTGTTTATACCTACTGATTTTGTTGTCATGGACATTAAAGAAGATGACGACATACCAATCCTCCTAGGTAGACCGTTCTTATCGACCGTTGGAGCCGTAATAGATGTTAAAAAAGGGAAACTAACCTTTGAGGTAGGTGACGAGAAGATAGAATTTGTACTTTCGAAATTCCTTATGGCACCTGTAATAGGAGATGCTTGTTATGCCTTAGATGTCATTGATGAATGCATTAGGGAATTAGAACAAGAGGAAGAAATTGCCATCAACCCTTATTTGGGAAGATGACGGTTATAAAAAACCCTACATTGATGATAACCTTCACGAATGTTTATCTCTTACCCCAGATACTATGCCTTGCCCTATAAAACCAACCGTAAAAGTTAAGGAACTGCCTAAGAACCTGAGATACGAATTTCTTGATGAAGAAATAAATCGTCCAGTTATAGTCAGTGCTACCTTAAACCAAGAGGAAACCAACCAATTTTTAGATGTTTTACGAAGGTACCCCTCAGCCTTAGGATATAAGATCTCAGATCTAAAAGGGATAAGCCCATCCATATGCATGCATCGGATTTTGCTTGAAGAAGATTCAAAACCATCCAGAGAACACCAACGAAGAATAAATCCTATGATGAGTGAAGTAGTTAAGAATGAAGTTCTTAAGTTACTAGAGGCAGGTATAATATATCAGATCTCGGACAGTAAATGGGTGAGTCCTGTGCATGTAGTACCTAAAAAGGGAGGCATCACAGTCGTGCAAAACGAGAAGGGCGAACCTATAGCAAAAAGAACCGATGGAGGTTGGCGTATGTGCATAAACTATAGAAAATTAAATAAAGCAACTAGGAAGAACCATTTCCCATTACCATTCATAGACCAAATGTTGGAGCGCCTAACCAGACACTCTTACTTTTGTAACCTAGATGGATATTCGGGATTCTTCAAAATACCTATTCACCCTGAAGATCAAGAAAAAACTACCTTTACATGCCCTGTTGGAACTTTTGCCTATAGAAGAATGCCTTTTGGACTCTGTAATGCCCCTGCTACTTTCCAACGCTGCATGATGTCTATCTTTGCAGACTATTTAGATGGAATCATGGAAGTATTCATGGACGATTTCTCAGTTTGTGGATCTGATTTCAAAAATTGTCTTATTAACCATGAGAAAATCCTGGAAAGATGTGTAGAGGTAAACCTTGTGCTAAATTGGGAAAAATGTCATTTCATGGTCACCGAAGGGATTGTTTTAGGACATATAGTTTCCGAAAAAGGAATAGAGGTAGGCAAAGCTAAAATAGAAGTCATAGAGAATCTAAAACCGCCAAAGACTATCAGGGAGATAAGAAGTTTTCTTGGACATGCCGGATATTACCGACATTTTATCAAGGACTTCTCCAAAATAACAAAGCCCTTAATTGTTCTTTTAATGAAAGATGTTGAATTCATCTTCGATGAAAAATGTACTGAAGCATTTAATCTTCTGAAGCAAGCTCTGATTTTAGCACCTATAATGAAACCCCCTGATTGGTCAGAACCGTTTGAGATAATGCGTGACGCTAGTGACTATGTTGTAGGAGCCGTTCTAGGTTAGAGAAAAGATAAAAAGTTACACGTAATTTATTATGCCAGTAGAACCCTAGACGCTGCACAGCTCAACTACGCAACAACCAAAACGGAGCTCCTAGCTGTAGTTTTCGCCATAGACAAATTTAGATCTTATCTAGTAGGAGCCAAAATTATAGTTTACACCGACCATGCTGCCATTCGTTACTTACTCAGTAAAAAGGATGCCAAACCTAGGTTACTTCGATGGATTCTATTACTGCAAGAGTTTGATTTAGATATCCGTGATAAGAAAGGCACAGATAATGTAGTAGCTGATCACCTTTCTAGGCTAAAATACCTGAAACCTGACTCAGTGCCCATAAATGACGATTTTGCCTATGATAGACTGATAGCCCAACTAGAAACTATTGAAGATGATAACCCAGACCCACATGAGCATTCTCATAAATCCTTAGCTATAAGTAATGTACCTTGGTATGCAGACTTTTTTAATTACCTAGCCGTTGACATCATACCCCCTGATCTAAATTACCACCGGAAGAAGAAGTTCTATAGTGATGTGAGAAACTTCTATTGGGACGAACCATTTCTTTTCAAGAGAGGTGAAGATGGCATTTTCCGCCGTTGTGTTCTAGAAGAAGAGGTACATAATATAATTGAGCATTGTCACTCAGCACCCTATAGTGGACATGCAAGCACATCTAAGACCTACACCAAGATTCTTCAAGCTGGCCTATTCTGGCCTACTATGTGGCGTGATGTCCATGCTTTCATTGTCAAGTGTGACAGATGCCAACGCACAGGAAATATTTCAAGACGTAATGAAATTCCTCTAAGAAATATCCAAGAAGTAGAACTCTTCGACGTATGGGGTATAGACTTTATGGGACTATTCCCACCATTTTTAGGAAACCAATACATCTTAGTAGCTGTTGACTACGTGTCTAAATGGATTGAAGCTATCGCCGCACCCACGAATGACACCAGAGTAGTCATCAAATTTTTTAAGAACTATATATTTCCCAGGTTTGGAACCCCCCGTTTAGTTATAAGTGATGGAGGATCACACTTCATATCGAGAATATTTGATAAACTTTTAAGCAAGTATGGAGTTAAGCATAGAGTAGCAACACCATACCACCCACAGACCAATGGACAAGTGGAAGTATCTAATACGGAGATCAAACAAATTCTTGAGAAGACTGTCTCTATATCTAGAAAAGATTGGTCGCAGAAACTCCAAGAAGCATTATGGGCCTATAGAACCGCTTTCAAAACCCCTATAGGAACAACCCCTTATCAACTGGTCTATGGAAAATCATTCCACTTACCTTTTGAGTTTGAGCATAAGGCCTATTGGGCCATCAAAACTTTGAATTTGGATTACTTAACTGCTGGTGAAAAACGTATCCTTGATATCCACAAATTAGAAGAGCTCAGACAATCTACCTACGAAAATGCCATCATATACAAAGAAAGAACAAAAGCTTGGCATGACAAAAGAATCATAAGAAAAGACTTCAAAATAGGCAATCCTGTTCTCTTGTTCGATTCTAGGTTACGACTTTTTCCAGGGAAGCTTCGTTCGAGATGGACTGGCCCTTTCGAAGTATCTAAGATTCTAAGATCTGGTGTTATTGAAATCAAGAACCAAACATATAAACCGTTCATCGTTAATGGACAGAGGTTGAAGCCCTACGAAGGAGGTGACATCCAAACAACATACACCTGCCATACTCTGAGTGATCCACCATATCCTTATAATGATGTATAAAATCCGGTCGTCGAGCTAATGACGTTAAACAAGCGCTGCATGGGAGGCAACCCATGGTTTTCTTATCTTACGTACTTTTTATTTATTTATTTTTACTTTATTTTAATTTGTTTACATTGTTATTCTGTCAGGACTAACAATTGAATGTTTTATGTGGTTTCAGGACTTGTTTGCTAACCTTGTGCAGAATGCAGAACCCCGATGACATGCACGTGGCCTTTAGAGACGACGCACAGAGAGAGCGTTACTATATCCACATGAGACGCCCTATGGCACCTACCAGGTACCCAGACCAAGATTGCATGGATGCCTTGGGGATAGAGCCAAGCGTCAGATTCTTATGCCACCAACTCCGGTGGGACCATTTTGACGATATGAACAACACTTACAGGAACTTGACTCTAGAGTTCCTCAGCTCGTTTGATTATGATCCTTAGGCTGGACCCGATGGACATGCTGTTTTCAGGTTGTTCGGGACTAACAACTCCTTCTCTCACAAAGAGTTTGGTGATTTACTAGGTTTTCAGACTACTCCTGATGCTATTCTAGAGACACCGATGGGGTATTTTATGAGCAGAGAAGTGGAAAAGTTTTGGTCTAACATCTCAGGTGGAGGGAGCCAAGATCCTTCCACTCAGTTTTCTCAGGTAATCCACATTCCTGCATTAAGGTATTTCTAGATGATTCTAGCACACTCTTTCCTCGGTTTGCCAGATACAGAGACTCTGTTGAGTGAAGAGGAGATTTTCCTATTATTTTGTGCGACTCAGTCACGCCCAGTTGCTTGTGGCAACTTTCTGTTGAAGGGCCTTGCCGGTGTCGCCAGATCATCTGTAGGCATTATACATGTCGGTGAGATTGTTACACAGATAGCTACTGCATTGGGTTTGTCTCGCAAATTATTGTACCTCAGGACCTTCTGCTGCTACACCACCCTGGATGTTGACTTTTGTCTTGACAGAGGACTGATGAGGAGGGCCTCTTTTGAGCCCAACACATTTAGATTACTGATCGACGGCAAAGTGATACATTACTTTACATTACCAGACCCGCTGATGACTAGTGTCCACGACCCTGCTAATTGGAGTTATGCTTTAGAGGGTTATGGAGAGACTTTCGAAGAGCCAAAATCACCTCCCGCCACTGAGTACACTTCTACACCTCTTTCTCCCTGAATCAATGTTATGTCTAATAATATGTATTTGCAGCCGCCTGATCTACAGACCCAGATTTATGAGCTCCGCAAGGAGACTGCCCTGCTCAAGCAGGAAGTAGCGGACTTGGCATTACAGATCGAGGTATCTGATCTCACTCATGCCTCAGAGGCCGATGCTCTATATTAGCAGATTGAAGAGCTTCGAAGGGAGATAGCTGAGATTCGTGGATCAAACCAGGAAGAGAGGCCTACCACATGATTCGTTTTACACTGACGTTATTACCCTAGTATTTAATTCTTTTTCATGCTTTATTTTATTTCTCGCATCTCCAGACATATTTTATATTATTGCATCTATTACATTTTCTTTTTCATGTACTTTGATTTTATCTTATATATTATTTCATGCACTAATCTCATTTTTTCTCTTTTCTTTTGTTTTATTTTATTTTATTTTTGTCGAATAAATAAAAAAAATATAAAGACAAAAATATTTTCATTTTTTCTTCATAAAAAAAAATGCAAGCTTCATGCCTTAGAAGAGAGAAGAAAACGCTATACAGACCCCCTCGAAGACCGAAGGTGCAAAAGGGCCCAAAAGAAGAATTGAAAAATCCAAGGCCCAAAGGCAATTGGCCTTATGGCGGGCTCCATAGGCCCATGGCGGGCGCCATGCCGTCCCCCTTTAATTTGGGGTTGATTCTCCATTTTCACCATTTTCACACCTTCGAACCTCAAAAACCCATTTTTCCAACTTCCAAAAACCCCATTGAACCCCATTAAAGCTCCCACATTTCCAAAACATTCACCATCTATAAAACCCATCCAAAATCCATTTTCATTTTCATCCACCACAAACCATAAAAATCCAACCTTCAACATTTCTCTCATAAACCATTTTTCACCACTTTTCACTTCTCAAGGAGCAACAACAATGGAATTCAATGGATATCTTCTTCGCGATGGAAGACCGGGTGATAGGCAAAGGAAAATTATTCAAATGCTCCAGAGTCGAGAAATTCTCTCGACTAGGTACGTCGATGATAACTGTGTTTATGCTTTGGGTTGTATTATAGTGTTTTTCATTTATTAGATTTTTTAGGCTTGCATGATATTTTTGTTAACCAGGAACCTACCTATGAGAGGCTGATAGTTGAGTTTTTAAGTTCATTGATATAAAATGTCAGTCCTAACACCGCTAGCACAGTCGGTACTGTTAATTTTAGACTGTTTGAAATTGAATACGAATATAGTACCGGCAAACTAACAGGCTTGTTAGGAATCTCTCATAGGGAAGGTGTAATATGTGAGGCACCTTTGGATGCGGAATGGTCGGTCGAGGTATTTTCCTTCTGGAAGAGGCTGTCAAGTACTTCAATAAATTCTTTTGAAGGAATACTTGCGTCGACCATCCATAACCCGGCCATAAGAGTTTTCAGATATCTTTTGGCATGTACTATTTTTGGCCGGGAGAGTCCAAATAAGATAAACGCTAAAGAGCTCCTATTTTTGCAAGGATGCCTCACTAATACTCATATCAATCCGGTCCCGTTTATGCTTGCACACATGGCTTTAACTACTAATAAAACCGGACCGATTGTTTTTGGAGGACTTGTTACGTCTATTGCTCGGGCTCTTGACCTGAACAATGAGATAGCTACACTTGACCCACTACCTCCTCGCACAATTAATTTAAAATTTCTAAAAGACATGAAATTGTGTCCAACGAGGAGAGCAGATGGTTATGAGTTGATGGTTCATGGGGTAGCTATCCCATCTGTTGCTTTACCTTGCAGTAGATGTACCGATGTACGTAATGAAAGGAATTGAACCTATGATCTGAATGCTTCACCTGTTTTGGGTCCACTTACTCCTAATATTCCTGATGGGGAGGCACATGGCACTGATGAAGAATATGATCTGAGAGAACAATCTCCCGTACCTCACATGTCCCCCCATCGTCCTTCAAAGTCACACACCGCACCATCTTCCTCTAACCCTGTTGCAGGCACTGCTCCTGGATTCTATGTCACTGAGGAGATGTAACGTGATATGACGGCTAGAGAGGAAAGGCGAGACAACCTACTCTCTACTATTTCACAACAACTGATGGACAACATGAGCTTCATGCAACAATCGCGATCGGTATCGGATCGTGCCTATAGTAACGTTTGTCGTGCCTTGACCGACATCACATCAGAGCAGGCCCGTCAGCGAGAAGTCAACCGCCGGCACCACCAGCTTATGGAGGCCACTCAGGGTTCCATCCTAGGTAACCTTCGAGAGGTCCGGGGTGCCCAGGCTTCCTTATCGGCACGACTTGACCGGAGGGACCAGCAGCGCAGTAGATCCCGTCGTTCCAGACCATCAGAGCAGGACGGCGAGGGCATCAGTGCTCCTCCGCAGTAGTTTTCCAAGTTACTCTCCCTATCTTATTTCGAAACATTGGGGACAATGTTCGATTTAAGTGTGGGAGGGGATTTCATTGCTTTCTGTCATTTCCCTTTCTATTTATTTATTTGCTTTCTGTTATTTCCCTTTCTAGTAAGTTATCTAGTTTAACTTTTCTTAGATAATGCATGAGTCTGACGAGTCACCAGTATAGTGTATCTTTAGTACATCCTCATTTTTCCCATTTCCTTAGCCTTAACAAAAAAACTTTTTTTAAGGAAAATAATGTTGTTTCACATGTTTTTTGGGCTTTGAGATAGGTTTGGATTAGGATGTGGTGACTTAGGTCAACCTTTTGAAACATCAGTACCATTGTGGCACTGAACTTGGTAGGGCGGATTACGATCCGATCCCCCACAGCTACATTTAGGCAAAATAAAACGGGTTTACACATGCTTATGTGCCAGAAACCCTATGTTTTGGATCAGAATCACTAACCGGTCACTCTACTATGAAGCATGTACGGATAATGGGCTTAATGTGATTGCGCCTGAATGAAAAGGACCCAAAAGAGATGAGAAGAAAGGCCTAGGTATTGTGGGATGACATGGGGTGGTTAATATAGGATTGAAGTTTGTGTCTGTGTTATTATGGTACCCTTGGTTCACTTAGTTAGTATCTGTCACTGCATCCTGACTTGAACTTAGAAGCCCTTTAGCCCAAATCACGTGTTGACACCAGTTTTCTTCATTTTTGAGCTTTAATGTTTGCTTGAGGACAAGCAAAGGTCTAAAGTCCGATTTCGCATGCATTCTTAGGTTTAGTTGTTATTTTGTTATGTTATTACTTTGTTTTTCTTTATTTTCAGGTTTTCTATGTAATCGGGGCATAAATCGAGAAAAGGAGCGAAAAAGGAGTGGAAACGGACGAAAACCAAGAAATTCAGCTTTTTACACTTACGGCATCCACCATGGCTGGCGCCATGGGGTCTGCCATGACGTGGCCACGTCTCAAGACCACTCCACAACTGCCAAGACCCACAATCCCCACTTTCTTCATCACTTTGCACTCATGGCGGGCGCCATGGCCCTGTGGCAGGCGCCACAAGGAAAAAGTGCTTCCCTTCACTAAAAGTGGAGGGGGGCATCCTGGTCCTTTCCCATTTAATATTTGCCTATAAATAGGACTTTAGAATTTTGTTTTCTTCATCCAAACTTAGAATCTCTTAGGCATATATCATTTTTAAAGTAGTTATCATTCCACATCAGGGTGTTACTGCAATCAAGTGATCGAGTCTGTATACGTCTGTGTGATCGTGTTTTGGAGCACTCTGGGAGGAAGTTAATCTGCCACCATTTTAATTCCAGTTCGTATTTTGTTTTTCCGCATTGCTTTACTTTTATTTATTTTTCCGCATTGCTTTACTTTCGTTTATTTTCCCGCACTCGCTTTACTTTATTTATTTCTCGCACTCGCACTACTTTCATTTATTTTCTGCACTCGCTTTAAATACCTTTATTTCCCACACTCGCACTACTTTTATTTACTTTCCGCACTCGCACTACTTTTATTTACTTTCCGCACTCGCACTAAATACTTTTAGGAAAAATTATAAAAAGAACTTTTACTTTACTATGTCTAACTAAATCCATAAAGGTTAGAATGTAAGGATCGTAATTGAACCAGTAATCCGTACAATTGTTCGTAGAAACACTTAAGGGCTATTTTAACTTTCAATATAAGTTTAATTGTTTTTAACTATTTCAAAAACAGCCAAAAAGCTTTGTATAGTTCATTAGGAGTTTTTAGATTAAAAAGAAAAGAGATTTTAAAACGATTTTCGGACGCGTTAAGAAGTTTAGAGTCTGGTTCGCAAGAACCTCTTTTTGCTAAGAAATCCAGGTTAAAATACTTTTCAACTTAGTTAAGATACTATATTTCTTAAAAATAGGTTTACTACTCTAACGCAGTATGCACCTTTTTATCCGTGACAATAGGAGGGGTTGATTAGATAGTACAACTCGGTTCTGAATACGCGAAAGTGACAGTTCCTGTTAAATTAGTTCTTTTCAAAGTGGAAAACATTGCCCATAAGTAGTTCTAATAACAAGTACCAGAATATCTATTGATTACGTGAATTACATTCGAGCCTGTCTTTATTAATTGTTTAAAATTATTATTTTATTTACCATTGCGCACTCCTTAAAACCATTATATTTCGTTGCCTTAGATACACACCATAACAACAGGTACGATAGATTGACACTTGGTCTCTGTGGATTCGACAATCTTTTATATTACTCTGACGTGTTCGTACACTTGCGTAAAACACGCATCAGGCTTCACCCGAAGCAGACGCCTCTTCGCATCACAAGTTCCAAGAGTTAATACTGAGGATAAAAATGTGGTGCCGGAAGAACCAGTTTTGAAAGAAGCCCATAAAACATCCTTTGATCAAGATGTGGATGAATTTATGAGGATAATCAAGAGAAGCGACTACAAGGTTGTGGATCAGCTCCACCAGACTCCTTCTAAGATCTCCATTTTATCATTGCTATTGTGTTTCGAAGCTCATCGGGATGCATTACTTAAAGTCTTGCACGCAGCCTACGTGCCCGAGGAGATCACGGTAAATCAGCTAGAGACAGTGGTTTATAATGTTAATACTAGTCATGGGCTAGGCTTCACCAACGTTGATTTAACAACGGAAGGTCGTCACCATAACAAAGCTTTACACATCACTCTTGAGTGTAAAGGGGACGTGTTTTCACATGTTCTTGTTGACATTGGGTCTTCACTCGCTGTTTTGCCAAAGAAAGCCCTTGTTAAGCTTGAATATGATGGTATCGCTCTCCGACCTAGCAATCTGGTGGTTAGAGATTTTGATGGTTCCAAGAGGTCTGTTCTTGGAGAAGTGGAGCTACCTGTGATAATTGGCCTCCAGGTCTTTCAAACTACTTTCTACGTGATGGACATTCAGTCGGCCTACAGTTGTTTGTTGGGTCGACCATGGATTCATGCCGCTGGCGCAGTTACGTCGAACCTTCACCAGTAATTGAAATATGAGTGGGAAGGGAAGATTATCACGATCTGTGGTGAAGAGGATATTTTTCTTAGCCATCTGGCCACCTACAAATACATTGAGATGGATGGTGAAATCCACGAGACCATGAGCCAAGGTTTCGAAGCACTGAACGTCAATGAGGCGACAACCGAAGTATTTGCTGCATCCCAGAAGGATAGAATGGGTACTTCAATTGTCTCCTATCAACAAGCTCAGAAGGTTGTTGAAGATGGAAACACCCAAGGCTAGGGCAAGCTGCTACCGGTGGAGAAGAAAGAGGATAGATTCGGTTTGGGTTACAAACCATTCAGACAAGATCAAGTAGAGGCTGCTAAGGAGCCCAAATTCATAAGTGGGGGGATGCTATCCCCAGATGTTGTCAATAACGTGGAAGACGAGGTGGAAAGCGGCCTCAACCTGGAGAGCTGGATTCATCCAAGGATCCCGGGCCAACAAGTCCTTAACTGGTCTTCCCAGGAAATTATAAGAGTTACTCCTGCAAAGTAATTATTATTTCCTGCTTTTTTTAGCATGTATCAAGTCCTGTATCTTGCCCAAGGTGTCAGGACTCATTTTGTAATAGGGCCATATTTATATTTTGTGCAAATGGAATATCAATGAATATTGGACATCTTTTGCAAACAATTTTCGCTCCGACAACCGCACTGCTATGACCTTGTATGACTTCGACAATCCAATTAATCAAGCAAATGAAAGGGTTGATGAAGACTATGAGTTTCCTGAAGAGTTAGCCAGGTTGTTGAGGCAAGAAGAGAAGGTGATTACTCCTCATCAGGAGGAAATTGAAATTGTTAATCTTGGTACCAAGGAGGATTTGAAAGAAGTAAAAATTGGGGCCAGTCTGCAAGCTCTAATAAAAGAACAGCTTATCTGCATGCTTCGGGAATACGTCAACGTCTTTGCTTGGTCCTATCAAGACATGCCAGGTCTAGATACAAATATTGTCATGCACAGGCTGCCTTTGAAAGAAGATTGTCCTCCCGTCAAACAGAAGTTGCGCTGCACTCGCCCGGATATGGCCATGAAGATTAAGGAGGAAATGCAAAATCAGTGGGATGTCGGTTTCCTTGTTGTGACTAGTTACCCGCCGTGGGTTGCTAACATTGTACCCGTGCCTAAGAAAGATGGCAAGGTGCGTATGTGTGTGGATTACCAGGACCTGAACACAGCTCAGTTCTCGGTATTTTCTTTCATGGACGGATTTTCTGGGTATAATCAGATTAGGATGTCACCCGAGGACATGGAGAAAACAACCTTCATCACACCTTGGGGCACATTTTGCTACAAGGAAATTTCATTTGGACTGAAGAATGCCGGAGCAACGTATCAAAGGGCTATGGTAACATTATTCCACGATATGATCCACAAATAAATCGAATGCTACGTGGATTATATGATCGCCAATTCCCTTACTGAAGAAGATCATCTGGTAAATCTGCTGAAGTTGTTCAAGCGTCTGAGGAAGTATCAGCTGAAGTTGAACCCCAACAAATGCACATTCGGGGTACGCTCTGGTAAGTTGCTGGGATTTATTGTAAGTGAAAAGGGAATTGAGGTTGATCCTGACAAAGTCAAAGCCATTTAGGAGATGCCTGCACCTCGGACTGAAAAAGAAGTTCGGGGGTTCTTAGGTAGATTGAACTACATATCAAGGTTCATATCTCACCTCACTTCAACTGTGAGCCCCTGTTCAAACTGTTAAGAAAAGAGCAAACAGTCAGGTGGAATGACGATTGTCAGAAAGCTTTTGACAAGATCAAGGAGTACCTGCAAGAACCTCTAATTATCATGCCTCTAATTGAAGGAAGACCTCTAATGATGTACCTGACAGTACTAGAAGGGTCAATGTGTGTTGGGCCAGCATGACGAGTCAGGTCGAAAAGAGTATGCAATATACTACCTAAGCAAAACGTTTACCGACTGTGAACAACGTTATTCACTGCTCGAGAAAACTTGTTGTGCTTTAGCGTAGGTTGTTCGCCGACTAAGACAATATATGCTGACTCACACTATCTTGTTGATCTCTAAAATGGACCTCGTCAAGTACATATTTGAGAAGCCAGCACTTACCGGAAGGGTTGCAAGATGGAAAATGATTCTGACAGAGTACGACATTCAGTACACCTCTCAAAAAGCCATCAAGGGCAGTGTATTGTCTGACTATCTGGAAGAGCAACCCATTGATGAATACCAGCCCATGAGATTTGACTTCCTTGATGAAGACATCATGTACTTAAAAGCAAAAGATTATGAAGAACTAGTTCACACTGAAGGGCCTGATCCCAAAGAAGAATGGACTATGATGTTTGACAGGGCTGTCAATATGAATGGTCGTGGAGTTGGTGCAGTGCTCATTACACCTAAAGGAGTTCATATGCCTTTCTCGACAAAACTCACCTTTGCCTGCACTAACAATGAAGCAGAATACGAAGCCTGTATCATGGGTCTTGAGGAGGCCATTGACCTCAGGATCAAAACCTTGAATGTATTCAGAAATTCGACTTTGGTAATCAATCAGACCAACGGCAAATGGTACACTCATCAGGAGCATCTGATTCCATATCGTGATTATACGAGGTGATTATTGACTTTCTTCACAACGGTCAAACTTGAATACACCCCTCTAGATGAAAATCAGTTTGCAGATGCTTTAGCTACCATTTCCTCCATGATCAAAGTTCAAACTGCCAATTATGTGCCTCGGATTTTGGTATCCAAACTAGATTGACCGACATATGTGTTCTCTGTGGACATTGCTAGTGATAAAAAACCTTGGTTCCACGACATCAAATGCTTCTTAGAGAATCAGACGTACCCACTTAGGGCTGCATCTAACGATAAGAAGACATTAAGAAGGTTGGCCGGTAGTTTCTTCCTCAATGTTGATGGTTCATGATACAAACAAAACTTTGACATGGTTCTGCTCAGATGTGTTGACAAGAAGGAAGCATACCTGCTAATGAACGAAGTACACGAAGGTTCTTTCGGCACCCATGCGGGAGGACATGCAATGGCTAAGAAGTTATTAAGATCAGGTTACTACTGGATCACAATGGATGCAGACTGTTGTGCCTATGCCAGAAAGTGCCACAAGTGCCAGATCTACGCAGATAAAGTGCATGTGCCTCTGAATCCTTTGAACGTAATGTCTTCACCCTGGGCCTTTGCCATGTGAGGCATTGACATGATTGGAAAGATTGAGCCGACTACTTCAAATGGTCACAGATTCATCCTGGTGGCCATTGATTACTTCACCAAATGGGTTGAAGCAACTTCATATGCAAACGTCACTAGACAAGTGGTGGCCAGATTCCTGAAAAGAGACATCATCTATCGATATGGAGTTCCCGAGCGAATCATTACTGATAATGGTTCCAATTTGAACAACAAAATGATGGCAGAACTGTGTCGGGACTTCAAAATCCAACATCACAACTCTTCTCCTTATAGGCCAAAGATGAATGGCGTTGTTGAGGCGGCTAACAAGAATATCAAGAAGATTGTGTAGAAGATGGTAGTTACTGTAGAACCTAAAATTTGCCCTCTTCATTTTAAGCATCATAATACACCATTTGCATCATAAGCATATCATATATATAGCATTATAGCATAGAAAAATAAAGCATGACAAGCATCAAGCCCTAGCATGAGGCATATGGCCATCTGGGGAGCTGTTGAAGGCCATTTAAGCCAAGGCAAGGGTTCCAATGGATTTGTGGGAGGCCTATGATGAGTCTAGACTCCTTTGGAAAGGCCAAGTTCACTTGCAAAAGCTCAGAAGATTTCTTAATCATCACAAGTTTCAAGACAATGCAAGGCTCCTAAGCAGTGCAACCAAATTAGGGTTTTGGCTTCAAGGGCCTTAACCTCATAATTTTGGCCAACTATTTTGGGAAATGTTTTCTATATGATAATAGGTTCCTACATGTCAATTTTCATGGAAAAATTCCAAGTGGAAGTCAGTCATTGCTTCAGTTACTTGCAGATGAAGCAGAAAGTCAACTGGGCCCAGAAAAAGTCAATTGTGCCATTCCAAAGGATCCAACCCAATTTTTTTGGCCAAATGAGGTCTATCCAATGTTATAAGATGTTTGATGAGATTAAAGTACAAGAATTTTGGTGGATTGAGGGGTTTTGGCAAAAGTGCACAAAGTTGGTCATGGAAAAGTTAATATTTTTGGCTATTTTGACCTAAAACTTCACAAGGCCTTAACTTGATCAAAAAATCTTCAAATGGACCCAAAGTAAACATGAAAGTTGGAGAGTAAGGGCTTCCATTTTTAAAAAGTACAATAGTATTTTCTGGAGATTTATAGATTTTTCTATAAGTCCCTCGAAAATTTGAACATTCTAGGGCAAATTCCAAAATTTCAAGGCCAAGCCATTTGCACAAAGGCTCAAAAATGGATAGTTTGCTATGCTATGTCCAAAGTAAGTTTACACAATCAAAATGCATCCCATTTAGTTCATTTGGCTCAAATAAAAGTGGAAAAATTCATGCACATGAAAAAGTTCCATAAAACTTGCATTTTACACTTGAATTTGCACAAGGCATGGCAATTGTGTGATAGCTTACATCCAAGGGCTGAAGTTGTTTGCTGGGAATCATTGGTGGGATGGTGAATGCACATGCAAGAGAGGCCAGCAAATCATGAGCTTGGCATGCCTATGGCACACTTGGGCCAAAATTGCATTTTCACAAAAATCAGCCCTCTCTCACGTGCATTTGTTCTAACCCTTTTGCATTGCCATATATATTCCATAACAATCAGAATTAGGGTTAGAGGCAGCCAGAATACACACCCATTCTCTCATTCTCATATTTTATGCAAAATTTCTCATTCTCCACAAACTCTTGCTACAAGAATTCATTCACAAAACTCTTGCTGGATTCTTAATCCCCATCACTCATAGATCATTTCCACACCATTTGTTTGGATTATTCTTCAAGAATCATCCATTTCACATTCCTTGTGCACATTTGCATTTTGTGCCATAACTTTTGATCTAGGCAAGCTTTCTTCAATCCAAGACCACATTCATACTCCTCTCATCTCAAGGATCATTAAGCACCCATGGATCTAGATTTATAGTGAAGTTTGTTCAAGTGGCCATTTGAGAAGCTTTGAAGCACAAGGGAGCACATTGCTGGATTTACAAGCTTGCAAAGCCTTAGATGCTTTTATTTTGCATCTAAAGGGATAAGGAGATCATTTTCCATCATTTTACACCATTCTTGACTTCAAATTTTGGACAACATCTTAGGTACACTCAAATTTCGAATCTCATATAAATGTGTTTGGTTGTGTGTTTTAGAATCCTCATGTTGTGCTGGTTACAATGCTCTTTGTAGTTTGTGAAATGGTTGAGTATTCACAAAGTTATGGTGATTTAAAGTTTCATGGACAATTTTATTTTCATTCATATCTTGAGTTTCTTTGAGTTTTAATTCAATCCAAGCATGTATTTGTGTTTAGTGATGTTAGATTATGTATTTTGGAGAGTTTCATGGCCGGCCGTGGCTTGGTTTGAGATTTCATGAAGTTAGGGTTAGGGTTTGTTCATTAATGGTGGTGAGAAGTTAGGTTTTTTTTTCATGAAGAAGAAGATGCAGATTCAGCGCTATCTGCACCCCCCATGCGCGGCCCATGGTGTTTTTTAACTAAGCATAGTTGCTCTTCACACCCCTTGGCCCATTTGCTTTATTTTCATTTTTTTTCCTTTACCAATTTATTCCATTTGCTTTTAGTTCATTTAAAATATTTCTTTAACTTTAAAAAATCCAAAACAAATCATATGCACTCCTTGATTCATCTAGTTTTTTATCATAATTTTTCCAGATTTTTATTTTCATCCTACGTGGCCAAATAAATTCAACATTGAGCATTGCTTTCTTGTGGACTCTCATAGACCAATCTGCCTTGTCCAATTTCTATTTTTCTCATCCTTTAAGCTATGAACCCCATTCTTTTTGCATTCAAATCCTAAGACACTCTACTATCTTCATGATTTATCTTGGATTTTTCACAAATTACCTTGCTGGACTTTGATTGAGTTACTTGTGCCTTAATTTTCAAAACCCTAAATGGTGATACCTTGCATCCTTGAGCTTCATTGACCTAGTTTGGTGCTGTATTTTTGCAAACCCTTTTGGATTCTCATTTCTTTGTGTTTGGAGAGTAATTTTCTGGTTGGGTAGATTTTTTTAAATGCTTGGATCTTTTTCTTGGGTATTTTCTTCCTCACTTTGCCTTGTTTTGCATTCTTTGAGTCTTCTAGTCTCTTTTAAGTTTAGAAGGGCACTTGTGCCAACTTCTCTTCATCTTTTAGGATCCTTTAGAGGTCCATGGTTGCTCCTAGTCTTAGGATAGGGTTTGAGTCTCCTTGAGTCTTGGTGTTGGGTCTCTTTTATGTGCTTTATTTCTTTAAGTGTTAAGCATGCCTTCATTGCACTTGTTTCACTTCTAATCATCCCAATGTGATCTTATGTTGCTTTGCTTATCATCTTGTGAGCTTATTGCCATGCCTATATGCTTGAGTAGCTTCTGACTTGTTGGTTTATGCTTTGATTTTATGTTATTACACTAATCTTGCAGGGGCTATGGTAAGTTTGAGATGTGGGAATTGAGTTCCACATCTCCATTTCCCATATCATCTCATATTGTTTATATGGACTAACATCTTCTTGTTGGGCTTAGGACTTTCTCATCTCTCCTTTTATCTTCTTCTTCTTCTCTTGAGATCCTTTTTAGGTTAGAAAGACTTCACAAACCCTAGGAACTCCATGCATGCTAACTTAGGATAGAAACTTCCCCCTAGTTTTTTCCCTTTTGCTCCTTTATTTCTCTTTCTCTTCTCATCTCATAATCATAAAAAACACTCTAATAACTTTGAAGTGATGCATTGATCCATAGCCTTATTCCATAAGGTATGCTTGTAGTCTTCCCATCTTGGGATAGTACAAGTTTACCTTGTGATGCACAAGTCTGATCAAGGTATCTTCTTCATAAAAGAAAAGTCTAAAAAAAACACTTCTTCATCTGTAAATAACCAAAAGCACTTAATAATTAAGCAAGTTAGTGAGCTTAGGCCCTAATCTTTGGGTTCAAGTTTTGGGGATCTTCTCCTTACTTGAGTGTGCTTGTTCTATAATTCCATCTTGGAATGTAGTGACAAGTGCACATTCCATTGATGAGAGCTTGAGTTCACTTCCTTGTGACACACTCATAAAAGCTTCATAAAAAAAACACAAACAATAAGCGTCTTTCCTTCGGGAATTCTTTTCTCATCTCATTCGCTCCGTACGCGAACTTGCTCCTACTTGTCACTTTGCAAGACGGTAATGCACTCGTCGTCCGAGCCTGCAACACCTGAGCATTGACATAGGCAGTTCAAGCCTTAATTCACAAGCAATTTCCTTTGATACCCCTAGTTAGGGGAACTACGGCGTCTCTGATCCTCATTATCCTGATGAGGTACGTAGGCAGCGGGGTAGGGCCCGTTCGAGCACAATCTTTATTTTCCCTACATTTCCCCTTTATTTTCTTATTCATTTCTTTTCCCAGTTTCTTTTCCAGTTCCAGTTTCCTTTCATTTTCTTTTGTTGCTGCAGCTTTCATACCCTCACCCTTTGAGACATTTTCTTTTGCAAGCGTGGATCCCGTCGGGTACGGCGGACGATCTGGGTGCTAATACCTTCCCAGGTCGTAACCGACTCCCGAACTCAGTCTCTTTGGTTCGTAGGACCTGTGTCCTTCCTCTTCCTTTCTTCTGGTTTGTGCAACATTACCATTCCCTCTCTTCGGGATAAAAATGCCTGGCTGGCGACTCTATTCTTCTTTCCGCGCCACTTTCGCGTTTGTACCAGGATGGAAATCCGGGGAGCGACAGCTTGGCGACTCTGTTGGGGACCGAACCCAGAGTCTCTGGTTCCCCTGTGAGTCTCTCCTAGCGCTTGTTTGTCGCTTGTTTCTTTGGGTGATGTTTGTTTGCTGTGGCTTGTTGTATTTTATTTTTGTTTATTTACAGCTTATTTTATAGCTTTATTTACAGTTTTCAGTCTTTATTTACTGCATCATGTATATATGCTGGACTGTCTGGACTGGTTTTCTTTGGTGGGATGGGCGTTACTGGTTCTTGAGAGATATGAGCCAAGTACCCGGCTCGAGTGCACCATAGGACTTAGAGTGGTTCCACTTTGGCCTCATGAGATCTTGTCATGGGGGTAGTAGTGAGTTCCACACCCAGGTTGCGATTGTATTGGAAATGTCTTGATTTGGGGATCTTCCTCTCTCATTACATGACCCTGACAGTTATGTGCAGCTGGGGACCGATCATTGAGAACCTTGTGGAAACATCCCTCTTTAGTGATGACAATGGCAGCCCACGTTTCGTGGCAAACCCATTCGCATCCGAGGGCCCACCTGGGGATCGCATAGGATGACCTTGTTTCCCGGACTCAGCTGAGGCCTCCCTGCGTAGTATATAATGCCAAACCGATTCCCTGATTTGGTCATGAGCCATTTCTCGGAGATGGTGACAGTATTATTGCTACGTGGCTTTGAGAGTCCGTGATGTCTGACCCGGAGCCTTTTACCCGTGAGATTGGGGGGGTGTTTACAGGTGTGCAGGAACCCATGACCTCAACATACACTCATCTGTTCAGTGGTTCTTGTTATGATCTTTGGTCCTGTGATTATGATCCATGGTTCTATGATTCTATGGTTCCGAAGTTATGGTTCTGGAATTCTGGATTTCTTGATACTGTGATTCTGAGATCTTCTATCAGAGAGTTGTGATTATCAGAGGGTGTGACTCAGTAAACTTTTGGGTTTGCCAGTTATTCAGAGGGGCCCTTGTCAGTGTTCCAGTTCAGATGGTCCCAGTTGGTCATATGCTTGCATTGCATTACATTTGCATCATTCTTTGCATTAACTGTTTATGTTTCCCAGTTTTCAGGTCATTGCTCACATCTGTTCCCAGTTCTGGTATTCTTATCTCCATGGCAGAAATCAGAAGAGATCCGAGAAAAAAGAATGTGCATTATACCTTTCTTCAACCGGAAGTTAAAAGTGTTCAGAGGTTAGAAGGTTTGATGAACGATCAAGTCTTAGGTAATTTCAAGAAAAGATATGGCTAGATACTGAAGTTTGTGGACAAGCCTACTGCAGACCAAAAGGACAGCTTGCATACCTTGTTGCAATTTTATGATCCCCTGCTGCGTTGCTTTATTTTTCCAGGTTACATCTTAGCTCCGACATTGGAAGAGATCTCCAGCATGCTGAGTGTTCCGATCAGAGAGACATTGCCGTTCTACGGGTCAGAGGTTGTGCTCAGAGATGAAGACATAGCCAAGGTTTATAGGTTGCCAGTTGTTTTAGTTAGAAAGGCTCTGCAAGAGAGTGAAGGCAGAGGTCTACCCTGGAGTGTGCTTATCCCAGAGGCTGAGAAGTATGCTACAGAGACTAAGTGGAGTGACTTTGGAGCTTTGCTTGCATTGATGGTATATGGGTCTAGCCTGTTTCCCGGAGAGAAAGAGTTTGTCAGCTTAGAAGTGATCTCAATCTTTGCAAAAGGCAATCCAGTGCCTACTCTATTGGGTGACTTTTATTTTAGTGTCCATTACAGAAACGAGAGAGGTAGAGGTGGTCCAGTGGTCTGCTGTGCTCCTTTGTTTGCTGAATGGTTTGCTAGACAGTTGCCTAAGTCAGGTGCCTTCAAGGATATACGAGACGAATGGAGATGGTCCAGAAGACTGATGGGATTGACTGAAGAAGACATTGCTTGGGGTTATGACAAGGATTTGCTAGGAAAGGAGTTGATGGTTAGTTGCGGTAGGTTTGCTGGAGTACCTTTGCTGGGAAGGAAAGGTGTCATCAGTTACTACCCGACATTATCCAGAAAGCAGTTTGGCTACCCTTTGAAAGATCCTCCTCAGATAGAAATGTTTGCTGAATCTTTGTATTTTCCTGCTGACGGAAACAGAGAGTTAGTTCAACAAGCAGTCCAATCCTGGGCTCACAGGATAAAAAAGGGGAAGAAAGACTTCGGCCGAGTTGATCCCAAGACATATCCACCATATGCTGAATGGTTGCAAAGACATATCGAGTCAGTTCTCATGCCTTTTTCAGTCGAGGCTCCACTTTATCCCCGAGAGGTACCAAGTCCGAGCAGTACGGTTTCCTTGGAGGAGTACAAGAAGCTAGAAGCTCAGCTGTATGAAGTCAGAGTAGAGAATATTGAGATGGTAAGCCTATACCACCAGGCCAATAGAGCCAAGAAGGAAGCTGAAGACAAGCTGCAGAAGCTCCAAGCCTCTTTAGAAAACAAAGAGAAGGATTTTGCCGGTAGAGAAGCCCATTTCCACAGATTGGGTATGATGGAAGCTCAAAGAGAAGCTAAGCGCAAGGAGACTTTAAAGACTCTCAAGAGTGCTCGACAGTCCATTGTTTGGCTGAAAGGCCAAAGGGATGAAGAGCAAAAGAAATTCAAAGAGAAGGAAGAGTTCTTTGAAGTTCAGATGGCTTTCAAGAAGGAGGAAGTGGAGCAAGTCCATGCCATCCGGAGGGAGAAGACCCAACAGCTAGCCCAAAGCTAATTAGCTCTGGAGGAAGCAAGGAAAGAGATCGAAGAGCTCAAGCTGAGAGCAGGTGTCAAGAAAAGCAGGGCAGAGGTGGCAGATCCTGGGTCCTTGGCTTAGTTGTTTATTGTTCAGGCTACCTACAGGCTTGTTGTAGGAGTCTTGCTTTTATTTCTTTTGTCTTTATGTACTGACATGTAACCCTTCGGGGAATATTTCTGGTTGTATTCTGACTTTTAGCTTACAGTGGTTTGTTCACGTCCAGTATTAATGTGCACATTACCATTTTGAATGCGCAAGACTCGTTTGTCTGGATACTGCTAATGTCTGAACACTTATTAAAAAGAAAGTTTGAAAGCTAAGCACTGAAAGTGATTGTCCGAGATAGATGCCAGAACTGGGGCATGCCAAATGCTTAAGATTGGGAACATGAACAGTTACATTGCATTGCATATAACCTGTTTGTTTGTTTTGCAGGTGTTGTCTCAATTACTAACGTGTTTTGTGACCTTAGGCACTATAGCTCCTCATAAAGTTCGAGGACAACCAGCAGTACATAGATATCCAACCAAGATTAACAGAGAACGAGTCATGGACCAGTTACAAGCGGACTTGACAGATCTGAGACAAAGGATGGATGATTTTATGACACTAATGGCCAGCATGGGGCAGAACCAAGAGCGTCTGCGAGAGATGGTTGAGAATCAGAACAGGAACACTGCGGCTGCTGCTACTGCTGACAATCATACCGATGCGGGCGCACGTCAGGTTGAACCTCCTGTTACACAGCCAGGAATGACAATAATCAGCGATGGGTTGCACAACATTCAGATGGACAATCATGATGACCAGTTCACTCTACTTGATGAAGCTGAAGGTCAAGGAGCAGAGATGAACAAGAGGTTCGAAGAGATGGCTGAGCAAATCAAAGCTATTCAGTCCCAAAGCTCTTTGGGATTTGACATAACCGACTTGGGCTTGGTTCCTGGGGTCAGGATCCCGTATAAGTTCAAAGTTCCAACCTTTGAGAAGTATGATGGCACTACTTGCCCGAAGACCCATCTGCAATCATTTGTCGGGAGAATTGCCGCTCATACAGAAGATGAGAAACTTTGGATGTATTATTTTCAGGATAGCTTGGTGGGAGCTTCTCTTGAATGGTACATGAAGCTCAATAGGGTCAATATCAAGAGTTGGAAGGATTTAGCTGAAGCCTTTGTGAGGCAGTATCAATATAACATGGACATGGCTCCGAAACGCACGCAGTTGCAGCATATGGCTCAGGCGGCAAAAGAAGGTTTCAAAGAATATGCCCAGAGGTGGCGCCAGCTAGCTGCCAGGGTGCAACCACCCCTCTTAGAGGATGAAATGGCCGACATGTTTATGGGCACTCTCCAAGGTGTTTTTCTAGAGAGGTTGGCATCTAGCTCGGCCACCAAGTTCAATGATATAGTGATTGCTGGAGAGAGAGTTGAGACTCTGTTAAAGACGGGGAAGATTCAGGACCCTAATACTGCTGGTAGCTCTGGGGGAGCGAGGAAAGCCTTCGGCGGACCTCCTAGAAGAAGAGAAGGGGAAGCTAACGCAGTATATGGCCGAGGTAGAGGCAGAGGTTATAGACGAGAATACAATCAGATAGCTGCAGTCACAATTCCCACTACACCAATTCAACCAGCTCAACAGGCTCTACAACAGCCTCAGCAACAACAGCAACGCAACTATCAACAGAGACTGTATCAACAGAGGCAGTCACGCCAAGCTGATAGGGTTTTTGATGTGATTCCAATGACTTACACAGCTTTACTCTTGAGATTGTTGGAACTGAACTTAATTCAACTGAGGACCTTGGCTCCACCTACTGGAACTCTTCCTCCAGGTTACGACGCCAATGTTCGATGTGCTTTCCATTCTGGGGCACCCGGGCACTCAACGGAGAAGTGCAGGGCTTTGCACTATAAAGTTCAGGAATTGATCGACTCCAAAGCAATCAATTTTGCGCCGCCTCCGAATGTCACGAATAACCCTATCCCTAATCATGGGGGAGCCAGGGTTAATGCTATTGAGATGGAGGAGAGGTTGAACTTGGTGGAGAAGGTTGAAGAAGTGAAGACCTCCTTGTTGCTGGTCAAGGAGAGATTGTTGAAGGGTCAGGTTTTCCCGGGTTGTGGACTTGATTGCGAAGACTGTGTTGAGTCGAAGAATGGTTGTGACAAATTGAAGACTGGTTTACAGAGACTGATGGATGATGGGCTGTTACAGTTCGACAGGGTTGATAAGAGGACTGATGAAGTGTCAACGGTGACCATATACTATGATCCTGCTGAAGTGCCAGTGCAAAGAGAGCCGGTTACTATTTATGTCCCGGAAGTAAGTCCCGTCACCATCACAGTGCCTGGGCCTATTCCGTATTCAGATGAGAAGGCTATTCCGTGGCATTACGGATCAGAAGTGTATGTCGGAGGACAGAAAGTGGAAGATAGGGCAGTAACCATGGACCCAGCTGTGGTGAATGTTGGGGGAAGTGGAGGTTTCACGAGGAGTGGTCGCTTATTCGCTCCCCAGACTTTGAGAGGAGACACTGATGCTGAGGCTTCTGCTAAAGCCAAAGGGAAGCAAATAACAACTGACAATAATGCCACTCCCGCTACTGGTCAAAGTACTTTCGAGAAGGAAATGGAGGAGTTCATGAGGATTATTAAGAGGAGCGACTACAAGGTAGTCGAGCAGCTAAATCAAACTCCCTCCAAAATCTCTATCTTGTCACTGCTGATGTGTTCACCAGCTCATAGAGAAGCCCTTCTGAAGGTGTTGCAGATGGCGTATGTTCCTCAGGAGATTACCGTGAATCAGTTAGAAGCTGTGGTGGGAAGTGTAAATGTGAGCCATGGTCTGGGCTTTACTGATAGGGACCTTACTACTGAAGGGAGGAATCATAACAAGGCTTTCCACATCACAATTGAATGCAAAGGGGCTGTGTTGTCTCATGTCCTGGTTGATACTGGGTCATCTCTTAATGTCTTGCCGAAGAAGGTGTTAATGAAACTCAATGTGGAAGGGGTTGTTTTGAGGCCAAGTGATTTGGTGGTGAAGGCTTTCGACGATTCTCGGAGGTCTGTCTTTGGGGAGGTTGAGTTGCCAATCAAGGTTGGGTCGCAAGTGTTTAAGAGCACGTTCTATGTGATGGACATCCAACCTGCTTATAGCTGTCTGCTTGGTCGACCCTGGATTCATGCCGCAGGGGCTGTGACGTCAACCTTGCACCAGAAGCTCAAGTACGTAGCGGATGGTCAAGTTGTGACTGTGTGCGGTGAAGAGGACATATTTGTGAGCCATCTATCTACATTCAAATATGTGGAGATGGATGGTGAAATTCATGAAACCCTGTGTCAGGCATTCGAAGCAGTGAATGTTAGTTCCTTGTCTCCTCTGAGTAAAGCTGAAGATAAAGAAGGTACGTCTATTACCTCCTACAAGCAGGCCAAGGAGGTTGTGCAATCGGGCAGTGCCCAGGGCTGGGGCAGATTACTGGAGCTGGAAAAGAAGGAAGACAAGTGTGGGCTTGGGTATCATCCTGATGGGCTCGTCCGTTCATCAGATAACAATACCATTACCTTTACTAGTGCTGGGTTGCTGGACCGCAACCATATCTGTGCTACCAGTGAAGACAGAGATATCGAGTGCGATCTGGATAATTGGATCCGCCCGTGTGCACCGGGAGAGGAGCTGCCCAATTGGTCTACGGAAGACATCGTCGAAGTCACCTGGATCACAAAGTAATTGTTTATTTGTCATTTTTTCTACATACTGCATGTCAAATCCTGTACTCTGTCAAAGGTAAAAGGATCCATTGTATGGGCCTCCATGTTTTGAAAGCATTTGTTTGTTATAAATAAAGGACATTTTTCAATCAAATCGTTCCTTTTCTTTCAATTTTAATTTTTTGCACAAATAAAGAAAATGGCAATGTGTTTTTCTTTCTTGCTTTTTGGTGTGCGTTTTCTCTAAGCAGATTATGAATGAGCACATCACTTGTGCAGTGTCGATCAACCAGATTCCTTTGACAACTCTCCTGCTATGACTGAGCATAACTTCGACAATCCAATCTACCAAGCTGATGAAGATGTTGAGGAGGATTATGAACTCCCTGAAGAACTGGTCAGGTTGTTGAAGCAAGAAGAAAGAGTTATTCAGCCTCATCAAGAGGAAATCGAGGTTATCAACATCGGCACAGAAGCGGTTAAGAAGGAAATCAAGATAGGTGCCAGCTTGCAGACTGAAGTTAAGAAGGGGTTGATTGAAATGTTGCATGAATATGTTGCCATCTTTGCCTGGTCATATCAAGACATGCCAGGGTTGGATACAGACATAGTTGTGCATCGACTACCGTTAAAAGAAGATTGTCCTCCTGTTAAGCAAAAACTGAGAAGAACTCGCCCCGACATGGCGATGAAGATCAAAGAGGAGGTACAGAAACAGTGGGACGCCGGGTTCCTTGCCGTGACTAGCTACCCACCTTGGGTAGCTAACATTGTTCCAGTGCCAAAGAAAGATGGCAAGGTGAGGATGTGTGTAGATTACCGGGACCTGAACAGAGCCAGCCCGAAAGATGATTTCCCTTTACCTCACATTGATGTATTGGTCGACAATACGGCTCAGTTCTCGGTGTTCTCCTTCATGGATGGATTTTCAGGATACAATCAGATCAAAATGTCACCTGAAGACATGGAGAAGACAACTTTCATCACACCCTGGGGCACATTCTGTTATAAGGTGATGCCATTCGGACTGAAGAATGCTGGTGCCACTTATCAACGGGCTATGGTAACATTATTCCATGACATGATCCACAAAGAAATTGAATGTTATGTGGATGACATGATTGCCAAGTACCTCACAGAAGAAGACCACCTGGTAAATATGTTGAAGTTATTCAAGCGTCTGAGGAAGTACCAATTGAGGCTAAACCCCAACAAATGCACATTCGGGGTACGATCTGGTAAGCTGCTGGGATTTATTGTAAGTGAGAAAGGGATCGAAGTTGACCCTGACAAAGTTAAAGCCATTCAAGAAATGCCTGCACCAAAAACTGAGAAAGAAGTTCGAGGGTTCCTAGGTAGATTGAACTACATTTCAAGGTTCATATCTCATCTTACAGCAACTTGCGACCCATTGTTCAAGCTATTAAGAAAAGAACAAACGGTCAGGTGGAATGAAGACTGTCAGAGGGCTTTTGACAAAATCAAGGAATACTTACAGGAGCCTCCGATCCTTATGCCTCCAGTTGAAGGAAGACCTCTGATCATGTACTTGACAGTATTAGAAAAGTCAATGGGGTGTGTGCTGGGCCAGCATGACGAATCTGGTCGAAAAGAGTATGCAATATACTACCTAAGCAAAAAGTTTACCGACTGTGAACAACGTTATTCACTGCTCGAGAAAACTTGTTGTGCTTTAGCGTGGGCTGCTCGCCGACTAAGGCAGTATATGTTGACCCACACTACCTTGTTGATCTCCAAGATGGATCCAGTCAAGTATATATTTGAGAAGCCAGCACTTACCGGGCGGGTTGCAAGATGGCAAATGATTCTCACAGAGTATGATATTCAATACACCTCTCAGAAGGCCATCAAAGGCAGTGTATTGTCTGATTATCTCGCTGAGCAACCCATTGATGATTACCAGCCTATGAGATTTGACTTCCCCGATGAAGACATCATGTTCATAAAAGCAAAAGATCGTGAAGAGCCTATTCACACTGAAGGGCCTGACCCAGCAGAAGAATGGACTATGATGTTTGATGGGGCTGTTAATATGAATGGTCGTGGCGTTGGTGCAGTGCTCATTACGCCTAAGGGAGTTCATATGCCTTTCTCGGCAAAACTCACCTTTAACTGCACCAACAACGAAGCTGAATACGAAGCTTGCATTATGGGTCTTGAGGAAGCCATTGACCTCAGGATCAAGACTTTGACTGTGTTCGGAGATTCAGCTCTGGTAATTAATCAAACCAATGGCAAATGGTACACGCACCAAGATCATCTGATACCTTATCGGGACTACACAAGGAGGTTGTTGACTTTCTTCACAACAGTCAAGCTTGAGTATATCCCTCGAGATGAAAATCAGTTTGCAGATGCTCTGGCTACCATTTCATCCATGATCAAAGTGCAAGCTGCCAACTTTGTGCCTCAAATTGCAGTATCCAGACTTGACAGGCCAACATATGTGTGCTCAGCAGACACTGTCAAGGATGATAAGCCATGGTACCATGACATCAAATGCTTCTTGGAGGATCAAATATACCCACCTGGGGCATCTTCCAATGATAAGAAGACATTAAGAAGGCTAGCTGGTAGTTTCTTCCTGAACACTGATGGTTCCCTGTATAAGAGAAACTTTGATATGATACTTCTCAGATGCGTTGATAGGGCAGAAGCAGACTTGCTGATGCACGAGGTGCACGAAGGATCCTTTGGTACCCATGCTGGAGGGCATGCAATGGCTAAAAAGTTGCTAAGATCGGGCTATTACTGGATCACAATGGATGCAGACTGTTGTGCCTATGCCAGAAAATGTCATAAATGCCAGATTTATGCGGATAAAGTGCATGTGCCTCCAAATCCTCTGAATGTGATGTCTTCACCCTGGCCCTTTGCCATGTGGGGCATTGATATGATTGGCAATATTGAACCAACGGCGTCAAACGGACATCGCTTCATCTTGGTCGCGATTGATTACTTCACCAAATGGGTAGAAGTTGCGTCTTATGCCAATGTTACTCGCCAGGTGGTAGCAAAATTCCTGAAAAGAGATATCATATGCAGATATGGAGTGCCCGAACGAATCATTACTGATAATGGTTCTAATCTGAACAACAAGATGATGGCAGAACTGTGTCGGGACTTCAAAATCCAGCATCACAATTCCTCTCCTTACCGACCAAAGATGAATGGTGCGGTAGAGGCAGCTAACAAGAATATCAAGAGGATTGTACAGAAAATGGTTATCACCTATAAAGATTGGCATGAGATGCTACCATTTGCGTTGCATGGGTACCGAACGTCAGTCAGGACGTCGACTGGGGCAACCCCCTTCTCTTTAGTCTACGGCATGGAGGCAGTCTTTCCTGTTGAAGTGGAAATCCCTTCACTGCGGGTGCTGATGGATGTCAAGCTTGATGAGGCTGAGTGGGTACGTGCTCGATACGATCAACTATGCCTAATTGAGGAAAAGAGATTAGCAGCTATCTGTCATAGCCAGCTTTATCAAAGGAGAATGAAGCGAGCCTTCGATCAGCGAGTACGTACTCGGGAGTACCAAGTAGGCGAGCTTGTACTCAAGAGGATCATTCCTCCCAGTTCAGATCACAGGGGCAAGTGGACCCCAAATTATGAAGGACCGTTCATAGTGAAGAAAGTATTCTCAGGCGGAGCACTGATGCTCACCACTATGGATGGCGAAGACTTCCAATACCCTGTTAACTCGGACGCAGTTAAAAAATACTTCGCATAAAAGACCCGCTGGACACAAAAACAGAATTATAGTCCAGGAAAAAAAAAAGGGCATCCCGGCGAGCTAAAAACAGAATAAAAGCTCGGGCAAAAATTAGGGAAAAATTAAAAAAATGTACACCCGCTGAGTTGAAAAGCCACATCGGACAACTCAGGCAAAAAAGGGTAGCCCGGTGGATTGAAAACCCAAAAGGGAGATCCACGCAAAATCAGGGAATAAGCGAACAACTGCGCTCCGGTTTATCTGAACCACATCACTGCTTCAAACAACTTGACCATATCAGAAGGGTAGAGATCAGCTCCCCTCATTCTCTTCAGAAGGCCGAAAACGGAACGGAAAGTCTTGAGGATATGCCAGTCATAGCAGGAAGGAAACTCTTTGGAATGTCGTGCCATTGCCATTAGGATAGTTTCTTTTCTCAATTTTACAGTAGCTACCTCTTTCCAGGTGGTTACTTCCTGATGTAAAATTATGCCTATTCAGAGGCCAATCAATAAAAAGAATATTCAGTCAAACACCGTGTTATGTTTATTTTGTTTACAAAAATGTCCTGAATTTTTGACAAATAACATTGCATGCGAAACATGTTGCTTTTCAAACTGATAAAAATGACATTGCAGAGACACTTAACATCGCTTTGAGTGTCAGGTGACAGCAGATGAATAGATCAGGCCGTACCAATCTTGGTGCATATGTGTGTATTCTGTTATTGCAGGATTTGCAGGTTATCACCGTATCCCCAAGCAGCAGAGGGTTATTCTCCAAGCAGAGGTATTTCCCCGACAGAGCGCCTGTTTACAAGTGACTTATTCTCAGCAGGTATCTGAACACCTGCACTCCCCAGAAGTCGGGTCAATTCCCAGCAGGGGTTAGTAGAAGTCTCCCATCCACAGTGGAGTTGTCAGAAGTTTATTATTCGCAACGGAATCGCTAGAAGTTCTCCTTGCTCAGCAGAGTGGCAGGTAACTTCATTTCCCCACAGAGTCATCGGGATTCTCATTCCCAAGGGATTTCCCTAGCAGAGCAAGAAGAAATTCTCCCCAGTGGAGTCAGAGCAGGATGATCAGATCCTCAACAGATGTTCAAAGCAGTTAAACGAAGTATACCTCGCGCAGAGTCGTCTTTCTTCTAGTGAAAGCTTCTCCGGCAAGCATCAGGTTGCCAACACTTCGTTTCCATCAGAGTTAAAAGCTTTGAGTCCCCAGCAGGTTGCCGGAATCGTCTCCCACAGGTCGCCAGGACTTTATTCCCCAGCCAAAGTGGAATTGTCTACTTTCCCAACATAATCAGCCCTTGTCTGTGTTGATACTTATTCAGTGTTCGTTCGCACTCTTAGACACTTATCTGATGAATCAGTTTGCTCATCCGCAGTCTCCAGAAGAACTAGCACTCGTCTGTGCTCGCATCTTTATTTGATGCTCATCCTCTTTCAGCACTCGTCTGTGCACTTTCCCCAGTAAAGTCTATATCTACTAGCACTCGTCTGTGCTCGTATCTTTATTTGATGCTCATCCTCTTTCAGCACTCGTCTGTGCCTTTTCCTCAGCAGATTCCTCTTTATTTGAGGTATTCTCCAGCACTCGTCTGTGCTTGCATCTTTATTTGATGCTCATCCCTGCAGCACTCGTCCGTGCATTTTATTTTCGATTCCTCTTTATTTGAGGTATTCCCCAGCACTCGTCCGTGCTAGTATTTTTATTTGGTGCTCGTCCGCATCCCTGCAGCACTCGTCCGTGCATTTTATTTTTGATTCCTCTTTATTTGAGGCATATTCCCGAGAAAGTCGCCGGTACTCGTCCGTACTCGCATCTTTATTTGATGCTCGACCGCATCTCTTAGCACTCGTACGTGCTTGTTACTCCTTTGAAGATTGCTCGTCCGCATCCTTCGACACTCGCCCGTGTCTATTACTTATCTAGTGCTCGTCTACATGCCCCGACACTCGTCCGTGTTTGGTATTTTCTTTTGAAGATCGTCTGGAATAAGCTGATACTCGTCCGTATCAATATCAGAAGCACTCGTCCGTGTTTCTTGGATCATCGTCCGGTACTCGTCCGTATCGTCGACTTATGACACTCGTCTGTGTTTCTTTTATGGTCATTCCAATGCTCGTCCGCATTGAAGAGGTTGAAAATACTGACGGTGGGATTAAGACGTCAAAACAATTCCCGGAGCCTGCGTAAGGGTTATCCGAAGAAGACTCGTCCGTCTTATTCCACTTATCTGCGTAAGGATTCGTGAAGAGGTTGAAAACCCTGACGGTGGGATTAAAACGTCAAAACCATTTCCGGAACCTGCGTAAGGGTTATCCGAAGAAGACTCGTCCGACTTATTCCACTTATCTGCGTAAGGATTTGTGAAGAGGATTCGTCCATCCTAGTTGCATGTCTATCCCATAGACTTATATGCATTCCCGGAGCCTGCGTAAGGGTTATCCGAAGAAGACTCGTCTGTCTTATTCCACTTATCTGCGTAAGGATTCGTGAAGAGGATTCGTCCATCCTAGTTGCATGTCTATCCCACAGACTTATATGCATTCCCGGAACCTGCGTAAGGGTTATCCGAAGAAGACTCGTCTGTCTTATTCCACTTATCTGCGTAAGGATTAGTGAAGGAGATTCGTCTATCTCAGGTTACTTTGAAGATTCTTAAGGGCTCGTCCGCTCTATGCACCTGGCGTCACAGGTCATTCGAAGATTCGTCCGTTTCATGTTTCATCAGAACCTTTGGTTTCGTTAGAAGGAGCTCGTCTGCTCATCTCTCAGCTCAGTGGCAATGTCATTGGATTGGGTTTATTTCCCATTTCTTGTTTTCTGCATCAGAGCGCAAATTTCCGTTTTTTTTTTGGGTATTCAACCACAGTTTATCTTGAACGGTCGAAAGCGGAAGCAATCGTCCTTTTCAGATCAACGGTTGCTTAAATAGGGGCAGCTGTAGAACCTCAAATTTGCCCTCTTCATTTTAAGCATCATAATACACCATTTGCATCATAATCATATCATATATATAGCATTATATCATAGAAAAATAAAGCATGACAAGCATCAAGCCCTAGCATGAGGCATATGGCCATCTGGGGAGCTGTTGAAGGCCATTTAAGCCAAGTAAAGGGTTCCAATGGATTTGTGGGAGGCCTATGATGAGTCTAGACTCCTTTGGCAAGTCCAAGTTCACTTGCAAAAGCTCAGAAGATTGCTTAATCATCACAAGTTTCAAGACAATGCAAGGCTCCTAAGAAGTGCAACCAAATTAGGGTTTTGGCTTCAAGGGCCTTAACCTCATAATTTTGGCCAACTCTTTTGGGCAATGTTTTCTATATGATAAGAGGTTCCTACATGTCAATTTTCAGGGAAAAATTCCAAGTGGAAGTCAGTCATTGCTTCAGTTACTTGCAGATGAAGTAGAAAGTCAACTGGGCCCAGAAAAAGTCAACTGTGCCATTCCAAAGGGTCCAACCCAATTTTTTTGGCCAAATGAGGTCTATCCAATGTTATAAGATGTTTGGTGAGCTTAAAGTACAAGAATTTTGGTGGTTTGAGGGGTTTTGGCAAAAGTGCACAAAGTTGGTCATGGAAAAGTTAATATTTTTGGCTATTTTGACCTAAAACTTCACAAGGCCTTAACTTGATCAAAAAATCTTCAAATGGACCCAAAGTAAACATGAAAGTTGGAGAGTAAGGGCTTCCATTTTTAAAAAGTACAAGAGCATTTTCTGGAGATTTATAGATTTTTCTATAAGTCCCTCGAAAATTTGAACATTCTAGGGCAAATTCCAAAATTTCAAGGCCAAGCCATTTGCACAAAGGCTCAAAAATGGATAGTTTGCTATGCTATGTCCAAAGTAAGTTTACACAATCAAAATGCATCCCATTTAGGTCATTTGGCTCAAAGAAAAGTGGAAAAATTCATGCACATGAAAAAGTTCCATAAAACTTGCAATTTACACTTGAATTTGCACAAGGCATGGCAATTGTGTGATAGCTTACATCCAAGGGCTGAAGTTGTTTGCTGGGAATCATTGGTGGGATGGTGAATGCACATGCAAGAGAGGCCAGCAAATCATGAGCTTGGCATGCCTATGGCACACTTGGGCCAAAATTGCATTTTCACAAAAATCAGCCCTCTCTCACGTGCATTTGTTCTAACCCTTTTGCATTGCCATATATATTCCATAACAATCAGAATTAGGGTTAGAGGCAGCCAGAATACACACCCATTCTCTCATTCTCATCTTTTATGCAAAATTGCTCATTCTCCACAAACTCTTGCTACAAGAATTCATTCACAAAACTCTTGCTGGATTCTTAATCCTCATCACTCATAGATCATTTCCACACCATTTGTTTGGATTATTCTTCAAGAATCATCCATTTCCCATTCCTTGTGCACATTTGCATTTTGTGCCATAACTTTTGATCTAGGCAAGCTTTCTTCAATCCAAGACCACATTCATACTCCTCTCATCTCAAGGATCATTAAGCACCCATGGATCTAGATTTATAGTGAAGTTTGTTCAAGTGGCCATTTGAGAAGCTTTGAAGCACAAGGGAGCACATTGCTGGATTTACAAGCTTGCAAAGCCTTAGATGCTTTTATTTTGCATCTAAAGGGATAAGGAGATCATTTTCCATCATTTTACACCATTCTTGACTTCAAATTTTGGACAACATCTTAGGTACACTCAAATTTCGAATCTCATATAAATGTGTTTGGTTGTGTGTTTTAGAATCCTCATGTTGTGCTGGTTACAATGCTCTTTGTAGTTTGTGAAATGGTTGAGTATTCACAAAGTTATGGTGATTTAAAGTTTCATGGACAATTTTATTTTCATTCATATCTTGAGTTTCTTTGAGTTTTAATTCAATCCAAGCATGTATTTGTGTTTAGTGATGTTAGATTATGTATTCTGGAGAGTTTCATGGCCGGCCGTGGCTTGGTTTGAGATTTCATGAAGTTAGGGTTAGGGTTTGTTCATTAATGGTGGTGAGAAGTTAGGTTTTGTTTTCATGAAGAAGAAGATGTAGATTAAGCGCTATCTGCACCCCCCCATGCGCGGCCCATTGTGTTTTTTAACTAAGCATAGTTGCTCTTCACACCCCCTTGGCCCATTTGCTTTATTTTCATTTTTTTTCCTTTACCAATTTATTCCATTTGCTTTTAGTTCATTTAAATATTTCTTTAACTCTAAAAAATCCAAAAAAATTCATATGCACTCCTTTATTCATCTAGTTTTTTATCATAATTTTTCCAGATTTTTATTTTCATCCCACGTGGCCAAATAAATTCAACATTGAGCATTGCTTTCTTGTGGACTCTCATAGACCAATCTGCCTTGTCCAATTTCTATTTTTCTCATCCTTTAAGACATGAACCCCATTCTTTTTGCATTCAAATCCTAAGACACTCTACTATCTTCATGATTTATCTTGGATGTTTCACAAATTTCCTTGCTGGACTTTGCTTGAGTTACTTGTGCCTTAATTTTCAAAACCCTAAATGGTGATACCTTGCATCCTTGAGCTTCATTGACCTAGTTTGGTGTTGTATTTTTGCAAACCCTTTTGGATTCTCATTTCTTTGTGTTTGGAGAGTACTTTGCTGGTTGGGTAGATTTTTTTAAATGCTTGGATCTTTTTCTTGGGTATTTTCTTCCTCACTTTGCCTTGTTTTGCATTCTTTGAGTCTTCTAGTCTCTTTTAAGTTTAGAAGGGCACTTGTGCCAACTTCTCTTCATCTTTTAGGGTCCTTTAGAGGTCCATGGATGCTCCTGGTCTTAGGATAGGGTTTGAGTCTCCTTGAGTCTTGGTGTTGGGTCTCTTTTATGTGCTTTATTTCTTTAAGTGTTAAGCATGCCTTCATTGCACTTGTTTCACTTCTAATCATCCCAATGTGATCTTATGTTGCTTTGCTTATCATCTTGTGAGCTCATTTCCATGCCTATATGCTTGAGTAGCTTCTTCATAAAAGAAAAGTCTAAAAAAAACACTTCTTCATCTGTAAATAACCAAAAGCACTTAATAATTAAGCAAGTTAGTGAGCTTAGGCCCTAATCTTTGGGTTCAAGTTTTGGGGATCTTCTCCTTACTTGAGTGTGCTTGTTCTATTATTCCATCTTGGAATGTAGTGACAAGTTCACATTCCATTGATGAGAGATTGAGTTCACTTCCTTGTGACACACTCATAAAAGCTTCATAAAAAAAAACACAAACAAACAATAAGCGTCTTTCCTTCGGGAATTCTTTTCTCATCTCATTCGCTCCGTACGCGAACTTGCTCCTACTTGTCACTTTGCAAGACGGTAACGCACTCGTCGTCCTAGCCTGCAACACCTGAGCATTGACATAGGCAGTTCAAGCCTTAATTCACAAGCAATTTCCTTTGATACCCCTAGTTAGGGGAACTACGGCGTCTCTGATCCTCATTATCCTGATGAGGTACGTAGGCAGCGGGGTAGGGCCCGTTCGAGCACAATCTTTATTTTCCCTACATTTCTCCTTTATTTTCTTATTCATTTCTTTTCCCAGTTTCTTTTCCAGTTCCATTTTCCTTTCATTTTCTTTTGTTGCTGCAGCTTTCATACCCTCACCCTTTGAGACATTTTCTTTTGCAAGCGTGGATCCCGTCGGGTACGGCGGACGATCTGGGTGCTAATACCTTCCCAGGTCGTAACCGACTCCCGAACTCAGTCTCTTTGGTTCGTAGGACCTGTGTCCTTCCTCTTCCTTTCTTCTGGTTTGTGCAGCATTACCATTCCCTCTCTTCGGGATAAAAATGCCTGGCTGGCGACTCTATTCTTCTTTCCACGCCACTTTCGCATTTGTACCAGGATGGAAATCCGGGGAGCGACATTTACCTACAAAGACTGGCATGAGATGTTACCATTTGCTTTGCATGGGTACCGAACCTCAATCAGAACGTCCAGTGGGGCAACGCCTTATCAGCTTGTGTACGGTATAGAAGTTGTCCTACCTATTGAAGTTGAGCTACCCTCCTTACGAGTAATGATAGATGTAAAGCTGGATGAAGCAGAATGGGTTTGGTCTCGGTACAATCAACTGAATCTAATTGAAGAGAAAAGATTAGTTGTCATTTGTCATGGGCAGTTATATCAGAAGCGAATGAAGAAAGCCTTCGATCAGAAAGTCAGACCTCGGGAATACCAAGTAGGAAATCTTGTTCTGAAGAGAATCCTTCCTCCTCATACAGACCACAGGGGAAAGTGGACACCAAACTACGAAGGTCCTTATGTCATAACCAAAGTCTTCTCGGGTGGAGCGCTGATGCTCGCAAGCATGGATGGTGAAGACTTCCCGTCTCCTGTGAATTCAGATGCAGTTAAAAAATACTTCGAATAAAATGACTCGCTGGACATAAAAACAGAATGTAAATCCAGGCAAAAATAAGGCATCCCGGCGAGTCAAAAACAGAATAAAAGACACGGGCAATAATAAGGGAAAAATCAGAAAATGTACACTCGCTGAGTTGAAAAGCCGCATTGGACATCTCAGGCAAAAATGGGTATCCCGGTGGATTGAAAACCCGAAAGGGAGATCCACGGAAAATCAGGGAATAAGCGAACAACTGCATTCTGAATTCGTCTGTATCATTCACAACATGGCAAGCCTCGAAAGGACAAAGCGTCGGTCAAAATCAGCCGTCTCCAGAAAGCAAGATTAGAAGAGCTTCAAGGTCATACAGGTCATACCAAAGGAAGTTCAATGGAGCGTCGTCGTCAACATTGCCAACACCTTTGTTTTCTCAATTTACAACAATCTCCTCATTTCAGGGGATTCGCTTCTTTTGACTGTACATGCCAATTCAGGGCACATGAATTAATAAAATCAGAGTTTCCAATCATGATTTGTTTTGTACATTTTTGTTTCGTTTGCAAAATGTCCAATGTTCATAATACAACACTTGCATAAAACATATGAGCCATTTTTATAAAATGCTTGTAGGAAATATATTACCTTCAGGTAAATCTAACTCCTATGACGGAATCTGGTTAAGGATACCTCGGGACACTTGTGCGTTTTCCTTTGGCTTAACAGGTTGCAGTTATTCAATACAAACAATCTTTCGCAACATGGGGCATATCAAGCATTGAATCCCCAACACACTACTTCCCAGAAGATATCTCCTCCTCGAGCGGAATCTCCCGAGCAGTGCCTGACAACATCTTCCACAGCAAAGTGGTCAAAGAACTTCCTCTCCCCACCAGAGATACCAGATCTCTCTCTCATCCTCAGCAGAGTTTGTGGAACCAATTCCCCAAAGAATTGCCTCCCCCAGAAGAGCAATACCTGAAACATATCCCCAGCGGAGTTGCTAAAACTTCCTCATCTCCATTAAGAGTTCTCCCCCAGGACAGATCTATCAATGATCTATTTCCCCAAGCAGAGTTCTCCCTCCAGACAGATCTATCAATGATCACTTCCCCCAGTCGGGTTACCCCTCCAAGCATATCAGCCAGAGATCTTTATCCCTGCGGGATCCGAATCTCGGATCGATTTCTCTCCTTTGCATAATCATGGCATCCGCATCATATTCACCGAAATAAGCGTAGCATTCCGTCTAAAACGGAGCATTATGGAAAAAATCAAACATTTTCATGATCATAAGCCAAGTTCAAGCCAACCACTTGCAAATACCAATCAATATTTCACCTGTAATATACAAAACTCATATCCTGTGCAGATAAAACCCAAAGCATCCTCTTTGCACTCTAAGATACAAATATTTTTTCATGACTCATGTGTATTCCTGTTGACACTCGTCCGTGTCATACTTCCCCAGCAAGTCAGACACTCGTCCGTGTCTTGCACATACTTCACCAACAAATCAATACTTATACATACTTATACAGAAGTCTTTTGATACTCGTACATATCACTCCTCAGCAGATTTGACACTCATCTGTGTTCCTTGATTAACCGGTTGATACTCGTCCGTATTATCATCCTTAAACACGTGTCAGCGTTTATTTCTACTGATACTCGTCCGTATCGTGGCCCTAAAGATGCTCGTCCGCATCTTTAATCTATACACATCGTCAAACACTTATATCTTTTATTCTTGAAAGCGTAAGCACTCGTCCGTGTTTACCATTCCCCAGTAAGCCGTCAACAAAACAGTTTTCTTCTATCCAACATTCGTCCTATGTCGTGATACTTTCGGCAGCCTTCCCCTGCCAGGTGATTGTTCTTCACCTTTGGATGACCGTCCCTCATCCTTTCTCCCCAATGGAATCTCCATTATTGGAAACTTCTATCCGACATTCGTCCTATGTCGTAATATTTGTTAGCAGCCGTACCCTGCTAGGTGATCGTCCTTCACCTTTTGATGACCGTCCCTCATCATTTTATCTGATGGCCGTCCCCATCGTTGATTTTGTTATCCGACATTCGTCATATGTCGTGATAATCCCCAAGAGCAGTCGTACCCTGCTAGGCGGTCATCCTTCACCTCTTCATGATCGTCCTTCATCATGCTTTTCCGATGGCCGTCCCCATCGTTGACCTTTTCTATCCGACATTCGTCCTATGTCATGATAAAAAGCAGTCGTCCCCTGCTAGGTGATCGTCCTTCACCTTTGATGACTGTCCCTCATCATTATTTCATTTATTATTTAACCCGATGGTCGTCCCCATCGTTGTTTACTTTACTTTCCAAGCCTGATGGTCGTCCCCATCATTGCTTTTCTCATTACTTTAATCGCCAGAGAATCTTATTTCCTTACCCGATGGTCATCCCCATCATGATCTCTTTATCTCCCCAGCTTGTCGGTCGTCCCCGTCATTGCTTTACTTACCATTTTATCCCCAGCAGTCGTCCTCTGCTCGATGGTCGTCCTCCATCGCCTTTATTTGTTAATCATGTTGCACTACCTTTTACAACTTATATCCCTTTTCTTCTTCTATCCAGCGAGTGCAAATTTCGGACTGTCTCTGGTATTCAACCACAAGTTATCTTGTTTGTCTGTTAAGCCAAGCACTTACATCCTGCACAGCTAACTCATGTTTGAATAGGGGCAGCTGTAAAAACCCCAAATTTTCCATCACCTTTTATCACACCATGGCTTGTGATCTTTCATTTTTTTAACATAAGCATTACATCTCATATTGCTTGTTTGCTTCACTGCATAGTTTAATTTCATCTACATCTAGGGTTTGTGATCTGAGCAATCCAAGAATCAATCTGAGCCATCCCCATGGTCTTGAAGTTATCCAAGAGGGTCCATGTGTGTTCTATAAGGTCAAGTGATCACAAGGATTGGCAAAGGCATGGAAGCAGAGCTAGGGTTTTAACTACACAGATGACCAAAATTAGGGTTTTGGTTTTAGAGGCCTTAATTCCAATTTTTTTTGTAATTCTTGTTTCTATTGTTCTTAATATGTTATAAGGATCATGTATACCAAGTTTGATGAAGAAATTCATTGTGGAAGTCATCTGATCATTGGGTAACTTCTTGAGCAAGTTATGTCAAAATCAGGGCATCTGAGGCCCCCAACAATGGAACCAAAGGGTAATTTTCATCAAATTGAAGTTCAATGATCTTTATTTGATCTTATAAGTGGTTGGAAGTTCACAAGATTGAAGAATTTTGAGCCAATTGCAAACTTGCCATTTTTGGAAATGACTTGAAATACAAACTTTCAATTTTGGGAAAGATTTTCAACCTCCTCTTTCATGACCAAAAATGCTTCAAATGAAAAATTATTGGGCATGAAAGTTGTATATTAGGCCTTTCCCTTTTCAAAAAGTACAATAACATGTCTTGATTCATCCTAGAACTCAAGATATGGCCTTTCCAAGTTGGCAAAAATCACATAATTTTCATGTTCATGTCAAAGAGGGAATTTTGCAATTTCACTTGCCAAGCATTCTAATGACCTCTAATCAACTTCTATGCATCATAACATGTCAAAGCAACTTCTAAACACCATAATTGGCCCAAGTTTTCATTGTTTTCATGACTCGATCTTCAAGAAATCTCAAAAGGGCCAAAACTCACAAAATTTGCAAAATGCCTTGGATCCTTCCATCCACTTGTGCCAGCTGCATCAAACTCATTCTATGACTCTCCATGAATCTTGCTGAGGCCAGACACCCCAAAAATCTAGCTCTTCCATGGCCCATACCTCCAAGTACACAAATTTGACTTTTGAGCAAAACCTCCCATACCAATCAAGCTGAGCCACAACCACTCTTCTGACCAATCAAGACTTCACAACATGCCTCATAGACCCCATTTCATAACATCTTGGAGCCTGAATCATCCCAGAAGTCATATTGCATAAAATCACCTTAGAACTTAACTTCTTCGAATCTCCCTGCACAAGCCTCAAACTTCAAATATTTTTCCACCAATCAACTCAAAATCATCCATAGATCACAAAGCACCCACTCCCATGGCCTGAAACCCCCTAAATCAGAAATACGATTTCTGAGTTATCAGAACCAAACACCTCAAAACAGCCATCATAAACTTGTTCTAAGCTTCACATCATCCTCAGGGGGTCCATTGAAGTTGATTTGCACAAGGGAGGAGGTCAGAAAGCTCAAAACTGCAAAGCTTCATCTCAGGTATACCTCAAGAACATTTTTTCCAGAACTTACCATTTAAGTTAAAATATCAATATTCGTGTTCCCCTAATCACTCTGATATGTTTAGTTTTGAAAATGATTGAGAAATAAGCATGTACGAAGCTTCTGAAATTTTTGACCTAAAACTTGATGGCTTCGAGTCAGCCTTGTTATGAATGATAAATGATTTTTGTTTGTGGATTCATGTTCTATGATGTTAGAGGAGTGATTATGGGCAAGAAATTAGGAGTTTAGATGCTTGTATGAGTTTCTGGGATTTTGGTTCGTCGGAGAAGATGACCGGAGCTAGCTCCGGTCACCTGAAAATGCTTAGGGTTTAATTAGGGTTAATTAGTCAGTTTGAATGTAGGCCCTTAGATCTTAGGGTTAGCGCGTGAATGAGTGGTCCAGATTGCTTCATTAACTTTAATTCAGATTAATTAGTTTAATTAGGATTAATTAAATTAATTTCCTCAGATTGAATCCTATTCATTGATAAACGCGCGCAGTCAACCCCATCCCCTTAAGTTTAAATCTGGACCACAGGATTTGATTACTTCTCATTTTATTTTATATTCTTTTCATTTCTGTTGCATATTTATTTTAAAATACCAAAACTCATCACAAAAATATGAAACTTTGCATTTCTGTTTTAAATATTTTTCTCAACCTGAAAATGATTTTTATTTTATTTTTTGCAAAAAAAAAGTATTTTTAAAATATTTAAATGTTATTTTTAATTAATTAAAGTATTTTAATTAATTAAAAATGCATTTAGGTTTCAAAAAATAACCAAAAAAATCATGAACCATTCCAATGCATTTAGAAACATTTTCAAACTCTTCATACAAATTTCTTTTTAGGTTTGATCATAATTTCACAATTTTCTTTGAATTAGGGTTCTTTAAAATCACAATTTTTAACCCTAACTTTGAAAAATCATTTCTGCCTAACCAAGAGGAGTTTGAACTTGATTCTTTTTGAATTGTTTCACATATTGCATGTAGTTTCTATGATTTTTTCCTCATGAATTTTTATTGCATTTTCAAATTGATTTTCATTTTCCCTTAAGGATCACCCAAAAACCCTAGCAAACTTAAAAAAATCATAACTTTTAAAAGGATTAGCCTCTGACCTTCTCCTTTCGGTGTGACCTAATATAGGATTAGGGTTTGTTTGAGCTTGATTTCAAATTTTCATCATGTTGCATGCTTCTGTTTTGCTCATTTGCATCTCACATGTCCATAAAACCCTAATTTCCCATGTTCACTTGCATTCTCCTTTGCATACTCTTCATCACATGAACTTTCCATGATATCTCAGGCATCCATATGTCATATTAGACATCTTAGGACATGTTAGAGAATTTCTTGATCATTTCTTCATCCATTTTCCATGTGTTGCATTCATTACATCTCATAAACATCCATGTGTTTTCAAACTTCCAAGCATGCTTTCATGACATCCCATCTTTGTATGATCATTCAATATGCACATTGTATGACATTGCATCATCTCATATGCCATTTTCATTGCATAATCACTTCTAACTTTAGTCATTTCATCTCATTTTAATTCATTTCTTTATGCTTTATACCTTATGCATTCATACTAACCATTTCAGGAACTTTTGGTAAGTTATTGTGGGAGGTGGATTTGCCTTCACTTCTCACTTCTTCTTATCTCTTTCATATGAATTTACATGTCTTTGAAGTGAAATTGTTCACTTATGTTCCATCTTCCTCACTTTCTTCCTTTAAGTTACTTATCTTCTTAGGAAGTGAGTAACTTATACTTCTGCTTCCTCCTCCTTTTATCTGCTTCTTCCATGGTGGTCTACTTGAAGATTCTTTTCTTTTAAGCCTAATAAACCATAGGATATCCAAGCATGATAATGTTTAGGGTTGTGTTTAGTCCCCCTTAGCTTTTTACCTTTGAGTCTCCTTGAGTCTCTCTTCTCATCTCAATAATCAGAGACTAAACTCTTAAAGTTTTAGGACTTTGGAATTAGGGTTATGCCTGCATCATTCTCTTAGGATAGAGTGTATAACTTTAATCCTAAGCGTTAAACCTTTAATTTTTTTAAACCTCTTAATCAAATCACATGAATAATCACCAAGACTTTATCTTGTAACTTGGGCCTTATATTAGGGTTTTATCTCTTTCTTATGGTTAAGAGGGACTAACCCTAGTGTTTAATGGACAAGTCCCCCTCAAGTTGTCTTAAAAACTTAAAATTCACTTCTTAATCTCATCCCTTAATTAAAATCCACTTAATAAAGGCTTGTTATATAATGAATTTAATCCCTAACCATGGATTAAGTTGAGGTATCTTCCTCAGCATAAGTGTTCTCGTATATTATCCTTCTATTAGGATGGTGTAATAAGTTCACTAATTTGTGATTAGAGATTAAACTCATTACTTAACACTAAACAAAACCCCAAAAACATTTAAATAATCACAAGTAGGTTAATGATCTTAATCCTACATCATCATGGTAATTAAGTTGAGATGCTTATCTCACACTTAAGTAGGCTCATTATCCCTAATCAGGGGTGATATAATGAGTTTACAAACCCTTTATTTAGGCTTAAGCTCATTATCTTATGCAAAACACCAAAAAAAAATAATAACAAAACTGAAGACACAAAAACAAACAATAATCGTCTCCTTCGGGATTCTTTTCTCATCACACTCATTCACAAACGAGAACTCGCTTCTTCCGTCTAATGCAAGACAGTTAGCACTCGAGCCAGACGAGTCATACACTTGAGCATAGGCAAGCAAGCAGTTCACTGTAAATTTATTTTCAGTATCTTTGAGTCGAACTACGGTGTTCTGACTTCCTCATTGCACGCGAGGATACATAGGCATAACTTAACAGTTATTGAACAAAAGTCTATGTGTCTTCCCCCTCTTTCAGCTTTCTTTCTAAAGCCTCAGTCCCTGAGCAATTCACCTTCTTGCACTGACACCTGTACATTCATTCCTAGCTTTTTCACACAGATATCACATACACCTACCCTTTTAAACACAATCTTGTAAGCGTGGATCCTGTCGAGTACGACGGACAATCTGAGTGCTAATACCTTCCCAGGTTGTAACCAACCCCCTTTCTCAGTTTCTTTGGTTCGCAACCATCTTATTCATCTCTTTCCAGGTTTATGCAGCATTACCTTTTCTTCGGGATAAAAATGCCTAGCTGGCGACTCTATTCAATTCATTTTCATTTTCTCCTTTCGCCGACCGTTCGCGTATGCACCCTGGGACCTGGTGTCTTTTCGGGGGAGCGACACACATACTACAACAAACGACTAAGTAGAACTACCATTCCTATTACGGTCACACCATGAATACTCAATAGAATAGTTTGATTCCACTCGTACAATGATGTCAGTAGGAAAACGACAATGTCGACATCAGAAGGTTTTTAGTCACAAGCTAACACTTGGTTCATCCATAAACAAAATTCATCACACAATCCTTATTAGGTAAAACAACATGAGGAATATCTCTCTCTTTAATTCCTTGGCGATAATTAAAACAACAACATTCTTAACCCTACTAGATATAAATTCCAGTCATTCACAAACACAGGATTTTTCCTTACCCTTGAAAACTGAGGTAAAACACTCCTCTGAAGAACCTTGTTATCTTTTCTTACATATTAATTGGGGTTCCCTTACCCTCTACTAACCATTTCATAGAATGTCTCCACAGCTTCCTATCGGTACCAAGAATGCTTCAATCAGGCCCCAAGTCCAAAAGTATGCATCTTAGTAAGAATCCAATCTTCAAAACTTAACAATGATAATAGGTCACTATGAGAATGGTAACCGATTACTCATTGTAATCCTGGGCTTTTAGTAGCTAAAGGAGATTCAGAAACACAATTCTGTAACTGGGTACTACCCAGAGGGAAATCCGATTACTCAACATAGAAGCAAACTTCTGGTCTTCATTGTTACCTAAACCTCCCAAACTCGTTCCAATCACATCCAAAAGTTACAACCATACCAACCGACGATTCTACACATATAGAAATCACACTACCAGAGTCCTAATGAGTGAACCGTCATTTCTTATTCCTCTTTAACTTTAGTCTAAACAATAACTTAACAATTCCCTTGCACACCCGTCCAAAAACACATCTCGTTATCACCTCCTCATAATGCACTGTTATTACTGTTTCCATACCTTGTTCACTTTACGTCCTGCGGCAATCCTCTCATACTCAAACATGATCCATTTTACTATAAATTCTTCTGAATTCAATGTACTTATTATATCGCTTATCACAACTTCATATGATCCATACCAAATGCACCTCACGATACTAAATAAGGCTTACTCTTTCTCCGGCATTATGCCTTATACCATTCCTTGGGTAATCCAACATTTTCGAATTGACCCCCCTTACCAAAAATATAACATATTGATGTATCACTCTAAGCTTTGTCGACAGAACCGGATATACAACTCTAGTCTCCTATCCTTCGTCCGGGGTATACTTGTCTCATTTGAAACGTGTGGTCACACCCTTGTGTTTCTCTTCATATTTCACCACAACCTTAGGTTCCCATAAGTAAACAAACACTCTTTACCTGTAACTTCTATTTACCTGCAAGGTATTATCCAAATACATTCCTTGGAGTACTTTCGTTCATTTATGATGCCACCAAGATCTTAGAACTGAAATACTAACAATTAGCTCATCCTCAAACCTTAAGTCACACGTTCCACAAAACATCCTCTCTTTTCGTGGAATGAGATTTCTCAAAACTCATGTCCGTACCAGTGACCAATACTGATCCACCAGTGACTTTAAATATTCCCTGATGCACTGACCACTCATCTTGTAGACATTTGTATCTTTCAGACTCTATCCATTCCCAGGGGATTTCTCAAACAACACATTTCTCGGCAACTCCATGTTACAGGAAGTAAAACTCTTAAGAAGACTCCAACTAAGCTGACTAAGGCTCCCCTTGCTAATTCTTGGCTTGAATTCACTCTCACAGCACAAGTTACGACAACACTTCGGAGTCTTCATGGTCGCACAACCATGGTCCTACCTATCACATACATAGCATTAGGTTGATCAGGCCCAATAATACATAATATGATATTAAGAACAACGCCGGCAAGACACACTTAAGAGGCAGGAAAGATTCACTTATCATGTTTCAAGGCTAGGTCGAGGATACAACCTGCTCTGATACCAACTGTAACACCCATATAATATTTATCTAGAATAATATCATACAGAGTTAATTTTTGGTACTGACACCATCATAAATACCTACTAGTATAATTCACATTCTTGTCCAAAACTAAAAACAATACAAACTATGGCACAAGACATGGAAATCATACTAAAATAGAGACTAAGAATAATACAATATCCATTATTGTACAAAGATAAAGAAATACACAACGGAAGACTAAAACTACTCTTCACTTGAAACATCCCAAGCATAGCTCCACTTGTAAACCAAACCTGCAAAAGTAGCCTGAAAAACAACAACAATAATGGGGTGAGATAACAACATCTCAGTGGGTTCCCTATCTTAAAGTTCTCTTGGCTCTAAAGGTTCAATCTAAACATCACTCAAGTCGGGGACAAACCTAGACTTCAAGTTCACACAAAACTAGAGACGTAAGATAAAGCAAAAGGGAGCACACACAAGGTGCTTCGAGGCATCTTTCCCCGCCCAACCATAATAGACGAGCACGGGTCACTCAATCCTCGACGTGTAGATAAAGTTCCCCGCCCAGCCACACAAGGACGAGCACGGGTCACTCATTATCCAACAAAGGTACTTTCCCCGCCCAGCCACACAAGGACGAGTACGGATCACGGTACCTCACCACAAAGTAACTTTCCCCGTCCATCCACACAAGGACGAGCACGAGTCACTCGTTACTTATCCTAATGGATACTTTCCCCGCCCAGCCACACCAGGACGAGCACGGGTCATGGTCATCCATTAACGGATTCGGATCCACGAATTAATTATATTGACACAAGCCACATATAATTAAATTAGGATCATAACGCGAAGGAAGCAAACTTCCAGTTATCACAACTACCTAGCCCGAAGATACTATAAGAGTATCGGCGCCTAAGCATTGTCATGTCTCTAAAACATTTGTATCAACCTAGCATAATTCTAATTACCTCTCAAGTTATCCCATCTCACAAACCCTAGTCACCATGCTCGGTCATACTATCGGTTTAAGGAAAAGTTTCCTCACTCTTTCAATATTCTTGTTACCTTTAAATTATATAGTTCTAAATTACATAATTCTAACATTTTAGTTTAATTATCACCATTAAACAATTCTCACAATAATCTCATTATCTCTACTCTCATTCAATACTCATGATTAATCATATGTTTCATAACTCGATAAATACCGCAATCCCTAACTAACATAATTACGGTTAATCAGAAAAGTCAGATAAGAGTCGGCTTAAAAATAACTATTTTCTACTTCAAAAGTAATATTTTTCTTTACCATTGGATAGTACGTTATCTTAGCTTTCCAATGATATAAAGTTTGCCTCAATCGGATACCCGAGTAAAAAGTTATGAATTTTCTAAGAATTAACATTTTTTCTCCAAAACCTACAACGTTAACCGGTTAACGCATTTGGTTAACCGGTTAATCGACAGTCTGCAGGTCTAAAACCTGTGTTTTCACATCCAAAACCTCTCCAAACCCATACCAAACACTAGGGATCATCCAAGCAAATTTAGTAGGTCTAATATACTTATAACCCGACTATTCTATCCGATTATTTCAACATTTTAACTGTTAGAAACCTCGATTAATCAATTTTATCATTTTCTCACAATTTAACCTAACTCTTAAAAATCAAGAATTCTAAAAGATAAGGTTTCTAACTAGAACCCACCTTGCAATCGACGAGGATTTTGATGAAGAAGAATGAAGAAGAATGATGATCCAAGCTTTTCCTCTTCTAGGGTTTATTCCTTCTTCTTTCTCTTCTCTTCCTCTTCTTCTTTTTTCTCTTCTTTTCATTCCTTTACCAACTTTCCTCTTCCTCTTATAAACCTTTCTTTCTCTCTTTTATAACAATTTACAAATATCTATCAGTTAGTAACACTAACTGGTCCAAATTGAGAGTATCCAAAAATGTCTCTGAGTCAAATATTTAATAAAACCTCTGAGTCAGATAATACTTAATTAATTAATTTAAGTTCATCAGTTGCTCTAATTTATATTAATTCTTAGAGCACACCGGAACCTTATTAAATTCAATTAATATTATCCAGAGAATCTAATTAAATACGGGGTATTACAGTTGGTTATTGTTTTTATTACCTTTCTTTCAGAAAAATGATTTAGGAGTTGAATTTCACTAAAGACTATGGGTAAAGGTGATTATTCCGCCCAACAAGCCAAGTGTCTTAAATCGATATCATCGGAGCGAGTAACAGGATTCTCATTATCCTCCTTTCTACCACTTATGGCTCGTGGCATACAATTCTTCTTGTATTATTAAAGTCTTTTATTTCCTAAGACCGATTGATGTTGGATCAAGGGTTCGAGTCTAAACGAGACGTTTTGGTTATTTGGGGTTTGATGGCGATGCGCGAGACACTCGACTTACGGGTGAATGCAAATGGAGGTTTGTTTTTTTTGATAGCAAGGCATAATGCACTCAACTCAAAAGTTTAGGGGAAATGATTCCTAGTCCCTAAGGGTGCTTCTAGCGAATGAAACGATAACCAAATGGAAAGTGCAAGTGTGTGTGTGTGTGAGTGAAACTACATGGCACTGGACCAAGGGTTCACGAAAGAAGTAAAATCGATACTAGTCCCTAAGGGTGCTCCTAGCGATCGAAATGATGAATGTGAAAAAATGAATAACGTACATCGAAAATGGGAGAGGGGTACAAAATAAATTACAAGGGATTGCATGAAATAAAATTTTTCATTGTATTGGGCCAAAAGGAAGCGTGTATGAAGTGTCATAATCTATGCGAAGCCGTTGGAGCTTGAGATTAAATCAAAATCGTTGAAATGTAGCTCTTTAACTATCTTAGAATCGATTCAATGTTAGAATTATTCTATGAGAAGTCGAGCGTTACGTTATGCATCCATATGGATTTCGAAAATTAAATTGAATTTTAATTCTGAATTCATAATGCAAAAGGCAACCGATTAATGGTTTCGTCTTAACTAAGACATACGATAATCTCGATTTTTAGACTTTCATTGACCAAATGCTCAAATAAAAATAAAAATGCAATAAAATAAATTTCCAAAAGGGAAATAAAACAGTCTCATCATTTAATCGAGATTTCAAGTTGTCTTGCGATGAATCTCAAGATCTAGATGTTCATCGACCATAAATCGAAAATAAAATAACAAATAAAATAAACTAAACTAAATGATTTCCAAAGGGGAAAATAAATCAAAATAAAATTATAAATAAATAAACTAAACTAAGTTGGTCTCATATTGATCAAATTTTGCTGATTTATCGAAATTGACTAAGTGACCTTTTAGCATATCATTGGCCCTAAAATAAAATTAAAACGAAACTAAATCCAGCAACCAAAACTAAAAGAATTCTTCTTAAATGAACTAATAAAAAAATAAAAAAAGGAAATAGAGAAGGGTGCAGTACTGGATTAGGGTGTATATGAGAAATAACCATCCCGGACTTAGAAGCCCCACGACCGAAAAGGAATTGAAATTCTGTGATCAGGTATGAGATGTCCTAAGAGATGTCCCAACACTTGACAGATTTAACCAAAAACTTAAATAGCAAGAAAAGTAAACAACACAGAAGTTTGTTAACCCAGTTCAGTGTATAACCACACTTACATCTGGAGGCTACCAAGCCAGGAGGAAATCCACTATAAGTAATATTAATTCTAGACTTAAACCACCCTGTTTAATCTATCACTTAATAACTACCCAATGCAATTTCTACCTAAGACACAACTTAGATAAGAGTACCCTACTCACTCCCCCTCAATCACACAGTGATCAAGTTTACAAGTTTAATAAAATTGAAGACATTCTTCAAACAAAACAGCTTGATCTTACTTCACAGTTTCAATCAAGTCACAAATGCACTTTTGCTTAAAAGCTCATAAAGTGGTACAATAAAAACAACCTGCTATTAAAACAATAAACAACCTATTTGGTCTTCTGAAATTCGTACTCAATTCTATGAGTTTCTGTTGATTAAATAGGTATCTGTAATTTGGGCTTTCTGTAGGATGATCCAGCCCTAATGCGCATGCAGCTTCCACCTTGAATTTAGGGTTTGTTACTTCCTAGATTCTAGGTGATTTAGGCCTTCTGTTTTAATCTGAATCCTCAATATAAAACTCCCTACAGATGCGCCTTGTTCTGTTTTTATCCATCATTAATTAATTCCAGATAACTCTCCTTAAATATCTCTGATCAGTTAGTCAATAATTAATTCTGGTAGCAGGTTTGAGATGTCTCAACATCTGTTGGGACATCCTGAAAAACTGAACTTAAGTCATTAACACAATGTCCCAACATCTGGTGAGACATCCTGAAATAAGTTCATATACTCTGTTTGATAATGTCCCAACATTTGATAGGACATTCTGAACTGAATTCAATATTTCTTGTTGGTCAAAAAATCTGCCAATTCAAGACATCTACAAACTCCCCCTTTGGCTAATTTTTGGCTAACATCTTTTCTGGTTTTCAGAGTGCAGCAGAAGTTCTTTTATCAGAGTATAACATTACTTTTCTGTTGATTCATATTTGAGATTACTCCCCCTCAAACATATATGTATCCAGTCTTGTTGCAACAGAAAAAAACTTATTCAGTTCAGAAGCACACAGATTTTTCATTCATAATCAAACAGCATTACACATTGTTGTTGGTGTTGTTCTCCCCCTTGTTAGACACAAATTTTGGGGCCAAAGAGACTAAATCTAAATTACAATGCAGCTGTCATTACATTTGTCCTCACATACAATGATCACTCAGACTCATCACTTTCAGTTTCTTCATCAACTTCAGTTTCTTCATCAGAGGCAGCTTTCTGATCTCCTTCACTCTCCAGCGTTTGGATGATTTCTTCAAGTTTCAGCTTCCTTGCTTCAAGTTCTTTGCAGGTGCTCTTTAGTTCAGCAATCAATGCAGCCTTGGAGATTGGAGTCTTGGCAGTTGAAGGACCTGCAGATGTCCCAGAGGGTGCTTCAACATCTGCTGCATGATGACTGAGGAACCGTTTGTAGTGAAATGCCAGAGGGCTTTCTCTTTTGCAGACTGTGTCCTTCTCAGTGAGGATTCCAGGGTATTGACTTAGCACTATACCACACAGCAAGGAGGGAAAAGCTATTGGCAGCTTTGTTGCAGAAGAGATAGCATGCTTCAAGGTCTGATCAAATATGTAAGCACCATAATCCAGCTTAGTCTGAGTTCCCACAGCATAGATAAACCTGGCCAGGCCAGTGGATATTGAAGATGTGTGGTTGGTAGGCACCCAGTTTGCTGTACCAATCCTGTTCAGCATGGCATATTTTCTTGTTAGCATGCTCACTGAGAGCTTTCCTTTAACTGGCCATGCCTTGACCTGGTTTGCAGTGATAACCTTGCAGACTTGGTTATCTGTCTTACCTAGCTCATTTGGTCCATCTGTTTCTCTTCCTAGGTATTGGTTGATGATCTGAGGAGAGAACTCTACACACCTACCTCTAACAAAGACTTTTCTAAATTCAGAAGACTTACCATTGGCACAGTCTTCCTGAAGATTGACAATGAATTCTTTGACAAGAAGTTCATAGCAGGGAGAGCGATTTGAGACTGTTTTGAAGAGGCCTGCAGCAGAGATGAGATCAATCAGTTCAGTGCACTCAAGTGCATTACTGCTCAGCTCTCTTTCAAGGGCAACCCTTCTTTGGTACACAAACTTCCATCTGTTTACACTTGAAACATGATGAAATGAGATGTTGTCCAAGGGAGCTTCTGGAACAGCAGTTGAAGCCCTGGATGGTGCTGGTTTCTTCTTGGGAGGAGATGTTGGGACATCTGATTCAACATCTGAGTCTGATGGGGTGACAACTTTCCTCTTCTGGGTTTGGACTTTACTCCATTGTTTTGTTGGACCAAAGGCAGTTTTGGCTTTGTCTTTCTTTGGAGTGACTTGCTTCTTCTCAGGGACTGCATGTTCTGCTTGCATCTTTCCTTTCCTAGACCTGAGCCTTTTGGCTATGCTAGGTCTTACAGAGGCTATGATCTCTGTATCAGAATCCTGCTCAAGATTCACCACAGGAGGAGATTGAGCAGTCTCCTCTTCAGCTGGTTGATCAGCAGAGATATGATCTTCAGTTGAGGCTCTGGTCTGATCCTCAGATTCTTCTTCATCACTTTCATTTGAGGCCTTTTTCTGGTCCTCAGTTGGTTCAATATCAGCATCAGATGAGGTCTTCTTCTCATCCTCAGATGTTCCAACATCTATTGGGACATCCTGTTGAGCAGGAGTGTCCTCTGCAGCTTGAGCTTGTTCTTCTTGAGGGGCAGGCATGGTGTTTAGAGGAATAGAAATCCCACTAACCACTCTCTGTTCAAAAAGAATCTTGTTGACTATCTCCTTTATGGAAGCATCCACATAGTCAGAAGATTTTGGAGGCATGTTTGCTGGAGAAGGAATGCCTTTGGATTTGCTGCAGACTTGATCTTTAGCTCTTTTTGGAGTTCTTGGCTTTTTAGCATGAGAAGCATTTCCTATGATTTCGTCCAATGGGGTTGATTTCATTGGTACCACAGAGATGGGAGTTGCATGAACTACATCTTCTTTGTTGAGAACTTCTTCAGGAGTGTTAGGGTTTTGAGACATTGTCAAGGAAGATGGATGAAGAGCTTTAGGGTTGATGATTTCTGAAGAACAGCTAGATGTGATTCGCTTTTGATAGAAAGATGAGAATCTTGATAGCTGATTATAAGCTGTTACTAAATAAGTACCCGTTACATTGCAAATCATTAGGAATGGAATACCCAAGGTTCTTGACCAGACTGGAGTTGCCATCTGGAACTTATGCCATACAATGTCATATGACATGTTGGCACATTTCATTAACTGCTAAATCTCACATAAACAGATTCCCAGTTTTCCCCTTAAGTTCTCAAATTGTGTAGCATCCAATGCTTTGGTAAAGATATCAGCCAACTGCAGATTTGTAGCTACATGTTCTAATGAAATCACTTTTTCTTCTACAAGATCTCTGATGAAATGATGTCTGATATCAATATGCTTTGTCCTGCTATGTTGGATAGGATTCTTTGATATGTTGATTGCACTTAAGTTGTCACAGTACAATGTCATGACATCCTGTGGGACATTGTACTCAGTGAGCATTTGCTTCATCCAAACCAACTGAGAACAACTGCTTCCAGCTGCTATATATTCAGCTTCAGCTGTAGATAAGGATACACAATTTTGTTTCTTACTGAACCAAGAAATCAAATTGTTTCCTAGAAAGAAGCATCCTCCTGAAGTGCTTTTTCTGTCATCAGCACTTCCAGCCCAATCAGCATCACAGAAGCCAGTGAGAATTGGTTTGCAACCATGAAAGTACATTATGCCATAGTCACAAGTACCATTAACATATTTAAGAATTCTCTTGACTTGATTGAGATGACTGACTTTTGGATCAGCTTGATATCTTGCACATACACCTACTGCAAATGCTATGTCTGGTCTGCTAGCAGTCAAGTATAACAAGCTTCCAATCATGCTTCTGTATAAGCTTTGATCTACATTCTCACCCTTTTCATCTTTAGTCAGCTTTAAATGTGTGGGGGCAGGAGTTCTCTTATGAGTAGCATTTTCCATTCCAAATTTCTTGACTATGTTCTTGGTATACTTGCTTTGGGAAATGAACATTGAGTCTTCCATTTGCTTTATTTGCAGACCAAGAAAGTAGGTTAACTCTCCTACTAGGCTCATTTCAAATTCAGATTCCATCTGCTTGACAAAATGTTTGACCATCCTGTCAGACATCCCACCAAAGACAATGTCATCAACATATATTTGAGCAATCATGATATTTCCTTCTTCATCTTTAACAAACAGGGTTTTGTCAATTCCTCCTTTTCTGTACCCTTGCTTGATAAGAAATGTAGTCAGTCTTTCATACCATGCCCTTGGAGCTTGCTTCAGACCATAAAGTGCCTTCTTTAGTTTGTATACATGATTTGGACAGCTTGGATCAACAAATCCTTTAGGCTGTTCTACATATACCTCTTCATTAAGATAACCATTTAAAAAGGCACTTTTCACATCCATTTGAAATAGCTTGAACTTTAAGATACAAGCAATTCCCAAAAGTAGTCTGATTGATTCAAGCCTTGCTACTGGTGCAAAGGTTTCATCAAAGTCTACTCCTTCAATTTGAGTGTATCCTTGAGCTACAAGTCTAGCTTTGTTCTTTGTAACAACTCCTTGTTCATTTGACTTGTTCTTATACACCCATTTTGTTCCAATCACATTTATGTCATCAGGTCTAGGAACAAGATTCCATACTTCATTCCTTGTGAATTGACCTAATTCCTCTTGCATAGCACAAATCCAGTATTCATCAGTAAGAGCTTCCTTGATGTTTTTAGGTTCTATTTTAGAAACAAAACAAGAACCTGAAATTACTTCTCTTGATCTAGTGCTCACACCTCTGTTGGGATCACCAATTATCAAATCTTTGGGATGATCTTTCTGTATTCTGATGGAGGGAGGTTTGCTGGATTCTTCTGTCCTTGTATCAGTTTGAGTGAAGTTATAATGATCATTCTTTTTTTCAGCTTCAATCTTGATATCAGCAGATGTTCCAACATCTTCTGGGACATCTGTAGGAGCATCATCAATTATCACATTTATGGACTCCATGATCACCTTGGTTCTAGAATTAAATACTCTATATGCTCTGCTGTTTATAGAGTATCCAAGGAAAATCCCTTCATCACTTTTAGGATCCATTTTTCTCCTTTGCTCCCTATCTGCCAGAATGTAATAGTTACTTCCAAACACATGAAAGTACTTAACTGTGGGTTTTCTGCCCTTCCAGACTTCATATATTGTGGACAAAGTTCCTTTTCTTAAAGTAACTCTGTTATGGATGTAACAAGCAGTGTTCATAGCTTCAGCCCAGAAGTACAAAGGTAACTTTTTAGCATGGATCATAGCTCTTGCTGATTCTTGAATAGTTCTATTCTTCCTCTCAACAATCCCATTCTGTTGAGGAGTGATAGGTGAAGAATATTCATGATTGATTCCTTCTGAAGAGCAGAAATCTAAGAACTTTTGGTTCTCAAATTCTTTTCCATGATCACTTCTTATTCTGATCACACAGCTGGATTTTTCCCTTTGTAATCTTTGGCATAATTCTTTGAATACATCAAATACATCAGACTTTTCTTTGATGAAATTTATCCATGTATATCTTGAAAAGTCATCAACCACCACATAGGCATACCTCTTACCACCAAGGCTTTCAACCTGCATGGGTCCCATAAGATCCATATGCAATAGTTCCAAAACATTGGAAGTTGTCAGATGTTGGAGCTTTGGATGGGACATCTTGGTTTGCTTGCCTATTTGACATTCACCACATATTTTGCCATCATCAATCTTCAGTTTAGGAATACCTCTTACAGCATCCATAGATATAATCTTCTTTATGCCTCTGAAATGAAGATGACCTAGTCTTTGGTGCCATAGTTTCACTTCTTCTTCTTTAGCTAAAGAACAAGTTGAAGTGAGACTGAAATCTTGAGGTTCCCACATGTAACAGTTGTCTTTAGATCTGGCTCCTCTCATAACAACTTCTTGTTCTTTGTTAGACACTATACAGTCAGTTTTGGTAAAGTTTACACTGTACCCTTGATCACATAATTGACTTATACTGATCAGGTTAGCAGTTAAACCTTTAACCAGTAGCACATCATTTAGCCTTGGTACATCTTGACAGTCCAAGGTCCCAACTCCCTTGATTTCTCCTTTAGCTCCATCTCCAAAGGTTACATATCTGGATGAATGTGACTTTAAGTCTACTAGCAGATTCTTCAATCCAGTCATGTGTCTTGAACATCCACTGTCAAAGTACCAGTCTTCTTTGGCTGATACTCTTAGTGATGTATGTGCTATATATGCAACACCTTTCTTTGACCATTTGAGTTGAGATTTCTTTTGATACCTCTGCCCTGTGTATTGTTCATCAGTAGAGTTCCAAGGTTGCTTGTTGATCTTGTTCTTGGGTATGTAGCTTTGATCAGCATGAAGACTAGCTTTTGGTCTCCATACCTTCTTGAAAACCTCTGTTTTCTGCTTAGGAGGTTGCTGATCTCTTTGATGTCTCTGCAGCACTTTCTTGGTAACTTCTACCTTTTGCTTAAGAGGTTGCTGACACATCTGATTTGGATATCCATGTAACTTATAGCAATGAGGTTTGATATGTCCAAATCTTCCACAATGATGACATCTCCATCTTTGATACTTCTTCTTCATTATGTTCTTTTCAGAATGTTGAGACATCTGTTGGAACATTATGTTTGACTTTGTGTTCTTATGATGTTGAGACATCTGTTGGGACATGTTGTTTGACTGTATGGACTTTGGAGTAGTTTTGCTAGAGCTAGCTTCATCCTTATGAACTTTGTTGAATCCCAGTCCACTTTTATCCCCTGAATGCTTATTGTTGTTGAGAATAACATCCAGTGTACTTGAGCTACTGTTCAGCATTCTCACAGATTTGGACATGTGTTCCAACTTGGAGTTGAGAAGACTTACTTCACTTTTCAAGGTGTCAATGATCTCTTGATCATTTGCTTTTTCATCTTTTAGTGCCTCATTCTGCTTCTTTAGCTTTATAACATCACTGCATATTTCAGTGCTTCTTTTGTATAGATCTTTGTATGCTTGCTCAAGTCCTTCAAAAGTAAGCTCCTCATCACTGGATTCACTTTCAGATTCATATAATCCAGCTAGAGCAGTGATATGCTTAGCTGATTCTTCTTCTGAATCACCTCCTGAGTCTTCATCATACCAGGTTACAGAAAGTCCTTTCTTTTGCCTTTTTAAGTAGGTAGGACATTCATTCCTGATGTGTCCATATCCTTCACATCCATGGCATTTGATTCCTTTATCTTGACTGGTTTTTTCATCATAATTTGACCTTCTGTTAGCATCATAAGGTCTTTTGTTCTCAGAAGAGTTTGTGTATCTTCCACTGGGTTTGGATTCGCCTTCCATTCCTCTGAGAATCTTTTTGAATTGTCTTCCAAGCATAGCAATGTTGTCTGATAAGCTTTCACCAGTTTCTGATTCATCATCTTCTTCTTCATCAGCATTTGTCACTAAGGCTATGCTTTTGTTCTTCTTTACATTTGTGTCATTCATTCCCATCTCAAATGTTTGAAGGGAACCAATGAGCTCTTCAACTTTCATTTTGCATATGTCTTGAGCTTCTTCTATTGCTGTGACTTTCATGTCAAATCTTTTTGGCAAAGATCTGAGAATCTTTCTTACAAGCTTTTCATCAGTCATCTTTTCTCCCAAGGCTCCAGAAGTATTGGCTATTTCTAAGATGTTCATGTAGAATTCATGAACTGTCTCATCTTCCTTCATTCTCAAGTTTTCAAACTTGGTGGTGAGAAGTTGAAGTCTTGACATCTTTACCTTTGATGTTCCTTCATGAGTTGTTTTGAGAGTGTCCCACACATCTTTGGCCAGCTCACAGTGATGCACAAGTCTAAAGATGTTCCTATTAATGCCATTGAATAAAGCATTTAAGGCCTTAGAGTTGCCTAGTGCTGAATCTTCTTCCTCCTTACTCCATTCTTCTTCAGGTTTCAACACTTCTGATCCATCTTTGGTATCTTGGACAGGATGATCCCATCCAACATTGACTGCTCTCCATGCCCTGTTGTCAAGTGATCTTAAGAATGCAATCATTCTTGGTTTCCAATAGTCATAATTAGATCCATCCAGAATAGGTGGTCTATTTACTGACCCTATATCTCTATCCATGTTACAGAATTTTTATTCCCTAGATCTCACCCAGTATAAACAGGCAGGGTGCCTGCTCTGATGCCAATTGAAATTCTGTGATCAGGTATGAGATGTCCGAAGAGATGTCCCAACACTTGACAGATTTAACCAAAAACTTAAATAGCAAGAAAAGTAAACAACACAGAAGTTTGTTAACCCAGTTCAGTGTATAACCACACTTACATCTGGACGCTACCAAGCCAGGAGGAAATCCACTATAAGTAATATTAATTCTAGACTTAAACCACCCTGTTTAATCTATCACTTAATAACTACCCAATGCAATTTCTACCTAAGACACAACTTAGATAAGAGTACCCTACTCACTCCCCCTCAATCACACAGTGATCAAGTTTACAAGTTTAATAAAATTGAAGACATTCTTCAAACAAAACAGCTTGATCTTACTTCACAGTTTCAATCAAGTCACAAATGCACTTTTGCTTAAAAGCTCATAAAGTGGTACAATAAAAACAACCTGCTATTAAAACAATAAACAACCTATTTGGTCTTCTGAAATTTGTACTCAATTCTATGAGTTTCTGTTGATTAAATAGGTATCTGTAATTTGGGCTTTCTGTAGGATGATCCAGCCCTAATGCGCATGCAGCTTCCACCTTGAATTTAGGGTTTGTTACTTCCTAGATTCTAAGTGATTTAGGCCTTCTGTTTTAATCTGAATCCTCAATATAAAACTCCCTACAGATGCGCCTTGTTCTGTTTTTATCCATCATTAATTAATTCCAGATAACTCTCCTTAAATATCTCTGATCAGTTAGTCAATAATTAATTCTGGAAGCAGGTTTGAGATGTCTCAACATCTGTTGGGACATCCTGAAAAACTGAACTTAAGTCATTAACACAATGTCCCAACATCTGGTGAGACATCCTGAAATAAGTTCATATACTCTGTTTGATAATGTCCCAACATTTGATAGGACATTCTGAACTGAATTCAATATTTCTTGTTGGTCAAAAAATCTGCCAATTCAAGACATCTACAGGAATAAACTATGGTTTCTTTTTTAAAAAGAAAAAATAAATAAAAAGATCAACATCATATTTTAAAGAGACGATTCTTTTCATATTCATGTTTTAAAACTATTAATCAGAAAAGAAAGGACCACCTTCAACATGTTTCATAGAATCCCACCCCTTTTTATGATTCTCAAGGTGGCTTTACTTCAACAATGAAATGGTACCGCCCCATCACTGTTCAACTCCGGCCAGAAGAAAAATGCATCACACCTTTTTATCGAATCTTTTTCAGTTGTTTCGATTTTGTTTATGTTCATATAAGATTATAGATTTATGAGTGGTTGATGCTTGTCATATTTGCAGGATGTTTGTGTGTGTGCGGATTTATGGTTTTTCAAGCTCTCAGATTTGTTTATTTCATGGCTTCTACTTTTTTTGGTTTTTTTTATTTGTATCTGTTTTTACGATTGGTGTTTGGAGGTAGTGTTTGTGGTGTTTAGTTTGTGGTTTCTGGGTTGAAGAAGAGGAATGGAAGGTTTAGTGAGAGTGTTGTTCTGGTTTATTCTGTTTGAGTTATTTTTGCATATTTGTGAGCTATGGAGGTTTGTGTTTAAGTAGGTTTTTTATTGAAGAAGAAGGATATTTTTGGTGAAGCTTTGCTTATTATTTTTTAGAATTTCAGTGTGCTTTCAAAGCTTGTTATGGGAATGAATAGAAGATCGGTTTTATAGAGGGATGTTCAGGGGTATAAGAGGCATACTTGGGAGAAAAGGTTTGAGAAATTTGGTGGTTTCTACTGCTTGTCTATGTTGTGTAATTTTTGTATACGTTATGGATGTTATGCGGAAATTGTTATACTGAGAGTATGATACGTGGATTTGCATGAGGGAATTTTGCAAAATGATTTTTGGTGGATATCATATGGAGTCATGAGATTTTTTTATGTCGGGTCTGTATGTTGTGCATGATACTTGCATTTTTTTCTGCATCATTTTTCTTTTGTGTTGCTGAGGTGGTATGCATCTTGGAAAATTGTGGGGTTGCGTTATTGCTGTAAGGAAATTATGTGAGTTGTGTGGAAAAAATTATGGTTACTGAACAAATTTGCGGATCGCTTACTGTGTGTGCATCATGCTTAGGCCAATTAAATTTTGATGGGGCCTCTTTGGTTGTCATGAGAGGTGGGTAGGTTGAAGATGTGAGCTACGTTGAGGGAGATTATTGTGGGGAAAAGGTGGTCACGGTGAAAGAAAGGAAGTCGTGGCTTCATGTATTTTCTTTTAGTTAATTTTTTCTTTTTTGTAATGTGTAATGGGTTTAGTAAACATATGGGATATGTTTGAATTATGTCCTTGATTTTTTTAAGTGGATGGGCTTTGACAATTGAAATAATGGTTAACGAACTTGGATGATGAATTGGTTTGGATAATAATAAAAGAAAAAGAAAAAAAATTTGAAATGGATATGGATTACTAATAATGGATATAAAAGGATAATGAAAATAATTCAAATGGAAAATGGATGTTGATTATGAATTGAAATGAATAATAAACTAAAAGGTAAAAGAATGGATATTTAAAAATGTGGAATTAAAACTGGAATATGATTAAGAAAAAAATGGACAAAAGATGGATGGATTAAAATTGGAAATGGACAAAAGGCCTCCACACAAAACACTAAATTTAAGCCATCATTGCATACAAGCTTGACCTGACGATCTTAATTAAACCCTGACTTTTCGCACAAACCTTGAACTCAGTCAATGACATATTTTTTAGATTTTTGAATAATGGTTAAACAAAAATAAAAATGATATACAAGTAGGAAAAATTTGGGATATGACACTCTTGATTTGTGATGTTGTTCTCGGCAGGTCTGCTTTGTCGTTGTTTCTGTTTGTATACAGTTGAATAAACTCCTTAGCATCCTTAACGGTGAAAACATGAATTGATTGGGGGGTTATAGGATGCGGTTTGTGACGATGGAAGTAGTTGCTGAGAGAATTTGGTTTGTTGACGATGAAGAATATTATTTTTGTGAGAATAACCTTTTTTTACTGCTATTGAGAGAGAGTATTCAGATCTAAAAAGTTGGGAGATAATGATTATTGATATAGTCTAGGTTTCTTGTTCTACATATATATACATATATACATATATATATATATATATATATATATATATATATATATATATATATATATACAATTAAATTTTATAAAAAGAAGACAAGAATAATAAAAACAATGTTTTTTTAGTTTTTTCTCTTTTATAATACAAAAAATAAAAGGAATTAAATATTATGTTTTTCTTTCTAAATAATAGGAGACACATATGTATATATAAGTAAAATAATAAAATGGTGTTAAAAATTGTCTAAACATGTTTTTTTCTAAAACTTGATGACTAATAAAATTTGAAATAAAAAAAAGCTAAATATAAAATAATAATTAAAAATATAATATAATAAGTAAATTAAAATAACTATTAAAAAAATACAATTATTTAATTAATTCTAATTACATTAAAAGGGCTATTTTGACTAAAAAATAGAAATAAAAGTGATTTAAGAAAATGAAAAAAGGTCGGGTACCAAAGCGCCTGGAAAATTAAAATGAAGGCACAAAAATAATCAGCGCGAAATAAACATATTGGAAAAAATACAGTATTTGGTCAACTTTAGAAATAAATTTAGACCGATTTGTCTGTAAATCGAATAAATTTATTTTGACTAATATTTTGGACACTATGGAAGATGAAGTGCATGTTATGCTATTCTATGCTATGTTATGCAGATGTCATGATAACTGTATTGATTCAGCGATTCAGGGTCAAAATTGGGATATGAAAGCACCTATCAATATCAAAGAACAAAAATGTTAGAAGTGAACTTCATTCACAAAGTAAAACAATCACACCATACTTGAAAACTTCCTTTAGATACCTTGCACAAGTCAACAAACACATTAATAATAACAAGGAAGAAAGCACAATGAAACATACATGAAAACAAAGGTTTGGTTAGTAAGTACACTTGGTTAACCCCTATCTATGTTTATGAACTAAGAGAAGTCACACAATTGTAAACTATATCAAAAGTTAATAATGGGAAACTATATGCTATGATAATTCATAAGATCATTCATCTCTATGTGCAAATGTTCCACCTTAAAAGTAAATGCAGACCTTGATCATACATGAGCAAAAGTGAAACTCAAAATGGGAAAATGAAGTTCATAAAGTCAGAAGTTAGGTCACATATGAATATGCAAGGATGACCTATAAATGTCTAACAAGTATCATGCTATGGAAAACTTAGAAGACAAGGCAAAGTTGGCACAAAGAAAGTTCAAACTTCTTCCTAAGTTTTACAAGTTTAAGTGTCACACAAGCAAGTAGTGATCATGAAGAAAACACACACATGTGAATGCCTAAAATCAGTAGCAAAAGACCTCTAATTTCATATCAAACATTCATGAATTTCATTCAAGTATGGAATGGACACAAGTCCACAAGTTGACACAAAGGGATACACTAATGCAATGCTACATTCATCAAGGCATGTGAAAGATGATATGCAACTATGAGCTACCTAAATGATGCTCACACAACTTGAAACATGTTAAAGTCAGTTACAATGCATGTAAACACATTTCCAAGCAAGCATATGTCTTTACTTGAAGAACAAGTAACAAAATGTACATTTTAAACCCTAATGCTACAAACATGGATCAAAACACCTTTGAACAAGTAGAGAAGGGATGAATGTCATACGAAATGAATGGATCATGTTACTAAGAAGTAGACAAATCATACTTGAATACAATTCTAAGATCCTACATGAAATGGTCAAGAAATGCATGTAACAAATCAAGACAAACAAGCATAAAGTTCCTCAAAACAAAGTGCATGTTCAAACAAGTTTAAGTCCTATGAACCTCAATTATAAGTGACCTATAAATTAATTTTTAGGACATCAAAAGGACCTATAAAATTTGTATAAAATATGTCTTCAAGCACCTCAAACAAATGACATAAATGCCTTCCTAAAGCCTAATCCCTAGTCATACAAGAACACAAACTAGTTCTCAAACAAAAATATGTGAAAAATAGCAAAAGGCTATGAAAAATTAAGAAATTAAACACCAATATGAACAAGGTCAGTGGTGAGTGTTATGCAAAACATTGACTCGTGAAAATGTTTTTAAATATCTCAAGTGACATTTTTGTTCATGCTATGCAAAAAAAAATGTACATTTTTATGGTTTCACAAAAGTTCCTTCAATAACAAGTCATTGAACATACCATGAATCCAAAATGCATATAAAAGTGTCGTATATCCACATACACTCTATCATGCAAAAAAAATCAGCTTTGAAATACGTGAAGAAGATGAATTTTGAAGGTGAAAATGCAAACTAGGTCAAATTTCATACCTCTCAAAGATAATTTCCTCAAAAATTAGAAAAATGCATAAAAAAATTTGAAAAAAAATTCTAAAAATCAGTAAACATGTAAATTTATGTACATGAATTTTCTTGGAATTTTTAAATGATTTTTCCTATTTTTTATCATCCAGTTTTAAAGTGTATATAAAAGAAAAGAAAAAATAAAATGAAATGAGGCAAGGGGGTGCACAGGAAGCAAAAACGCCTTGAAAAATCATTGGGCTCACAAAAAAAAGGTGGTGTGGAAAGAAAATATTACAAGGCCCAATACCCCTGCAACTGAGGGTGCATACCATAATTCCTATTCAAAATGTTAATTAATTCCCAACCCTCAGATCCTAAGAGTTAACAAGGTATAATGATCTAACGCAAGATGAACCATAGTGCAAGATACAAATCATGGGAACACACACACAATCACACTTCAAAATCATTTTCATAACAAAAATGCACGTGAGGGAGAGTCTCCCTCATTAATGTGTTGGTAACATAGGTCTCGTTGGATCAAAAAAGAGGAAAGACCAAGATCATAACCTGTAGTCAAGTTGACTTCCACGTTGAAAGGTCCAGACGCCGTAACCCTAACTTCGATCACCTTCTTCGGTGGACCTCCATCATGAGTTGGACTGAAACCACCTAGAAATGACCAAGAAGACCTTTATCCTACTCCAAATTTCATGCTGATCACGAATCCAACCTTGGGTTCTCCTAATTTTTCCTTAATCATGAAAATCGAAGGCAAACATTTAAAGATTTAAACACTAAAATCTCACACACAGTCACATTCATCTATCAGTCAGTGCCTATATCACCATAGGACTTCAACATCTAACCCCTCCACCTTTTTAATGCCTAAAGAACTTAAATAAAGAGAGTTGAGAACTTCACCAACCTGAAATCAAGTCTCACTGCAAATCCTCCAAGAAACCTTAAATTGCTTCCAATAAACCTTCAAATCAATCACCAATGCAAAATAAATGCATGAATCCACTTGTATCTTGCTTAAAACAGAGATTGATAATGAAGATGATTGAAATCGAATCTGACAATGGAGATGGTGCAACACCACTTCAATGCATACAGACGTTTCAATGGAGTGTGATGATGATGAATGTTGAAGAAAATATCAGAGAAAATGTTTGTGGAGAGAGATTTGAAAGCTTATGCAAAAATGATGAAATTTTGAGAAGTGGGTTAGAATGGTTATAACCAAATTAATTAGGGTGGCTATGGAGCTTATGTATGTGTGATGAAGAACTAACTGAGGTTAGAAGGAAGTTAGAATCATGGTTAATCATATTTGAAGAGAATTAGAAAAATTGCAAATTGTGGTTGATGGAGGCGTGCATGCATGCATGCATGGTAGTGCATGTGGGCTATCATGGACTCATTGATGAAGCATTAATGTAATGTGATGATATTTGATGAAACTTGCTCATTAAGTTTTATTTTCAATTGTTGATATATGTGGTAAGTGTTATGTGATATGCATGGAATATAAGGTAATGTTTGGTTTTTTGAAGTAAAAAGAGTGACATGAAGTGTATGATATGTATGTGAGCTCAATTTCTGGCAAGAAATTCTAATTTCAAGGCTTTTTTTTACTAGGTTTGTGATTTGAAGAAAGTGTTGAGTTCATGATTTTGGATGATGATAATTTGATGAATACATGACATAATGATGTGATCTTGGATGTTTTGAAAAGAGAAAGTTTGATAGAACAATGTTCATGTTTAGCCTTTGATCATATGAGGTCTAGAAGCATGAGAAAAATTGACATGAAGGGATGCACATAAACTTGGTATTTTGGTAACTTAGACAAATTTCTAAGTGTTGAAAATGACAACTTTATGACATGAAATTTGATACACCATATCTTTTGATCCACAAATCCAATGGACTAATGGATTATATATTTGTAAAGGTGAGAAAAAGTTCTATAACTTTCATGATTTGAGATTGATCATTTGGAGGATTTATCTTGCTTGAATTCAGCTTCAAAGTTGGAAGAAATAACATAAAAAAACTTTCCAAAAATGGAAAGTTTGCATTATAAGTCATTTTCACTTTTAATAACTTTCACCATATGTCTTGATTCTTGATTATTTTAACATTTCATGATCAAATTCCATCATATAATCGCATTAGAGATGTCATGAGACATTGTGACCTCAAAAAGTCAGGAGTTGACTTTTTGTTGACTTTTTCTCAAACAATTGATTTTTGAAGCATTGACCAATTGAGAGACTTCTAAGCTAGGACTAAAGGGGGGAGAAGAGAACTTAAAAATCTAAGGTAAGAGTGGGGTTCTTCAATCACTTAAGGGGTATATGATGTATGTATGAGGGTAGTAAATTGTTAGGTTTGAATCCTTTTAATTGTTTGATGGTTGATGTTTGGGGTTTTGGGGAAAACCTAGGATTAAGAGGTTAAAGATGATGAATAATGATGAAATCGTTGTATTGTGATTGTTTTGTTGATGGGTATATGTTAGATATAGGTTATAGTGACTAAATCCAAGTGATTTGAGGCTAAAAGAACTAGTTTAAGTGTGGGAAATCGCAGTTGGGATAATTTTGTCATCACATTAATTTTTTGGTAGTTTTGTAGAGGGCGCTTAGCCCCGTATACCGGGCTTAGCGAAATAGGGCAGTGAATAGCGCAGTTAGCCCCATGCACCCGGGATTAGCCCATTACCCCTAGCATTTAATTTCAAAAACTTCAAAATTTCATAATTTTTGATTCGTAAGTCCGTTTGGGTCACCATTTGAGTTGTTGGAATGTTGATTTTATGTACTTTCTATTGTTATTTTCAATGACAGAATTCCAACTATTCGATGCGTTGTATGTGTTTCTGTGTGTGTTTCGATGTGTTGAACTGTGAAATGTGGAATTCGGTTGTGCGAATGCGTGTTGTTGTTACGGATTGCAATGTTTGCATGATTGAGAAGGTATATGTTGTATGTTGGATAATTTTAAGGTAATGTCTTGGTTGTATACTAGTCTTATGAATTATATCATTGTTGTATGTTGTTGTTGAGTGTAATAGCTGTTTCTTATGATGTTACATGATGTTATTGTGGCATATTGTGTAGATATAATAGTTGTTGCTTATGATATTGTTGATTAGTTATGGAATGTTGTGTTGTGGCATAACTTGTAAATGAAATAGTTGTTGCTTATGATGTAGTTGTATGTTGTTGTTGAGGTGCTTAACATGTTACATGAGTTGTGGGATAATATGTATGTTCATGTGGGTGTCGCAATGCGAAAAACAACTAGTGAAATAGTATGAACAGAAGAGTCGCCATCAAACATTTTTTATCCTCGAAAATAATGGATAAAGATCGAAGAAAATCAGGGGGAAAGGAAAGGAATGGTCATCACAACCATAGTCCAGGAAAGGGAATCGGTTACGTGAAGGGAAGGTTATCGCACCCCTTCACGTATGTCGTACTCGACATGATCCAAGCTTGCTGCTCTGCTTAAAGGGTATAAACATCTGCTTCATCTGCTGCTAATTGGAAACTGGAAAAAGTACAGAAAACGAAGAGGAGAGATAAGGAAATTGACTCGAGAGGACATCACTTCCCAGCCTGACATATCTCATCGAGAATGAGAATTAGAGTCGACGTAGTTCTTAACGGAGTGGGAATTTTGGTTGGCAAGCATCGCGTTTGTTTCTACATATCTCCTAATGAGAATTAGACTACCGTAGTTCGGCTCACTACTGGTTTCAATTTGTTTGTTTTGTGTTTTTTATGTTGACATTGACAATGTTCTAACTCAAGTGTTGTCGCTCGCTAAATCGAGATCGGGCATGACCGTCTTATTATTGAACGGGAGTGACAAGTCAATGCGTCCGCAAAAGAGTATGAGATGAAAAGAGAAAGATGAGAAGCTTCGTTCATGGTCTTTTAGAAGAAGTGTTTTGATTATTTTGTTTTGGCATGCACAGTTCTAAATACTTTAAAGTGTTTTGATAGTTTTGTTTTGGCATACACAGTGCTAAAGACTATTACATAGTGTCGTACCCCGAAAAATACGACCTCACGCGATCCAAAAGGACGGAGTCACGCGCCGGACGGACTTAAGAGTCGCCACCTAATTCTATTTATTCCCGAAGAGGGAAAGGGAAGATATAGATACAACCCGGGAAGAGAAAGATGAGGACAAAGGTCAACAGAACCATTGCCTGGGTTCGGGAGTCGGTTATGCAGGGGGGAGGTATTAGCACTCCCTACATCCATCGTACTCGATGGGAACCATCTAAGTTATCACGCGTGACAGGATGTCTATGCTTAAACGAATTACTTGCTAGAGGGAACTGAGTTGAATTATAAGTTAGATTGATCCTAGGTGCTCGGCAAGGATGGAGATCCTCGTGCCTATGTACTCCCGTGTGCAATGGGAAAGTCAGAGCCTCGTAGTTCGGCCTACTACGGATGATTGGTTGTTGATTTTATTACCTTTCTTCGATGAAAGGGTTTAGGAGTTTGAATGTACTAAAGACTATGGATAGTTTATCTCGTCTAACAAGACGAGCGTCTTACGTCGAAATAATCGGAGCGAGTAATGAGAGCTCGTTATCCTCCTTTCTACCGCTTAAGGCTCGTGGCGTACAAATCTTCTCGTATTATTAATGTATTTTATTTCCTAAGACCGCTTGACGTTGGATCAAGGGTTTGGATCTAAAAAGAATCGTTTTGGTTTTTGAGGTTAAAGGGTAAATGCAAATGGAGGTTTATTTTGTGGTTTGTTAGCGAGGCACAAAGCGCTCGGCTCGCAAGGTAAGGTGGATCTTAATAAACGAAACAATAACTGGAAAAATAAAGTGTAAGTGTGCGAGTGAGATCGCTTGGCGTTGGACCAAGGATCCAGAATTAAATAAAATATGGAAAATAAAATGCGTACAAAGTAATGGGAGAGGGATACAAAATAAATACAGGGGATTGCGAGAAATAAAGAGGTCTCGTTGTAATTAGCCCAAGAGAAAGCGTGTGTGCAGTGTTTTTGAACTATTCGAAGGCGTTCGGCCTCTTTGATCGGAAACAATTATTCGAAGGCGTTGGACCTTTTTGGGACACGTCGAAATTTGGTTCATTTACTTCCTTAGAATCGATTCAAGGTTAGAATCATTCTATGAGGAGTTGAACATTATTTTGAAATGCGGAAATAAATAAATAAATTAAATTGATTTGATTTGATTTGAAAAAAAATTAAATTAGAATAAAATAATAAATACAAGTAATTAAATAAATTAGTAATATTTGAGAATAATAAATAAAATAAATTAAATTAAAAGTTTTTGTTCAAAATAAAATAATAGGATAAAATTAACTAGAAAGAGGGCCTCATATTGACCGAGTATCACCGACTTAATGGAATCGGGCGAAACACCGGCCTTTTGTTATGTCATTGGCCCTTAATAATTAAAAATGAAATATAAAAGATCAAGAGTCTTAGTATAAAAACGTTTATCAAATCATAACTCTAATAAATAGAAAACAAACTATAAAAAATAAATAAAATTAAATATATGGAGGGAGTATGTATCATGACATAATAGTGTGGTTAGCACACAAAAAGAAAAGAGGCCATTGGGCTTGAAAGACCAATCAACAAATGCATATGAGAAAATAGTGGGTGCAACAATTAGATCCAGATGTGTGGTTATGAACCAGGACTGGTGAACGGACCTAAGCCCAACAACACTTAATGAAGAACAAACTGAACTTATAATGAACAACAACAAAAATTTGCGGCGTGATTAGGGTGTGTGTGTAAATGGATCAACCATGGGCCTCATGAACCCAACAAAAATCATAAAAATAGAAAAAGATAAATAGAAATAAATGGAAATAAAATAAAAAGAAACAATATTATTAAAGCAAGAAGAAAAAGAGAACACGTTCCTCCTTTCAAATCACGCTTCGAAACATAATAAAGAAAAAAAGGTAAAAAGACTAACCCTCACTCGCGACGGACTCGAAATTTCACGACGGCTACCTCGCGCTTTCACTCTGTTTTTTCTCTCGAACTCTCTCGGTTTGTTCTCCATTTCTCTTCTCTGGGTTGCGTATCTCAGCTCCCACTCGCGCAATCCGGTTTGTTTCTCTCTGTCTCTTTCAATCGCGTTTCTGTTTGCGGTTTGCGCGATGGTTTTGGGACGGAAAGTTTCGGTTTGTGAGCGACGACTTTCACGGTTCGTTTTGGATCTGTCTCGTTTGATGTTTCACGGCGGTGGTGGTTGGCTTTGAAGAACAGGTTTTGTTCGGTGGGGATTTTGGGTGATGATGAAGCGTTTGCGCGTGAGGGCGAGGTTCTCAGATTTTTCTTTCCGGTGGATTTGGGTTTCGGCGGTGGCTCAAGGTTTAGTGGTGGTGGAAACGGTTTTGCAGAAAATGGTGAGAGTGGTGGGTTAATGAAGAATAGTGGTTTATAGTGATTTGTGGTATTGAAGGGTTGTTGGTCGATGTGCAGGTTGGAGAAGAAAAGGGAGAGTGGTTTTTTTTTTCTGTGTTAATGGCGGAGAGGTTTCTGAAAAAGGCCCCTGAGAGATTGAAGTTTATCTATTTTTATGGATTTGTCAATTTTTTCCACTTCATCTCATTCTGACTTTTGTTTGGGTGTTTTTAGTGTTTTGGTGGTTTTGTGTTTGCAGGTGGGGTTTTTTTTAGAGTGAAAAGAAATGCAGGAGAGTATGAAAGAAAAATGAGGGTGGTGACAAGTGATCACAAAGAATTGTGTAGGGAGTCTCAAAAGAAATGAAATGTTGTCCTCTTTTATTAGTGAGGGAGTTTGTTATATTCAATTGTGGTTGAGTGTGTCGAATGCAGAAAATATGCGCTGGATTTTGTACGGATCGTGCAAGCAAGCTGTGTGGGAGTGGGAGGACTTTGTTGCCAAAGAGAATATCACATGGGTGTGGTTGGCAGTCTGTGAATTAGTGGAATTATACAAAAAGGATTCTATTTTTGTTAGTAAAAGTGAATTATAAAAACTTATATAATAGCAAGTGTAATAACAAGAAAATATGTAACAATAACAAAAAGGTAAATAAACTTCAATAATGATAATAATTAATAATAATAATAATAATAAGTATAATAATAATAATAATAATAAACAAAAAGTATAATAATAACAATAATAATAATAATAAAAACTAAAGATAATAATAAGTGATAATAATGCATTTATTAATAATGGTAATTAGACTAATTAAAAATTAATTGTTAATAATACTAATAATGCATAATGAAGATATTTTTTGAATTTTTAATAATGGACACAAAAGATGAAATGAGATTAGATGTAAAATAAAATAAAAGATAGATATTTTTTTGAAAATATTTTTAAAAAGGTATGAAATAAAACAAAAGGTGACATATTTTTATTTTTAGACAGAAAAGTAGTACATATTTTTTGATAGACAGTAAAATAAAAATGGTGCATATTTTGATTTTAAACAATTATTGATTAAACAGAAAAATGAGGGTAGGACTAATTTGGGGTATGATAGATGCCCCTATCGAATTGGCTTAGACCGAGTAAGATGAAATGGCTCGCGTTCAATCTTTCAAGGTATAAGATAATTAGATATTAACAGACTCCAAATTTGTCCGACAAATGAAATAACTGGAAATGATAGGTGACACAGTAAGAAACAAGTTGACAAAATAAAACACTTATCACCAGAGGGTGGTAAGGAAAATAACTGAAAATAAAATCACTTATCAACAAAGGATGATAAGGCAACTGACTGAAAATAAAATCACTTATCACCAGAGGATGATAAGGCAACGGACTGAAAATAAAATCACTTATCAACAGAGGATGATAAGGCAAATAACTGGAAATAAACTCACTTATCAACAAAGGATGATAAGGAAAATAACTGGAAATAAACTCACTTATCAACAGAGGATGATAAGGCAAATGACTGAAAAATAAAATCACTTATCAACAGAGGATGATAAGGCAAATAGACTGAAAATAAAATCACTTATCAATAGAGGATGATAAGGCAAATGACTGAAAATAAAATAAAATCACTTATCACCAGAAGGTGATAAGGCGAATTAACTGAAAATAAACTCATTTATCAACAGAGGATGATAAGGCGAATGACTGAAAATAAAATAAAATCACTTATCACCAGAAGGTGATAAGGAGAATTAACTGAAAATAAACTCACTTATCAACAGAGGATGATAAGGCGAATGAAATTTAAATACAGCCATTGAATCCACCAAGAGGATGCCTGGAATCTTCGATTGATATGATCCTGACTTCCGTTGGGGAAAGAACTGGAAACTTGCGTTGATCCTGGATCCTAAATTATGCAACTATGCTTGATTGTTTTTGAAATGGTATTCCATAATGATGGAGATACGATGTAAGTGCTTATGCATTGATGAAAGTTTAAACGTTGGGGATAAAAAGTCTAATTTATTTAGGTATGCAAATGATGCATATGCTGCAAATGATTGATATAAATGATGCGTATGACTTTGAGGATGCATAATGATGCATATGAGCGATTTGAAAGGTGCCAGCTTGGTGGACTTTTGGTTTGCTAGTTGCCAATAATGATTGGACTTTGGGTGGGTGGAGGGCTCGATTCCCCGACACTCGATCTTCGACGATGTATGATCAGAAGATGGATCTGAAAGTTCCAAGTTGGGTCACTTGCTGATGAGCGGAGCGACTTAATTGACACATGAAGACTGATTTTTCTTTGAATGGTTGCCAACACTTGGCAAGGACTGTCTGTTCAGCTGGGGAGAAGAAATAGGAAGATTTGCTTCTTATTTGCTTGCCCCTGCCTGTAGGGTATTTGAAATAAATCTGGTGGGGAAGCTTTGACAATGGTCGTGGCATGATCTGCCCCCAGTATCTGGATTTGATAGGCGCCTGCCCCTGCTTGAGCTGTTTGAAGATAATTTGCCCCTGCTTGGGCTGTTGAAGATAGTCTTGATTCATGTTGGCAATGAAGTTCAAGTTTTCCCCTTGTTGGGATTGTACTGATGTCAAGCACTGAATTTCAATTAAATTATTCAATACACAGATGGTAGTGTTAATGCAACGTTCATGTAAGTTTTGAAAAAGTCAATTTATTTGGATGATTGTGATAGTGTGACGAATGGACCGTTAGTCCAAACGAAGTGCTAATTTAGAAAGTGCGTAAAAGATGCAGTAAGAATAATGTGCGATCAAGATTGAATATTAGCAAATATATGGGAGTCAATTTACGCAACCTTGTTGGTAGCATGCTTTCAGAATAAATCGTGCCTCAATTAGGACTTTCGAGGGTTGTAACGTGGTCTGGTTAATAGTTTGAGAAACAAAGGTATAAGGCTCAAATGATTTGTACCCACCCCTCTTCGTGATATTCTCCAGTCCTACGTTTAGTTAACTCTACATATGCATTTGTTTTGATATTGCAAGAGTGAAGATGAAGCTTCAAAGTTTGCTTGGAGATGGCAGTCATCTTATTTTGCTGGTGACCATTTGATTCTTGATTTGGTGGTCACTGATATTTGTTTTGTTTTTGCTGAGGATTGAGTTCCTCTTTTGATTTTTTTCGACTAAGTCTCCCTTCGGGTGCTCAACTTAGTGGTTTTTTCTTTTCTTTTCTTTCTTGTATGAATGTTGTGACTGCCAAGTCATTTGTTGATTGTCCTCCGACGGGATGTTTCATCTTGCAATTCGAAGGTGTAGTTAGGCTAACTGAACAACTACCCTGCCCCGGGTTAAATGTAAGGGTTGTATCCGAAAGAAACTCCTACTTCTAGGCTCGAAGTGGTTGACTAGGGATTAACTCCTTGTATCTCCAGTGTTTGGGGATTTGAAAGAATGCCTGTACATCATTGACGAGGTTTTATCCGAAAGCATACCGCAACAGTTATGGGTATTTCGTTTTCATCATCCTCCCTCAAATACTTGCTAAAGTGAAGTAAGAGAATATTTTTGTGATTTTTGTAGTAAATGATAAATAATGAGCAAATGCGATTAAATTGATTCAAAACATGCATAAACATAACATTAACATAACCAAGTACAAACGATAATGTTCAAAGCAAATAGTACTTAACAAATAGTACAAAATAACAGGAATGCAGAATAATAAGTGGCACTGGCTGCCTTGATTTGAGGAATGAACTTCTCTTCATTGAATGCTTCAAAGTTGGAGACTACTCAGCTTGGTCTTCAACAACCCCTTCAAATGTCTTTACTTGTTGGCACCGTGCGGCGGCATTGGATCATTCTGGACATTTGCATTTCTCGGAGTGAGAGTGAGGTCCTTAGAGTTGATCATATCCTGAATCATGTGCTTGAAGGCATGACAGTTCTCGATGGTGTGACCTGGAGCGCCTTTATGATATTCACAGCGAGCATTGGCATCATAGTTCCGGGCATTACCAGTCTGAGGTGGCATATCTCTCAAACTAAGAGGTCCTTTTGCCATCAGCTGATTAAAGATTTCGGTGTATGACATAGGCAGGGGATCAATGTGCCTATCATATCCTCTTTGTTGATATGGTGGACGCTATTGAGGAGCACATTGTTGTTGTTGACCAGGCCGTTGTGGATAAGCCGGTTGCTGGTATGGTCCAGGGGCATATTGCGCAGCTGCAACCATAGGACGTGGACGTGGTTGATGAGCCATATGAGGCGGAAATAGAGCTTGAAATGCCTGTTGATAAGGCATTAGAGGAATTGGCTGATATGGCATAGGAGCATATTGTGCAGCAGCAACATAGGGATACTAGTAGTAGGGAACTGGCACAAGTGCATTCTGTTGAAAATTCCCGCTGGCGGCGGAAACGGCATTTGTTTCGCCCTTTTTGTACCCGTTGAAAGGTTTCTTGACATTGGCTTGACTGCTAGAGCCTCTTTGGATCTTTCCACTCTTCAGACCTTCTTCGATTCTTTCTCCTACCATCACCATGTCAGAAAATCCAGAAGATACGCTGCTGATCAGCTTCTCGTAGTATTGCCCCTGTAGGGTACCCATGAAGATATCGATCAATTGACGGTCAACCAGTGGCGGATGCACCCTGGCAGCTAACTCCCTCCAGCGTTGGGCGTACTCCTTAAAGGATTAGCTTTCCTTTTGAGTCATACTCTGAATTTGAGTACGGTTAGGAGCAAGGTTAGTGTTGTACTTGTATTGCTTTATGAATGCATCAGATAAATCAAGCCAAGTACGAACATTGTTGCGTTCGAGCTGCATGTACCATTCTAGAGACGCTCCAGACAGGCTGTCTTGGAAGCAATGGATCATAAGCTTATCATCTTTGGCATGAGCGGCCATTTTTCTGTAGTACATCCTCAAATGAAGCTCAGGACAGCTGAGGCCTTTGTATTTCTCGAACTCTGGCAGTTTGAACTTAGCAGGGATCACAATAACCGAAACTAGGCACATGTCTGCGGCACTCAAAGAAGTTGAATTGTGTCCTTCCATAATTCGGAGTTTTTCAGCTAACTCGCGGCACATCTTCATAGCTTCAGACTCTTGAATAGCATGAGGATTGGTGATTGGAACAGCAGTATGCATCTCATACTCAACTTGATGATTCTCTTCAGCTTGAGGAAACTAGACTTGAGTTGGAATAGGTTGAGCTTGAGGAATAGCACCAACAGTAACACCAGAAGCCGGTATTGGTTGGGAAGTGACCTCTTCAACAGCAGGAGTGAAACCTGGAGGCAAACCGTAGACCAAAGGATTTGGTACTGGAACTGAAGGCATTGCGCGTGATTTAGATCCTTGCACTTGAGCATTGTTCATTGCGGCAGCAGCTTCGCGACGTTCTTCCATTCTTGCCAAAGCTTGCAAAGTCTCATAAATCTGATCAATCTTGTTCTTGACCGAGTCAAACTCCTCCCTCATAGCAGCTTGTTCTTCTTGAATCACGTCCATCAGTCTTCTAGTGTTGGCTCGAGTTAAGTATGGGCGTCTAGCACGATACGGGCGTCGGGAAACCAGCTTGATTTACTGAAGATGGAGGAACATGAAATGAGTTTACGGCTTTGGAATGAAATGTGATATGAATAAATAATGCAAATGAAATGATATGCAGTGTCAGAATCTAGGATCACAAGATCAGGGTCTCACGAGTCCAAGGTACAGATGGAAGATACTCTGATCAAGAACTCACTGGGTAGACTCTAAAGTTTAGGGATCCCAAAGTTATCAATTCATATGGCTGTTCATCACACCCGCCATAAGCATGACGATTGATTGACTCCGCCATATGAATCTATTTTTGGTGAGATCTTCGTATCGACAACCCACGAGAGAAAATTTTCTCGGGAGTCCATACTACGTGATCATCGAAACGAGGTTTAAAACAAAGCCCTGGAGTTATGGAACTTTCTCAATTGTTTGATGCACGTGTCAGTTTTATATATTCTTGACAGTCAATCAACTCCATTGAGTAAGTCTATTCCATGTGAGGTTTTCATATCGAGCCACGTGAGGGCGAACCCTGGTGCCCCATACTACGCAACCACCAATCGATGTTTTAACCAAAAGGTTCTAAAGGTCCTCAGAGTTGACAACCCTAATGAAAGCAACTGAGCACACACATCAAGGACTTGACGGTTGTCAGTATTCTCATCAGAATCTACTCCAAGTAAGATTTTCGTATCGACAACCCACGAGAGTGGTTCTCTCGGGAGCCCATACTACACAACCTCGCTAACTTATGTTTGTACTCGTAAGCCCGGGTATAGAGCTTTTCCCTCAAGCTTCTTTTGCAAAGTATCGATCCAAATTATAGTACCAGTGAGCCACAAGATATATAAGATGGAATGCGATAAAGAAAGAGATAAAAATAAACAAGCAAGGCATAGAAGCAAACATCCAAACAAGCACGGGAACCTAGACTAGGTCTGACTCGTATAGGGATGAACCAGTCGCCAGCTGTCGTACCCCGAAAAATACGACCTCACGCGATCCGTAAGGACGGAGTCACGCACCGGACGGACTGAAGAGTCGCCACCTAATTCTATTTATTCCCGAAGAGGGAAAGGGAAGATATAGATACAACCCGGGAAGAGAAAGATGAGGACAAAGGTCAACAGAACCATTGCCTGGGTTCGGGAGTCGGTTATGCAGGGGGAAGGTATTAGCACCCCCTACATCCATCGTACTCGATGGGAACCATCTAAGTTATCACGCGTGAAAGGATGTCTATGCTTAAACGAATTACTTGCTAGAGGGAACTGAGTTGAATTATAAGTTAGATTGATCCTAGGTGCTCGGCAAGGATGGAGATCCTCGTGCCTACGTACTCCCGTGTGCAATGGGAAAGTCAGAGCCTCGTAGTTCGGCCTACTACGGATGATTGGTTGTTGATTTTATTACCTTTCTTCGATGAAAGGGTTTAGGAGTTGGAATGTACTAAAGACTATGGATAGTTTATCTCGTCCAACAAGACGAGCGTCTTGCGTCGAAATAATCGGAGCAAGTAACGAGAGCTCGTTATCCTCCTTTCTACCGCTTAAGGCTCATGGCATACAAATATTCTCGTATTATTAATGTATTTTATTTCCTAAGACCGCTTGACGTTGGATCAAGGGTTTGGATCTAAAAAGAATCGTTTTGGTTTTTGAGGTTAAAGGGTAAATGCAAATGGAGGTTTATTTTGTGGTTTGTTAGCGAGGCACAAAGCGCTCGGCTCGCAAGGTAAGGTGGATCTTAATAAACGAAACAATAACTGGATAAATAAAGTGTAAGTGTGCGAGTGAGATCGCTTGGCGTTGGACCAAGGATCCAGAATTAAATAAAATACGGAAAATAAAATGCGTACAAAGTAATGGGAGAGGGATACAAAATAAATACAGGGGATTGCGAGAAATAAAGAGGTCTCGTTGTAATTAGCCCAAGAGAAAGCGTGTGTGCAGTGTTTTTGAACTATTCGAAGGCGTTCGGCCTCTTTGATCGGAAACAACTATTCGAAGGCGTTGGACCTTTTTGGGACGCGTCGAAATTTGGTTCATTTACTTCCTTAGAATCGATTCAAGGTTAGAATCATTCTATGAGGAGTTGAACATTATTTTGAAATGCGGAAATAAATAAATAAATTAAATTGATTTGATTTGCAAAAAAATTAAAAAAATTAAATTAGAATAAAATAATAAATACAAGTAATTAAATAAATTAGTAATATTTGAGAATAATAAATAAAATAAATTAAATTAAAAGTTTTTGTTCAAAATAAAATAATAGGATAAAATTAACTAGAAAGAGGGCCTCATATTGACCGAGTATCACCGACTTAATGGAATCGGGCGAAACACCGGCCTTTTGTTATGTCATTGGCCCTTAATAATTAAAAATGAAATATAAAAGATCAAGAGTCTTAGTATAAAAACGTTTATCAAATCATAACTCTAATAAATAGAAAACAAACTATAAAAAATAAATAAAATTAAATATATGGAGGGAGTATGTATCATGACATAATAGTGTGGTTAGCACACAAAAAGAAAAGAGGCCATTGGGCTTGAAAGACCAATCAACAAATGCATATGAGAAAATAGTGGGTGCAACAATTAGATCCAGATGTGTGGTTATGAACCAGGACTGGTGAACGAACCTAAGCCCAACAACACTTAATGAAGAACAAACTGAACTTATAATGAACAACAACAAAAATTTGCGGCGTGATTAGGGTGTGTGTGTAAATGGATCAACCATGGGCCTCATGAACCCAACAAAAATCATAAAAATAGAAAAAGATAAATAGAAATAAATGGAAATAAAATAAAAAGAAACAATATTATTAAAGCAAGAAGAAAAAGAGAACACGTTCCTCCTTTCAAATCACGCTTCGAAACATAATAAAGAAAAAAAGGTAAAAAGACTAACCCTCACTCGCGGCGGACTCGAAATTTCACGACGGCTACCTCGAGCTTTCACTCTGTTTTTTCTCTCAAACTCTCTCGGTTTGTTTCTCTCTGTCTCTTTAAATCGCATTTTTGTTTGCGGTTTGCGCGATGGTTTTGGGACGGAAAGTTTCGGTTTGTGAGCGACGGCTTTCACGGTTCGTTTTGGATCTGTCTCGTTTGATGTTTCACGGCAATGGTGGTTGGCTTTGAAGAACAGGTTTTGTTCGGTGGGGATTTTGGGTGATGATGAAGCGTTTGCGCGTGAGGTCGAGGTTCTCAGATTTTTCTTTCCGGTGGATTTGGGTTTCGGCGGTGGCTCAAGATTTAGTGGTGGTGGAAACGGTTTTGCAGAAAATGGTGAGAGTGGTGGGTTAATGAAGAATAGTGGTTTATGGTGATTTGTGGTATTGAAGGGTTGTTGGTCGATGTGCAGGTTGGAGAAGAAAAGGGCGAGTGGTTTTTTTTCTGTGTTAATGGCAGAGAGGTTTCTGAAAAAGGCCCCTGAGAGATTGAAGTTTATTTATTTTTATGGATTTGTCAATTTCTTTCCACTTCATCTGATTCTGACTTTCGTTTGGGTGTTTTTAGTGTTTTGGTGGTTTTGTGTTTGCAGGTGGGGTTTTTTTTAGAGTGAAAAGAAATGCAGGAGAGTATGAAAGAAAAATGACGGTGGTAACAAGTGATCACAAAGAATTGTGTAGGGAGTCTCAAAAGAAATGAAATGTTGTCCTCTTTTATTAGTGAGGGAGTTTGTTATATTCAATTGTGGTTGAGTGTGTCGAATGCAGAAAATATGCGTTGGATTTTGTACGGATCGTGCAAGCAAGCTGTGTGGGAGTGGGAGGACTTTGTTGCCAAAGAGAATATCACATAGGTGTGGTTGGCAGTCTGTGAATTAGTGGAATTATACAAAAAGGATTCTATTTTTGTTAGTAAAAGTGAATTATAAAAACTTATATAATAGCAAGTGTAATAACAAGAAAATATGTAACAATAACAAAAAGGTAAATAAACTTCAATAATGATAATAATTAATAATAATAATAATAAAAAGTATAATAATAATAATAAACAAAAAGTATAATAATAACAATAATAATAATAATAATAATAACTAAAGATAATAATAAGTGATAATAATGCATTTAATAATAATGGTAATTAGACTAATTAAAAATTAATTGTTAATAATACTAATAATGCATAATGAAGATATTTTTTGAATTTTTAATAATGGACACAAAAGATGAAATGGGATTAGATGTAAAATAAAATAAAAGATAGATATTTTTTTGAAAATATTTTTAAAAAGGTATGAAATAAAACAAAAAGGTGACATATTTTTATTTTTAGACAGAAAAGTAGTACATATTTTTTGATAGACAGTAAAATAAAAATGGTGCATATTTTGATTTTAAACAATTATTGATTAAACAGAAAAATGAGGGTAGGACTAATTTGGGGTATGACACATAGAAGCAAGTATGTGATACATCGCTCCGAGATGGAATGTGCATTGACACTGCTCAAATGTGTTTAAGGGTCGTGGCACCCCATATAATCTTTTCCTTTTTAAATGTTTTTGATTTTCTTTGTAGATGAGAAAGAGGCTCAATGGTAAAGAAAAAACTAGGGGGACTAGACCTGACTCCTAATGTTAGCATGCAAAGTTGATCCTAAAGGTGTGAGAAAAACACAAGAAAGGGGGGATTGAAATGAGGTTTTCGCTCTCGGCTACTTTTCGCACTTTGATGAGTTGCATCAAGCTATGCTATAGATGCGTTGCAGAAGCATAAATAAATTAAAGCATAAAGTAAGAGTAAAGAACACACGATATATCATGGTTCACTTGAGAACTTCTCAAGCTAGTCCAGTTCATTCGCCAATGTGATTTTGCCTTAAACAAGGACTTAATCCACTATAACCAAGATCCATGATTACAATTGCACGACGACACTATGACTAACCTAATAAACCGTTCAGAGATCCTTCTGAATATAACGTTCATTGACCTAACAGAACCACTGCCAGGATTTCCTACGCGGCCTACAAACTTGACTAACTGCACAGAACATCTGTGACTCCCTGCACGGTAACCTGCCATGACTAACTGCACAGAACCTCTGTGACTTCAATGAACCGTTCAAGATCCTTCCGGATATAACGTTCATTGACCAAGAAAGACCTCTGCCGGCATTTAACGTCTACTTGAGGAGTCTACCTGATATAACATCTTCTTGAGGAGTCTTAACTCACAGCTGGACTGTTCAGGGATCCTACCTGATATAACGTCTACTTGAGGAGTCTTAACTCATAGTTGGACCGTTTAGGGATCCCTTCAGGATATAACGTCCACTTAAGGAGAATCAATTCATTAGGTAGAATTTACATACCAGAGCTAACTAAGGTGCTTCTTTGCAAGCATATACTCCTCTGTTTAACTACAAAGTAAGTCTTCAAAGTTACAGCCAGATGAGCAATCAGCTCCTTGCAACCTACATGATTCTAAAATGTTCATAATATTACAATTCAAATTGCATCTTCAAAATTCTTGATCTTCATTGATGAGCAAGCTACGAGCAACAATTCCTTACTTCTAATCTTCAATGAGCTCCAAGATGATATAGTTGGTGTTGATTAATGACTTGTTGATTTCGTCTTCTTCAGCTGACACCATACATTAAATTCCAGTCATTAAACAATTAAACCAATGTTTTAAAAATCGAATCAGAGATCAAATCGAAAAAACATTTGGTTTAATGTTCAATTGGATCAATAGATTAAATATTCGTTTGACCTATTCATTAAATAAACTAATATAAAATTAAATTTCATAGATATATCACGCAATCATATTTTTACAACTTAAAAAATATATATTTTTTAAAATACCTTACAAATTTAATACAAAAATATTAATCAATACTACATATAATAACGTAACATACACTTGATTTCAACCTTGATTTAACATAATAACTAAAATAAAATTCAAATAATTAAGATTGATGATGGAGTGTGATTGAAAGAAAAACTATAACTAAGTGATAGAATTTAGAAGCTTGTATGATTGTAAAAAAAATAAGGATATTTTTGTGTGTGATAGACGAATGTTTTAAATTTTGATATTGACATATTAAACATTAAAAAAAATGATCAATTTGATGTATTTTTTGAATCAGACCATTTTATAAACCTTCTCTAATTCTTTGATTTGAACGACATTCAATGATTCAATTCGATTTTTTTTTCGATTTTATTATAAAAGTTGTCCTTTTTCGTGTGTAGTTCTTTCAATTTTGAGCTTCTTTAGCCCTTTCTCTTATAGAAAATATTATTTTATTTTATCTCATAAATTCAATTTAATTAATAGCTGTGAAAAAGACAACGGACATAAAATTTTAGTCACTAAACAATTAAATCAATATTTTTTAAATCTAACCAAAGATCTGAAAAATATTTGATTTAAGGTTTAATTGATTCAATCGATTAAATCTACAATTGGATTGTTTATTAAAAAACCTAATAATATAAAATTAAATTTTCATAGATATATTACACACAATCATATTTTCACAATTTAAATAAAATATATATATTTCAAAAATCATTACAAATTTAATACAAAAAATATTAATCAATAATACATATAACAACACAACAATGCATTTGATTTCAACCTTCATTTAACATAATAATTAAAATAAAATTAAATATTAAAATAAAATTAAAATAATTAAGAATGATAGGGTGTGGTTGAAAGAGCACTATAATTAAGTGATATTAGAAGTTTAAATGATTGTAAAAAATAAGGAATTTTTTTTGTGAAAGAGGAAAATTTTTAAGTTTTGATATTCACATATTAAATTTTAAAAAAATAAATTAAAAAATGATTAATTTGATGATTTTTTTGAATCAGATTGTTTTATAAAGTCGTCTTTGATTCTTTAGTTCCAACAATTTTGAACGGTTCAATTTGAATTTTTCGATTTTATCCCAGTTTTAACTCATTCACGATTTTGAAAGGTTGATCGAATGAATTAAGATTCGATTCCCGATCCAACTGATTGAATCGGTCAATTCTATTCGGGTTTTAAATCTATTTAAATAAGCAATAGTAATTTTTCTTCCATTATAAGAATTTTTCTACGGAATCAAATTTGCAGAAAGATTATAATTAAGAAAGTTTCCTAATTTACTGAAAAAATATTTTAATAATAATTTTTATCATTTTAAGCAGATTTTCATGTGGATACTGGAGATGCTAGAAAACCTTGCGGCTCAGATACTGACTAACTTTTACTGGAATAAAATATAAAATGTTTCATATTGAATTTTTTTTATTATAAAATATCCTACTTTTAGAACTCTTTAAAAAATTACTTGAAATATCACATGATCATATAATAAATTAACAATAAAGTAATAATTTAAAAATTGATTCTTGTTATTTAATTAAATTTTGCTTTGGAAAATTGTCTCTTTTTTTTCTTTTAAAAATTTGTGTGTTAAAATATGACTTCTAGCCATGTCATTAGAGATTAGCTCAAAAGATTATTCTCTATATGATGATGTGTTGAAAAAAGAAGCCAAGTAGATGAATCATTGGAAGAAAAAAAATAAAGTGAGATAAAGTTCTCTTTCAAAAAATTTAATATTGCTACTTATTGTTGATTGGATTCAAATCTAAAACGTTTAAGTAAACTGTAAGGGAATAATTTAGAACCCTAACAAAAATAAAGAAAGCTATAAAAAACTAAACAAAATAAAAGATAATTAAAACTAAAAAAGATAAAATAAAAATAAAGATTTTCATTGATTTTCTTAATATCAATATAAATAGAACACTACACTTTAAATACTTCTCTAAACATATATTAGTCATTTAAGTGTCACAATTACAAAGATGTAAGAAACTTTTAAAATATATTAATAATTAATTTAAACTAATATATTATAACTTAAATATTCTAATTAATAATTATCAATTAAACTACCTATCATTACCATCGGGTCAACTTGAATCTTAACCTCGAGGTTTTAAATAACACTATAGTGAAATAACACTATAGATGAAGGTTGTTTTCTGTTATCAAGATTTATGGGATTTTGTGAAGAAAAGAGTAACAACGCTTGCAGAGAACGCAACGGAAGAGGAAAAGGCTGTGTACAATGAATTGAAGAAGAAAAATTATAAAACTCTCTTTATAATCCATCAATGTGTTGATCCGGATAACTTTGAAAATTTTAGTGATGATGATTTTGCAAAAGAAACATGGGAGATTCTTGAGAAGTCTTTTGGAGGCGTAGAAAAGGTGAAAGAGGTGAGGTTACAAACTCACAAAAGAGCTTATGAATTGCTTCAGATGGAAGACAATGAAAGCATAACAGATTTCTTCACAAGAGTTACAAAACTTGTGAATCAAATCAAAGTATGTGGAGAAGTGCTAACGACGAAAGCAGTAGTCTCAAAGATTTTGAGATCATTGGCTCCAAAGTTTGACCATGTGGTAGTAACTATTGAAGAATTGAAAGATTTGTCGAAGGTGACTAAGGAAGAGCTTCAAGGGGCACATGAATCTCATGAACAAAGAATGGATGAAAGAGCAGCAGGCAAGTTGAAGATTGACGTAGCTTTGCAGGCGCAATCAACAAGAGATAGGAAAGGCAAAGGAAAGGTGTTCGACAACAAAGGAAGAGGTGGTTATAACAATTCGACTAGTCAAAACCAGCAAGAAGAAAACTGGTCGAATCAGAGAAAACCCTGGAACCAAGGCAACCAAAGAGGTGGTGTTGCAGGTAGGGGAAGAGGTGGTGGTCGAAAGCCAGACAAGAGTCACATTCAGTGTTTCAATTGTCAGAAATATGGTCAATATTTTAGTGGTTGTCCAGAAAAGCAAAAGAATCAAGATTCTGATGCTAAGCTAGCCAAACATGAAGAAGAAGAGATGTTGTTGATGTTCACAACAAGAGATGACGAGAGATTCCAAGATCAATGGTACTTGGACTCAGGATTTTCATCACACATGACTGGTAGGAAAGATTAGTTAGTCAATATGAAACCCTCAATGAAGAACACGGTGAAATTCGCAAATGACAATACTCTAGCAGCTGAAGGTATTGGTGATATTCTTATTAAGAGGAAGGATGGCAAGAGGTCAGTAATTTCCAACATTTTGTACATACCAGGCATGAAGAGCAATTTTCTCAGAATAGGGCAGCTGGTCGAAAAGAACTACAAGGTGTCGGTCGAAGACAAGGTGATAAGAGTCGTCGACGCAGGTGGTAGGTTGATCTTGAAGGCTCCAATGTCTCAGAATAGAAACTTCAAGATCGAACTAAATGTGATGGAGCATAAGTGCCTTGGTCATCTCAATTTCAAAGACATCAGATATTTAAAGAGAAGAAATATGGTTTCAGGATTGCCAGAAATTGACATCCCAAACGAAGTGTGTGAGTAATGTGTTCAGTCGAAACAACACAAGAATAACTTCAGCAAGGATGCAGGAAACAAGTCAAAGGAAATTCTTGAAGTCATATACTCTGATGTATGTGGTCATATCCAGGTGGATTCGATTGGAGGTAATAGATACTTTGTCACTTTCATAGATGAATTCAGTCGAAAATTGTGGACTTACTTTATCAAGAAGAAAAGTGAAGTGATCAATGTGTTTGCCAAGTTTAAATCTATGGTCGAAAGACAAAGTGGTCGAAAGCTCAAGACTTTGAGGACTTATGGTGGTGGAGAGTATGTGTCGAAATATTTCGATGCATTATGTGTAAAATAAGGGATTATGCATGAGGTGGTGCCACCTTACACTCCATAGCAGAATGGAATTGCAGAAAGGAAGAATCAAACCATCATGAACATGGTAAGAAGTATGTTGAATGGAAAGCAACTACCCAAAGAACTATGGGGAGAAACTATGTCGACTGTAACATATATTTTAAATAGATGTCCAACGAAGAAGCTAGAAGGAGTTACGCCAGAAGAGTGTTGGTCTGGTGTCAAGCTTAGCTTGAGTCATCTGAAGGTATTTGGATCTATAGCACATAGGCATGTGCCAGATCAGTTGAGAAGGAAGCTTGATGATAAGTCTAGTAAAATGATTTTGATAGGATATCATTTGACTAGAGGTTACAAGTTGTTCGACCCAGTAAACAAGCAGGTTGTGATCAGTAGGGACGTGATCATAGATGAGCTTAAAGAATGGGATTGGACTGAAAATGAAAAGAAATATTTAGTTGAAATATTATGTGAAGAACTAGCTAGTAAAGTCAAAAGAGATATTAGACGAGAAGATGTTAGAGGTGAAGCATGCCCAAGCAGACCTCAAAGAACAAGATACATGCCTGCAAGGTTGCAAGAATGTGTGATTACATCAGATGATGTGGTCGATGAAGAAGGTGTGCTGGTACATTATGCTTTCTATGCAGATGTCGAACCCGTCAATGCAGCTGAGGCACTGAAAGATTCGAAGTGGGTGAAAGCAATGAATGAGGAGATAAAGTCAATTGAAGTCAACAACACTTGGTCACTTGTCGAATTGCCTCAAGGCAAGAAGGAAATTGATGTGAAGTGGGTATACAAGGTGAAGTTGAATTCCAGAGGCTAAGTAACTCGACACAAGGCAAGACTTGTGGCGAAAGTTTTTCTTCAGAAGGAAGGAGTCGACTTCGACAAAGTATTTGCTCATGTTGCTAGGATCGAAACAATTAGGTTGGTTGTTGGTCTAGCAAACATGAACAACTGGCAGATGTGTCAGATGGATGTGAAATGTGCATTCCTAAATGGTCCATTAGACGAAGAAGTTTATGTTGCACAACCAGCTAGTTTGTGAAACAAGGCGAAGAGAGAAAGGTGTACAGGCTGCATAAAGCCATGTATGGACTGAAGCAAGCTCCAAGAGCTTGGAATAAGAAGATAGACAACTTTCTAAGGGATAAGGAATTTATGAAGTCCACAAATGAGCATGGAGTATATGTAAGAAGAAGCAATGGAGAATTTATTATACTATGTCTCTATGTTGATGACCTATTGATAACAGAAAGTTGCAAGAAGGAGATCGAAGATTTCAAACATGACCTGAGTGAGAAGTTTGAAATGTCAGACTTTGGAAATCTCTCATATTTCCTTGGCATCGAATTCTACAAGAATGGTAGTGGTTTGATGATGCATCAAAGAAGATATGCAGGTGAAATACTCAAGAGATTTGAAATGCAAGAATTCAACCCAAATTCGACTCCAGCTGAGTCCAGCTGACTCCAACCCAATACAGAAGACTTATTGGGTCACTTCGATACCTTTGTCTCACACGGCCTGACTTAGCATACAGTGTTGGTATGGTGAGTAGATTCACGCAGAAGCCAAAGGTATCACACCTAGCATCATCGAAGAGGATACTAAGGTATTTGAAAGGAACTCTCGACTATGGAATTTTGTTTCCAGCAGCTTATGAAGGAAAAGAATACAAGTTAGTGGGATACACATATTCCAGTTAGTGTAGTGATGCCGAGGATCGAAAATCCACAGTTGTATATGTGTTTATGGGAGGGGTATACAGGTTTGCAGGAACCCTAAGACCTTCAACATACCCATTTTACCAGTATGGTTCAGTTTTGTGATCTCGTTCTCTTGTACCTTGATTCTGAGATATGGATCCCGGATCAGAGGGATTGTTATTGTGATATGTTGACATTGTGACCATACACCGACACCTTATTATATGATTGGCACATCACAAACACATCACTGATCACATGCCTCGCCTTGCATAAGCATTATAACATCATTAATCATTTGTGTTCTTTTATTATCAGGGTTCGTACTACTCCTGATTCTTGGTCATATTATTACTTCAGAATGGAAGACGTCAGAAAAAGGATTGTGCACTACAAATTCTTTGATACCCAAGTGGATCTGATCAACCAAATGGTGTCTCTTATTACCCCTGGTCATCTGAGGTATTTCAAGGAGAAATATGGCGACATTCTGGACTTGGTGTTCAATCTGGACAACTCTCAAAGAAGCGTCATTCATACTTTATTGCAGTATTACAACCCACGGCTCAGGTGTTTCACTTTTCACGACTTTCAGTTGGGTCCTTTACTAGAAGAGTATGCTGAGATTCTGGGAGTATCAATCAAATATCAGATTCCTTTCAATTCATAGATGATTAGGCCAACCCATTCTAACATCGCCAAAGCTCTTTATTTAAGCTCATCAGAAGTATCTGCAAATATGGCTATCACCAAAGCGAAGGTACTTGGTTTTACTCTAGAGTATCTGGTTAGAAGGGCTGGAGAACTTGCAGTGATAAATCAGTGGGATTCAGTTTGCGCCATCTTAGCATTGTCTATATATGGGATCATCCTGTTCGCTGATATGGACAAATTCGTGGACATAAATGCTATTCATTTATTTGTGTTGAAGAATCTGGTACCTACTCTCCTAGGTGATTTGTATTATTCAGTGCACTATAAGAATGTGAAGAAGCGAGGAGGTCTAGTTAGATGGTATGCTCCCTTGTTCTATAGGTGGGTTATGAGACATTTACCTACCACTGAGAGTTTTACTGATCCTAATACCACCTGGGCCCAGAAGCTAAGTACATTGTCTGCCAGAGATATTAGATGGTTTACTTTGAGGTCGCAAGGGAAGAGCTTCATCGCTAGTTGCGGGAATTACCTCAACGTGCCTTTATTAGGAGTATCAGGGGGTATCAATTAAAACCCCATTCTCTTAAGAAGACAACTGGGGTACGCGCTCAAAGAGATTCCCGATGAATCAGAGTTATTCCAAACTTTCTATTTTTCGGTAAAGGATAACCTTCCGTTGGTTAGGAAAGTTGCAGGATCTTGGAAATTGATCAGAAGAAAAGACACCACATGCCTGGGCAAGAGCAATAACCAGATGTTTCCTGAGTTCGAAGCCTGGAGAAGGGAGGAGGCTCAAGCGGCTCTAATCCTTTTTTCTATACCAACTCCAACTCCTACAACTGTGTCATTGGAGGATTACAAAAAATTGGAGATTTTGGTCAGACAGCTTAGAGTCGAAAATCAAGAGGCCCACTACTCTTGTCAGAAACTGATGATTCAGAACTAGCAGTTAGAAGACAGAGCTCTCAGAGCCGAAGAAATAGTCCGACTTAAGCAGAAGGACTTTGATGAGAGAGAGCTATACTTTAAGAAAAGAGGATTAGCTGAGATCCACAAGGCGAGTCAGCGCCGGAAAGATAAGAAAGACTTGGATGAAGCTAATGAAACTATTACACTCTGGCAAGAGAAGTGGGGCGATCACCATAAAAAGCAAAAGGAAGTAGAGGCTGAATTTCAGTTGAAAATCAAAAACCTTCAGGATGCCCTGGTCGAGCAAGGAGAGCTGGTTTAGAAAGCCCAAGAGCAACAGAGAGAATACCTTCATCAGATGGCAAAGAATCAACAAATAGCTGAGATATCCAGAAAGAGGTAGAAGAGCTGAAGCTTTGAGCGAATGTTAAGAAGTCAAAGACTGAGTCGGCTCCGAGCAAAGAAAATGAGAAGGCATTCCTACAGCAGATTGAAGAGTTGTATGCTTCCTTTGATCTAAGGGATCTCCTCATCCAGAGACCCGTCCAGGAGCCCAATCATCCGGACATAACTCAGTTGTTCCAAGACGTCAAGCGTCTCAGCTGGAGGTTGCAAGATATAGAACTCCCTAGGGTTTAGTTTCATGCTCTTGTACCTGGATTACCCACATGCCTGTTGTGGTATTCCTTTTTATTGATGTACTTTGCTTTTCTTTGGCACCCTTCGGGGACTTTGCTATTTCAGATTTCATTTTATGTGATTGACTTACCTTGAATCTCTTTTGCACTGACACGGGTAATAAGCACCAATTCTCCACGACTGTCACATTATCTGAACATCATATGAGTCTTCTTCCAAAAGTTATTCTCTTAATACCATAAAGGGAAAGTGAAAAACCTTGAGGATAAAAGGAACACAACATTGCATGCATTCATATCATTCACATTTTCTTTCTTTTTGCAGGTTATTCAGGATACTTAACTTATCTATTCTCCAGTAAAGATTGCGAGAGCAGCCATGACCCGTCATCCTAGACAGAGCATTCCTCACCGGTACGCTACCCGCAACAATCAAAGAAACATCATGGACGCTATGTAGATAGAACTCAATGAACTCCGTAACCGAATGGGAGATTTTATGGCTTTGATGCAGGGCATGGCCCAAGGGCAACAAGAGCTGAGAAGTTCTATGCAGAGGCTTACTCCTCCCCAAACTGACCCTCTGGTGGTCACTCCAAATGCTCAGGGGAATCCACCCAACAACAACAGAGGAAATGGACCTCCATGTCCAGAAACTGGCACACCTACTCTTATCCCTGTGGAAGACCGTCAAGAGGATCAATTTCCTCCTGCTAATGATGATATGGGTTTTGGCATGGGAGGAAACTTTCAAGATTTTCTATTGCTGGCTAAAAAGATTAAGGCCCTTGAATGTAGAGACACTCTTGGGATAGATGTATCTGATATGGGCTTGGTTCTCGGAGTTGTCATTCCTCCTAAGTTCATGCCACCAAGCTTTGATAAGTACAATGGCAATTCCTACCCCAAGACGCATCTACAGGATTTTTCCGAAAGATAGTTTCTCACACTAGAGATGAAAAACTATGGATGTACTATTTCCAGGACAACCTCTCTGGGGGCTCATTGGAATGGTATATGAAACTAGAGAGAAACTATGTCCAAAGCTGGAAAGATCTTGGGGAAGCATTTCTTAAGCAGTTTCAGTATAACATTGATATGGCGCCTAGCCATACTCAACTCCAGAGTTTGTCGCAGAAGAATTCAGAAAGCTTTAAAGATTATGCTCAAAGATGGCGTGAGGTTGCCGCCAGGGTACAACCACCTTTGATGGAGAGAAAAATGGTAGATCTTTTCATGGATACCCTTCTGGGGAATTTCATGGAGAGATTAGCAGGTTGTTCATCTAGTGGATTCTCAGACATTATCCTGACAAGTGAGAGAATAGAAAGCTGGATGAAGTAGGGCAAAATCCAAAATAATGGAGCGTCAACCTCCACTGTAAAGAAGCCATTCATGAAGCGCCGAGAGGGGAAAATGGGGGTTGTGTACACTCAGAACAGGAGAGGGAATCATAATATGTATCATCAAGCAGCTCCAGTTACCATTGCGGCACCAGCAAACCAACCACCGGTTCAACAACAACAGGGTCAACCAAATTACCAGCAACATAAGGCTCCTGGGCTGTACTATCCTTCCCGACATAAAGACAAGCATCTTGAAACACCACCCATGTCATATTCCCAGCTCCTTCAGAATCTTCTACAACTGCAAATGATCCAGCTAAGGACCCTACAACCTCTAAGATCGGGGCAAATCCCTGAAGGGTATGATTCTAATGCTCACTGTGAGTTCCATTCTAGGACTCCTGGTCACAACATGGAGAATTGTAAAGCGCTGAAACACGTTGTCCAGGACTTGATTGATTCCAAGGCGATCAATTTCGCTCCTACTCCAAACGTAATCCAGAATCCTATGCCTCCTCATGGGAGGATTGTGGGGGCCATTGATAGAGGAGAAGGTTTGAATTTGATATCCGAAGTCAATGACTTGAAGAATTCACTAATGGTAGTGAAAGCTTGCTTGGCCAAGAAAGAATTATTCCCGGGTTATGGAGAAGATTTCCTATATTGTGTTAATTCCCCTGATGGTTGCAATCAGCCGAGATCGGGGATACATATGTTGATCAACGAAGGCAGCATACAGTTTGATAAAGTTGTGAAAAGCAAGGACATATCAACTGTTACCATCTATTATGACCCAATACAGGTTCCTGCTGGAGCAAGAGTAGCACCCATAACCATTACCACTGCTGGTCCTGTCTCGTACCAGAGTGATAGAGTTATTCCTTGGAATTATGGGGGTGAAGTGTACTATAATGGCCATAAGCGGGACTTTACTGCATCCACTTCTTCTCCATTCCAAATTTAAAATGTCAGAGTTGGAGGGTTTACTAGAAGGGGTAGGTTATTTTCTCCAGCAACTCTGAGGGGTAGTACGGTGCCACCAAACGATACTGCCGAAGCTCAAGCAAAAGCCAAGGGCAAACAACCCATGACCAATGATACACCTGCACCTTCGGCAGATCCTGACATCGCTTTTGATAAGGAGGCGGAGGAATTCTTAAGAATTATTAAGAAAAGTGACTACAAGATTGTAGACCACTTACAACAGACTCCCTCGAAGATATTTATCCCATCCTTGTTAATATGCTTAGATGCCCATAGGATGGCCCTATTAAAGATCCTGAACAATGCATATGTACCACAGGACATATCGGTGAATCAATTGGAAAACGTGGTGTCGAGTTTAAACTCTAGCCATGGCTTGGGCTTCACAGATATGGATTTAACATCCGAAGGACGCAGTCACAATCCGTACTCTCCCACGTGTTGGTTGATACAAGATCCTCATTGAATGTATTGCCAAAGAAAGCCCTCATGAAGCTGAATTATGATGGGGTTGTGCTGAGGCCAAGCAACTTGGTTGTACGAGCATTTGATGGCTCAAGGAGGCCAGTGTTCAGAGAGGTGGAGTTGCCTATCAAGGTGGGACCACAAGTCTTCAATGCTACTTTCTACGTAATGGACATTCATCCTGCTTATAGTTGCTTGTTGGGGAGACCATGGATTCATTCAACAAGGGTAGTATCCTCCACTCTTCATCGGAAGCTAAAGTTCGTGTTGGAAGGGCAAATTGTAACCGTATCAGGAGAATAAGACATCTTTATCAGCCACCTAGCCTCATTCAAATATGTGGAAATGGATGGAGAGACTGTCGAGACTCCTTGCCAAGCTTTTGAGCCTGTCAAGTCTGAAAATGCATCAGCTGCTTTGTCTGAAGACCTAAAGAAAGGAGCCTCTATAGCTTCTTACAAGCAGGCCTTGGAAGTGGTAGAATCAGGTGCAAAAGAAGGTTGGGGCAGGATGGTTGAGATCCCAAAAAAGAAAGACATGTATGGGGTTGGTTATCATTCGGGTCTGTCAACGCCTGGACACAATGCTAATGGTCGGAAAAGCCCAATCACCTTCACCAGTGCTGGTTGGATTGATTAAGGCAACGTCTGTGTCGCATAAGAGGATACGACTGACAGTGACTGCGATATAGACGAGTGGGTCAAGCCTTGTGTTTCAGGGACATAACTAAACAATTGGTCTTCGGAAAAGCTCATCTCTGTCACTCGCCTTGAAGAGTAATATTTTTTGTGCTTTTTTTCCTGTATTCAAGTCCTATGCCTTACTCGGGGCATAGAGACTCATTGTAAGGGTTCTTTTGTTCATAATGTAATTTCATAATCATGAATAAAGCATACGTTTTTGCATTCATGACATGTTGTTCCCTGTCTTTCCTTTTTGATTTTCTTTACAAAATAAACGGCAATGTTCTCACATCTCAATTGGCTTCTAAATCTAGCATGAATCATCATTCATGCAGATGTTCATCCTCGGGTCTTATTAATGACAACCTTGCTATGACTCAGTATGACTTCGACAATCCAATTTACCTAGCCGACGAGGAAGGTGAAGAAGATTGTGAATTGCCTGAAGAGTTAGCCAAGTTGCTTAAACAAGAGGAGAAGATGATTCAGCCACATGAGGAGTCTATTGAAATGATAAATCTGGGTATCGAAGAAGACAAGAGAGAGGTAAAGATCGGGGCTGCGTTTGAAGAATCTATCAAGAGTCGTCTAATTGTCATGCTTCGAGAGTATGCTAACATCTTCACCTGGCCTTATCAAGACATGCCTGGATTTGACACTGACATCGTGGTGCACAAACTACCTCTCAGGGAAGAGTGCCCACCTGTAAAGTAAAAGTTGAGACGCACACGCCCTGACATGGCCATTAAAATTAAATATGAGGTGAAAAACAGTTTGACGCCAGATTCTTGGCCGTAACCAGTTATCCCCCATGGGTCGCAAATATTGTACCAGTCCCTAAAAAGGATGGTAAGGTCAGAATATGCTTGGACTATAGGGATTTGAATCGGGCCAGCCCTAAAGATGATTTCCCTCTACCTCACATTGACGTGCTAGTTGATAAAACTGCTCAGTTTTCCGTATTCTCTTTCATGGATGGCTTCTTGGGCTATAATCAGATTAAAATGGCGTCAGAGGACATGGAAAAGACTACGTTTATTACGCCCTGGGGCACCTTCTATTATAAAGTTATGCCGTTTGGTTTGAAAAATGCTGGTGCAACTTACCAACGTGCGATGGTGACTTTATTCCATGATATGATTCATCACGAGATTGAGGTCTACATTGATGACATGATATCAAATTCACATACAGAAGAAGAGCATCTAGTCAACTTAGCCAAGCTGTTTGACAGACTCCGGAAATTCAGACTAAGGTTGAATCCGAACAAATGCACCTTCGGGGTACGTTCTAGTAAGCTTCTAGGCTTTATTGTCAGTGAACGGGGAATCAAAGTCGACCCGGCAAAAGTAAAAGCCATCCAAGAGATGCCTGAACCAAGAAGTGCGAAAGAAGTACGCGGTTTCTTAGGGAGGTTGAACTACATTGCACGGTTCATATCGCACCTAACAGCCACGTGTGAGCCTATTTTCAAACTTCTAAGGAAGAATCAGGATATCAAGTGGAATGATGACTGCCAACATGCCTTCGACCGGATCAAGGAATACTTGCAAGAACCTCTGATTCTCATGTTTCCAATGCCAGGGAGACCCTTAATCATGTACCTCATCATACTCGAAGGATCAATGGGATGTGTGCTGGGTCAGTAGGACAAGTCTGGTCGAAAAGAGCATGCCATTTATTACCTTAGCAAAAAGTTTACCGATTGTGAGACACGCTACTCACTACTCGAGAAAACTTGTTGCGTTTTGGCATGGGCTGCTCGCGTACTAAGACAGTACATGCTGACTCACACCACTCTCCTAATTTCCAAGATGGACCTTGTAAAGTATATCTTCGAGAAGCCGACTCTAACAGGAAGGGTAGCCCGATGGCATATGATTTTGATAGAATATGATATCCAATACACATCACAAAAAGCCATAAAAGGGAGTATATTATCAGAGTATCTGGCCCAACAGCCAATTGACGATTATCAGCCCATGAAATTTGAATTTCCGGATGAGGACATCATGTTCCTCAAGTTGAAAGACTGTGAAGAACCACTTTCGGAGGAGGGGCTAGACCTCGAGTCCAAATGGAAGCGGAGTAGGTGCTGTCATTATCTCACTAGAGGGGGTCCATATGCCTTTCGCTGCTCGGCTGACTTTCGAATGTACCAACAACGAAGCAGAGTATGAAGCTTGCATCATGAGTGTCGAGGAAGCAATCAATTTGCAAATCAAGAACCTCAATATCTTCGAAGATTCTGCTTTGGTCGTGAACCAAGTCAATGGCAAGTGGTTAGTTCATCAACCTCACTTGGTTCCTTACATGGATTATACCAGGAGGTTGCTAACTTTCTTCACCAAGGTCAAGCTGAGTTATATTCCACGAGATGAAAATCGGTTTGTTGATGCTCTAACAACTTTATCATCCATGATTAAAGTGTGTCAAGAGAACTATGTGCCTCGAATTATAGTCTCTCGTCTCGAAAGATCTGCTTATGTTTTTGCAGTTGACGGTGGTGAAGATAATAAACCTTGGTATCATGATATCAAGAAATTCTTGAAGTCTCAAGAATACCCGACTAGGGCATCCAGTAAAAACAAGAAGACTCTCAGAAGGTTAGCATGTGGATTCTTTTTGAATCAAGATGATGTGCTATACAAGCAGAACTTCGACATGGTCCTGCTCAGATGCGTGGATAGACACAAAGCAGACCTGTTGATGCAAGAGGTTCATGAAGGTTCCTTCGGTACCCATGCTGGAGGGCATGCCATGGAAAAGAATTTGTTAAGTTCGGGATATTATTGGATCCCCATGGAATCTGATTGCTGTAAATATTCCCGCAAGTGCCACAAGTGCCAGATCTATGCTGATAAGATCTATGTGCCTCCAAATCCATTGAGTGCCATGTCTTCACCTTGGCCGTTCGCCATATGAGGCATTGATATGATTGTCAAGATTGAACCAACAGCTTCCAATGGCCACCACTTCATCTTGGTTGCTATAGACTATTTCACAAAGTGGGTCGAAGCGGCGTCTTATGCCAATGTTACAAAGAAAGTGGTCGCCCAGTTTATAAAAAGAGACATCATTTGCCGGTATGGAATTCCCGAAAGGATCATTACTGATAATGGTTCTAACCTCAAAAACAAGATGATGGCCGACTTGTGCCGGGTGTCGCTCCCCCGAAAAGACACCAGGGTCCCAGGGTGCAGACGCGAACGGTCGGCGAAAAGAGAAAAATGAAAATGAAGTGAAATAGAGTCGCCAACTAGGCATTTTTATCCCGAAGGAAAGGTAATACTGCATAAACCTGGAAAGAGATGGATAAGACGGTTGTGAACCAGAGAAACTGAGAAAGGGGGTTGGTTACAACCTGGGAAGGTATTAGCACCCAGATTGTCCGTCGTACACGACGGGATCCACGCTTACAAGATTGTGTTTAAAGGGGTAGTGTATGTGCTATCTATGTGCAAGAAGCTAAGGAATGAATATACAAGTGTCAGTGCAAAAGGTGAATTGCTCAGGAACTGAGGCTTTTAAGGAATGCTGAAAGAGAGGGAAGACACATAGACTTTTGTTTGAATACCATTAAGTTATGCCTACGTATCTTCGCGTGCAATGAGAAAGTTAGAACACCGTAGTTCGACTCAAAGAGACTGGGATGACTTTGACTATGAACTGCTTACTTGTCGATGCTCAAGTGTATGACTCGTCTGGCTCGAGGGCTAATTGTCTTGCATTAGACGAAAGAATCAAGTTCTTGCTTGTGAATGAGTATGATGAGAAAAGAATCACGGAGGAGACGATTATTGTTTGTTTTTGTGTTTTCAGTTTTGTTATTGTTTTTATTGTTTTGCATAAGTTAATGAGCTTAAGCCTAAATAAAGGGCTTGTAAACTCATCATATCCTCCCTGATTAGGGATAATGAGCATACTTAAGTATGAGATAAGCACCTCAACTTAATTACCATGATGATGTAGGATTAAGATCATTAACCTACTTGTGATTAATTAGATGTTTTTGGTTTTTTGTTTAGTGTTAAGTAATGAGTTTAATCTCTAATCACAGATTAGTGAACTCATTACACCATCCTAATAGAAGGATGATAGATGAGGACACTTAAGCTGAGGAAGACTCCTAAACTTAATCCATGGTTAGGGATTAAATTCATTATATAACAAGCCTTTATTAAATTGATTTTAATTAAAGGGTGAGATTAAGAAGTGGATTTTAATTTTGTAAGACAACTTAAGGGGGACTTGTCCATTAAACACTAGGGTTAGTCCCTCTTAACCATAAGGAAGAGATAGAACCCTAATGTAAGGCCCAAGTTACAAGATAAATTCTTGGTGATTATTAGTGTGATTTGATTAAGAGGTTTAAAAAAATTAAAGGTTTAACACTTAGGATTAAAATTATACATTCCATCCTAAGAGAAGGATGTAGGCATAACCCTAATTCCAAAGTCCTAAAACTTTAAGAGTTTAGTCTCTGATTATTGAGATGAGAAGAGAGACTCAAGGAGACTCAAAGGTAAAAGACTAAGGGGACTATACACAACCCTAAAAGTTATCATTCTTGGATATCCTATGGTTTGTTAGGCTTAGGAGAGAAGATCTTCAAGGCCACTAATGGAAGAAGCAGATGAAAAGAGAAGGAAGGAGAAGAATAAGTTACTTACTTCCTGAAGAAGATAAGTAACTTAAAGAAAGAAAGTAAGAAGAATGGAACATAAGTGAATTAGATTCACTTCAAGGACATATTAAAATGCATATGAATGAGATAAGAATAGGTGGGAAGTGAAGGAAAATCCACCTCCCAAATAATTTACCAAAAGTTCCTGAAACGTTAGTATGAATGCATAAGACATAAAGCATAAAGGAATGAATTGAAATGAGATGAAATGACCAAAGTCAGAAGTGATTATGCAATTCAAATGGCTCATGAGATGATGCAAAGTCATACAATGTGCATATGAATGTTCATACAAAGATGAGATGCAAAAGAAGCATGCTTAGAAGTTTGAAAACACATGGATGTTTATGAAATGAAAAGAATGCAAGACATAAAAAATGAATGAAGAAATGATCAAACAATGTTCTAACATATCCTAAGATGTCTAAGATGACATATGAATGCTTGAAATGTCATGGCAAGTTCACATGATGATGAATATGCAAGGTGGATGCAAATGAACATGAGAAATTAGGGTTTTATGGACATATGAGATGCAAATGAACAAAAGAGAAGCATACAACATGATAAAAAATTGAAACCAAGCTCAATCAAACCCTAAACCCATATTAGGTCACACCCCAAAGAAGAAGGTCAGAAGCTAATCCTATTGAAGGTTATGATTTTTCTAAGTTTGCTAGTGATTTTGGGTGATTCTCAAGGGAAAATGAAGATCAATTTGAAAATGCAAGATAAATTCATGAGAAAAATAACCTAGAAACTACATGCAATATGTGAAACAATTCAAAAAGAATCAAGTTCAAACTCTTCATGGTTAGGCAGAAATGATTTTTTAAAGCTAGGGTTAAAAAATGTGATTTTAAAGAACCCTAATTCAAAGAAAATTGTATAATTATGATCAAACCTAAAAAGAAATTTGTATGAAGAGTTTGAAAATGTTTCTAATTGTATTAGAATGGTTCATGATTTTTTTGGTGATTTTTAGAAACCTAAATGTATTTTTAATTAATTAAAATCCATTAATTAATTAAAAATAACATTTAAATATTTTAAAAATACTTTTTAAATGCAAAAAATAAAATAAAAATCATTTTCAGGTTGAGAAAAATATTTAAAACCAGAATACAAAGTTTGAGAGTTTTTTTGATGTGTTTTGGTATTTTTAATAAAATGTGGAAAGAAAATGAAATAAAAATCAAATAAAATGGAAGCTCAATCAAATGAATGAAGAAATGATCAAGCAATGTTATAACATATCCTAAGATGTCTAAGATGACATATGAATGTTTGAAATGTCATGGCAAGTTCACATGATGATGAATATGCAAGGTGGATGCAAATGACCATGAGAAATTATGGTTTTATGGACATATGAGATGCAAATGAACAAAAGAGAAGCATAAAACATGATAAAAATTTGAAACCAAGCTCAATCAAACCCTAAAACCATATTAGGTCACACCCCAAAGAAGAAGGTTAGAAGCTAATCCTATTGAAGGTTATGATTTTTCTAAGTTTGCTAGGTTATGATTTTTTGAAGGTTATGATTTTTCAATCTGAGGAAATTTAATTAATTAATCCTAATTAAACTAATTAAAGTTAATTAAAGTTAATGAAGCAATGTGGGTCACTCATTCTCCTAAACTAAACATAATCCAAGGGTCCACAACGAAACTGGAGATTAAACCCTAATTAGGGCTAATCACTTTCAGGTGACCGGAGGGGAGCTCCGGTCATCTTCTACGGCGATACAAAAACCCTAAGTCTCTCTACAGGCAACCCCACCCTAAATTAGTTGCCCAGAAATGATCCTCTACTCAAACTAAACTCAAATCAACCTTCAAACATGATTTATAACACACAAACATGGAGAATCGAAGAAGAACAAAAATTTGGAGAAAATTTCAGAAGCTCGTAACATGCTCATTTCTTGACTATTTTTAATTCTAAAAGCATCAGTGTGATCCCCATAACATATATTTTCATTTTATAACAAGAAATCTAAGCTCTGAAATATTTTGTTCTTGAGGTTACCTGAGCTGATGAACTGCAAATGTGAGCTTTTAGGGCCTCTCCTCTGTGCAAAAAGCTTCCTTTGATCCTCCTGATGCTAGTGGAATTCTTGAAAAGCTTTGAGAGTGGCTGGTTTATGGTGTGTGGTTCTGTTTTAGCAGAAATGGAGGTTTGTGTGTGTAGTGATTCAGGCCATTCCAAGGGTTGGGTTTTGTTCTATGGATGAAGAGTGATTTGTTGGTGAAAGAATTTCTGGATTTTGTTAAGTTTTGAGGGTGTTTCGAAGAGGACAAGTTTTTTGCATATTTTTGTGAATCTGATGTTGTTGTTGGTTTTAGGCTTCAATGTCTCTTCTTATCTCTCCCATATTGTTTGAATATAATATGGAGTAGGTTCTGAATGGCTGCAAAACACTATTCCAAGAGTATGTGAGTTTTTGCCAAAAAGTCAAATATGTGTCCTTGAGAGTATGGGCCATGGTAGAGGAGATCTAAAGGGTGTATTGGCTGCAGCTGAGTATGTGGGGAGCCCTTGGATCAATAGAAGTGAGCTGGAAGGCTTGGATGGAAAGATATCATGGGCTTAGCAAATTCCCAACTTTGACATTTCTTGTGAATCAAGCCATGAAAATGCCAAATTCTTGGGAAAATTCTAGTTTAGACAAGTTGCTTTGACATGTTATGAAGTGTTTGTGAACATTAGAGGTCACTTAGAATCTTGAAATGCCAATATGTAAAAATTCCTCTTTGACATGAAACTTGAAATTATGTGATTTTTGCCAACTTTGAAAGGCCATATCTTGAGTTCTAGGATGAATCAAGACATACTCTAGTACTTTTTGAAAAGGGAAAGACCTAATCTACAACTTTCATGTCCAAGAATTTTTCATTTGAAGCATTTTTGGAAATGAAAGAGGAGGTTGAAAATCTTTCCCAAAATGGAAAGTTTCCATTACAAGTCATTTCTAAAAATGGCAAGTTTGCATTTGGCTCAAAATTCTTCAACTTTGTGAACTTCCAACCATTTCTAAGATCAAATAAAGATCATAAAACTTCAATATGATGAAAATGATCCCTTGGTACCCATGTTGGGGGCCTCAGATGCCCTGATTTTGACTTAACTTGCTCAAGAAGTTACCCAATAATCAGATGACTTCCACAATGAATTTCTTCATAAAACTTGGTACATATGATCCTTATAACATATTAAGAAAATTAGAAACAAGAATGACCAAAAAATTGGAGTTAAGGCCTCTGAAACCAAAACCCTAATTTTGGTCATCTGTGTAGGAAATCTTCAGCTCTGCCTTTATGCCTTTGCCATTCTTTGTGATATATTGACTTTTATGAACTTTGGGGAGAATATTATGATCATAGAACACACATGGACCCTCTTGGAAAGATTCAAGACCATTGGGATGGCTCAGATTGATTCTTGGATTGCTCAGATCATAAATCCTAGATGCAGATGAAATGCAGTGAAACAAATATGCAATATGAGATGTAATGCTTATGTCAAAACAAAAATGAAAGATCACAAGCCATGGTGTGAGAAAAAGTGAGGGCAAATTTGGGGTGTTTACAGCTGCCCCTATTCAAGCATGAGTTAGCTGTGCAGGATGTAAGCTCCTGGCTTAACAGACAAACAAGATAACTTGTGGTTGAATACCAAAGACAGTCTGAAATTTGAACTCACTGGGGAGAAGAAGAAAAGGGATATATAGTGTGAAAGATAGTATAGTATGATTATCAAATGAAGATGATGGAGGACGGCCATCGAGCAGAGGATGATTGCTGGAGGTAAAACGGTAAGCAAAGCAATGACGGGGACGGTCGACAAGCTGGGGAAATAAAGAGATCATGATGGGGACAACCATCGGATAAGGAAATAAAATTCTCTGGAGATTTAGACAAGCATAGATGGGGACGACCATCAGGCTGGAAAAAAAAGTAAGCAACGATGGGGACGGCCATCGGGTTAAAGAATAATGAAATATTTGATGAGGGACGGTCATCAGAGGGGAAGGACGATCACCTAGCAGGGGACGGCTGCTGAAAATATCACGACATATGACGAATGTCGGATAGAAAAGATCATCGATGGGGATGACCATCGGGTAAGCATGATGAAGGACGATCATCAAGAGGTGAAAGACGATCACCTAGCAGGGTACAACTGCTCCTGGGGATTATTGCAACATAGGACGAATGCCGGATAACGAGATCAACAATGGGGACGACCATCAGATAAATGATGAGGGATGGTCATCAAAAGGTGAATGACGATCACCTAGCAGGGGTCGGCTGCTAAAAATATCACGACATAGGACGAATGTCGGATAGAAGGTTATAATAATGGAGATTCCACTAGGGAAAAGGATGAGGGACGATCATCCAAAGTTGAAGGACGATCACGTGGCAGGGGACGAATGTCGAAAGCATCACGACATAGGACGAATGTCGGACAGAAGAAAGTTGTTCTGTTGGTGACTTACTGGGGAATGGTAAACACGGACGAGTATCGATAGAAGCAAACGCTAATATGTGTTTTAAGGATGATGATACGGACGCGTATCAATCGATTAAGCAAGGAACACATGCGAGTGTTCAATCTGCTGAGGAGTGATATATACAAGATACAGACGAGTATCAAAGACTTTTGTATAAGTATGTACAAGTATTGATCTGCTGGTGAAGTATGTGTAAGACACGGACGAGTGTTGGAAGATTGGGCAAGGGACACGGACGGGTGTTTGACTTGATGGGGAAGTATGACACGAACGAGTGTTAAAAAAGAATATGTACAAGTTGTGAACAAATATCTGTATTTGAGAGTGCAAAATGTATTTTAGCGACCTGCAGGGGATAGGACGACACGGACGAGTGTCGAAAAGAGCATGTATAAATATAAATAGGCATCTGTATTTTGAGAGTGCAAAGGGGATGATTTGGCTTTTATCTACAGGGGATATGAGTTTTGTATATTGTTGATGAAATATGGATGGTATTTGCAAGTGATCGTCTCGGACCTGGCTTATGATCATGCAAATGTTTGATTTTTGCCGTAATGCTCCGTATTAGACGGAATGCTACGCTTATTTAGGTGAATGTGATGAGAATGCTATGATCATGCAAATGAGAGAACTATCTAAGATATGGATCCTGCGGGGATAAGGATCTCTGGTTGATCTGCTTGGAGGGAGAACTTGGATGGGGAAGGAGATCATTGATAGATCTGCCCGGAGGGAGAACTCTGCTTGGGGAAATAGATCATTGGTAGATCTATTTGGAGGGGGAACTCATTACTGGGGATGTGGAGGTTTTAGCAACTCCGCTGGGGATATGTTTCAGGTATCGCTCTACTGGGGAAGCAACTCTGTGGAGAATCAATTTTACCAACTCTGCTGAGGATGAGAGAAATCTGGCATCTATGGTGGGGAATGGAAGGTTCTTGAATCACTTTGTTGTGGAAGAGACTGTCAGGCACTGCTCAGGGAGGTCCTGCTCAGGGAGGAGATAACTTCTGGGAAGTAGTATATTGGGGATTCAGTGCTTGACATGCCCCATGCTGCGAAAGATTGCTTGTCTTGAGTACCTGCAACCTGTTAAGACAAAGGAGAAACGCACAAGTGTCCCGAGGTATCCTTAACCGGATTCCGTCATAGGAGTTAGATTTACCTAAAAGTAATATATTTCCTGCAAGAATTTATTAAAAATGGCTCATTTGCTTTATGCAAGTGTTGTATTATGAACATTGGACATTTTGCAAACGAAACAAAAATGTACAAAACAAAGTGTGACTGAAAACTCTGATTTTATTAATTTGTGTGCCCTGAATTGGCAAGTACAGTCAAAGAAGCGAATCCCCTGGAAGGAGGAGATTGCTGTAAATTGAGAAAATAAAAAAAATTATTGGCAATGTTGAAGATGACGCTCCAGCGAGCTTCCTTTGCTATGACCTGTATGACCTTGACGTTCTTCTTATCTTGCTTTCTGAAGAGGCTGACTCTAACTGACGCTTTGTCCTTTCGAAGCTTGCCATGTTGTGAGTGATACAGATGAATTCAGAATGCGGTTGTTCGCTTATTCCCTAATTATGCGTGGATCGCCCTTTCGGGTTTTCAATCCACCGGGATACCCATTTTTTCCTGAGCTGTCCAATGCGGCTTTTCAACTCAGCGGGTGTACATTTTTTCCCCTTATTTTTGCCCGAGTCTTTTATTCTGTTTTTGACTTGCCGGATGCCCTATTTTTGCCTGGACTTACATTCTGTTTTTATGTCCAGCGGGTCATTTTATACGAAGTATGTTTTAACTGCATCTGAATTCACAAGAGACAGGAAGTCTTCACCATCCATGGTTGCGAGCATCAGTGCTCCACCTGAGAAGACTTTAGCTATGACGTAAGGACCTTCATAGTTTGGTGTCCACTTGCCCATGTGGTTTGTATGAGGAGGAAGGATTCTCTTCAGAACAAGCTCTCCCACTTGGTATTCCCGAGGTCTGACTTTCTGATCGAAGTCTTTCTTCATCCACTTCTGATATAACTGCCCATGACAGATGGCAATTAACCTTTTCTCTTTAATCAGATTCAGTTGGTTATACCGAGACCGGATCCATTCTGCTTCATCTAGTTTCACATCCATCATTACCCGTAAGGAGGGTAGCTCAACTTCAATAGGTAGGACAACTTCTATACCATACACAAGCTGATAAGGTGTTGCTCCAGTAGATGTTCTGATTGAGGTTATGTACCCATGTAAGGCAAATGGTATCATTTCATGCCAGTCTTTGTAGGTGACTACCATCTTCTGCACAATCTTCTTGATATTCTTGTTAGCTGCCTCAACAACGCCATTCATCTTTAGCCTGTAAGGAGAAGAGTTGTAATTTTGGATTTTGAAGTACCGACACAATTCTGCCATCATTTTGTTGTTCAAATTGGAACCATTATCAGTAATGATTCGCTCGGGAACTCCATACAGACAAATGATGTCTCTTTTTAGAAATCTGGCTACCACTTGTCTGGTGACGTTTGCATATGAAGCTGCTTCAACCCATTTGGTGAAGTAATCAATGGCTACCAGGATGAATCTGTGACCATTTGAAGCAGTCGGTTCAATCTTTCCAATCATATCAATGCCCCACATAGCAAAGGGCCAAGGTGATGACATCACGTTCAAAGGATTTGGAGGCACATGCATTTTATCCGCGTAGATCTGGCACTTGTGGCATTTTCAGGCATAGGCACAACAGTCTGCATCCATTGTAATCCAGTAGTAACCCGATCTTAATAACTTCTTTGCCATTGCATGTCCTCCGGAATGGGTACCAAAAGAACCTTCGTGTACTTCGTGCATTAGCAGGTCTGCTTCCTTCTTGTCAACACATCTGGGCAGGACCATGTCGAAGTTTTGGTTGTACAAAGATCCATCAGCATTGAGGAAGAAACTGCCGGCCAGTCTCCTCAATGTCTTCTTATCATTAGATGATGCCCCAGGTGGGTATGTTTAATTCTCTAAGAAGCATTTGATGTCGTGGAACCAAGGCTTATCATCATTAGCAGTGTCCACAGAGAATATATATCTCGGTCAGTCCAATCTGGATACCAAAATCCGAGGCACATAATTGGCAGATTGAACTTTGATCATGGAGGAAATGGTAGCTAAAGCGTCTGCAAACTGATTCTCATCTCGAGGGATGTATTCAAGTTTGACTGTTGTGAAGAAAGTCAATAATCTCTTCGTATAATCACGGTATGGAATCAGATGCTTCTGATGAGTGTACCATTTGCCATTAGTTTGATTGATTACCAAAGCTGAATCTCCGAATACATTCAAAGTTTTGATCCTGAGGTCAATGGCTTCCTCAAGACCCATGATACAGGCTTCGTATTCCGCTTCGTTGTTAGTGCAGGCAAAGGTAAGTTTTGCCGAGAAAGGCATATGAACTCCTTTAGGTGTAATAAGCACTACACCAACCCCAGGACCATTCATATTGACAGCCCTATCAAACATCATAGTCCATGTTTCCTCTGGATCAGGCCCTTCAGTGTGAACCGGCTCTTCACAATCTTTGGCTTTTAAGAACATGATGTCTTCATCAGGGAAGTCAAATCTCATAGGTTGGTAATCATCAATGGGTTGCTCAGCTAGATAATCAGACAGTACACTGCCCTTAATGGCCTTATGAGAGGTGTACTGAATGTCATACTCTGTTAGAATCATTTTCCATCTTGCAACCTTTCCAGTAAGTGTTGGCTTCTCAAATATGTACTTGATGGGGTCCATTTTTGAGATCAACAAAGTAGTGTGAGTCAACATATACTGTCTTAGTCGGCGAGCAGCCCACGCTAAAGCACAACAAGTTTTCTCGAGCAGTGAATAATGTTGTTCACAGTCGATAAACGTTTTTCTTAGGTAGTATATTGCATACTCTTTTCGATGAGACTCATCATGCTGGCCTAACACACACCCCATTGATCCTTCTAATACTGTCAGGTACATTATTAGAGGTCTTCCTTCAATTGGAGGCATAAGAATTGGAGGTTCTTGGAGGTACTCCTTGATCTTGTCAAAAGCTTTCTGACAATCGTCGTTCCACCTGACTGTTTGTTCCTTTCTTAACAGTTTGAACAGGGGTTCACAAGTTGTAGTGAGGTGAGATATAAACCTTGAGATGTAGTTCAATCTACCCAAGAAACCCCGAACTTCTTTTTCAGTCTAAGGTGAAGGAATTTCCTGAATGGCTTTGGCTTTGTCGGGGTCAACCTCAATTCCCTTTTCACTTATGATAAAACCCAGGAGTTTACCGGAACGCACCCCGAATGTGCATTTGTTGGGGTTTAACTTCAGTTGATACTTCCTCAGACGCTTGAACAACTTCAGCAGATTCACCAGATGATCTTCTTCTGTAAGGGACTTGGCATTCATATCATCCACATAGCATGTCTTGATGAGTTGCACTGGCTCATATGAAATAATGTTACCATAGCTCGTTGATAAGTTGCACTGGCGTTCTTCAGTCCAAACGGCATTACCTTGTAACAAAATGTGCCCCAAGGTGTGATGAAGGTTGTTTTCTCCATGTCTTTGGGTGACATTTTAATCTGATTGTACCCAGAAAATCCATCCATGAAAGAAAATACCGAGAACAGAGTTGTGTTGTCGACCAATACATCAATGTGAGGTAATGGGAAGTCATCCTTCAGGCTAGCTCTGTTCAGGTCCCGGTGATCCACACACATATGCACCTTGCCATCCTTCTTAGGCACTGGTACAATATTAGCAAACCCACGGCAGGTAACTAGTTACAGCAAGGAAACCGACATCCCACTACTTTGTACTTCTTCCTTAATCTTCATGGCCAATCTGGGAGAGTGCGGCGCAACTTCTGTTTAACTGGAGGGCAATCTTCTTTCAAGGGTAACCTGTGCATGACAATATCCGTATCTAGACCTGGCATGTCTTGATAGGACCAACAAAGACGTCGACGTATTCCCGAAGCATGCTGATAAGCTGTTCTTTTACTGGAGCTTGCAGACTGGCCCCAATCTTCACCTCTTTCAAATCTTCCTCGGTACCAAGATTAACAGTTTCAATTTCCTCCTGATGAGGAGTAATCACTTTCTCTTCTTGCCTCAACAACCTGGCTAACTCTTGAGGTAACTCATAGTCTTCATCAACCCCTTCATCTGCTTGATTAATTGGATTATCGAAGTCATACAAGGTCATAGCAGTGTTGTTGTCGGTGCAATCTGGAGGATAATCTCTGCAAGGGTTGAGTTTTGTTCTTTTTAGTGATCAATTTTAATCTTGTTCAGAAAAATGAAGTTATTTATTTTGAAAACATTGCCATTTTATTGTTTTGTGCGAAAAATAACAAAATGAAAAGACAATGAGCGAAGAAGAAAATTGTTTGCAAAAGATGTCCATTGTTCGTTGATATTCCATTTGCACAAAATACAAATATGATCCTATTACAAAATGAGTCCTGACACCTTGGGCAAGATGCAGGACTTGATGCATGCTAAAAGCAGGAAATAATAATTACTCTGCAGGAGTAACTCTTATAATTTCTTGGGAAGACCAGTTAAGGACTTGTTGGCCCGGGATTGTAAACACCCCAAATTTTCCCTCACCAAGTTCACACCATGGATTTTGATCTTTCATATTTTCATTAGCATAAGCATATCATATCATATTGCATTTTTGTTTCACTGCATTAATTTAAGTTCATCTGCATCTAGGGTTTGTGATCTGGGCAATCCAAGGATCCATCTGAGCCACTCCAAGGCCTCCAATCATTCCAAGAGGGTCCATGTATGTTCAATCACCATATTATATCCCTCAAATATCAAGGAAGCCAAGAAAATCACAAGAACTGGCAAGTCATGGAAGCAGAGCTAGGGTTTCATTGCACAAATGACTTGAAATTAGGGTTTTGGTTTCAAAGGCCATAACTCCAAGTTTTTTGGTCATTCTTGTTTCTAATAGTCTCAATATGTTATAAGGATTATGTGTACCAAGTTTGATGAAGAAATTCATTGTGGAAGTCATATGTTCACTGGTTAACTTCTTGAGTAAGTCAGAGCAAAATCAGGGCATCTGAGGCCCCCGACAATGGAACCAAAGTGGATTTTTCATCAAATTGAAGTTATATAATCTTTATTTGATCATTTAAGTGCTTGGAAGTTCACAAAATTGAAGAAAATTGAGCTAAACCAAAAGTTGCCAAAAATGGAAATGACTTGTAATGGAAACTTTCCATTTTGGGAAAGTATTTCAACCTCCTCTTTCTCAACCAAAAATGCTTCAAATGAAAAATTGTTGGTCATGAAAGTTGTAGATTGGATCATTCCCTTTTCAAAACGTACAAGAACAAGTTCTAATTCATTATGTAACTCAAGTTATGATCTTTCAAAGTTGGCAAAAATCCTATAATTTTCAAGAATACACCAAAGAGGGATTTTTGCAAAACCACTTGCCAAGCCATTTTGTGACCTCTAATCACTCTCTAAGTATCATACAAACATAATGCAATGCTTTGTGACCAAAATTGCCCAAAGAATCACCTCATTTCATGCCTTGCACATCAAGAAATTCAAAAGGGGCCAAAACTCTTCAAATTTGCAAAATGATACAAAACCTCTCACACACTTGCTGAATCACCACAAAACCTTTTCCATGGTTATCCTTGAACCAAGCTGACTCGAGCCATACCTTGAAACAACCACAGAACCAGCCCATATCTTAAGTACAAGTTATGTTGACATTTTGGCAACTTGCCCATACCAATCACCATAGGCCACAACAACTCTTCTGACATATCAAAGCTTATTATGTGGATCAAACACAACTCATAACACAACACAAGCCAGCCTAACACTTCAGAATCACTAAGTTCCCAAAAATCACCCCAAGAGCAAAAGCTTTCGAAACTCACAACACACACACACACTCAAACTTCAAACTCTTTTCATCAATCAACTCAGCTTCACCAAAGGATCATTTCCCACCCTTCATTGCAGCCTAAAAGCACCCCTACACAAAACACGATTTCTGGCCAGTTGAAGTGCAACCACATAATCCAGCCATTCCAAACTCCTTCCAAGCATCAAAGCTTCATCAGAGGGATCATTGGAGTGAGTTTGCATAAGAGAAGAGGTCCAAAAGCTTCAAACTGAGAAAGCTCAAGCTCAGGTAACCTCAAGAACAAATTTTCCAGAAATGTAATTTTAGGTTATAGAAATGTTCCTTATGCTTTGCTGATCATCATGATGTATTTACTTTTGAAAATGAGTGAGAAATAAGCTTGTATTAAACCTCTGAAACTCTGCCCGTGAAATATGTTTTTGTTTGATTCACATGATTGATGAAGAATAAATTTGTTTTGAGGGTAGATTTAGGTTTAGCAAGATGTGGGGAGTTGATCTGGAGCTTTAGACCGTTTGAAACAACCTAGGGAAGAAGTTTGATTTTGAGCTCACCGGAGAAGATGATCGGAACAATGTTCCGGTCACCTGAAAATGTTTAGGGTTCAGATTAGGGTTAATCTGTGTAATTAGGGAACTTTGAATCTCAGCCCTTTGATCAATGTTTCCCGCGTGTAATGAAAGGCCCAGATGCATCCACTTAGGTTTAATTATGATTAATTAATTAATTAATTAAGATTAGGTCAGTTTGAATTGTGACCCTTAGATTGCGCGCTGGTCAACCAGAATCCCCCCAGTTTAAATCCTATCCATCAGATTGTCCTACTTTCATTTAATTTAATTTTTATTTCATTTTTAATCATTTTTCTTGCATATTTTATTTAAAATACTTAGAAAATTCCAAAAATATTTTTCTTCTGCATTTTAATTTCAAATATTTTTCTTCACCCAAAAACATTTTTATTTTTATTTTTTGCATTAAAAACTAATTTTAAAAATATTTTTTAAATGTTTATTTTAATTAATTAACGTAAATTAATTAATTAAAATACCATTTAGGCTTCTAAATATTCCAAAAAAATTCACATTGCATCTTAGGACATTTAGAAATATTGTCAAACCATTCATACAAATTTCTTTTTGGTTTTGATTCAACTTTGACATTTTTCTTGAATTTAGGGTTCATAAAAATCCCATTTTTGAACCCTAACTTCAAGAATTCTTTTCTGCCTAACCATGAAGGGTTTGACATTGGTTCTTTTTGCATTGTTCTTCATATAGCATGTAGTTCCTAGCATATTTTTGTCATAAATTTATCTTGCATTTTCCATTTGATTTTCATTTTCCCTCTTAAGGTAACCAAAAACCCTAGGTAATTTAGAAAAATCACAACTTTCTTTAGGTTAAGAGTTAGACCTTCTCCTTTGGGGTGTGATATCATATGGGGTTAGGGATCCTTTGAGTTCATTTGCAATTTTTTATCTTGTGATTTGCTTCTGTTTTTGACTTTTGCATCTCATGTTGCCTTAAAACCCTAATTTTGCATCTTCATTTGCATTCATCTTGCATATGCATCCATACATGAACTTTCCATGACATTTCTTACATTCATATGACATCTAAGACATCTTAGGACATATTAGAATCATGCTTGATCATTTCTTCATTCATTTTCCATGATGTGCATTCATTTCATTCCATGAACTTTCATGAACTTTCAAACTTCAAAGCATGCTTCCTTTGCATTCCATCCCTTGTATGAACTTTCATTGCACTTGACATGCTTTTGCACCATCTCATAGCATCATTTGCATCATGTATTTGCTTCTGGTTTTGGTTTTACTTTTGCATATGCTTCATTTTCATTTCATTTCTTTCCTTTATGCTAATCTTTTTCAGGTGGTAAGTAATTTGAGAAGTGAATTTGCCTTCACTTCTCATTTCTCTTCTCATCCCTCTTATGCATCATTGCTGCATTTTTCTTTGCTTTATAGTGAGCTTTCTCATTCATGTTCATCATTCACTTTCTTTCTCCAAGTTACTTATCTTCTTCAATGAAGTAAGTAACTTGTTTCTTCTACTTCTCCTCCTTTCATTTGCTTCTTCCATTGGTGGCTTCTCTGAAGATCTCTTTTAAGCCTCACAAACCATAGGAACATCCAAGCATGACAATAATTAGGGTTTTGATTAGTCCCCCTTTAGTTTTTACCTTTGTGTCTTCTTTGAGTCTCTCTTCTCACCTCATCATTAGAGACTAAACCTTTAAGGTTTTAAGACTTTGTGATTAAGGTTATGCCTGCATCCTTCTCTTAGGATGGAGTGTATAAATTTAATCCTAAGTGTTAAAACCCTTAATTTGTTTAAACCTCTTAATAAATCCATCTTAATAATCACTAAGACATTAAACTTGTAACTTGGGCCTTGCATTAGGGTTCTAATTCTTCCTTTATTGGTTAAGAATGACTAACCCCAGTGTTAATGGACAAGTCCCCCTCAAGTTGTCTTACAAACCATAAAATTCACTTCTTAATCTCATCTTTAATTAAAATCCACTTTAATAAAGGCTTGTTTTGTCATGAGGTTAATCCCTAATCATGGATTAAGTTGAGGTATCTTCCTCAACTTAAGTGTTCTCATCTATTATCCTTCTATTAGGATGGTGTAATAGGTTCTCTAAATCCTTGATTATGGTTAAACTCATTACCTAACACTAAAACAAAACTCAAAAAAAAAACATCTAAATAATCACAAGTAGGTTAATGATCTTAATCCTACATCATCATGGTAATTACGTTTGAGGTGTTTATCTCATACTTAAGGTATTCTCATTATCCCTAATCAAAGGGAGGATATGATGAGTTTACTAACCCTTGGTTTAGATTTAAGCTCATTAACCTATGACAAACACCAAAAAAAAAGCAATAAAAGATTGAAAATACAAAAAAACAAACAATAATCGTCTCCTTCGGGATTCTTTTCTCATCATCTTCACTCACAAACGAGAACTTGCTTCTTCCGTCTAATGTAAGACAGTTAGCACTCGAGCCAGACGAGTCATACACTTGAGCAAAGACAAGCTAGAAGTTCATCAGTCAATTTATCTTTCAGTCTCTTTGAGTCGAACTACGGTGTTTTGACTTCCTCATTGCACGAGAGGATACGTAGGCATAACTTAAAAGTTATCGAACAAAAGTCTCTGTGTCTTCCCCCTCTTTCAGCATTCTTTTTAAGCCTCATTTCTGAGCACCTCACTTCATATTCTTGCACTGACACTTGTATATTCTTTTCTAGCTTTTTCACACAGATAACACATACACTACCCCTTTAAACACAAACTTTTAAGCGTGGATCCCGTCGAGTACGACGGACAATCTGGGTGCTAATATCTTCCCAGGTTGTAACCAACCCCCTTTCTCAGTTTCTCTGGTTCGCGACCGTCTTATCCATATCTTTTCTAGGTTTATGCAGCATTACCTTTCCTTCGGGATAAAAATGCCTAGCTGGCGACTCTATTCACTTCACCTTCATTCTCTCCTTTCGCCGATCGTTCGCGCTTGTACCGAGATGCAAATCTTTGGGAGCGACAGCTTGGCGACTCTGCTGGGGAATCTTATATTGCAACCAGGGCTTCTGGTTCTTTTCGTAGGTTCCTCCTAGTGCTTGTTTGATTTGTGTTTACGGGGGTGTTATGTGCTACTTGTGCTTCTTACTTGCTTTATTTATTGCTTTCTGTACAACTTTATTTATTGCTTTCTTTTACAGTTTTATGTATTTCATACTGTCATTATCATGTGTTGGATCTCTTGTCTGTTTTGGTGGGTGGGGTTCATTGAGTGATTAAGGTCCTATACCTAGGACCTGAGTGACACATAGGCTAGAGTGGCTTCATATTCTTTCCCATTCCATTTCAGTCTGGTGCGGGAATATGAAACACGGTTCAAACATGGGTTTCTTCTTGAGAACTCTGTGCTACAGATTTCCTGTAGTACTAGGGCTATCTGGGAAACCTGCTAAGTCTGGATGACCTTTTTATGACCTTCAGCATCTGGGGTGAATTAGAGGAGGATCTTTTATGGTTATTATAAACACTATACCTCCGGGTTAGAAGTGTTTACACTTTTCATAACTGATCCAAGTCTGAGGATCCTTGTTCTAGAACATTACATGTGAGGGGGTTGGGATATTTGCAGGTTTGTAGGAACCCTTAGCCTCATCATACCTTTTGTTACTAGATTTTGTTAAGGTTGTATTATTTGGACAGTTCTTGTGATTACCCTGGACTTGTGACTCTTTATTTGAGTCCCCCACCTGGTTACTGGATTTCTAAGCCTCCATCCGGACTTATGAACATACATGGACTTTTACCAAGGCAGATAAACAGATCCAACACTTGGTCACAAACCCTTTGCATATCATTTGCATACATCATTTTTGCATCATTTAACATTTTCTTATTTATCTTACATGGTATCCATCATATTATCTTTGGTTTGGTTTTGACCCCTTCTACTGCTTAGACTGCTTCAGTTATCTTCTCCAGCACCTTCATTAGTTTATCAGTGAATCTCCTCCAGCTATCTGCAATAGAGACCCATCTCCAGCATCTCAGTCATTGATCTTCATCAGCAGTTACTCTCAGCTTCTTCACCAGCACTCATGGACACTTCAAGAAAGCGAAACATCACATACCACTTCTTTGAGCCCACCTTGACTGGCATCAGGCATGTCTAGTCCCTCATTACCCCTGATCATATCCCACTATTCAGAGAGCATTATGGAGGCATTTTGGACATGGTCATGGATTTAGATGCATCTCAGAGGAGCATGATCCATACTTGCTTGTAGTTTTATGATCCTCCACACAGATGCTTCACATTTCCTGATTTCCAGTTGGGACCTTTGCTAGAAGAATTCTCCATGTTATTAGGAGTTCCTATCAGGAGGGGAATTCCTTTCAACCCTGAGATGGTTGCTCCCAGAAATGAAGACATAGCCAGGGCATTGCATTTGGAGCCTGCCCTCATTGAGCAGAACATGACAACCAAGGCTGGAGTTCCAGGCCTACACCTAGACTTCTTGATCTCCCGGGCTACCCTGCATGCTGCAATAGGGGAATGGAAGGCTGTCTGTGCACTTCTAGCCCTTAGTATATATGGGGTTATCTTGTTTGCAGATGAGCCAAAGTTTGTGAGCAAGAAACCTTACCCATTTTACCCATTTTGCAAAAATCTTACCAATTTTGCAGAAATCTTACCCATTTTGCAGAAATCTTACCCATTTTTAACAAACTCTCAATTCTTTCTTCTGCTATGACCATATCTGTAAAGCTAGTGGAAGATAAAGCTTCTAGCCTATCAATGTATGTCCCATGTAGGGTGTTTGATTGGAAAAATAACAAGTGTACTATTTTTACCGATGTAGTAATAGAAGGGAGTTATCCCAAATATCGATCTCAAGGACTGCGTACCGAAATAGGTTTTAATGAATTGATTTCAATTGGACAAAAGTTTTGGTTGATGGTTTGTTTTTCGATGAAATAGAATTAAAATTACTAAACCGTAAACAAAAACAGAGGTTGCACAAATATGAGAATAATACCAGGGACGGTGTATAATTTGCAATGCAATGACTTAATAATTTCTCAATTTTACAGAGAAATGCTTCAAAAAGTATCTTTCCTATGTTCAATAATGTTTTTCCAAAATTCCTTTAGAGAAAAACCTTTGGTATTCTTCCTCGACCTTAATTCCTCAATGGGCAAGGAAGAATATCAAGCAATAATTCTGACATAAAAATGGTTTTCACAGGATATTCCAATTCCTCAGTAATATTTACCGTGATAAAAATTATGCAACAAAGTTAGGATGGTTGGTCAGACCAAATCCTAACTACGATCAATTATCCAATTTTCCAACAAAGATAAAGCATTAAGAATGTTGCATAAAATAAAGAAACGGGTTTAAACGCATAATCTCAAAATTAAGAATTCAAATTGGCATTACATAAAGCAAATCAGGGACACCCCCTAGCATTGGGGGGTTTAGCCACTCATGTTCATAACAAAAATAAAAACTGATCAATAATATAGAGACATTACAATTAACGTAGAATCGGTTGGATCATCAATCGCTTCCGCTCTTGATCAATCCTTCTTCTCCTTTTATCGTTCAATCCCAAAATCCCTAAATCCAAAGTCACCTTATTTCAGTCTTAATCATCTAATATATATCAGTCTTCCAAAAACACCGTGAAATGTCCAGAATGCCCTCTGAAGATATCGCAGCAACATAAAAATATCAGGTTTTTTCTGGTTTTCACAACACGGGCCGTGTTGTGCAACACGGGCACCCGTGTTGTGTCTCTGAGTCTTCTCAAAAGTCCTTTTCTTCGGATGCCATGACACGGGCCATGTTGTACAACATGGGCACCCGTGTCATAACACTGGTTTCCTCCTTTTCTTCCATAGACTCCCTCTTCAAAAGGCCTTCACAACACAGGCCGTGTTGTACAACACTGACACCCGTGTTGTGCTTCTGATATCCTATTTTGCTGTTATTTTTCACACTTGGATCATCTTTTCGAAAGCTTCGAACAACCGATTAGATGTTGACCTGAAAACACATCACAAAACAACCACATAACACATACCAAAGATAAAAATAGATAAAAAGACTAAAACTAAACTTTCATGCTACATTAAGAAAACTACGACGAAAACGTGAACGAAATACTTCAAACAAACGAAATTATACGCAAAGGACAACGAAAACGGCTTGAAAACTACAACTAAAGATCACTGATCAAACTCCCCCAAACTTGAACTTTTGCTTGACCTCAAGCAAAGATCCTGCATTTACACATTCAAACACTAGCGAGATGAATTACGATACTCATACGTGGATTTTCGTTCCAAGTCACCCAAAAAGTTCTTTTGGTACTTCTCTTTCTGTAAAGGTATCACTCAAACACTAAACCGCGGAAAACCCCGGACCTGAATCTCCTTTTCGGTAACCTCTCCGACTATGCTTCGGGCTTAGGTCTTATGTTTCGATTTTCCACCCTTTTCATTCGGACAATCCTTTTTAAGGCTTCTTATGATTTTCACCGTGTGTACAAAATTGATCCTTTTTTTTTATTGTTGGCACCGATATCTCTTTGTCCCTTAAGGGAAACATTTATGTTCAACCGCCGTTAGGTTGAATAACCGGGTGAAGGCTACCCAACTTAGAAGGATCGATCGTTCTAATGTTTTTATTCATATTTTTTTTCCGGTGCCTTCAAGTCTTTTTCTCTTTTTTTGATCAACTCTGCACACACAATTATTATAGATAAAGCCAGATATGTCAGTAGAAACTACTTCGGGTTTACTTCTCAGATCAAAGTACCATGGCACGAATCTACACGTCAGACTCGTTCCTAATTCAGGAGACTCAGTGTGTTCGTGTTGTACCTAAACATCAAAATTTTTCCATTTTTGCTCATCGGGTTTCTTTTCACTCAATCCTATATACTTTCTCATTATTCACTCGCAAAGACACAACAAGTCAACTCAGGGGTGTTTTTTCAAATAACTTATAACTATAGTTTTCAAGCCGACACTACTAGAAATAAACACAGATAAAAACGAAACAAAAGGAAAACATGAAAACTAAACCCCCCCACACTTGAACTCAACAGTGTCCACACTATTGAAGAACCAATGTCGGAGTGAACTCACAACCATCACTGAGCCGGGGGAAATCCATGCAGCCTCATCTACTGCATCCACTCATGCAACTCATCGATGAGGTCCCCTTGCCGGGTCTGCTCTCTTATCATTTCATCCCATTCTTCCTTGGTCACGCTCCATTGACCGGTTTCCTGATTTGATGAGCCGCCGGCAGTTTGAACGGGGACCTCCTCAGCTTGGTACCCCTCATCCTCCTCACCTGAAAAATATTCATCAAACTGATTGTTTCCGCCCTGCATAGGGTCCTCATACAACCAATTAGCTCTATTGTCAATGGTAATCAAATTAGGAGCAGGCAAAGATATCAAATGCCGGTTACAGGTAAGCACAGAGTAGTAATTATGAAAGCTCTTAATCATACCTTGGTTGGTGAGGGTGTCTAAATAAATTTTGTTCTTACCTACCACTGAAGGTACTTCAAGCAACCTCTCACCATAACCAAGTTTTTCAGCTATCTGCGTTATCATTCCTCCTACAGAGATCTCACCAGAAGCAGCATTGGCTACCCGCTTGAGGTGGTCTGCTGTGAAGGCCGCAATGTTAATCAGTTCATTATTAGCCATACCATATAGAAAGTACAACTCTCTCTGTGTAGCTACTCCTGTGCTATCGCCTCGGCAGAAAAGGGTATAAGCCAACCCCTTCTGAGCATACCTAAAGCACGGGTTATGAATCCCTGAAGCCTTCGTCGCTGATGCGACATAGTCGGTACTGCCGGTGATATCCCTCCAGAACTCTCCTACGACAAATGTACTCGGCGGTGCACCAGGCCTGTAGATTGGAAGATCTAACATCTTTCCCAATTCAGCAACCGATAACACATGATCAGTGTCAAAAAGGCGAAACTTCAAAGTACCGTAGTACTCTGTATCCGACCCTGTCCACCTGTGCTTAAGCTGAAATTGCAAAGAACTCAAAAATTCCAATGTTATGCGCTTGAAAGTCGGCGCTTCATAAAGCATAAAATTGAGCATTCCAATATTGTGAAACATCCTATGTACCTCAAATTTAAGCATATACCTAGCCGGTATAAACTTACGCCTTACCAACTTTGAGTATTTGACTTGGTGCTCCGGATTCTCAAATAAAATGCCGTGGGCATTAGGCATGTTGTGTGCTCGCTTACGGGGGCGAGAAGACTCGGCCACATTCTTTTCGGTATCTCTGCGAGGAGGCATTGTTATTACCTACATAAATAGACACACAATTTGACAGATGGATTAGTGAAATCCGTCACCGTAGAAGTGACAATGGAGGCAAGGAGAACACTTTTTGTGAAAGGAGTATGGTGTTTTAGTGAGAGGGTGTTGGAGAAATGGAAGCGTTTGTGAAGAAGAAAAATTGGAGGTTAAGATTTTTAGAGGATGAAGTTTGTAGAAGATGAATGATTAGTAGAAATGTGTGGTAATGAAGCCAATAATGATAAATTAAGAGAATTAAAATGTGGGCCCCATGGCATTAAAAAGTGGGAAGATGGAAAATTTCAAAAAAATAACTGCCCGCACGCCTGACACGGGCCGTGTTGCGCAACACGGGCACCCGTGTCAGGCCCCTGTATTCCAACACAATTTGAATCAAAACCAAGGACTGCTCAAACATTTCAACACGGGCCGTGTTGCACAACACGGGCACCCGTGTTGCACCCCTGCATTTCTAAAAAAAAAACACTTCAAAACCAAAGACTTCTCAGACATTGCAACACGGGCCGTGTTGCACAACACGGGCGCTCGTGTTGCACCCCTACATTTCTCAAAAATCAATTAACTTCCATCCTCCTGACACGGGCCGTGTCATGGGACATGGGCACCCGTGTCAGGGCCCTGATTTTCCACTTTTCCTGGCTTTCTTGATTTTTTTTGCCCGACTATCCAACTTCCCTCTTTCCTTAGCAGAACCAGTGATGTATAAAAACGCACAACCTACAAAAACTGAAACAAACAAAAGTAAGAATGATAAAATTGTGGGTTGCCTCCCACTTGGTGCTGCGTTTAACGTCGCATGTAGTTTGGCCTTTGAAGTAGGGCTTTAATTTCTGCCCATTCACCTTGAAAATATCTCCATTGGTCTGATTTTTAATTTCGACTGCTCCGTGAGGAAATACCTTGTGAACTACAAAAGGTCCCGACCATTTAGACCGTAATTTTCCTCGAAATAGCTTCAACCTTGAATTATACAGAAGGACCAGTTGTCATTTCCAAAACTCTTTTCTTTGAATCCTCTTGTCATGCCATTTTTTTGTTTGCTCTTTGTAAACCTTAGTATTCTCATACGCCCGATTCCTGAATTCTTCTAACTCATGAAGTTGAAGAATCCTCGAACTTCCAGCTTTTGACAAATCCATATTAAGATACTTAGACGCCCAAAAATCCTTGTGTTCAAGTTCCAATGGTAGGTGACATGCCTTTTCGTATACCAGTTGATATGGTAACATACCGATAGGCATTTTGAAAGCCGTTCGATACGCCCATAAAGCATCATCCAACTTAATCGACCAATTCTTACGAGAAGAATTCACTGTTTTTTCCCGAATTTGTTTTAGTTGTCTATTTGACACCTCAACTTGGCCGCTTGTTTGGGGGTGGTATGGAGTAGCTATCCGGTGTTTCACATTGTACTTTTGCAGAAGCTTCTCCATGAGGTGATTTAGGAAATGCGTTCCTTCGTCGCTTATCAATGCTCTCGGAACACCAAACCTTGCAAAAATATTCTCTTTCAGGAATCTCACCACAACTTTTGCATCGTTGGTGGGCGATGCAACATCCTCTACCCATTTGGAAACATAGTCCACCGCAACCAAAATATAGTTTTTTCCGAATGACGGTGGAAACGACCCATGAAATCTATCCCCCACACATCGAATAACTCAACCTCTAGCATAGAGTTCTGGGGCATCTGGTTTCTTTTTGATATATTCCCAGTCCTCTAACATCTGTCACACTCTTTCACTAACTCTTGAGCATCCTTAAATAAAGATGGCCAGTATAGTCCGGATTGAAGGACTTTAGCTGCTGTCCTATCACCACTGAAGTGTCCACCGTATTCGGAGTCGTGACATGCTTTCAGCACATCTTTTTGCTCTTCATCGGGTACACACCTTCTGACTAGGCCATCCACCCCTTTTTTGTAGAGAAATGGATCGTCCCATAAGTAAAACCTGCAGTCATGAACAAACTTTTTCCTTTTGTTAGAATCAAAATCGTCGGGTATAATACCGCCAACAAGGTAGTTTGCATAATCTGCAAACCAAGGCACCCCAATAACAACTAGGATGTGTTCGTTAGCAAACTCATCCTTTATTGGGCGCTGCTCTTCAGTCTCCTCAATTGGTGACATTCGAGAAAGATGATCTGCAACAGTGTTTTCACACCCCTTCTTATCGCGGATCTCGACATCGAACTCCTGGAGAAGTAAAATCCACCTCAAGAGCCTGGGCTTTGAATCCTGCTTAGCAAAAAGATATTTCAAAGCAGCATGGTCAGTGTAAACAATCACTTTTGAACCCAACAAATATTGCCTGAATTTATCGAAGGCATACACAACAGCTAGCAACTCCTTCTCGGTAGTTGCATAATTTATCTGTGCAGGGTTCAAAACGTGACTAGCATAATAAATCACATGAAGCAATTTTCCTCTTTGCTGTCCAAGAACAGCCCCTACCGCAATATCACTAGCATCGCACATAATTTCAAAGGGTAGGGACCAATCGGGAGCGATAACAATAGGTGCCGACACTAATTCTTTTTTAAGTGTTTCAAAAGCATCGGTGCACTCCTTATCAAAAACAAAAGCCTTATCTTTAACCAACATAGTAGTTAAAGGTTTAGCTACCTTCGAGAAGTCTCTTATGAACCTGCGGTAAAAACCCGCATGTCCCAAGAAGCTTCTTATACCTTTCTCATTAATCGGTGGTGGCAGCTTCGAGATCACTTCCACTTTTGCTTGATCAACTTCGATCCCTTTTTGTAAGATCTTGTGACCAAGAACAATACCTTCTCGCACCATGAAATGACATTTTTCCCAGTTCAAGATTAAATTACTTTCTTGACATCGCTGCAAAACAAGTGAAAGGTTAGATAAACAGTGATCAAATGAGGATCTGAACACGGAGAAATCATCCATGAACACTTCCATGTGCTCTTCTAACATGTCAGCAAAAATGGATGTCATGCATCTTTGGAATGTAGCGGGGGCATTACATAGCCCAAATGGCATCCTTTTATATGCAAAAATGCCATAGGGACATGTAAACGCCGTCTTCTCTTGGTCTTCCGGTGCAACAGCAATTTGATTGTATCCGGAGTAACCATCTAAAAAACAATAGTAATCATGTCCCGCTAGTCTTTCCAACATTTGGTCAATGAATGGCAACGGAAAATGGTCTTTTCTCGTAGCCAAATTCAATCTTCTATAATCAATGCAAACTCTCCATCCAGTAACAGTTCTAGTAGGAATCAACTCATTTTTTTCATTAGTTATAACAGTTGTTCCTCCCTTTTTGGGTACCACATGTACCGGACTCACCCAAGCACTATCGGATATAGGATAGATCAATCCCGTATCCAATAGCTTAACAACTTCTTTTCGCACTACCTCCTTCATCACCGGGTTCAATCTCCTTTGGGGTTGCACGACCGGTTTGTGATCTTCTTCCATAAGTATTTTGTACATGCACACCGTAGGACTTATACCTTTAAGGTCTTCAATCTTCCACCCAATTGCTCCCTTAAATTTCTTAAGGACTCCAATTAACTTGTCCTCTTGCACACTTTTCAAATTAGCGCTAATAATAGCAGAACATTTTTCCTCTGTGTCGAGAAAGACATATTTGAGATTCTCGGGTAGTTGCTTCAATTCTGATATCTTTGGCTTGTCTTTGCCTTCATCAACCATTATAGGTTGTCTTAACTCTTCCCACCGGTGCATTCTAACTCTTTTCAGGATAGGTTGAGTTTCAAGCATAGCTACCACTTCCATATCACTACTTTCAACTTCCTTATCATCTTCAAAAATAAACATACTCAGTACCCTTTCTAGAGGCAATTGGGATACACTCTCTAAATGCTCACTAGCTTCCACTTGTTCTAACACTTGTATGTTACTACTAGTGCCCACATCATCTTTATACTTCAAAGTGTTCCTAACATCAATTTTCAACTCTTCATCGTACACTTTCAAAGTGAGTGTTCCCCCTTCCATATCTATCATGACTCTCCCGGTTTCTAAGAAAGGTCTCCCCAAAATCAAAGGAATTTCTTCATCTTCAGGCATTTCAAGGATCACAAAGTCAACCGGAAACACAAATTTTTCCACTTTAACCAGGACATCATGGACAACTCCATATGGCCGCTTTACAGAATGGTCCGCGAACTGGAGAGTAATCAGAGTATCTTGAACAACACCAATACCCAACTTTTTGTAAATGGATAAAGGCATTAAACTGATGCTCGCTCCCAAATCAATGAGAGCTCTCTTGAATGACCGGTCACCGATGGTGCATGGAATGGTGATAGCTCCTCTATCTTTTTTCTTCACCGGAATCTTTAGTCCCTGTAAAATAGCACTACAAGTTTCGGTTAGAATAATAGGTTCAACTCCCATGGTCCTCTTTTTAGCAATGATATCTTTCATGAATTTGGCATAAGTGGGCATTTGCTCAAGTGCTTCAAGTAATGGAATATTCAGCTCCAGCTTCTTGAACAACTCAAGGAATTTCTCAAAATTCTTTTCTTGCTGCCCTTTCTTCTTGTTTCTTGTTGGATACGGAAGTTTGATCACCGGTTTTGGTTCAACCGCTTTTTCTTTGATGTTCGGTGCTGGGGTAACTTCTTTTTCTTTATCAACAACTTCATTCTCTTTGATTTCCAGTTCCACTTCAATCATTTGATTTTTCACTTTCAGAATTTTCTTTCACCTCCTCAATAACTTTACCTCTTCGTGTTGTGACTGCATTGACTTTGTGATTATCTCTTGGATTTGTTACAGTAGCACTTGGAAGAGTCCCTGGAGTTTGTGGAATGTCGAGGTGTTGGGAAATTTGGCTCATTTGCACTTCAAGGTTCTTGATAGAGGCTCCAGTATTCTTGAAGTTACTCCTTGTTTCTTCTTGGAATTGACAATTGTGAGCTTCCATCTTTTCAATGGCGATTTCCCAATCAGCTTTTCTTGGAACTAGGGGCTGATATTGTTGCTGCTGGGGCTGGTATTATTGTTGGCCTTGAACCGATTTTTGGATGTTCCCTTGTTGATCTTTCCAAGAGAAATTGGGGTGATTTTTCCACCCCGGATTATACGTGTTGGCATACGGATTGTTCTGCCTCAACATATTAATCTGTTCAACTTGTTCTTGAGTTGCCAAACAGTGCATGGCGAAGTGTGGTCCACAACATATCTCGCAAATCACAGCTTGAACAGGTTCCACCTGAGCTACAGTTTGTGTTCCAAGATTCATCTTCTTTAATCTTCTTTCAACTTCTGCGGCAATTTGATCTTCCATTTTCACAACCTGCTCTGTCAGCTTTAAATCAATTTTCCCATCTGGTTGATTCACTGTGCGATCATATAATTCAAGGTGTTCATTGGCAGCAATGGCTTCTATGATTCTTTTAATACTAGTGGCTGTTGAAAAGTTTGTTGAGCCACCTGCAGCGGTATCAATAAGCTGTTTTGTCTTGAGTCACAACCAATTCACAAAGTTTTGCATCTGCTCGGTCGCGTCCATATTATGAGTAGGACACGCGGTCAAACACCTTTTGAATCTTTTATAAGCATCTCCAAGTGATTCACCCTCTTTTTGTTTAAAATTGACTATATCATATCTCTTCCGGATGAACACTGAAGCAGGAAAATATTCATTAAGGAACGTTGTTTCCATCTCTTGCCATGTTGTGATACTCGCCGCTGGAAGAGAGTAGAACCACTCTTCTGCATCATCGGTAAGTGTGAATGGAAACATCATAAGTCATTTTGCCTCCTCTGAATGACCTTCGATCTTCAAAGAAGTGGTGGTGGTAAGTAATCTCTGAAGATGCTTATTTGCATCCTCATTGATTCTTCCGGAGAAAGGCTTGCTCTCTAACTGGCGGATAGTAGATGGATGCAACTGAAAGTGTGCTACATTCAGCGGTTGATTAACAATAGTCATCCTATTAGGTTGAGCATTTGCCCCTCCATAATCCCCTAAAAGTATCTCTGCAACAGGTTGATTCCCTGCCATGTTATCAAATCCTGGGTCAGTTTCTCTGTCTGAGTCAGAGTCACTATGCTCAGAGTGCACATATATATAGTCCTCAGTTTCCTGATTCGAGACACTTGAACCAGTTTTAGCCAGTCTATCAACTCTTGCCTTGCGGCGTCTCTCGTGCAAAGCTCTTTCTGGTTCTGTGTCAAAAGAAAATTTAGCTGAGGCCTGACCTTGCATAAACAGTTAGACACAAGTTAGATAACAAAATTTCAATAACACTAAAATGATATACAGAGAAAACAATAAAATTTTAGTCGCAGAGCAACAAAATTCCAATTGATATAATACAAGACAACTTAGTTCCTTGGCAGTCCCCGACAACGGTGCCAACAACTTGATCAGAAAAATAACAAGTGTACTATTTTTACCGATGTAGTAATAGAAGGGAGTTATCCCAAATATCGATCTCAAGGACTGCATACCGAAATAAGTTTTAATGAATTGATTTCAATTGGACAAAAGTTTTGGTTGATAGTTTGTTTTTCGATGAAATAGAATTAAAATTACTAAAACGTAAACAAAAACAGAGGTTGCACAAATATGAGAATAATACCAGGGACGGTGTATAATTTGCAATGCAATGACTTAACAATTTCTCAATTTTACAGAGACATGCTTCAAAAAGTATCTTTCCTATGTTCAATAATGTTTTTCCAAAATTCCTTTAGAGAAAAACCTTTGGTATTCTTCCTCGACCTTAATTCCTCAATGGGCAAGGAAGAATATCAAGCAATAATTCTGACATAAAAATGGTTTTCACAGGATATTCCAATTCCTCAGTAATATTTACCATGATAAAAATTATGCAACAAAGTTAGGATGGTTGGTCAGACCAAATCCTAACTACGATCAATTATCCAATTTTCCAACAAAGATAAAGCATTAAGAACGTTGCATAAAATAAAGAAACAAGTTTAAACACATAATCTCAAAAGTAAGAATTCAAATTTTCATTACATAAAGCAAATCAGGGACACCCCCTGGCATTGGGGGGTTTAGCCACTCATGTTCATAACAAAAATAAAAACTGATCAATAATATAGAGACATTACAATTAACGTAGAATCGGTTGGATCGTCAATCGCTTCCGCTCTTGATTGATCCTTCTTCTCCTTTTATCATTCAATCCCAAAATCCCCAAATCCAAAGTCACCTTATTTCGGTCTTAATCATCTAATATATATCAGTCTTCCAAAAACACCGTGAAATGTCCAGAATGCCCTCTGAAGATATCGCAGTAACATAAAAATATCAGGTTTTTTCTGGTTTTCACAACACGGGCCGTGTTGTGCAACACGGGCACCCGTGTTGTGTCTCTGAGTCTTCTCAAAAGTCCTTTTCTTCAGATGCCATGACACGGGCCGTGTTGTACAACACGGGCCGTGTTGTACAACACGGGAACCCGTGTCATAACACAGGTTTCCTCCTTTTCTTCCATAGACTCCCTCTTCAAAAGGCCTTCACAACACGGGCCGTGTTGTACAACACTGGCACCCGTGTTGTGCTTCTGATATCCTATTTTGCTATTATTTTTCACACTCGGATCATCTTTTCGAAAGCTTCGAACAACCGATTAGATGTTGACCTGAAAACACATCACAAAACAACCACATAACACATACCAAAGATAAAAATAGATAAAAAGACTAAAACTAAACTTGCATGCTACATTAAGAAAACTACAACAAAAATGTGAACGAAATACTTCAAACAAACGAAATTATACGCAAAGGACAACGAAAACGGCTTGAAAACTACAACTAAAGATCACTGATCAGTGTTCATAAACATATCTTCCATTTCTCTTTCCGACATTGGAGGTTGAACAGCAGCAGCTAATTGTCTCCATCTCTGAGCATACTCTCTAAATCTTTCCCTGGAGGACTGTGACATACCCCTTAGAAGGGTTATGTTAGGAGTCATGTCTAGATTGTATTGGTATTGGCGTATGAAAGCCTCGGCCAAATCTTTCCAATTTCTGATTGTTGCCCTAGTCAAATGAGAGTACCATTCACGTGATGCCTCGGTCAAGCTATCCTCAAAATAAAACATCCATAGCTTTTCATCCATAGTGTAAGTCTTCAATCTTCCCAGAAAGGATTGAAGATGGGTGTGAGGGAAAGATGTTCCATTATACCTTTCAAAGCAGGGAGGTTTGAATTTTTGAGGAATTCTAACTCCCTCTACCAGCCCCATATCCATAACATCAAATCCTAAGGAGTTCCGGGATTCCAAGGATCTCAACGTTTCTGCTATCTCGTCCAGGTGACGATTATAGACTTCATCTCCTGCTCCAACTACAGTGAATTGTTCCTCCTGAGGGTCCTCTTGCAAGGCACGCCCTCCAATATTACCCTGGGTGTTCCTGATAGCAATAATGTCAGGGTTAAGATGAGGCCCAAACTCCGGGGGGACAGTACGAGGCTGTACATGATCATTGTTGCTGGTACCCCCTGTACCTGGGTGATTTTCTTCAGGAGTTTGCTACTCGACCAACTCTCTTAGTCTTTCTTGGCTTTGGGCCAACCCAGTCATTACTGCCATGAACTGGTTCATCCGAGCCCTCATTTCAGTTCTTTCATTAGCCATCTGGGTTCTCACGTCAGTCAAATCTTGTTGAACCTGGTCCATCTGTAAGCTCGGAAGGTTGTTTCTTGTAGGATACCGGTGAACTCTGTTGATGGGGAAGACTCTCCTACGAGCAATGTTTCCTGAAACCACAACAAAGTGAGAAAACAACAAACAAAAACCTACAAAACAAAGAATGTGGTTAGTATGTAATGCAGTATGTCTATTTGTCTTCCAAGGGTATCCGGTCTGGTTCTTTGGTTTTGACCTTCCAGACCTCAAGGAATGATGATGTTGAAGAGAAGTGAAGCCCACAGAATAACACACAAACCATATATTACAAAATGTAAAGATACATAGTTCATGATTACAATAAGTTCCCACGATGGGTCAAAATACAACAAAATCAGCAAAAGTACAAACAAAATGAAGTACAAATACAAGTAAATTAGACATCCAACCCAAAGTCATCCTCTTTGACTTCCTTCAGGAGAGCATCAATCACTGGGCCAACTGGATTCTCTGTGATGGTCCTGGTAAGAAGGTTCCTGGTGGAAATAGCATTTGTCAACTTCTTGTACTTGTCTTGGTCTTTTGATCTCTTCAACCCCAATCGGAGTTTCAACTCAGAGATTTCCTTCTGTGCTGCTGTCAAAGCCTCCTGATTCTTCTTTTCATTAGCTTCTAGCTGCTCTATCCTAGCATGTGTCCTCTGATCTTCCTGTGAACGAGCTTCAGTAATTATGATCCACCTAGACTGACTCTCTTCCAAGTGGTGCTCAGCTTTGGCCTTCTGAATCTTGGCTTCTTTGCAAGCATTCTTCAATACCAACTCTCCTGCTCGGGCCCTTCTGATGTAATCATATGTCTTCTCAATCTTGGTCATATGCTCGATCCGGAGCCTCTCTAACCTCTCGTTGTCCAGACGATTGTCATTCCTCTCCCAGAGGGTCTTCTTCAAAGCTTCAGAAAGCTGGGTATTCCTCTCTTTCAACTTCTCAAATTCCTCTAAGCTGACTATAGCCCTAGGCTCCACTGCTGATGGTCCAGGAACATCCTCTAGGGTAAATGGCATACGGGTGTTTTGTCCTCTAATGCGAGACCAATCAATGTATTGTGCTGAAGCTATGTTGTTGCACTTGCCAAGAATGGCAGTCCCTTTTGTCTGAATGTTATCCCAAGCCCAGGCTGCTTGTCGGGCAATGGCATGGTTATGTTGAATGTCACAGTAAAGGGTTTCTGATAAGTCCTGCTCTCTTGGTGGATGTACCAAGGAATACCCTAGTTGTCTTTTGAACAACAAAGGATTGTATTTGATGCAACCCTTCACTCCAATCAGAGGTACATTGGGATACTGCCCACAACTAGTAATTATGTCTCTGCCATTGGTGCTCTGAGTGCACCATCTGATGTCTTCTGATGTAAGAGCAATCATTCTCTTAGCCCAATTTCTTGACTGATGAGGATTTAAGAAAGCTTCTGACTTTGGCAAGTGTCTCAATAACCAGCACTAGAAGAGAGGTGCACAACATCTGACTAATCTTCCCCTCTGCTTCTCATTCCTTTGGTGCACTGAGTAGTAAAAGTCCCCAAGCAAGGTAGGAACTGGATTCTTCAGCAGGAAAAGATGGGTAGCACTATTGCTTACAAACTTGGACTCATCTGCAAACAAGATGATACCATATATGCTAAGGGACAAAAGGGCACAGACAGTGTCCCACTTCCCTGCTGCAGCATGACTAGTGGCCTGAGTGATCAAGAAGTCCAAATGGAGGCCTGGGATTCCAGCCTTGGTGCTCATATTCTGATTAATGATGGTGGTCTCCAAATACAGAGCCTTAGCTATATCCTCATTCCTAGGAGCAATCATCTCAGGGTTGAAAGGAATCCCTCTCCTGATGGGGACACCTAACAACATGGAAAATTCCTCTAACAAAGGGCCCAACTGAAAATATGGAAAGGTAAAACATCTGAGAGGAGGGTCATAGAAATGAAGGCAAGTGTGGATCATACTCCTCTGTGATGCATCCAAGTACATGATCATGTTCATGATACCACCATAATTTTCCCTGAATAAAGGGACATGATCAGGAGTGATGAGTGTCTGAATCTGCCTGATGCCTGCCAGAGTGGGCTCAAAGAAATGGTATGTGATGTTGCTCTTCCTGGATGTGTCCATAATGATAATGGATGCTGATGAAGATAACTGAGGAGAAACACTGATGAAGGCAACTGATGAAGGTGCTGAAGATAATCTCTGATGAAGATGGCTGAGCAGATGAACAGTCAAAACCAAACCAAAGATAAGATGTGGATACCCTGTAAGACAAACAGAAAAATGTTAAAATGATGCAAAATGATGTATGCAGAATGATATGCAAGGGTTTGTGATCAAGTGTTAGATTTGTTGTCTGCCTTGATAAAGGTCCATGTGTGTTCAGAAATCCAGATGAAGGCTTAGAGAACCATTAACCGGGTGGGGGGACTCAAATAAAGAGTCGCAAGTCCATGGTTTCACAAGAACAGTCCAAAATGATGTAACCTTATCAATATCAGTAATAGGATATGATGAGGCCAAGGGTTCCTGCAAACCTGTAAACATCCCCAACCCCCTCACAGGTATTGTTCTAGAACAAGGATCCTCAGACTTGGATCAGTTATAAGAAGTGTAAACACTTCTAACCCGGAGGTAAAATGTTTACATTAATCATAAAGGATCCTCCTCTAATTCACCTCAGATGCTGAAGGTCATCTAAAAGGTCATCCAGACTTAGCAGGCTTCCCAGATAGCCCTGGTACTACAGGAAATCTGTAGCACAGAGTTCTCAAGAAGAAACCCATGTCTGAACCGTGTTTCATATTCCCGCACCAGACCGAAATGGAATGGGAAAGAATATGAAGCCACTCTATCCTATGTGTAACTCAGGCTCCTAGTGTGGAACCTTACTCACTGAATGTCCCTCCCACCAAGGCAAACAAAAGATCCAGCACAATGATATGATGATAGTAATATGGAATGCAATAAAACAGTAAATGAAAGCAAATAAAGATGTACAGAAAGCAATAAATAAAGCAATAAATAAAAAGCACATGTAGCACATAACACCCCCATAAACACAAATCAAACAAGCGCTAGGAGAAACCCACAAAAAGAACCAGAAGCCCTGGTTGCAAGATATATCCCCAGCAGAGTCGCCAAGCTGTCGCTCCCCCGAAAAGACACCAGGGTCCCAGGGTGCAGACGCGAACAGTCGGCGAAAAGACAAAAATGAAAATGAAGTGAAATAGAGTCGCCAGCTAGGCATTTTAATCCCGAAGGATAGGTAATGCTGCATAAACCTGGAAAGAGATGGATAAGACGGTTGTGAACCAGAGAAACTGAGAAAGGGGGTTGGTTACAACCTGGGAAGGTATTAGCACCCAGATTGTCCGTCGTACTCGACGGGATCCATGCTTACAAGATTGTGTTTAAAGGGGTAGTGTATGTGCTATCTGTGTGCAAGAAGCTAAGGAATGAATATACAAGTGTCAGTGCAAAAGGTGAATTGCTCAAGAACTGAGGATTTTAAGGAATGCTGAAAGAGGTGGAAGACACAGAGACTTTTGTTCGATAACCGTTAAGTTATGCCTACGTATCCTCACGTGCAATGAGGAAGTCAGAACACCGTAGTTCAAATCAAAGAGACTGGGATGATTTTGACTATGAACTGCTTACTTGTCTTTGCTCAAGTGTATGACTCGTCTGGCTCGAGTGCTAAATGTCTTGCATTAGACGGAAGAAGAAAGTTCTCGTTTTTGAATGAGTATGATGAGAAAAGAATCCCGGAGGAGACGATTATTGTTTGTTTTTGTGTTTTCAGTTTTGTTATTATTTTTGGTGTTTTTCATAAGTTAATGAGCTTAAGCCTAAATCAAGGTCTTGTAAACTCATCATATCCTCCTTGATTAGGGATAATGAGCATACTTAAGTATGAGATAAGCACCTCAACTTAATTACCATGATGATGTAGGATTAAGATCATTAACCTACTTGTGATTAATTAGATGTTTTTAGGTTTTTTTTAGTGTTAAGTAATGAGTTTAATCTCTAATCACATATTAGTGAACTCATTACACCATCCTAATAGAAGGATGATAGATGAGGACATTTAAGCTGAGGAAGACTCCTCAACTTAATCCATGGTTAGGGATTAAATTCATTATATAACAAGCCTTTATTAAATGGATTTTAATTAAAGGGTGAGATTAAGAAGTGGATTTTAATTTTGTAAGACAACTTGAGGGGAACTTGTCCATTAAACACTAGGGTTAGTCCCTCTTAACCATAAGGAAGAGATAGAACCCTAATGTAAGGCCCAAGTTACAAGATAAAGTCTTGGTGATTATTAGTGTGATTTGATTAAGAGGTTTAAACAAATTAAAGGTTTAACACTTAGGATTAAAATTATACACTCCATCCTAAGAGAAGGATGCAGGCATAACCTTAATTCCAAAGTCCTAAAACTTTAAGAGTTTAGTCTCTGATTATTGAGATGAGAAGAGAGACTCAAGGAGACTCAAAGGTAAAAGACTAAGGGGGACTATACACAACCCTAAAAGTTATCATACTTGGATATCCTATGGTTTGTTAGGCTTAGGATAGAAGATCTTCAAGGCCACCAATGGAAGAAGCAGATGAAAAGAGAAGGAAGGAGAAGAATAAGTTAATTACTTCCTGAAGAAGATAAGTAACTTAAAGAAATAAATTAAGAAGAATGGAACATAAGTGAATTAGATTCACTTCAAGGAAATATTAAAATGCATATGAATGAGATAAGAAGAGGTGGTAAGTGAAGAACACGGTCCCTAATCGACTTTCGTCTATTCTGGACCAGCCACTAGAAGACCAGACATATGATAAAGTGCTGATTTGCAATTGAGATGTTAAAGACTTAAACACACAAGCAGTAAAAGTATTGAATGCACCTATCACAAAAACTATTTTCAATGAATCAAAACCGATTAAAAACGTAAATAGAGATGGAGAAGGAATACAATACACAGAGATTTGGTAAGGAAGTTCCCCACGTTCGTCCTCACGTGTGGGTACGTCTCCCTCTCAATTTCAAACCAAAATTGAGAACTTTTATATCGATATTGCTGAAGTAAAACCCAAATTGTTTTTCCTTGAAACCTTCTTTCACTCTTCAACTCAGCTGGATCACCGATCGTAGCACTGAACGTTATCTCTTGATCCTCTAATTCACAGAACAACACTAATTATGTGTGGTTGTTCTTGAATCAAGGTAATTGAGAAGATGATGAAGATGAATTTACTTCTTAGGTTTCAATCCTGCTCACAATTAAATTTACACTCAAAACTACTTTTCTTGATGTGTTCTTCAAAATTCTTGACCCTGAAATTCACTGCAAAATTCTCTATGTGTCACTGCACTAACAGAAAAAAAACATCCATATACTTGACATAATCTGTTAGAAATAGAAAAAGAATAATGAATCGATACAAGATGCGAATGAATCGATACATGATGGTTTTTACACTGTTATGTATCAATGCATAATGGAATGAATCGATACATACTGAACCAATAAAAAAAAACAGAGAAATGAAAATACAATGAATCGATGCATGTTGCGTATGTATCGATTCATAGAAGAAATTCCAGAATCATTTCTACAGCATGAATCGATGCATGTTGCGAATGTATCGATTCATAGAAGAAATTCCAGAATCATCTCTACAACATGAATCGATGCATGATATGAATGTATCGATACATTTGACTTATTTTAGAAATACAAGGACATTATGTATCGATACATCTTGCGAATGAATCGATACATACAGAAGCAAAAGTCAAATTTTTGTTCAAAAATAAGACATGTGTTAAAGGCTTGCAATGTATACAAAGTGTATCAATACAAAGCATATGATAAAAGCACAAACGCATAAAATTTATTATCATACAAAACTAAAGAGTTGCTCACAAACTCCCCCTTTTTGATGATGGAAATTTTTTGCAGAAGTGTGAGAACCACTCCCCCTGAGTTTGTGCATGCCTGTCATTTTTCACACTCAAGCCTTTCTCCCCCTTTGTCAACATCAAAAAAAATGTATAGGTGAAGCAAAATTCAGCAATACCAAGATATATAAGCTAATCACTCACAAAGAGTGAAACATAAAGGGCAAACCAATTAATCGTAAACAACAAACAAGCATAGGCATTGAATTTGTCTAGTAGAGTTGAGAATGACAAAAGCAAACCAAACGCATGCAATGTTTAAACATAAAATGCAAAGAAACTTAAGCGGAAAAAAAATGATGTAATGCAAATATGAAATGCAGCCTTAGTGAGGATAGTAGCCACCACAAGACTCCGCATCATCTCTATCGGGATCTCTGAAACTTGGAGGAGGAGGTGGAGGAGGCATCTCATCAGGATTTTGCCCCATGAAGTTGTAATGCCTGAACCGATTCTGAACCTCGGTGCTTCTGAATCTTTCCATAATACCCGGATGCGCACGACAATCATCCATGAAACCAAACATCTCATTGTAGAAAACTTGATGCCACTTGACCAAGTTTGTATGCCATGAGTGTTGGTTATGATACATCCTAGTGTGTTCATCATGCCATTCTCGGTGCTCTTTGTGCCATTCCGTTTGTTGTACATGCCACGCACGGGCTTCTTCATGTCGGGCATATTGGCAATTTCCATTTGCTCAAACATTTGATTTAGATATGCAGGAGCAGTAGTAGATGATGTCGGTGGAACAGATGGAGGAACCAGTTCATAGTTAGTAGGAGACCACCTTTGTGGCACCTACTCACCCCAAGCAGTGTTGGCATTTGCTTCAGGAGGATTTTCTTCATTTACATCCTCCATATCTTCATCTCTTTGTTCTTCAGCAACAAAAATCTGTTCAGAAGGTGTATCAAAGTTGTAAATTCTGGTTCTAGAGCTGTGTTCAAAGAAGTAATAGCACCGACGCTCTGTGTCCCACCTATATCCCATATGAGAAAGAGTAGCACTGTTGAATTCTTGAATACTAGAAGAAGATAAGAGAGGAACAGGGGGTAAATCCACCTTCCAGAACTTAAGGATCCTCATAATCTGTGCGGCATAGGCAAGATTGATGTTCTTCGAACTATTTCTTGTAAGAAAGATACTCTTTACAACGTAATTGGGCCAATTCAACGGAATCTTCTTCTGCAAAATATACAAGAGATGTATGTCTGGCTTATCCAATCTAGAATGCCCACCGGACCTCGGACGTAAAATATGCGAGAGAATCCAATGCAGAATTCTGGGGACACTCTTAATCATTCCAGAAGTTAAATGCTCATCATCACCTAGAGGCCTTTCCAATTTTGAAATAGATGCAAAACATTCCTTCAGATTAAACTGAGTTTTAAATTTCTGATCATGCCACATCTGCAACTCAGGCGACGGGGATGGCATTTGGAACACTTTGTGCCAATCACCAGCCTCAAAACAGTAAGTTCTTGTTCCAATAGAGCACTTGAACATGTAACCTTTACCAGATTTCACACCCGCATAAAAAGCACGAATGAAGTCCTCATGATAGTCATCATTAACAGTTAAAAAGGACCCAAGATTTTGTGCGTCAATCAAATCAGCAACTTCTTCTAAACAAAGAGTACGCACATCTTGAGTATTGTAGACATGGGGTTTCATGACTAACCTTGTCTTGAAGGAAACCTCAAACTCTTCAGCAATGGCAGGATGGAGAATGGATGCCCAGAGGGAGGAATTTCTGGAACAGGATGAGCTTGATGTGAAGCCTTAACAGGTTCTTTCCCTTTACCTTTACCTTTTGCTCTAGGAAGCATGACTCTTGGAGGCATGATGATGAAGTTAGGGTTTTGAAAGAAAAGGGGTTTTGTGGTGTTAGGGTTATGTAACCGTAAATGATGCAAATGGAATGAAGAAGGAGATAGAAGAGAGATTATAACTGGTGCAAATGTCATAACTGATGTTGATGTGTCGATACAAAAAAAAAGGATTTTATAACAGTATGCATCGATACATGACCTTATGAATCGATTCATGTTGCGAAATTTTGGAATTTCAGGTTGCTATGTATCGATACAAACCACGAATGTATTGATACATACTGTAACAATTTTGACAAATTTAAAAGAAATTTAACATGAATCGACACAAAATGGATATGCATCAATACATAGATCAAAAAAAATTTATGCAGAATGCAGAATGAATCATAACATTGTAATGATGCTTAAGAATACTTTACAAACTAATTATTAACGCTCAAATAATCATATGTAAAGAAGTACATGTAAGCGAGAAATAATTGCTCAAACATACATTTATCACACAATATCAACAAGGTGTAGAGAGGAACAATATTACCTCCGTCGTAGTAATCTCATGAGGTACGAGTGAAGTCTACATTTAGATCTTAGTAAACACGATGAGATAAATATAAACTAAATCAAACAAACTTAAGACAACAATGCGGAGAGATCAAGAATCCCTAATTCACGACGAATGTTGAAGAATGGTTCAGTTGCCAATGGTTTAGTGAAAATATCAGCAAGTTGATTTTTAGTATCAACATGCTCAAAAACAACATCTCCTTTTTCAACATGATCGCGAAGGAAGTGATGTCTAATCTCTATATGTTTGGTGCGTTAGTGTAAAACAGGATTCTTAGTGAGATTAATGGCACTAGTGTTGTCGCACTTTATTGGAATACGTTTAAGTTCAATATCAAAATCTTGTAGTTATTGTCTTAGCCACAAAATTTGAGCGCAGCAGCTACCGTCTGCAACATACTCAGCCTCTGCAGTAGACAACGCTACAGATACTTGCTTTTTGCTATGCCAACTTATTAAAGAATTTGAAAATAGATGACATGTACCACTAGTGCTTTTCCTATCTGATTTGCAGCCAGCAAAATCAGAATCAGAGTAACCTACTAAGCTGCAATCGCTCCCTTTGGAATACCAAAGCCCGTATTTAGGTGTTCCATGAAGATACCTAAATATACGCTTGACTGATTTTAAGTGAGATTCCTTAGGGTTTGATTAATATCGTGCACACATACAAACACTAAACATGATGTCCGGTCTAGAAGCAGTAAGATACAAGAGGGACCCAATCATACCTCTATACCTTTTGACATCAACACACTTACCATGTTCATCTTTGTCCAAGTTTCCGTTGGTAGGCATGGGAGTGTCGATTGATTTTGAATTATTCATTCTAAAGCGCTTGAGCAGTTCTCTGCAGTATTTTGTTTGACATACTGTTGTACCTTCATCAAGTTGCTTTATTTGGAGGCCTAAGAATTAGTTCAACTCCCCCATAAGACTCATCTCAAACTCACCCTGCATAACATTAGAAAACTCTTCGAACAAGTGTATGTTAGTTGAACCAAAAATTATATCGTCTACATAAACTTGAACTAAAAGAATGTGCTTTCCTTTATGTCTAATGAAGAGTGTATTATCCACTTTACCTCTAGAATATCCATGATCAATTAGAAATTTGCTAAGTCTTTCGTACCACACACGAGATGCTTGCTTAAGACCATATAAAGCACGCTTTAATTTGTAAACATGATCTAGATATTCAGAATTTTCAAAACCGGGAGGTTGTGAAACATAAACTTCTTCATTTATGACACCATTTAAAAACGCACTCTTTACGTCCATTTGGTAAAGCTTGAAATTCATAGAACACGCATAAGCAAGCAAGAGACGTATAGCTTCAAGGCGAGCCACTGGAGCATAAGTCTCCTCATAATCTATGCCCTCCTCTTGGTTATACCCTTGTGCTACCAAGCGTGCCTTGTTCCTAGTTATCACTCTGTTTTCATCAAGTTTATTCCTAAACACCCATTTAGTACCTATGATATGATGATCTCGCGGACGAGGGACAAGTTCCCAAACGTCATTTCTTTTATATTGATTAAGCTCTTCTTGCATGGGAATTAGCCAAAATTCATCAATCAAGGCCTCTTTAGCATTTTTAGGTTCTACTTGTGATACAAAAGCGAAGTGAGAACAAAAGTTACTTATCTTAGAACGAGTCAACACTCCCTTTGAAATATCTCCCAATATATTGTCTATAGGGTGGTCTTTAGAGGATTTCCAAGCTGGTGGAAGTTCCTTCACTTCAGATGTTCCTTCCTCTTTATCTTTTTCATGACTAGTATCTTCCTCCTTCTCATTTTCAGCAGTTTCAGATTGATCAATTTCCGTAACAGCTTCTTTGAGTATGTCTTCTGTAGATACACCTGCATCATCAAAAGAGATACCTTTTCCGACAATTTTTGGATAAGACTCATCAAAAGAAACATGGACAGATTCTTCAACAGAAAGTAAACGCCTATTATACACTCTATATGCTTTACTTGATTGAGAGTATCCAAGAAAAATACCTTCATCAGCTTTGGCATCAAACTTCCCAAGGTTTTCCTTACCGTTATTTAAAACAAAACACTTACAACCGAACACGTGAAGATGAGACAAGTTTGGATTTCTACCTTTTAAAATTTCATAAGGGGTTTTATTCAAAATAGGACGAATTAAAATCCTGTTTAGAACATAACAAGTTGTGCTAATTGCATCAGCCCAAAAATATTTTAGTAATCCACCCTCATTGAGCATTGTTCTTGCCAATTCCTCTAAAACTCGATTTTTGTGCTCCACAACATCGTTTTGTTTTGGAGTTCGAGGAGATGAAAAGTTGTGCTCAATGCCATAATTGTCACAATACTTATCAAAGAGATGGTTTTGAAATTCACCTCCATGATCGCTTTGAATTGTAACTATTTTAGAATTCATTTTGTTTTGGGACAGCTTTGCAAAACTTTTAAAAGCAGAAAAAGTTTCATCTTTGCTATGAAGGAATATAGTCCAAGTGAATCTAGAGTAGTCATCTACTATTACGAAACCATAATAGTTTCCACCTAAGCTCTTTGTCCTAGATGGTCCAAAGAGGTCCATATGGAGAAGCTCAAGGGGTCTTGAAGTTGAAATTATGTTTTTAGATTTAAAGGAGACCCTTGTTTGTTTTCCCATTTGGCAAGCATCACATAGGTGGTCTTTTGAAAATTTTATTTTTGGAAGACCTACTACTAGATCCTTAGATACAACCTTATTAAGCAAATCGAAATTAAAATGCGCTAAGCGTCTATGCCATAACCATGAATCATCATTTAGGGCAACTAGACATTTAGTGCTTGTTAAAGATACATTCAAAAGATCAAGCATATATATGTTGTTTACTCTTACACCTTTAAACACAACATTATGTTCAGTATGTTCAATTTTGCAACAAGTTTTTGTGAAAGAAACTTTATAACCTTTGTCGCATAATTGACTTATACTCAACAAATTGTGTTTAAGTCCCTCTACAAGATGGACATCAGAAATAGTAGTGGTAGAGGGATTACCTACACTACCTTTGCCAAGTATAGCTCCTTTGTTATTGTCTCCATAAGTAACATACCCCTTCTTCTTTGCTTTGAAGTCAATAAAAAGTGATATGTCACCCGTCATGTGCCTTGAACACCCGCTGTCTAGAAACCATCTTCTTTCCACGGATGCAAGACACTCATCCTACAATATCAAAAGAGAGAGGTAGGTACCCAATTTTTATTGGGTCCAAGTGGGTAAGTGGTAACATGGTTGTCTTTAGGCTTCCATTGATAAATACCTTTAGGCACTAGGAATCTTCTAAATTTGCATTTCTCAATGGTATGGCCAGCATGACAACAATAATGACATACACTACGACAATGTTGTTGTTTATGTTTGGTCCTTAAATCCTTTGGAATAAAAGAGTATCTTGCATATGGAGGATTTAATGATTTTTTAAACAACCTAGTGTCAATGGCATAAGTAATCTTAGGTTGTAAAGCTTTTTCCAATTTGACCTTAAGAGAAATAACCTCTTGTTGCCAAATGTGACAAGCTTCACAATGCCTCATTTTACTACAACCATCAATGTCAATAGCTTTTGAATTTTCTGCAATGCTAGCTTTCAAGTACTCTAGATCGTTTTCAACATGTTGTACTTTACCTTCCAAGTATGAAAAAATTTGTTTATCGGAAGATAATCTTTTAAACGCTTTGATAGCTTCATTATGCAGTTTTTCAAAAGCTATTTTCAATTCAGAAAAGGACATAGAAGAGAAATTGTTGTAGTAAGCTTGTTTTACCTTTTTATCATCAATTTTCTTCTTGTGGTGGGACTGATTTTTGGTGTGAGCCATAAGACACAAATTTGCGGTTTCATCGCTATCACTTGAGCATTGTGTACTTGATGAATCACTACCACTTTCCCAAGAAATGTAAGCTCTTCTTTGCTTATTGTACCTTTTTGGTGGAGCTTTTCCTTTATCCTTTTTCTTTAAAGGACAATCCGTCTTATAATATCCGGACTTACCACAATTAAAACAAGACCCTCTTTCTCTATTCTTCTTAATCTCTTCCTGTTTTGAATCTATAGATTGTCTTCTAAACTTTATGAGATTTTTGTCGGAATGCTTGATTCCATTCTTTCGAATGAATCTATTATATCTCCTAACAAAAAGTCCCATTTCTTCGTCACCGGAGTCTTCGTCACTACTTGACTCATTGTTGCTTAGCTCCTTTTGTGAGGACTTTGAGTTAGAAGCCACAAGAGCTATAGGCCTCTTCTCACCCTCTTTGTCTTTATTCTTCTCCTTTCTCTTTTTACTCTTGTTCTCAAACTTTTCTAGACTTTCTAGTTCTTGCTGATGTTCCTCCAGCTTTCCAAACAAAGTAGTCATTGAGAGTGTCGTTAGATCGTTGGCTTCCTTGATAGCTATTACTTTAGGTTGCCATTCCCTGCTAAGACATCTCAAAATTTTATTAGTAGCAATTTCATTGGAAACAGGTTTTCCAAGTGCATTCAAACGATTGATGAGACGAACAAATCTCTTTTGCATGTCAGGAATAGATTCTCCTTGTTTCATGCGAAAGAGTTCGAACTCTTGATTAAGTGTGTTAATGCGAGACTGTTTTACTTCAGTTGTACCTTCATGTGCAATTTCTAAAGCGTCCCACATTTCTTTAGCTGTGGAGCAATGGGATACTCGATAATACTCATCAGCACTAAGCGCTGAAATTAGCATATTTCGAGCTCTCCAATCACTTGACCACTTTTTCTCATCTTTCTCATACCAATCATCTTTTGGTTTAGGTACTATGGCACCTGCCTCATTCATCATGGTGATTTAAAAAGGACCATTTTGAATGGCAGTCCATACGCGCCTATCCACAGAATTTATGTGAACTCGCATGCAGTCTTTCCAGTAGCCATAATTTTCACCATTGAAAACAAGAGCTCTATTATACGCCCCCTTTGGTTCAGAATCCATATCGTTATAGGCAGCCACAAAGCACCGGCGAACCGGTGCTCTGATACCACTTATTAGACGTTGTGGCTAGTGATCTAGAGGGGGGGTGAATGGATCACCTCCTTGTTTACAAAGTTTTAAAAGATTTTTCAGAGTTTTTTAAAGATTAGCGGAAAACACGGTCCCTAATCGACTTTCGTCTATTCTGGACCAGCCACTAGAAGACCAGACATGTGATAAAGTGCTGGATTTGCAATTGAGATGTTAAAGACTTAAACACACAAGCAGTAAAAGTATTGAATGCACCTATCACAAAAACTATTTCCAATGAATCAAAACCGATTAAAAATGTAAATAGAGATGGAGATGGAATACAATACACAGAGATTTGGTAAGGAAGTTCCCCACGTTCGTCCTCGCGTGTGGGTACGTCTCCCTCTCAATTTCAAACCGAAATTGAGAACTTTTATATCGATATTGCTGAAATCGTCGTTTACAAGGTTGCTATACAAAAACCAGAAATCTATACACCTAGATCTTCCTATTGTATCAACCTTCACTTGATCTGAGCCAAATCAAGATTCCCTTGCAAGTAATACAAACAATTCACCGGTTCCACGATCTATTTGCGAAATCTCCCAATTTCCAAACCTTACGCTGCGGCTGAATCTGTTTTGTAAACGTGACTGACAAACCCTCAAGAACGCGCCCGTTCTTGAAGGAAAACCCAGATGGTTTTTCCTTGAAACCTTCTTTCACTCTTCAACTCAGCTGGATCACCGATCGTACCACTGAACGTTATCTCTTGATCCTCTAATTCACAGAACAACACTAATTATGTGTGGTTGTTCTTGAATCAAGGTAATTGAGAAGATGATGAAGATGAATTTACTTCTTAGGTTTCAATCCTGCTCACAATTAAATTTACACTCAAAACTACTTTTCTTGATGTGTTCTTCAAAATTCTTGACCCTGAAATTCACTGCAAAATTCTCTATGTGTCACTGCACTAACAGAAAAAAACATCCATATACTTGACATAATCTGTTAGAAATAGAAACAGAATAATGAATCGATACAAGATGCGAATGAATCGATACATGATGGTTTTTACACTGTTATGTATCCATGCATAATGGAATGAATCGATACATACTGAACCAATAAAAAAAAACAGAGAAATGAAAATACAATGAATCGATGCATGTTGCGTATGTATCGATTCATAGCAGAAATTCCAGAATCATTTCTACAGCATGAATCGATGCATGTTGCGAATGTATCGATTCATAGCAGAAATTCCAGAATCATCTCTACAGCATGAATCAATGCATGATGTGAATGTATCGATACATTTGACTTATTTCAGAAATACAAGGACATTATGTATCGATACATCTTGCGAATGAATCGATACATACAGAAGCAAAAGTCAAATTTTTGTTCAAAAATAAGACATGTGTTAAAGGCTTGCAATGCATACAAAGTGTATCAATACAAAGCATATGATAAAAGCACAAACGCATAAAATTTATTATCATACAAAACTAAAGAGTTGCTCACAACATATCCTAAGATGTTTAAGATGACATATGAATGCTTGAAATGTCATGGCAAGTTCACATGATGATGAATATGCAAGGTGGATGCAAATGAACATGAGAAATTAGGGTTTTATGGACATATTAGATACAAATGAACATAACAAAAGCATATAACATGATAAAAAATTGAAACCCATCTCAATCAAACCTGAAACCCATATTAGGTTACACACCAAAGGATTAGGTCAGAAGCTAATCCTATTGAAGGTTATGATTTTTCTAAGTTTGCTAGGGTTTTTGGGTGATTCTCAAGGGAAAATGCAAATCAATTTGAAAATGCAAGATAAATTCATGAGAAAAATAACCTAGAAACTACATGCAATATGTGAAACAATGCAAAAAGAATCAAGTTCAAACTCTTCATGGTTAGGCAGAAATGATTTTTTAAATTTAGGGTTAAAAAATGTGATTTTAAAGAAACCTAATTCAAAGAAAATTGTATAATTATGATCAAACCTACAAATAAATTTGTATGAAGAGTTTGAAAATGTTTCTAAATGTATTGGAATGGTTCATGATTTTTTTGGTGATTTTTAGAAACCTAAATGTATTTTTAATTAATTAAAATCCATTAATTAATTAAAAATAACATTTAAATATTTTAAAAATACTTTTTAAATGCAAAAAATAAAATAAAAATCATTTTCAGGTTGAGAAAAATATTTAAAACCAAAATGCAAAGTTTGAGAATTTTTTGATGTGTTTTGGTATTTTTAGTAAAATGTGGAAAGAAAATGAAATAAAAATCAAATAAAATGGAAGGTATGCTGATCCAAGGGATGAGATTTGAACTTGGGAGAGGGGAGTTGACTGCGCGCGTTAACTGATTGCCAGGATTCAATCTGAGGAAATTTAATTAATTAATCCTAATTAAACTAATTAAACTGAATTAAAGTTAATGAAGCAACCTGGGCCACTCATTCTCCCAAACTAAACACAATCCAAGGGTCCACAACGCAACTGGAGATTAAACCCTAATTAGGGCTAATCACTTTCAGGTGACCGGAGGGGAGCTCCGGTCATCTTCTCCGGCGACACAAAAACCCTAAGTCTCTCTACAGGCAACCCCACCCCAAATTAGTTGCCCATAAATGATCCTCTACTCAAACTAAACTCAAATCAACCTTCAAACGTGATTTATAACACACAAACATGGAGAATCGAAGAAGAACAAAAATCTGGACAAAATTTCAGAAGCTCGTAACATGCTCATTTATTGAAAATTTTTAATTCTAAAAGCATCTGTGTGATCCCCATAACATATATTTTCATTTTATAACAAGAAATCTAAGCTCTGAAAGATTTTGTTCTTGATGTTACCTGAGCTGATGAACTGCAAATATGATCTTTCAGGGCCTCTCCTTTGTACAAAAAGCTTCCTTTGATCCTCCTGATGCTAGTGGAATGCTTGAAAAGCTTTGAGAATGGCTGGTTTGTCGTGTGTGGTTCTGGTTTAGCAGAAATGGAGGTTTGTGTGTGTAGTGATTCAGGCCATTCCAAGGGTTGGGTTTTGTTCTATGGATGAAGAGTGATTTGTTGGTGAAAGAATTTCTGGATTTTGGTAAGTTTTGAGAGTGTTTCGAAGAGGACAAGTTTTTTGCATATTTTTGTGAATCTGATGTTGTTGTTGGTTTCAGGCTCCAATGTCTCTTCTTATCCCTCCCATATTGTTTGAATATAATATGGAGTAGGTTCTGAATGGATGCAAAACACTATTCCAAGAGTATCTGAGTTTTTGCCAAAAAGTCAAATATGTGTCCTTGAGAGTATGGGCCATTGCAGAGGAGATCTAAAGGGTGTATTAGCTGCAGCTGAGTTTGTGGGGAGCCCTTGGATCAATAGATGTGAGCTGGAAAGCTTGGATGGAAAGATATAATGGGTTTTGCAATTTCCCAACTTTGACATTTCTTGTGAATCAAGCCATGAAAATGTCAAATTCTTGGGCCAATTCTGGTTTAGGCAAGTTGCTTTGACATGTTATGAAGTGTTTGTGCACATTAGAGGTCACTTAGAAGCTTGAAATGCCAATATGCAAAAATTCCTCTTTGACATGAAACTTGAAATTATGTGATTTTTGCCAACTTTGAAAGGCCATATATTGAGTTCTAGGATGAATCAAGACATGTTCTAGTACTTTTTGAAAAGGGTAAGACCTAATCTACAACTTTCATGTCCAAGAATTTTTCAATTGAAGCATTTTTGGTCATGAAAGAGGAGGTTGAAAATCTTTCCCAAAATGGAAAGTTTCCATTACAAGTCATTTCCAAAAATGGCAAGTTTGCATTTGGCTAAAAATTCTTCAAATTTGTGAACTTCCAACCATTTCTAATATCAAATAAAGATCATAGAACTTTAATTTGATGAAAATGATCCCTTGGTACCCATGTTGGGGGCCTCAGATGCCCTGATTTTGACTTAACTTGCTCAAGAAGTTACCCAATGATCAGATGACTTCCACAATGCATTTCTTCATCAAACTTGGTACACATGATCCTTATAATATATTAAGAACATTATAAACAAGAATTACCAAAAAATTTGAGTTAAGGCCCCTGAAACCAAAACCCTAATTTTGGTCATCTGTGCAGGAAATCTTCAGTTTTGCCTTTATGCCTTTGCCATTCTTTGTGATCTCTTGACTTTTATGAACTTTGGGGAGCATATTATGATCATATAACACACATGGACCGTCTTGGAAAGATTCAAGACCATTGGGATGGCTCATATTGATTCTTGGATTGCTCAGATCACAAATCCTAGATGCAGATGAAATGCAGTGAAACAAATATGCAATATGAGATGTAATCCTTATGTAAAAACAAAAATGAAAGATCACAAGCCATGGTGTGAGAAAAAGTGAGGGAAAATTTGGGGTGTTTACACCGGGACTTCAAAATTGAATATCACAACTCTTCTCCATACCGCCCAAAGATGAATGGCGTCGTCGAGGCGGCCAACAAGAATATCAAGAAAATCATTCAGAAGATGGTTGTGACATATAAAGATTGGCATGAGATCTACTGTTTGCGCTACATGGGTATCGAACGTCTATGCGTACCTCAACAAGGGCAACCCCGTTCTCATTGGTGTATGGTATGGAGGAAGTCCTACCAGTCGAAGTTGAGATCCCCTCATTGAGAATAATGATGGACGTCAAGCTAGATGAAGCTGAATGGATCCGATCCAGGTACAATCAACTGAGCCTCATTGAAGAGAAATGCCTAAAAGTTGTATGCCATGGACAGTTGTACCAACAACGAATGAAACAGGCTTTTGACAAGAAAGTATGTTCTCAACGGTACATACCAGGTGACCTGGTGCTGAAAAGGATTCTTCCTCCTAACAATGATCACAGGGGCAAGTGGACACCCAATTATGAAGGTCCATTCGTGGTTAAAAAGGTCTTCTCGGGCAGAGCCTTGATACTAACAATCATGGATGGAGAATACTTTCATTCCTCTGTCAACGCAGATGCAGTAAGAAAATACTTCGTGTAAAAAGACCCGCTGGATAAAAACAGAATAAAGATCCAGGAAAAAATGGGCATCCCGGCGAGCAAAAACCAGAATAAAAGGCTCGGGCAAAAATTAGGGAAATGTTGGAAAAAAATATACACCCGGTGAGCTGAAAAGCCACATCGGATAGCTCAGGCAAAAAAAGGGCATCTCGGTGGATTGAAAACCCGAAAGGGCGGTCAAAGCAAAAGAGGGACTGACACGAACGACTGCGGTCTGCAAAATTTGTGATCCATCTACAACTAAAGGCATTCCAAGGGTTGAGGACCAATTCAATCACTTTCCTCAAAAGCAAAGCAAGCAGAGAGTCATGAAGATATACGAGTCATAGCCAGGTCGGAGCTTGATGAGATCTATTCTTCACATTCCCAATAGGATAGTTTGTTTTCCTTTTGAGCATTTTCCTCTTTCCAGGGATTTCTTCTTAATGTAATGCCTATTCAGGGCCATTCACCCAAATCAATAAAATTCAATTTCAGTCAAATCTGTGACCATTTGTTTTTGTTTTTCATCTAAAATTGATTGATTGCAAAAACTTCCAGCAAATTGTGTTTTGAAGTTGTATTATGAACACTTGAATGCTTTTTAACTCATGCAGGAGGACAAAAACATTTAATGCAACTCTAAAAAGCGTGAAGTGACCGGGATGGTGACTTATGCCATAAGCCTGAGGCATACAGGCCAAACTAACTCTCCATGTTGCAGGCACTATCAGTTGTGTTTATGCAGGTGCCGGTACAAGTGTTGTTAGCAGAACTAGAGCAGACTTCCAGGAGGAATCTCTCAACAGATGCTTGAACAGAATTCTCCAACAAGCGTCTTCGCGTGTGTCTTCTATTATCCCCAGTAGAATGAAAGTTGAAGCCTTCCCCAGCAGTGGTGAAAGAATATTGATGGTCTCCCCAAGCAGATATTTTCTTTCAATACAAGAGAAATCCCCAGAAGTATAAGGAGTTCTTTCCTCCCCAGCTGATTTCTTCCTTAGCCGAGTGCCAACACATTTGTTTCCCCAGTCGAGTCAGAAGGGTATCACTTCCCCAACGGAGTTCAAAGGGTAGCGTACCTCGCAATCAAGATCATTCCCCAACAGATCTTAGCTATCCAATCTCAAAGTCCAATTTATTTTTGGCAAGGGTAGCAGTTCAGAGCCGGTGTATCGTTAACAATATCCCTCGCAGAGTTGTTTTCTCCTCACAAGGATTAATCAGATCCATGCAGTGATCATTTATCCCTAGTCGAGCTACCTGGGATACTTGTTATCTCTTCATCAGGAGATCTCTTTGCATTCGCATATGCATAGTTATCATTGCTTTTGCATCCCCAAACGCGTAGCATTTCCATCATCATGGAGCATTACACCATAAGTTCAAACATGTGCATGCAAACATGGGCCAGTTTTGGGGTATATTACATAAAGACCCGAAACATCATTTTCAACCTGAAGTACTCCCCATAGAGGATATCAATATCATTTTCCAAACATTATTTTCCTCCCAAGTCAATGTTTATCATCCTCAGTGAGTCTTGTTTCAGTATAACGGTCTCATCTTTTCCCTTCAAGCCCTGTTTAAGTACAACATGCTATGTCTTTGTGATTCCATTTTAGTACAACGTTTTCATTTTTTTATGATTTTGTTTCAGTACAATGGTTTCATTCAAGTCTTGTTTAAGTACAACAGACCCCTTCTTTTTGCATATCATTTCAGTGCAACAGTCGCATCGCGGGTCATCGTTTAAGTACAACGATCTCGTTCTTTTCGCATTCCATTTAAGTACAATGGTCTCGTTTTCAAGCCCTGTTTAAGTACAACAGGCCCCTTTTTCGTTCAAGCCCAATTTAAGTACAACAGGCCCCTTTTTCGTTCAAGCCATGTTTAAGTACAACATACCTCTTTTTTGTTCAAGCCCTGTTTAAGTACAACATGCCCCTTTTTTCTTCCAAGCCATGTTTAAGTACAACATGCCCCTTTTTTCTTGCAAGCCCTGTTTAAGTACAATAGGCCCCCTTTCTTCTTCCAAGCCCTGTTTAAGTACAACAGACCCGCTTTTTTCTGTCAAGCCCTGCTTAAGTACAACAGACCCTTTTTTCGTTCAAGCCCTGTTTAAGTACAACATGCCCTTTCTTTTTGCGTCTCGTTTCAATACAACGGTCGCGTCGTGGGTAATCATTTAAGTACAATGCTCCCATTCTTTCTGGAAACAAAAACAACAACAAGAACAAGATGGCATCTTCATGGAGTACAAATATTCAGGTTTTATTCGAGTATTCAATCACTCCATACCTTGAATATCTCAAAGCCATTGCTATTATTCATCCAGGTCTGCAGATGATTGAATAGGGGCAGCTGTAATACCTCAAAATTTGCCTTCATATTTATTTACCCTAACTCGCTTGTGCTCCATATTCACCTGCATTTCTCACTAGGTCATAAACTTGCATTCACTCATTTGCATTGAACTTCCGAAGCATGTGATCGAGGCATTTTCTTATGATCTGAGTTTTCCTATTCAGAGGTGATTTATATGACTATTACACTCAAGATCGAGACGAAGGTTGAATTCACATCATCGTGAGAATATTATTGTTCAGAGGATCCATAAAAATGCGAGATCAAGATGTTATCGATGTGAATTAAAGGTTTATTTCCTCTCATTATTTGTGGCCACACTTTTCCTCAGAGTACGCTAGTGAAATATGGAATTAGTGTTTTGATGTAAGAGTCTTCAACATCACTGGTCATCCATGTGAGTGACCCAGGGTTTCAAGTTGCAAAGAAAGTCAATGATCTTCCTAGTTGCTTTTTGTTGGTGATTTGGGTTGAGATTAAAGTTGGAATTTAATCAGAGATACAAGTTTGGTGCATCAAAATCCATTCATATCCATTATCAAAGTCATCCTCTTATATTCCAAATCCTTGCTCTTATCACGATCTATGTCCATACTTTTGTGTTAATCCAATGCTAAAACCAATCACATGTTTTGTTTATCCATCCGCATTTTTAAACCATGTCTACATGTTTTGTTTATCCATCCACATTTTTAAATGATCTTGTCCCTCGATGACCCTACGGAACAAATGATAATAGTCCCTACGAATTACTAAAAACACCCATGCAAGTTGCCTTCGTTGACCATACGATGAACCTATACCCGTCCCTTAGTAAATCCAAGGTAAGTGACTACTTACTCCTTAATAGTAAGGATAGTCTTACCCTTGAAAGGAAACATGAAAGACCAGTCTAGGGTAGGTAGTTCTTAGTTACTTGCTCATATTTCAAAACTCTTTTTCACACCTCACTTTCAAACAACTTTCAAAAACTCAAAGCTTTTTATACATCCATACGAGGATCATTACAAAGACTTATGAAAATTTATAAACACACACTTCATATTTCTTTTCAAAAAAAAAGTGAGCTAAGTAACTAAGAGCCCATGGATAACCATGGATATAAAGGGTTCTAACACCTTCCCTTTGTATAACTTACCCCCCGAACTCAAAAAATTTAAGATGTTTCTTGTTCTTTTATACCTTTTCCTATTGGATAAAATAAAAGTCGGTGGTGACTCTTGCTATCCGCACATGTTTTTGTCAAACAAAAACACCCAAGTCAGTTCTCCCACCATGTTACAGAACTGGCGACTCTGCTGGGGAGTACTAAGTAAAAAAGGGGTTACCTTAGGAATTAGATCACGTACTTGTTTGATTTGCTTGATTTATCTTTAAGGGATTGTTATGGGGTTAATGTGAGAAAGATCCTAACCCGGATCTAGTGTACCTTAGGTAAGTGACAATAGACCAAGGAAACTATACGGCGTATACTAATATGGTTAATATGGTGGCTATAGTTAGTGTGACTTATTGGTTGGTGCTTATGTTCCTTAAGTAAGTTGAGGATAATATGAAGCTGCCATACGTTGTCATTAACACTAACTACCCTTTAGAACCCTAATTTGACCCATCTTGGCCTTTAGAAAGTAGTGATATAGCTGGATTTGGTGAAGTCTAAAGTTGGTTGATACTTGATGCTACACTCATTGAGATTCTAATCTTTGGGGGTTTTGGTTGGCAAGTCAGTTTCCTACTGAACAACAACCCTTGAGAAGGATCAGTGATATTGAGATCCCTTGGAACTAGTTACTTTTACTAGGACAGGATGAACCAACTAAACTTCAGGGGTAAGGTATTTTCCTTTAAACCTCATGCAAGCCTCTAAACCTAGGGCTATTGTGTGACTTGCTTGTGTGTGCCACTTGTTTGTGATTGAACATAACATTATAACATAATGACATCATAAGCATATCATTCTCACTAACCATTTCAAGGACCAAAGGATTTATCTTTGTTCTTTGTTGCAGGTTATGGCTTCCACTCATAGGAACACTATCCGTATCTACTTGACTTGGTTACCTCAGGATTTAATGAAGATATGATGAGTGTCTTGTTCCAGTTCTTTGATCTGAAACATCATTGCTTCACATTTCTCGATTATCAACTGGTGCCTACAATGGAAGAATTCTTAAAATTACTGGGTGTGCCAATCCTTGATGAGAAACCTTTTATGGGCTTAGAGAAGGAGCCTAAATCTGAAGTCATTGATGCAGCCCTACATTTGAAGAAATCAGACATTGTCCGAGAAACAAGAAGCGGAGTTAAGGGTATTCTTGCCAAAGTATTGATAGAGAAAGCTCAGGTGTTCTTAGATGCTATGAGTTATGATGCTTTGAGGAAATCTTAGTCTTGCTGATTTATGGTTTGGTATTGTTCCCTAATCCAAACCAATTCATAGATGTGCACGCAATTAACACATTTCTGACTCACAATCATGTGCCTACCTTTCTTGGGGATATCTTACACTCTCTTCACACTCATACAATGAAGGCAAGAGGAACTCTGATGTGTTGCATACCTCTACTATCTAGGTGGTTTATTTCTCACTTTCCTCGATCTGTGATGAAGAATGAACAAGGCTTAAGGTGGTCTAAAAGGATAATGGTACTCTCTCATTCAGACATTCATTGGTGTTCCCGATCTATGGAGAATATTACAATCATTGACCGTTGTGGGGAGTTCCCTAATGTGCCACTCCTTTGCATAAGAGGGGGAATTACTTATAATTCTTCTTTGGCATTACGTCAATTTGGTTATGATCGGAGTGATGGTTCTCATGACATGCTTATTCAAGGTATTTTGTTTGATTACGACAACGATCTTAGAGGTTACCGTCAAAGGTTTATACGAGCTTGGAGTATGGTGAACAAGTTTGATAGCAAGACTCTGGAACCAAAGTACTCCATTCCTATGGAACCTTACCTCAGATTGGTGCGGTCTCATGCTCAGACTCTTATGATGCCATATTCTGCTGTCCTACCGGTAACTGTGGAGCCTGTTGCTGAAGGAGATATCCCTTATACTATTCTTCATCCTGACATGCCCACTGATCTGGAAGAGCTGCAGAAATCCTGGATCCATCTGAAGGAGAAAATAGATACCTTTGAAGCTCAATTTAGGGTTAGCCAAGAAAGAGTACTGTTGGAGCTAACAAAGCAACTTCACGAGGAGCGTAATCTCAACACATATTCCAACACCAAGAGGAAGCGTCCATGGGAGACTTAAATCTCAGATGTTTCATTTTCTATATAAATTTAATTTGTTTTAATTTGTAAGCCCAAGGGGAAATATTATTTCAAACCTACTAATAAGAGTTTTTGTTTTTGTTTGTTTTAACAAATTTAAATCTTGTGTTCCTTGAAAACATTGCATATGCATCTACATACCATTTCATTGCATGACAGGTTTTCACAGCAGGTTTCTCATCTTCTTGTTGTTTATTTCAGCAGAAATGGCTCTCGAACAATCTGTCAAAGATCTTCAAACTCAGAATGCCCAATTCCAAGAGATCCTGAACTTGTCCAAGGAACAAGAATAGCTGAAGGCACTCCTGGCCAAGAAGAAGAAGAAGACCAAAAAACCAGTTGGCTTCATCAATCTGGGTAGAAGGTTCAGAGCTCTGATCAAGACAAATAATGAGGTTGAAAACCCTAGAGATGAAGATTTTGCGAAAGAAGAAGAAATTCTACGTGGTACTATTGTGAATTCTGATTATGAGGAGAATTATTACCATGATTCAACTGGTGATGTGAAATATAAGTTACAGAGGACCGGGTGAATGCTATGGAATTACAAAAGTCTTCTGGGTTGGATTTTGAAGATATAAGTTTGATTTCTAGAGTTTTTATCCCTATATGTTTCAAGGTTCCCACTTTTGTGGTATATGATGGTGTTTCATGTCCTAAATTGCATTTGAGATCTTATGTCCGGAGGATCCAACCACATACTGCTGACAGGAAGCTGTGGATTCATTTCTTTCAAGAGAGTTTATCTTGAGCTCAATTAGAATGCTACTATCAACTTGAGAGTACCAATATTCGTACTTGGAATGATCTTGCTGAGGCCTTCTATAGGCAATATCAATATAACTCTGATTTAGCACTAACTCGCATGCAACTCCAAAGCATGTCTATGGGCTTTAAAGAAAGTTTCAAGGAGTATGCCCAGAAGTGGAGAGATCTTGCAAGCAGAGTTCAACCTCCTTTAACTGACAAAGAATTGGTTGCTATGTTCATGAGTACATTAACTGGTCCTTTCTAGAATCATCTCATAGGATGTTCATCATTTGGTTTCACCGAGCTGATAATGACTAGAGAACATGTGGAGAGTGGAATACGAAGTGGTAAGATACAAATGGCTTCCTCTTCAAGCACCACCAAGCCCTCTAATGGAAAGAAAGAATATAATGTTGTGTATGGCCAACAGGGTCGTAATAAGAATAACCAATCTGTGGGAGCGGTCCTAATATCTTATCCTGCACCTGCACAACAAAATCAGCAACAGAATAATCAGCCTAAACAAGGTACGCCTAGGAGGTAGTTTACAAAGATCAATATGTCATTGGCTCAGGCTCTGCAACACATGTTGAAGGGAGAATTGATTACTTTGAGGGACCCTCCTCAGAATCCCAATATTACCTCTCCTCGTTATAATCCCAACGCAAGGTGTGCATATCACTCCAATTGCCCAGGCCATGATACCAATAACTGTTGGGCGTTGAAGAATAAGATTCAAGATATGATTGATGCTGGAGAAATTGAGTTTGATCTTCCTGAGACTCCTAATGTGATTACTGCTCCTATGCCCAAACATGAGAAGACTGTTAGTTCCATTGATGATGGTTCTTATGTTTCTACTGTGATTGATTTGACTACTCCTCTATCCATTATTAAGAAGAAGCTGCAGCAAGCCGGTTTATTTCCGGATTGCAATGAAGACTATTTTTACCGTGCTTCTCAACCCAATGACTATTGGAAGCTGAAAGAAGGTATTCAGCGGTTAATGAACAACCGTATTATATTGTTTGAGAATACCCCTTTTGTAGAGAGCTTATGTGAAGGCTTGTCCTAAGACCTAAATCTTGAAGATGTGTCTGTGGTTACTAATACTCTTGTGAAGATCACTTATAAGGGTCTTGTGAGGATTACTTCTAAAGGTCATGTGAAGATTACTGCTGAGCCAAAGGTGGCTCCCATGATTATTACTACTCCTGGTCCAATTCCATATTCTTCTGACAAGGCTATCCCTTAGAATTATGGTTCAAATGTTTCTATCCATGGTATTAAGCAAGAACCTCTAACTGATATACCTGCTGCAGATGCTAATCCTGATATCGACAATATTGTTGGGACTAGAAAAGTTACAAGAAGTGGAAGAATTTTCTCTCCAGAAGACACTTTAAAGACTGCTTCTGCTTAGTTCATATCTCCAACCTTGGACCAAGTACAGAAGCTCGGGGCAAAGGACCATTGATTGAGCCTGTTCAAGCTGAAACACTAGTTACTGAAGACCTCTCTAAGCAGATGGATGAAGTTCTGAAGATCATCCGCAAGAGTGATTATAATATTGTTGAACAATTGGGGCATACTCCCTCCAAGATCTCTATGATGTCTTTATTGTCGTGCTCTGAAGCACATGTTAAGGCTTTAGTAAAGTTCCTGAAGTTTGCTCATGTACCACATGAAATCTCTGTGGACCAGTTCGAAAATTTTGTTGTTAACTTGATAACTGATAATAGCTTAGGCTTTTCTGATGCTGATCTAACTCCTGCCAAAAGAAACCACAACAGAGCTCTACATATCTCCATTGAGTGTATGGGAACTACTTTTTCTCATGCTTTTGTGGATAATGGTTCTTCATTAAATGTGTTACCAAAGGATGTTCTGGACAAACACAACTTTGAAGATATTGTTCTAAGACCCAATAATGTGGTGGTGAAAGCCTTTGATGGTTCAAGAAGAATGGTGCACAGAGAAGTGGATATTCTAATCAAAGTAGGATCTCAAGTCTTTGATTCTACCTTCTATGTGATGGATATTCGTCCTTCCTATTCATACTTACTTGGACGCCTTTGGATACATGGGGTAGGTGCCGTGACTTCCACTTTACATCAGAAGCTGAAATATCTAGGGAAAAGCAAGATTGTCACTGTCTATGGTGAGGAAGAGTATATGGTCAGTCATCATGTAAACACTTTCAAGTATGTTGAGATGGAGGGTGAATTTATTGAGACTCCTTGCCAAACATTTGAAGTGGTTCCTCAGATCATTCCTGTTACTGAGTCTATCCCTGCTGCTAAACCAGACCCTACTACTACTAGAGTACCTCCTACAATGGCCTCTCTGAAGGATGCTAGAGCTCTAGTTGAAGAAGGTGGTTGTACTATTTGGGGTCAGCTTCCTGACATTCCTTACAAGTCTGACAAGTTTGGTTTGGGTTTTACTATGGAATCTCAGAAGATTGTTCATCGTGCTCGTGTTATTCGTATCACCAACAAGGGAGTTCAGAAGGATCAAATCAATGATGTGGAGGATTCTGATGAAGACTACAACTTAGACAATTGGATCTTTCCTACCATTGGCAGTTGACTCAACAATTACAAAGCTGAAGATGTTATTCCTATCTCCTTTAGTCAGGAGTAAATGCTATTACTATTTTTCTTGTTTTTGAGTTTGTAATTTTGAACAATTAAAAACTTGTTAGCCTTGTGCCTTGCCCGAGGCATAATGGTATGCTTGTTAGGGATGTCATTTCATTTGTATATTTTCATTCAATAAAATCAGTGGATGTTTTTGCTTTCGTAAATATTTCTCTCTTTATCTTTCTTTTTTCCTTTATCAAAAGCTATGTGTTCTTACACACACCCACGTCACTAAAATGCAGATCCTCATCCACTATGGATCCTGTTGATAACAATTCTACTATTGCCAATTATAACTTCGAGAATCCGATCTATCAAGCCGAGAATGGAAATGAGGAAGATTGTGAAGCGCCTGTAGAACTTGCTAGGTTGCTACCACAAGAAGAGAAAGTTATACAGCCGCATGAAGAACCAATTGAAGTTGTGAATCTGGGAACTGAGAAAGACAAGAAATAGGTCAAGATAGGAGCTGAATTAGAATACAATGTTAAGAACAGATTGATTCAGATGTTACATGACTATGTGGTGATATTTGCTTGGTCTTAAAAAGATATGCCAAGGCTTGATACTTATATTGTGGTTCACCATCTACCAATGAAGGAAGTTTGTCGTCCAATAAAGAAGAAAGTTCGTCGTATGCGTCCTGAAATGTCAGAAAAGATTAAAGCAGAAGTGATGAAACAATTTGATGCAGGGTTCCTAGCTGTCACTTCCTATCCTCAATGGGTTGAAAATGTGGTACCGGTTCCTAAGAAAGATGGTAAAGTATGCATGTGTGTGGATTATAGGGATTTGTACAAAGCCATCCCCAAAGATGATTTTCCACTTCCACATATTGATGTTCTGGTAGACAACACTGCTCAACATAAAGTATTATCTTTTATGGATGGCTTCTCTGGTTACAATCAGATTAAGATGTCACCTGAAGATATGGATAAGAGTACGTTTGTCACACAGTGGAGCACTTTCTTTTATAAGGTAATGCCATTTGGTTTGAAGAACATTGGGGAAACATATCAGCGTGCTATGGTAGCCTTGTTCCATGATATGATTCACCTTGAGATAGAGGTATATGTTGATGATATGATGGCCAGATCTCAGACTGAAGAAGAACATCTTGATCATCTGCACAAGTTATTTGAGAGGCTGAAGAAATACAAGCTCAGGTTGAATCCAAACAAATGTACCTTTGGAGTTAGATCTGGTAAACTATTGGGTTTTGTTGTTAGTGGTAAAGGTATTGAAGTTGACCCTGTAAAGGTAAAAGCTATACAAGATATGCCCGCTCCCCGTACTGAGAAAGAAGTCAGAGGTTTCTTGGGACGACTGAACTATATTGCATGATTTATTTTCCAACTAACCGCTATTGTGAGCTAATCTTCCAATTGCCGAAGAAACATCAAGTAATGGAATGGAATGCCAAATGCCAGGTAGATTTTTGATGAGATCAAGAGATACCTCCAGGAACCTCCAATATTAATGCCACCAGTTGCTGGAAGACCCTTGATTATGTACTTAACGGTGTTAGACAATTCAATGGGTGTGTGTTGGGGCCACATGATGAGTCTGGTCGAAAAGAGAAAGCAACATACTACCTTAGCAAAAAGTATACCGACTCTAAAACAAGATATTCACTGCTCGAGAAAAATTGTTGCGCTTTGGCATGGGCTGCTCTCCGACTAGACAATATATGTTGACTCATACCACTTTATTAATTTCAAAAATGGACCCTATTAAGTACGTATTTGAGAAACCTGCTCTCTTCGGACGAATAGCAAGATGGAAAATGATTTTGATAGAATATGACATACAATATACTACTTAGAAAGCAATTAAAGGAAGTACGGTAGCTGGTCATTTGGCTCATCAAGCAGTGGATGACTATCAGTCTATGAACTTTGAGTTTCCGGATGAAGATATTATGCTTGTTACTAAAGAACCTAGACAATATGAAGGACCTGAACAGGGATCCCGATGGACTATGGTTTTTGATGAAGCTTCTAATGCACTTGGTAATGGTGTTGGATTTGTGATCATCTCTCCTATGGATTGTTATACACCATTTACTGCTAGACTTTATTTTGATGTACCAACAATATGGCTAAATATGAAGCGTGTATTATGGGTATAAAGCTACCATTGAGATGAAGATCCAATTCTTGAATGTGTACGGAGATTCAGCCCTGGTAGTTAGTCAGGTTAAAGGTGAATGAGACATAAAACATCCAAATCTCATTCCTTACAAAGAACATGTGTTGTCTTTAATTCCATATTTTGAAGATATTACTTTTGGACATATTCCGCGAGAAGAGAATCAGTTGGCAGATGCATTAGCCACCATGTCATCTATGTTTGAAATCAGTTGGGATGATGAAGCTCCCAGATTTACTATTGATCGATTAGATGAGCCAGCATACTGTTATGATGTTGATACTGAGGGGGTGGAAGAGAAACCTTGGTTTCATGAAGTAAAACGATATCTCGAAGCTCAGGAATATCTTGAAGGGGCATCTATCAATGACAAGAAGTTTCTGAGGAGAGTTTCTTCCAAATTCTTCCTGAGTAATGGAATTTTGTACAAGCGCAATCACGATTCGACTTTGCTTCATTGTGTGGATAAGAAGGAAGCAAAAGAGATTATGGAATACATGCATGATGGGGTCTTTGGTACTCATTCTAGTGGGCATACAATGGCTAAGAAGATTTTGAGAGTAGGTTACTATTGGTCTACCAGGGAAGCTGATTGCTATCAGCATTCTAAAACTTGTCATAAATGTCAGGTCTATGCTGATAAAGTACATGTGCCACCAGTTCCCTTGAATGTTCTGACTTCTCCTTGGCCTTTTGCCATGTGGGGGCATTGATATGATTGGTGAGATCAAACCTACCGCTTCTAATGGACATCGCTTCATTCATGTTGCTATTGATTACTTTACAAAGTGGGTAGAGGAAGCCTCGTTTGCTTCTATTACTAAGAATGTTGTGGCTCGGTTCATCAAACATAATCTTATATGTAGGTATGGCATCCCCGAAAGGATTATCACAGACAATGGTAATAATCTGAACAATACTATGATTAGTGACTTCTGCACGCAGTTCAAGATTAAGCATCACAATTCTTCTCCATATCGACCGAATATGAATGGCACAATGGAAGCTGCAAATAAGAATATTAAGAAGATCTTGTTGAAGATGACGGTTACATATAAATATTGGAATGAGATGTTACCGTTTGCTCTTCATGGTTAACGTACCACATTACGTACATCAATTAGGGCAACCCCATTCTCTCTTGTCTATGGCATGGAAGTACTTTTACCTATTGAAGTCCAGATCCCTTCCTTAAGAATAATGAAAGATGCAGATCTAGATGAAGATGAATGGATTCAGACTCGACTTGACCAGATAATCTGTATTGATGAAAACAGGCTTGTAGTTGTTTGTCATGGTCAGATTTATCAGAAGCGTATGATCAGAGCCTTTAATAAGAAGGTCAGGCAACAAGTATATCAGGCTGGAGACTTGGTAATCAAGCGTATCATATTACCACAGGGTGATCCTAGGGGAAAATGGACTCCCACCTATGAAGGACCATTTGTAGTCAAAAGGGTATTTTCTGGAGGCGCTATGATGCTAACTACTATGGATGGTGAAGATTTCCCGCAACCTGTGAATGCAGACATAGTCAAAAAATACTACGCATAAAAAGAGACTCGCTAGGTTGACTGGCCTAGGCAAAAATAAGGGCATCCTGGCGAACCAAAAGGGTTCGGGCCAAAATTAAGGATATATATATATATATATATATATGTATGTATGTATGTATATACATATATATATATATATATATATATATATATATATATAATGTATACCTGGTGTTGAAAGCACAAATGAGTAAGGGTTGATTGTCGAACCACAGAGATTGTTTTATGATATTTATGTCGTTCTACAATTGCTTAAGTTTTAGACTTAATGGTAACAAAAGGGGTTTTAGTGTTTGTATCGAAAATTGACTTGTTCATTCAAATAAATTCTAAGAGTTAAAAGTATTGGTTTGTAAAAGATTCTTAAAAAGCATATGTCAAAGTTAGGGTTTGATAGGTTTATTTGCATATATAGTTTTGATCAAAAGCTAAACTCATTTCAACAATGAACACATTCACAATATCCTCTCATAATGTTTGTTTCTAACACAAAATGTGAGCTTTACCATTTTGATCCATTGATGATTTTTCACTCAATCTATCAAAATGGTAACATTTAGGTTCAATACAAAGTGAACTCCAAAGCCCATAACTATCTCTAGCTTATGGTATTTGGGTGATGAAAACCTAGGTCAAATGTTGGCCATATCTCTCAATCATGAAGCAACACAAAGGGTTTTCATAAAAATCAAAGCTTTCATCATATATTCATCATCAAGAGTTTATACAAAATGATCAAGGTCGATACATACAAAATAGAACCTATCTACCTTCTAACCTTGACATACTATGGGTTTAGCTCTCCATTTCCATGGAAGCTTCCAACAAAAGATGAAGATGAAGAAGATGGAGCATTAATGACAATCTCTTGACTTTAAATGCACCCAAATTTCTTAGAACAAAGTGAAAAAGTGTTTAAGGAATATTTAGGTCAAATGTCAAAAATTATATCCCAAGAAAATTGTGAAACAGTTGCTTATAAAGAAGCTGAAATCGCAGGTCTCGCTGAGCGAGAGTTCATTAAAAACCACAACTCGCTGATCGACAAAAGGCCTCGCTGAGTGAAAATATCTCTGGAAACTTCGCTTGGAGCTCGCTGAGCGAGCTTGAAGCGAGCAAAAATTCTTCAATTTCTTCCAAATTTTCCCAAAAAGGTCTTTATAAAGATGAATGGATTTGAATTACTTGAATGTAAAGAAACCAATTTGTTATAATTGTCCAAAAAAATCAAATATTATAATGCCATTTCACGAATTTAGAGTGTATCAATCACCTTGAATGCCATATATTTGATCCCAAATCAAATTTCAAATCAAATATTTGATTTTCATAATTTATTTTAATTAAAAATAATTTTAAATGATTAAGATAAAAAATAATATAAAATAAAATAATAAAAATCATAAAAATAGTCATTGGGTCGTGGATGGACTTATCTTCAAGTTTGGATTGAATATTATAGGCCTATTTGAAAAAAAAATGGAGTTATGGCCTCTTTTGCTTCATACACCTCTTGAAAATTGCCCAACTTTGACAATACATAACTTCTTCAATTTTGATCCCATGAAGGTGTTCTAGGATTTTTTTAGAATGCTTAGAGTGTCCTATAGTCAACCCTTTTGGTCCCACGTTCATATAATTTACCATTTTTAAATTATGAGCTTTGGAAAAAGTTGACTTTTTGTTGACTTTCAAAAAGACCTATAATGTTTTTGCTCATATATTTCAAATGAAGCATTTTTGGACTTGGTTTGTGAGACACAAAGTTGTAGAGAATTGAATTTCCTTCAAAATGAGATTTGGATGGGAAATGTTTGATAAAGTATGTGAAAGTTATGGCTGGTCAAAGTTCAGTTGACTTTTCCTACACAACCCTAACTTAGTAACTCCTGATTTTTGATGATTTTGAGGTTTCCTTGATGAATCATGATCAAACCTTGATCAAATTATGAATTTCACCTCATAATATTGATGTTGACAAAAAATATTGAAGTTTGACTTTATGTTGACCACAGTTGACTTGTTGACCAAGTTAACTGATTTTTGGGTATCTGAGCATCTGACTGGCCAAACTTGTTGGGAAAGCTTTGAAACTTGTAATGGGGATTCTTCAAGGTATGTGGGATGTTATGAAGTCCACTTGAGGCTTTGGAAGTCCATTTTTCTTGGGGAAACTCAAAACCCTAGTTCTAAGATCCATTGTTCAGGAGGATGCTTTGTCTGGTGAAACGTTCAATTCCTTTAACCAATTGAGAATCTTGTGACTATTGATAGACCTCTTGAGACAAATTATCTTGAATATGGGAGGGTAAATTTTGGGGTACAACATCTGCCCCTGTTCAATTTTCTGAAACCTGAGGAGTTAGATTGACATGTACGCCATTCGTGACTTGAAGGTTGAGGGGGATTGAACACTAAAGCCCAAAAAATTTCACTCGCCGGTACGCAGAGTAACACTGTTGGTTGATTATATTGCTTGAATGGGCTTAGAGATGCCATTCATAGTATTCGGAGTTGGGCTTATAGATGTGATCCAAAGTACCAGGAGTTATGAGTAATTGCATGTTGTTACTGTACTAAGTATCAACACTAGATTTTCGTATAGTTCATCTCTGAGCTGTCTCTGTAACATGACTGAGTTAAATATCAACACTAGATCTCCGTGTCGATCGTTTCTAAATTGTCTCTGGGGGAAAAAGATATCTTGCACTAAGTATTAGTACTAGATCTTCGTATAGATCGCCTCTGACCTGTCTCGGGAAAATATCTTGATTGAAGTATCAGAAGTAAATCTCTGAAAACATCATGCACTAAGTATCAGTACTAGATCTTCGTATAAATCGTCTTTGAACTATCTCAGGGAGAAAAATATATCTTGCACTAAGTATCAGCACTAGATCTTCGTATAGATCGTCTCTGAACTGTCTCAAGGACTTGGTAACATTTATCTGACTATAAACTATCCTGAAATAGAAAGATTGGTTTATGCAGGATTGTATGTCATGAGATATAAACACGGATGTTATATGCATTATGGATGCGTATGCCATGATATGATGTAAATGATGTATGAATGAATTATGTAGTTGAATCGCATGAGTAGCTTTGTATAACAACCGCTGGCTGGGGAAAATAAATCCCGATTCGTTGCTAGGAATATGAAGGCTTCGTTCCTGTCTTGTTTTGGAATATTGTACTCGGAATCCTTCATTTTCCGTTCGACATACTTCTTATTGAAGGATTAAGTTCCTGAATACCTTGTCTGGGGATAAAAGAGATGGACATTCCCTTGGGAGACTTATCCAACCAAGTATCAAACCTTCGGAGGATATCATTCTTGAGGATCTCGTAGAGTCAGAAGTAAGAGAGGCTATTTGGAGCATTTCGTTAGAATATATCCGTAAAGATTACTCTATAGGGATGAACCGGCGAAGATTCGTTGGATTCCTACCTCTGATCGTCCTTAGTAAATATTATTATTATGTTTTATGCATTTCTGCTAAACATCAATCATATTCAAAAGCATATATACATTCAAACATAATCAACAGACGTTTTTCGCTTAAGTAAAAAGGGAAAAGTAAACCTGAATTCGAAAATAGAATTGTATTAATTTAGAAAGTGGCCTATAAACAGGCAAGTTTGAACAAAGAGACAGAAATCCTAGTAAAAGGAATTCGTTGTAGAAAATTAAAAAAAAAAAGAGTACAAAAACAAGGAAAATAGCTATGTGGAAGTGATCCTATTGAGTTTCAACTCTTCTATTGACATTATCTTCAAGTATCTCGTCCCTTGTTGTTGGAATAGAAGCGATTGAACTGATCTACACCTGTTTGAACTTAATAAAGGTAGTACAACCAGTTGAGGTTACATGGGTGATCCAACGAGACATTATCGTACGATTTAATCCCTAACTTTTGCATGGACTGCCCTTTCAGGTTTTCAGTCTACCAAGATACCCTTTTTTGCCCAAGCCGCCTTTTCAGGTTTTCAACTTGCCAGGTGTACATTATATATATATATATATATATATATATATATATATATATATTCCTAATTTTGGCCCGAACCCTTTTGGTTCGCCGGGATGCCCTTATTTTTTCCTAGGCCAGTCAACCTAGCAGGTCTCTTTTTATGCGTAGTATTTTTTTACTATGTTTGCATTCACAGGTTGCGGGAAATCTTCACCATCCATAGTACTTAGCATCATAGAGCCTCCAGAAAATACCCTTTTGACTACAAATGGTCCTTCATAGGTGGGAGTCCATTTTCCCCTAGGATCACCCTATGGTAATATGATACGCTTGATTACCAAGTCTTCAGCCTGATATACTTGTTGCCTGACCTTCTTATTAAAGGCTTTGATCACACGCTTCTGATATGTCTGACTATGGCAAACAACTACAAGCCTCTTTTCATCAATCAAGTTTATCTGGTCAAGTCGAGCACATAAGGATTGAAGACGCAAAATTGAACCAAGAGAGCACATTCTAATTTCAAAAAATCCAAAGAAATTTGAAATTCGGTTTCTATAATTTGAGCCTTTTCTAAGCAATTTAAAGGTGGTAAATCGTTCTTGGAGGTTCTCACTACCTATCTCAATCATCATTATCATCAAAATCATCAAGAAAAGCATAAACCGAATCTTGTTTTTTCTTGCTTATACATTTTTTTCAATTTCATATATATGACCATTATAAATTGAATTTGATGCTTGGTTTGTATTTGTTATGATGCAAGAATGCTTTCTGGATGGTTAGTTTAAAGATTCATGGCCCAATTCGTAAAACACCATTGTTAGGGTTTTGACCTTTGATTTGGGGATTCATAATATAGACCATTTAAATACCTTTAAAGAACATATTTGTACTGTATGAACTGTGGAGATCATCTTGGTTTGATCAATTTGGAAGAATTGTACATTACGCAAGGGGAAGGTATGGATACAACCTAAATAGGATAAGAAATGGTCAACAAAACCAAATTCTAAGTTCGGGAGTCAGTTACGCAAGGGGAAGGTATTAGCACCCCCACGTCCGTTGTACTCAACGGGAACCTCTTAGTCTAACTATGCGATTAAGTGTTGATTTAAATCTTTGTCTTCTAAATGGTTTGCTACAATGTTTGTTCTAAAGGGAAATGAAATATTTTTAATTATTATTATTATTACGGAAAAATGGAAAGTATTTTATTAGGGTGCTTTATGACGGAGGAATGATTAATTTTTTTTATTATTGTGCTCGCGAAGGATTAAAATCCCCGTGCCTACGTATTCCCTTGTGTAATGGGAAAGTCAGAGCTTCATAGTTCGTGTAACTACGATTTGTTGATGGTTTTTAATGAACAATTTTTTAAACCGCTTTATAACTGCTAAGCATTGGCTTATCTGCTCATGATATGAGGCTGAAGCGCTAGCTTGTCTGCGAGATAGAAAGAGTTTAAAAAATGTTCATTTAGAGAAAGGTTTGATCTTCTCTAGTATTTTAAGAATGAAAGGGCGAATGAATCACGTCCTGTGGGGCTGGCCTCAGGAATGATTCATTCAAGATCCCGTGGAATGCTAGACTCCAGAATTCAGTTCTTTCATTATTTGATATGTAATAATTAAGTGTCTTGAAATATGAAAGGGAGAATGAATCACGTCCCGTGGGGCTGGCCTCAGGAATGATCCATTCAAGAATTATGTGGAATTCTAGACTCCAGAATTCAGTTCCTCCGTTTAATTAATATGGAAAATGATTTGTGTATTTGTTGGGTATGTTTTAAGTTGGATTTGAAAGAAAGAGACAAGTCGTCATCTTTGAGGGAGATATCTCACCTATTCAACCACAAACATTTAAGGGAGAAAGTAGAAGATGGAAGAAGCTTCAAACTTGGATATATGATCAACAAGTGATTGCCACATTCTTCCTTAAGAGAAATTTTTTGAGAAAATTGATTTTTTTATGTTTGTGGGAATGGGAGAAATATCATTCCTATGGAGATGAATCATGTTTCATCTTTTTGAGGAAGTTGAATGTTTTAAGTATTTTAAGTGTTTTAAGTACGAAAGAGCGAATGAATCACGTCCCGTGGGGCTGGCTTCAGGAATGATCCATTCAAGAACTATGTGGAATGCTAGACTCCAGAGTTCAGTTCTTTCGTATTTTTTATTAATTTGAATGCTTGTTGTCGCTCCTACCAAATGAGGCCAAGTCAAATGGGGTACAGACGCGAACGGTCGGCGAAAGGAGAGAGAACACATAGGGGTGAACTCAGAAGACAAGAGTCGCCAGCTAGGCATTTTTATCCCGGGGGGAAAGGTAATGCTGCATAGACCTAAGAAAGATAAGGATAAGACGGTCGCGAACCAGAGAGACTGAGAAAGGAGATTGGTTACAACCTGGGAAGGTATTAGCACCCAGATTGTTCGTCGTACTCGACGGGATCCACGCTTAAAAGACTTATGTTTTAAAGGGGTAGTGTCAGTGCAATTTGTGTATCAAAGCTGGAAAAGAATGCAAGTGTCAGTGTAAAAGAAGTGTGAAGTGTACAAGAGAAGTGTCAGTGTAAGAAAGAATAGGAAGCTCAAGACTATGAGGCTAAAAGAATAATACTGGAAGAAGGGGGAATATACAGAGACTTTTGTTCGATAACTGTTAAGTTATGCCTACGTATCCTCTCGTGCAATGAGGAAGTCAGACCACCGTAGTTCGACTCAAAGAGACTGAAAGATAAATTGACTTGTGAACTGCTTACTTGCCTATGCTCAAGTGTAAGACCTGTCTGGCTCAGGTGCAAACTGTCTTGCATTAGACGGAAGAAGCAAGTTCTCGTTTGTGAATGAGTGTGATGAGAAAAGAATCCCGAAGGAGACGATTATTGTTTGTTTTTTGGTTTTCAATATTTTATTGCTTTTTGATTTGTCATAAGTAAATGAGCTTAAGTCTAAATCAAGGGTTAGTAAACTCATCACATCCTCCCTCTGATTAGGGGTAATGAGAATACCCTAAGTATGAAGTAAGCACCTCACATTTAATCACCATGATATAGGATTAAGATCATTAACCTACTTATGATTATTTAGATGTTTTTGTTGTTTTTGTTTAGTGTTAAGTAATGAGTTTAAGCCATAATCAAGGATTTAATGGACCCATTACACCATCCTAATAGAAGGATAATAGATGAGAACATTTAAGCTGAGGAAGGCTCCTCAACTTAATCCATGATTAGGGATTAACCTCATGACAAAACAAGGCCTTTGTTAAATGGATTTTAGTTAATGATAAGATGAAGAAGTGATTTTTATGGTTTGTAAGACAACTTGAGGGGGACTTGTCCATTAACACTAGGGTTAGTCCTCCTTAACCAATTAAGGAAGAATTAGAACCCTAATGCAAGGCCCAAGTTACAAGCTTGATGTCTTAGTGATTATTAGATGGATTGATTAAAGGATTTAAACACATTAAGGGTTTAACACTTAGGATTAAAGTTATACACTCCATCCTAATAGAAGGATGCAGGCATAAGCTTAATCACAAAGCCTTAAAGCCTTTAGGGTTTAGTCCCTGATTATGAGATGAGAAGAGAAGACTCAAAGATGACACAAAGGTAAAACTAAATGGGGGACTAATCAAACCCTAATTGTGATCATGCTTGGCTATCCTAGGGTTTGTGAGGCTTAAGAGAGAAAAAATCTTCAAAGGTCCACCAAGGAAAGAAGCAGATGAAAGAAGCAGAGAGAAGCAAAACAACTTGCTTCACTTAAGAATACAAGTTGCTTGAAGGAAGAAAGTAAGAGATGAACATGAATGAGCAAGCCCACTCCAATACACAAGATAAAATGCAGCAATGATGCATAAGAGAGATGAGAAGAGATTATGAGAAGTGAAGGCAAATTCACTTCCCAAAACAACTTACCACCTGAAAAGTTAGCAAAGAAATGAAATGCAATGCAAATGAGATGAAATGTCATGATACAAACCAAATTCAGAAGCATAAACATGATGTTAATGATGCTAAGAGATGATGCAAACACATGACAAAAGATGAGAGTGATCAACAAGCATAAGGATGCAAATGAGGCATGCTTTGAACCATGGAAGATTCATGAAAGTTTATGAAATGCAAAGGACATATGACATGGCAAATGAAAGATGCAATGATCAAACATGATTCTAAGATGTCCTAAGATGTCTTATGAATCATGTTGATACACAACATGTCATGGCAAGTTCTTAAATGCAAGCAAAGATGAGGTGGATACAAAGGAAAGCACAAATTAGGGTTTACATGCGACATACAATGCAAGAATTCAAAACCAAAAGCAAATGACAAGATAAAAAATTGAAAATGGGATCAAAGGAACCCTAACCCTACACAAGTTCACTGCCCAAAGGAGGAGACCTAGATCTAAACCTAATGGAAGTTATGAATTTTCTAAGTCAACTAGGGTTTCAAGGTACCTCACAAGGAAAAATGCTCATTAAATTGAAAATGCAAGATAAATTCAAACCAATTTAACCCTAAAAACTACATGCTATGAAGGATGCAATGCAAGAAGGACCATCATCAAACTCTCAATGGTTAGGCAGAATGGATTTTTCAAAGTTTGAACAAAAATATTGCCTTTAAAAGAATTTAATTCCAATGAAAAAGGTCAAAATAGTTCAAGAACCAAAAAGAAATTTGTTTTGAGAGTTTGACAATGTTCCTAAATGTTTTAAAATGCAACATGAATTTTTTGGTGATTTTTAAATACCTAAATGCATTTTTAATTCATTAATTTTCATTAACTAATTAAAATAAACATTTAAATGATTTAAAAATGATTTTTAATGCAAAAACTAAAAATAAAAATATTTTTGGGTTCTGAAAATTAATGAAATGCTTGACAAAAATTTTCAGAATTTTTAAATGCTTTTTACTATTTTTAATAATTCGTGGAAGTTAAATACAAAATAAATGAATTAAAAATAAAATTATGAGAAGTATGCAAGATCCATGGCTGAGATTCAAAGAGAAATGGAGGGAATTGACCCGCGCCATATCCAATGGCTGTAATTCAAACTGACCAAATTAAATATAAAACCCAATTAATTATGTTAATGACGTGGATTAGGGATTAATGGGATGATCTGAGCCACACAAACGTGCGGGAGTCAACACTGGTCAACTGAATCCATGGTCCACATTCAAACTGAAACCTAAAGGTAATTAATGAACTAATGACTTTCAGGTGGCCGGAAGTGACCTCCGGTCATCTTCTCCGGCCACACCTCTCCCTGAAAATTGCTAATTCTCTCCCTAAGCTTCTAACACTCAATTTTTCTGCCCAGAAATGATCCCCATACACCATACATCAAGAATCAACAAACAAACAACATTTAAAACACATCAAAAGTGAGAATCGAATCAAAACAGTTCTAGGTCAAAAAAATTCAGAACACGAATACATGCTCATTTCTCAACCATTTTCAAAACAAAACATATCAGCATGATCAGTGAAGCATAAAGAATCATTTAGTAACTTAAAAACAAGTTTCTGGAAAAATTGTTCTTGAGCTCACCTGAAATGGAGCTTTCAATCCAGGAGCTTTCTGAATGCTTCTTTGCTTCAAAATGGCTCCAATGATCTTCTTGAGGAAGCTTTGAGGCTTGGTTGGAGTTTAATGTGGCTGGTTTAAGAGTTTGATGAAGTTCTGTTCAAGAGAAGTGAAAAATCGTGTTTCTGTTTGTGGGCTTTTCAGGCCAAATTGATGGTTGGGGAATGATCAGAGGATCACGGTGAATGGTTTTGTGAAGTTTGTTTTGATGTTTGAAGCCTGTGTATTGAGTTTCGAAACCAAATGCATAAGAGGTGAGTTTTGGTGACTATGGCTTATGAGAGGCTTCAGCTTCCAAGATTGTGTGAAATGTAATCCATGAGGCATGTATGTGAAGCTGTGATTGGTCAGAGAGTTGTTGCTGGCCTAGCTTGATTGGTATGGGCCATTTTGCCAAAAGTCAACTTTTGTGTAAGAAGAGGTATGAGCTGGTTCAGTCAAGGTACAAGGGCATGGCTTGGCTCAGCATGCTTCAAGGAGAACCATGGAAATGAATTTGAGGCAATGCAGCAAGTGGATTATGGTTTATGTGAGGTTTTGCAATTTTCACAAAGTTTGGCCCTTTTGAAGTTTCTTAAAGATCAAGGCATGAAAATGAACAATTATTTGGTGCATTCTGATTTTTAGGTCATGGTTTATGTTTGTGTAATTCATATAAGTCCATTTGAAGTCACATTTTGCCTTGGCATGAGGTTTTGCAACTTTGCCTCTTTGGTGTAAAACATGAAATTATGTGATTTTGTCCAACTTTGACAAGCCATAACTTTTGATCCAAAATGAATTAGAATGAGTTCTTGTACTTTTTGTAAATGGGAGGATCCATTCTACAACTTTCATGACCAAAGTTTTCTCATTTGAAGCATTTTTGAATCAAAAAGAGAAGGTTGAAAAACTTTCCCAAAATGGCAAGTTTTCATTACAAGTCACTTTCCCAAAAAGGCAACTTTGCAAATGGCTTGAAATTTTCCAATTTTGTGAACTTCTAACACCTTCTATGATCAAATAAAGATCATACACATTCAAAATGATGGAGAACACCCTTTGGTTGGGTCACTGGGGGCCTCAAATGCCCTGATTTTGCTCGGACTTGCTCAAAAAGTCATCTCTTGATCAGATGCCTTCCCCATGGAATTTCTTCATGAAAATTGATATGCATGATCCTTACACCATATAGAGACCAATAGAAACAAGAATGACCAAAAAATTTGGAGTTATGGCCTTTGAAACCAAAACCCTAATTCTAGGTCATCTGTGCAGTTAAACCTGGCTCTGCTTCCATGCCTTTCTCAGTTCTTGTGATTCCTTGACTTCTTTGACCTTGTGAGGATATAATATGATGCTTGAACATACATGGACCCCTTTGAAGTGATTGATGACCTTTGGAGTGGCTCAAGTAGCTCTTGGATAGCTCAGATCACAAACCCTAGATGCATATGACTTTGAATCAATGCAGTGAAATAAAAATGTGGTATGAGATGATATGATTGAATTTATGCATATGTAAAGATCACAAGCCATGGAGAAATGGGTGAGGGAAAATTTGGGGTGTTTACAGCTGCCCCTATTCAAGCATGAGTTAGCTGTGTAGGATGTAAGCAACGGCTTAACAGGCAAACGAGATAACTTGTGGTTGAATACCAAAGACAATCCAAAATTTGCACTCACAGAATGAAGAAGAAAAGGGATATAGATTGTAAAAGAAAAATAAAGTATAATTATAAAGTGCGGGCGACGGAGGACGACCGTCGAGCAGAGGACGACTGCCGGGGATGAAGCAATGACGGGGACGGCCGACATGCTGGGGAAGATGTGGGAAACAAAGCAATGACGGGGACGACCGACAAGCTGGGGATATAAGAGATTATGATGGGGACGGCCATCAAGTAAAGCTATAAGACTCTCTGGAGATTAAAGGTAAATGATGGGGACGGCCATCGGGCTCAAGGCATAAATGAAATAAATGATGAGGTATGGTCATCAAAGGTGAAGGACGATCACCTGGCAGGGTACGGCTGCTCTGTTGGGGATAAGATGAGGGACGGTCATCTATTGGTGAAGGACGATCACCTGGCAAGGTACGGTTGCCAAAAGCATCGCGACATAGGACGAATGTCGGATGAAAAGGTCGACGATGGGGACGGCCATCGGATAAGCATGATGAAGGACGATCATCAAGAGGTGAAGGACGATCACCTAGAAGGGTACGGCTGCTCTCGGGATTTATCATGACATAGGACGAATGTCAGATAACAAGATCAACGATGGGGACGGCCATCAGATAAAATGATGAAGGACGATCATCCAGAGGTGAAGGACGATCACCTAGCAGGGGACGGCTATTAAAAAATCACGACATAGGACGAATGTCGGATAAGAAGGGTTTCTAATGAATAGAGACTCCACTGGGGATGATGAAGGACGATCATCAAAAAGGTGAAGGACGATCACCTGGCAGGGTACGGCTGCCGAAAGGTATCATGACATAGGACGAATGTCAGATAGAAAGAAAATATTCTAACTAATTTTTGTTGGGGGCTCTCCTAGGGAAGGGTAGACACAGACGAGTGTCTAATTTTAAGAGATGAAGGTATAAGTGTTTGACACTGTGTATAGATTAAAGATGCGGACGAGCATCCTTAAGACTATGATACGGACGAGTATCAGTAGAAACCAACGCTTGACGCATGTTCAGAGATGATGATACGGACGGGTACCAACTAGTTAACAAAGGACAACGGACGAGTGTCGAATCTGAGGGGATATAAGTGGCATATACAAGATATGGACGAGTATCTGTATGAGTAGACAATGAGTAACCAGTATGGGTGGGGCACAAGCGAGTGTTCAACTTGCTGTGGAGAGCATGACACGGACGAGTGTCGGAAAAAGTATACTATAAACTAGTTTTTATTTACAAAGTGTTTAGGTAACTATGCTGGGGAAGGTGACACAGACGAGTTTCAAAGAACTGTGTATATATATGTATCTGTATAGTGAGTGCAAAGGGGACACTTTGGCTTTTTGTTGGGGATATGACATAGACGAGTGTCAAGAAGCATCTGTTTTCCCGGGCAATTTTACTGGGGAATGATGACACGGACGAGTGCCAAAAGGGAGCATGTATCTGTATCTTTAAGGGAAATGCTTTGGCTCTCTGGTGGGGAATTGGGAAATATTCTGTATATTGTTGATGGATTGTCAGTACTCACAAGTGTTCAGAACATGGCTTATGATCATGCAACATGTTTGATTTTTTTCGTAATACTCCGCATTAGACGGAATGCTACGCTCTGGGGGAAAATATGATGCGAATGCTATGATTATGCAAAGATACCGATCCAGGATCCGGATCCCGCTGCTGAGGAGATCTCTGGCTGATCTGCTTGAAGTGGATATCCCAGCTGGGGATGAGATCATTGGTAGATCTGACATATACAACTCTGCTTGGGGAAATAGATCACTGATAGACCTATCTCGGTAATGAGGGACCCAGCTAGGGTTTGTAGAAACTCTCATTACTTTGTTGTGAGATCTTTGGGCGTTGCTCTTATGGATAGAGGCTGAAATTCTGTGGGGAGATGGTTCCCTGTCTAGCACTTGGCTGGGGAAGAAGAAGGATCACTGAAAGATCTTCTTAGAGATTCATGTGGGGATCCTGCTGAGGATGATGCTTGACAACTCAGTTGGGGATATGAACAACTTTCTGGTGCTGCTCTTTGAAGGAAATGTTGGAGAAGTGATGCCTGGAAACTCTGATGGGGAGAAAGCACCTCTGGTACTAATCGGAAGATAGACTGAGTAGATAATGATTTGACAGCTTGCTGGGGAGAAACTTTCATGCCCCATGTTGCTCTTTGAATACCTGCAATCCTGAAAAGACAGAGAAACGCACAAGTATCCCGAGGTATCATTTACCGGATTCCATCATAGGAGTTTAGACACTCCCGGGAGTAAGTATATTTCCTGCAAGCACGTATTTTTTAGAAGAGAAACATCTGTATTTATGCAATCAATATCTTAAAGACATCGGACATTTTTTGCAAATAAAATGTATGAGATGAAACATGACTGAAACTTTGATTTTATTAATTTGTGTGCCCTGAATTGGCAAGATACAGTCAAAGAAACGGATCCCCTGAAATGAGGAAATCGTTACAAATTGAGAAACAAAAAGATGCTGGCAATGCTGATGACGCTTCAAGGAGCTTCCCTTTTTCTATGACTCGTATGACTTTTGTCGTTCTTCTCATCTTGCTTTCTGAAGAAGGCTGATTTTGACCGACGCTCGAACCTTTCAAAGCTTACCAAGTTGTAAGTGATACAGACGAATTCAGAATGCAGTTGTTCGCTTATTCCCTTATTTTTGCGTGGATCGCCCTTTCAGGTTTTCAATCCACCGGGATACCCATTTTTGCCTGAGTCGTCCAATGCGGCTTTTCAACTCATCGGGTGTACATTTTTTTGTTTATTTTCCCTTACTTTTGCCCGAGTCTTTTATTCTGTTTTTGACTCGCCGGGATGCCCTATTTTTGCCTGGACTCACATTCTGTTTTTATGTCCAGCGGGTCATTTTTATGCGATGTATTTTTTTAACTGCATCTGAATTCACAGGGGACAGGAAGTCTTCACCATTCATAGTACTGAGCATCAGTGCTCCACCAGAGAAAACTTTCTTTACTACGAATGGCCCTTCATAGTTCGGAGTCCACTTGCCCCTGTGGTCCGTATGAGGAGGGAGGAGTCTTTTCAGCACCAGATCTCCTACTTGGTATTCTCGGAGCCTGACTTTCTGATCGAAGGCTTTCTTCATTCTTTTCTGATACAGCTGCCCATGACAGATTACAGCTAATCTCTTCTCTTCAATTAGATTCAGTTGTTCATATCGGGATCAGACCCATTCTGTTTCATTCAACTTAACATCCATCAGCACTCGTAAGGAGGGTAATTCAACTTCAACAGGTAGGACTGCCTCCATACCATACACAAGCTGATACGGTGTTGCCCCAGTGGATGTTCTGATTGACGTTCGGTACCCATGCAAGGAAAATGGTAGCATTTCATGCCAGTCTTTATAGGTAACTACCATCTTCTGCACAATCTTCTTGATATTCTTGTTAGCTGCCTCAACAATGCCATTCATCTTTGGCCTGTAAGGAGAAGAATTGTGGTGTTGGATCTTGAAGTCCCGGCATAGTTCTGCCATCATTTTGTTGATCTTTTCAGGAATCGGGCTACCACTTGTCTTGTAACATATGCATAAGAAGCTGCTTCAACCCACTTGGTAAAATAGTCAATGGCAACCAGGATGAATCTGTGGCCATTTGAAGCAGTCGGTTCAATCTTGCCAATCATATCAATGCCCCACATGGCAAAGGGCCAGGGTGAAGACATCACATTCATAGGATTGGGAGGCACATGCACTTTATCCGCATAAATCTGGCATTTATGGCATTTTCTGGCATAGGCACAACAGTCTGCATCCATTGTGATCCAGTAATAGCCTGATCTTAGCAACTTTTTAGCCATTGCATGCCCTCCAGCATGGGTACCAAAGGATCCTTCGTGCACTTCTTGCATCAACAAGTCTGCTTCTGTCTTATCAACGCATCTGAGGAGTACCATATCAAAGTTTCTCTTGTACAGGGAACCGTCAGTATTCAGGAAGAAACTACCAGCTAGCCTTCTTAACGTCTTCTTATCATTGGAAGATGCCCCAAGTGGGTATGTTTGATCCTCCAAGAAGCATTTGATGTCATGGAACCAAGGCTTATCATCTTTAACAACATCTGCTGCAAATACATATGCTGGTCTGTCAAGTATGGATACTGCAATTCGAGGTACAAAGTTGGTAGCTTGAACCTTGATCATGGATGAAATGGTAGCCAGAGCATCTGCAAATTGATTTTCTTCTCGAGGGATATACTCAAGCTTTACCGTTGTGAAGAAAGTCAATAACCTCCTTGTATAATCCCGGTAAGGTATCAGATGATCTTGGTGGGTGTACCATTTGTCGTTGGTTTGATTAATTACCAGAGTTGAATCTCCGAATACAGTTAAAGTCTTGATCCTGAGGTCAATGGCTTCCTCAAGACCCATAATACAGGCTTCGTATTCAGCTTCGTTGTTAGTGCAGTTGAAAGTGAGTTTTGCCGAGAAAGGCATGTGAACTCCCTTAGGTGTAATGAGTACTGCACCAACACCCCGACCATTCATATTGACAGCCCCGTCAAACATCATAGTCCATTCTTCTTCTGGGTCAGGCCCTTCAGTGTGAACAGGCTCTTCATGATCTTTCGCTTTTATGAACATGATGTCTTCATCAGGGAAGTCAAATCTCATAGGCTGGTAATCATTAATGGGTTGCTCAGCAAGATAATCAGACAATACACTGCCCTTGATGGCTTTCTGAGATGTGTATTGAATGTCATATTCTGTGAGGATCATTTGCCATCTTGCAACTCGTCCGGTAAGTGCTGGCTTCTCAAAAATGTACTTGACTGGGTCCATCTTTGAGATCAATAAAGTAGTGTTTGTCAACATATACTGTCTCAGTCGGCGAGCAGCCCACGCTAAAGCACAGCAAGTTTTCTCGAGCAGTGAATATCGTTGTTCACAGTCAGTAAACTTTTTGCTTAGGTAGTATATTGCATACTCTTTTCGACCAGACTCGTCATGCTGGTCCAGCACACACCCCATTGACTCTTCTAATAATGTTAAGTACATGATTAGAGGTCTTCCTTCAACTGGAGGCATAAGGATTGGAGGCTCTTGTAAGTATTCCTTGATTTTGTCAAAAGCCCTCTGGCAGTCTTCGTTCCACCTGACCGTTTGTTCTTTTCTTAACAGCTTGAACAAAGGCTCACAGGTTGCTGTAAGGTGAGATATGAACCTTGAAATGTAGTTCAATCTACCTAGGAACCCCCAAACCTCTTTTTCAGTCTTCGGTGCAGGCATTTCTTGAATGGCTTTGACTTTATCAGGGTCAACTTCAATCCCTTTTTCACTTACAATAAATCCCAGCAGCTTACCGGATCGCACCCCGAATGTGCATTTGTTGGGGTTCAACTTCAGTTGGTACTTCCTCAGACGCTTGAATAACTTCAACAGATTTACCAGGTGGTCTTCTTCTGTGAGGGACTTGGCAATCATGTCATCCACATAAGATTCAATTTCTTTATGGATCATGTCATGGAATAATGTTACCATAGCCCGTTGATAAGTGGCACCCGCATTCTTCAGTCCGAATGGCATTACCTTATAACAGAATGTGCCCCAGGGTGTGATGAAAGTTGTCTTCTCCATGTCTTCAGGTGACATCTTGATCTGGTTATATCCTGAAAATCCGTCCATGAAGGAAAACACCGAGAACTGAGCCGTATTATCAACCAATACATCAATGTGAGGTAAAGGGAAATCATTTTTCGGGTTGGCTCTGTTCAGATCCCGGTAGTCCACACACATCCTCACCTTGCCGTCTTTCTTAGGCACAGGTACAATATTAGCGACCCACGGCGGATAGCTAGTCACAGCAAGGAAACCGGCGTCCCACTGCTTTTGCACCTCTTCTTTTATCTTCATTGCCATATCTGGGCGAGTACGGCGCAACTTCTGTTTTACTGGAGGACAGTCTTCTTTCAGTGGTAGCTTATGCATGACAATGTCGGTGTCCAACCCTGGCATATCCTGATAAGACCAAGCAAAAACATCCACATATTCTCAAAGCATGGCAATCAGTTGCTCTTTTACTGAATCTTGTAGGCAGGCCCCGATCTTAACTTCTTTCACGTCTTCTTCCGTACCAAGATTAACCGTTTCAACCTCCTCCAGGTGAGGGGTGATAACCTTCTCCTCTTGCCTTAACAACCTGGCTAGCTCTTCAGGTAGCTCATAATCTTCTTCAACCCCTTCATCAGCTTGATTGATTGGATTGTCAAAGTCATACGAAGTCATAGCAGTGTTGTTGTCGGTGTAGTCTGGAAAGTACTTTCTGCAAGGGTTTAGATTGGTTTATTTTAGTGATCAATTTTAATCTTGTTTAGAAAAAGTGAAATGAAGTTATCATTTTGAAAAACATTGCCATTTTATTTTTGTACAAAAAGAAAAATGAAAAACAGTGAGCGAAAAAGAAAAAGACTCATTTGCAAAAGATGTCCGATATTCATTGATTAATCCATTTGCACAAAATTACAAGATGGCCTGATTACAAAATGAGTCTTGACATCTTGGGCAAGATGCAAGACTTGATGCATGCTTTAAAAATACAGGAAATAATAATTACTCTGCAGGAGTAACCCTTATAATTTCCTGGGAAGACCAGTTAAGGACTTGGCTCCCCGGGATCCTTGGACGTATCCAGCTCTCCAGGTTCCGGTCGCTTTCCTCCTCGTCTTCCAAGTTGTTCATAGCATCCGGGGTGAGCATTCCCCCGCTGACAAAATTGGGCTTCTTGGCAGCCTCTGATTGATCTTTTTGAGTTAGTTTGTAACCCAACCCAAATTTGTCTTCCTTCTTTTCCACGGGTAGCAGCTTGCCCCAGCCTTGGGCAGTACCCTCTTTAACAACCTTCTGGGCTTGCTGATATGACGTTATGGAGGTTCCCAGTACAGCAGATGCTTCATTAATGTTCAGGGCCTCAAACCCCTAGCTCATGGTTTCATGGATTTCTCCATCCATTTCAATGTACTTGTATGTAGCCAGATGGCTAACAAAGATGTCTTCTTCCCCACAGATGGTGATGATCTGGCCTTCCCACTCGAATTTCAGCTTCTGGTGAAGGGTAGACGTAACAGCGCCAGCGGCATGGATCCAGGGTCTACCCAACAAACAGCTGTAGGCCGGCTGAATATCCATCACATAGAAGGTAGTTTTAAAGGTCTGTGGGCCAATCATCACAGGAAGATCAATCTCCCCAAGCACTGATCTTTTTGAGCCATCGAATGCTCTCACCATCAAATTACTCGGATGCAATGTCAAGCCATCATACTCCAGCTTCACTAAGGCTTTCTTTGGTAGAACATTGAGTGACGACCCAGTGTCCACTAGTACATGAGATAAAACAGCACCCTTGCACTCTAGGGTGATGTGTAAAGCCTTGTTGTGGTTGCGTCCCTCTGTTGTTAAGTCAGCATTGGTAAAACCCAGTCCATGACTGGTGTTGACATTTGCCACCACGGTTTCCAGCTGATTAACAGTGATCTCCTCTGGCACGTATGCTGCGTGCAGGACTTTCAATAATGCGTTCCTGTGAGCCTTGGAACACATCAACAATGATAATATGGATATTTTTGAGGGAGTTTGGTGAAACTGATCCACCACCTTGTAATCACTCCTTTTGATGATTCTCATAAACTTGTCTACATCTTGCTCAAAAGATGTCTTCTGAGTTTCTTTGACAGTTGGCTCTTCAAGTACCACACTCTTTCCTTTTGCTTTGACAGCAGCTTCTGCTTCAGCATTAGGTCTTTGCAATTGTGAGGCAAAAAGGCGTCCGCTTCTGGTGAAGCCTCCGCCTCCCCCAACATTATCAATTTGTGGAGAAGAGGTTGATGAATCCAGAGTGATTTTCTCCCCGTTGCAGTAGAGATCAGAGCCATAATGCCAAGGTATGGCATTACTGCTTTCATAAGGCACGGGTCCGGGCACTATGATAGTAACTGGACTGACTGCTGCAGAGGAGGGTACTGAAATGGTGTGCGGATCGTAGTAAATGGTGACTGGTGACCTGGCAGGAGGTGCCACTGTTTGTTGTTGGAAATTGTTGCTCGGAGGAACATTTGATGGGTCGTAGTAAATGGTGACTGCTGCGACATCTTCATTAATTTCTGTTGGCGTTGTAGAAGATTCTGCCGGTAAAATGGATGCTGATGTTGTAGAAGAAATGGTTGTTGAAATTTGATTTGTTGAAGTGATGGACGGAGCCATTGCTGATGATATTGATGAATCGGTAGGAATGATTGTTGCTGCTGTTGTAGAAGAATCAGGAATTGTTGTCAAAGGAATTGCTGGATTTGTAGGCGCCGTTGTTGAGATCTGAAGGATACCATCCTTGATAAGACCATCTATACCGCTTCTCAAATTATCACATCCGTTGACTGCAATGTTGCAATACCCACAACCGAGTTCACACCCGGGGAACACCTGGCATTCTAGAAGCTGAGCTTTAATTTCGACCAGAGGTGTTCGAATTTGTGCAACACTGGTGATCAGAGTAGATGGTTTGTCTTCCTCAATGGCATTAATCCTTGGCCCACCATGATTAGGCATAGGATTTCTGTTGACATTTGGAGGAGGTGCGAAGTTGAGGGCTTTAGAATCCACCAGATCTTGAACTTTCATTTGCAAAGCCCTGCATTTCTCAGTATTGTGGCCTGGTGCATTGGAGTGGAAAGCACCCCTGGCGTTGACATCGTAATTCTTCGGGAGATTGGAGGGATCTGGTGGTGCCAATGTCCTTAACTCAACCAAGTTAAGCTTCAGGAGTTGTGGCAATAAAGCAGCATAAGGCATAGGGATAGGGTCAATCACCCTGTTTGCCTGTGATGGTCTTTGTTGAAAGGGTCATTGTTGTTGATTGCTATTATTGTTGTTGTAGGTTCTTTGTGGAGGATACTGAACTTGCTGTTGATAATGTGGTTGTTGTGGTTGTTGATATGCTGGCTGCTGAGGAATCGGAGCTGGAATTGTGACAGCTGCTACTGATCTGTGGACATACTGAGGTCTGCCCCTGCTGGCATGAATGGCATTTGTCTCACCGGTCCTTCGGGGTCCCACAAAAGGCTTCCTGGGATTACTAGACGAACTTGCACCATTATCAGAAATTTTGCCCATTTTTAATAGACTTTCAATTCTTTCACCGGCTATAACTACGTCAGCAAAACTGGTGGAAGAAAAGGCAGCCAGCCTATCAATATATGTTCCTTGCAGAGTATTCATGAACATGTCGGCCATTTCTCTTTCCGACATGGGTGGTTGGACAGTAGCAGCAAGCTGTCTCCACCTCTGGGCATATTCCCTGAAGCTTTCTCTGGAGGATTGAGACATTCCCATCAAAAGGGTCCTGTTAGGAGCCATATCCAAATTATATTGATATTGTCTGATGAAGGCCTCAGCTAGGTCCTTCCAGCATCTGATAGTAGCTCTGGTCAAGTGTGAATACCACTCTCTTGAAGCCCCAGTCAGACTGTCTTCAAAATAGAACATCCACAGCTTTTCATCCATGGTATATGCTTTAAGTCTCCCCATAAAGGACTGTAGGTGAGTTCGTGGACAGGAGGTTCCATTGTATTTCTCGAAGCACGGGGGTTTGAACTTGTGGGGAATTCTTACCCCATCCACTAACCCCATATCCATTACATCGAAACCCAAGGAGTTTTGAGACTCCAAGGACCTCAACTTCTCAGCAATTTCATCAAACCTTCGGTCATAGACTTCATCTCCAGCTCCCATGATAGTAAATTTCTCCTCTTGGGGGTCTTCTTGTAAGATCCTCCCCCCAATAGTATTTCCTTGCACATTACCCGGGATGTTGACTTCCGGATCTAGATGAGGTCCAAATACAGGTGGATTAACATGAGGCTGTCCCCTTTCATTGTTACTTGTTCCTCCAGTTCCGGGATGAGGTTCCTCGGGGGTTTGTCTTTCTACCAATGCCCTTAACCTTTCTTGGCTCTGAGCCAAGCCAGTCATCACTGTCATGAATTGGCCCATTTGGTTTCTCATCTCCACTCTTTCGTTAGCCATCTGGGTTCTGACCTCAGTCAGGTCTTGCTGTACTTGCTCCATTATAATACCCGGAAGGTTGTTGCGAGTAGGATACCGGTGTGCACGGTTGACAGGGAACACTCTTCTGCAAGAAATATTTCCTGAACCACAACAGAGTTAGAAACAAACAAAATAATAACAAAACCTACAAAACAAAACAAAAGTTAGTATGCAATGCAGTATGCTTATTTGTTTTCCAAGGTATCCAGCTTGGTTCTCGGTTTTGACCTTTCCAGACCTCGAGGAAGATGCTTTGATGTTGTTGAGAAAAAGAAACCCCATAAATGAAAACAAACTAAAATATATTACAAATGATGAATAATACATAGTCTGTTTTTTTACAACATATGCCCCTGAAGGGTCAAAATACAACACAAAAGAAAAGTACATCAAAATGAAAATAACAACAAGCAAAGGATCAGACATCTAGTCCAAACTCATCCTCCTTAACCTCCTTCAGAAGTGCCTCAGTCACTGGACCAACTGGATGCTCTGTAATAGTCCTGATGAGGAGGTTTCTGGTGGCAATGGCAGTGGTCAGCTTTTTGTGCCTGCCTTGGTCCTTTGACCTCTTCAAACCAGCCCTAAGCTTCAACTCTGAAATCTCCTTCTGGGCTGCCAGCAAAGCTTCCTGTTGCTTCTTTTCAATGGCCTCTAACTTCTCAATCCTGGCTTGAGTTCTCTGATCTTCTTGAGTACGGGCTTCAGTGATCCTGACCCACCTAGCCTGACTTTCTTGAAGATAGAGATCAGTTCTAGCCTTCTGAAGCTTGGCCTCTTTACAGGCATTCTTCAATATTTGCTCCCCAGCTCTTGCTTTCTTGATGTAGTCCTCTGTTTTCTCAATCTTGGCCAGATGCTCCACCCTAAGCTTCTCCAACCTTTCAATGTCCAGACGACCATCACTCCTTTCCCAAAGAGTCTTCTTCAGAGCTTGAGACAGATTCTCATTCCTCTCCTTCAGCTTCTCAAATTCTTCTAGGCTGACAGTGGCTGTATTGTGGATGGTCCAGGTATATCCTCAATGGTGAAGGGCATTCCAGTAATCTGAGCTCTAGCATGAGACCAATCATAGTATTGAGCTGAAGCCACATTATTACATCTTCCAAGAATAGCCATCCCTTTTGTCTGGATGTTGTCCCAAGCCCAAGATGCTTGTCTGACAGCAGCTAGATTAGGCTTTATTTCACAATACAAGGTCTCAGCTAAATCTTGCATCCTAGGAGGGTGGACCAAACCATAGCCCAGTTGTCTCTTAAACAGCAAAGGATTGTAGTTGATGCAACCCTTCACTCCTATTAGAGGTACATTTGGGTACTGCCCACAGCTAGTGATTATGTCGCTGCCTTTGGTGCTCTAGGTGCACCATCTGATGTCATCTGAAGTCAAAGCAATAAGTCTCTTAGCCCAATTCTTCTGTTGGTGGGGATTCAAGAAGGCATCTGTCTTAGGTAGGTGTTTGAGCAGCCAAGTGTGAAACAGAGGAGCACAGCATCTCACCAACTTTCCTCTTTGTTTCTCATTCCTCTGATGAATGGAGTAATAGAAATCTCCCAGCAATGTGGGTACTGGGTCCCTCAGAAGGAAAAGGTGAATGGCATTCTTGCTGATAAACTTGGGCTCATCTGCAAACAGTATAACCCCATATATGCTGAGGGCCAACAGTGCACAAACTGCCTTCCATTCTCCCAAGGAGGCCTTCAGGATGGCCTGAGAAAATCAAGAAATCCAAGTGCAAACCAGGGATCCCAGCCTTTGTTGTCATGTTCTGCTCAATCAAAGTAGGCTCCAGGTACAGTGCTTTTGCCACTTCTCCATTGCTGGGAGAAGTCATCTCTGGGTTGAAGGGGACTCCACCCTGTTGCACCCCAAAATTTGCCCTCACAATACAAGACTTTGTGTGCTAAGAGGTTCACAAGGTTCACAAGATTCATAAGACACCTTATGAGGTTCACAAGGTTCACAAGACCTCCCATGAGGTTCATGAAGTTTATAAGACCTCCCATGAGGTTCACAAGATTCACAAGACACCTTATGAGGTTCACAAGGTTCACAAGACCTCCCATAAGGTTCATGAAGTTTATAAGACCTCCCATGAGGTTCACAAGGTTCACAAGACATCTTATGATGGTTCACAAGGTTCACAAAGTCCACAAATAGTCAGAAGATTTGACAATTCCCTCAGACAATGCATCCTCCTAAGCAATGCATCCTAAACTAGGGTTTTGACTTTATTCAGGCTAAATGGACTTCCAAGACTTCAAGTGAGCTTCATAACATCTTATATATGTTTAAGAATCCCCATGACAAATTTCAGAACTTTTCTCAAAGGTTTGCTCAGTTAAATGATCAGATAGGTCAAAATCAGTCAAAGTAGTTAAAAAGTCAAACTGAGGTCAATTGTGGTCAAACCAAAGTCAAACTTCATGATTTTTTGTCAACATCAAGTATATGAAGTAAAATTCATCATTTGATCAAGGGTTGATCATGATTCATCAAGGAGATTTCAGATCATCAAGAATCAGGGGTTTCTAAATTAGGGTTTCCTCAGGAAAAGTCAACTGAACTTTGACCAGCCATAACTTTCACATGCTTCATCACCAATTTTCCATCCAAAGCTCATTTTGAAGGAAATTGAATTCTCTACAACTTTGTGTCTCACAAGCCAAGCCCAAAAATGCTTCATTTGGAAGGTATGAGCTAAGGCATTATAGGTCCTTTTGAAAGACAACAAAAAGTCAACAACTTCAAAAGGGCATAACTTGAGAATGGTAAATGATATGGACATGAAACCAATGGGGTTGGTTAGAGGACTCTTCAAGATTTCCAAAATGTCCAAGAACACCCTCATAGCATTAAAATTGAAGGATGTGTGCCCTTGAAAAGTTGGGAAATTTTTGGGTGGTTTATGAAGAAAATAGGGTCTTAGAACCAAATTTTTCTAAATGGGCTGAACTTTTTGTGACCCAAGGTGTTCCATGACATCATGCACGAAATTTATTTGATATTTTCATAATTTTATTTTATTTTATTTATTTATTATGATTTTTATATTAAAAAATCATTTTAAATTTAAATAAAATATCAAATGTGAAAATTTAAAATATATTTCTCTTCTAGAAGGTCATGAATATAATTTGGATTGAATTGATACAACATTGATGAAGATTGGCTTGAAATAGAAAGGTCTTATTCAAGAATATTTGAAATTTAAGTACTAATCTTTTTCAATCTCCAAAATCAAAACAATCCACACAATGATCCAATATTTTTGACCTAATTTGATTCTACTATAAGTATACAACATAACCCAATCACAAAGACACGAATTCCTGACCTCAAAGAGTAAGTTTGCACTTCACCAAAATCATCAAAAACTTCAATTCGGTTTCCTCCCTACAAGAGATTTTAAGGTATTTTTAAGACATGGAAAGGTTCCTTGGACATCACTAGACCAATCCCAGCCTTCAAAAGCATCAAAAACAAGCTCATATGCATAAACCGATTCATCATATTCATGAAATTTTTGATTTTCGATTCTGAATATTGATTGGTTTTTAATGAATTTTGATTAATGTTTCTTGTTTGTGATAAGTTATAGATTGATTCTGGACAGGTTTTGTGAAGTTTCATCACCTAGAATGAAATCCACCATTTTTAGGGTTTCGGTTGAGGTTTAGGGCTTTATGATTCATCAAGTATAAACGAATTCTAAAACCGTAGATTAATTTGAATCAACCTCTGGACCTTGTTTGCGCTTTTAATTTGATATAATTTTACTGTTTTGATGATAGTTGAGATTCGTAGGTTTTGCTACAAACTGGAATTCGCAGGAAATTGCCCAGGAATATTCGCAGCAATATTCCCAGGTCTGGAGGAAGAAGAAGATGATCAGTGGCGCCAAATTTTGATTTAAAATTTAGTTTTAATATTTTATTGATTCGGTTTGATATTATTTCACAACTGCAGCGTTGGCCTAGTGGTGAGAGATGTATATGTGATGCTTGAAGGCTTGTGTTCGAATCCTGGCTGCAGCAATTTTTCTTGTTTTTTCTATTTTTACTGTTAGACTTAAAATATAATGAATTGTGTTGGTTGTACTACCAGTTGCGCCCTCCCGGCTGGATGGTAAGTGTGCTTGCGTATTGTATAAAGGTCCTGGGTTCGAATCCCCCCCAGGCCTTTTGTGTTATTTGTTTTGCTTTTTCATGATTTTTCCCGGGTTATCAACAAAAGGAATTAGACCCCTGTTTCTAACGCCAGCGCGCGCATGGCCCAGTGGTTGGAGGGCTAGTCTTGAGTGTTGAAAGCTTAGGGACTGGGTTCAAATCCCAGCCCAAGCAGGTTTTGCTTCTTTTCATTCTTTTTTTGATTTTGTTTCTTATTTAATTAATTTCTATTATACTTAAACAAATTTAAACAATAATGAATAAAATGTTTATATTATTTTAGAACTCATTTTTTTAATTCAAATCTTATAAGAAAAATTATTTATGTTTTTTTTATTAATATTGTAAAATTTTGTATAGTTATTAATTAATTCTAATTCATTTTTCTAAAAAATATATATATAAACCCTAAATTTCTAAAACCCTAAAATATTTTGTAAAACCTAATTATTTTTTTTAAACCCTAATTATTTCATGTGAATATTAATTATGTCCATATTTTTATTATTTAATATAATTCTTGTATATAAATATGCTTAAAATAATTAAAATTCTTAATTTAATTTTGTAAATATAATAATATGATTATTCAATATGTATATATTTTATAATTTGTAAATAATTTAAAACTTTATGATAATTAGTATATAATTGTTTATATTTTCTTAATCTTAAAATAATAATTGTTTATAAAAAATTGAATTTTTAATTATTATGCTAATATTCTTATTTATTTTATTATTAATTATGTTTATTTTCATTTTATTATTACTAACCCCATTTATATATTGTGATTTATTATTATTTTTACTAACCCAATTATATTATTATTATTTATTTTGCTTATTTATTTAATTTGCTTTAATTATGGTTATTATGTAATTGTTCCCTTTATGTAATATTTTAATAATAATATTTAATATTTATTTTGTGCTATGGTTAGTAAAATAGGGAGTGAAACATGTTTGTATGTAAAAAATTAATTTAGATCACTAATTTAAAAGATAAATATTTAAAATTGTACACGCACACACGTAAGTCGATCTTTGATCGCCATCTCACTTCCTAAGGTTGCCTCTCAAGTTGTCTAAACAAAAGGTCTAGTAGGGTGTATAAAGCAAAGTCCCTCATTTCACATCATCTAGTCCCTAAACAGATAAAAAGATCAAGTCCCTTCGAATGTTGCCTTCGTAATGATCTTGTCCCTTTCGAATAAAGATGATATGTCCCTTCGAATTGCTTATACACCCCACAGTTGCCTAAATAACAGATGTCCCTTCACTTGTCCCGTACATCCAAGGTAATGACTACCTATTCCTTAATAATAGGGATAGTATTACCATTTAAAGGATTCAAGAACAAAAAATACTTAAACTTAGGGTAGGTTCCTCTTAGATACTTGCTCACTCTTCAAAACAATTCAAACACTTCATACATTTCAAACAATTTTCAAAACAAAGGTTTTATATACATCCGTACATGGATCATTATAAAATACTTAAGAAAATTTCTATTCACACACTACACTTTTCAAAACAATTTAAAGTGAGCTAAGTAACTAAGAGCCCATGGATAACCATGGATGTAAAGGGTGCTAACACCTTCCCTTTACATAACCTACCCCCCGGACCCAAAAATCTTTTAAAAGGTCTTTCCTGTTCTTTTATGCCTTTCCTTTGGATAAAATAAAAGTCGGTGGCGACTCTTGCTATCCGCAACATAACTAAAGTCAGTTCTCCGACCGTGTTACACACCCCTGACAGGTACTCCAATCAATGATGAAAACTCCTCCAGCAGAGGCCCTAGCTGAAAGTCTGGGAAAGTGAAACATCTCAAAGGAGGGTCATAAAATTGTAGGCAGGTGTGGATCATACTCCTCTGAGAAGGGTCCAGGTCCATAACCATATCTAGGATGCCTCCATAATGCTCTCTGAATAATGGGATGTGGTCAGGGGTGATAAGTGACTGGACCTGCCTGATACCAGTCAACACAGGCTCAAAGAAATGGTATGAAATGTTGCTCTTCCTGGGTGCAGCCATGGGTGCTGATGAAAAGCTGAAGACAAGTGCTGATGAGGATCAAGACTGATAATGGAGATGAGCCACTGATAGGCTAGTGATGATGATGAAGGCAGCTGAAGCAAACAACTGATGAAGATAGCTGAAGCAGATAACTGATGAAACAAAGGTCTATGCAGATGAAGGGGTCAAAACCAAGCCAGATATAATGTGGATACCCTGAAAAACAAATAAACAAATGTTAAATGATGCAAATGATGAGTATGCAAATGATATGCAAGGGTTTATGATCAAGCTGGATCTGATTTATCTGACTTTGATATAAAGTCCATGTATGTTCAAGAAGTCCAGATGGAGGTCTAGAAAACCAATAACTAGGGTGGGGGACTCAGATAAAGAGTCACATGTCCAGGGTTAAATCACAAGAACTGTCCAAAATGAGGTACTCTTAAACCAAATAAGTAACAGGGTATGATGTGGCCAATGGTACCTGCAAACCTGTAAACAGCCCAACCCCCTCACAGATAGTGTTCTAAAACAAGGATCCTCAGACTTGGATCAGTTATGAGAAGTGTAAACACTTCTAACCCGGAGGTACAGTGTTTACAATAAACATAAAATATCCTCCTCTAATTCTCCTCAGTTTCTGAAGGTCATAATAAAGGTCATCCAGACTTAGCAGGCTTCCCAGATAGCCCTAGCACTACAGGAAATCTGTAGCACAGAGTTCTCAAAAAGAAACCCACATCTGAACCGTGTTTCATATTCCCGCACCAGACCGAAATGGAATGGGAAAGAACATGAACCACTCTAGCCTAGGTGTCACTCAGATCCCAGGTATAGGACCTTAAACTCTCAATAGAACCCCCACCCATCAAAGCAACAAACCATATCTAGCAAGATGACAGTATGACAATATGATGTATAAAACTGTAAGGAAAGCAGTAAACAAGACTGTACATAAAGCAAAAATAAATACATAACACATATAACATATAACACCCCAGTAAACACAAATCAAACAAGCGCTAGGAGGAACCCACAAAAAGAACCAGAAGCCCTGGTTACAGTATTAGGGTCCCCAGCAGAGTCGCCAAGCTGTCGCTCCCACCAAATGAGGCCAAGTCAAATGGGGTACAGACGCGAACGGTCGGCGAAAGGAGAGAGAACACACAGGGGTGAACTCAGAAGACAAGATTCGCCAGCTAGGCATTTTTATCCCGGGGGGAAAGGTAATGCTGCATAGACCTAAGAAAGATAAGGATAAGACGGTCGCGAACCAGAGAGACTGAGAAAGGGGGTTGGTTACAACCTGGGAAGGTATTAGCACCCAGATTGTCCGTCGTACTCGACGGGATCCACGCTTAAAAGACTTGTGTTTTAAATGGGTAATGTCAGTGCAATTTGTGTATCAAAGCTGGAAAAGAATGCAAGTGTCAGTGTAAAAGAAGTGTGAAGTGTACAAGAGAAGTGTCAGTGTAAGAAAGAATAGGAAGCTCAAGACTATGAGGCTAAAAGAATAATACTGGAAGAAGGGGGAATATACAGAGACTTTTGTTCGATAACTGTTAAGTTATGCCTACGTATCCTCTCGTGCAATGAGGAAGTCAGAACACCGTAGTTCGACTCAAAGAGACTGAAAGATAAATTGACTTGTGAACTGCTTACTTGCCTATGCTCAAGTGTATGACCTGTCTGGCTCAGGTGCAAACTGTCTTGCATTAGACGGAAGAAGCAAGTTCTCGTTTGTGAATGAGTGTGATGAGAAAAGAATCCCGAAGGAGACGATTATTGTTTGTTTTTGTGTTTTCAATATTTTATTGCTTTTTGATTTGTCATAAGTAAATGAGCTTAAGTCTAAATCAAGGGTTAGTAAACTCATCACATCCTCCCTCTGATTAGGGGTAATGAGAATACCCTAAGTATGAAGTAAGCACCTCACATTTAATCACCATGATGTAGGATTAAGATCATTAACCTACTTATGATTATTTAGATGTTTTTGTTGTTTTTGTTTAGTGTTAAGTAATGAGTTTAAGCCATAATCAAGGATTTAATGGACCCATTACACCATCCTAATAGAAAGATAATAGATGAGAACATTTATGCTGAGGAAGGCTCCTCAACTTAATCCATGATTAGGGATTAACCTCATGACAAAACAAGGCCTTTGTTAAATGGATTTTAGTTAATGATAAGATGAAGAAGTGATTTTTATGGTTTGTAAGACAACTTGAGGGGGACTTGTCCATTAACACTAGGGTTAGTCCTCCTTAACCAATTAAGGAAGAATTAGAACCCTAATGCAAGGCCCAAGTTACAAGCTTGATGTCTTAGTGATTATTAGATGGATTGATTAAAGGATTTAAACACATTAAGGGTTTAACACTTAGGATTAAAGTTATACACTCCATCCTAATAGAAGGATGCAGGCATAAGCTTAATCACAAAGCCTTAAAGCCTTTAGGGTTTAGTCCCTGATTATGAGATGAGAAGAGAAGACTCAAAGATGACACAAAGGTAAAAATAAATGGGGGACTAATCAAACCCTAATTGTGATCATGCTTGGCTATCCTAGGGTTTGTGAGGCTTAAGAGAGAAAGAATCTTCAAAGGGCCACCAAGGAAAGAAGCAGATGAAAGAAGCAGAGAGAAGCAAAACAACTTGCTTCACTTAAGAAGACAAGTTGCTTGAAGGAAGAAAATAAGAGATGAACATGAATGAGCAAGCCCACTCCAATACACAAGATAAAATGCAGCAATGATGCATAAGAGAGATGAAAAGAGATTATGAGAAGTGAAGGCAAATTCACTTCCCAAAACAACTTACCACCTGAAAAGTTAGCAAAGAAATGAAATGCAATGAAAATGAGATGAAATTTCATGATGCAAACCAAAGTCAGAAGCATAAACATGATGTTAATGATGCTAAGAGATGATGCAAACACATGACAAAAGATGAGAGTGATCAACAAGCATAAGGCTGCAAATGAGGCATGCTTTGAACCATGGAAGATTCATGAAAGTTTATGAAATGCAAAGGACATATGACATGGAAAATGAAAGATGCAATGATCAAACATGATTCTAAGATGTCCTAAGATGTCTTATGAATCATGTGGATGCACAACATGTCATGGCAAGTTCTTAAATGCAAGCAAAGATGAGGTGGATACAAAGGAAAGCACAAATTAGGGTTTACATGCAACATACAATGCAAGAATTCAAAACCAGAAGCAAATGACAAGATAAAAAATTGAAAATGGGATCAAAGGGACCCTAACCCTACACAAGTTCACTGCCCAAAGGAGGAGACCTAGATCTAAACCTAATGGAAGTTATGAATTTTCTAAGTCAACTAGGGTTTCAAGGTACCTCACAAGGAAAAATGCTCATTAAATTGAAAATGCAAGATAAATTCAAACCAATTTAACCCTAAAAACTACATGCTATGAAGGATGCAATGCAAGAAGGATCATCATCAAACTCTCAATGGTTAGGTAGAATGGATTTTTCAAAGTTTGAACAAAAATATTGCCTTTAAAAGAATTTAATTCCAATGAAAAAGGTCAAAATAGTTCAAGAACCAAAAAGAAATTTGTTTTGAGAGTTTGACAATGTTCCTAAATGTTTTAAAATGCAACATGAATTTTTTGGTGATTTTTAAATACCTAAATGCATTTTTAATTAATTAATTTTCATTAACTAATTAAAATAAACATTTAAATGATTTAAAAATGATTTTTAATGCAAAAACTAAAAATAAAAATATTTTTGGGTTCTGAAAATTAATGAAATGCTTGACAAAAATTTTCAAAATTTTTAAATGCTTTTTACTATTTTTAATAATTCGTAGAAGTTAAATACAAAATAAATGAATTAAAAATAAAATTATGAGAAGTATGCAAGATCCATGGCTGAGATTCAAAGAGAAATGGAGGGAATTGACCCGCGCCATATCCAATGGCTGTAATTCAAACTGACCAAATTAAATATAAAACCCAATTAATTATGTTAATGACGTGGATTAGGGCTTAATGGGATGATCTGAGCCACACAAACGCGCGGGAGTCAACACTGGTCAACTGAATCCATGGTCCACATTCAAACTGAACCCTAAACGTAATTAATGAACTAATGATTTTCAGGTGGCCGGAAGTGACCTTCGGTCATCTTCTCCGGCCACACCTCTCCCTGAAAATTGCTAACTCTCTCCCTAAGCTTCTAACACTCAATTTTTCTGCCCAGAAATGATCCCCATACATCATACATCAAGAATCAACAAACAAACAACATTTAAAACACATCAAAAGTGAGAATCGAATCAAAACAGTTCTAGGTCAAAAAATTTCAGAACACGAATACATGCTCATTTCTCAACCATTTTCAAAACAAAACATATCAGCATGATCAGTGAAGCATAAAGAATCATTTAGTAACTTAAAAACAAGTTTCTGGAAAAATTGTTCTTGAGCTCACCTGAAATGGAGCTTTCAATCCAGGAGCTTTCTGACTGCTTCTTTGCTTCAAAATGGCTCCAATGATCTTCTTGAGGAAGCTTTGAGGCTTGGTTGGAGTTTAATGTGGCTGGTTTAAGATTTTGATGAAGTTCTGTTCAAGAGAAGTGAAAAATCGTGTTTCTGTTTGTGGGCTTTTCAGGGCAAATTGATGGTTGGGGAATGATCAGAGGATCATGGTGAATGGTTTTGTGAAGTTTGTTTTGATGTTTGAAGCCTGTGTATTGAGTTTCGAAACCAAATGCATAAGAGGTGAGTTTTGGTGACTATGGCTTATGAGAGGCTTCAGCTTCCAAGATTGTGTGAAATGTAATCGATGAGGCATGTATGTGAAGCTGTGATTGTTCAGAGAGTTGTTGCTGGCCTAGCTTGATTGGTATGGGCCATTTTGCCAAAAGTCAACTTTTGTGTAAGAAGAGGTATGGGCTAGTTCAGTCAAGGTACAAGGGCATGGCTTGGCTCAGCATGCTTCAAGGAGAACCATGGAAATGAATTTGAGGCAATGCAGCATGTGGATTAGGGTTTATGTGAGGTTTTGCAATTTTCACAAAGTTTGGCCCTTTTGAAGTTTCTTAAAGATCAAGGCATGAAAATGAACAATTATTTGGTGCATTCTGATTTTTAGGTCATGGTTTATGTTTGTGTAATGCATAGAAGTCCATTTGAAGTCACATTTTTCCTTGGCATGAGGTTTTGCAACTTTGCCTCTTTGGTGTAAAACATGAAATTATGTGATTTTGTCCAACTTTGACAAGCCATAACTTTTGATCCAAAATGAATTAGAATGAGTTCTTGTACTTTTTGAAAATGGGAGGATCCATTCTACAACTTTAATGACCAAAGTTTTCTCATTTGAAGCATTTTTGAATCAAAAAGAGAAGGTTGAAAAACTTTCCCAAAATGGCAAGTTTTCATTACAAATCACTTTCCCAAAAAGGCAACTTTGCAAATGGCTTAAAATTTTCCAATTTTGTGAACTTCTAACACCTTCTATGATCAAATAAAGGTCATACACATTAAAAATGATGGAGAACACCCTTTGGTTGGGTCACTGGGGGCCTCAAATGCCCTGATTTTGCTCTGACTTGCTCAAAAAGTCATCTCTTGATCAGATGCCTTCCCCATGGAATTTCTTCATGAAAATTGATATGCATGATCCTTACACCATAAAGAGACCAATAGAAACAAGAATGACCAAAAAATTTGGAGATATGGCCTTTGAAACCAAAACCCTAATTCTAGGTCATCTGTGCAGTTAAACTTGGCTCTGCTTCCATGCCTTTCTCAGTTCTTGTGATTCTTTGACTTCTTTGACCTTGTGAGGATATAATATGATGCTTGAACATACATGGACCCCTTTGAAGTGATTGATGACCTTTGGAGTGGCTCAAGTAGCTCTTGGATGGCTCAGATCACAAACCCTAGATGCAGATGACTTTGAATCAATGCAGTGAATCAAAAATGTGGTATGAGATGCTATGATTGAATTTATGCATATGTAAAGATAACAAGCCATGGAGAAATGGGTGAGGGCAAATTTGGGGTTTTTACACTTGTTAAGTTAGAAAGGTTAGATGGAGATGCACGAAGCAATAAACTTACAGGTGAAATGCAAATTGAGGTTAATTGTTTGATTGATTAAATTGGTTCGATTCCTAGTCCCTAGGGGTGCTCCTAGTAATACGAAACCGTAACCGAATGGAATATGCAAGTGTATGAGTGAAACCACTTGGTGTTGGACCAAGGGTTTGCGAACTAAAGCGATATCTATACTAGTCCCTAAGGGTGCTCCTAGCGATCAAAATGATAAATAAAGGCGAAGAAATAAATTGCATACAAATGGAAACCGGGAGAGGGTTACAAAGTAAATTACACGGGATTGCGATGAAATAAAAGATCTCGTTCTATTTTGCCCAAGAGAAACCGTGTGTGCAGTGTCTTAATTATTCGGAGCCGTTGGAATGTAGCTCTTTTACTTCCTTAGAACCGATTCAATTATTAGAATGGTTCTATGAGGAGTAGAGCGTTGATTTTTGTATTAAAAGTGAAAAAATAAAATAAACTAAATAAATTAAAATAAATGAAATAAGATGGTCTCATAATTTAATTGATATGTCGAGTCGGCTTGCGACGAATCTCAAGATTATTTATGTTCATCGACCATAAAGATTAAAATAAATAATGAAATAAAATAAATTAAATTAAATGACAAAGTGGAAAATAAACCGAAATAAAATGGTAAATAAATAACTAAATTAAAATTTCCCTCATATTGATCAAGTTTCGCTGATTTAATGAAATCGGGCAAATCTCGACCATTTGTTATATCATCGGCCCAAATGAAATTAAAAATGAAATAAAAGTAATGATAAACAAAACAACCACATATGAGAAGAATATAGATCAAGAAAAATATCTAACTTAAAATATAAAAATGAGAAAAGGTTCTTTTCAAGAAAAAGATGAAACAAAAATAAGAAATAGAAGTCTAAAAATAGAGAAAACCCAGAAGGGTGCATAACCGATGGTGGTGTGTGATTAGCAAGATCTACATGGGCTTAGGGCTTTTACCCATTAGTAACAACAAAACATAATAACTAAATTAAAAAAATAAATTAAGGAGGTAAGGGTTTAAATTAGCGATGAAAATAAAAGATATCAGTCATAAAGAAAAACAGAAAAACGTACTTTCGTTTCTCAAAAACCACGATTCAAACACCAAAAGACCCACCCCTACGATCCAAACGTCGCTCTCTCTCTCTCTCATATTTTCTCTCAAGCCTCTCCCAGTCTCTCGTGTCTCACTCAATCGTTGACTCTCGGTCTCTCTCACTCCGAAAACGATGGCGGAGAAGAAAATGCACGGTGGTTCGCAGGTTGTTACACGGCGGCGTCAGAATCGATTTTCAAGTGGTGGTTCCGTAAGAATTGAAGGCTAGGATTTGCGATTCTCGCGGTGGTGGTTCTGAAGGGTGGGTTTCACGGAGGTTTGTTTGTGATTCACGGTGATGAAGTTATTTCAGAGGGCATGTCGAGGAATTGTATGCGGTTATCGTGTTGTATTTCTGGGAGGTTTTTGGCAATAATGGATAACAATGAGATTAATGAAGGTTTTGGCTATGGAGTTTGTAAGAAATCTGGTGTGTTTGTTAATGGTAAGAGTGATGTCTTAGGAGTTGAAGATGATGAAGGTTGAAAATTGGAAGGTTTTGGTTTTCTGTGTTTTTTTGCCTCACAGGTTTGATGGTGGTTTTAAAGATTACGCGAATGTTGAAGGTTGGTGTGTATAGAATAAGGTTTTTATTTTCAGTCTTTTGTGTTTTTCTGGTTTTTTTTTTGTGGTTCTCCCTTTGACGCGATTTGTGTTTGGATTTATAAACGGTTTAGTTTATTGTGGTAGTGGTGTTTATGCTATTTGTGAGAGTTTTTTTTATTGTGGAAGGTGGGTCAAGAACTTTGTATGGGTCGTTTTTGAAAGAAAGTCGAGGTCAAGGTCCCCCGCTTTTTTTTTCTTCCCCCTTTTTATGAACTCTTCTCCTCTTCAAAATTTTGTTTTGTATTGTTTTTGCTTTTCACTTTTCCCCTGCAGACTTATGCTTGTCTAATTTGGTGTATGGCTTGGATAGTCATTTTCTTGTGCAGGAAGAGTTTTGGCCTGTTATGCTTGGAGTTGTTCAATGAATAAAGTTATTTTCTTATGTAGAATTTCTTGTCAATGTATTGTTGTGACATCCTTTTCATATTTGCGAGATTGCAGGTTTAAGTTGCTTAGGTTGTTGTGCAAGCTTGGTACTTGGATGTTTGTTGGATAAGCATATAGAAACAGGGTATATTGTTCAAGGGTTGTTTGTCTTGTGTAGGATTGAGGCTTGGTCAAAGATCTGATTTTTTGCAGGATGGCTATGCGCAGGGGCTATGGTTTTGTATTATACGTTTTTTTTTAGTTTTGGCTTGGTGCAACAACTTTAATTAGACTTGGTGTTGCTGAATTCTTGTTGTAATAAATTATTTTATTCAATACAAAAGTACTTTTCTATGTAAATATGATATACAAACTTTAAATTAATCACACACTACTTTGGAATTGAAAATGAGTTGAAAATGAATTGGAATTGGTGGTTAGAAATTGGAATGATAATTGGAAGTGAAAACTTGAGAACTTGACATTAAATTTTAAATTGGACTTGAAACTTTTGGAATAGAAATTAAAATTGGAATTGAATTGGATTTGGAAATAAATTGGAAATAAAAATTTGGCATATGAACTTAGAATTTTGATATTGAAACTTGGAAGCAAAACAAAATTAGAATTGAAACTTTGAATTAAACTAAATTGGAATTAAGAATTGGAAAATAAATTGAATGAGGATTGAAGTTTGAAAAAGAAATTTTAAATTGTAATTTGGAGACAATTGTTTTGGATGATTTTGACATAGAATTTGAGATAAGAGAATTGGACTTAAAAAGAAAACTTGGAACATATTTGAAGCTTGTATTAGGAATTGGATTGAGACTCTTATAAAGGGATTGGGAACATGAAAATAGGAAATTGACTTGAATTTTGTAGAAATTATCTTGAAATTTGTATTTGGAATTAGACTTGAAATTGGAAATTTGGAATTAAGAATGAACACTTAGAATAGATACTTGGAAGAAGAGATAGAAATGGAAATAGAATTGGATTAGGAAATGGAAATTGGAATTAAACCTATAAAAAGAAATGGAGACTTGGAAAAGAAATTAAAAGCTATGAGTTAAGCTTGGAACAAAATTTTAAAAGAGATTGAAATGGAAAATAAAAACATTGAATTGGAAATTGAAAACATTAAATTGGAATAGAGATTAAAATTAATGAAAAATAAGACCTGTAACTTGAAAAACGGAACTGGAGTAAGAATTAACATTTGAACAAGACTTAGGGTTGAATCTTCAGATAGAACCAAAACAAATCGAGACTTAGGATGGAAAGATGAACTCCAAACCAACAATACCACAAGAGAAAACCCTAATCCTGCAATTCACGAGAACAAACTTCCAAAATCTGTTGCCAATCTAAAATGCTCTAAAATGCACCATGTATGATGAGATGAATACATGATATGAAAATGTTAGGGGTAAAATTTGGGGTGTGACAATTGCCCCTATTTAAATAACTTTACCAAATGGCATGAGTGACGGTAGACACTCATGAAATCAAGGTGAAATGTATTTAAATATAAAAATAACCGAAAATTTTGCCCCTAAATGCAATGTTATATTGGACTACAGACTATCTAGCTCTCTTTTTTGAAAATTTATGCAATGAAAGATGAACATGCTGCGACATGTCGACAAATAAAGGGTAAATACTCATTGGGGATGAAATGCGCTGGGGACAAAGAAATGAAAACAAGAAGTATTCAAAGTGATAAACTAACATATTCAAGTGTAACTACTGGCACTAAGAATAACGAAAGACGGGAAACAAAAAGAAATCCAAAGCGTTGGTTCAATGAACAAACTGACCTTTAGGATGGCAAGAAATTATCAAAGTAAAAACATAGTAGCTCGATGCGACCAGGTGGCGTCAGGAATAAAAAGACCTGGGAATAATTGAAATGGAAAATCAACGGCTTTATACGACCAGTTGGCTTTGAGAAGTAAAACAACAACATATTCAAAGTGAATGCGCAGCGAATCTATGCGGCCAACTAACACTAAGAATAAAGATAACAAACTACCCAAAGTGAATGCGCAACAGCTCTATGTGACTAGCTGACACTTAGGAATAAAGATAATGTAAGTTAAAAAAATCCAAAGCCATGGGTTAGCAGGTTCAAGTGTGACTGCTAAAGCTAAGGATATAAAGAATATTCAAGGTGAATGCGCAATGGGCTCCAGACCGGTTGACACCAAGAATAGATAGGATATTCAAAGTGAATGCGTAGCGGCTTGGTAGGACCAATTAACACTATGAATAATAACAAAGGAAAACATTCAAAGTGAACGTGCAATGGCTCCAAGCGACCTACTAACACTATGAATAATAAAAGAAAACATTTAAGTGAACGCGCAATGGCTCTAAGAAACCAACTTACATTATGAATAAAGATCGAGATACACTCTAAATGAATGTGCAATGAGTTCCAAACCGGTTGACACTAAGAGTAAGAAATATTCGACGTATCCAAAGTGATAAATCTAACAGGTTCAAGTGTAACTGTTGACACCGAGGATAAAGAAGACAAACACATTGATTGGGCAGCGGCTCTATGCGACCAACTGACACTGAGAGTAGAATGCAAAGCATTCAAAGATAAATCAACAGGCTCCATGTGACCGGCTGGTACTAAGAATAAATGTAAAAAATGTTGGAGTTTTCAACAAGATAAAACTTCCAACCTCTGGAAATTCCTTAAATGAAGAGTCCAAAGAAGACCTTCAGGAACCATCAGGAAAACACAGATATGTGCCAAATTAAATGAACTTAAATCGTAAGTCAAAAGGTTTCACGACCAGCTTAACGGATTCGTGCCAATGACAATTGGACTTTTAAAGAGATATTGGTGATAATAAAGGCAAACATCAAATGGATATTTCTTGACATGCTAGACGAGAATTGGTTTCTTTTGATTCATTGTCAGACTGGAACTGACTTTGGAAATGGTCTACCAAACAAGAAATGGTTTTGAATTGGATTTGAAAAAAAAAACTGTTAGACGAGAACCGACTATAACCTTTAAATGAAATACCAGACAGGAACTGGTTTGCTTGGGCTACTAGACGAGAACTGGTTTGAAAAGAAATTGACTACCAGACAGGGACTGGAGTTAAAATCTGATTGTCATACGAGAACTGACTCTCAAATAAATTTCAAATGAAATACTAGATGAGAACTGGAGTAAAACACTGACTGTCGGACGAGAACTGACTCTGAAGTAACTTTCAAAAGAAAATACCATACGAGAAATGGTTTTCTTGTGTTTGACCTTTCATGCTATGAACATATGCTAGATGAATAAGACGATAGCAGGGCTTAAAGCTACGAGCGAAGCAACATGACTAGCACATGAGATTGATTTATGCACCAACTCAAAGGTTTCCAAAGATGCCCCCATATGGGTATTGGATCGAAAAAGTTCTTTCTACAGAAGAATCTTTAGAAGTAGACAAAGATGACAACATGATTCCCGACACTTTTCTTGAACTCAAAATTTGTTTTCGTATAAGGCCTGCTTGAACAACTTGAAGGCATGAAGAGGATTTTCCCCTGTGTGATTCATCTTTCCATAAATCAGTAGGTCTTTGAACATATCCTCTTCACAAAAATATTTGGAAACAACATTGCCAGGACATGGCCTTTGATATGGTTGCCCCAGTGCTTGAATATATGAGATTTGCCCCTGGTTATCTGATCCTTGGGATGGGAAACTCTTGGCTTGTCTGGTCGTTGAACTCTTTGTGATAGCTCAACTCTAGTCCAATTCTTGAGAAGACTTCGACCTCTGACTTACTGACTCTTGAAGAGATTGATCCAGATTGACCTATTCTTGAAGTGAATGCCCCTGGTTGGGCTTCTCTTACCAAGTTAAATTCCCTAACTGGCTAAATTCGTTGGTATTTCCTTGATGCTGAATTGACTTGCAAATAAACATTATTCATTTAAAAAATTGGCAATTTTAATGTAACATTTATGCAAGTTTTTGAAAATCAAAATTTATTGATATGATGGTGATATACAGTGGACTTGATTGAAATAACAAAGTGGATCTAGCCATTTATGGAATGGCAAATGAAGTGATCAATACAAATGATTAGCAAAGATCTTTAGGAGTCAGGTTAACGCAACCTTGTTGTAGTATGCTTTCAAAACAAACCCTGCCTCAATTAGGTCTTTTAAGGGTTGTGGTGTGGCTTGGTTCCCGACTTACAAAACAAAGGATAAAGGCTCAAAATTTAATTGTAACCCACCCATCTTCGTGATAAACTTCAATCCTATGTTCAGATAATTTGACATACGCAATCCTATCTCAAAGTCTTTGACGGTGTATGATAAGGATCATAATTTAAAACGTGTTGGCAGCCACCTTGTTTCGTCTCTGCTTTGCAGAGGATTTAATGACTTATTTTTCTTGACTTTATTTCATTGAGATGCCCTAATATTTTTTGTGCCTAAGTCATCTTATCTGGTTTTTGACTTAGCGGGATTTTTCTTGGTATTTCTTTTTCACTTCATTCTTTTGTTGAATGGTTGTAACTGCCATTTTACTGGAATAATTACTACAAAATTTTGGCCCTTCACGACTTCTTTGATGTGCGAAGGAAAGTATGTAGTTGATCCTTCTTGAATGATGGATTGAATATCTTGAAGATTGAACGCAAATAGATTAACTGAACCGACTACCCTACCCCAGGTTTGAAATTAAGGGTTTTTGCACTTTTGAAAAAGAAAACTCCTACTTCGAGGCTCAAAGGGTTTGTCAAGGGATTATCTTCCTTATTTCACCAGTGTTTAGGAATTTGAAACAATGCCTGTACATCATTGGCAAGGTTTTAATTGAAAGCATACAAATGGAAAATTCAGGTATATGGTTTTCATCATCCTCCCTCCAATCTTTTCTAAAACAATAGTTTGATAAAGATAAACAAATGGGAGAAATATTTTTTCTTTTTATCATAATAATGAAATAAAATGAGTGGATATGGATGGATTGATTCAAAATATGCATAAATAATTCATTAATTTTGCCAATTCAAAAACAACAATGCTTACAAGCAAATGCAAAATTAACATGCAAAAGAAAGAAAAAAAAACAACAATGCTGAAACAAACAAATGACTGCCAGCTTTAGGGAATTGACTTGTCTTGCTTCAAAGTTAGAGGTCGTCATACTCATTGAGGTTAGTGCACCAATCCTCTTCACATCCATTCTTAACAAATTCTCTCGTAGAATTGACTGATGGACCTGCCTGAATTAGACAAAGGATTGATGTTGATGTGAAGACCTTAAGGCGTAAATGATATTGACCTGGACTCAATTAGATCCTGAACCTTGTTCTGGAGTTGTTTGTAATCTTCAGTCAAATGCCCTAGTGCATTGGCATGGAAACCACATCGAGCATGAGGATCAAAGCCTGATGGGTAAGGAGGAATCATTGGATTCAGTTCCTTCGGCTCTACCAATCCATTATCAATCAAACGCGGTAGTATGTGATTGTATGACATTGGCAAAGGATCAAACTACCTCTTTGGCTTCTTAGTGTACCGGTGTCTTCGCTGAGGAGTGTGCTGTCGTTGGTATGGATGCTGTTGTGGCATCTGTTGTTGATGATAGACATGAGGATATTGAGGTTCTGATTTGGAAATCAGAGGTTGACTTTGACATAGTGGAGGAGGACCATGGGCTGGTAGATGAGGTGTTGTAATTGGGAAACACTCTTGACTGGAGGTAGCATCAAACAGAGGTAGACCATTAGCTCCCTCTACTGCGGCAATGGGCACAAAGCGACCTTCCTTCTTCAATAAATATTGCAAAGTCTCTAGGACCCATCCCATTTGTCTCCTCAAGAGATTAATCTCTTCATTCAACAATTATTGACCTCTTCTTAGTTCATCCACTGTTCCTTGAGACATGGTTCTTGGTTCTGGACACGTGTCAGGAATCAACTTATTGACCCGAGACAAAAGGATGGAATGAGTATATTTTATGAATGACACATGATATGTAATGCAAATGCAATGGTATGCAAATGGATGCAATGCATCACAAGTGAATATGAAACCTTCTTAATAGGTAGGCTGTAAGAGATTGGTGCTACATTCTCTACCCAATAGACCCACTCACAAGATGGTTTCTATGGTGATGGTATTAGGATACTCAAGGTCACGGACGTTTATCATACTAATGTCCTACCGTAAGCTAGATGCATTATGACAATAATGACTATAAGGTCTACCTTTAGTGGCGTTCTCATGTTAGGCCCTCAAGGGGTGAACCCTTGGAGACTAACACTACACAACTACCAATATAGAAACTGGTTCTTAACAGTGGATCCCAAAATCACAGCCCTTTCATGAATCAAGTCACGCGACAGGTGTAAACACCCCAAATTTGCCCTCACTCATTCACACCATGGCTTGTGATCATTCTCATATGCATAAACACAATCATATCACCCCATATCTCATTTTTGATTCACTGGATAGTTTCTAAGTCATCTGCACCTAGGGTTTGTGATCTGAGCAATCCCAAAGCTTCTTGAGCCACCCCAAAGGTCACCAATCAATTCAAAGGGGTCTACATGTGTTCAAGCATCATATTACATCCTCTCAAGGTCAAGATTTCCAAAGAATCACAAGAACTAGGGTTTGAATGGATGCAGAGCCAAGTTTGACTGCACAGTTGACTTTAAAATTAGGGTTTTGGTTTCAGAGGCCATAACCCCAAATTTTTTGGTCATTCTTGTTTCCATTGGTCTCTATATGGTATAGGGAGTATGCATATCAATTTTCATGAAGAAATTCCATGGGGAAGTCATCTGATCAAGAGTTGACTTTTCAGACAAGTCAGTGTAAAATCAGGGCATCTGAGGCCCCCAATGACCCAACCAATGGGTGATCTTCATCATTTTGAGTGTATATGATCTTTATTTGATCATGGAAGAAGGTTGAAGTTCATAGAAATCAAGAATTTGGAAGTTTTGCAAATGTTGACTTTTTGGGCATAGTTGACTTTTCAAGAATGCTTCATTTTAGGTCATTTTTCAAGCCTTGATTATTGATCCAAAAATGCTTCAAATAAAAAAACTTTGGTCATGAAAGTTGTAGATCACATTTTTCCCTTTTCAAAAAGTACAAGAACATGATCAAACTCCTCTTGGATCAAAAGTTATGGTGTGGCAAAGTTGGCTAAAATCATTGATTTTCAAGGCATGCTTCAAATGAGAATTTTGCAAAATCATGATCCAAAGCCAATTGTAACCTCTAATTCACTTCAAACCAGTATGCAAACATTCTACATGTCCTAAAAGTCATAATTGGATCAAGGTTTCTCATGTTTTGGTTCATGTAACAAGACTTTTCTTCATGAAGTTCAAAAAGCAAGCAACTTGCAAAATCATCATGATCACTTCCTACAACTTGCTGCATTGGTTACTGCACTTTGCTAGCCTCTCACCTCATCTTGCTGCACCAGAGCCATGCTTTGTACTAGTTGTAGACCAAGCCATACTTTCTCTTACAAAGAAGTTGACATTTTGCAAAAGGTGACCTACCTATCACAGCAGGCCATGTCACATCCCCTGACCTATGGGATTAAAATATACTTTCCATATGCTGGCCATTCCATACATCTAGCAAGGCTGAAACTCTCTCATTAAACACATACACCAAAACACTCCATTTTGCATCTTCCTTCGAATTTGTTTTCTCAGCTTGCAAACACAAAAACCATTTCCATAGATCAACTCACCATACTTCATAGACCTAAAACCACCAAGAGCCAGGCCTGAAACAAGCAAGAACACCCCATTGCCATTTCTCACCTCAACTTGCAGTTTCATTCGAAACTCTCTCCATAGCTCACCAACATCCAAACAAACACCACAGACCTTCTCCACTCATTGTTCTGACCACATGGAACCACTCACCCAGGCCTGAAGCTGCCCATTTCACTATAGCCATTTCCAACTGAGTTGAAGCAGAAGCAGTCTAAACTCATCAACCAGCCAGCATAAATTGTTTCAAAGCATTCAAACATCATCAAGAGGTCTTAAGGAGTGGATTGCACGGAAGGAAGTGGCCAGAAAGTCATCAGAGTGAAAGCTTCGAATCTCAGGTAGCTTGAAAATTATTTTTCCAGAAATCGTTTTTCATGTTATAAACTTGTTCTCTATGCTTCACTGAGTATCCTGGTGCTTTTGGTTTTTGAAATGGTGATGAAATGAACATTTAATTGATCTCTGAAACTTGCGTGCCCTAAAATTTGTTTGCTTCGATTCAGCTTAGTTAGGAAATATAAATTTGTTTTGAGTGAGGGTTTTGGTTCGTGAGTGTGTAAGGATCATTTCCCAATTCTTGGATTTCATTTTAGTTAGGTTTTTGGGGTTTTGGGGATTTTCAGGGGAGATGCTGGCCGGAGAAGACGACCGGAAGTCTTCTCCGGCCACCTGAAAGTGATTTGTGCCCTAATCACGTGATTAATTGCCATTTGAATATTGAGCGTTGGATGGCCTGACTTGTTTGACTTGCCGCGCGAACGGATGGCCCAGATCCAATCATTATGCCCTAATCTTTTTCATTAGTTTTAATTAATTTTAATTAAGATAATTAACTCAGAGGCAATCCTGGCCCTCCACTAGCGCGCGTGGTCAACGCATTTGAACCCAGAGCCCATCCTGGCCCTCCACTCATTTGACTTTCATTTTATTCATTTTATTTTCATTTTCTTTTCATTTAACTTGCATAATTATTTTAAAATAGCAAAAATGTCTTAAAAATTATGAAACTTTTTCTTAAAAGTTTTATTAATTTTTAAGACCCAAAAATATTTTTATTTTATTTTTTATCATTAAAAAAGTATTTTTAAATATTTAAAAGATTATTTTTAATTGATTAATGGAAATTAATTAATTAAAAATGCTTTTAAGTATCTAAAAATCACAAAAAAATTCATGAAATGTTCTAAGACATTTAGAAACATTGTCCAACCTTCAAACCAAATTTCTTTTTTGATCTTGATGCATTTTAAGAATTTCTCATTGAATAAAAATCATTTTTATGCATTAATTTGATCCAAATTCAAAAATTCATTTCTGCCTATCTAAGAAGAGTTGGACATTGATTCTTTTTGCATTGCATTGTGTTTAGCATGTAGTTTCTAGGATTAAATGGCCATGATTTGATTCCTCATCTTCAATTTGTTTGGCATTTCTTTTGTTTAGGAACCCTAAAAACCCTAATAACTTAGAAAAATCATAACTTGAGTTTGGTTAAGAGTTGAGACCTCCCCTTTGGACCTTGGTTTAGTATAAGTTTAGGGTTTCTTTGAGTGGCATTTTCCATTTTTTATCTTAGGTTTTGCTTCTGTTTTTGGTTTTTGTTTGTTGATTGATTCATAAACCCTAATTTGGGCTTCCTTTTGCATACCTTTTGCATTCTCTTGCATAACATGACTTGCCATGACATTTCAAGCATCCATTTGATTCATTTGACATCATAAGACATATAGAAAGCATCTTTGATCATTGCATCTTGCATTTGCCATGTTGTATGCTTTGTATGCTTCCTAACTTTTCATGTGTATCCATGCTTCTAAGCTTGCATCATTTGCATCCATGATCTTGTATGAACATCTCCATGCCTTGCCTCATGTTTGTAGCATCTCATAGCATCATTATCATCATCAACATGCTTCTGGTTTTGTTTAGCATCATACCATTTCATCTCATTTGGCATTGCATTGCATTTCTTTTCTAACATTTCAGGTGGTAAGTATCTTTGAGAAGTGAATTTGCCTTCACTTCTCATAACTTTTCTTTTCATCTCTCTTGCATCCATTGCTGCATTTATGTATGTGTTTGAGATTGAGCTTGCTCATTCTTGTTCCTCCCACTTTCTTCCTTCAAGTGACTTGACTTCTTGAATGAAGCAAGTCACTTTGCTTCTCTTGATCCTGTTCATCTGCTTCCTGGTGGTTCTCTTTGAAGATTGCTCTTGAAAACCTCACAAACCTTAGGAACAACCAAGCATGACAATGATTAGGGTTTTGATTAGTCCCCTTTTAGATTTTACATTTGTGTCTCATTGAGTCTTCTCTTCTCACCTCATAATCAGGGACTAAACCCTAAAGGCTTTAAGGCTTTGTGATTAAGCTTATGCCTGCATCCTTCTATTAGGATGGAGTGTATAACTTTAATCCTAAGTGTTAAACCCTTAATGTGTTTAAATCTCTTAATCAATTCACTTAATAAATCATCAAGACATCACACTTGTAACTTGGGCCTTGCATTAGGGTTCTAATTCTTCCTTAATTGGTTAAGAAGGACTAACCTTAGTGTTAATGGACAAGTCCCCCTCAAGTTGTCTTACAAATCATAAAATCCACTTCATAATCATACCACTAACTAAAATCCACTTAACCAAAGACTTGTTTTGTCATGAGTTTAATCCCTAATCATGGATTAAGTTGAGGAGCATTCCTCAGCTTAAACATTCTCATCTATTATCCTTCTATTAGGATGGTGTAATGAGTCTGTTTAATCCCTGATTATGGCTTAACCTCATTCCTTAACACTAAACAAAAACAACAAAAACATCTAAATAATCACAAGTAGGTTAATGATCTTAATCCTACACCAAAGGTGATTAAGTGTGAGAAGCTGACTTCACACTTAAGGTATTCTCATTACCCCTAATCAGAGGGAAGATGTGATGAGTTTACTAACCCATTGGTTTAGGCTTAAGCTCATTAACTTATGACAAACTTCAAAAAGCAATAAAAGACTGAAAACATAAAAACAAACAATAATCGTCTCCTTCGGGATTCTTTTCTCATCACCTTCACTCATAAACGAGAACTTGCTTCTACCGTCAAATGCAAGACAGTAAGCACCTGAGCCAGACAGGTCATACACTTAAGCATTGACAAGCAAGCAGTTCACAGGTCAATTCTTTCAGTCTCTTTGGGTCGAACTACGGTGTTCTGACTTCCTCATTGCACGAGAGGATACGTAGGCATAACTTAACGGTTATCGAACAAAAGTCTCTGTATATTCCCCCTCCTTCCAGCAATTATTCTTTAAGCCTCATGATCATGAGCATACTCTTTCCTCACACTGACACTTCTTTTACACACTTCACACTGCTTTTACACTGACACCTGTACATCTTTTTCCAGCTATTTTACACACAAATTGCACTGACACTACCCCTTTAAAACACAAATATTTTAAGCGTGGATCCCGTCGAGTACGGCGGACAATCTGGGTGCTAATACCTTCCCAGGTTGTAACCAACCCCCTTTCTCAGTCTTTCTGGTTCGCAACCGTCTTATCCATCTTTTTCTAGGTCTATGCAGCATTACCTTTCTTCCGGGATAAAAATGCCTAGCTGGCGACTCTATTCATCTCCAGTGAGTTCACGGCTGTGTGTTCTCATTGTCCCTCTCGCCGACCGTTCGCGTCTGTACCTTCATATGATCCAGTTTCATTTGTCGGGAGCGACAGCTTGGCGACTCTGCTGGGGAGACCTTATATTGTAACCAGGGCTTCTGGTTCTTTTTGTGGGTTCCTCCTAGCGCTTGATTGATTTGTGTTTACTGGGGTGTTATGTGCTTATTTGTGCTTGTATTTATTTTTGTTTATTGCTTTATGTACAGTTGCTTTACTGTTTTCTTTATAGCTTTGCATATTATCATATTGTCATACTGTACTGCTGGCTGGATCTGTTGTTTGCTTTGGTGGGTGGGTGTTCCATTGAGAGTTAAGGTCCTATACCTGGGACCTGAGTGACACCTAGGCTAGAGTGAATCATATTCTTTCCCATTCCATCTCGGTCTGGTTCGGGAATATGAAACACGGTTCAGATATGGGTTTCTTCTTGAGAACTCTGTGTTGCAGATTTCCTGCAATGCTGGGGCTATCTGGGAAGCCTGCTAAGTCTGGATGACCTTTAGTATTGACCTTCAGAAACTGAGGTAAATTAGAGGAGGAACTTTTATGGTTATTGTAAACATTGTACCTCCGGGTTAGAAGTGTTTACACTTCTCATAACTGATCCAAGTCTGAGGATCCTTGTTTTAGAACACCACCTGTGAGGGGGTTGGGCTGTTTACAGGTTTGCAGGTACCTTGACCTCAGAATACCCTGTTACTTTGACTTGATTAAGAATACTCCATGTTGGAACAGTTCTTGTGATTCTAAACCCTGGACATGTGGCTCTTTATTTGAGCCCCCCACCTTGGTTACTGGATTTATAGACCTCCATCTGGAATTCTTGAACATACATGGACTTATATCAGAGCAATTGATCAGATCCAGCTCAGTCACAAACCCTTGCATATCATTTGCATACATAATCATTGCATCATATTGACATTTGCTTATTTGTGTTTCAGGGTATCCATCTTCATTTGGTTTTGGTTTTGACCCCATCTTCAGTATTGACCTATCTTCATCAGCACCTGCTTCAGCTATCACCTGCACCAGCCAATCAGTGGCCCATTCTTCAGTGTTATCATCAGCACCTGTCTCTACTCAATCTTCAGCATCATGGCTCCTAAAAAGAGCAACATCACTTACCACTTCTTCCAACCAGAGCTATCAGACATCAGGAGGATTCAAACCCTGATCACTCCAGATCACATACCATTGTTCAGGGAAAGTTATGGAGATATACTTGATATGGTTATGGATCTGGACCCATCACAGAGAAGCTTGATCCACACCTGCATTCAGTTTTATGATCCTCCCCTAAGATGTTTCACTTTCCAAGACTTTCAGTTGGGCCCTCTATTAGAAGAATACTCATCATTGGTTGGTTTGCCTATCAAGGGTGGAATCCCTTTCAACTCAGAGATGGTCTTTCCTAGCAATGGAGAGGTAGCAAAGGCTCTGCATCTGGAGCCTGTCCTGATTGAGCAGCATATGACTTCAAAAGCTGGGATCCCTGGTTTTCATCTGGATTTCTTGATCTCTCAAGCTGCCCTGAAAGCTTCTTTAGGAGAGTGGAAAGCTGTTTGTGCATTATTGGCCTTGAGTATATATGGAATTGTATTGTTTGCGGATGAGCCTCGATTCATCAGTAAGAATGCAATCCATCTGTTCATCCTGAAGAACCCAGTGCCCACTTTATTGGGGGACCTTTACTATTCAGTGCATCAGAGGAATGAAAAGCAGAGGGGAAGGTTAGTGAGGTGTTGTGCTCCATTGTTCCACACTTGGCTTCTCAGGCATCTACCCAGGACAGATGCATTTCTAAACCCTCATCAGCAGAGCAACTGGGCTAAGAGACTCACTGTTCTAACTTCAGCTGACATCAGATGGTGTACTCAGAGCACCAGGGGCAGGGATGTCATCACCAGCTGTGGGCATTTTCCCAATGTGCCCCTAATAGGAGTTAAGGGAAGTATCAATTACAACCCTCTGTTATTCAGGAGACAACTGGGCTATGCACTGGTCCACACTCCTAAGGCACAAGACTTGGTGGAGACCCTTTATTGTGAGAACAAGATTAGTTTGGCTGTTGTTAGGCAGGCTGCCTGGGCCTGGGATAATGTTCAAACTAAGGGAGTAACCATTCTGGGGAAGTGCAATAATGTGGCATCAGCACAATATTATGAGTGGTCCCGTGCCAGGGCCCATTTCTCTGGGATGCCCTTTACCATAGAAGACATGCCTGAGTCATCTTCAGCACCACCCCCTGCCACTATCAGTTTGGAGGAGTATGAGAGCTTGAAGGAGAGGAATGAGAAGCTAACCCAGGCCTTGCAGAAGACCCTCCGGGAAAGGAGTGAAGGTATGAGGGAGATTGAGAGATTGGAGAAGTTGGGAGTAGAGCATCTGACTAAGATTGAGAAGTCTGGGGATTATATCAAAAAGTCTAAGGCTGGAGAACAAATTCTGAAGAATGCCTGCAAAGAAGCCCAGTTCCAAAGAGCAAGGACAGACTTGTATCTGAAAGAGAGTCAAGCCCGGTGGGTCAGGATCACCGAGGCCCGTACTCTGGAGGACAAGAGAGTTCAAGACAAGATGGAGCAACTAGAAGCTAGTGCAAAAGAACAGCAAGAAGCCCTGGCAGCAGCCCAGAGAGAGATATCAGAGCTGAAGATCAAAGCAGGGGTGAAAAGGTCAAAGGACCAAACTCAGCACAAGAAACTAGCAGCAGCTGTTACAACCCGGAATCTCCTCATCAGGAATCTCACGGAGCGTCCAGCTGATCCTGTGACCGAAGCACTTCTCAAGGAAGTTCGTGAGGATGAGTTTGGTCTTGGTGTTTGACCATTTGTTTGTTGTTGCTTTCTTTCCATGTACTTTTATTTTCTTGTACTGTATTTTGACCCCTTAGAGGGCTTGTGTTGTAAAATGAACAAGTTGTATTATTTCACCTTCTGTAATATATTTGTGTTAGTTTGTTCCATCTGAGTTCGCTTTGAAAGCAGCATCAACAATATCTTCAAGGGTCTGGAAGGGTCAAAACTGAATGCCAAACCGGATACCTTGAGAGCAAATAAGCATAACTGCATTGCATGCTAACCCTTTGTTTGTTTTGTAGGTTTTGTTTTATTGTTGCTAACCTCTGTTGTGATGCCTCAGGAACTATTGCTAGACGCCGAGTTTTTCCCCTCAACCGTCCGCACCGTTATCCAACCCGAAACAACCTTCCGGGCATTCAAATGGATCAGATGCAGCAGGACCTTACTGAGGTCAGAAATCAAATGGCAAATGAAAGGCTAGAAATGAGGAACCAAATGACTCAGTTTATGGAAGTTATGAACAACATGGCTCAGAGCCAGGAAAGACTGAGAGCCATGGTTGAAAGGCAGAATCAAGAGGAGCCCCATGTGGGAACTGCTGGCACAAGTAACAACGAGAGGGTCCAGCCTCATGTCAATCCCCCAGTCTTTGGTCCCCACCTCCATCCAGAGGCCAATATCCCTGTCAATATACAAGGGACTGCCACAGCAGGGAGGGTACTGCAAGAAGATCCTCAAGAAGACCAGTTCACAGTAATGGGCGCTGGGGAAGAGGCTTATGATAGAAGGTTGGAAGAAATAGCTGAGAAGTTGAGATCCTTAGAGTCTCAAAACTCTTTAGGTTTTGACGTCATGGATATGGGCTTGGTAGACGGGGTTAGGATTCCCCACAAGTTCAAGCCTCCTTGCTTTGAAAAATACAACGGGACTTCATGCCCCCGGACTCATTTACAGTCATTTCTGGGAAGGCTGAAGGCCTATACTATGGATGAGAAGCTCTGGATGTTCTATTTCGAGGATAGCTTAACTGGAGCGTCAAGAGAATGGTATTCTCACTTGACAAGGGCAACTATTAGATGCTGGAAGGACCTGGCAGAGGCCTTCATCAGACAGTATCAGTATAACTTAGACATGGCACCCAACAGGACCCTCCTAATGGGAATGTCACAATCTTCAAGGGAGAGTTTCCGAGAATATGCCCAGAGATGGAGGCAATTGGCTGCTGCTGTTCAGCCACCTATGTCTGAACGGGAAATGGCAGATATGTTCATGAATACCCTTCAGGGAACTTATATTGACAGGTTGGCTGCTTTCTCTTCCACTAGCTTTGCAGATGTTGTCATAGCCGGGGAGAGAATTGAAAGTTTGTTAAAAATGGGAAAGATCTCAGACAACGGTGCAAGCTCGTCCAGTAATGCAAGAAAGCCTTTTGCAGGCCCGAGAAGAACTGGCGAGACCAATGCCATCCACACCAGCAGGGGCAGGCCCCGTTTTGTTCCAAGGTCAATAGCAGCAGTCACCATTCCTGCTCCAGCTCATCCTCAACCCGTCTATCAACCTCCTCAGCAAAACTATCAGCCGCAACCTCAGTACCACCAACAAAATCAGTATCCTCCAAGGAATTACAACAACAGCAACACCAACAACAACAGTCAACAAAGGCCATTCCAACAGAGGCCATCTCAAGCTAACAGAGTGATCGATCCGATCCCCATGCCATATGCTACATTGCTGCCACAGCTTCTGAAACTCGACCTAGTTGAGCTAAGAACGTTGGCACCTCCAGATCCCAACAGTCTACCCAGGAACTATGATTCCAACGCTAGGTGTGCCTTCCATTCGAACGCACCTGGCCACAGTACAGAAAAGTGCAGAGCCCTGCACATGAAGGTACAAGACCTGGTAGACTCCAAGGCTCTGAATTTCGCACCACCGCCCAATGTCAATAAAAACCCAATGCCAAACCATGGTGGTCCCAGGATTAACGCTATTGAAGAAGACAAGCCGTCTTATTTAATAACCAGTGTGGGACAGATCAGGACACCATTGGTAGAAATCAAGGCTCAGCTCTTGGAATGTCAGATGTTCCTAGGGTGTGAATTGGGTTGTGCTTACTGTAATATCTCGGTAAATGGGTGCGATAATTTGAGGAATGGCATAGACGGCCTCATTCAGAGTGGCCAACTTCAGATCACCACATCATTTCCAACAAATCCAGCAATATCATCAGCAACGGTTTCAGAACCTCCTACAACTGCAGCAACTATTGTTCCTGACAATTCTTCGGCTTCATCAACAAGTACTTCATCTGTCATCTCAACTGATCAGTTTTCAACAAATTTTCCTGCTACAACTTCAGCTTCACTCCATTATGAGACTCCTACAACAACAACATCATTTCTTCCGACAATATCTCCTACAACACCAACAACCAATCATGAAGATGTCTCTACTGTCACAATATTTTATGATCCTGAGAACAACTCTGCCTACCATTCAGAAGGTGCTGCTCCCATCAGAGCACCAGTTACAATCTTTTATGATCCACAAACAATTACAGTCCCTTCAGCAGCAGCAATCAGTCCAGTCACTGTCACGGTGCCTGGACCAGTACCATATGAAAGCAATAGGGCCATCCCTTGGCACTATGGCTCTGACGTGTACTGCGAAGGAAAAAGAATCACTCTTGAAACATCAACACCTGCACCACAAGTAGATAATGTGGGGGGAGGCGGAGGCTTCACTCGAAGCGGACGTCTCTTTGCTCCACCAATTCAAAGACCTACCGCCGAAGCAGAAGCTGCTGCCAAGGCAAAAGGAAAGAGCCCGGTGCAGGAAGATCAAGCTGTTAAAGAAGCCTTGAAGACGCCGTTCGATCAAGAAGTTGATGAGTTTATGAGAATCATCAAAAAGAGTGATTACAAAATTGTGGATCAGCTTCACCAAACGCCATCCAAAATCTCTATCCTCTCACTGCTTATGTGCTCCGAAGCCCATCGGAATGCACTACTCAAAGTCTTGCACGCAGCTTACGTGCCTGAAGAGATTACTGTCAACCAGTTGGAAACCGTGGTTGGAAATGTTACTGCTAGCAATGGGCTAGGGTTCACCAATACTGACTTGACAGCGGATGGCCGCAACCACAACAAAGCCTTGCACATAACCATGGAATGCAAAGGAGCTGTCCTTTCTCATGTGCTGGTAGACACAGGTTCATCCCTGAATGTTTTACCAAAGAAGGCTCTGGTGAAGTTAGAATATGATGGATTGGCATTGAGACCCAGCAACCTGGTAGTAAGAGCCTTTGATGGTTCGAAGAGAACGGTTATGGGAGAGATTGAGCTGCCCGTAACGATTGGCCCGCAGACCTTTACAACTATCTTCTACGTGATGGATATACAGCCCGCCTACAGCTGTTTATTAGGTAGGCCATGGATTCACGCCGCTGGCACCGTGACCTCCACCCTTCACCAGAAGTTAAAATATGAGTGGGAGGGTCAGATCGTTACAATCTGTGGAGAAGAGGACATTTTTGTCAGCCACCTGGCAACCTATAAGTACATTGAGATGGATGGGGAGATCCATGAAACAATGAGCCAAGGATTTGAAGCCTTGAATGTGAATGAAACATCTGCTGTATCTGGTACTCCAATGTCATCATACCAACAAGCCCGGAAGGTTGTTGAGGAAGGAACTGCCCAAGGCTGGGGCAAACTGCTATCGGTGGAGAAGAAAGAAGACAGATTTGGGTTGGGTTACAGACCAACTCAACAAGATCAAGCAGCGGCTGCGAAAGAGCCCAATTTTGTGAGTAGGGGGATGCTTACCCCTGATGCTATCAACTGTCTGGAAGACGAGCTGGAAGAGGAGCGCAATCTGGAGAATTGGATTCGTCCAAAGATCCCGGGGAGCAGTATCTCGAACTGGTCTTCCCAGGAAATTATAAGAGTTACTCATGCAGAGTAATTATTATTTCCTGTATTTTTTATAGCATGCATCAAAGTCTTGCATCTTGCCCAAGATGACAAGACTCATTTTATAATCGGGCCATCTGTACTTTTTGTGCAAACAAGATCAATTAATGAAATATCAGACATCTTTTTGCAAACGAGTCTTTTTCTTTTCGTTCACTGTTTTTCCATTTTTCTTTTTGTACAAAAAAAATAAATGGCGGTGTTTTCAAAATGACAACTTCATTTCACTTTTCTAAATAAAGATTAAAATCAAGTCACTAAAATGAACAAACTTGAACCCTTGCAGAGAGTGCCTTCCTGACAGCACCGACAACAGCACGGCTATGACTTCGTATGACTTTGACAATCCAATCAATCAAGCTGATGAAGGGGTTGAAGAAGAGTATGAGCTTCCTGAAGAGCTAGCCAGGTTGTTAAGACAAGAGGAAAAGGTTATTACTCCTCATCAGGAGGAGGTTGAAGTGATCAATCTTGGTACAGATGAAGACGTAAAAGAAGTTAGAATCGGGGCCTGCCTGCAAGACTCGGTAAAGAGACGACTGATTGACCTGCTTCAAGAGTATGTGGACGTGTTTGCTTGGTCTTACCAAGATATGCCAGGGTTGGATACCGATATTGTTGTGCACAAGCTGCCTTTGAGAGAAGAATGCCCACCGGTTAAACAGAAACTGCGCCGTACTCGCCCAGACATGGCAATAAAAATCAAAGAAGAGGTACAAAAGCAGTGGGACGCCGGGTTCCTTGCTGTGACTAGCTATCCGCCGTGGGTTGCCAATATAGTACCTGTGCCTAAGAAAGACGGCAAAGTAAGAATGTGTGTTGACTACCGGGATCTGAACAGAGCCAGCCCGAAAGATGACTTCCCATTACCTCACATTGATGTATTGGTGGATAACACGGCTCAGTTCTCGGTATTCTCCTTCATGGATGGATTTTCAGGATACAACCAGATTAAGATGTCACCTGAAGACATGGAGAAGACAACATTCATCACACCCTGGGGCACGTTCTGCTACAAGGTAATGCCATTTGGGCTCAAGAATGCCGGTGCGACGTATCAACGGGCTATGGTAACATTATTCCACGATATGATCCACAAAGAAATCGAGTGTTATGTGGATGATATGATTGCCAAGTCCCTTACAGAGGAAGATCACCTGGTGAATCTGCTGAAGTTGTTCAAGCGTCTGAGGAAGTACCAACTGAAGTTGAACCCCAACAAATGCACATTTGGGGTGCGATCCGGTAAGCTGCTGGGCTTTATTGTAAGCGAGAAAGGGATTGAAGTAGACCCTGATAAAGTCAAAGCCATCCAAGAGATGCCTGCACCGAAAACTGAAAAAGAAGTTCGAGGGTTTCTAGGTCGATTGAACTACATCTCACGGTTCATATCTCACCTCACAGCAACCTGTGAACCCTTGTTCAAGCTGTTAAGAAAGGAACAGACGGTCAGGTGGAATGAAGACTGCCAGAAGGCTTTTGACAAGATCAAGGAGTATCTGCAAGAACCTCCAATCCTTATGCCTCCAGTTGAAGGAAGACCTCTGATAATGTACCTGACAGTATTAGAAGAGTCGATGGGGTGTGTGCTGGGCCAGCATGACGAGTCTGGTCGAAAAGAGTATGCAATATACTACCTAAGCAAAAAGTTTACCGACTGTGAACAACGTTATTCACTGCTCGAGAAAACTTGCTGTGCTTTGGCGTGGGCTGCTCGCCGACTGAGACAGTATATGTTGACCCACACCACTTTGTTGATCTCCAAGATGGACCCAGTTAAGTACATTTTCGAGAAGCCAGCTCTTACCGGACGGGTTGCAAGATGGCAGATGATTCTCACAGAATACGACATCCAGTACACTTCTCAGAAAGCCATCAAGGGCAGTGTACTATCTGAATATCTTGCTGAGCAACCCATTGATGACTACCAGCCTATGAGATTTGACTTCCCTGATGAAGACATCATGTTCATTAAAGCAAGAGATCATGAAGAGCCCATTCACACTGAAGGGCCCGACCCGGAAGAAGAATGGACTATGATGTTCGATGGGGCTGTTAACATGAATGGTCGTGGTGTTGGTGCAGTACTCATTACACCCAAAGGAGTTCACATGCCATTCTCGGCAAAACTCACTTTCAACTGCACTAACAACGAAGCTGAATACGAAGCTTGCATCATGGGTCTTGAGGAAGCCATTGACCTCAGGATCAAGACATTGACCGTATTCGGAGATTCAGCTTTGGTAGTTAATCAAACCAACGGAAAATGGTACACCCACCAGGATCATCTGATACCTTACAGGGATTATACAAGGAGGTTATTGACTTTCTTCACAACAGTCAAGCTTGAGTATATCCCTCGGGACGAGAATCAGTTTGCAGATGCTCTTGCTACTATTTCATCCATGATCAAAGTTCAAGCTGCTAACTTTGTACCTCAGATTTCAGTGTCCAGACTTGACAGACCAGCATATGTATTCGCAGCAGAAGTTGTTAAAGACGATAAGCCTTGGTTCCATGACATTAAGTGCTTCTTGGAGGATCAAACATACCCACCTGGGGCATCTTCCAATGATAAGAAGACTTTGAGAAGGCTTGCTGGGGGTTTCTTTCTGAACACTGATGGATCTCTATACAAAAGGAACTTTGATATGGTACTCCTCAGATGTGTTGACGAGACGGAAGCAGATTTGTTGATGCATGAAGTGCACGAAGGATCCTTTGGTACCCATGCCGGAGGACATGCCATGGCTAAAAAGTTGTTAAGATCAGGTTATTACTGGATCACAATGGATGCAGACTGTTGTGCTTATGCCAGAAAATGCCATAAATGCCAGATCTATGCAGATAAAGTGCATGTACCTCCCAATCCTTTGAACATCATGTCTTCACCATGGCCCTTTGCCATGTGGGGCATTGATATGATCGGCAAGATTGAGCCAACTGCTTCAAATGGCCACAGATTCATCCTGGTCGCCATCGACTATTTTACAAAGTGGGTTGAAGCAGCCTCATATGCAAACGTCACAAGGCAAGTGGTAGCCCGATTCCTAAAGAGAGATATCATCTGTCGGTACGGAGTGCCCGAGCGAATCATTACTGATAATGGTTCCAACTTAAACAACAAAATGATGGCTGAATTATGCCGGGACTTCAAGATCCAACATCACAACTCTTCTCCTTACAGGCCAAAGATGAACGGCGCTGTTGAGGCAGCAAATAAGAACATCAAGAAGATTGTGCAGAAGATGGTAGTCACCTACAAAGACTGGCATGAAATGCTACCATTTGCCTTGCATGGGTACCGCACATCAATCAGGACATCCACTGGGGCTACACCGTATCAACTTGTATATGGTATGGAAGCAGTCCTACCTGTCGAAGTTGAATTACCCTCTTTACGGGTATTAATGGATGTTAAACTGAGTGAAGCAGAATGGGTTCGGGCCCGATACGAACAACTGAGTCTGATCGAAGAGAAAAGGTTGGCTGCAATCTGTCATGGGCAGTTATATCAGAAGAGAATGAAGAGAGCCTTCGATCAGAAAGTCAGGCATCGAGAGTACCAAGTGGGAGATCTTGTGCTGAAAAGAATCCTCCCTCCTCATACAGACCACAGGGGCAAATGGACTCCAAATTACGAAGGACCATTTGTGGTAAAGAAAGTTTTCTCTGGTGGAGCACTGATGCTCAGCACCATGGATGGTGAAGATTTCCCATCCCCTGTGAATTCAGATGCAGTTAAAAAATACTTCGCATAAAAATGACCCGCTGGACATAAAAACAGAATGTAAGTCCAGGCAAAAATAGGGCATCTCGGCGAGTCAAAAACAGAATAAAAGACTCGGGCAAAAATAAGGGAAATAAATAAAAAATGTACACCCGCTGAGTTGAAAAGCCGCATTGGACAGCTCAGGCAAAAATGGGTATCCCGATGGATTGAAAACCCGAAAGGGCGATCCATGCAAAATAAGGGAATAAGCGAACAACTGCATTCTGAATTCGTCTGTATTGTCAGCAACTTGGTAAGCTTCCAAAGAATCAAGCTCCAATCCGAATCAGCCCCCTTCAGAAAGCAAGACGAGAAGAACGTCATTGTCATACGAGTCATAGCGGAAGAGGAAGCTCCTTTGAAAGCGTCGTCAACACTGCCAGCATTTTGTTTCTCAATTTGTAACAATCTCCTCCTTTCAGGAGATATGTTTCTTTGACTGTATCTTGCCAATTCAGGGCACATGAATTAATAAAATCAGATTTTTCAGTCATGTTTCGTTTTGTATATTTTTATTTGCAAAAAGTGTCTGATGTCTCTAAAAAATGATTGCATAAGTACAGATGCTCTTCTCTAAGAAAGTAACAACACATGCTTGCAGGGAATAAACTTATTCTTGAGAATGCTTAACTCCTATGACGAAATCCAGTAAGGGATACCTCGGGACCATTTGTGCGTTTCTTTATCTTTGCAGGTATACAGGATGCAACTTGGGGCATGCAAGCTGGCAAATCAACAAATACTCTCAGCACCCGAAATGCTCCATCCCCAGCTGAGTTACCAACAATTCTCCCCGGCTGTAGTACCAATCATTCCTCCTCAGCAAATACAGAAGTCAGGGAATCATCCCCCCACAGAATCCTCAGCTTTTAATCAGAAGAGCAACGCATGAAGATCACAACAGAGCGAAGAAGGCTTCTACAAACCCCAGCTGGGTCCCACATTATAAGGATATGTCAACCAAGCGGCATATATCCCCAAGTGGATACATCTCTCCAAGTCTATCAATGATCTCCTCCCCAGCTGGGAGGCCTATTTCAAACAGATCAGCCAGAGATCTTCGCAGCAACGGGATCCGAATCCCGGTTTGATATCTTTGCATAATCATGGCATTTGCATCATATTTTCCCCTCAGAGCGTAGTATTCCGCCTAATGCGGAGCATTACGGCAAAAAAATAAAATGCATAGCAAAGTCATGAGCCATGTTATGAATCAACACTTGTGAATAATAGCAGTTCATCAACATACAGAAGAAAAATCCCCACCAGAGTTACCAGCAAGAGCAGTTGCCTCACAAATCATCAAACACCAGTATATACACCTTTTGGCACCCGTCCGTGCCATCTTTCCCCAGTAAAAGTCGCCTGAACACTCTCTACAAACAAATCACCCATATCACGGATACTTCATGACACCCGTCCGTGTCATATCACCAGCAGAAAGCCGAAGACACCCTCTTTGCACTCACACATACTTATATATACACTTTCTTGACACCCGTCCGTGTCATATCCCCAGCGCAGTCGCTTACACTTTTGCAACCCATATACTTGTTGATGTCACACTCTTCCCCCTTTGACACCCGTCCGTGTCACCCACCCCAGCAGTTAAACACTCATCTATACACCACTCGCCCTCATACAAGATACTCGTCCGTATCTTGTATATACCAGTTATGTACCCACAGATTCAACGGTAGTCTTTGTTCTTTGTTAACCAGTTGGTACTCGTCCGTACCATCATCTCAGAACATTGCGTCTAGTGTTTGTTTCTACATGATACTCGTCCGTATCATAACCTTAAGGATGCTCGTCCGCATCTTTAATCCATACACCGTGTCAAACACTTGTGTCTTCTTGAATGTAGATGCTCGTCCGTGTCTACTATTCCCCCAGAAGAACCATCAGATTCAACACTCGTCCGTGTTCTCTGTTAACCAGTTGATACTCGTCCGTATCATCATCTCTGAACATGTGTCAGTTTGTTTCTACCTGATACTCGTCCGTATCATAGTCTTAAGGATGCTCGTCCGCATCTTTAATCTATACACAATACCAAACACTTATACTTTCCTTTCTTGGTTGTGAACGCTCGTCCGTGTTCACTATATCCCCAGTAGATCACCAACAAAGCATTTTCTTTTATCTGACACTCGTCCTGTGTCACGATAAACCCTGAGAGCAGCCGTACCCTGCTGAGTGGTCGTCCTCCACTTCTTGATGGTCGTCCTCCATCATGCTCGTCCGATGGCCGTCCCCATCATTGACCTTTTCTATCTGATGGCCGTCCCCATCGTTGATTTTAGCGGCCGTCCCCTGCTAGGTGGTCGTCCTCCACCTTTTGATGATCGTCCTTCATCACCCTATCCAATGGCCGTCCCCATTGTCGATTTCGGTTGTCTGACATTCGTCCTGTGTTATGATAAACCTTGAGAGCAGCCGTACCCTGCTGAGTGGTCGTCCTCCACTTCTTGATGGTCGTCCTCCATCATGATCGTCCGATGGCCGTCCCCATCGTTGACCGTTTTCCTATCCGATGGCCGTCCCCATCGTGGATATTTTCGGCAGCCGTACCCTGCCAGGTGGTCGTCCTCCACCTTTGATGGCCGTCCCCATCATATTTCTCTTTTCCCCAACAGAGCAGCCGTCCCCTGCTAGGTGATCGTCCTTCACCCTTTGATGGCCGTACCCCATCATATGTTTATTTCATTTATTCTTTAACCCGATGGCCGTCCCCGTCGTGGTCCCTTTTCCTTTTTAGCCCGATGGCCGTCCCCATCGTTGGTTACTTTACCTTTATGAACTTGATGGCCGTCCCTGTCATGTTTCATTAATCCCCAGAGAATTTTGCAACTTTACCTTGATGGCCGTCCCCATCATGATTTTATTTTCCCCAGCTAGTCGGCTGTCCCCGTTTTGGCTTTACCTTTTATCCCCAGCATGTCGGTCGTCCCCGTCGTTGCTATTTACCCAGCAGTCGTCCTCTGCTCGACGGTCGTCCTCCGTCGCCCACACTTTACAATATACTTTATTTTCTTTTGACAATCTATATCCCTTTTCTTCTTCATTCTGTGAGTGCAAATTTTGGACTGTCTTTGGTATTCAACCACAAGTTATCTTGTTTGCCTGTTAAGCCGTCGCTTACATCCTGCACAGCTAACTCATGTTTGAATAGGGGCAGCTGTAAACACCCCAAATTTGCCCTCACTCATTCACACCATGGCTTGTGATCATTCTCATATGCATAAACACAATCATATCACCCCATATCTCATTTTTGATTCACTGGATAGTTTCTAAGTCATCTGCACCTAGGGTTTGTGATCTGAGCAATCCCAAAGCTTCTTGAGCCACCCCAAAGGTCACCAATCAATTCAAAGGGGTCTACATGTGTTCAAGCATCATATTACATCCTCTCAAGGTCAAGATTTCCAAAGAATCACAAGAACTAGGGTTTGAATGGATGCAGAGCCAAGTTTGACTGCACAGTTGACTTTAAAATTAGGGTTTTGGTTTCAGAGGCCATAACCCCAAATTTTTTGGTCATTCTTGTTTCCATTGGTCTCTATATGGTATAGGGAGTATGCGTATCAATTTTCATGAAGAAATTCCATGGGGAAGTCATCTGATCAAGAGTTGACTTTTCAGACAAGTCAGTGTAAAATCAGGGCATCTGAGGCCCCCAATGACCCAACCAATGGGTGATCTTCATCATTTTGAGTGTATATGATCTTTATTTGATCATGGAAGAAGGTTGAAGTTCATAGAAATCAAGAATTTGGAAGTTTTGCAAATGTTGACTTTTTGGGCATAGTTGACTTTTCAAGAATGCTTCATTTTAGGTCATTTTTCAAGCCTTGATTATTGATCCAAAAATGCTTCAAATAAAAAAACTTTGGTCATGAAAGTTGTAGATCACATTTTTCCCTTTTCAAAAAGTACAAGAACATGATCAAACTCCTCTTGGATCAAAAGTTATGGTGTGGCAAAGTTGGCTAAAATCATTGATTTTCAAGGCATGCTTCAAATGAGAATTTTGCAAAATCATGATCCAAAGCCAATTGTAACCTCTAATTCACTTCAAACCAGTATGCAAACATTCTACATGTCCTAAAAGTCAGAATTGGATCAAGGTTTCTCATGTTTTGGTTCATGTAACAAGACTTTTCTTCATGAAGTTCAAAAAGCAAGCAACTTGCAAAATCATCATGATCACTTCCTACAACTTGCTGCATTGGTTACTGCACTTTGCTAGCCTCTCACCTCATCTTGCTGCACCAGAGCCATGCTTTGTACTAGTTGTAGACCAAGCCATACTTTCTCTTACAAAGAAGTTGACATTTTGCAAAAGGTGACCTACCTATCACAGCAGGCCATGTCACATCCCCTGACCTATGGGATTAAAATATACTTTCCATATGCTGGCCATTCCATACATCTAGCAAGGCTGAAACTCTCTCATTAAACACATACACCAAAACACTCCATTTTGCATCTTCCTTCGAATTTGTTTTCTCAGCTTGCAAACACAAAAACCATTTCCATAGATCAACTCACCATACTTCATAGACCTAAAACCACCAAGAGCCAGGCCTGAAACAAGCAAGAACACCCCATTGCCATTTCTCACCTCAACTTGCAGTTTCATTCGAAACTCTCTCCATAGCTCACCAACATCCAAACAAACACCACAGACCTTCTCCACTCATTGTTCTGACCACATGGAACCACTCACCCAGGCCTGAAGCTGCCCATTTCACTATAGCCATTTCCAACTGAGTTGAAGCAGAAGCAGTCTAAACTCATCAACCAGCCAGCATAAATTGTTTCAAAGCATTCAAACATCATCAAGAGGTCTTAAGGAGTGGATTGCACGGAAGGAAGTGGCCAGAAAGTCATCAGAGTGAAAGCTTCGAATCTCAGGTAGCTTGAAAATTATTTTTCCAGAAATCGTTTTTCATGTTATAAACTTGTTCTCTATGCTTCACTGAGTATCCTGGTGCTTTTGGTTTTTGAAATGGTGATGAAATGAACATTTAATTGATCTCTGAAACTTGCGTGCCCTAAAATTTGTTTGCTTCGATTCAGCTTAGTTAGGAAATATAAATTTGTTTTGAGTGAGGGTTTTGGTTCGTGAGTGTGTAAGGATCATTTCCCAATTCTTGGATTTCATTTTAGTTAGGTTTTTGGGGTTTTGGGGATTTTCAGGGGAGATGCTGGCCGGAGAAGACGACCGGAAGTCTTCTCCGGCCACCTGAAAGTGATTTGTGCCCTAATCACGTGATTAATTGCCATTTGAATATTGAGCGTTGGATGGCCTGACTTGTTTGACTTGCCGCGCGAACGGATGGCCCAGATCCAATCATTATGCCCTAATCTTTTTCATTAGTTTTAATTAATTTTAATTAAGATAATTAACTCAGAGGCAATCCTGGCCCTCCACTAGCGCGCGTGGTCAACGCATTTGAACCCAGAGCCCATCCTGGCCCTCCACTCATTTGACTTTCATTTTATTCATTTTATTTTCATTTTCTTTTCATTTAACTTGCATAATTATTTTAAAATAGCAAAAATGTCTTAAAAATTATGAAACTTTTTCTTAAAAGTTTTATTAATTTTTAAGACCCAAAAATATTTTTATTTTATTTTTTATCATTAAAAAAGTATTTTTAAATATTTAAAAGATTATTTTTAATTGATTAATGGAAATTAATTAATTAAAAATGCTTTTAAGTATCTAAAAATCACAAAAAAATTCATGAAATGTTCTAAGACATTTAGAAACATTGTCCAACCTTCAAACCAAATTTCTTTTTTGATCTTGATGCATTTTAAGAATTTCTCATTGAATAAAAATCATTTTTATGCATTAATTTGATCCAAATTCAAAAATTCATTTCTGCCTATCTAAGAAGAGTTGGACATTGATTCTTTTTGCATTGCATTGTGTTTAGCATGTAGTTTCTAGGATTAAATGGCCATGATTTGATTCCTCATCTTCAATTTGTTTGGCATTTCTTTTGTTTAGGAACCCTAAAAACCCTAATAACTTAGAAAAATCATAACTTGAGTTTGGTTAAGAGTTGAGACCTCCCCTTTGGACCTTGGTTTAGTATAAGTTTAGGGTTTCTTTGAGTGGCATTTTCCATTTTTTATCTTAGGTTTTGCTTCTGTTTTTGGTTTTTGTTTGTTGATTGATTCATAAACCCTAATTTGGGCTTCCTTTTGCATACCTTTTGCATTCTCTTGCATAACATGACTTGCCATGACATTTCAAGCATCCATTTGATTCATTTGACATCATAAGACATATAGAAAGCATCTTTGATCATTGCATCTTGCATTTGCCATGTTGTATGCTTTGTATGCTTCCTAACTTTTCATGTGTATCCATGCTTCTAAGCTTGCATCATTTGCATCCATGATCTTGTATGAACATCTCCATGCCTTGCCTCATGTTTGTAGCATCTCATAGCATCATTATCATCATCAACATGCTTCTGGTTTTGTTTAGCATCATACCATTTCATCTCATTTGGCATTGCATTGCATTTCTTTTCTAACATTTCAGGTGGTAAGTATCTTTGAGAAGTGAATTTGCCTTCACTTCTCATAACTTTTCTTTTCATCTCTCTTGCATCCATTGCTGCATTTATGTATGTGTTTGAGATTGAGCTTGCTCATTCTTGTTCCTCCCACTTTCTTCCTTCAAGTGACTTGACTTCTTGAATGAAGCAAGTCACTTTGCTTCTCTTGATCCTGTTCATCTGCTTCCTGGTGGTTCTCTTTGAAGATTGCTCTTGAAAACCTCACAAACCTTAGGAACAACCAAGCATGACAATGATTAGGGTTTTGATTAGTCCCCTTTTAGATTTTACATTTGTGTCTCATTGAGTCTTCTCTTCTCACCTCATAATCAGGGACTAAACCCTAAAGGCTTTAAGGCTTTGTGATTAAGCTTATGCCTGCATCCTTCTATTAGGATGGAGTGTATAACTTTAATCCTAAGTGTTAAACCCTTAATGTGTTTAAATCTCTTAATCAATTCACTTAATAAATCATCAAGACATCACACTTGTAACTTGGGCCTTGCATTAGGGTTCTAATTCTTCCTTAATTGGTTAAGAAGGACTAACCTTAGTGTTAATGGACAAGTCCCCCTCAAGTTGTCTTACAAATCATAAAATCCACTTCATAATCATACCACTAACTAAAATCCACTTAACCAAAGACTTGTTTTGTCATGAGTTTAATCCCTAATCATGGATTAAGTTGAGGAGCATTCCTCAGCTTAAACATTCTCATCTATTATCCTTCTATTAGGATGGTGTAATGAGTCTGTTTAATCCCTGATTATGGCTTAACCTCATTCCTTAACACTAAACAAAAACAACAAAAACATCTAAATAATCACAAGTAGGTTAATGATCTTAATCCTACACCAAAGGTGATTAAGTGTGAGAAGCTGACTTCACACTTAAGGTATTCTCATTACCCCTAATCAGAGGGAAGATGTGATGAGTTTACTAACCCATTGGTTTAGGCTTAAGCTCATTAACTTATGACAAACTTCAAAAAGCAATAAAAGACTGAAAACATAAAAACAAACAATAATCGTCTCCTTCGGGATTCTTTTCTCATCACCTTCACTCATAAACGAGAACTTGCTTCTACCGTCAAATGCAAGACAGTAAGCACCTGAGCCAGACAGGTCATACACTTAAGCATTGACAAGCAAGCAGTTCACAGGTCAATTCTTTCAGTCTCTTTGGGTCGAACTACGGTGTTCTGACTTCCTCATTGCACGAGAGGATACGTAGGCATAACTTAACGGTTATCGAACAAAAGTCTCTGTATATTCCCCCTCCTTCCAGCAATTATTCTTTAAGCCTCATGATCATGAGCATACTCTTTCCTCACACTGACACTTCTTTTACACACTTCACACTGCTTTTACACTGACACCTGTACATCTTTTTCCAGCTATTTTACACACAAATTGCACTGACACTACCCCTTTAAAACACAAATATTTTAAGCGTGGATCCCGTCGAGTACGGCGGACAATCTGGGTGCTAATACCTTCCCAGGTTGTAACCAACCCCCTTTCTCAGTCTTTCTGGTTCGCAACCGTCTTATCCATCTTTTTCTAGGTCTATGCAGCATTACCTTTCTTCCGGGATAAAAATGCCTAGCTGGCGACTCTATTCATCTCCAGTGAGTTCACGGCTGTGTGTTCTCATTGTCCCTCTCGCCGACCGTTCGCGTCTGTACCTTCATATGATCCAGTTTCATTTGTCGGGAGCGACAACAGGCTAGCTGCGTTATGACAAGATCTACAAATAGGTCTACTCTCTGGGGGAGCTTTCATGCTAGGCCCTCAAGAAGCGATTTCTTGGAGACGAACACTAATAACTACCAATTCTAACCTAGGTGTTCCCTCTTCTTTTTCAAAGCTCAGCTTTTACTTGTGATGTAATCCCAAGATCCCACAAATAAGTATAATAATGAGCAATAAGAGAAAGCGATAAGAGAACAAATAATCAGACATATATAAGTCAAATAAGACAAGATCAATAATTAAACACACAATTAACTAAGTTAGGCTCGACTCTCTTGCATGAAGACATCTCCCCAGCAGAGTCGCCAGCTATCGTACCTCGAAAAATACGATCCTCACGATGGACGCGGAAAAAACAACAGAGTCGCCACCTAATTCTATTTATTCTAACTAAAGAAAAGGGAGATATAGATACAACCTAAATAGGATGAGAAATGGTCAATGAAACCAAATTCTAAGTTCGGGAGTCAGTTATGCAAGGGGAAGGTATTAGCACCCCTCACGTCCGTTGTACTTAACGGGAACCTCTTCGTCTAACTATGTGATTAAGTGTTGATTGAAGTCTTTGTCTTCTAAATGGTTTGCTACAATGTTTGTTCTAAATGGAAATGAAATATTTTTAATTATTATTATTGTTATGGAAAAATGGGAAGTATTTTATTAGGGTGCTTTATGACGGAGGAATGATTAATTTTTTTTATTATTGTGCTCACGAAGGATTAAAATCCATGTGCCTACGTATTCCCTTATGCAATGGGAAAGTCAGAGCTTCGTAGTTCATGTAACTACGGTTTGTTGATGTTTTTTAATGAATGATTTTTTAAACCGATTTCTAACTGCTAAGCGTTGGCTTATCTGCTCGTGATAGGAAGTTGAAGCGCTAGCTTGTCTGCGAGATAGAAAGAGTTTAAACAATGTTGGTTTAGAGAAAGGTTAGATCTTGTTTAGTATTTTAAGAATGAAAGGGAGAATGAATCACGTCCCGCGGGGCTGGCCTCAGGAATGATTCTTTCAAGAACCTGTGGAATGCTAGACTCCAAAATTCAGTTGTTTCATTATTTGATATGTAATAATTAAGTGTCTTGAAATACGAAAGGGCGAATGAATCACGTCCCGTGGGGCTGGCCTCAGGAATGATCCATTCAAGAATTATGTGAATGTTAGACTCCAGAATTCAGTTCCTCCGTTTAATTAATATGGAAAATGATTTGAGTATTTGTTGGGTATGTTTTAAGTTGGATTTGAAAGAAAGAGACAATTCGTCATCTTTGAGGGAGATATCTCACCTATTCCCCCACAAACATTTAAGGGAGAAAATAGAAGATGGAAGAAGCTTCAAACTTTGATATATAATCAACAAGTGATTGCCACATTCTTCCTTAAGAGAAATTGTTTGTGAAAATTGATTTGTTTATGTTTGTGGGAATGGGAGAAATATCTTTCCTATGGAGATGAATCATGTCTCATCTTTTCGTAGGAATTTGAATGTTTTAAGTATTTTAAGTACGAAAGAGCGAATGAACCACGTCTCGTTGGGCTGGCCTCAGGAATGATCCATTCAAGAACTATGTGGAATGCTAGACTCTAGAGTTCAGTTCTTTCATATTTTTTTATTAATTTGAATGCTTTTTAAGTTAGAAAAGTTAGATGGCGATGCGCGAAGCAATCGACTTGCAGGTGAAATGCAAATGGAGGTTAATTGTTTGATTGATTATGTGGATTCGATTCCTAGTCCATAGGGGTGCTCCTAGAAATACGAAACCGTAACCGAATGGAATGTGCAAGTGTGCGAGTGAAACCACTTGGTGTTGGACCAAGGATTTGCGAACTAAAGTGAGATCTATGCTAGTCCCTAAGGGTGCTCCTAGCGATCGAAATGATAAATAAAGGCGAAGAAATAAATTGCGTACAAATGGAAACCGGGAGAGGGGTACAAAGTAAATTACACGGGATTACGATGAAATTAAGGGTTTAAATTAGCGATGAAAAGAAAAGATATCAGTAATAAAGAAAAATAGAGAAACATACTTTCATGAAAAGAACTTTATATGGGTCGTTTTTGAAAGAAAGTCCATGTCAAGGTCCCGCCTTTTTGTTTTTATTCCCCCTTTTTATGAACTCATCTCCTCTTCAAAATTATGTTTTGTATTCTTTTTGCTTTTCACTTTTCCCCTGCAGACTTATGCTTGTCTAATTTGGTGTATAGCTTGGATAATCATTTTCTTGTGCAAGCAGAGTTTTGGCCTGTTATGCTTGGAGTTGTTCAATGGATAAAGTTATTTTCTTATGCATAATTTCTTGTCAATGTATTGATGTGACATCCTTTTCATATTTTCAAGATTTCAGGTCTAAGTTGCTTAGGTTGTTGTGCAAGCATGGAACTTGGAGGTTTGTTGGATAAGCATAGATAAACATGGTATATTGTTCAAGGGTTGTTTGTCTTGTGTGAGGATCGAGGCTTGGTCAAAGGTCTAATTTTATGCAGGGTGGCTATGCACTGGGGCTATGGTTTTGTATTGTACGTTTTTTTTATAGTTTTAGCTTGGTGCAACAACTTTAATTAAGCTTGGTGCTGCTGAATGCTTGTTGTAATAAATTATTTTATTCAATACAAAAGTACTTTTCTCTGTAAATATGATATAAAATCTTTAAATTAATCACACACTACTATGGAATTGAAAATGAGTTGAAAATGAATTGGAATTGGTGGTTAGAAATTGGAATGATAATTGGAAGTGAAAACTTGAGAACTTGATATTAAATTTTAAATTTGACTTGAAACTTTTGGAATAGAAATTAAAATTGGAATTGAATTGGCATATAAACTTAGAATTTTGATATTGAAACTTGGAAGCAAAACAAAATTAGAATTGAAACTTTGAATTAAACTAAATTGGAATTAAGAATTGGAAAATAAATTGAATGAGGATTGAAGTTTGAAAAAGAAATTTTAAATTGTAATTTGGAGACAATTGTTTTGGATGATTTTGATATAGAATTTGAGATAAGAGACTACAAAAGAAAACATGGAACATATTTGAAGCTTGGATTAGGAATTGGATTGAGACTCTTGGAAGGAGATTTGGAACATGAAAATAGGAAATGGACTTGAAGTTGTTAGAAATTATCTTGAAATTTGAATTTGGAATTAGACTTGAAATTAGAAATTTGAAATTAAGAATGAACACTTAGAATAGAAACTTGGAAGAAGAGATAGAAATGGAAATAAAATTTGATTAGGAAATGGAAATTGGAATTAAACCTAAAAAATGAAATGGAGACTTGGAAAAGAAATTAAAAGCTATGAGTTAAGCTTGGAACAAAATTTTAAAAGTGATTGAATGGAAAATAAAAACTTGAATTGGAAATTGAAAACTTAAAATTGGAATAGAGATTAAAATTAATGAAAAACATGACCTGAAACTTGAAAAATGGAACTGGAGTAAGAATTAACATTTGAACAAGACTTAGGGTTGAATCTTCAGATAGTACCAAAACAAATTGAGACTTAGGATGGAAAGATGAACTCCAAACCAACAATACCACAAGAGAAAACCCTAATCCTGCAATTCACGATAAAAAACTTCCAAAATCTGTTGTCAATCCAAAATTCTCTAAAATGCACCATGTATGATGAGATGAATACATGATATGAAAATGTTAGGGATAAAATTTGGGGTGTGACACCAGGTTTACCTACGAAAACAAAATTCGCAGGTAATGTCACAGCAACTTTCGCAGGTAAATTCGCAAGTTTAGAGGTAGGGGATGAAGCTGATGGCACGCTTCTGGAAAATTGAAATTGTATTTCAATATTTTATTTAATTTGTTGACATTATAATCACCAACGCACGCTTGGTCTGATGGTTTGAAACGTGTTTTGTAAACTTGAGGGCATGGTTTCGAACCCAGCCTCAAGAGTTTTTTGCCTTATGCTTTTTGTGTAACTTTATTATATAATGTTTGTTTGCTATGTCTATTCACAAGACACGTGCGCAACCTATTGGCAATGGCTGAAGGATGGGAACCAAATGGCAGGGGTTTAAATCCTCTTTATGGCATTTTTGCCACATTTGGTTATTTCTTTCTCTTTTTTAAATTGATTATATATTTTCTTTTTAATTAAATTCTTAATCATTTAAAAAACATAATTAATTCTTAACCTAAAAAAAACCTTTTCTCATAACCCTATTTTTATTATTTAAATTTATTTAACTTATTAAATTATTTTTTTAGGTTAACATTTTTAATTAATTAGTGTCATTTAGGGTTTAATTAATTTAATCTTAATTTTAAAAAAAAACTTAAACCCTAATTTAATTCGTTTCATAAACTTTCATTTTAAACCTTAATCTTTTCATAACCCTAAAATTTTCATTTTTAACCTAAACCTTAATTTTCATAAACCCTAAAAAATTTCTAAACATAAATTCTTTTTCTTAACCTTAACCCTAATTTACAAACCTTTTGCTATTTTATTTCCTATTTTTCGCTCGTTTTTATGTTATTCATTTACTGTCTGTCTGATATTGTAACTGTTTATCATTTGTAATAATTAGGTTTTATTTTCCGCCATTATTATTATGTAACTTCCCCTAAGCCATGTAATAGTGTAGGAATTTTATTTTCTTCCTTTTAATTTCTGCCATTTATTTTTTATATTAACTGCATGGGTAGTAATTTAGGGCGTGAAAAGAATTAACTGATCAATATGGACTTAGATAATTAATTTCAAGATAAATATTTGAAAACAGGATTCATACACGTAAGTCGATCATTCTACGATCACCATCTGCACTTTCTAGGGTTCTCCTCTTGGTTGCCTATAATAAATGGTCAAGTCCCTCGAACGTGGGGGTGTCTTAAGCAAAAGTCCCTACAATAAAAAATCATCAAGTCCCTTTAGATTTAAAAGATAATAAGTTCCTTCAAAGTTGCCTACGAGATAAATGATTTTGTCACTCGATGACCCTACGAAAAAAATGATGATAGTCCCTACGAATTGCTAAAGACACCCCTGCAAGGTGCCTTCGTTGACCATACGATGACCCTACGCCCGTCCCTTAATAAATCAAAGGTAAGTGACTACTTACTCCTTAATAGTAAGGACAGTCTTAGGGTAGGTAATTCTTAGTTACTTTCTCATATTTCAAAAGTCTTTTTCACACCTCACTTATAAACAACTTTCAAAAACTCAAAGCTTTGTATACATCCATACAAGGATCATTACAAAGACTTATGAAAATTTCTAAACACACACTTCACATTTCTTTTCAAACAAACAAGTGAGCTAAGTAACTAAGAGCCCATGGATAACCATGGATATAAAGGGTGCTAACACCTTCCCTTTGTATAACTTACCCCCCGAACTCAAAATTTTTAAGGACTTTCCTGTTCTTTTATACCCTTTCCTATTGGATAAAATAAAAGTCGGTGGCGACTCTTGCTATCCGTACATGTTTTTGTCAAACAAAAACACCCAAGTTAGTTCTCCCACCGTGTTACACTACCTAAGTCTAGGTTTAATATATTACTCCAACATTTTGATATACCCTCACTACCCCTGTTGACCAACTCGTTGATAACCCCATACTTGTTCACCAAGGCCTCAAACCAAATACCTTTACACTCATTTCTGACTTTCTAATTCCATTTACCTAGTAGGGCCAGATTTAACAATCTAATGTTTCTTATCCCTAAACCCCCTTCTTTAAGTGGCCTACAAATATTCTCTTATTTAACCCAATTTATTTTCCTTTTTTCTTCTCTACCCCCTATAAAAATTGTTTGCATAAAGATTCAACTTTAGTAATGATACCTGACGATGCCTTGAAGAAAGAGAGGAAGTAAACCTGAATTGCATACAAGATAGATTTTAACAGGACCACTCTTCCGCCTATAGAAAGGAGATTATTCTTCCACCGATTCAGTCTGGATTTTACTGTATTAATCACCTCCATCCAAGTTTTGATTCTGTTTGGGTCAGCCCTAATGGGGAGGCCGAGATAATACAGTGTCAGCTCACCCATTTTGCAATTCAGAAGCTTTCCTGCCTCCTCCAGCCAATTTCGATGCACATTGATCCTAATGATCACGCTTTTATTGAAATTGACTTTCAATCCAGACATCTTTTAAAAAAAAAAGCAAGATTAATTTTATACTTCTAATGTTAGACCAACTTCTCTCGCATAACATCAACGTATTATCAACATATTGTAAGTGAGAAAATCGACGGTTTCCTTTTGCAAACCTATAACCAACCATTTTTCCCAAAGACACAACTTTTTCCATCAGAACATTGAAACGTTCTACTGCTATAAGAAAGAGGAATGGGGATAGGGGGTCCCCTTGTCTTAACCCTTGACCCATCAAAAATTCCTTCGTTGGGCTGCCGTTCACTAACACTAAAATTGAGGATGTTCTAAGACATTCCGCAATCCAACTTCTCCATTTTTCATGAAAGTCCATTTTTTCCATGACATAAATTAAATATGTCCAATCTATATAATCATACGCTTTCTCAAAATCTACTTTGAAAAGAATCGCTTCTTTCTTTTTTTGCCTTGCCTAGTCCACAATTTCATTCGCCACCACCACCCCATTGAGGATTTGTCTACCAGATACAAACGCCAATTGAGATTCTGATATGATATTGCCTAACACATTTTTCAGTCTATTAGATAACACCTTCAAAATCACTTTATAGATGCACCCAACTAAGGATATCGTTCTATATTCTAAAATCCCACTAGGATTACTGTTTTTTGGAATAAGGACCATAAAAGAACAGTTAGCGCCTCTTACAAATCTATCGTGCAGATGGAATTCCGTCAAAACCCTCATGAAGTCTGATCTAATAATATCCCAAAATTCTTTAATAAAACCAAAATTCACACCATCAGGCCCCAGACTTTTTGTACTTTCGCAATCCCAAACTGCTATACAAACTTCATCTTCGGAAAATTAAATCACCAAAGTATCCATCTCTTCCTCGTTTAGTTTTTTGAGTTCTAATCCATCCGGTTTGTAAGTTATGTTTTTATAGGAGTGGCATTAATTTTGTAAAACAAATATAGCAGCAATAAAATGTATAGGACTTTGCAAAATAAAGAACAGGTTAAGCAAATAAGTCATATTGTGCGCCTAAACATGTTGAGTTGAAGTGTTTCAACATCTGGAGCAACATGTCAAAGAAGATGTCCTAAATAGTTCATTCGACATCATGAACAGATACAAGTGGATTGAAGATTTTGTTATTATTTAACAGAAGCAGAATATTTAGAGAATTAAAGCAATCCAATGTGGCGCTGATTTAAAGATCTTGAAGATTCAAATTTATATTGAAGACAAATATTGAATAAATATAGACTTTCTATATTTAGAGATATTTTAGGAAGTTGTTATTTTTTAAGATCTTATATGTAGCAGATTTTTCTGCATGATTGTAGCAGCTTCTATGCTGCATATTTAGGCCTAAAATCCAAATGGGATTAGGTTATAAAAAGAAACCTTGTAACCTAGGTTTACCAACCAACCAAATATGTAAATGTTGTATCATTATGGTTGAGTTCTTGTAGCAGCCGTATGCCAAAAGATTTATACTGCATGGCTGGTTTATTTGTAATCCTCGAAGCTTTTAAGCAAGAGGTTGTGTGTACTTGACTGAAGCTTTGAGTCAAGGTTAAGATATTGTTATGGAAATGTGTCTTCTGATTTTGAATTGGTAAGTTAGTTATCACTATTGTGATTGAGAGGGAGTGAGATGGGTTTCTCATATTTAGGAGTTCCTAAGTAGAAGCTGCATTGGAAGTGATTAAGTGAGAGAGTTGTAAACTGAGTGGTTTGTTGTGGGTCCTTGAATTGATACTACATAGTGAATTTCCTTCCTGGTTTGGTAGCCCCTATAGTAGATGTGGTTGCATCGAACTGGGTTAACAATTCAAATGTGTTCTTTATTGCTTTTCTATTATGTATATTATGCAGTATGATTGTTGAATGTCAAATCAGATGTCTAAACATCTCGTAGGATAGTTAGAATTTGGTATATCAGAATGTTATAATGCTACTGTTTGTACCTTGCCATGTTTTCAATAACAGATTAGATGTCTCGACATTGTATTCGACATCTGAGTCTGTCACACCATATTGTAGTTTGGTGTCACCTGGGTTATGTTGCTAGGGCTGATATGTGACACCTGAAGTGGTTGAGGAGTTTATGTTTTTAATCCACTACATAGCTATCTAAAAACTCATGATGGTGATAGGATATATGCATGTCTGCTTCAGATAACTTTGCCAACGATACTTGAATATTATTGTTCAAGTCCATTCATAAAGGCATTGTTAAGTGGAGATGGTGTGAAGAGATGTTTTTGGGGGCTAAACTAATGTGGTTAAATCACATGTGTTTGGAACCTACTCCTGATCTGGAAGAGGAGGCATCTGGGTGGTGTATCTGAGAAGTTTCTAGCCCTAGAACTTATCTTAGATATGTGTGTTGATTAAGGAGTGATCAACAAGTTAGGTTTTCCTGAGGACAATTTATTGTTTGTCCTTGTTGCATGAGTGAAGTACCTGAGCTACAAGGAATATTACCCCTAAGAGACTCCTTGTACATGAAGATCAAGTTGTGGGGATATATAAACTTGTGTAGTTGATGGGTATGGATATATTTGCATCCGAGATTGTTATGTTGAATAGGTGATATATTGGGTGTGAAGACATCTCAAGTCAGACAATCTGATTACTGAGTCTGAAGGAGAAGTTTGTTGAGATGGTTATGCTGCTGCATATGTTCGTGTGTTGACCTGAAAGCTTGATCAACTACTGATGGATGACCCCTTGTGTTCCCCTTCCTATGCATGTATAGATTACCATGGAGGTTGCCTTTAGAACCATAGTAATTTGTGAAGTCTTTTGTGATTGAGACTGATGTTTGAGAATATGTTTGAACATCATCTCAGAAAGTGTCAGACGCCTGCAGAAGAAGAAGAAGAAGTCAGACTACTTGTCCTACCTTGTGTGAGAAGGTAACCCTATCTGACTAATAGCAAATACTTTGATGAGAGACTTAGTATTTGTCTATTATTGTTGTGATGCATATAATTGAAGGTGGGTACTTTGACGGGAGACTTAGTATTTATCTGGAAGTTATGCACGTCTTCTGGATGAACGGTTTGACTCAAAAAGTGTATTGAGAATTTTGTGTTAAGTGATCACTTTATGAAGGAGCCTTGGTTGTCCATACCATGGGGAGTTAAGATTGTTATCTGTGGTCTATTGGTGCAAGGGTGCAGATTATTTTTATGAAGCTTGAGTGTTGTTGGGGCTGATCATAATGGTTGTTAGACTAGTCTTGGTTTGTGTAGCTAAAGTTTTGTCTTCCCATGACAAGGGAGGTTGTGCATAATCATGAAGGGGTCCTGGTATCATCTCATAGATGATGATAGACTGTGTAGACATCATAGTTTCAATGACCACTTGGAATGGTCTATTTCTGGTTCAGGTGCAAACCAAAATGATTATCATAAAGTTATAATAGATAACATTATGAGAACTTTGTGAAGAATTATTTACTCAAGGAAAAATGTCTTTCTTGGTATGGCTATGAGGTGTAGTTCTTGACTATTCCTTCTAAAGTTTCATATAGTGGAAGGTTTGAGGACTTTGGAGAAGTATTGGTAGATTCTCATCAATGTGTGATATTGGTACGAACTACTGCATAATCAACAAAATGAAGGTTGTCTACTCAAACTTGGTTGGTGAATCAAGTCTATGAGAGCATGAAACTATTGTTCTGTTAAGGGGGGAGGTTCTTTCAAGTGGCAGAAGAAGGAGTTGAATTCAACAATTGGATGTGGAATGATAATATTCTAACATCTAGTTCAACATCATAATCTTAGTTAGTGAAGTGGCACATCAATTAAAGATAGGATGATTTACAAGAATAAGTATATCAGAATATCTTTGTGAGAATTCTGACCAACGTGAAAAAGACAATTTGTGGTAGTTGGCTTTTTCATACGAGGGTTCATAAATGAGATGATCAAATTGTGGCAATTGGTTAATCTCTTTAGTGGATTCGAAGAATCAAGATAATCAGGGTGTGGCAGCTGGTTGGTATTGAGGATTGTCTTGGAACAAGTTACTCTTGGGTAGAAGGGTGATGAGTTGAAGACTCAAGGAGATTTTTTTTCTTGAAGGTGGATGAGAGTTTATCTCTCTTTCTGAATTTCTGATTCAAGCTGGTGGCACAATGTTGTTGAAAGTATTCATTTCTTGGATTACTATGCTATAGTAAGTCCAGTTGGTGGAGCACATAAAGAATCATGGTAATGATGTCTTGGTGTATGGAAAATGTTCTAACTAGTGTTATGACATTATCTGGGGTGACTGTCTACATTGTATCCAACTAGAGAATACCTTATCATATGGGAGAATGATGAAGTAATAGGATTGAGATGGTAGAGAAGACTAAGTAGATCAAATATTGATTACTTAAAAGTCTGATTGTGGATATTCATCAACTGATTCTATTGTCAAAATTAGAAGATTGGATGAGTATTGTTTTGGAGTGTCTGGCCAAGAAGAAAAGGTTGTAAAGTTAATTTAGGCCTAGTGTCATGTCCTGCTAGCAAGAAGATGATCTGCAGTTGTAGCTTGTGGTAACAAGAAACCAAGAAGGGATCATGTGTTTTGGTACAAGGGGTGATTGTGTTCAATTGTGGATTGAACAAAGAGTGAGCTCTTGAAGACATGAAATTGAATTTAATGTTTTCCATTCATCAAAGTATAAAGAAGCATGTGTTATCCTTGATAAGGGGGAATGTTACATTTTTGTGCAGCTAGATTTGTGAAGTTAGGAGGGAGTGGTGTTTTTTTTGTGATTCTGACAATATATGTCTTGGTTGAAAGGAGTAATACCAAGTGCACTTGATTGCTCTTATTTAGAATGGATGCCTCTGATAAGTGTATGTGATGTCACACATCATGTTGTAACATGGTCTGCTAAGTATGGGTTGTATGGATTCATATGTATAAAGTTATTATCTACAGTAATAAGGGGTTGTGAACCGTGCATGTAGTGTTATTAGCAGACAACTTGTGGTAGGATGTCAGAACATATTTCAAGACATGTGTGTGTTGAGCCTAGCTAGGAGTGTAATGGACGGTGTTGGCAGTAGGTTGTGAAATACATGCTTATAAAAGACAAATATTCAATGTTTGTTTTTGGCCGATTCACTTTATTTGGTGTAGAAGCTTTTACGCCTAAAATAACGGGCCTTGACCAAGAACACATATGCTTTCAAGGCACAATCGTTACTTTTAAGGTTACTTATGCTATTTATAAAGAGCACTTCTCTTCCTTCAACCTGTGTGTGTTCTCGTCGTATTTTTTCTTTTCTGATGGGGTTTATTTGTATTTGGGTATGTACTGCATCGGTTTGGTGCTGTGAGGGTTGTCTTTTCCAATTTTTGGCTAAAAAGGGGGAGAAAAAGGGTGTTGCTCAGCTCAGTTGTTGTTCAAATGGTTGTGTCAGATGTGTTCCAGATGTGGTGGCTAGGATGTCAATATGGGTGTTAAATTTGCCAAAGGATGTTGTAATTTAGTCTTTGTGACTTTTGTCCTGAGTTATGAACATAATTGTGACTTGTGTTCTGAGTTACATATGGGAATGGGTTCTTGTTCTCTTATGCCACCATTGGTCTCCTTGAAGGAGAGTCCTTCTCAGTCTGTGAGGAATGTTTCTGGGAACTTGAATGGATAGGGGTGGTAGTGGGTCTTCTCAATCAAGAGTTCAATACTTTCTGCTTAGAGTTTAGGAGGTATTTCTACTGATGGAAGGTTGTTGAGGAAGATGTCAAGAAACATGTCCTAACATGATGAAGAAAAGGTTATTGTTGTTTTTTTAGTATTGCTGTTGAAATCTTTCTTGTATTTTTTTGTATTTGTTTTAGCCAAAATTTTCCAAAGGGGGAGATTGTAAGTTCTGTTCTTATAGGATTGACATTAGTTTTGTAAGACAAATATAACAACAATAAAATATATAGGACTTTTCAGAATAAAGAACAATTTAAGCAAAGAAGTCATATTGTGCGCCTAAACATGTTGAGTTGAAGTGTTTCAACATCTGGAGCAACATGTCGAAGAAGATGTCCTAAACAATTCATTCGACATCCTGAACTGATACAGGTGGAAAGAAGATTATGTTAATATTTAATAGAAGCAAAATATTCAAAGAATTAAAGCAATCCAATGTGGCGCCGATTTAAAGATCTTGAAGATTCAAATTTATATTGAAGACAAATATTGAATAAATATAGACTTTCTATATTTATAGTATTTTAGGAAGTTGTTATTTTTGAAGATCTTATTTGTAGCAGATTTTTCTGCATGATTGTAGCAGCTGCTATGCTGCAATTTTAGGCCCAAAATTCAGTTGGGATTAGGTTATAAAAAGAAACCTTGTAACCTAGGTTTAGAAACCAACCAAAGATGTAAACATTGTATCATTAGGGTTGAGTTCTTGTAGAAGCCATATGTCAAAAGATTTATACCACAGGGCTGGTTTATTTGTAATCCTCGAAGTTTTTAAACAAGAAGTTGTGTGTACTTGACTGAAGCTTTGAAGTAAGGTTAAGATATTATCATGGAAGTGTGTCTTCTGATCCTGAATTGTTAAGTTAGTTATCAGTGTTATGATAGAGAGGGAGTGAGATGGGTTTCTCATATTTAGAAGTTCCTAAGTAGAAGTTGCATTGGTAGTGATTAAGTGAGAAGATTGTAAACTGAGTGGTTTGATGTGGGTCCTTGAATTGATACTACATAGTGAATTTCCTTCCTGGCTTGGTATCCCCCAGAGTAGACGTGTTTGCATCGAACTAGATTAACAATTCAAATGTGTTCTTTACTGCTTTTATGTTATGTATATTATACAATATGTTTGCTGAATGTTAAATTAGATGTCTAAACATCTTGTAGGATAGTTAGAATCTGGTATATCAGAATGTTATAATGTTGTTGTTTGTACCTTGCCATGTTTTCAGTAACATTTCAGATGTCTCGACATTATATTCGACATCTGAGTCTGTCACACCAGAATTTAACAGTTCAAGCCTATAACCCTTTCTCCCCTCAAACTTATTACGAAAGTGATCCACAATTCCTTCTTTAATCTCTTCCACTTTCTTTGTAACTCTCCCGTTAATTTCTAACGCTCGAATTTTATTCATTTTCCCCCTCTTATTGATACAACTATGGAAAATTTTGGTGTTTTCCCCTCCTTCTTTCAACCACCTGTTAGACGATTTTTGGCTTTGGATGCTACCGTTGAGATTCATTAGCTTATGAAGGTTTGCAGTCAGCTCTATCTTGCGTTTCACCTCTTCCGCGTTTAGTTCTGAAACTTCTCCCTTAATCCCCAGTCTGTTGAGTTCGACTTTGGCTTCAATAATCATTCCTTCAAGATTTTGGGTATGAGTTTTATGCCATTCTTTTAGGCTGCTCTTTATCATCTTCAGTTTTTATTTCAAAACAAACATTCACCACCCTTCCACTTTGAAGTTCAACCATTGTTCTCTAACAAAGTTGTGGTATCCCTCAATGTTTCTCCAACAATCTAACATATGAAACGGTTTTGGCCCCAATTTTTGAGATTCTACATCTTTTTTTTTCTCTTTCTCCTTTTTTTCTTTCATTCTTCAGCTTCTTCTTTGTTTTTCCTTTCACTTCTCACATCCTTTTCTTCTTCACTTTCTTCTTTTTTCTATTTCTTTTCCTCCTTTCTTCCATTTTTCCTTTCTTCTTTCTTTTTCTTCTTTCTCATTTTTTCTTTTTTTCCTTCCTGTCTTCTTTCTTCCTTTCTCCATTCTTTCTATTTTTTTAATTTTTTTCTTCCAATCAAAATAAATACTACATAAAAATATAATAATATAAATTAACCATAATAATTTCAGATCAAGATTTTGTTGGTGAAAACAACAAATTTGGTTATTTTGCCGGTGGTCGTTATAGACATTGATCGGTAAATAGTGATGGATCAGATGGTTTCGCTTGCAGATCAGATGGTTTCGATAATGTCAAAAAACTCGCCGAAAATACTACCGGAGAAGACACCAGAAATTTCGTCGGAGATGCCGCTAGAGTTAATTTTTGAGACGGTTTTAGTGAATCGAGATGTTTTTCTTCTTCTTTCTGTTGTTGTTGTTCTGGGTTTTTTTCAACACTAAATTTTTTAAAGTTTTCTGTGCATTTTCTTTGGGCAACGAAAAACTCTTGTGATGAAGTTTTGAGAGAAAGACGAAAATCTTGAATTTGTTCTTTCAACGCTTCTCTAGATTTTGTTGATAGTTCATGAGTTTTAATTAAATATTATTTAAGAGTTTCCAGTTGTGAATAGAAATCTTGAGATTGAGGTTGATAGCTAAGGTAACTTGAATGTTCATGGAACGTGGAAGATGATTGTTGAGATGAAGTAGACATTATTTGTTGTTGTTGATATGAAATGTATGAAGTGTATGAGATGTGAGAATGATTATATGGATATACCATGAAAGGAAGGATTGAAGTTCAAGATGAAAGCATAAATTGTTAGGGAACAAATTTAAAACCCTAATAAAATTAGGGAAAACTATAAAAATCTAAACAAGATAAAAGATAATTAAAACTAAAAGAAGAGATAAAATAAAAAGTAAATACTTTCATTGATTTTCTTGATACCAATACAAATTGAACACTACACTTTAAGTACTACTCTAAACATATCTTAGCCATCCAAATATCACAATCAAAAAGAAGATGTAAGAAATTTTTAAAATATATTAATAATAAATTTAATCTCATATATTATAATTTAAATATTCTAATTAATAATTATCAATTAAATTACCTATCCATAAACTAAAAGATATTTCTCCATCATATCACATACTCTTGTGTATTATCTTTTTATTAAATAAAATATTAGGATAATATATAGAGGATTGCTATCTTTACACCTAAAAAATGACACCTATACTTACACCATACAAAATACAGCATGGCCCATATGTTTCTTTGTCTTAGAATACAGAAAAAAAAATAATTAAACCTTTTAGAGTATATTCATGGGGTATATTCATGCATGCACTAGAATCCTCTTGAATTCATTCATATTTGAAATTACTATATATTATCCTAATATTTTATTTAATAAAAAGATAATACACAATATATTATCCTAATATTTTATTTAATAAAAAGATAATACACAAGAGTATGTGATATGCTTGCGAAATATTTCACTTTATGATAGGTAATATATATTAGAGAATTGATATGATTACACTAAATAAACTCCATCCCCTCTTAATATATATCTATATAAACTCCATCCCCTCTTCATAGTCAGCATAAAAAAAAAAAGAATAATAAGAATAATATAGTCCCTTTATGGGCGAATCAACTCCTCTTATTAGCCAGCCCAATAACACTAGTTGTGATTCAGAAACAGCACCAAATAATCACCTTCTTTCTCTAGGTTCTACAATTGAAAAGTGCATAGGTGAAATCAATTGGTGTCAATTCCTCCAAGCTATTCTAATCTCCGTTTCTTGGATATTTGATGCTCAACAAACATTCATCACAGTTTTCACTGATGCAGTGCCATCGTGGCACTGCATAGATGAACACCAAATTTCAAACAATGGATTTAGATTGCTAGATCCAACACGTGATTGTTACTCGGCTACATCATTAAATGATTTGTGCAACCTTCCCAAAGGCTCGTGGGCCTGGGATGGGTCGGCACAAGTGTCCATTATATCGGAATGGGCTATGGAGTGTGAGAGCTCATTCATCACTGGCCTTCCAGCTTCAGTGTTCTTCATGGGCTGTTTAGTTGGTGGACTTTTTTTGTCAACACTTGCTGACTCATCATCCCTCGGTCGCAAGAACATGCTCTTCTTCTCATGTCTCTTTATGTCTCTTTCCTCTTTACTCACCATATTGTCTCCCAACATTTGGATCTATTCATGTATCAAGTTCATAACTGGATTCTTCCGTGCCACAATCGGAACTTCCGCGCTTGTTCTAGCTTCCGAGCTCGTCGGAAAACATTGGCGAGGTAAGATTGGTGTCATTGGTTTCTTTTGTTTTACAATAGGCTTCTTGTCCCTTCCAGCTATTGCTTATGCAAACCAAACCACCTCATGGAGGAACATATACTTTTGGACATCAATTCCAACCATTTTGTATTGCATTTTGGTGATTTTTTTTGTTCAAGAATCACCTAGGTGGCTTCTAGTGAGAGGAAAAAAAGAAGAAGCAATAACTTCACTAAAATACATCTCCTCAATCACTCAAAGTAACCTAAATTTAGCCATAGACAATATGACTCCACAAGAGGAAGAAAATAATTCAAATGTGGATTTGTTCCATGCCCTCAAAATGTTGTGTCAAAGAAATTGGTCATCAAGGAGGTTATTGTTGATTATGACAATAGGTTTTGGCATTGGAGTTGTCTATTATGGTATGCCACTAGGCCTTGGAAACTTGTCCTTTAATCTTTACTTAAGTGTCACTTTTAATGCCGTGAGTGAGCTACCATCTTCATTGATAACATTTATATTCATAGACAAGTTTAGAAGGAGAATTGCATTGCCTATGTTTTGTATGTTAAGTGCTATATCCAGTGTGATGTCAAGTATGGAAGGGGAACTATGGAACAAGATGCAAATTCGGTTTGAGTTGGTATCATTCTTTAGTGCTTGCACTTCCTTTAGCATTTATGTCATTTACACAACAGAATTGTTTCCAACTTGTGTGAGGAATTCAGGTTTATCTATGGCAAGGCTTGCTGTGGTATTTGGTGGAGCTTTAAGTCCATTATTGGTGGCTGCTGGTAGAGGAAATAAGTTTCTTTGTTACGGAATTTTTGGGTTTTCTATAGGTATTGGTGGAATGTTTGGAGTGTTCTTGCCAGAGACAAAAGGGAGAGCACTTTGTGATACAATGGATGAGGAAGAGAACAAAGGCAAAAATTCTTCTGGTATATTGGTTTGAACAAATAGGCAATAATGAAACTTTGGTTTTTTTGGATTTTCAAGGAAGCGTTCTGTCACAATAATGAATATATAATTTGTATTACTAATCATTATTAGATCGGCAACTTCAACACTAACAAATTATACATCCAATGCATCTAAAAATAATTTATTTAATTCATCTATTATTTAAACAATTATTTAAACAATAAGTTAATAAATTGATGAGGTTCATCCATGATACTTCAATCCATCTACTACTCCCTTCTTCTCAAATGATGTCCTCTTTTCTATTTTTAATTGTCTCAAATCATTTATTCCTTTATAATACTAATATGATATTTATTATTTTTTACCACTAAATTACTCTTATTTATTGTATTTTAATTTATTTAACTATTCCATAATTCTTATATATTTTTTACCACTAAATTACTCTTATTTATTATATTCATAATTCTTATATATATAAACACAGCAAGACGTCAAATTTAATAGCATGACACTTTCAATAATACTCTACTCTATGTCCGTATAAAAAAAATTCACGTTGGATTGAAAACTATTATCATATAGATCACGCCTATGAAGGTGAGAAAAATACATAAGAAGTGAGTTGAATTGTGTATGCCAAATCGTTTCTACTTCTGAATCAGAATTCAAAATCTAAACTGAAATTCAAAATCTGATTAACAAGTTGCAGTCGATAAAATAACAGAAGTAATTAAATAGGCAAATAACACACAAAAATTATCTTGGTTCCTCTCCAACTGAGAGTAGTCCAATCCCCTTGCAACACAAACGATTTTCACTATAATCAAACCAATTACAACTGCTTATACCCTCAAGTATAAGACTTTCTCCTACTTAAACCTACACAACCTAAGACTTCTTTTCTTAAACCCCTCGGATTCAAGGCATCCTCAGATCCTAAGACTTCCTTGCTTAAACTCCTCAGATTCATGGCTTCCTTGCTTAAACCCCTCTCAGATTCATGGCTTCCTTGCTTAAACCCCTATGATGAAAGATTTCATTGCTTATACCCTCGAGTATAAGATTTCCTTGCTTAAACATACAGCCCAAGACTTCAATGATCAAGCACACAATAAGAGACTTTATCTAAATTGACTGTTTAGAGAAGGAATAACTTATAACAACACTTAATTAACAATCATAGGTGTTCAAATATAATACAACACACTTTAACACTAAAGATTATTAAGCTATATAACAATAATAACTCTTAAAGGATTAGCTTCTCTTGAGCTAATACAAATGGTGTGGAGTGCGTGTATATTTAAGTTGTAGTTTGATGCGTCCGCAAGTGCACGAAAATATCGAAGTAATATAAAAGATTGTCGAACTCACAGAGACCAATGTCAACCTACTGTAGCCTATTGTTGCTTTGTAAAACAAAGACTGATGAATATTGGATTAAGAGGAAACTAAGACTAAAACTAAAAATGAACTTAGAAAATAAGATAATAAAGAGTAACCTTAATATAGATTTTGCGTTCCTAAAGGACTTTGTAGAATTCAGTTACTAATTATGACCATAACTTAGTTTCGTAGAATATACTGACTTAAAGACTCTGCCTCACGCTCTCGTGGTATTGACTAAAGTCATGTTCCTTAATCCCAAAATTTTGCTTTCGCTCGCCCGGTAACTAAGAAATATATTTTGAAAGCCAATAATATCCTAAACGCATCTAAAGCGCTCTCGCTGTATTTAGATTTGTTGCCTAAATTCTACTATCTGGTTCGATCCCCAAGCTCTCGCTATGTTGGCTCTAACCTTTATTAATTTCTCACTCTCATGACAAAATTGTGTTAAATAACCTCTCACTATCGTGACAAAGCTACTTTAATTAGACTTAGAAAATAAAACCAAAATAGAATTTTAAGCATAAGTTCGCGCCTAATATTTTCTACCGAGTCCCGTCGGTAACGACAATCCTCATACGCCGGACTCAAGAATATTTAGAAAGACATAGATAGGAAAATAAAAACGTAGTTACTGTAGATGTTTAGAATTGGCAGAATTTTTGACCAACAAGAAGTGTTGAACTTAGTTCAGGATGTCACATCAGATGTTGTGACATTATCAAACAGAGTATAAGTAACTGAACTTAATTCAGGATGTCACACCAGATGTTGTGACATTGTATCAGTTAATGAAGTAAGTTCAGTTTTCAGGATGTCACACCAGATGTTGTGACATCTCAAACCTGCTACCAGAATTAATTAATGCTTAACAGAACTGAGTAAATTCAGGGAATTTATCTGGAATTAATTATGAATGGATAAAACAGAAGAAGGCGCATCTGTAGGGAGATTGGTTATATGATTTCAGTATAAACAGAATAACTGACTCACCTAGAATCAAGGAAGTAACAAATCCTAATTCAAGGTGATGGCAACATGCGTATCAGGATTGGATAACCTACAGAAAGCCCAAAATCCAAGCATCTATTTAAGCAACAGAAACTCTCAGAATAGAGTACGAAATTAAGAAGACTAAATAGGGTGTTTGTGTTTTAATAGCAGGTTGTATATGTGTATCACTTTATGAGCTTTTAAGCAAAAGTGTATTGTGTCTTGATTGAAACTGTGAAGTAAGATCAAGCTGTTTTGTTTGAAGTATGACTTCAATTTTATTAAACTTGTAAACATATCACTGTGTGATTGAGGGGGAGTGAGTTGATACTCATATCTAAGTTGTGTCTTAGGTAGAAATTGCCTTGGGTAGATATTAAGTGAAAGATTAAACTGAGTGGTTTAAGTCTAGAATTAATATTACTTATATTGGATTTCCTTCCTGGCTTGGTAGCCCCCAGATGTAAGTGTGGTTATACACTGAACTGGGTTAGCAATTTCCTGTGTTGTTTAATTTTCCTGCACTTTAAGTTTTGTTCAAGTCTTCAAGTGTTTAAACATCTCATTCGACATCACGTACCTGATCCCAGAATTTCAATTGGCATCAGAGCAGGCACCCTGCCTGTTTAACTGGGTGAGATCTAGGGACTGCAAATTCTGGAAACATGGACAGAGATGTAGGATCTGTAAATAGACCACTGTAAACACCCAAAATTTTCCCTCACCCATTCACACCATGGCTTGTGATATTTTCATGTGCATAAGTTCAATCATAGCATCTCATATTGCAATTTTGATTCACTGCATTGTTTCTAAGTCATCTGCATCTAGGGTTTGTGATCTGAGCCATCCCTGAGCCATTTGAGCCACTCCAAAGGTCATCAATCACTTAAAAGGGGTCTATGTGTGCTCAAGCATCATATTATATCCTCACAAGGTCAAAGAAATCAAAGAATCACAAGAACTGAGAAAGGCATGGGAGCAGAGCCAGGTTTAACTGCACAGATGACCTAAAATTAGGGTTTTGGTTTCAGAGGCCATAACTCCAAATTTTTTGGTCATTCTTATTTCTATTGGTCTCTATATGTTATGAGGATCATGCATATCAAGTTTCATGAAGAAATTCAATGGGGAAGGCATCTGATCAAGGGATGACTTCTTGAGCAAGTCAGTGGAAAATCAGGGCATCTGAGGCCCCCAATGACCCAACCAAAGGGATTTCTCCATCATTTTGAATGTGTATGACCTTTATTTGATCATAGGGGATGTTAGAAGTTCACAAAATTGAAGAATTTCAAGCCATTTGCAAAGTTGCCTTTTTTGGGAAAGTGACTTGTAATGAAAACTTGCCATTTTGGGAAAGTTTTTCAACCTCCTCAAATTAATTCAAAAATGCTTCAAATGAGAAAACTTTGGTCATGAAAGTTGTAGAATGGATCATTCCCTTTTCAAAAAGTACAAGAACTCATTTTAATTCATTTTGGATCAAAAGTTATGGCTTGTCAAAGTTGGGCAAAATCACTTAATTCTCACTTTTGTACCAAAGAGGCAAAGTTGCAAAACCTCATGCCAAGGCAAAATTTGACTTCAAATGGACTTCTATGCATTACACAAACATGAACCATGACCTAAAAATCAGAATGCACCAAAGAATCTCCAAGTTTCATGACTTGTACATTAAGGAACTTCAAAAGGGCCAAAAGATCACAAAATTGCAAAACCACACATAAACTCTAATCCACTTGCAAATTGGCCTCAAATTCATTTCCATGGTCAGCCTTGATTCAAGCTGCAACAGACATGCTTTTGTTCTAGCCCTAAAACAGCCCATACCTTATAGTACACCTAGACTTGACTTTTTGCAAAAGGGGTCATACCAATCAAGCTGTGCCACCAACAACTCTCTGCCCTATCACAGCTTGATACGTGGACTAAAAGAGACTAAAAACATACAACAAGAAGGCCTGAATACACAGCATTTCCATAGTTCCCAAAAACTTTCCCCCTTGCATTTTCATTCGAAACTCAGCACTCAAATATCAAACATCAAAGCAAACTTCATAGAACCATTCACCATGATCCTCTGATCATTTCCCAATCCTCATTTGACCCTGAAATCACCCCAAGCAGAAACACGATTTTTCACCCCTTCTGAATAGAACTTCATTAATCTCTTAAACCAGCCCTAAGAAATTGCAAACAAGCATTGCAAACTTCTCAGGGGGTCCATTAAAGGCATCTTGGACCAAAGAAGCAGCCAGAAAGCTTCAAAGGTCAAAGCTCCAGTTCAGGTGAGCTCAAGAACATTTTTTCCAGAAACTTGTTTTTAAGTTCCTAAATGAATCTATGTGATGTGTTGATCATACTGATATGTTTATTTTTGCAAATGGTTAAGTATTGAGTACGTATGAAGCTTCTGAAATTTTTTGACCTAAAAACGTTTTGGTTCGATTCAACTTTGATACGTGAAATAAATGTGTTTTGGTTGATGATTCTTGTTGTATGATGTATGGGGTTGGATTCTGGGCAGAGAGATTAAGTTTTAGAAGCTTGGGGAGAGAGATAGCAAAATCTCAGGGGAGATGTGGCCAGAGAAGATGACCGGAGGTCATTTCCGGCCACCTGAAAGTCATTAGTGCATTAATTGTGGTTAGGGCTCAGTTTGAATGTGAGCCATGGATCTGTTTGACTTGGGTTGACTCGCGCGCAAATGAATGGACCAGATCTTTCATTAAAACCCTAATCCTAATTTATTAAATTAATTAATTAGGTTTAATTTAATTTGGTCAGTTTGAATTACAGCCACAGGATCTGGCGCGGGTCAACTCCCTCCAAAACCATTTGAATGCCAGCCATTAGATCTGTTGACTTCTCATAATTTCATTTTGATTTCATTTATTTTATATTTAACTTCTACGAATTATTAAAAATAGTAAATCACATTTAAAAATTCTGAAAATTTTTGTCAAACATTTCATTAATTTTCAGAACCCAAAAATATTTTTTATTTTTATTTTTTGCATTAAAAATAATTTTTAAATCATTTAAATGTTTATTTTTAATTAGTTAATGAAAATTAATTAATTAAAAATGCATTTAGGTATTTAAAAATCACCAAAAAATTCACATTGCATTTCAAAACATTTATAAACATTATCAAACTCTCAAAACAAATTTTTTTTGGTTGTTGATGCATTTTGACAATTTTCATTGGAATTAAATTCTTTTAAAGGCAATATTTTTGTTCAAATTTGGAAAAATCCATTCTGCCTAACCATTGAGAGTTTGATGATGGTTCTTATTGAATTGCATCCTTCATAGCATGTAGTTTATAGGATAAAATTGGTTTGAATTTATCTTCCATTTTCAATTTGTTTAGCATTTTTCATTGTGAGGTACCTTGAAACCCTAGTCGACTTAGAAAAATCATAACTCCCATTAGGTTAAGAGTTAGGTCCCCTCCTTTGGGCAGTGAACTTGTGTAGGATTAGGGTTCCTTTGATCCCATTTCCAATTTTTTGTCATGTCATTTGCTTCTGGTTTTGAATTGTTGCATTGCATGCTGTATGTAAACCCTAATTTGTGCCTTCTCTTGCATCCATCTCTCATTTGCTTGCATTTAGGAACTTGCCATGACATTTTGTGCATCCACATGATTCATAGGACATCTTAGGACACCTGAGGATCATGTTTGATCATTGCATCATCCCTTTGCCATGTTATATGTTCATTTCATTTCATAAACATTCATGAATCCTTATGGTTCAAAGCATGATCCATTTGCATCTTCATGCTTGTAATGATCATTCTCATGTCTTGTCTTGTGTTTGCATCATCTCTTAGCATCATTAACATCATGTTCATGCTTCTGGTTTTGTCTTGCATCATGGCATTTCATTTCATTTTCATTGCATTGCACTTTCTTTTGCTAACTTTTCAGGTGGTAAGTTGTTTTGGGAAGTGAATTTGCCTTCACTTCTCACAATCTCTCTTCATATCTCCTATGCATCACTGCTGCATTTTATCTTGTGTATTAGAGTGAGCTTACTCACTCATGCTCTTTCCCACTTTCTTTCTTCAGGCAACTTGTTTTCTTAAGTGAAGCAAGTTGTCTTGATTCTCTCTGCTTCTTCCTCCTTTCATCTGCTTCTGGTGGTTTCTCTGAAGATCTTCTTGCAAGCCTCATTAACCCTAGGAACAACCAAGTATGATAACAATTAGGGTTTGATTAGTCCCCCATTTAGTTTTTCCTTTGTGTCATCTTTGAGTCTTCTCTTCTCATCTCATAATCAAGGACTAAACCCTAAAGGTTTTAAGGCTTTGTGATTAAGCTTATGCCTGCATCCTTCTATTAGGATGGAGTGTATAACTTTAATCCTAAGTGTTAAACCCTTAATGTGTTTAAATCCTTTAATCAATCCACCTAATAATCACTAAGACACCAAGCTTGTAACTTGGGCCTTACATTAGGGTTCTAATTCTTCCTTAAATGGTTAAGAAGGACTAACCCTAGTGTTAATGGACAAGTCCCCCTCAAGTTGTCTTACAAACCATAAAATCCATTTCTTAACCTTATCATTAACTAAAATCCACTTTAATAAGGGATTTGTTTTGTCATGAGGTTAATCCCTAATCATGGATTAAGTTGAGGAGCCTTCCTCAGCTTAATGTTCTCATCTATTACCCTTCTATTAGGATGGTGTAATGGGTCCATTAAATCTTTGATTATGGCTTAAACTCATTACTTAACACTAAACAAAAACTCCAAAAACATCTAAATAATCACAAGTAGGTTAATGATCTTAATCCTACACCATGGTGATTAAGTGTGAGGTGCTTACTTCATACTTAAGGTACTCCCATTACCCCTAATCAGAGGGAGGATGTGGTGAGTTTACTAACCCTTGGTTTAGGCTTAAGCTCATTTTCTTATGACAAACACCAAAAAGCAAAAAAAGATTGAAAACATCAAAAACAAACAATATTCGCCTCCTCCGGGATTCGTTTCTCACCTCACTCATTCACAAACGAGAACTCGCTTCTTCCGTCTAATGCAAGACAGTTTGCACCTGAGCCAGGCAGGTCATACACTTGAGCATAGACAAGTAAGCAGTTCACAAGTCAATTTATTTGTCAGTCTCTTTGGGTCGAACTACGGTGTTCTGACTTCTTCATTGCACGAGAGGATATGTAGGCATAACTTAACAGTTATCGAACAAAAGTCTCTGTATATCCCCCCTCCTTCCAGCATTATTCTTTAAGCCTCATAGTCTTGAGCATTTCACTCCTGTTCTTACACTGGCACTTCTTTATTTCACTTCACACTTCTTTCACACTGACACTTGCATTCTTTCCAGCTTTGATACACAAATTGCACTGACACTACCCCTTTAAAACACAAATCTTTTAAGCGTGGATCCCGTCGAGTACGACGGACAATCTGGGTGCTAATACCTTCCCAGGTTGTAACCAACCCCCTTTCTCAGTTTCTCTGGTTCGCAACCGTCTTATCCTATCTTTCCCTAGGTTTATGCAGCATTACCTTTCCTTCGGGATAAAAATGCCTAGCTGGCGACTCTATTCATTCATTCCCTTCTCTTTTCGCCGACCATTCGCGTCTGTACCCCATTTTACTTAGCCTCATCAGGTGGGAGCGACAGCTTGGCGACTCTGCTGGGGACCCTTATACTGTAGCCAGGGCTTTTGGTTCTTTTTGTGGGTTCCTCCTAGCGCTTGTTTGATTTGTGTTTCCTGGGGTGTTATGTGCTAATTGTGTTTATTTATTTGCTTTATTTATTGCTTTATGTACAGCTTTATTTATTGCTTTCCTTTACAGTTTTACATTTTTCATACTGCCATTATCATTGCTGGATCTGGCTTCTGTCTTGGTGGGTGGGGTTCTATTGAGAGTTTAAGGTCCTATACCTGGGACCTGAGTGACACCTAGGCTAGAGTGGTTCATGTTCTTTCCCATTCCATTTCGGTCTGGTGCGGGAATATGAAACACGGTTCAGACATGGGTTTCTTCTTGAGAACTCTGTGCTACGGATTTCCTGTAGTGCTAGGGCTATTTGGGAAGCCTACTAAGTTTGGATGACCTTTATTATGACCTTCAGAAACTGAGGTGAATTAGAGGAGGATCTTTTATGGTTATTGTAAACACTGTACCTCCGGGTTAGAAGTGGTTACACTTCTCATAACTGATCCAAGTCTGAGGATCCTTGTTCTAGAACACCACCTGTGAGGGGATTGGGCTGTTTACAGGTATGCAGGTACCATTGGCCACATCATACCCTGTTACTTGTTTTGTTTAAGAGTACCTTATTTTGGACAGTTCTTGTGATTTAACCCTGGACATGAGGCTCTTTATTTGAGTCCCCAACCTTGGTTACTGGATTTCTGAACCTCCATCTGAACTTCTTGAACATACATGGGCTTTATATCAAGACAGATAACCAGATTCAGCTTGATCACAAACCCTTGTATATCATCTGCATACTCATCATTTGCATCATTTAACATGTGTTTATTTGTTTTTCAGGGTATCCACATTATATCTGGCTTGGTTTTGACCCCTTCTCCTGCATAGACCTCTGCTTCATCAGTTATCTGTTTTAGCTATCTTCATCATCACCAGCATCAGCCTATCAGTGTCTCATCTCCCAGTATCAGTCTGTGATCTTCATCAGCACCTACCTTCATCTTCTTCAGCAACATTCATGACTACTCCTAGGAAGAGCAACATTTCCTACCATTTCTTTGAGCCTGTGTTGACTGGCATCAGGCAGGTCCAGTCACTTATCACACTTAACCATATCCCTTTGTTTAGAGAGCATTATAGGGGTATCTTGGACATGGTTATGGACCTTGACCCTTCTCAGAGGAGCATGATCCATACTTGCCTGCAGTTTTATGACCCTCCTTTGAGATGCTTCACATTTCCAGACTTTCAGCTAGGACCTCTGCTGGAGGAGTTTTCATCATTGATTGGGGTACCTGTCAGGGGTGGAGTCCCCTTCAACCCAGAGATGCCAGCTCCCAGCAATGGAGAAGTAGAAAAAGCACTGTACTGCCTTGATTGAGCAAAACATAAAAAGCTGGGATCCCTGGTTTGCACTTGGACTTCTTAATTTCTCAGGCCATCCTGAAGGCCTCCTTGGGAGAGTGGAGGGCAGTCTGTGCACTGTTAGCCCTCAGCATATATGGGGTTATACTGTTTGCAGACGAGCCCAAATTTGTCAGCAAGAATGCCATTCATCTGTTTCTTCTGAGGAACCCAGTACCCACCTTGCTGGGGGATTTCTATTACTCCATCCATCAGAGGAATGAGAAACAAAGGGGGAAGTTGGTGAGATGCTGTGCTCCTTTGTTTCACACTTGGCTGCTCAAACACCTACCTAAGACAGATGCCTTCCTGAATCCTCACCAACAGAAGAATTGGGCTAAGAGGCTCATTGCTTTGACTTCAGATGATATCAGATGGTGCACTCAGAGCACCAAAGGCAAGGACATCATCACTAGCTGTGGGCAATACCCAAATGTACCTCTGATAGGGGTGAAGGGTTGCATCAACTACAATCCTTTGCTATTTTAGAGACAACTGGGCTATGCTTTGGTTCACCCTCCTAGAGTGCAAGATTTAGCTGAGACCCTGTATTGTGAAGTAAAGCCAAATTCAGCTGTTGTCAGACAAGCATCCTGGGCTTGGGATAACATCCAAACAAAAGGGATGGCTATTCTTGGGAGGTGCAATAATGTTGCTTCAGCTCAGTAGTATGACTGGTCTCATGCTAGAGCTCAGATTACTGGAATGCCCTTCACTTTGGAGGACACACCTAGACCATCTACAGTACAACCAGCAGCCACTGTCAGCTTGGAAGAATTTGAGAAACTGAAGGAAAGGAATGAGAATCTATCTCAAGCTCTGAAGAAGACCCTTTGGGAAAGGAGTGATGGTCGTCTGGACATTGAGAGGTTGGAGAAGCTTAGGGTGGAGCATCTGGCCAAGATTGAGAAGACAAAGGACTACATCAAGAAATCAAGAGCTGGAGAGCAAATATTGAAGAATGCCTGTAAGGAGGCCAAGCTTCAGAAGGCTGGGACTGAACTCTATCTACAAGAAAGTCAGGCTAGGTGGGTCAGGATCACTGAGGCCCGTACTCAAGAGGATCAGAAGACTCAAGCCAAGATGGAACAGTTAGAGGCCAATGAAAAGAAGCAGCAGGAAGCTTTGTTGGCAGCCCAGAAGGAGATTTCGGAGTTAAAACTCAGAGCTGGATTGAAGAGATCAAAGGACCAGGACAGGCACAAGAAGCTGACCACTCCCATTGCCACCAGGAACCTCCTCATTAGGACCATTACAGAGCACCCAGCTGGTCCAGTGACTGAGGCACTTCTGAAGGAGGTTAAAGAGGATGAGTTTGGACTAGATGTCTGACTTTTTGTTCGTTGTTGCTTCCATTTGATGTACTTTTCTTTTTGTTGTATTTTGACCCTTCAGGGGCATGTGTTGTAAAAAACAGACTATGTATTATTCATCATTTGTAATATATTTTAGTTTGTTTCCATTTGGGTTTTCTTTTCTCCACAACATCAAAGCATCTTCCTCGAGGTCTGGAAAGGTCAAAACCAAGAACCGAGCCGGATATCTTGGAAAACAAATAAGCATACTGCATTGCATACTAACTTTTGTTTTGTTTTGTAGGTTTTGCTTTTACTTGTTTGTTTCTAACTCTGTTGTGGTCTCAGGAAATATTGCTCGCAGAAGAGTGTTCCCTGTCAATCGTGCACACCGGTATCCTACTCGCAACAACCTTCCGGGTATCCTAATGGAGCAAGTGCAGCAAGACCTGACCGAGGTCAGAACCCAGATGGCTAATGAAAGAGTGGAAATGAGAAACCAAATGGCCCAATTCATGACTGTGATGACTGGCTTGGCCCAGAGCCAAGAAAGGTTAAGGGCATTGGTAGAGAGACAAACCCCTAAGGAACCTCATCCTGGGACTGGAGGAACAAGTAACAATGAGAGGGGTCAGCCTCATGTTAATCCACCAGTATTTGGACCTCATCTAGATCCGGGAGTCAACATCCAGGGAAATGTGCAAGGAAATACTGCTGGGGGGAGAATATTGCAAGAAGATCCCCAAGAAGAACAATTTACTGTCATGGGAGCTGGATATGAAGTCTATGATAGGAGGTTTGATGAAATTGCTGAGAAGTTGAGATCTCTGGAGTCTCAAAATTCCTTGGGCTTCGATGTAATGGATATGGGGCTAGTGGATGGGGTGAGAATTCCCCACAAGTTCAAACCCCCGTGCTTCAAGAAATACAATGGAACTTCCTCTCCACGAACTCACCTGCAATCTTTTCTGGGGAGACTTAAAGCATATACCATGGACGAAAAGCTTTGGATGTTCTATTTTGAAGACAGTTTGACTGGGGCTTCAAGAGAGTGGTATTCACACTTGACCAGGGCTACCATCAGATGCTGGAAGGACTTAGCTGAAGCCTTCATCAGGCAGTACCAATACAATCTGGACATGGCTCCTAACAGGACCCTCCTAATGGGAATGTCTCAATCTTCTAGAGAAGGTTTCAAAGAATATGCCCAAAGGTGGAGACAGCTTGCTGCTGCTGTCCAACCACCCATGTCGGAAAGAGAAATGGCCGACATGTTCATGAATACTTTGCAAGGAACATACATTGATAGATTGGCTGCCTTTTCTTCTACCAGCTTCGCAGACTTGGTTATAGCCGGTGAAAGAATCGAAAGTCTATTAAAAATGGGCAAAATTTCTGATAATGGGGCAAGTTCGTCCAGTAATCCTAGGAAGCCTTTTGTAGGACCTCGAAGAACCGGTGAGACAAATGCTATTCATGCCAGCAGGGGCAGACCTCAGTATGTTCACAGATCAATAGCAGCTGTCACTATTCCAGCTCCAATTCCTCAGCAACCAGCATATCAACAACCACAACAACCACATTATTAACAGCAAGTTCAGTATCCGCCACAGAGAACCTACAACAACAATAGCAATCAACAACAAAGACCCTTCCAGCAAAGACCATCACAGGCAAACAGGGTGATTGACCCTATCCCTATGCCTTATGCTGCCTTATTGCCACAACTCCTGAAACTTAACTTGGTTGAGTTAAGGACATTGGCACCACCAGATCCCTCCAATCCCCCGAAGAATTGTGATGTCAACGCCAGGTGTGCTTTCCATTCCAATGCACCTGGCCACAATACCGAGAAGTGCAGGGCCCTGCAAATGAAAGTTCAAGATCTGGTGGATTCTAAAGCCCTCAACTTCGCACCCCCTCCAAATGTCAACAGAAATCCTATGCCTAACAATGGTGGGCCGAGGATTAATGCCATCGATGAAGACAAACCATCTACTTTGATCACCAGTGTTGCACAAATTCGAAAACCTCTGGTCGAAATTAAAGCTCAGCTTCTAGAGTGCCAGGTGTTCCCCGGGTGTGAGCTCGGTTGTGGGTATTGCAACATTGCAGTCAACGGGTGTGATAATTTGAGAAGCGGCATAGATGGTCTTATCAAGGATGGTATCCTTCAAATCTCAACAACGGCGCCTACAAATCCAACAATTCCTTTGACAACAATTCCTGATTCTTCTACAACAGCAGCAACAATCATTCCTACCGATTCATCAATATCATCAGCAATGGCTCCATCCATCACTTCAACAAGTCAAAAGTCAACAACCATTTCTTCTACAACATCAACATCCTTTTTATCAGCAGAACCTTCTACAACGCCAACAGAAATTAATGAAGATGTCTCAGCAGTCACCATCTACTATGATCCATCAAATGTTCCTCCCAGTAACAACTTTCAACAACAAACAGTGGCACTTCCTGCCAGGTCACCAGTCACAATTTACTACGATCCGCACACCATTACAGTACCCTCCTCTGCAGCAGTCAGTCCAGTTACCATCACGGTGCCCAGACCAGTTCCTTATGAAAGCAGTAATGCCATACCTTGGCATTATGGCTCTGATCTCTACTGCAACAGGGAGAAAATCACTTTGGATTCTTCAACCTCTTCTCCACAAATTGATAATGTTGGGGGAGGCGGAGGCTTCACCAGAAGCGGACGCCTTTTTGCCTCACAAACACAGAGACCTAATACGGAAGCAGAAGCCGCTGCCAAAGCAAAAGGAAAGAGTGTGATATCTGAAGAGCCAATTATCAAAGAAACTCAGAAGACATCTTTTGAACAAGATGTAGACGAGTTCATGAGAATCATAAAGAGAAGTGATTACAAGGTGGTGGATCAACTTCACCAAACTCCCTCAAAAATCTCCATATTATCCCTGTTGATGTGTTCTGAAGCTCACAGGAATGCATTATTGAAAGTCCTGCACGCATCATACGTGCCAGAGGAGATCACCGTTAATCAGCTAGAAACTGTGGTGGCAAATGTCAACACCAGTCATGGACTGGGCTTCACCAATACTGATTTAACAACGGAGGGACGTAACCACAACAAGGCTTTACATATCACCTTGGAATGCAAGGGTGCTGTTCTATCTCATGTACTGGTAGACACTGGGTCATCACTCAATGTTCTACCAAAGAAAGCCTTAGTGAAGCTGGAGTATGATGGCTTGGCACTGCGTCCGAGTAATTTGGTGGTGAGAGCATTTGATGGCTCTAAAAGATCAGTGCTTGGGGAGATTGATCTGCCTGTGATGATTGGCCCGCAGACCTTCAAAATTACCTTCTTCGTGATGGACATTCATCCGGCCTACAGCTGTCTGTTGGGTAGACCCTGGATCCACGCCGCTGGCGCTGTTACGTCTACCCTTCACCAGAAGCTGAAATTCGAGTGGGAAGGCCAGATCATCACCATCTGTGGGGAGGAAGACATCTTTGTTAGCCATCTGGCTACGTATAAGTACATAGAAATGGATGGAGAAATCCATGAAACCATGAGCCAGGGGTTTGAGGCCCTGAACATTAATGAAGCATCTACTGTTCTGGGAACCTCCATGACATCGTACCAGCAAGCCCGGAAGATTATTGAAGAGGGTACCGCCCAAGGCTGGGGCAAGTTGCTGCCCGTGGAAAAGAAAGAAGACAGATTTGGGTTGGGTTACAGACCAACTCAACAAGATCAATCAGAGGCTGCAAAAGAGCCCAATTTTGTCAGCGGGGGAATGCTCACCCCGGATGCTGTAAACAATTTGGAAGACGAGGAGGAAAGCGACCGCAACCTGGAGAGCTGGATACGTCCAAGGATCCCGGGGAGCCAAGTCCTTAACTGGTCTTCCCAGGAAATTATAAGGGTTACTCCTGCAGAGTAATTATTATTTCCTGTATTTTAAAGCATGCATCAAGTCTTGCATCTTGCCCAAGATGTCAAGACTCATTTTGTAATCGGGCCATCTTGTAATTTTGTGCAAATAGATCAATCAATGAATATCAGACATCTTTTGCAAACGAGTCTCTTATTCGCTCACTGTCTTCTCATTTTTTCCTTTTGTACAAAACAATAAAATGGCAATGTTTTCAAAATAAATAACTTCATTCTCACTTTTTCTAAACAAGATTAAAATTGATCACTAAAATAAACCACTCTAAACCCTTGCAGAAAGTGCCCTCCAGACTGCACCGACAACAACACTGCTATGACTTTGTATGACTTTGACAATCCAATCAATCAAGCTGATGAAGGGGTTGAAGAAGATTATGAGCTACCGGAAGAGCTAGCTAGGTTGTTAAGGCAAGAGGAAAAGGTTATCAGTCCTCATCAGGAGGAGGTCGAAACGGTTGATCTTGGTACGGAGGAAGACGTAAAAGAAATTAAGATCGGGGCCTGCCTACAAGATTCAGTGAAAGAGCAACTGATTGATATGCTTTGGGAGTATGTGGATGTTTTCGCTTGGTCTTATCAGGATATGCCAGGGTTGGACACCGATATTGTCATGCACAAGCTGCCTTTGAAAGAAGACTTCCTGCCGGTAAAACAGAAGTTGCGCCGTACTCGCCCAGATATGGCAATGAAGATAAAGGAAGAGGTGCAGAAGCAGTGGGACGCCGGTTTCCTTGCTGTAACTAGCTATCCGCCGTGGGTCGCTAATATTGTACCCGTGCCTAAGAAAGACGGCAAGGTGAGAATGTGTGTGGATTACCGGGACCTGAACAGAGCCAGCCCAAAAGATGATTTCCCTTTACCTCACATTGATGTATTGGTTGATAATACGGCTCAGTTCTCGGTATTCTCCTTCATGGATGGATTTTCAGGATACAATCAGATCAAGATGTCACCTGAAGACATGGAGAAGACAACTTTCATCACACCCTGGGGCACGTTTTGTTATAAGGTGATGCCATTCGGACTGAAAAATGCGGGTGCAACTTATCAACGGGCCATGGTAACATTATTCCATGACATGATCCACAAAGAAATTGAATGTTATGTGGATGACATGATTGCCAAGTCCCTCACAGAAGAAGACCACCTGGTGAATCTATTGAAATTATTCAAGCGTCTGAGGAAGTACCAATTGAAGTTAAACCCCAACAAATGCACATTCGGGGTGCGATCCGGTAAGCTGTTGGGATTTATCGTAAGTGGAAAAGGGATTTAAGTTGACCCTGACAAAGTTAAAGCCATTCAAGAAATGCCTGCACCGAAAACTGAGAAAGAATTTTGAGGGTTTCTAGGTAGATTGAACTACATTTCACGGTTCATATCTCACCTTACAGCAACCTGTGAGCCTTTGTTCAAGCTGTTAAGAAAAGAACAAACGTTCAGGTGGAACGAAGACTGCAAAGGGCTTTTGACAAAATCAAAGAATACTTACAAGAGCCTCCAATCCTTATGCCTCCAGTTGAAGGAAGACCTCTAATCATGTACTTGACAGTATTAGAAGAGTCAATGGGGTGTGTGCTGGGCCAGCATGACGAGTCTGGTCGAAAAGAGTATGCAATATACTACCTAAGCAAAAAGTTTATCGACTGTGAACAACGTTATTCACTGCTCGAGAAAACTTGATGTGCTTTAGCGTGGGCTGCTCGCCGACTGAGACAATATATGTTGACCCACACTACCTTATTGATCTCAAAGATGGACCCAGTTAAGTACATTTTTGAGAAGCCAGCACTTACCGGACGGGTTGCAAGATGGCAAATGAGCCTCACAGAATATGACATTCAATACACATCTCAAAAGGCCATCAAGGGCAGTGTATTGTCTGAATATCGTGCTGGGAAACCCATTGACGATTACCAGCCTATGAGATTTGACTTCCCTGATGAAGATATCATGTACATAAAAGCAAAAGATCATGAAGAGCCTGTTCACACTGAAGGGCCTGACCCAGAAGAAGAATGGACTATGATGTTTGATGGGGCTGTTAATATGAATGGTCGTGGTATTGGTGCAGTACTCATTACACCTAAAGGAGTTCACATGCCGTTCTCGGCAAAACTCACTTTCAACTGCACTAACAACGAAGCTGAATACGAAGCTTGTATTATGGGTCTTGAGGAAGCCATTGACCTCAGGATCAAGACTTTAACTGTATTCGGAGATTCAGCTCTGGTAATCAATCAAACCAACGGCAAATGGTACACACACCAGGAGCATCTGATACCTTATCGGGATTATACAAGAAGGTTGCTGACTTTCTTCACAACAGTCAAGCTTGAGTATATCCCTCGAGACGAGAATCAGTTTGCAGATGCTCTGGCTACCATTTCATCCATGATCAAAGTTCAAGCTGCCAACTCTGTGCCTCGGATTTCAGTGTCCAGACTCGACAGACCAGCATACGTGTTCTCAGCAGATGTTGTTAAAGATGATAAGCCTTGGTTCTAGGATATCAAATGCTTCTTGGAGGATCAAACATACCCACCTGGGGCATCTTCCAATGACAAGAAGACATTAAGAAGGCTAGCTGGTAGTTTGTTCTTGAATGCTGATGGATCTTTGTACAAGAGAAACTTTGACATGGTACTCCTCAGATGCGTTGATAGGACAGAAGCAAATTTGTTGATGCACGAGGTGCACGAAGGATCCTTTGGTACCCATGCTGGAGGGCATGCAATGGCTAAAAAGTTGCTAAGATCAAGTTATTACTGGATCACAATGGACGCGGAATGTTGTGCCTATGCCAGAAAATTCCATAAATGCCAGATCTATGCGGATAAAGTACATGAGCCTCCGAATCCTCTGAATGTGATGTCTTCACCCTAGCCCTTTGCTATGTGGGGCATCGATATGATTGGCAAGATTGAACCGACTACTTCAAATGGCCACAGATTCATCCTGGTTGCTATTGACTATTTTACCAAGTGGGTTGAAGCAACTTCATATGCAAATGTTACAAGGCAAGTGGTAGCCCGATTTCTGAAGAGAGACATCATCTGTCGGTATGGAGTGCCCGAGCGAATCATTACTGATAATGGTTCCAACTTGAACAACAAAATGATGGCAGAGCTGTGTCGGGACTTCAAGATCCAACATCACAATTCTTCTCCTTACAGGCCAAAGATGAATGGCGCTGTTGAGGCAGCTAACAAGAATATCAAGAAGATTGTACAGAAGATGGAGGTCAGCTACAAAGATTGGCATGAAATGTTACCATTTGCCTTGCATGGGTACCGTACGTCAATCAGGACATCCACTGGGGCAACACCATATCAGCTTGTTTATGGTATGGAGGCAGTCCTACCTGTTGAAGTTGAATTACCCTCCTTGCGGGTACTGATGGATGTCAAGCTGAACGAAGCAGAATGGGTCCGATCCCGATACGAACAACTGAATCTGATTGAAGAAAAGAGATTAGCTGCAATTTGTCATGGGCAGTTATATCAGAAAAGAATGAAGAAAGCCTTCGATCAGAAAGTCAGGCTTCGAGAGTACCGAGTAGGAGATCTTGTGCTGAAAAGACTCCTCCCTCCTCATACAGACCACAGGGGCAAGTGGACTCTGAATTATGATGGTCCGTTTATAGTAAAGAAAGTTTTCTCTGGTGGAGCACTGATGCTCAGTACTATGGACGGTGAAGACTTCTTGTCCCCTGTGAATTCAGATGCCGTTAAAAAATACTTCGCATAAAATGACCCGCTGGACGTAAAAACAGAATGTAAGTCCAGGCAAAAATAGGGCATCCCAGCGAGTCAAAAACAGAATAAAAGACTCGGGCAAAATAAGGGAAAATAAATAAAAAAATGTACACCCGCTGAGTTGAAAAGCCGCATTGGACAACTCAGGCAAAAATGGGTATCCCGGTGGATTGAAAACCCGAAAGGGCGATCCACGCAAAATAAGGGAATAAGCGAACGACTGCATTCTGAATTCATCTGTATCACTTACAACATGGTAAGCTTCTAAAGGTTCGAGTGTGATCAGAATCAGCCTTCTTCTGAAAGCAGGATGAGAAGAACGTCAATGTCATACGAGTCATAGCAAAAGGGAAGCTCCTTGAAGCGTCGTCAGCATTGCCAGCATATTTTGTTTCTTAATTTGTAACGATCTCCTCATTTCAGGAGATCCGTTTCTTTGACTGTATCTTGCCAATTCAGGGCACACGAATTAATAAAATCAGATTTTCAGTCATGTTTTGTCTCGTACATTTTATTTTCATTTGCAAAAACGTCCGATGTCCTTGAGATATTGATTGCATAAATACAGATGCTTCCCTTCTAAAAATACGTGCTTACAGGAAATATACTTACTCCCGGGAGTGTCTAAATTCCTATGATGGAATCCAGTAAGGGATATCTCGGGGAACTTGTGCTTTTCTTTGTCTTTACAGGATTGCAGGTATCCAAAGCGCAACATGGGACATGAAAGCTTCTTCCCAGCAAGCTGTCAAATCATTGCTCCCTCAGCACCTTCCAAACAGCACCAGAGATGCTTTCTCCCCACCAGAGTTACCAGACATCGTTCCTCCAGTATATCTGTCAGGGCATTACCAGAAGGTGCTCATATCCCCAGCTAAGTTGTCAAGCATCATCCTCAGCAGGGTCCCCATAGAAATCTCTAGGAAGATCTTTCAGTGATCTCTCTCCTCCCCCCAGCCAAGTGCTAGACAGGGAATTATCTCCCCACAAAGCTTCGGTCTCTATCCAGAAGAGCAACGCCTGAAGACCCCACAACAAAGTGACAAGAGCTTCTACAAACCCCAGTTGGGTCCCTCATTACCAAGATATGTCCATCAGTGACCTACTTCCCCATGCAGAGTCATGTATGTCAAATCTATCAATGATCTTATCCCCATCTGGGATATCCACTTCAAGCAGATCAGCCAGAGATCTTCACGGCAACGGGATCCGAACCTCGGATCGGTATCTTTGCATAATCTTAGCATTCACATCATATTTTCCCCACAGAGCGTAGCATTCCGTCTAATACGGAGCATCACGGCAAAAATCAAACATATTGCATAATCATAAGCCATGTGTCGAATTGAACACTTGTAAATACTGACAACCCATCAACAATATACATAATATTTCCTAATTCCCCACCAGAGAGCCAAAGCATTTACTTGCACACTCACGAATACAGATACATGCTCCTTTTGGCACTCGTCCGTGTCATTATTCCCCAGTAAATTACCCGAGCAAACAGATGCTTGTACATTACAGACGTTTCTCATCTCCAGCAGAAAGCCAAAGCGTTCCCTTTGCACTCACTGCACAGTTACATACACATACACTTCCCTGACACTCGTCCGTGTCACCCTCCCCAGCACAGTTGCCTAAACACTTTGTAAATCAAATACTTGTTTATAATACACTTTTTCTGACACCCATCCGTGTCGTGCTCTCCACAGCAAGTTGAACACTCGTCTATATCTCACTCATCACTTTTTACTCATACAGATACTCGTCCGTATTTTGTATACGCCACTTTTTATCCCCTCAGATTCAACACTTGCCCGTGTTCTTTGTTAACCAGTTGGTACTCGTCCGTATCATCATCTCTGAGCATGCGTCAAGCGTTTTTTTCTACTGGTACTCGTCCGTATCATAGTCTTAAGGATGCTCGTCCGCATCTTTAATCTATACACCGTGTCAAACACTCATACCTTCTTGAATTTAGGCACTCGTCTGTGTCTACTTTTCCCCAGCGAAGTCCCCAACAAAACTTCTCTTCTATCTGACATTCGTCCTATGTCATGATACCTTTCGGCAGCCGTACCCTGCCAGGTGATCGTCCTTCACCTTTTTGATGATCGTCCTTCATCATCCCCAGTGGAGTCTCTATTCATTAGAACCCCTTCCTATCCGAAATTCGTCCTATGTCGTGATATTTTTAGCAGCCTTCCCCTGCTAGGTGATCGTCCTTCACCTCTTGATGATCGTCCTTCATCATTTTATCCGATGGCCGTCCCCATCGTTGATCTTTTTATCTGACATTCGTCCTATGTCATGATAAACCCCGAGAGCAGCCGTACCCTATTAGGTGATCGTCCTTCACCTCTTGATGATCGTCCTTCATCATGCTTATCCGATGGCCGTCCCCATCGTCGACCTTATTATCCGACATTCGTCCTATGTCGCAATACTTATGGCAGCCGTACCCTGCCAGGTGATCGTCCTTCACCATTAGATGACCGTCCCTCATCCTTATCCCCAACAGAGCAGTCGTCCCCTGCTAGGTGATCGTCTTTCACCTTTGATGACCGTACCTCATCATTTATTTCATTTATGCCCTGAGCTTGATGGTTGTCCCCATCATTCACTTTATCTTTAAATCCCCAGAGAGTATTATTTCTTTATTTTATGACCGTCCCCATCGTAATCTCTTACATCCCCAGCATGTCGGCCGTCCTCGTCATTGCTTTATCCCCAGCAGTCGTCCACTGCTCGACGGTCGTCCTCCGTCGCCCGCACTTTATAAGCATACTTTACTTCCTTTTACAATCTATATCCCTTTTCTTCTGCATTCAGTGAGTGCAAACTTTGGAATGTCTTTGGTATTCAACCACAAGTTATCTTGTTTGCCTGTTAAGCCGTTGCTTACATCCTGCACAGCTAACTCATGTTTGAATAGGGGCAGCTGTAAACACCCCAAATTTGCCCTCACCCATACACACCATGGCTTGTGATATTTTCATGTGCATAAGTTCAATCATAGCATCTCATATTGCAATTTTGATTCACTGCATTATTTCTAAGTCATCTGCATCTAGGGTTTGTGATCTGAGCCATCCCTGAGCCATTTGAGCCACTCCAAAGGTCATCAATCACTTCAAAGGGGTCTATGTGTGCTCAAGCATCATATTATATCCTCACAAGGTCAAAGAAATCAAAGAATCACAAGAACTGAGAAAGGCATGGGAGCAGAGCCAGGTTTAACTGCACAGATGACCTAAGATTAGGGTTTTGGTTTCAGAGGCCATAACTCCAAATTTTTTGGTCATTCTTGTTTCTATTGGTCTCTATATTTTATGAGGATCATGCATATCAAGTTTCATGAAGAAATTCAATGGGGAAGGCATCTGATCAAGGGATGACTTCTTGAGCAAGTCAGTGGAAAATCAGGGCATCTGAGGCCCCCAATGACCCAACCAAAGGGATTTCTCCATCATTTTGAATGTGTATGACCTTTATTTGATCATAGGGGATGTTATAAGTTCACAAAATTGAATAATTTCAAGCCATTTGAAAAGTTGCCTTTTTTGGGAAAGTGACTTGTAATGAAAACTTGCCATTTTGGGAAAGTTTTTCAACCTCCTCAAATTAATTCAAAAATGCTTCAAATGAGAAAACTTTGGTCATGAAAGTTGTAGAATGGATCATTCCCTTTTCAAAAAGTACAAGAACTCATTCTAATTCATTTTGGATCAAAAGTTATGGCTTGTCAAAGTTGGGCAAAATCACTTAATTCTCACTTTTGTACCAAAGAGGCAAAGTTGCAAAACCTCATGCCAAGGCAAAATGTGACTTCAAATGGACTTCTATGCATTACACAAACATGAACCATGACCTAAAAATCAGAATGCACCAAAGAATCTCCAAGTTTCATGACTTGTACATTAAGGAACTTCAAAAGGGCCAAAAGATCACAAAATTGCAAAACCACACATAAACTCTAATCCACTTGCAAATTGGCCTCAAATTCATTTCCATGGTCAGCCTTGATTCAAGCTGCAACAGACATGCTTTTGTTCTAGCCCTAAAACAGCCCATACCTTATAGTACACCTAGACTTGACTTTTTGCAAAAGGGGCCATACCAATCAAGCTCTGCCACCAACAACTCTCTGCCCTATCACAGCTTGATACGTGGACTAAAAGAGACTAAAAACATACAACAAGAAGGCCTGAATACACAACATTTCCATAGTTCCCAAAAACTTTCCCCCTTGCATTTTCATTCGAAACTCAGCACTCAAATATCAAACATCAAAGCAAACTTCATAGAACCATTCACCATGATCCTCTGATCATTTCCCAATCCTCATTTGACCCTGAAATCACCCCAAGCAGAAACACGATTTTTCACCCCTTCTGAACAGAACTTCATCAATCTCTTAAACCAGCCCTAAGAAATTCCAAACAAGCATTGCAAACTTCTCAGGGGGTCCATTAAAGGCATCTTGGACCAAAGAAGCAGCCAGAAAGCTTCAAAGGTCAAAGCTCCAGTTCAGGTGAGCTCAAGAACATTTTTTCCAGAAACTTGTTTTTAAGTTCCTAAATGAATCTATGTGATGTGTTGATCATACTGATATGTTTATTTTTGCAAATGGTTAAGTATTGAGTACGTATGAAGATTCTGAAATTTTTTGACCTAAAAACGTTTTGGTTCGATTCAACTTTGATACGTGAAATAAATGTGTTTTGGTTGATGATTCTTGTTGTATGATGTATGGGGTTGGATTCTGGGCAGAGAGATTAAGTTTTAGAAGCTTGGGGAGAGAGATAGCAAAATCTCAGGGGAGATGTGGCCAGAGAAGATGACCGGAGGTCATTTCCGGCCACCTGAAAGTCATTAGTGCATTAATTGTGGTTAGGGCTCAGTTTGAATGTGAGCCATGGATCTGTTTGACTTGGGTTGACTCGCGCGCAAATGAATGGACCAGATCTTTCATTAAAACCCTAATCCTAATTTATTAAATTAATTAATTAGGTTTAATTTAATTTGGTCAGTTTGAATTACAGCCACAGGATCTGGCGCGGGTCAACTCCCTCCAAAACCATTTGAATGCCAGCCATTAGATCTGTTGACTTCTCATAATTTCATTTTGATTTCATTTATTTTATATTTAACTTCTACGAATTATTAAAAATAGTAAATCACATTTAAAAATTCTGAAAATTTTTGTCAAACATTTCATTAATTTTCAGAACCCAAAAATATTTTTTATTTTTATTTTTTGCATTAAAAATAATTTTTAAATCATTTAAATGTTTATTTTTAATTAGTTAATGAAATTAATTAATTAAAAATGCATTTAGGTATTTAAAAATCACCAAAAAATTCACATTGTATTTCAAAACATTTAGAAACATTATCAAACTCTCAAAACAAATTTCTTTTTGGTTCTTGATGCATTTTGACAATTTTCATTGGAATTAAATTCTTTTAAAGACAATATTTTTGTTCAAACTTGGAAAAATCCATTCTGCCTAACCATTGAGAGTTTGATGATGGTTCTTCTTGCATTGCATCCTTCATAGCATGTAGTTTATAGGATAAAATTGGTTTGAATTTATCTTCCATTTTCAATTTGTTTAGCATTTTTCATTGTGAGGTACCTTGAAACCCTAGTTGACTTAGAAAAATCATAACTCCCATTAGGTTAAGAGTTAGGTCCCCTCCTTTGGGCAGTGAACTTGTGTAGGATTAGGGTTCCTTTGATCCCATTTCCAATTTTTTGTCATGTCATTTGCTTCTGGTTTTGAATTGTTGCATTGCATGTTGTATGTAAACCCTAATTTGTGCCTTCTCTTGCATCCATCTCTCATTTGCTTGCATTTAGGAACTTGCCATGACATTTTGTGCATCCACATGATTCATAGGACATCTTAGGACACCTTAGGATCATGTTTGATCATTGCATCATCCCTTTTCCATGTTATATGTTCATTTCATTTCATAAACATTCATGAATCCTTATGGTTCAAAGCATGATCCATTTGCATCTTCATGCTTGTAATGATCATTCTCATGTCTTGTCTTGTGTTTGCATCATCTCTTAGCATCATTAACATCATGTTCATGCTTCTGGTTTTGTCTTGCATCATGGAATTTCATCTCATTTTCATTGCATTGCACTTTCTTTTGCTAACTTTTCAGGTGGTAAGTTGTTTTGGGAAGTGAATTTTCCTTCACTTCTCACAATCTCTCTTCATCTCTCCTATGCATCACTGCTGCATTTTATCTTATGTATTTGAGTGAGCTTGCTCACTCATGCTCTTTCCCACTTTCTTTCTTCAGGCAACTTGTTTTCTTAAGTGAAGCAAGTTGTCTTGATTCTCTCTGCTTCTTCCTCCTTTCATCTGCTTCTGGTGGTTTCTCTGAAGATCTTCTTGCAAGCCTCATTAGCCCTAGGAACAACCAAGTATGATAACAATTAGGGTTTGATTAGTCCCCCATTTAGTTTTTCCTTTGTGTCATCTTTGAGTTTTCTCTTCTCATCTCATAATCAAGGACTAAACCCTAAAGGTTTTAAGGCTTTGTGATTAAGCTTATGCCTGCATCCTTCTATTAGGATGGAGTGTATAACTTTAATCCTAAGTGTTAAACCCTTAATGTGTTTAAATCCTTTAATAAATCCACCTAATAATCACTAAGACACCAAGCTTGTAACTTGAGCCTTACATTAGGGTTCTAATTCTTCCTTAAATGGTTAAGAAGGACTAACCCTAGTGTTAATGGACAAGTCCCCCTCAAGTTGTCTTACAAACCATAAAATCCATTTCTTAACCTTATCATTAACTAAAATCCACTTTAATAAGGGATTTGTTTTGTCATGAGGTTAATCCCTAATCATGGATTAAGTTGAGGAGCCTTCCTCAGCTTAATGTTCTCATCTATTACCCTTCTATTAGGATGGTGTAATGGGTCCATTAAATCTTTGATTATGGCTTAAACTCATTACTTAACACTAAACAAAAACTCCAAAAACATCTAAATAATCACAAGTAGGTTAATGATCTTAATCCTACACCATGGTGATTAAGTGTGAGGTGTTTACTTCATACTTAAGGTACTCTCATTACCCCTAATCAGAGGGAGGATGTGGTGAGTTTACTAACCCTTGGTTTAGGCTTAAGCTCATTTTATTATGACAAACACCAAAAAGCAATAAAAGATTGAAAACATCAAAAACAAACAATATTCGCCTCCTCCGGGATTCTTTTCTCACCTCACTCATTCACAAACGAGAACTCGCTTCTTCCGTCTAATGCAAGATAGTTTGCACCTGAGCCAGACAGGTCATACACTTGAGCATAGACAAGTAAGCAGTTCACAAGTCAATTTATTTGTCAGTCTCTTTGGGTCGAACTACGGTGTTCTGACTTCCCTCATTGCACGAGAGGATACGTAGGCATAACTTAACAGTTATCGAATAAAAGTCTCTGTATATTCCCCCTCCTTCCAGCATTATTCTTTAAGCCTCATAGTCTTGAGCATTTCACTCCTGTTCTTACACTGACACTTCTTTATTTCACTTCACACTTCTTTTACACTGACACTTGCATTCTTTCCAGCTTTGATACACAAATTGCACTGAAACTACCCCTTTAAAACACAAATCTTTTAAGCGTGGATCCCGTCGAGTACGATGGACAATCTGGGTGCTAATACCTTCCCAGGTTGTAACCAACCCCCTTTCTCAGTTTCTCTGGTTCGCAACCGTCTTATCCTATCTTTCCCTAGGTTTATGCAGCATTACCTTTCCTTCGGGATAAAAATGCCTAGCTGGCGACTCTATTCATTCATTCCCTTCTCTTTTCGACGACCGTTCGCGTCTGTACCCCATTTGACTTAGCCTCATCAGGTGGGAGCGACAACCACCTATATTGGATGGATCTAATGATGACTACTGGAAGCCAAGAATGGTAGCATTCTTAAGATCACTTGACAATAGGGCCTGGAAAGCAGTCAACAAAGGATGGGAGCACCCTGTCCAAGACAACAAAGGTGGAGCAAAAGTGTTGAAACCTGGAGAAGAATGGAGTAAGGAGGAAGAAGATTCTGCACTTGGCAATTCCAAGGCCTTAAATGCTTTATTCAATGGCATTGATAGGAACATCTTCAGACTTGTGCATCACTGTGAGCTGGCCAAAGATGTTTGGGACACTCTCAAAACAACTCATGAAGGAACATCAAAGGTGAAGATGTCAAGACTTCAACTTCTCACCACCCAGTTTGAAAACTTGAGAATGAAGGAAGATGAGACAATTCATGAGTTCTACATGAACATCTTAGAAATAGCCAATACTTCTGGTGCTTTGGGAGAAAAGATGACTGATGAAAAGCTTGTAAGAAAGATTCTCAGATCTTTGCCAAAAATATTTGACATGAATGTCACAGCAATAGAAGAAGCTCAAGACATATGCACAATGAAGGTTGAAGAGCTCATTGGTTCCCTTCAAACATTTGAGATGGGAATGAATGACACAATTGTAAAGAAGAACAAAAGCATAGCCTTGGTGTCAAATACTGATAAAGAAGAAGAAAATAATGAAGTAGAACCTGAAGAAAATTTATCAGAAACCATTGCTATGCTTGGAAGACAATTCAAAAAGATTCTCAGAAAGATGGATGACAAGTCCAGACCAAGTGGAAGATACTCAAACTCTTCTGAGAATAAAAGACCTTATGATGCTAATAGAAGGTCAAATTATGATGAAAAGATCAATCAAGAAAAAAGGATTAAATGTCATGGATGTGAAGGATATGGACACATCAGAAATGAATGCCCTACCTATTTAAAAAGGCAGAAGAAAGGTATCTCTGTAACCTGGTCTGATGAAGACTCAGGATGTGATTCAGAAGAAGAATCAGCAAAGCATATCACTGCTCTAGCTGGATTATGTGAATCTGAAAGTGGATCCAGTGATGAGGAGCTTACTTTTGAAGAGCTTGAACAATCATACAGAGAACTGGTTAAAAGGAGCACTGAAATATGCATGGAGAGTATAAAGCAGAAGAAGAAAATTGAGGCACTAAAGGATGAAAAAACAAGTGATCTAGAGATCATTGACACTTTGAAAAGTGAAGTAAGCCTTCTCAACTCCAAGTTGGAGCATATGTCCAAATCTGTTAGAATGTTGAACAGTAGCTCAAACACACTGGATGTTATTCTCAACAACAATAAGCATTCATGGGATAAAACTGGACTGGGATTTAACAAAGTTCATAAGGTTGAGGCTAGCACCAGCAAAACTACTTCAAATTCCATAAAGTCAAACAAGATGTCCCAACAGATGCTTCAACATCATGAAAAGAACACAAAGTCAAACATAATGTTCCAACAAATGTCTCAACATCATGAAAAGAACATAATGAAGAAGAAGTATCAAAGATGGAGATGTCATCATTGTGGAAGGTTTGGACACATCAAACCTCATTGCTACAAGTTGCATGGATATCCAAATCAGATGTATCAGTAAACCCCTAAGCAGAAGATAGAGGTTACTAAGAAAGTGCTGCATAGACATCAACATCAAAGATATCAGCAAACCCCTAAGCAGAAGACAGAGGTCATCAAGAAAGTATGGGTACCTAAAGCTAGTCTTCATGCTGATCAAAGCTATATGCCTAAGTACAAGTTCAACAAACAACCTTGGAGCTCTACAAATGGACACTACACAGGGCAGAGGCATCAAAGGAAACCTCAATACAAATGGTCAAAGAAGGGTGTTGCATATATAGCTCATACATCTCTAAGAGTATTAGCTAAAGAAGACTGGTACTTTGACAGTGGATGTTCAAGGCACATGACTGGATTGAAGAATCTGCTAGTAGACTTAAAGTCATATTCATCCAGATACGTAACCTTTGGAGATGGAGCTAAAGGAGAAATCAAGGGAGTTGGGACCTTGGACTGTCCAAATGTACCAAGACTAGATGATGTGCTGCTGGTAAAAGGATTGACTGCCAACTTGATCAGCATAAGTCAATTATGTGATCAAGGTTACAGTGTAAACTTTACCAAAACTGAATGCATAGTGTCTAATAAAGAACAGAAGGTTACCATGAGAGGAGCCAGATCTAAAGACAACTGTTATATGTGGGAACCTCAAGATTTCATTCTCACCTCAACTTGCTCTTTAGCCAAAGAAGAAGAAGTGAAACTATGGCACCAAAGACTGGGTCATCTTCATTTCAGAGGTATAAAGAAAATCATATCTATGGAAGCTGTGAGAGGCATTCCTAAACTGAAGATTGATGATGGCAAAATATGTGGTGAATGTCAAATAGGCAAGCAAACCAAAATGTCCCATCCAAAGCTCCAACATCTGACAACTTCCAATGTTTTGGAATTATTGCATATGGATCTTATGGGACCTATGCAGGTTGAGAGCCTTGGTGGTAAGAAGTATGCCTATGTGGTGGTTGATGACTTTTCAAGGTATACATGGATAAATTTTATCAAAGAAAAGTCTGATGTATTTGATATATTCAAAGATTTGTGCCAAAGAATACAAAGAGAAAAAGCAAGCTGTGTGATCAGAATAAGAAGTGACCATGGAAAGGAGTTTGAGAATAAAAAATTCTCAGATTTTTGTTCTTCAGAAGGAATCAATCATGAATACTCTTCACCTATCACCCCTCAACAGAATGGGATTGTTGAGAGGAAGAACAAAACTATCCAAGAATCAGCAAGAGCTATGATCCATGCTAAAAAGTTACCATTGTACTTCTGGGCTGAAGCTATGAACACAACTTGTTACATTCATAATAGAGTCACTCTAAGGAAAGGAACCTTGTCCACAATCTATGAAGTCTGGAAGGGCAGAAAACCCACAGTTAAGTACTTCCATGTGTTTGGAAGTAATTGTTATATTCTGGCTGATAGGGAGCAAAGAAGAAAAATGGATCCTAAAAGTGATGAAGGGATTTTCCTTGGATACTCTATAAATAGCAGAGCCTATAGAGTATTTAACTCTAGAACCAAGGTTAACATGGAGTCCATAAATGTGATAATTGATGATGCCCCTGCAGATGTTACAGAAGATGTTGGAACATCTGCTGACAGTCAGACTGAAGCTGAAATGAAGAGTGATCATCCTGACTTCACTCAAACTGAAGCAAGGATAGAACAATCCAGCAAACCTCCCTCCATCAGAATTCAAAAGGATCATCCCAAAGATCTGATAATTGGTGATCCCAACAGGGGTGTAAGCACTAGATCAAGAGAGGTGATTTTAGGTTCATGTTTTGTTTCAAAAATAGAACCTAAAAACATCAAGGAAGCTCTTAATGATGAATACTGGATTTGTGCTATGCAAGAAGAATTAGGTCAGTTCACAAGGAATGAAGTGTGGGATCTTGTTCCTAGACCTGATGACATAAATGTGATTGGCACAAAATGGGTGTATAAGAACAAGTCAAATGAGCAGGGAGTTGTTACAAAGAACAAGGCTAGACTTGTAGCTCAAGGATACACACAAATTGAAGGAGTAGACTTTGATGAAACCTTTGCACCACTAGCAAGGCTTGAATCAATCAGACTACTTTTAAGAATTGCTTGTATCCTGAAGTTCAAGTTGTTTCAAATGGATGTGAAAAGTGCCTTTCTGAATGGATATCTTAATGAGGAGCAACCTAAGGGATTTGTTGATCCAAGCTGTCCAAATCATGTATACAAACTAAGGAAGGCTCTTTATGGTCTGAAGCAAGCACAAGAGCATGGTATGAAAGGCTGACTACTTTTCTCATCAAGCAAGGGTACAGGAAAGGTGGAATAGACAAAACCTTGTTTGTGAAGGATGAAGAAGGAAATGTCATGATTGCTCAAATATATGTTGATGACATTGTCTTTGGTGGGATGTCAGACAGGATGGTTAAACATTTTGTCACTCAAATGGAATCTGAATTTGAGATGAGTCTAGTAGGAGAACTAACCTACTTTCTTGGACTGCAAATAAAGCAAATGGAAGACTCAATGTTCATTTCCCAAAGCAAGTATGCTAAGAACATTGTCAAGAAATTTGGGTTGGACAATGCTACTCACAAAAGAACTCCTGCCCTCACTCATTTAAAGCTGACAAAGGATGACAAGGGTGAGAATGTAGACCAAAGCCTATACAGAAGTATGATTGGAAGCTTATTATATCTGACTGCTAGCAGACCAGACATAGCCTTTGCAGTAGGAGTATGTGCAAGATATCAATCTGAGCCAAAAGTAAGTCATCTAAACCAGGTTAAGAGAATTCTGAAATATGTCAATGGTACTTATGTCTATGGCATAATGTATTCCCATGGATGTGAACCTATTCTCACTGGCTTCTATGATGCTGATTGGGCTGGAAGTGCTGATGATAGAAAGAGCACATCAGGAGGATGTTTCTTTCTAGGAAACAATTTGATTTCTTGGTTCAGTAAGAAACAAAATTGTGTATCCTTATCTACTGCTGAAGCTGAATATATTGCAGCTGGAAGCAGTTGTTCACAGTTGGTTTGGATGAAGCAAATGCTCACAGAGTACAATGTCCCACAAGATGTCATGACATTGTACTGTGACAATTTAAGTGCCATCAACATATCAAAGAATCCTATCCAACACAGCAGGACCAAGCACATTGATATCAGGCATCATTTCATCAGAGATCTTGTGGAAGAGAAAGTGATTTCATTGGAACATGTAGCCACAGATCTGCAATTGGATGATATATTTACTAAAGCTTTGAATGCTACCCAATTTGAAAACCTAAGGGGTAAATTGGGAATCTGTTTATGTAAAATATAGAAGTTATGGAGAAGTGCCAACATGTCATATGACATCGTGTGGCATGATCACCAGATGGCAACACCAGTCTGGTCAAGAACTCTGTGAACCCTAGCATAGCCAAAAGGCTTAGAACTAGGAAGGAAAAGAAGACTGCAGGACATGCAACTCCTGAGAAGAAGCAGCCTACACCAAAGAAGGACAAAGCTAAAGTTGCTTTTGGTCCTACCAAACAATGGAGCAAGGTGAATACACAAAAGAGGAAAGCTGTCACTCCTCCAGATTCAGATGTTGAAGAGGATGTCCCAACATCCCAACCAAAGAAGAAACCAGCACCTTCAAGGCCCACCTCTGCTGTTCCAGAAGCTCCTCTGGACAATATTTCATTCCATCATGTGTCAAGTGTGAGCAGATGGAAGTTTGTATACCAAAGAAGGGTAGCACTTGAAAGAGAGCTGGGAAGCAATGCACTTGAGTGCGCTGAGGTAATTGACCTAATTTCTTCTGTTGGATTATTCAAAACAGTGTCAAACTTTTCACCCTGCTATGAGCTGCTTGTCAAGGAGTTCATTGTCAACCTTCAAGAAGACTGTGCTGATGGTAAGTCAGATGAATTCAGAAAGGTATATGTAAGAGGGAGATGTGTGGAATTCTCTCCTAGGATTATCAACCATTACCTAGGGAGAGAATCTGATGGACCTAATGAGCTGGGGAAGACAGAAAACCAGGTGTGCAAGGTCATCACTGCTAATCAAGTCAAAGCTTGGCCAGTCAAGGGCAAACTTTCTGTTAGCTTGCTAACAAGGAAGTATGCAATGCTGCATAGGATTGGCACTACAAACTGGGTCCCTACCAACCATACTTCTTCAATAGCAACTGGATTTGGCAGATTTATATATGTTGTAGGTACCCAAACAAAGCTGGACTTTGGGTCTTACATTTTTGATCAAACATTGAAGCATGCTGGGACATCTGCAACAAAGCTGCCTATTGCCTTCCCTTCTTTGCTGTGTGGAATAATCCTTAGCCAGTATCCAGGTATCCTCACTGAGAAGGATTCAATCTGCAAAAGAGAGAGTCCTCTGGCCTTCCACTACAAGTTGTTCTTAAGTCATCATGCAGCTGATGTTGAAGCTCCCTCTGGGACATCTGCTGGACCTTCAAAGGCAAAGTCTCCAATATCCAAAGCTGCTTTGATTGTTGAGCTGAAGAACACATGCAAAGAACTGGATGCCAGGAAGCAGAAGCTTGAGGAGATTATCCAAAGGCTGGAAATTGAAGAGAGTGCTCAGAAGGCTGTTGATTCTGATAAGGAAACTGAAGAAGAGGAATACACTGAATATGAAGATTCTGAGTGAAAAATGTATGTGAGGAATATGTAATGTCTGCTTCATCATTGTATTTTGAATTTGAATTTGTAATTCTCTCTGTCTATGTAAAATTTGGCCCCATTTTATGTCTAACAAGGGGGAGAAGAGAACTGAACAACAACAACAATGTATGCTGCAGCTTACTGATTAATGAAAAATGACTTCTGTTTGCTTCTGAACTAAAGCTGTGTTTTTAATGAAAAATTTCTGTTGAAACAAGTCAGAACACATATAGGTTTGAGGGGGAGTAAACTCACACATGACTCAACAGAAAAGAACTGATGTACTCTGATAAAAGAAACTCTACTGCACTCTAATAAACCAGAAGATTATGTTAGCCAAAAATTAGCCAAAGGGGGAGTTTGTAGATGTTTAGAATTGGCAGAATATTTGACCAACAAGAAGTGTTGAACTTAGTTCAGGATGTCACATCAGATGTTGTGACATTATCAAACAGATTATAAGTAAATGAACTTAATTCAGGATGTCACACCAGATGTTGTGACATTGTATCAGTTAATGAAGTAAGTTCAGTTTTCAAGATGTCACACCAGATGTTGTGACATCTCAAACCTGCTACCAGAATTAATTAATGCTTAACAGAACTGAGTAAATTCAGGGAATTTATCTGGAATTAATTATGAATGGATAAAACAGAATAACTGACTCACCTAGAATCAAGGAAGTAACAAACCCTAATTCAAGGTGATGGCAGCATGCGTATCAGGATTGGATAACCTACAGAAAGCCCAAAATCCAAGCATCTATTTAAGCAACAGAAACTCTCAGAATAGAGTACGAAATTAAGAAGACTAAATAGGGTGTTTGTGTTTTAATAGCAGGTTGTATATGTGTATCACTTTATGAGCTTTTAAGCAAAAGAGTATTGTGTCTTGATTGAAACTGTGAAGTAAGATCAAGCTGTTTTGTTTGAAGTATGACTTCAATTTTATTAAACTTGTAAACATATCACTGTATGATTGAGGGGGAGTGAGTTGGTACTCATATCTAAGTTGTGTCTTAGGTAGAAATTGCCTTGGGTAGATATTAAGTGAAAGATTAAACTGAGTGGTTTAAGTCTAGAATTAATATTACTTATATTGGATTTCCTTCCTGGCTTGGTAGCCCCCAGATGTAAGTGCGGTTATACACTGAACTGGGTTAACAATTTCCTGTGTTGTTTAATTTTCCTGCACTTTAAGTTTTGTTCAAGTCTTCAAGTGTTTAAACATCTCATTCGACATCACGTACCTGATCCCAGAATTTCAATTACGATAAATAAACTTAATACTAAACATGATCTAGCAAATAAAATAAAAAAGTAATAACATTAAAATAAACAATAAAGGGAACTTGGAATTAAATAGATGTTGAATTGTAATACGCCTAAAGGCTTCGAATAAAAGTACATAAATTCAATACAAAAATAAAATCCTAAAGCTAATTCGTAATAGCCCCCAAAAATGTGGAAGGCTATTAATGTTACATGGTGAAAGAAACTGCCTAAAAACTAAACAAGGAAGAATTCTGCAAAAAGAAGTCGACCCCCAAAAATAAAATTGTCTTCTAATTTTATACTATGTGTGCTTCGTGGGTTTCGGAAGTTCTTACGTGAAAATAGGATTAATTGGTTGAATCAATCTCTGGACGTGGATGAGAAACTAGAAAAATTATAGGAGTGACACTCGCAACTTCTTCCCTAGTTTTTAGTGTGGCCCCCACCACAGTTTTCCTATTTTTCTAAGTGGCTGGCGCCACTAATTTCATGGCGGGAGCCACATTTTTGGTGGCTTGAGCCACATTAATACGGTGGTGGGTGCCACCTTCATTTATGGTGGTAGAAACCACCCTTATGAAGTGTGGTGGCCCCACCCCTTTTATTATTATTTTTCTTTTTCCTTACTTCAATTTCTTTCCATTCTTTTTCTTTCCTTCTTCCATCTTCCATTTCTTTTCTTCTATTTTCTTTCCATTATTTCTTCTACTTTTCATTATTTTACGATTAAATCCATGTCACCTGAAAACATAATAATTGAGACATAAATTGAAGCATAAATCAAATAAATTAAAGGAAATCATAACTAAAACTCATGTAAGTTAAGCCAAATAAATGATATAATTTAGCGTTATCAAACTCCCCCACACTTAAACCTTTGCTTGTCCTCAAGCAAACCATGGCTCGTAAGAAAAATAGTGCATACGGATACTTGTCATAGGCTACCAACTCTATTTCGGTTAGGTTTGTGTCAATAAGTACTTACTTACACACTAAGGATATCGTAACAACATAATTCCGCTTTTGCGGACATCAACCTCCCTCCTATACAAACAAATATGAATCATGTCATTATACCTAAGCCTAACTCAATCATCCTTCTTTTATCCCTTTAAATTATGGCACAATCACATTAAGCTCGTTATCCTTTCACACTTATGATAGGATAGTTTGTTAGTGACTATGATCTCATAATCATCATCTAGTCTATTTTGCACGTATCAATAAAGTAAAGAAGTTTACACGATTGGGCTAAATGATCGGGTGAGTATCACCTAACTTAGAAGGAGCATTTCTTTTCATTCATTCTTCATTTTTTTCTTTTCTTAATTTACCTTTTAAGCCTGAGATGATACACTTATTTACATCGGCTTCCTACTTAGTGTGTGCTTAGGATGGTGCTAACTGCTAAATAAACTAATTAGGAAATACTAAAGAGGTGAGAACTTAAGGCTATGGTATAACAAGTACTCAAATTGATTTCCTAATTGGGAGGCTCACGGTGTTAATACGATACCGGTCTTACGAAATTTTCCTAAGTCTCACAATCTAACCTCAATTTTGTCTATAGCCTAAGATTTTCAAAAGAAAAAATATTTTTTACTAAAAGAATTTCAAAATGTTTGGTGTGGCTCAAGGGAATGGGTAATCGATAAAAAAAAATCACGTATAAAGACTTGACAGCACAAGCAAAGACGCAATGAAACAGAAGAAAAAAATTTCAAAATCATGTTGGAAAACAGTAAATCTAACTAGAAAGCAGTAAATTGAAAGCGGTAAAGTTCCTCCCCCACACTTAAACCAAACATTGTCCTCAATGTTTTGATAAAAAAGGTGGTAAAGGAAAGATAGAACCTGTATGAATGCCATTGCGTGCCATCACAGCCAAATTCACTTTGATTATTCCCTTGTTGTCACTGTCTTTGCTAACAACTTCTACTTCGGTATCTTATACATGAGATATTTGAGTTTTCTGAAACTTTACTTTATTGAAGCCACTCATCATATTGCTTATTTTCGAAGGAAGTACCTGCAAAAAATTGTTAGAAAAATATGGTGCGTTTTATGCAGGTGGAACCTAACCATGCGAAGAACAAGGACAATATAAGTAACGGACAGGAGAGACATGCTTTCTCCTATCATACTCATCATTGGTGTCACCTCCAGCAGCGACATTCGTAAGGAATTCCATTTAGAGATCTTTCGCCTAAATGTAGCAGAGACATGAAAAACGATACAATTCTTTATTTTCTATAAACACAAACAAAAGTAAAACATTAAATTAAAAGCTCATGGGTTGCCACCCACGCAGAGTTTTGTTTAACCTCGATAGCTCGATGGTTATGAGTGTTAATCTTCATTTTCCATGGCCATTTATCAAGCCATCTCACATATCCCTCACCTTTTCTTTTCTTCCTTCTGTGTGATGGTTCATTCTTTTGAGCTTGTGGTGGTGGTTCTGGATCCATGCTAAGTATTAGGTTTTCAAGTTTGAACTTAGTCATTTTATCCACCATCTCAAAGGTTAGCCTTACCCTCTTAGAACTAATGATTTCCCTAGTTTCATGGTCCTCAAATTTTCTCTTTTTATGTTGGAGCTCGAATAAGGGTACATTGGTGTAGGTATATTCCAATACCTCCACAAACGTTTTGGATTGGGATTCTACATCAACTTCTACAAAACTTTGCGGGAAAGAAAAAGGTGGAATATATAGGGGGTAACAATTGCTTCTTCTCTACCTATATGGAAACCTTCCTTTCAAATGATGTCAATAGATTTTCCTCACTAGAACTCTCGTCATTCTCATTATCACTCTCCTTAACCTCATAGTCACTCTCATTAGGATTTTCGAGTTGTTTTTTGTAACACCCACTTATCCCAATTTATAAAATAAAAGTTTATTACGAAAAATCAGAGTTTTTAAAGTGGAATGCCACATTTTCAACAATAATAACTAACATAAAGGTCTTCATTAAAATAGCAGAAATTATAAGATTCATTACAACTCATAATCAAAACAACAAGAACAATAATTCCTCAATAATTATCTTGGTTTATAAAATGGATATGTAACAAAAATAAATAAAACAACTAAAAATCTCATCCCGTGTTACGTATCAGAGCATCCTAGGACTCGATCACAACAACACGACTCCACACACTCTCAAGTACCTGGATTATCTGTACTTCCAAAGAAGCACATATACAACAACAAGTAACATAGGGGTGAGAAACAAATTCAAAATATAAATGGTGCAGATAACATTTATAAGGGTAGTTTCTCACTCACAACTACAACACAATCATCACACCAATAATTATGCAACAACTAATACAACAATAATTATGAAATGTCACTCAAAACGACACAATGCATGTGGTACCAGTTTTTGTTCATTCAATTGAACACTGATAATTACTTACGCCCATCCGACAATAATTATCCCACCATTCTCCATTACGGAGTACGGATGATCGTATTCGCCCATCTGGCACGATCATCCCAACAATAATACGATAATATAGCCAAGAATATTCAAATGCATACACATGTATAATTCACCATATTATACATCTACACAATCCATCTGATCAATACACAACAATAGTTCCACATAAATAACTGATACTAACTTCACACGGTCTACCCGATTATTCAACTAATTAAATTCACCAAATCCCAACAATAATTCATTTCTCGATGTTAATATTTAATTAATTATGTCTTAAGGTCAATCTCAATACCTCACTCCAAAAGAATCGGCCATGCACTCGAAATCGGGACAGAAATCGCAAAAACAACATTTTGGCCCAAGCACTCTGGTCATACGCGTATTAACCTAGCCATACGCGTATTGATTTTCCCCTATATTGGGAATTACGCATATGATACTCCTATAAGCCACCCAATACACGTATCTCCCCTCTATTATGCGTAACATGCCCATTCCCCGCCCATCCATACGTGTAACGCCTTGTGCCATACGCGTATGGGCAGAGAACCACATTTTTCTGGTTTTTCTTCCTCAGTTCAGATCTGTTTCTCATAATACTCGATTTTCTGATTCATACCAGACCTATAATCGTTTCTACTTCAATTTCACACAATTATTCTTATTCTCTTTCACTTATAATTACTAAATCTAGGTTATCATTCATTCTAGATCCAGAATAGCCACTGTTCATCTCCAACAACAAAATCAACATAACTTATGCATATATTAAAACGACAACATTCCAACAGAAATTCATCAAGATCATGCATTCACATTCGTCAGTTTGCAACAACATTATTACATATACAGATTTCATCACAGAACAACAAAATCACATAAAATTCCTACGAGGGAAGGAAACCCTCACTACCCAACATGTTAAATCACCTAATTGAGAACCCTTTCTCCCCTTGCCTCGAATTCGGACCAAAAATCCTGCGAATTTCCTTAGTGATAAATGTCCTAGATGATCTTCTTCCTTCCTATGCCTCTTTTGTTCTTCCAACAAAATTATACGATTAATCTTTTCCACTAATTTTCTGTTTTGACTAATTCAATACTAAACCCTCATCTTTTTGATATTTTACTAAACCGTCCCTTATTTTAATTAGGAAAAATATCCAAATTGGTCCCTTAACTCTACATCAGGGTGCAATTTGGTACATTAACTAAAAAAAGTGACAAAATGGTCCCTTAAGTTTTCAAAAGGGTCCACGTTAGTCCCTGCCGTTAGCACCGTTAGTCAAAGTCAACCAAATTGTACATGTGGTGCTGATATGTGATGATTCATGTGCCATATGGAAGCCATGTTGGATCTGAAAACATAAAAAGGAAAGTCTTGAGTGTTATTGGGACAAAAAAGAAATTCTAAAGAAAGTAGTAGTGTAGCATGGCCATGGAGCTAAAATTTCAATCATCAATCCCTTCTGTAAACTTCTCAAACCCATCTTTATCTTCTTCTACCCCATTCTGCACCTATGCTATTCACCCTCTCTGAAACAGAACTAACAATTCTTGTTCCACTCATAGAAGAAAGACCATATCTTTGCGTATCGGTAACCCTTCCATCCAACCTAAATTGAACCATCACCAAAGTCTCTATCAAGTTTGCTTCAAGAGGGCAACCTCAATCAAGTTTTGGAACTTATGGGTCAAGGTGTTTTTTCTGGGGGAGTTGAATTGGGAAATGGGTTGATTTGGATGTATGTGAAATATGGTAGCTTGAAGGATGTGCGAAGGGTGTTTGATAAAATCTCTGAGAGAAATATCAATAATGTTTCACGGGATGGTCATATATGAAACAAACCAAATTAAGTATTCATAAACTGGAAAAGCAAGGTTCTGATATAAATTTTTGAGGTTGTTCTATTATTGTCACAAGACCAAGATACGATTGTCACCATTAAATATAAAATCATAAGATTGTAGCTAGTTGTAGAACTAGATTTGTTGTTTGAACATACCAGAAAAGAAACCTGTACAGAAGAATTTCTAACGAGGCCTGAAAACATAGTCGAAAGAAACTAATCCAAACACAGACATATCATAAGCAAAGAAATATCTTCGGGTGGTGAACAAAGACATGCATAAGCAATAACTGCCAATGAAAGTTGACGGATAAAACTAACTTATTTGGAACAAAGTCGATGCAGATTCTAAAATTTATCAGTGCTCTTTCACCATTCATACACTGACGAAGAAGTCTTCCCAAATGTTTAACTGCTATAATATGTTGTTCAAGTTCTGCGTGTCCTAGGAATGTACAAAATAGATCTGTGAGAGGAATCTCTCTTTCTCGACTGTCATAGATGCCTCTGGCAGTCAAATAAGACAACCATTTGTCACTCTACAAATGCCAAGAGATTTTAGGTGCATTGCAGGCAACTTTCTTTATGGAAGAACATATAATGCCGACCACATTATTCAGGGAAAATCTATATGACATTCAAAGTAGACAATCAAGCATCAAACAAGAAACTTCCCAACAACTGATTTCTTGGATTTCGGTGATCAATTCAGAGAGGCCTTGAACACTAATTCTCCAATGATGAGAAAATAGGTCAGATGATTTAGCCGATGAAGAAACTTGATCATCATCTTCAAATTTATAAAATTTTGGAGAAACCGATGTCAAACATTTTGAGAAGACAAAACACTCTATTGATGATATTGTCAGTTTTTTGCTTATCTGATGATGAAGGTTCCAACAACATTCAATAGCTGGAGTAATTTCAGATACAACCTGTCCAATTAAGACAAATAGTCATTCTTGTTTCATTTATTTCAATGATGTGACTGTTCCAATTAAGCTCCTCATAACAAAAATTTTGTTTTGTGCAATCTTCATGTTCTAAAAAATTTTAGCATTATTGAGCACTGACTTATTTTGGTGCTATTGTTAGTCTTTTAATGAATGACATGAAATTGTTTCTATTGTAGTTAGCAACATTGGACTTCATAGGTTGTGCTGCCTCAGATGCATTTGCCATGACTGATTCAGGAAGTCAGCTATCTTCTTTGGTGTCTGGGTAAAGAATATATTACGGTGGAGTAAGAATGCCAATAATATGTCCAAATAAATGCAGGTTGGCTAGTATATTCATGAAGAACTCTTCAATAGAATGGCGTATTTTTTAATAGAGAATGAGGAAAGCAGTCAGACAAACTAAACATGTACAGACAAGGCCTAAGGAAAGAAGTGTTTACATTTTGTTGGTCCATTTGGAGAATTAAATATGACAAGTGAAAAAACAATTTCCAACTATTTCTCCATTGCTGGAGAAGAGGTATTCAATTTCATGGTTCATGCTGGATTTGGTGAAGAATCCCTAGAACCAATTTGGGGAAGAACATCTAACAACAAAAACCCTATTCCAAAAGGCTTTAACAGTGAAGAAGATGAAATATGACATGTCACCATGCCACATATGCAGGAATAAATGTCCGTTTGGGGGCATTTGAAGGACAGGACCAACGTGGATGCATTTAATAAATTAAAGGATCTTTTTGACACTTTTTAAACTTAAGGGACCAAATTGGACCCAGTGGTAGAGTTAAAGGATCAATTTGGGTATTTTGCCTTTTAATTAAATCCAAATAATAATATTAACTTTAATTTTAATATTACTAATATTATTTCATAAAGGTGATAATAATAATAATAATAATAATTAAAATAGTAATTAGATAGTCTTATTATTATTCGCACACCCGATATCACTAAGTGCACCCCGATTCTATCCGTCCCACTAGGACACAACAACAAAACGACAAGATATACGCCTTAAACAAGGCCAACACAACACCAAAAATACCCGACGATTAAATATTAAAAACGGGGTGTTACAACTCTCCCCCACTTAGAACATTTTCATCCTCGAAAATGTACCTGATGAGAAAAGTTCCGGATACGACTCTCGCATCCTGCTTTCCAGCTCCCAGATCACACTTCCACCGACAACTACTCACATCAGAGGAATATCCTTACCTCTGAGTTGCTTCATTTTGAAATCCTTAATCCCTATCGGCATCGCTTCCACAGTAAGATTCTTCATAACCTGTACCTCACCCCTCTGAATAACGTGAGATGGGTCAGACACATACTTCCGAAGTTGCAATACATGAAACACGTCATGCAAGTTCGAAAGCTCTGGTGGTAACGCCACTCAGTATGCAACCATACCAACTTTCTAAAGAATTTGATATGGTCTAATGAACTTAGTATCCAACTTCTTTGATTTCAAAGCACGCCTGACATCTGTCATTGGATTAACTCTCAAGAACACATGATCATCTTCAAAAAATTCTAATTCTTTCCCCCGATTATCATGATAGCTCTTTTGTCTACTCTGAGACGCTTTCATATTTTCTTTAATCATCTGAATTTCCTTAGTAGTCTGTTGTACAATTTCAGGTCCAAGCACCACATTTTCACCAGTTTTATACAAGCATAAAGGCGTTCTACACCTCCTACCATACAAAGCTTCAAACGGAGTCATTCCAATACTAGAATGGTAACTATTATTATAGGTGAACTCAATCAATGGAAATTGAGTATCCCACTCACCACCCTATTCTAACACACAAGTCCTCAACAGATCTTCTAAAGTCTGAATAGTTCTCTCTGACTGACCGTCCGTCTGCGGATGATAAGACGAACTCAATTTAAACTTTGAACCCAAAGAATCTTGTAAAATTTTCCAAAATTGAGAAGTGAACCTCAGATCTCTATCTAATACTATACTCGAAGGAACACCATGCAACTTCACAATTATCCTGATATAAATTTCTCCCAACTCTGTCAACGGAAAACTCATGTTAATCGGAATAAAATATGCAGATTTTGTAAGTCTATCCACCACCACCCAAATAGCATCCAATTTCATCGATGTATTCGGAAAATTAGTAATAAAGTCCATAGAAATACCCTCCCACTTCCATTCTGGGATTTCCAATGGTTGCATCATTCCCGAAGGCTTCTAATGTTCCACTTTCGATTTCTGACACACCAAACAAGCATACACAAATTGTGCTATATCTCTCTTCATACCAAACCACCAAAACAATTTCTTTAAATCCTGATACATCTTCGTAGCTCCTGGATGAATACTCAAGCTACTACAATGACCTTCTTTTAAAATTTCCTTTTTCAACTCGGCATTGTCCGACACACAAATTCTGCCCCAGAACCTCAACACACTAGAATTATCTACCTGGAAATCACTTTCAGGATCATTTCCTCCTATAGGCATCAAATCTACCTACTTCACATCAAGTCTTTGATTCTCTTTAATAATATCCAAGAAGTCATTATTCACCTTCAACATTCCAAGCCTAACACTTTCAGGTGTCGTCTCACAAACCATGCTCAAGTCTCTAAACTACTCAATTAATTCCAATTATTTCACCATCAATGTTGACATGTGAATCGTCTTGCGGCTCAACGCATCTGCTACAACATTAGCCTTACCCAAATGATAAGTCAAACTAAAATCATAATCTTTTAGAAATTCCAACCATCTTCTTTGCCTCATATTTAGCTCTTTCTGATCAAACAAGTACTTCAAGATTTTATGGTCACTAAACACTTCAAATCTTGATACATACAAATAGTGCCTCCAAATATTCAACACAACAATCACTACAGCTAACTCAATATCATGAGTAGGATAGTTCCTCTCATCCACCCTCAACTACCTAGAAGCATAAGCCACCAACTTAACATCTTGCATCAATACACCACCTAGTCCCATCTTGGACGCATCACAATATACAACAAACGTTTCACCAGGACTTGGTAAAACCAACACTAGTGCCGTAGTCAATTTTTTCTTCAACTCTTCAAAACTTTCCTCACAAGCTACACCCCAAATAAACATTTGACTCTTCCTAGTCAATTGAGTCAATGACAATGCCAAATTAGAAAACCCTTGAAGAAATCTTCTATAATAACCTGCTAGTCCCAGAAAACTTCGAATCTCCGTTACTATCTTTGGAGGTTCCCATTTCAATACAACACTTACCTTAGAAGGATCCACTGCTATACCCTCACCAGAAATAACATGATCTAAGAAACTTACATTATCAAGCCAGAATTCATATTTCGATAACTTAACAAACAACTTGTTATCTTTCAACACCTACAAAGCAACTCTCAAATGTTCCTTATGATCATCTTCATTCTTAGAATAAATAAGTATATCATCAATAAACACCACAACAAACTGATCTAAATAAGAATGAAAAATACGGTTCATATACTCCATAAATACACCTGGCGCATTAGGCACTCCGAAAGGCATCACAACATATTCATAATTTCCATATCGAGTTCTAAATGCATTCTTCTGAATATCACCTTCTTTCAATCGAATCTGATGGTAACTTGGCCTCAGATCAATCATACTAAAAACACACACGCCAACTAGCTGATCCATTATGTCATCAATCCTCAGAAGCAGATACTTATTCTTAATGGTCACCTTGTTTAACTGAGGGTAATCGATGCACAGTCGCATACTACCATCATTATTTTTCACCAACAATACTAGAGCTCCCCACGGCGGCACACTTGGCCTAATAAAATTCTTATCCAGCAACTTTCCAATCTGAGATTTCTACTCCGCCAACTCTGACGCATGCATCTTGTACGGTGCCATAGAAATAGGCCTTGTACCCGGAATAAGGTCAATAGTAAATTCAACTTCTCTCGTCGGAGATAATTCTGTAATGTCATCAGGAAACACTTTTGGAAACTCATTCATAACTAGTAGTTCACTAACCAATACTTTACTTTCCACGGATAACGATGCGAATAATGTAAACATCTTCGCCTCATCTTCCAACAAGGTCCTCAAATCTTTAGTAGATAAGGAATTAGCCAACGCTTCTTCTTCAGGAGTAAGAAATAATAACTTCTTCCTATAATAGTCAATATAAACCCTGTTGAACTCCAACCGGTTCATCCCCAAAATAACATCCATATTTCCAAGCGGTAAACAAATCAAATCCACATAGAAGTATTTATCAAAAATAGTGAGCGGGCACTTCAAACATACTAAAGATGTAACCACAAAACCAATAGATGGAGTTTCAATTGTCATCCTTTGCTCTATAGTACAAGACAAAATCCCTAACCTTCTCACACAATCAACAAAAATAAACGAGTGCATTTCACCCGTATCAATAATAGTAATCAAAGGAGTACTATTAATAAAACAAGTACCTTTGATCGAACGCTCCTCATTAGTGGACTGGGATCCCACCAAAGTAAATATTGTACCACTGGCTCCTTGAGTCTTCTTTGACTTCTGACAAGTCGTACTAATATGACTTTGTTTACCACAATTAAAACAAGTAGGCATATTAGCCCTGTAGTCAGCTACCACATGACTTGTCCTCCCACACTTGAAGCACTTCTTATCTTCATTCTGGAAAGTGTTAGCACGATGACCCGTGCTTCCACATCTGAAACACTTCATAGGATTGGGATTTACCCCTCCCCCACTTAGCTTCTTATCAGCAGTAGACTTCTGTTTACCTTTATCAGTCTGAGCACTATAAGGAGTACCCCTAAACCTTTACTTACCCTTCTTGTCGTTCATAGCCTTGTAGTGAGAAATCTGAGCCCTGTTATCATTATCATATATCCTGCTCCTACTCACCAGCTCTAGATAATTCCTGATCTTCCGGAAAGCAATTCCCTGTTTGATCTTATGACGCAATGGATAGGGAGATCCATGAGACATTATATCAGGCTTTCGAGGTTGTTAATATCAATGAGGTTTCTCCCAACTCTGTGGTCAAGAGAGTTGAAAGAGCAGGCACTTCCATAGCCTCATATAGGCAAGCTTTGGGAGTTGTGCAAGCAGGCAATGCCTAAGGCTGGGGCAAAGTGGTTGAAGTTGACCGGAAAGAAGACAAGTTCGGAATAGGGTACACACCGGGCCAATCTGTGGGGTCTCAAAGCAAAGGATCAATAAGCTTCTCGAGCGGGGGTGTTATTGATCCGAATCAGATGATTGCTGCTACCAGAGAGGATGCTAATAGCGACTATAACCTGGATAGCTGGGTACGTCCGTGTGTCCCAGGTGAAGAAATAAAGAACTGGTTTGTGGAGGACATCATTCAAGTGACTTCTATCCAAGTAATTTTCTTTGTTTTTCCATTTCATATGAATGTCAAATCTTGCACTCTACCTATGGTGCACAGATCCATTTGTAGGGCCTCCCTTGCATTATGTGCAATTTTAGTTTATCATGAATAAATGACATTTTTTCATTTCAAAATCGGGTTCACTTTCTTTCAGTTTTAAACTTTTTCACAAAAAAAATAAAATGGCAATGTTTTATTTTATTTTTATTTCTTTTCATAAAGCAAACTCTAAAATAAGCACTTCACTTGTGCTGAATAAATCACCTGGATTCCATTGATAACACTTCTGCTATGACTGATTATAACTTCGATAATCCTATCTACCAAGCTGATGAAGAGGTTGAGGAAGATTGTGAACTCCCTGAAGAATTGGCCAGGTTGTTGAGACAAGAGTGTCACACCCCAAATTTTATCCCTAATATTTCGCATCATGCATTCATCTCATCGTTTACATGTTGGGTGCGTTTTGGAGTCGCAACAATTTTCAGAAGTTTGGTCCCTTCGAATCGTACGACTAGGATTCCCACTTTTGGATTCTTGCTTTCAATTTATTTTTAAGATTTTATTCCTAAGTTTAATTTTAATCTCTATTCCCATTTATTTTAAGTTTTAAATTTAATTTCCATTTTTCTATTTCTATTTTTCTCATTTTCTAGGTTTAATTCTAATTTCAATTTCCAATTCCATTTCAAATTTCTATTTCCATTTTTTTTTCTTCCAAGTTTCTATTATAAGTGTTCAATTTTAATTTCAAGTTTCTATTTTCAAGTCTAAGTCCAAATTCCAATTTCGAGCTTATTTCTAAGTTTCATGTTCTAAATTTACCTTTATATTTTCATGTTCCAAATCTCCTCACAGGAGAATCAAACCTCATTTCAAGAAATTGAGATATGTTTAATCATGGGTCTTAATTTTCGAAGTGGAAATGATGTTTACTCCTACAGTCCATTGTCGCTCCCCGGATTTTCATCCCGCTGCAAACGCGAACTGGACGCGATGTTGAAGGTCGAGGTTGAATAGAGTCGCCAGCTAGGAATTTTTATCCCGAAGGAAAGGTAATGCTGCATAAACCTAGAAAGATATGGATAAGACAGTTGCGAACTAAAGAGACTGAGTAAGGGGGTAGGTTACGACCTGGGAAGGTATTAGCACCCAGATCATCCGTCATACTCAACGGGATCCAAGCATACCTGATTGTGTTTAAAAAGGGATAATGTATGTGCTAAACTGTGTATAAAAGGCTAGGGAGGAATGGATGTACAGAGTGTCAGTGCAAGAAGAAAGTGAGTATTCAATACTGAGGTTGAGGAAA